>JABFTP020000185.1:97609303-100109303 GCA_013387265.2 Cryptolaemus montrouzieri | reverse complement strand
TAATGTTGTAAGGAGAGAATGTGTAAGGTGAATAGCTTTTATCGTAAGAATTGTATTATGTGTTTTACTGTAATTATGATTTTGTTTTAGATAATAATTGTGCAGAGATGAATGTTTTCTGATATATATATATATATATATATATATATATATATATATATATATATATATATATATATATATATATATATGCGCGAACAACGACTCTGTGACCTATATTTCCTGAAAAGAGGCCGAGATAAGAAGATACTACCGAATTTTACCATAAGAAGAACAAATGAACATACACAGATTTGAGAAGAACCAGATTTGCATTATTGAGAAGCTCGATCAATGACACCCGCAAAGACCTCAACAACATCAAAGAAAATCTACTTAACGTCCATCTCCAACTCTGCAAGACAGTCCACACTGTTTCGAATGATTGACAAGGCATCCATCATACAGAAAAACCCAAAACGACAAAGACTTGAAAAACGAAAATCTTCGGAGAAAGTTTGATATACTGATTTTTTAACAGAGGCAAAACATGACACAGAAAACACTAGAAAGAGAAAATTGTCATCAAACTTTCAGACAACGAAATCGACGAACATACCACGTCGGTATTAGCCAAAGGTTTAAATTTCGTAATCACCCCGTAGGTTTTCCCCAGAGAAGAAGTTATCTGCAGTATAGAGGACGCCATTACAGAAGTACAAAAACAAGAGGCAAAAATAATAAGACAAGACGTGTGTTCGATAATCAGAAATTTCAAGCTATGCAAACCAAATTGAACCAAGGAACTAATCAACGCCCTGAAAACCTTGAAGAAAAATGACAAAATTATAATACTTGCTGAAGACAAGGGGAACACTACAGTGATCATGAACCAACAAGAATATAAAACAAAGATGACCGAAATTCTGGCAGATCCCATCTATAAGAAGAATAACAACGATCCAACAACATATCTTAAGAAACCACAAAAACCAAGATCATCCACTGAAAGGCAGATATCAAATTTTCAATCGGAATTTTGCAATTTTTGGGATCATTTAATATCCATTATTTCTAGCTCATTTTAAGTAAAGAGGTTCATTCAGCAGAATTCAATGCATTTAGAGGTTTCACGGTATACAGGGTGTTTTCAAACCATGTGGCAAATTGTAGTACATTCAAAGGTACAAGAGTTCATTTTCTCAAATTAGACTAGCTATTTTTAGCACACCATTTAACTCGAAATATTAATAAGCATCGATCTGTTATAGATTTCCCTTTACCTAAAATGCGTCGCGATTTTATCCCAAAAATTACGATTTTTTGCGTGAAATTCGGAGATTATATGATCGGAAATCTTTCAAATGATGCATTTCCATCTCTCAATACGACAACCATCTCAGTCTTCGTCGAAGTAATTCTGGTCAGAATTCCGAGAGGAAAATTGCGAAATCAATTACTATTGAAGTGGATTGAATTTGACTTCTCGTTTTTTTCTTTTCTAGTAGGTATTCTCGTAACTACAGTTACTTGTCAAGAAAATCATCTTCGAATTACCAGAAATACCTCGCTGAATGAAGCATGTCGATTTTTAAAGTTTAGTTGTAGGTACTTTTCAAAATATTGCTAACCGAAAAAACCATAAACGTATTCCTTCAATAATGCTGAAAAATATTAGAGTTTCAACTTGTGAAATAATATTTGAAATATTCTGTTTCAGGGCAATTTTTGGATTTCAAAACGTCTCGATCTAAATTCAATATCAATTCGAAGATGACTTTCCTGACAAGTAACTGATGTAATCGAGAATACCTACTAGAAAAGAAGAAAAAGGAGAAGTCAAATTCAATCCGCTTCAATAGTGATTGATTTCGCACTTTTTCTCTCGGAATTCTGACTTTGATGAAGATTTTGAGATAGGTCTCGTATTGAGAGATCGAAATTATTTGAAAGATTTCCTGTCATATAATCTGCAAAGGACTGGGTAGGTCACTGCACAAAACTATTTAACTGAACTTTTTTCCTAAGCCCTTTGATTTAGCCGAAACAGATTCGCTGAAAGACTATGAATTCAGTTCAATGAAGTGCTAATATTTCGCGATCCTGTTACTCTAGATCGAGTAAGCGGACAAAAATAATCAATGAAAAGGACCTACGAACATTTCCCTGTGAATTGCGACAAAGTTCAAGTTTCTGAAAATCATTTTACATTATAATAGTTGACAATCGGTAAGCATAGCATTCACAATGTAAGGAATCAGTATTTCACAGGAACTAGGCATTTATGAAACACAGGGTGTTTCATAAATTATGGAGATTCACAGTAGTAACATAAAAACTCCGAAAGAGATAATAATAATGAACTGATGCTGTTTGCAAGTTTTCAGTCCAGGAAAACTAAAATATTATATATATTTCATATATCAATTATCTATAGAATTTTCATTTAGCTCCTTTGTATCAAATGAACCATTTCTATGATGATAAACGAAATTTGAACGTCTATAACGCTGACACTGTCTTGCAAGTGACAATACAACTTGCTAATTGATTAGAAAAAAGTAAACAAAACTGTTATTTTTGTCCATTTCATATCAGCAAAAATAACGTGGAATGACTCTTGCTTTTCTTTCGCGATATCAAGATCTGACATTAATTATGTTTTCGATTGTTTGTTCTTTGTAATCGAGTAAAATTGAAGAAATATGTCTAGAATTTTCTGTGGATAAGAGAGTGTCGCATTTTAACATAGGACAATTCGTATTGGCTATTATTTCGGAACACACGCTGAATAAAACGTTTTGTTGAAACAATACTCAAATAATTATACTAATCGACTTGTCAAACTATTTTTGGAACGCTCCATTTATTCATTTGATTTAGCTGCTATACACTGTACTTTAACTCCTACTACTACTACTACTACTACTGCATTTGAAGATCAAAATTGCTTGAAAATTTATTTTGATTAATAGATAAGTGATTTCATAGTAACTCCAATTTGTGAAATTGAGTAACGCAAGATAGTTAATATTGGAAAGTACATTATTAGAACCGTCTGCCATATCAAGCTGGGATATTATGTTGCTGTGTCTGTCTTTTCAGATAATGTTGCTTCATCTATCTTCTCAAACAGCGAATAAATTGTCTTTATATACCAACAAAATAAATATCTCAGATTATTCTCTACCTCATATGTAATCTTTGCGAGTATAATCAAAGAATTATCAATGATCTATCTCGAAATATTGACAAGAGATCATCTGTCTGCAGATTCAGTGTAGCGAGACGATGTTGATTCAAATGTTTTAGATACCTTTTTCAAAGTTTTAGAGCTATTACTCTATTATTATAAAAGCAGTTTTAGTTCGTTATAATCTCCATAAGTCATCATTAAGTATCTAACATATGTATTTAACTCTCAATGTGTTTTCAACCAAGATCACCTTTATGTTATTCCGTGTAGACATAAGCATGTAAAGCAAATTATTTTCCTTTTATGGACATCCCATTAAGCATGTTGAATTCTGTTACAAATTGCAGCATGCCAAGCTGTTTTATTTGCAATATCTATCGTTCTCTCTTTCTCCTTCTGTGTTCACATTTCAACTTCTTAAAACAAATCTAATCTCTTTTCTATTTTCAGCTAGATGACGAAGAAACGAACTGAGATTTTGAATGAATTCCACAAACTATAAATATTTTCTATGAAGAAACCCTTATCATGGTTGTGAATGTTACTACAAACATACAAATCACAACAGAAGTGTCGAGAGGCAATATATTTATACTAGATTTTTAATATGAATTTGCAACGGAGCAGAACAAGTTATACACCAACCAAATGGAGAAATTTGAGGAAATGAACAGATTCAATAAATCTAAAATAATTTATTGAAAGAAACAGGAAGTGAAATGTAACTGAATTTTTTAAAGGAAAAAATTTTCAATTCCAAAAGACCGAGACAATTTTGTTACCACCGAAAAGTGCAATAAAATGTGGATCAAACTAGCTTTTAAATTGATTAGTCTTATGAATCTTGAATTTATATTGAGTAAATATTATTATAAATATAAGTATAAACAGTTGTATTAAGTTTCTCATAACCCAAGAAAAAATCTATATTCTTTGGTTTGGTGTCAAGAAAAATAATCATTGTACAATTTGATTTGTTTTTGATTCCAAAGTTTGCAATAATACTGATTGTGCGTATATAACAATCATTCATGTTATTACAAAAGTGTAAGATGTACATTATACTTCAGTATATTGTTAAAAAGATTCCAATCTTATACAAGTACAATATTACAAGAAAGAAGAAATTCCTCAACCAACAATTTTAGACATTAATAATTGAAATATATTAAACTACTTATTATAATCTTTTTGATTCTGATTTTTATTGTACCGAAATAATGAGAAAATATGATGAATCAAAGCAGATATAATTCGATTCACAAGAGTGTATGTTCGAGAATAATTCATATAACAAATTCCTGCATGTTCTTTTTCGATTGTTCCAAGTCAGAAGCTACGAGGGTGAATTGATAAGTCAGGAAAAACACTGAGTTTCACTAATGACTAGAGACTATAACAATTTCACTATTTTTATGGCCTGCCCTGTATATGGAGACAAGTTTATAGTTGCATGCATCAACACTCTTATGATCTCTTAGAGGTAAAATAGTTTTCTTCTCTTCAAGAATACCCCAAACATATTTTACGGTTGAAAAAGAGAAGTTGGCGAAAATCTGCTTCAAATCCATTAAATCCAAACAGCCTGTATAACAAGAACATCTGAAACAAAGAATTCAGCATCATACGGACACACACAAACACTCACACTATTCCTTTACAATACAATTCAATGATGTTTTCATAACAAAAAACATTTGCCCAAGAAATTTTTTTTTCAATATTCGGCCATTCATGAGATACCCTGTATACTCAAGGAGAGTCACAGTTGTGTGATCTCTAGCATAAGAAAGCTCGAAGTGAATATTCTAATGAATTCATTCCGTTCTGTAGTTTTCCATTGAAAGAAAACTGAGATATTCCATTATCAATTTCACGATTTTTTATGGTCCGCCCTGTATACAAAGACAGGTCTTACAATGCATTCATCAACACTTTTATGATTTACCAGTTGAGAATATTTTTTTTCTGTTCAAAATCACTCTAAACAGAATTTACAGTTGAAAAAAGGGGAGTTAGGAAAAATCCGATTCATATTCCATCAAACTCAGAAACGAATCCATTATGGTATGTTTTTATTGCAGAATTGTAATCAGGGTGTTTCGAAGTACAATTTACGAAAATTTGGTAAACTTTCACTGAATGCAATTTTCAGTGCATTTTGTGCGTGGTCCTTTCAGGGTCCTCGCGCGAAAAATCGTAACTTTTGGGATAAAATCGCGAATAATTTGGAAACGCTGCATTTTAGGTATAACAGATGGATGCCTATTTATATTACGAGTTGAATGGTGTGTGCAAAAATATGTGTTATAATTTGAAAAAACGGAGTTTGGTAGCTTTGAGTGTATGTAGTACACCCTGCATACCGTGAAGACTCTAAATGCATTGAATTCTGCTCACCTACAACGAGCTAGAAACGGTCGATATTGAATAATCTTTAGTATTTTTATGATGTCTTCTATGAGACAACCAAAAATCGCAAAATTCCGATTAAAAAATTCATATCTTACTTTCGGTTGATTTTAGGGGCAATGATATGGAAAAAATTCAATTTTCAACAATAAATAAAATAGAAACACACATTATGTCATTTGAAATAACAAAGATGGTGTCAACTTCCGGAATAACCGCAAGTGCCATAGCATTCAAAATATTTTCGAAACTTAGTTCGAATATCATTCAAGACAACAACAAAAAATTATCTAATCGGGCATTCATTTCTCCATATACTTTTAACGTCCCATCTCGCGTGGACACCCGGTATACATTAAACCATTAACGAATAAATTCCGACAGATGCGTGGATAAAACCCTGAAAGAGAAAATACCGAATACAAACATGAAATTATCCAGAAAGCGCAGCAGAAAGATTTTCATTGGAAAATTCCCAAATTAGAAATGGTTGGATCGAATGAGAACCTGCCTTCTTCCTACTGGTCAACCACCTTGAAAAAAGTAATGCTCTCATGGGAAACATTCTTTATTGTTAATTTTTTGAGGTTATCATAGAAAAGAAAAATTTTATATTTGTATTTCTGTTGAAATTGAGAACCTCTGGGTCTGCTGCATTATTGAACTCTTGTAAAAAGATATCTTTTTTATTTCAGAATGAGTTTGGTCGTCATTCATTAGGTCCTCCTTGACCTAACCATCAGTAGGTTATGGTTAGATATTCTCCAACCTCCAAACTAAAACACGTTGGAGTATCATCAAGCATCAGTCACAAATTCTGAGGAGTTGCCGGTTGAGATTCCTCGACAAGTTGTGGCAAGTTTTGGAGAAATTCGCAATAACTTTATTCGAGGTGGCAACACGAATGGCCCAACGTAAGAGTTGATCAGCATGTCCAGTTCAGCTTCTGACATGGCACTTGAGATAATTCAAGTTATGGTTAGCCTTATGGCCAGGGGATTTTCACCTCTCTAAAGGATGTGAATTTGTAGATCCATCTTCCCGTAGCATTTCATTCGAATCATACTGAAGAACTATTCGAAAAATGGTGCTCTTACTAGGTACTCTTCTTGGGAAAGCACTTTAACATTTTGCACGTAGTAAAGATGAATAATAGTTCCATAATAGTTCTGGAGTTTTTCTTGAACTGAATTGAGTTGATAACAATCGAGTACTTATAGTACTAGAAAATACTGCTAAACCAATAATGCACTCGGTTCTAGAGCCTAGTGGGGATAAAACAACATTCATATATCTGTAATTCAAACTATTATTTTTTAAGTCACTAAAGTTCTAATGAATTCTAGTTTACTTGTAGAAACTCGTGGACGCACTTAAATTATTCGGGGCTATTCAGAAGGATACGCAGTAGGAGACGAGAGGTTGAGAAGTTTTTAGAAAAGCAGAGTAGAAAATATACGACTTCAATATCTGGAAAGTTGGATCAGTCAAAGTTTCATCGTTCAGTATTTCGATATCTCGTACTCTGATTAGTCGAGGCATATGTAACTCGAAGAATATTCTATTTCCCTTGAGATTCGAGCTCATTATCGAAGTGTTTTTCTCCATAGGATATTATGAAACTTCTTAGCAGTCTAAGAACCATTTTCATAATTGTTTTTACTATGTAATATATCTTGCTACATTCTCGATTTTATGTATTCTAGACAGCATTCAATTCAACCAGTTGACTTTTCAGTAAAAGAATTGTATAACTATATTTAGTGTTAGTAAGGCATGACACTGAATTTCTGAGAGAAAGACCTGTTGGTGCTTGCTGGTTTGATAATTACTTTGGAAGATTATACAGGAGCTACTCTAACTCCTATGGAACTCAATGAGAATAGAATTATTGAAGTAAAACGGAGCAGTCATGAAGGCAAGCGAAATCCTTTACTTGAAAGGTATCACTGGATCGAAATATTACTCCCCTGCTCTGGGGTTTAAATTCGAGATGAGGGTGATTTCGGAAGATGACAGCTTTTGAGATAAAATGAATCTATTCAAGTTTTTCGCACTAATACTCCAATAGTCTTGGGGCGACAGTCTTCTATTTTTCAGTAGCTCACTCTGTATCTTCTACAGTTTTCAATCTAAAATGAAAACTCTTTCACGGGAATGCAGACAAAGATAATACCTTTCTTTCGAGTTATCACTCGACCCATCTACCCTCTTCCAAATTTTCAAGGGTGGTCACCCTGCTCTAGGGGTTGAAATTCGAGATGAGGATGGTACTTGATGATGACTGCCATTGATCAGCATGGATCTGTTCCATTTTGCTTCACTGAAACTTGAATAGTCTCAGGAAATAGCCTTCCCTTTCTTTCAGTTGCTCACCCTGTATCTTTTACAGTTTTCAATTAAAAATGAAAGGCGATGTAGACAAAGATACCACCTTTCTTTTGGGTCATCACTCGTCCCATCTTCAAAATATTCAAGGATTGCAAACCCCGCTTAGGGGTTGATATTTCAGGCAAGTTTTGTACCCCAAGAGATGTCCCCTTGAAACAAAAATTGACCTGTTTTTGCGTTTTGATCAGAAATGAATATCTTGGTAGATACAGCCTCTGTTTAGTTTTCGTTGAAGCACCCTGTATTATGGTTTGCATGTAATCAGAAAATTTTCTTTTTATAACAATTAATTGATTCTATTCCGATTTTCCTATATTGCAATTGTAATTCATTACCTGCAAAAATATGAGTTGGAAACTTATATTTTTTTGGACGATATTTTTTATGATAACTTGAACTTGAAGCGGGGTTTCTATTTCTCAGACCAACTTATCTGAAACATCTCATTAGGAGGATTATCGAGAAATTTGCGGTTATGCCATACCTAGTAATGCACTACGTACCAAAAGGGGATTCTTTGTTATAAAGAATGGCTCAAACGACCGCAGGGAGTAAACAATGACGCACAAGCAGAGATTAGCACCAGGGGTCCATTTCCCCTCTATCTTGCATTTAAACAAGTTATTCTCTTATTTGAACAAATATGTTAAAATATACACTCAACGTGTATATCAAATTCAGTTGAATCTAAAGGGTGTCTCGTTTTCGGTGTTTTAATATGACAGATATGTGGAATACTGAAAATAGAGGAAAAAACACCCCATCTTCGATCACATTGTTCCAGCAAAATCATGTGTGGAAATGGGTCTCAACTATGTTCTTTTGTTTTTGGATTATTTCAGATTTCTTGGTTTTCGGGATTTCAATATATGCCAATACTCGGTTGCTATCTAACTTAGAAAAAAAGTATTTTTACATTGTACGGGCACTTTTCAAGGAGAATGCAGGGATTTATTTCACCTAACCTATAAAACAAAACCAGAAAATTTCGTATTTTAGCTGACGGTCTATCAAAAAGCATTGCTCTGATATAAATATTCGCGTTTTGGTTCTACGACTCGTCCAATATGGCGCTGCGAAACACCAACCTCGAAAAGAGAGTAACATACCAAAATTTTTTAGCAACCTAGACTTTTCCTCTCATGCAAAATCGTGTGGCAGTTCTGTATGTTATTTATATAGAAGCCGTCATTACGCTTTATCTCTGAGTGGGACAATAAACATATTGTTTGAAAACTGTAAACTTAATAAAAATCAAAATACACTTCCCACAAAAATTGTCGCTTCACGACAATACTAAAAAAACTTTTAGGTAAGTCATTCAAGAGTCGCTTGGTAACTTTTAGAAGTGTAAAATAAGAAGATATCATTCAAAAAAGAAGAGTATATGATGGAAAATATGAACAATTTTCGAGTTAATGAAAAATTAAAAAATTCTACCATCTTCAAACATTCGCGAAGAGACCAATCAATTAGCATCGAATGGTTACTAATCATTTTCAAAATCGAGTGTTTCCTCTCCGGGCCCTAATTACTGCCAGTATACATCTCGGAAGCCCCTCAAACAAATTTTGGATGAACTCTTGAATCACTGAACTCCAAATTTCAGGAAGCAGATTTTCTAGTTGTTGGAGTGTTCTACAAGGCATCCTACGCTGCTGAATTTGCCACCCCATGTTGTCCCAAACATGTTCTATGGGATTCAAGTCGGGGCTTCTGACTGGCTATCTTAAAATATCAATTTAGGCATTTTGCAGAAATTCTGTGACTACTTTAGCTGCATGAAGCCGAGCATTATCATGCATATAAAGAAAGTTTTCGCCAATCAATGGGCCAAAGGGTACAACATGGGGTTCAAAGATATTTGCGATGTATCTGGCCGCTGTCATTATTCCATTATTCACTAGAACTAACTCAGTTCGACCATGGAAAGAAATGCCTCCCAACAGCATTGCTGAGCCCCCTCCGAAGTTTTCGATTTGCCGGATATTGCATTGCTGAAACCGTTTTCCAGGACGGCTGTTAGTAAGCATGCGTCTATCATTTGATACTAGACAGAACCTGGACTCGCCGGAAAAGAGAACATTCGACCATTCGGGAATACCCCAATTTGCATGTTCCCTCGCAAACTGAAGTCTTGCAACTCGATGCTCTCTGGTGAGACGCGGGCCGGTAGAAGTCACCCTTGGTGTGATTTCGTCTTCTCTGGGCCTATTCCCAACAGTTTGTAATGACATATGCACATTTCTGGAATGTGCAAGCTCATGTTGTAGCATTCTAGCCGTACAGTGCCGAACTCATAGTTCAGTTAAACGAAGCCAACGATCATCAACTGGTGTTGTTATCCGATTTCTTCCCTGTCCGGCTCTTCTTCCATATTCCCCTGTTTCGTAGTACCGATTAATTGCTCTTGAAATGGTGTTTTGGTTAACATTCAACCAGTTAGCCACGTAACGTTGGCTTCGCCCCTCCTCTAGAAGTGTTACAATTCTTACCACTTCATGATCACTCAAATAGCGTCCAGGACGTTCAGCAGCCATTACAATAAATTCAAAGATTCGAAATTCAACAAGGAACACAGAAAACTTGCACTAATTTAGCGTGAAAACTGAAGAGAAATTTAATGAATACTGATAGTCCAATAAATTCATTCTTGTTTCAGACATGTTTGAGATCATATGGAAACAAATGTTCCTACATAGATAAGATTTTTCCCCTTATATGTCCAAAAACATATGTTGACAAAGAAACTACGATCGAGCTTCTTAATAGATTGTGGAATTCAGAATACCAGGTGATGCTACCATTTTTGTGGTGTGTGTATTTCTTACATTCCAGACAAAATATCTCAAGAGGGGAATTTTTCCGGAACATTCAAAATTTTTCTTAATATTCTCTGGTTTTATCTAATATGCTGGTGCGAGTTTACACAAAACATCCCAAATGTTTTCAATTCAATGCTCACAACAATGAAGCCCTATATAATAAGATGAAATGGAAGTTATTCATAACTCATGAGTACGGAAATATCGAAAATATTAATTAATAACAGAGGAAAAAAGAAAACTATCTTGAATACTCAAAAGTCTTTCCACTATTCATGATTCAAAATGCAAGAATTGATATGTCCAGAAATATTTCTGCATGAATTTTGAATATAAATACTGGTCACTGGAGCTGAAGAATTTCTGAAGCTTTGTTTCTAATCTTCTTTATTGTTACGGGTTTGTCTATACAGGGTGATTCAGGAGAAGAGGGAGATATTTTGTGGGGTGATAGGAAACGCTCTCGGTGTATCGAAATCGTACTTTTTTCAATCGTTGCGGTCTCTTTCGGAATATACAAGGTGTTATTTATGAAAGTGGTAGTTTTCTCTTGCCTCAAAACTCTTAAACGACTTGATCGATTTGGATGAAAATTTCAACGTTCAATCCAACTGATGAGGTCTATAATACGAAACTTTTGATTTCTTCCCAAAACAGGACCGGATTTAAAAAAATTGTGTTCTCGGTTGAATGCCCAAATGACACAATGTTTATCACTGGAATAAAAATGATTAATAGATATTTGTTAACTAGAAATATGGATGATCCAAACAAGATAAAACATATTTTTATCACATCTTGAGTATTGTGTGGAAAAAACATGTTTTAGTCCTCTGACTCTTTGGATCGTAAGAACAAAATCGAAAAACAACATTCAGTATAGCGCTCAGACAAAATATTCGGTGTGATCCAGTGTGAAATCTTAAGAGATCGTTTAAGACCGTATAGAACACATTCTTATCACACCTCGAGAATTTTGTGAAGAAGAGTTGATTTTTTAATACGGAATACTTATTGGTCAATTCACTCTAACATCTACTCTAAGGAGAAAAAAAAAATTCAAGACCTGAAATAAATCATTTCAACAACACTTTAGACTTATCCAAGAACATAACAATATTTCGGGTGAATGATATTTTTTTCAACACATAGTTTTTATTAAGGAACACATATTACATTTTTATCCAAGAACAGAAAAAACACTCCTTGCACATTAGAATGAAATAGAAAATCGGATACCAATACTTAGCGACAGTCGGTTCATATCAGGTGTTCGAAATTGTTTCCTCTTTGCTCAATGCATTTTCTTGCTCTTTTTGCAATGCTATCATTGGATCTTCGAATTAGATCCATATTATTTCTTAGAATTTCACAACTATCCGTAATTAATTATTCGGATCAAATATTCTCTTGATAGTATTTCAAGTCGATAAACATTATCTTTTAAATAGCTTCATGAAAAAAATTAATTGGATTCAAATCCAGTGATCGAGGTGGCCATTTTATCAGTCCACGTCGACCATTCCCCTATTAGGATAAGTGTTATTCAAAAAGTTGACTACATTATTAGTAAAGTGATGGGGAGCCCTATCTTGTTGGAAATAGATTCCTTGTATTTCAATTTCATTCAGGAAATTTGGTAACGTATTCTGAAGGAATTCTAGGTTCTAGATATTAGTCTATCTTCGAAGAAGTGAGGACCAACCAGAAAACCAGTCACCATTCCCAACCAAATATTCACCGAAAACCTATGTTGAAAATGGTTTTGACGTGTTAGTCTAGGATTTTCCTGAGCCCATTCATGTGAATTGCGCCAATTAAATACACCGCTTTTCTTAAAAGTGGCCTAATCGCTAAATAATATTCTATACACATGTGGCTGATGTCCAACGATCCAACGGCAAAAGGTCAGACGGACGTTGTAGTAATTTTCTTGGAGTTCCTGCACTTTTTGATAATGATATGGATGGTATTTCTTATTTCTCAAAACTCGCCAAGTTGTTTTTTGGATCAACCCCAGATCACGAGCGATTTTTCTTGTACTCGTTTGCGAATTATTTTCAATAGTTTTTAGAACTTCATTAACCGGGTGAATATTAGCTCTTTCTAGATTCATTCTGCTTGGAAAAGTTCCATTTTCTTATAGAAACAAAAAAGTTCGAGAAAAAGTCTCACTGTTTGGATGTCTGCGTGAATAAATACCATATCTGCATATTCTTGATTCGAAAATAGAAAATGCATAATTTGTCAGCTGGTAAAATAGTTTTTCAGTAAAAAATCGAACGATTAGCAACAATAAACACTCATTACATATTTTCAATGAAATAAAACTGAAGTATTTAGATTTCCACTAAATTAACAAAACTATGACCGGTTTCACCACACTGTGGCTTCATCAGATAGATACAAACTAATGAACAGAGTTATTCCTTATATATTAGTCTTATTTCCTACTTAATATTACAATAGGTACAAGAGGTATGTTGGAAAACCCATCGGAGTTGCTTACTTTATGAATTGAAAAGATTGAGTAAAGGAGAAGGATTTAGATCTAATTGACTATTAAGTAACCTACCTGAATTCTTTTCTCTGTTGATCTCTAAAATTTCCAATAGATTGAGTTTTTGTCTGTTATTTTCATTGTGTAAAATTTTGAAATTATCATTAAAATTATGGTTTTCTTCGAGTAAGTGATTAGAATAATGGGAATCTGATTTATGATAATTGAAACTACGTTTGTGCTCGGATAATCTAACTTTGAAATTTCTGAAAGTTCTACCAATATAAATTTTATTACAATCCCCGCAAGACAGTTTATAAACACCGGATTTATTACTTTTATCAATTTTAGATTTGCAGTTTTTGATATGTCGGCCTAAAGAATTATCAGTTCGGAATGCTATATTGAAATTATAATGCGAGAGGAATGATTTTAATTTTAGACTAGGATTACCAATATAAGTTAAGCTGTTGTATTTTGTGTTAGAACTTTTTATACTTGGAAATACTTCCTGGATTGCCTTTTGAAATTTTTTGCGTGAAATCATGTTCTCAATCATAGTTGGACTGTAACCGTTATTGACTGCTATTTGTTTAATTAAATTTAGCTTTTTATATCCCAATGTCACAAAATAATTTCATAAAAGAGCTAAAATAATTAAACAAATAGCAGTCAATAACGGTTACAGTCCAAGTATGATTGAGAACATGATTTCACGCAAAAATTTCAAAAGCAATCCAGGAAGTATTTCAAGTATAAAAGTTCTAACTTATATTGGTAGAACTTTCAGAAATTTCAAAGATTATTCGAGCACAAACGTAGTTTTAATTATCATAAATCAGATTCCCATTATTCTAATCACTTACTCGAAGAAAACCATAATTTTAATGATAATTTCAAAATTTTACACAATGAAAATAACAGACAAAAACTCAATCTATTGGAAATTTTAGAGATCAACAGAGAAAAGAATTCAGGTAGGTTACTTAATAGTCAATTAGATCTAAATCCTTCTCCTTTACTCAAGCTTTTCAATTCATAAAGTAAGCAACCCGATGGGTTTTCCAACATACCTCTTGTACCTATTGTAATATTAAGTAGGAAATAAGACTAATATATAAGGAATAACTCTGTTCATTAGTTTGTATCTATCTGATGAAGCCACAGTGTGGTGAAACCGGTCATAGTTTTGTTAATATAAGGAAAATCCAATTAGTTTTATTTCATTGAAGATATGTATATCGATTTTCATCAAGTAACGACCTCCTCAATCAAATTACTAATTACATAAGAAAAGGGATTCAAATGATATTAACACTGATAGAAAAACAAAAGTACCAGAATAAATAAGTATTATTTCGTATTTATTATGTGACCACTGAATTTGAAACATTTTCTATGTTCCTGGATGAGAGAGTTACTACTCGTTTATGGTTACTACATTATGGAAAGACAAATAATTTCTTAACATAAAAATGAAGAAAAATATTCAGAATGTTGTGATCTGAAAATTCGATAGTAATAATCAATTATGAAAGCTCGCTGCCATTGAATTCAATGTAAAAAGAAAGGAGTGACCTATTTTTCGAGGGTGGTTTTTAGGGAATATCTGGCATGTCAATTAATACTCTGCACCGTAGTCAACTTATTTTCTACATTTTGCCAACTTTATTCGTCAAATATTTAATGATCGCTGAGAAATATCGATTTATGAGCACGAACCGAATTTCATGAAACAGATTGAAGTATCCAAATTGTTATTTCACAAGTCAATAACATTTTCTGAAGAGGTTCGAAGTGATATAATTACCAATATTAAATGTAACACCCTGTAGATTTTACTGACGTTTTCAAAAGAAATCTGACATATTTCATCAACTGTAATTGTATCAATTTTTTTACATCAATTCAGATGTTAATCGCCTAGTATTCAGAATTATCCCTGAAGATTGGACTAAAACTTACATTAGTCCAACATGAATATTTTTTTCATAAAATACCTTAGGTGTGATAAAGATGTTCTGATGGCATATTGAAAGAGCTACCTATTCTTGTTATGATGATATATTCAGAATTTTGCTCAAGTGATATACAGGGTTTTGTTTTATCATCTATTCATAAAATTGAATTTCTACAGTCCCGCCATATACGAGACAACGAATTTTCTCTGCGAATAGTTGGTCTACAAGGTGACTGACAAACCTGAAATTTCAAATTGGACCAGCAATTTCAGAGTTATTATGTCTGCAAAATTTATTCAGTTCTTACTAAACAGCCTGTATATGCGAAATGAAGTCGAGTCAGTCAAAATATGTATCATTCCGACACACCAGGAAAGTTGCCCACCACCACCGAAAATATCTCTCTCTCCTCCGGAATCACCCTGTTTAATAATCTTTGACCCTAAAAATCTAATGGAGTTTAATCTGGTGAAAGAGGTAGCCCCTAATTTTATCAGGTTATAACCAAAACACTGGTTTAAAATACATAACTTGTTTGGTGTGAGGACAACCGTCATGCATTTCATCCAAAAATCCCTCGACTTTGTTTTAATTCATTATAACATAAGCTCCCCAAGAAGATTTTCGTCAAAATGACGTACACCAATGAATGGTTCATTATTGCGCACCACACATTAAATTAAATCCCCCTATGTGTTAAACATTCACTTCTCGAAGGTGATTGACATCGGACAAGTAATATTCATGATTTCGATTGAATAACTCTTACTTAATCAGTATACAATGAGAGCTCCTTATTCACGCTTCCCACAATTCCGTTTTCACTAATCGAGAAAAAAAAGATTCGATCCAATTCCTATTTTGGCGGCTAAAGATTTCTTTATTTGCGGGTCTAATCGGCTAATCGGTTCATAAGTATGTATTAATACATACTTATGGTGGTCGTAAGCAACATTCCTGGTGTGTCGGAAAGTTCAGTGTGAACTGCCAAAATTTTCCAGACACCATAACTCTGAAATCGCTGGTCCGATTTGAATGAAAATTACAGGAGTGTCAGTCACCTAGTAGACCAATTATTCGCAGAGAAAAATCGTTCACTCGTACAGGACGGGACTGTAGAAATTCAATTTTATGAATAGATGATAAAACAACACCCTATATATCACTTAAGCAAAATTCTGAATATATCATCAGAACAAGAAAAGTTGGCTCTTTCAATATGCCATCAGAACATTTTTATCACACCTAAGGTATTTTATTAAAAATATTCATTTTGGAATAATGTTATTTTTCAGTGCAGTCCTCAGAAACAATTCTGAATACTAAGCGGTTAACGTCTGAATTGAAGTAAAAAATTGATACAATTACAGTAATAAGTGTTTTATTCAGGAACATATAAAATGTTTTCAAATTCAGTGTCATATAATAAATACGAATTGTCCATTATTTATGATGGTACTTTTGTTTTTCTCTCAGTGTTAATATCATTTGAATCCTCTTCATATGTAATAAGTGTTTATTGTTGCTAATCGTTCAATTTTTTACTGAAAAATTATTTTACCAGCTGACTGATTATGCTTTTCTATTTTTGAATCAAGAATATCCAGATATGGTATTCATTTACGCAGACATCCGAACAGTGAGACTTTTTCTCGAACTTTTCTGTTTCTACAAGAAAATGGAACTTTTCCAAGCAGAATAATACTAGAAAGAGCAAATATTCAGCCGGCTAATGAAGTTCTCCAAGCTATTGAAAATGATTCGCAAACGAGTACAAGAAAAATCGCTCGTGATCTGTGGTTGACCAAAATAACAACTTGGCGAGTTTTGAAAAATGAGAAAAACCATCCATATCATCATCAAAAAGTGCAGAAACTCCAAGAAAATGACTACAACCTCCGTCTGACCTTTTGCCGTTGGATCGTTGGACATCAGCCACATGTGTATAGAATATTATTTAGCGATTTAATTGGCGCAATTCACATGAATGGGCACAGGAAAATCCTGTCTGTCCCCTCTGGTTGTGCATGGCCATTAATCCATTGAGTAACACGATGGAAACCAGTTCATATGGAGATATCCTGTCACGGGAGCCGAATGACCTTCTGTACATGGACGACTTAGAGCAAATCAACAGCAGCTCCAGAGTCAGTTGAAGCTTATCTGGATGAGTTGAGTATTGCTTTGGATAGATTGAAAACCGAATTTGACTGTATAGTACTTACAGAAACGCACCAACTCGATAATGTTGATCTGTATCGTTTTAAGGGATTCAGCACCATTTATAATGCAGGAGATATAAACAGGAACGACGGAACAATAATATTTATTAAAGATAAATTTGAATGGCAACATCAAGTAATAAAAATCTCTGAAATAAATGCTATAAATCTATATATCCATATTTCCAAGAAAGTAATTGTCCAGATACTAGCTCTCTACAGACCACCTTGCTTGAAAGCATCCGACTTTGTCGATAACCTAGAGCCGTTTCTCAGCCAGTGTCGGGGAAATCATGACGTGTCCATTCTTCTGGGGATATCAATATAGATATCCTTGATCATGAGAATAACGTAACACAAGAATATCTAAATATACTTTATGAGGAGGACTACGTTTCAGCAATAAATACGTATACTAGATCCCAGGGCAACACAAGGACATGTCTTGACCATATCTTCATAAAGAGTTCATTTCCATTCAGTGACTTCTGCCCAATAGTATGCAGAATCAATATAACGGATCACAATCCTACTCTCCTTGGTATTAGATGTCCTGATGCATTAGCGCCACAGGTGCCTACAAACAATAAAAAGTTCAAAAACATAATTGATTTCGGAAAATTGAAAGGTTGTCTGAAGGAGGAGAAATGGAGCTTTGTATACTGTGGTACTGATACGGAAGAGATTTCAAAGATATTCGCCAAAACTGTAATTGGCTATGTGGAAGCTTGTACTGCAAGAATAAAACTACCAAAAAAAGATAAAGCGAAAAGAGTGGTGACAGATGGTTTATTGAAGTCCATCAATCATAAAA
Source organism: Cryptolaemus montrouzieri (assembly GCA_013387265.2). Lineage (NCBI taxonomy): Eukaryota > Metazoa > Arthropoda > Insecta > Coleoptera > Coccinellidae > Cryptolaemus > Cryptolaemus montrouzieri. Next base: position 100,091,003 of record JABFTP020000185.1, on the reverse strand, counting down.
ATGAGATGTACAGGAAAGTCCGTCTGAATCCAGGTGATATTGAAATAAATAATTTTATAGGGAATACAGGAATAGACTCAACAATTTAATGAAATTAACTAAAAATAACTATTTCAAATCTCAAATAAATAAGAATAAAAGTAGCTCTAAGCTTTTGTGGGAGACTGTGAACAAAATAAGGGGTAAAAATCTAAAGACGACTAATATTGATCGCATACGGGGAGAAAATGACAGTTACCTAACAAACAGAGAAGATATTGCAAATTATTTCAATAAATATTTTACCGAGATTGGAACCAGGATGGCGTCAGAAATACGCAAACCGTCAAGAAAAATTTACGAGCCTCATCGAACTTCCAATTCTTTTGGATTTGTCGAGACTTCTCCTGAGGAAGTGCAATGTGTTATTAGAGGATTGAAATCTGGTAAGTCACCAGGTTATGACGGTATAAGTGCGGAAACTCTTAAGAAAGTGTCTGAATTGATTTCTCATCCTCTGGCATTTATTTTAAATAAGTGTATTAACGAAGGTGATTTTCCTTCGATTTTCAAGATTGCTATTGTTAGACCTATTTTGAAAGAAGGTGATGGGACGCTTCCATGTAATTACAGGCCACTTTCGGTTATCTCAATGTTTGGAAAGATTTTTGAAAGAGTTCTCAAGGAACGAATTAATAGTTTTTGGAGAAATTTAAGGTACTTTCATCTAGACAATTCAGTTTCAGAATTGAAAAATCGACCGAGGATGCAATGGCACTCCTATTATCAAAATTTATGAGGCAATGGATGAAGGCGTCCCAGTCTTATGTATATTTGTTGACCTATCGAAGGCTTTTGACACCGTCTGTCATTGTGATTTGCTTAAAACACTAAAAATATTGGATTTAGAGGTAACTCTCATAAGTTAATGAGAAATTATTTGAGTAAAAGAGAGCAAGTTGTAGAGATAGACGGTGTCAGAAGCTCTGAGACAATAGTTCAATGTGGAGTCCCTCAGGGACAGTTTTAGGACCAATATTGTTTTGTATTTTTGTTAATGACCTCTTTGCCTTGAATACTTCTGGGAAATAATATCTTTTGCTGATGATACAGTCTAATCTAACCTTTACCAAGATATTTCTTGGAAATCTCTCAAGGAGAAGTGTGAAGTTGATTTTGAATTGATCTTGAGTTTTCTGAGAGAAGGGTCTCACTTATAATCCTGAAGAGACTGTATATGTACCTTTTGCGAGTTATATAACCTCATTGCCAGATTACAATCATTTAAATATTCAAGTGGAGAATGATATTATTCAAATAAGACAGACAAGATCAGTCAAGTACCTCGGGGTGGTGTTGGATTCTCATCTTCGATGGGACTCTCACGTATTGTTAGTGTCAAGGAGGGTACGAGGTCTCTTACCTTTGTTCAAATACTGTAGGGAATTCTGTGATGTGACTCAATTGAAGGTCCTCTACTCGGCATTGGTTCAGTCTTTGTTGGTTTATGGGATCCTTGTATGGGGTGGTGTAGATACTTGCTACCTAAAGAAATTAGAAGTATTACATAAAAGAGTCATTAAATCTATATTGGGGAGAAATATTACTTACCCTCAGACGAATTATTTCATGAAGCTGAGCTACTGGATTTGAGGCAGCTTTTTGTAGTAGAATGCTTGTGTATTTTGTAAGCAATAAAAGTGAGGATCATTTAATTTCTCATGGTTTTCGGACCCGATATGCAACAGGAAGTTATTTGCTTCCTAGAATGGCTAAAACAGTGGGTCAGAGATGTTTCACATTTCTGGCGCCCAGAGCTTTTAATATGCTACCTTTAAAGTTAAGAAATTTAGTCTCTATAAATTTGTCGACATGGTCGACATTAAAAATGCTCCAATCAGATAGATCAATCAAAACCAACCGTCTACAAAAAAAATTGTATTGTTTTCACTGGGAATGGTTATTTTTCTTTTTCGTGTTCTGTATTGGTCGAATTTTTCTTTTGTATTTCTCTTACTAAGGCTTCTTTGTTTAATACTTACCGCATATAAAGCCATGCACAAGGGCTACCTTCAATGGTTTTCTATTGCTTAATTAGGTATAAAGAATAATATTAAGTTCAACTTTACGTCTTTGTTTCATTGTATTAGTTGTTCCATATTCTATGTAAACATACTAGAATATTATTGATACGTATGCTGTAGAGTGATTGAAATAAAGAAATTATTATTATTATTATTATTCGGGCTTTCAGTTCTGCCATCTGTATAGACTTTGGAGTAGAGAAGTCTCAAAGGAGGAAAACCTCAAGAAACCAGCAAGATTGTTCTAATGGACTATTCGAAGTTCTCAGCGTTGCCCTCTGGCGAACAATACAAATATCTAGGAATACATCAGTCTCCTATAATGGATCATGCAGTATTGAAACAGCAAACATCGTTATCTTATAGTTTTGGTGTAGTTCGGTAATCAACAACAGATATTCAAGTCCTTGACAAAATTGTCTGAACGACCCTTACTAAGTACAGAGCACATCATCCCAATTCCTCAGTTTGTAGATTATACTTACCAAGGAACAGAGGAGGAAGGGGACTAGGGAATATTGAGAATACATATACAGCTGAAGTGAACAAACTTTATACTTACTCTAAGAATAGTGAAAATCCTCTTCATAAAACAGTTGTTAGGATCGACACCAATATGACCCCAATGAATCTTAGTGCTGAAAGAACAATGGCAGGCGCAGATAACTATCTTGCAGAACTTGAAAATACCTGGAAACAGAAGGAGCTTCATGGTCGTTTTGCTGCGGCTCTATATAATGAAACGGTCGACACACAGCTTTCAACAGCCTACCTGAAGCAGGGTCAATTAATGGTGGAAACTGAGGGATTAATAGGGGCTATTCAGGATCAAGTAATAGCAACAAAGAAATATCAGCGGTATATCATGGAACAGAAGTTACCTAATTACCGTTGCAGACTCTGCAACGCGACCTAAGGGACAATACAACATCTTTCTTCGAGATACTCTTATCTGGCACCAAGAGACATTACAAAGAGACATGATGACGAGGCAGGCATCATTCCCCAAGCTCTCTGTAAAAAATATGAGTTAATTAATGAAATAACACCTTGGTATAAATAATCACCCGAATAATGCACAGAAAACGATCAGGTCAAAATATATTGGGATGGGATAATACCTACCGACCGCCAAGTCGCACACAACTGGCCAGACATTGTTGTTTTCGACAAAAGAAAAACCTTGCTCACATTATCGATATTATCATCCCAGTAGATAGCAACATTCATGAATCACGAGTGAAAAAAATAACGAAGTATATTGATCTTTCCCATGAAATTAAAGACATTAATCGGGTCGAGAAAGTACTGATTCACCCGATAGTGATATCTTATTGAAATTCACGTTAAAAATGAGCTGCTGAAGTTGGGAATCGAAACGCCTGATTAATTGCTTACCTTGTCTTAGAAGGTAGTTATATTGTGTACGTGTCGAACAGTACCGCCCCAACCTAATCTGATGATGCGATTAACATCGTGAAAAAAAAAATTTATAATTAAAAAAAATAAAAATAAAAAAAATAGTTATAAAATAGATATCGTTCCTGTCATCATTTCTTCTACTGGGTTAATGCCCAAAAGTTTGCATGATAGCCTTAAGAAACTAGAATTGCATAAGAATACTTATATAGAAATGCAAAAAGCTGTAAATCGCAATATCTGTAGAATAGTAAGAAAATTTATGTCGAGTACATTGTAATTGAGCCTATTCACTTTGATTGCTGAATCTGGGAAAGGAAAAGTCCACGACCATTTCATGAATTGAAGCCCAACATTTTGTTCGACATACCTGAACCGTTTCATCGATTTTCGTCAAATTTGGTTGACTATAGGAACATTGAAAACATTCTCTTTGAATCAAATACTCCAGATGCGGACTGAGGAAATGGATTTTTACATCAAATATTGAATCAAACAGCCTGCACATATTTTTTGAATTTTTTTGCTTTTGTCCGAACTATCAAATGAACTTTCATCTGTTAATGATCTTCGTTTAACCGACACAAGCAATTGAAGAAACTTATGGAAAATCAAAGTACCATGCTGCAAAAAATCGACTAATCGACAAATTTTTTTTGAACCATTTTGCTTCATCAACACCCATCCGGCTGAGGTCCAATTTTATCACAAGCCTCATCAATGATCTACATCAAAAGAGTTTTCCTCTTTGATCATTGTGTTCTAGATGATTGTTGTTGATCTATGATTGTTTATGTCATTGAAGCCATAATACATTAACAAATTTGCTGAAATCAAGCTTCTGTGGAGATGCCAACTGTTACCAATGCTGAGTATGTGGATTTCTTGTTAGTATATGGTTTCACAAACTGTAGAACTCTAGAAGCGGTGAGGGAATACCAAGCAACTAAGCAGATCGAGTGTATGATGTTTCAAAAGAAGCTTCATTTTCGCATACTCAATAATGTAGTCCGCAGGGATTTGATCTTATTTATTTGTTATTCAATTTATACAGGGTGCTTCAACGAAAACTAAACAGAGGCTATATCTACCAAGATATGCATTTCTGATCAAAACGCAAAAACAGGTCAATTTTTGTTTCAAGGGGGACATCTTTTGGGGTACAAAACTTGCCTGAAATATCAACCCCCTAAGCGGGGTTTGCAATCCTTGAACATTTGGAATAGGGAAGATGGGTCGAGTGATGACTCAAGAGAAAGGTGGTATTTTGTCGACATTGCCTTGAACGAGTTTCCATTTTTAATTGAAAACTGTAAAAGATACAGGGTGAGCTGAACTGAAAGATAGGGAAGACTATTTCCCTGAGACTTATCAAGTTTCAGTGAAGTAAAATGGAACAGATCCATTTTGATCAATGGCAGTCATCATCAAGTACCATTCTCATCTCGAATTTCAACCCCTAGAGCAGGGGTGACCACCCTTGAAAATTTGGAAGAGGGTAGATGGGTCGAGTGATACATCGAAAGAAAGGTATAATCTTTGTCTACATTCCCGTGAACGAATTTTCATTTTTGATTGAAAACTGTAGAAGATACAGAGTGAGCTACTGAAAAATAGAGGAGACTATCTATCGCCCTGAGCTATTCAAGTATTAATGCAAAAAAATGGAACAGATTCATTCCAGATCAAAGGCTGTCATCTTCCGAAACACCATTCACATCTCAAATTTCAACCCCTAGAGCAGGGGTGACCACCCTGTGATATTTTTAAAGCAAAAGATAGGTCCAGTTATAACCCTCTGAGAAAGGATTTTTGTTTGTCTCCACAATGGTGTGCAAGTTTTCGTTCTCCATCAAAATTACAGGGTGAGCAGCTGAAACATTGGAAGGATTATGAATCTTGAAAGAAAACGATAAAACTATCAGTCATAGTAAATCCATTGATCTTTGAACATTCGTTGTACGATATGCGAGAAATGCATCTAGAGTTGGGTTCACATGTACAGTATGTCCCATTTTGGGGTGCCACCAGGAGCATCTCTGTTATTATTTAGGATAGAGAGATAGGGTTTTCACGACCCTTGGCTACTTTTTTCGAGACAAATTCATAGAGCTAATCAGAATTATTCTAACTTCAGTGGTTTTTGAGTTATTCGCGAATCTTGAAAATTTCCGGATTTCTTTTTTCTCGATATCTCGGTTCTTATAGAAGATAATTGAAATCTGTTTTACGTTTTTGAGTAGATTCCAGTGACGTACTCGAAGTTTTTTTCATTAATTATGACAGATATGACATGAAGTTGCATTTTTTAAATACGAACATAGTTTTTTTGGCATATTCCGATTGCCGTTTTTTTCCTTTTCAAAATATATAACATGATGACAAAATTCCCACCCAATATGAAGAAAATAACGGAATAATGATTTACCCCTAATGGCTGGGCGAAGGAACACACGTGAGCGGACGAACCATAGAACATTTGTAGTTATTCGATGAAAACGATCAAAACAATGCAAAATCTTCTTGACCGAAATAATGGAGCTAGGCTGCTCCTAAGATTCCATCGTTATTTATGACATCCGCAATTTCCGCTTTTTATTTTATTTTTGAGATTGTCGTTTAGTTTCTAGAGTTCTCTGAGAAATACCTACATGAGAATAATATTAGACACCTAATAATTTACTCAAATTTACTTCTCATAAAGATTTACATATATTGCTCGAACTGATTTCCATCATGTTGTAAACATAAAGAGCATCTTCGGATTATATCTTCTATGGCCCTAGTCAAATGTAGCGAGGATCTCCTCAGATCTTCGAATGATTCATTTGTTGCATTCTTCAATTGATCGTAATTGGCGTATTGCCTCATATATATCTTATTTTTAAATAACCCCAAAGAAAAAAATCTAAAACGGATAGGTCAGGAGACCTAGGTGGCCATTGAATTGGGCCATTGGTACCGATCCATTTATTTTCAAAATTTAAATCCAAGTAGTTCCTCACCACGGCCGAATTATGGCAAGGAGCACCGTCTTGTTGGAAGTAATATGTGTTGAATTGAGAAAGAGGAATGTCATCTTGCAGTTGTGGCAGACAAATATTTGAAATTTCGAGATATCTCTGTGCATTCAAGTTGCCATCAAAGATATAGTAGGCTAATTTGTTGCCCATTACGAAACACGACACATTGAAACCAAACCTCCCTTGCTGCCGTCGAGCTACTGCTTCGTGTTGGTTTTCGTTTGCCCAGAATCTATTCGTATGGCGATTAAAGATTCCGGCACTGCTGATTCTTGACTCATCAGACCAAATGATATGTCGCCCAAAACGAGCTTCACCTCTGATTCTCCCTAAATACCAATTGCAGAACGCCGTTCTCCTCTCTGCATCCCCGGCATTGAGATGATGAATTATTTTATATTTATAGGGATGATATTTATACTTTCTCAAAATTCTTTGGGCTCTGCTTTTTGACACACCCACTTCGCTCTCAATTAGCCGACACGATGTAGAATGGTTAGCCTCAACAGCTGCTAACACGTCAAGTTCATTATCACCTCTATTCCGTTTATTGTAGTTTTTACTTCTTGGTTTCTCGAACGAACCATAATTGGAAAGATTTGCTTCCATTTTGACGAAGAACTTCCTGTTTGGTGGAATTCTTTGAGGAAATCTATTGGAGAGTGTCAGTCAGGTATTTAATATTGATTAGAATTACTACTTCCATTTCCATTGTCGAACTTACCTATTCAAATATTCTTCTGATGCACGGACTGCGTTACAGTGACACTGAAAGTAGACCTTCAGCATATCAACTTTTTCGAAATTTTCGTATCTTCTATTTTGTTCCATAGTGTGAATTGCAGAAATTAACTAAACCATCCAAATTCAACAACGAACACTAATTTAACGAATTCAAATAGACACGAAGCCAATATATCCACAGATAATGAATAAGTAATAATAATTATTGGTCGTTCTATGGTTTCTAATGAACGTGCATAGATGAAGACTTCTGTGTTCACAGAGAGCATTCAGACATAGAAGATATAATCCGAAGATGCACTTTATGTTTACAACATGATGGAAATCAGTTCGAGCAATATATGTATATCATTATGAGAAGTAAATTTGAATAATTTATTTATTCATCGAATAACTACAAATGTTCTATGATTCGCCCGCTCACGTGTGTTCCTTCGCCCAGCCATTAGGGGTAAATCATTATTCCGTTATTTTCTTCAAATTGGATGGAAATTTTGTCATCATGTTATATATTTTCGAAAAGGAAAAAACGGCAATCGGAATATGCCAAAAAAAACTATGTTCGTATTTAAAAAATGCAACTTTATGTCATAATTAATGAAAAAACTTCGAGTACGTCACTGGAATCTACTCAGAAAACCGTTTTAGAAACGTAAAACATATTTCAATTATCTTCTATAAGAACCGAGATATCGGGAAAAAAAGAAATCCGGAAATTTTCAAGATTCGCGAATAACTCAAAAACTACTGAAGTTAGAATAATTCTGATTAGCTCTATGAATTTGTCTCGAAAAAGTAGCCAAGGGTCGTGAAAACCCCATCTCTCTATCCTAAATAATAACAGAGATGCTCCTGGTGGCACCCCAAAATGGGACATGCTGTACATGCGTTTTTATCAGTTGACTGAAAGGAAACTTTTTTGTTTTCACAGGTGATACTGTATGATCATCGTCCTCATGTGAAATGACTCTTATTTGACGATACGAATCAACACTACGAATCAGGAACGCAGATGTTACAATGATCAGATTTCTTCAACAAAAAAATTGATTCTCAATGTTTTCGTACTTTTTGTATTCAATTTCATCGTCCCAATTTTATTCCACATTAGTTGTAAAAATTCTGTTGCATTCATCACAATAGTTGCTCTTCTATTCGAAATTTAGTTTTCATAAAATCGTCATGGTTTATTCGGTAGCTGAGAGGGTTGAAATGATTGAACTATTTTTCAGTTCTGATAGTTGCGCAAACAGAACTGCCATATCTTCGAACAACGCCACGAAGGTGCTAAAGTGACTTCGAAGTATGTACTAGAATTAGTTGCCAAATTTTGTGAAACTGGATCGGTGCAAAATAAGAAGAGCGTAATTGAGCGGCCAGTAAGAAATGAAGCTGTGGAAGTGGCGGTGCTTGGTCAAGCGCTGGTTGATCCTACCCTAAGCCTGCGGAAATCGGCAGATGTAAGTGGTGTAAACCAAACGAGTATTTTCCGCATTCTAAACGGGCATAAGTTTCATCCATATAAAATCAAATTAGTTCAAGAAATGAACGAAGATGATTTCGATCGAAGACTTCAATTCTGCGAGACCATAAGTGAGAGCGTCATGAACAATCCTCATTATTTATCTCTTTTGTGTTTTTCGGACGAATGTACATTTTTCTGAATGGAACCGTAAACCGCCATAATTTCCGATATTGGGCAGTTTCTAAGCCGCGAAATTCACACTCAGTAGCCTCAAAAACTAAATGTTTGGGTTGGTATTTATGGCGATCACCTCATTGGACCGTTTTTTATTCCTGGAAATGTTACCAGAGAGTTGTGTTATCAACTATTGGAAGAATTTATCGACCCAGCAATAACGGAGATCATTGAGAATGCCCCCCGCTATTCGGAGAACGAGGTTGTATTTCAGCAGACTGGAGCGCCCCCGCATTTTGCACAACAAGTTCGAGTATTTTTGGATGATCATTTTCCTGGTCGTTGGATTGGAAGGAGGGCCCAACGGAATGGCCCCCACGATCTCCGGATCTCAGTCCATTAGATTTTTTCCTATGGGGCCACCTCAAAAGTATAATCTATAAAACTGAACCTGCTGATTTGAACGACCTGAGACAGCGCATCGTCAATGAATGTAACCAAATCACACCTGAAATTTTACAGAATGTCCGTAAACGTTTCACCCAAAATTTGTTTATGTGCATGGAGGTTGGTGGTCAACAATTCGAACATTTACGTTGAGTTTTAGTGACTTCAGTTCCGTTCATTTTATCGGGTAATAAAGTACAACTTCTACTCGTTAATTTTCACTTTTCGTTTATTCCCCTCTTTATTTTCAGCCATTGTATTAGTTTTTTTATCTATTACATTTGAAACCGGATGTCTCAAACGAGTAACTATCTTTCAAAAGGTGTCTATTCAGTGAAAAATCAACCCCTGTTTGATAGATGATATACCATGCATTGCATCTTCAGTCATTTTTCCGTTTTGCATCCTCTAACTCCTATGGAACTCAATGAGAATAGAATTATTGCGAGCAGTCATGAAGGCAATCGAATTCCTTTACTTGAAAGGTATCACTGGATCGAAATATTTCCCCTGCTTTAGGGGTTGAAATTCGAGTTGAGGGTGATTTCGGAAGATGACAGCTTTTGATCAAAAATGAATCTATTCCAGTTTTTCGCACTAATACTCCAATAATCTTGGGGCGATAGTCTTCTCTATTTTTCAGTGCCTCACTCTGTATCTTCTACATTTTTCAATCAAAAATTAAAATTCTTTCACGGGAATGCAGACAAAGATAATACCTTTCTTTCGAGTTATCACTCGACCCTTCTACCCTCTTCCAAATTTTCAAGGGTTGTCACCCCTGCTCCAGGGGTTGAAATTCGAGATGAGGATGGTACTTGATGATGACTGCCATTGATCAGCATGGATCTTTTCCAATTTACCTCACTGAAACTTGAATAGTCTCAGGGAAATAGTCTTCCCTATCTTTCAGTTGCTAACCCTGTATCTTTTACAGTTTTCAATTAAAAATGGAAATTCGTTCAAGGCAATGTAGACAAAGATACCAACTTTCTTTTGAGTCATCACTCGACCCATCTTCCTCATTCAAAATGTTCAAGGATTGCAACCCCCGCTTAGGACGTTGATATTTCAGTCAAGTTTGTACCCCAAAAGATGTCCCCCTTGAAACAAAAATTTACCTGTTTTGGCGTTTTGATCAGAAATGAATATCTTGGTAGATATAGCCCCTGTTTAGTTTTCGTTGAAGCACCCTGTAGATGAGTGATCTTCCTACGACTTTTAAACGAGTGCTTTAGTGAGAGTACTTTTTGCCCATATCCTTCAGAAACTGAGGTATCATTGTTTCATCTGATTAATCATCGAAAGGATGGACAATTGATAAGTTTCTTTAATGATTCTCCACTGAATCATAATCATAACAATGAACGGAGTCAAAATCTGGAAAAATCGGTTGTCTGTAAAGTAGATTTATTGACGATAGTTGAACGTGACAAAGTCATAAGAAAATACTGATGAAAGTGTTGCATTTTTCAAAAGAAAATTTTAATTTTATTTGTTATATATTTTGTATGGATATAGAAAAGGAGGTAAATGCAAATCACAATTGAATTGATCAAGCTACATTTATTTGTGAGCATAAATACAATTATGTCAATATTTATTTATTTTTCTTACAATCGCTGCAGTAGCGGACCAATGCTATTTATTTTAATGATTAAATCACGAATATTTGACAATATATCACTGAACATATATTTAATATCGAAAACATCATAACCTTTATCGCCGCAATTATCGTCACTATAAACAACTGACCCCACATTGACTTTTCGCTGCACTTCATACTTGACGAAAACATGTAAATCTATTATTGAATAGCAGCTATCCACGGATGCATCACTCACTCAAGTAGGAGAGAGACAGATGTCGAATGCTGCCGAACGCGGAAGCCGATTGTGCCTCTTTGTCGCTCGTTTCGCGCTCTCGCTTGCACTTCAAGCGTTAAATGGAACGCCTCTGAGCAAGGTAACGCCGCATGAGTCATGTTTTCTCGTGCGTGCAACCGGCTCCATCGAATTATAAGACGTTTTCACGTCAAAAAAAAGTATTCTACAAAAACTAGCTGGGTCCACTTGGGAAGTCGATGTGCACACTCTTCAAACTTCTGCTATTGGTTTCGTTTTTATGATAATTAAAGGAATAATTCCTTCACATATATGCAGGTAACCAGCATGGAAGAAGAATGGTACGTTGATAGATTTATCTATTTATTGCTGTGAATACCATTCAACAGTTTCCGAGAAACATTTTCAATAATTGAATTAATTTCAGTTGCTCTCGTTCCAGATGAACTTCTTAATTCGAAGCAATACATACCGATAACTTCATTAAATTATAAATTCATTAAGAAGCAAAATCGACAAAGAATGGAGAGAGAGAGAGGGAAAAACGAAGAATATGAAATTAAAAAGCCTTCCAAGCGGCGTTTGTACTTTTATATACCTTTCTGAATTTTCAGTGGAAATCAATCAATAATTCGTTAATTCAATGAAGATAATTAAAACCTAGAAGTGAGCAAATTAAAAGATGGCGATGAATTTTCAACGAATGGCGAAATTGTCAATCAACTTCCAATTCGTTCCTCATTTCCAAAGTTGACGGAAATTGTCGGTTCTTATTCTAGAAAGAGCGAGATACGGCAGTTCAGTTAAAAATACTAACGAATATCAAGTGGAAATTCTCGCTCACTGAAATCGGTAATCAGAACTACTGCAGAAATTTTCAATTTTCAGAGGAAATGTTTCCATCTAAGTGATTCTTTTGGAATACGTAGCCGAGAGATCGGGAAATTCATTTAGTTATGCAGTTAATAAAGCCGGTCGTAAATAAAAATGGACTACGGAAACGCCTTACATTGCTCTGCACAACTTTATTACTCAAATTATCACCTCTTGGTTTTATTCTTACAAGAAAATAATACTGACCATACAAAAAAAATGTGACGTCGTCAGCGTGAAATGTCTCCTATGAAGCGAATGCTCAAGAAGACTTTTACTGTTCTAGAGTACTCATAGAATATTGAAAGAGCACATTCAATATCAAATAATTAGCTGCCCCATGTCCTGTCGATATTATAATGAATTTACAGATTTTTCCTCTTCATTTATTCTCGAATTCTGTAGTTTTCATACGAAATAAAACGGAAAAAATGTCGTACCAGTCATCGCATACTCGATCTACTATATCTCGAACATACTCTTTAATTAGCTGGTTTGCATTATGTATTTCCTTGTCGTTTGTGTGAGCCTTCCGCTTAAACTGAATATATAGAGTACGACAACTGTGAGCCGGTAGGCGTTTTCATGCTCAATCACACGAATAATTCCAAAATGAAGCAGACAAAGATATTCAACTCATAACAGTACACGTTTCATACAACAGTATAGTGTGTAATAGAGAATTTTGTGTCTGGAAACAAGGATTTTCAGACAGCATTGGTTTTATGTTATCATTTGAAGAAATCTGCTGCAGAATCGCATACAATGCTTGTTGAAGCTTACGGTGGTAACGTTTTTGGTAAATCACAGTTTGTTTGTTTGATAGTTTATTAAATTCTCACTCATTATTACAACATGAAATGAAAAATTTTAAAATTCGTACAATCAAAATTGCAGAACTAGTCAAAGTATAAATAAAATTGTAAAAACATTCAAAACATTGAATAATTATTCAAAATAAATAACAAACAATGGCTTCACACTAACAACAAGTTAACACTTATTCAAATGAAGGTACTTAATTTAAAAACTAGCTGCCAAATATTCACCAACTGAGTAGAAACTATTCCTTATCAAAAATTTTTTCACTGCTCTTTCAAATCCATTCATTTCCAAGTTGATGATATGTGTTATAGTTGTATTTTGTATATTTGTTATAGAGCTTTGGTCCCCATACATAAATATATATTTGTGTGGACGTCAAACGGTGATACGGTAGTGAATAGTCTGAATAGTCATGTCTCTGCCTTGTGTGGTGATGATGAAATGTCGAATTTCTGGGAAACATATCTCTGTTACTATGTACAAACTTCAGGCAGGTGAGTATGTACAAACATGGAATGGTGAGTATCTTTTCAGATCGAAAATATTCTCTGCAGCTCTCACTACTTCTGATTCCAGTCAAGGCTCGAATGGCTGTCTTCTGCTAAAGGAAAACCTTATGAGAATCAACCGAATTTTCCCAAAACATAACGGAAAAAGACACTATGCTATGAAAATAAGAGAAATGGGTGAGTCTAGCAGTCTGATGTATGGCAGAATTCTTCATACGTCTGATGGCACTATTAAACCTCTTCTGCATGTTTTCTATTTGAAATTTCCAGTTCAGTTTGCTGTCCATATATACTCCAAGAAACTTCACATAGGTTTTTTGATACTTGTTACTGTGAAATGCAGTGTTTGCGTTTTTTCTCTCCTCTAAAGCATTCAGTTAGCAGCAAACCAATCCCCAATGTTATTCATGGCCATATTCGCATTCGCGAAGTAAACCCAAATCATTGATGCAGATGATAAACAACAATGGACCCAAAATGGACCCTGTGGCACACCAAACATCGATGTAGACTCTTTCGACCATGTACCGCCCCAATAAACTCGCTGACATGTTTCCGTCAGGTATGACTTTAACAACTTTCTAATTGTACCACTAATACCATAATAGTCAAGCTTTCCCAACAACAAATCGTGATCAATGACGTCGAATGCCTTCGTCAGGTCACAGCAAGTCAACCTGCATCACACCTGGTTATCTCGAGCTGCGATAATTGCATCAATAACTTCAACAATAGCACTTTGCACTGATTTATTTTTTCTATAGCCTAACTGTCTATTCGAAAATGATTTTTTCTTCTCGAAATATTGAACTATTCTATTCTTTATACACTATTCGAAAATCTTCGATATCAGATGGCAGAATTGCTATAGTTTTTGGAAGAGTTTTTGCATCCACTTTTGAACAGAGGAATTATTTTCGCTATTTTCAACTCACTCGAAAATACTCCTTCAATTAGAACCTTCACAAGTGGTATGGACAATTCGACCCCAATCTTCTTTATGAGGTGTGATGATATATTATAGATATCAATCGTATTCTTATTTTTTTAAAGATCTGATGATTTTTTGGATTTCTGCTTTGGTGATGGGGATGAAAAATAGAAAAGATATCTGATTAGATTTCATATTTTCAAGAAATACTTCCGATTTATGTTTAGAATCAGGAACTGCTACTATTGCTCCCACTTCTGAGCAAAACTTTTCCAGATCTTCAGCTTTTAGATTTGTATTAGTGCCTGATCGATCTCCCTTTCTTACTTTCAAATCCTCATTGATTATCTTCCATATCTGTTTTTTATGAGCCCTATTAAGCCTTTCCTTTCAATTTCTGATAGAAATTTTTTTCATACGCTTAAAGGCGTCGTATAGTCTCTCTTCTTTAGTAACACTGACAGCTGTAGCCAGGATATCAAGCTGTTGCTTTATTTTCACCAGTACTGCTGAGCTTTTAACTTTAATCTCTGATTTCTTGGCCATTCGTTTTTTGAGTGGACAACATTTCTCTACCATGCCCATAAAAACAGTATGTACATCAGATGCTGCCAGTTGAGTTGTTGTATTCTTCACTTTGTCCTCCCAATTGAACCCTGCAATTCTTTTCTTCAGCGAAATTATTCTCCCAGCTGTAATTAATCGTGTGTAATACCATTTTTGTTCTTCTTTATTTTGTTAATTTATCTGATAAATGAAACTTTGCGATCTATGATCTGAAAAATGCAACTCTTCTTCTTCGCCACTGTAACAGACAATTTGGAACTAAGGTCGGTAATCACGTTGTCTATACATGTTGCGGAAAACTGAGTAACCCTAGAAGGTTCGATGGTTGTTATGTGAAGACCGAACGACAGTGCTTTGAGTGGTTTAAAAATTCAAAAATGGCGATTTTTACGTGAGACACGAAGAACGAGGAAAACCACCGAAAAAGTTTGAAGACAACGAATTGCAAGCATTGTTAGATGAGGATGATGCTCGAACTCAAAAACAACTCGCGGATGAATTAAATGTGACGTGAGATGCCGCCTCCATACGTTTGAAAGCCATGGGAAAGATCCAGAAGATGAGAAAACGGGTTCCACGTGAACTGAATGAAAGGCAGCTGGAAAATCGGAAAACCATTTGCCAAATGCTGCTCGCCAGGTACAGAAGAAAGTAATTTTTCCATTGAATTGTGACTGGTGATGAAAAATGGATATATTTGGCGAATTCCAAACGTAAATCATCATGGGCAACTCCAGGCGAAACAGCAACATCGACAGCAAGACCAAATCGGTATGGACGGAAGACAATGCTCTGTGTTTGGTGGTATCAGAAGGGTATGGTCTATCAGAAGCTGATATAAGCTGGCGAAACCTTTAATACTGAACACTACCAAGAACAAATGATCAATTTGAAGCAAGCTTTGCGTGAAAAACGACCAGAATATCTAAAAAGGCAACACAAAGTGATTTTGCTTCATGATAACCAAACCATCAAACACAGCAAAACCAGTCAACGGAACGATTGAGACGTTTAGTGGGGAAATAGCATGGGGTTACTCTCCAGACCTGGCTTCGTCCGATTATAACTTATTTGCATCGATGGGACACACAGTTGCTGAGCAACGCTTCGTTTTTTACGAAAATTTCCGAGAATTGCTCAATGACTGGTTTACTTCAAAAGTGCTACAGTTTTTTGGCGTGGTATCCACAAATTGACTGAAAGATGGGAAAATGTATAGCTAGTGATGAACTATTCTCTGTCATTTTCATACCATTCTAATTTAGGCTGTTTCAGGGTTCCGTACTCCAAAAAGCAGAAAGGAACCCTTATAAGATCACTTCGTCCTCCATCTGTCCGTCTGTATGGTTGTCATCTGCCAAGACACTTTTCTCAGAGACACGTGTAGATATAGAGCTGAAATAACGAATAACGAATAGTTTGCAATATGTTGTAACTGTCTTAAATACGAAAACATTACGCATCACAAAAAATGCGATGATAAATTTATTTGCATTTTCTCTGGATTGCGTGAGCGTATAATTGAAATGACTTTATCATTCCTGTTGTTTAAAGATTTCTTTATTCTCGGATCTAATCGGCACATACATACACCGGGTGAGTCAATGAGGCGAGGAACTTCTATATCTCGGAAACTATTTGATATAGAAGCGAAATTTTTTCTGATTATTGTTTTATAAGTATGTGTGCATTTCTCGAAAATTATTTTCGTACATGCAGGGTGTTCCATTTTTGCTCCAGGAACAAACATAGATTTTTTTTAAATGACACGCCCTGTATTGTTAGGTTAGATTACAATTTGGATGCTCTCTTCAACGATATCTGTTTTGTGCCCAAAAAAATTTAAATTTTTTCAAATTAATTAAAACATCGATAATTTCGGGAATTTGGAAGTTTTTTCAAAAGTTCTCAAATGCCTCATTTCGCATAATTTACGCATGATATTTTGTTTTTTGAGGTGAAAGTGTTGTACCTTATTACCAAATGAAGAAAAATTTTTTTTTTATACCGAGTGTTCCTAGTAACCCGGCGAAAATGAAACATGAAAAACTTTTTTTTTTCAAATGTAACACCCCGTATCTTTTCCACGCGTTTTGTTCTTACTCGAATAAGCTTCACAACGATACCTTTTTTTCAAAAATCCGATGTAGATTTCCCAGAAAATTTCGAAATAAGTGTGAGGTTTAGGTATTTCTTGCAATAAACATGCTGTTGATAAAATTCAGACATTGAAATATGCAAACTTCAACACAAAATTAGATTCTTTGCTGTTCAATGAAACTTAAACATCAAAACTCTCAAGGTGTATCGAAATTTCTTCACAAGAAAAGATTCATTTGCGATATTATCATTTGTGCTCAGAGCTAAGTCTTCACTTAATTGAAATTACTCAGTTCGAAATTATCTCAATAAATGTTCAAAACGTCAAAATATCAAAAAGATCGAGAATTTGGAAGGTTTTTTCAGAACTTCTCACAATCTTCATTCCGTATCATTTGAGTGTGACAATAATTATTCTCTGAAGAAAATATGTTCCTCATCATCGAAGTAAGAGATCAACTGTTTTTTCATACCCAACGAAAATAGAATTTTTCGAGATGAACGAACTTTTTTTCTAAATGTAACACCCTGTTCTTTTCACTGAACTTGTATTACTTCTACAATTACCCAAAATATTCCGGAATTATCATTAAGAAACGAAATTGAACTGCTTGTCGTCAATGAAACATCCATTGAAAAAAATGCAAATCAAAATCATAAACACCAATTTAATTCTATTTCAATAAGTTTTCAAATCAAATTAGATGTTCGAAATGTCCCCCATTTTGACGAATACATTCTCGAACACGATTGTTAAATGATTCGGTCACTCTCTGGAGAACATTCGGCGCTATACTCCTAAATGCTTCTGTAATTCTCTCCATCATATTTTCC
This sequence comes from Cryptolaemus montrouzieri, assembly GCA_013387265.2. Taxonomy (NCBI): domain Eukaryota; kingdom Metazoa; phylum Arthropoda; class Insecta; order Coleoptera; family Coccinellidae; genus Cryptolaemus; species Cryptolaemus montrouzieri. The sequence goes on along the minus strand of JABFTP020000185.1, from coordinate 100,073,182 downwards.
CTGGTTGTTGGAGGGTCTCGATATACCCTCTCTGTAACATACCCCACCAAAAAAATCCAATTTATTCAAGTCCGGAGACCTAGGAGGCCATCCTACAGGACCTCCACGGCCTATCCAATTGCCCTCAAACCTATCATTTAAAAAATCGCGGACATTGCCGCTGTAGTGTGCTGGTGCCCAATCGTGTTGGAACCACATATTGTTTTTTATGTTTTGGGGAACATTAATAAGCAAAGGCTCCAGATCATGCTGCAAAAAATTTGAATAACGTTCGCCGTTCAAATGTTTTTGGAAAAAAAGGGTCCGATCACATAATCATCAATTTTACCACCCCAGACATTTAGAGACCAATGATGTTGGTGGTCAACAGTTCTCATGAAATGAGGATTTTGAGTATCATAATAATGAAAATTATGCCGGTTCACCAATCCATTCTTATGAAAGGTGGCCTCATCAGAGAAAAGTACCCCACTGAAAAAATTCGGTTGGTCTGCTATTTTATCTAAACACCATCTACACAAATCCAATCTCCGCCCGAAGTCCAGGGGCTCCAACTTGGTGGAGTTGAACATGAAATGGATGGAACTTTTCCTTTCTCAAAATTCTTGATACAGATCTCACTAATGCCCAAGTCTCGACTCACATCTCTTGTACTAACATGAGGATTCTCTACTGCGCTCAAAACAACCTGCATGTTATTCTCTTCATTGAGTACACGCTTAGCTCTCTCATTCTTCTCTCATTCTTCTCATATTCAACTTGTCCAGTTCTTTCAAACCTTTCCTTCAGTCTCTCAAATGCCTCTTTCCTAGGATGCCTGCTGTTTGGGTAACGTTGGGAATAAATATGTGAAGCCAACAAACAATTCCTCTCACCTTCTCCCAAACAATATATTATATTAATTCTTCTTGTGTAATATTGTGTGTATTGTGTATATTGTAATATTGTTGCAATAATATTATGTATTTATCACTTAGACTCACTCATATGACGTTGGTATTATCCAATTCAAAACTGTCAAATCTTGGGGCATTGTGAGTAAACCATAGAAATAAGTCTTTTATGGGCACAGGTGGTTTGAACCACAGACTATCGAACAATATTTTCCATCTTCATGTGGTATGCCCATAGAAGTCATACTTATCTCAATTGTTTAATCACAAGTTGGATATGAGAAGAATGCAAGAGCTAAGCGTGTACTCAACGAAGAGAATAGCATGCAGGTGGTTTTGAGCGCACTAGACTTTTGAACATCTATTGACGATTTCGAACTGAGTAATTTCGATTAAGTGAAGACTTAGCTCTGAGCACAACTGATAAAATCGCAAATAAATCCTTTTTGTGAAGAAATTTCGATACACCTTGAGAGTTTTGATGTTTAAGTTACATGGAACTGCAAAGAATCTAATTTTGTGTTGAAATTTGCATATTTCAATGTCTGAATTTTATCGACAGCATGTTTATTGCAAGAAATACCTAAACCTCACACTAATTTCGAAATTGTCTGGGAAATCTCCATCGGATTTTTGAAAAAAAGGTATCGTTGTAAAGCTTATTCGAATGGGAACAAAACACGTGAAAGAGATACAGGGTGTTACATTTAAAAAAAAAAGTTTTTCGAGTTTGAAAATTTTCATTTTCGCCGGGTTATTAGGAACACTCGGTATAAAAAAAATTTCTTCATTTGATAATAAGGTACAACACTTTTACCTCAAGAAAAAAAATATCATGCTTAAATTATGTGAAATGAGGCATTTGGGAACTTTTGAAAATCTTCCAAATTCCCGAAATTCTCGATATTTTAATTAATTTAAAATCTACCAATTGTTGTTTGGGCGCAAAACAGATATCGTTGAAGAGACCATCCTACAGGACCTCCACGGCCTATCCAATTGCCCTCAAACCTATCATTTAAAAAATCGCGGACATTGCCGCTGTAGTGCCCAATCGTGTTGGAACCACATATTGTTTTTTATGTTTTGGGGAACATTAATAAGCAAAGGCTCCAGATCATGCTGCAAAAAATTTGAATAACGTTCGCCGTTCAAATGTTTTTGGAAAAAAAGGGTCCGATCACACAATCATCAATTTTACCGCCCCAGACATTTAGAGACCAATGATGTTGGTGGTCAACAGTTCTCATGAAATGAGGATTTTGAGTATCATAATAATGAAAATTATGCCGGTTCACCAATCCATTCTTATGAAAGGTGGCCTCATCAGAGAAAAGTACTCCAGTGAAAAAATTCGGTTGGTCTGCTATTTTATCTAAACACCATCTACAAAAATCCAATCTCCGCCCGAAGTCCAGGGGCTCCAACTGTTGGTGGAGTTGAACATGAAAAGGATGGAACTTTTCCTTTCTCAAAATTCTTGATACAGATGTCTCACTAATGCCCAAGTCTCGACTTACATCTCTTGTACTAACATGAGGATTCTCTACTGCGCTCAAAACAACCTGCATGTTATTCTCTTCATTGAGTACACGCTTAGCTCTCTCATTCTTCTCATATTCAACTTGTCCAGTTCTTTCAAACCTTTCCTTCAGTCTCTCAAATGCCTCTTTCCTAGGATGTCTGCTGTTTGGGTAACGTTGGGAATAAATATGTGAAGCCAACAAACAATTCCTCTCACCTTCTCCCAAACAATATATTATATTAATTCTTCTTGTGTAATATTGTGTGTATTGTGTATATTGTAATATTGTTGCAATAATATTATGTATTTATCACTTAGACTCACTCATATGACGTTGGTATTATCCAATTCAAAACTGTCAAATCTTGGGCATTGTGAGTAAACCATAGAAATAAGTCTTTTATGGGCACAGGTGGTTTGAACCACAGACTATCGAACAATATTTTCCATCTTCATGTGGTATGCCCATAGAAGTCATACTTATCTCAATTGTTTAATCACAAGGTGGATATGAGAAGAATGCAAGAGCTATGCGTGTACTCAATGAAGAGAATAGCATGCAGGTTGTTTTGAGACTTTTTGAACATCTATTGAAGATTTCGAACTGAGTAATTTCGATTAAGTCTTAGCTCTGAGCACAACTGATAAAATCGCAAATAAATCCTTTTTTGTGAAGAAATTTCGATACACCTTGAGAGTTTTGATGTTTAAGTTACATGGAACTGCAAAGAATCTAATTTTGTGTTGAAATTTGCATATTTCAATGTCTGAATTTTATCGACAGCATGTTTATTGCAAGAAATACCTAAACCTCACACTAATTTCGAAATTGTCTGGGAAATCTCCATCGGATTTTTGAAAAAAAGGTATCGTTGTAAAGCTTATTCAAATGGGAACAAAACACGTGAAAAAGATACAGGTTGTTACTCTTAAAAAAAAGTTTTTCGAGTTTGAAAATTTCATTTTCGCCGGGTTATTAGGAACACTCGGTATAAAAAAAATTTCTTCATTTGATAATAAGGTACAACACTTTTACCTCAAGAAAAAAAATATCATGCTTAAATTATGTGAAATGAGGCATTTGGGAACTTTTGAAAATCTTCCAAATTCCCGAAATTCTCGATATTTTAATTAATTTAAAATCTATCGATTGTTGTTTGGGCACAAAACAGATATTGTTGAAGAGACCATCCAAATTGGAATCAGAAAATGATGAAAAATACAGGGCATGCCATTCAAAAAAAAATCTATGTTTGTCCCTGGAGCATAAATGGAACACCCTGTATGTACGAAAATAATTTTAAGGAATGCACACATACTTATAAAACAATAATCAGAAAAAAATTCGCTTCTATCTCAAATAGTTTCCGAGATATAGAAGTTCCTCGCCTTATTGACTAACTCTGTATATTAATAAATTGGATTAGGTATCCCCTAAGTAAACGCGTCCTTAAATTAATAAAAAAGTAGAATGGTATGTTTTCAAAAGATATCGCCTCTTCATTGGTTCGCGCCTTCTCCGCGGTCGGTGTTTTTGGGAATGTAAACAAACAAAATGTAAAGTTAAGCGTTCTTTTTTACTAATGCATAAGGTATATTGTTAAATAGACGTTCCATCCTTTGCTAAAAGGCGCTTTGCGTTTTTTTTTGTTTCATTTTTGAATTCGTCCTAAAAATTTTAACGAGTAATACACACGACCAAATTTATATGGAATCACCAGGTATTTCACATTATTGATTGTTTTTAACCATGGATATTTGACTAATTCTGAAGAATGAAGTTTTTTGTTGTAAAAAAACTGGATAGTATGATAAGAAATGTTGAATTATTATTATGTTCGTGATATTGTACTCAGTCGTCACTGAAATTTGAAACTGAGAATTCCTAAAACTCAAAAAATCCTATAATTGTGATTGAAAATACCTTACGTTGGATTGTCCGATGTGCAGAAGGGTCGCATAATTGCTCTCGTTGAAGAAGGGGAGACACAGAGGGATATAGCGGCCACAAAAAGGGATGATTTCAAAAACCTACGCCCTATACGTGGAGCTACAATCTCTACAACATAGGCCTAGAAGAAGTCGTAGGAAGATCACTTCTGAAGAACAAGAACGCTTTTTGTGCCAAATTGCAAGAATAGATCCCAGTGCGTCGCACCCCATACTCCAAAGGCAATTTCTGGAAGCAACAGGCATCAGTGTATCAGTCGACACGATAAGTCAAAGACTTATGTTCTTTTTTCGGATGAGACCAGAATTGGTGTTCGATCAGATGACCGCCGACTTCGGGTTTTAAGGGGTCGTGGAAGACAAGCTAGACTCCCAGACAAATTCCGAAATACCAAGGGGGCAGTGTCATGTTTTGTTTTAAGAATTACGAATGAGCTCTGTAATTTCTTTATGAAAATAGATCCCTCTATGAAATGTAATCCTATTTTTGAGAGTCGAATTGCTAATGCCACTGCCAAGCAAGAAAAAATATCACAAAATCACCCAAACCATTGCCTAAGCCTGAAAATAATGATTAATCACTATGTTCAAAAACTTCAATTAAATTGATTTTCGTTATATTTTTCCGTTATTTTGTCGCCTAGAAAGGTATCTCCTATAATCCCATATGAATAACCATATTCATGGTTTCTGTATTTGCAGCATATTGACGGAACATTTACCCGTTAATAATGAGCCAATACCAGGGGTGCTCAAACTTGAACTGTTGGCGATTTACCTCAATATTTTTAGACTACTTACGATTGACTCTGAGAGGATGCAAGTATGTGTGATACAGGGTTGTCGTACATACATATATAGCATATATAGATATTATCTTTCCGCACAATATACATTATTTTAATCAAGGTTTGGGTTGGGTTTACCTAGGTTTTTCTCTATAATATCGATGAAAAATCTCATAGTCCTTCAAAACTGCGAGTTTATTAGTTGTTACAAACCAAAAGTTTTTCATATGGTGTTAAACTTAACTAAGGAGTGACTTTGGATGTTGAGGCGTGGCACTGCATGCCCTCAGCATACTTTTCATAAGATGGTACATAACCACTGAGTGCTAATCGCAAGCATGATGACATGTGATCTTCAGTTAGTCGATTGCGATATTGTGACTTAATTATTTTCATTTCAGAAAATGCAGACTCGCGCAAGTAAGTTGAACTAAACATTGTCGTCAGTTGAAGGGCGATCTGCCTTAGATTCGCATATTTAGCTTCAGATATAAAACACACTACAGATGCTGTAGCTTCGAGATGTATATCTCGAGTTCATATTAAACTGACTTGCTATTTCAGTACCCAATTCCCCAATGTTTTCACATGAAAAATGATAACTCATAAGTGATGCTATATTTTTGCCAATTTACTGCAATCATTAAAACGCATTTTGAATTGTTCCAAAATATTTGATAATTCAGCCTCATACGTATCATAATACAACTGAGAAATCCTTGTTTTCAAAGACGGAAAATGTTTTAGATCCTTTCTTTTCAGTTGATCTATCATAAGTTGCAATTTACTTTTGAATGCATTTACTGCGCTAATCATCTCAAAAATAGTTTTTCCTTTACCTTGAAGCTCAAAGTTATTGGTGTATAAGTGCATTGTGATGTCAGTTAAAAATGCTAAATCAGTCAGCCATTTTTCGTTTCAACATCGGAGTGTCATCACCTCTTTCGTCTAGATAAACATAATATAATCCTGCTGTTATCTGAAAGAAAAACCGAGAGACACTCTTTTCTCTATTTGTGGTTTTCAGTTTTGTAGCAGATGTTGTAATTCAGGTTTTGGAACTGTTGCAGATTTTGTTTTTCTGTCTAGCTTCCTTAGCGGGGCTTAAAACTCTCAATTTTTTTCATTTTTATGTAGAAGCCTAATGAGGCTTTATTTTATTCTTCTTGTTTTCATTTCTTGTCTGCTTTCTTGCATCAACTTACAAAACGAAATTTTAAGAATACGTTCTAACCTAATCTCATTACATTTCACGTCTCTACATGACGTTCATTGTCATTATAGATAATAAAAATAGATCTTTGTTTTGGATTTATTTTATAACAAAATCGTTTAATGGATTGTTTGGCTTCATAGTTGTTGCTATTAGTAATTTAATATACTTCATAGATTCACAGATGAGAACAATGAATGAAGAGCGTTTATATTATTCTGTGATTTCTTGGATTAGTTTAGTCTCTGTAAGAACTTGTTTTTCTGGAAGATAATGCAACCAATTATTTGAGAGTTCCAATTTTTGAAGGATAACTCATTTTTGGTTTTGAGCGACTCAGATCTTAGAAGACAGATATTATTCTTTGGAGAGTTTTTTTTGTTCCTTGGAGAGACCGAAGTTATAGAGTAGCTGCAGCATTTAAAGTAGAGCCTGCAACCCAAGCGATTTGTGTCTTCAGATATTCAAGAGATCTCACACACATTTTTATTAACTGTGTCGATTTGGAATTTGCTACAAATTGACCTTGGTGTGCCTGTTTTTCATCTTGTGAATGCCCAAAGAAACAGCAAGATTGTCATGGTGAATCCTACGAATCTTGTTCTACTGATATACTATAAAAATTATAAAATTAAATTTGTTGACATTCATTCGAAGAGTGTTTTCAAATTAACTCTCTTTTTCTACTGTTATACTATAAAAATTATAAAATTAAATTTGTTGACATTTATTCGAAGAGGGTTTTCAAATGAACGAATGAATGAAATAAATATACTTTTCCTTGAATCATACGCTTTTCGATTGACGTTTTCGAAGAAAACGCTTTTCTGAATAACTTTCATTTACACAGTTTTTTCATATTTTCCATCGTTTGAAATCAGTTACATCGTAATATTCATAGACGTAGATAACTCTTTGGTTGATACATCATTTAGTAACAATAATGGCAATAAATAACGAGAAAAATGTTTTAGCTAATCATGTAAAATGTCAGCTTGTCAACGAAATTAAATCGGCCAAATATTTCGGAATCATGTTTGATAGCACACCTGACGTTTCACATGTCGATCAAATGTCTGAAGTGATTCGTGATGTAAAAATTAATAATAGAAAAGTAGAAGTCAAAGAAGTATTCTTAGGATTCTTTCCTTTACATGGAAAAAAAGCAGCTGATTTAACGCTGAAATACTAGAGAAGCTTGAAAACGATGGCTTAGATATTATGATGTGTCGTTCTCAAGGTTATGATATTGCTGCAGTTATGAGCGGTATACACGGAGGAGTGCAAGCTATTATAAAAGAAAAAAACAATAAAGCAATTTTTATTGGTTGTATAGATCATTCTATTAATTTATGCGGCCAACATTCGTTCGCACAAAATGTGACTCATGTTACATTTTTCGGAGCAGTGGAAACAATATTTAACTTTTTTTCAACTTCCACAAGCCGTTGGGAAGTGTTCCTCAATCACAGAAAAGCATCTGTTAAAAGAATTTCGACAATGCGCTGGAGTGCTCATCATAGTGCAGTAAAAGTATTGGCTGAAAATTTTGATGGGATAATATCTGCAATTCAGGAACTATGTGACCAAGACGTAAATTTAGAAACTAGAGGTGCTGCACAAAATCTTATGCCTACTATGTGCAATTTCTCATTTCTTTGTTTTCTTCTCTTCTGGAATGATGTGCTAAGGGAAGTGTACAATGCTCAGATTGCATTACAAAGTAAAGGTTTATGTGTTGATGAAATAATCATAAAACTAGAAGCACTTTGTCTAGTCATTGGAGAAACACGGTTGCATCTAGCAGAAGAGGCAATAGATTTTGCTGTACAAAAATCGGAAAAATACATTTCGATGGAACGACGAATTCGTCGCAAGAAACGCATGCCCGGTGAGTTAGCATCGTCCACCGATGCTGGACTTACACTTAGAGCGGAACTTAGAATGTATTGACAGATTCAATAATGAACTCGAAACAAGTCCATTAAAGACGTAGACTTCATTGTTTGAGGTTGTGCAGTTAGAGACCTTGCTTTCGGCAAACACTGAACAGTTAAAATTTGCTATATCAAACTTTACTAACCTTTACGATGAAGTATCAGAAACAGAACTCCTTTTAGAAATAGCAAGATTGAGAAGACATTTAAAAGCGGCTAATATTACTGTCTCTAATTGGGTGACACTGGACTTTTTGAAATTTATTGTGGAATGGGATTTTAGAGAATCTCTTCCGAATATAACGGTCGCACTAAATTTATTTATAACAATATGTGCATCAGTTGCTTCATGTGAGAGAAGTTCAGCAAATTCAAATTAAGTAAAAATTATTTGCGGTCTACAATGACCGAAACCAGATTAAACAATCTTGGTATTTTAACGATAGAACATGAAGCAACACAAAATATAAATTTTGAAGACGTGAATTCGGAGTTCGCTAGTGTCAAAGGTAGAAGGAAGAAATTTTAATTTTTAACGAAGTAACTTTGTTTCACATAATATACAAATAATTGTAATAGGTACTCATATTTTAATAAAACGTAAATGATTATAACTTTTTTATTTTAACAGTTTCGATTGGGTTTTAGGGTGACACCTATAAAATCAGCCCCGGGGGCCACCTATGCTAGCTACGACACTGAATAGATTTAAAAAATCAAAAGTGGAAGAAAATGGCAAAAAATGAAGAAAATCAATTTCACCACAGAATAGGTATGAATGTTTGTTTAGTCGGTTTCTTATAGTTACTCGATTATTATTTGTGATGATATGTTTGCGGGAATGTTTGTTTTTTGCTTGCAACTTCTCAACTATTTAAGATATAAAGGAAATATGAAAATTAGTCACGAAAAGGTTTTTATTGAAAATGTTAACATTTTCTCCGTGTTTTCGTTTGCCTGATAAAAGCCTGAAACATTAACATTGGGGCACTGTTCAAGAAAGGGCCTCGTGTTTATGAAAAGTTAAACTTATATAGAAAAAAACACGAATGATAAATTTTATAACCCCAAAATAGAAAATATTCTACAGCTCGGGGATTTGATCCATTCACAGTTAAATACAATAATTGGGAAATATCCTACTGAGAACCACGGCATCTTACATAAGGAATCCCTGAAGTGAACTGAATACTTGTAGAGGAGTGTTCTCGAGTTGTTCCCAAACTTTCAGAAACATCTTGAGACTATAAAATATCTGCACATAGTTTTCTCCGCCAAGGGAATGGATACAAAACTATTATAGTTACATTTCCATTAACTTTCCGACGATTTGTGAATAATATAACAATCATTAATCATAAAAATAGGAAAACCATGAAAAGTGAACATTGAAACAATATAACAGCTTACAATAACAGCATTATTAGAAATAATTATCTCGAATAAATAAAGGAATGAAGTATAAAAACAGCAGTCTTCATGACGACGGATTCTCATTTCAATTTGTCCCATTTAAACGTCTCAAAATCTATAAAATAATGTATAGCCAAATTACAGTCTGAACTATATGAATCTGTTGGTGCACTTGTAGCGACATCTCCTAGGCAGAGGTTGAAGCTAGTAGCTAAGAATCAATTGACGCCCGATAGTTTAGTTCGCAAATCATCGAGCAGTGGCAGCAACTCTCTGGTAATATTTTTAAGTAATAAGAAACAAAAGTTTGGCTTCATGGTAGAATTTATCGAAAAAAAGAGCTTAGTAATGGTTGCATAGTAGTTTAGTCGCGCATCTGGAGCTGGTTGCTATAAATTCGTGATTCGTGTTCAAAATTTCTAGACAGGAACTTATTGTTAGCAGTATGGTTTTTCGTTTCGTACTCATTAGCACTCTGTACTTATATATTATGAATGACGAATCTATTACACCTATAATATATCCACCCAAAATGCGAAACAGATTTTTGCGGTAGAGTATATATCGGTAAAATAAAGTATTACTCAAAAAAAATATTCTTTTTCTGCACACTAGAATTCTATAAAAAAATAATCCACTGAGGCATATTAGGGAGTGTTACAAAGGAATCCCTTTCCTTCGAACGCTGAGCAGGGAAGAGTTCTGTATATTAGTGAGAATACTACAGAAAGAAGAGCTCTTCTTTGGGTGCACTCAGTATCTGTTGTTAATGTACAGGCAGCTGTAGTTGCGACACCTAGAAACCAGAGCGGCGTCTGTTGTTGTACTTGTTTTCCGCATATTATTCTGTAGATTGAGATACATTATTAATACCATTTTGACAGTATGTTGACAGGTTGGAAACTTTGGTAATATTAAAATCAACAAACAGAAAAATTCCGGTAACTTATTGAATAGCCAATTAAATACTTTAATTCATCATCATTCCAGAATTAACAAGCCTGTTTTTTTTATTTTCCTCCCCAGATTAACTCAAGTATCTGCTTTTATCCGCTTAATAAAATCAATATATAAAGCCATCTTCCTTTTTTTTCAATGAATCACTGATCTGCTGAAGTCATAGTGACGCTAAACGCAACATAATTTCGTGAATATAGTGTAAATTCGAACAGCATTGCTTCACTGGTTTGGTTATGTATACAGGGTGTTACATAATAGTATGTCACAACTTGAGGGAGTAAATCTACGTGCAATTTTAAGGAAAAAATTTCATATAAACTTAGGTCCGCAAAAGCTTCGTCACGGAGCTACAGGTTGTTGAAATTTCCGGAAAAAATTGGTTTTTTCTTCAAAACTCCTGCAGTTTTCGAGATATTCAGTCTCAATTTGGAATGCAAGCTATTTTTCACAACCTCCATCATTACACGTCCTAAATTTTAACTAGAATCTACAAAGTGTTTTCTTTTCCGGGGCCATGTCTTCTTTTGCCCTTTCAAACATTTTGGCAGTACCCCACTGATCAGCGTTCAATCAATTTTCGTTATCTTCGTTCAATTTAGAAACTTTTGACACTTATAATTTTTCGTATCTCCAACCGTTCTCGAGCAAAAAATTATTAAACGATTGTATGCATTCGCTGAATTGAAAGCACTTCTAATTAAAAAAATGACAAGTAGGGTTTGATTTTTTTCATTTATTTATTTATTTTGACAGTTGCTAAAGTTGAACCAGTGTCTGCTCGAATTGTTCATTAAATTAACGATTGGTTTTAAGACTTTTGAAGTTATTGCTGTAAGAAAAAATGGCTAATTTTACTAACGCCGAATAGGCTGATATCCATAACATGTATGTCTAGCTGACGGAAACACAACAGAAGCTAGGAGATTATATCAGATGCTTTCCAAATCGATTAACACCAGACAGGCGAACATTTTCAAATATCCACAGAAGGTTGAAGGGAAATTGGTACTTTTACTGCAAATAATCATTTGAAAGGTGCAACTCAAACTATGAGAACTCCAGATATTGAGGAAGCAGTTTTGAATTGTATTGATTTGAATCCTCATGTGAGTTTTTTGGAGTTTGAAGGAATCTCCACGACTTTTTGTTGTACCCGTTTCATATTTAACGCGTGCAAACTCTACTTCCTCAAGATTTTCCTTCAATACTGAATTTCTGCCGATGGTTCTTAGATAAAATTAGAGAAAATGCTGATTTTGATAGTGAAATAATGTTCACAGACAATTCTCACTAAATGTCAGGGTCGGAATAATAAGAAACTATTTGATTGGGTCTTTTTTTGCCCAACAGACTAAACGGTCCCGCTTATCGGCAATTTCTTGAGGAGGAGCACGAAGCATGAAGTGCATGAAGGGGCACCAGAACATTTTAGTAGAGAAGCTAGTGAATTCTTGAGTAATACATTCAACTACCGATGGATAGGTCAGGGTGGGCCAGAACCATGTCCTCCTAGGTCCCGAGACTTAAATAGTTCAGACTTTCTCTTATGGGGATATCTCAAAAGTTTAGTTTATACCACTGTAGTGGTATAGTGGTAGAAGAATTGAGAAATCGAATAATAACCTCTTGTGACACGATAAGAAATACCCCAGGAATATTTCAAACAGTGCGTGATAATATGCGAAGAAGGACAGAGGCCTGTATTCTTGCAGGCGGAGGACACTTCCAGCAATTAGTTAGTTTTTATTGTTTTCTTTTTTAGTTTGATATTGAATAAGTATAAGTTGAGTCTCAGAAGACGAGCTATCGAAATAAACGCATATTTTGGGCATACCCATCGAGTATTTCTATTATTTTTTTTTTAGCGAATAACATACGATTCAAATAATTCAAATTCAATAATTTTTCAGTCGAAAACGGTTGGAGGTACGAAGTAATCACAAGTGTCAAAAAAGTTTCTAAATAGAACGAATATGACGAAAATTGATTGTACGCTTATCAGTGGCGTAGTGCAAAAAAGTTTGAAAGGGCAAAAGGAGACATGGCCTCAGAAAATAAAACACCTTGTGAAGTTCCGTTAAAATCTAGGACGTGTACTGATGGAGGCTGTAAGAAATAGCTTGCATTCCAAATTTGAGCGGAATATCTCAAAAACTGTAGAAGTTTTGAAGAAAAAAATCAATTTTTTCTGGAAATTTCAACACCCTGTGGCTCCATAAAAAAGCTTTTGCAGACCTATGTTTATAAAAACTTTTTTTCTTGTAATTGCATGTAGATATACACCCTCAAGTTGTAACTGTGACTATTATGTAACATTCTGTATAACAGTAAATCTTACTTGAGTACCAAAATATACAAAACGAGTACCAGCATATACAAAACGAGTACCAAAATTTGCATACAGAAAATTGTAGAGGTACAAAAGATTGAATCCAATTTGATTTGTTATTTCAAAACGATGGATTACCTACCTGTTATGCTTCAATGTATCTTGCAACATTCAGAATATATCTGCGCCTCCACCAAAATTAAAGCTACGTGAGTTACTAGATTTCTTGTGGGTTTTTCTTTTGAAAAAGGCCACATATTGTTTCGTTGAGAGAGTAATCGAAATTAACTAACAGATCGAAAACAAAATGAAAATATGTGGTTACCATTAAAAAAGTTCAAGTGAAGAGCAACGGTATTTTCTCAATTGACAGACAAATGAAAATGTTTTCGGCTGTTAGAACACAATGCAATTCGGTTTTTGTTTCCTTGAAATTGATCAAAAATTGTGGGAGCTATAGTTATGGGCATTTTCCACCGAACACCTGATATCAATGAAAAACAAATATACTTACGATCGACTCTGAGAGCCTGCAAGGGTTGTCGTACACGATACACCATACCTACCTACTTAGGTATGGTGTACCGTAGCATATATAGATATTAGCTTTCCGCACAATATGCATTACAGGTATACAGGTAACAGGAAAGAGGACATCCCTAGTACAATGGAAGAGAAAACAACAGGCCAGCATAGATGCTCCACAACATAAAAGAAGGAGGATAACCAACCAGTAAACAAACCAACCAAGGAGATGTAAAAAGCGAGATGAAGAGGAAAAGGATAAAAATTCGACCCTCACCAAAATTCAAGGATCTACGCATACATTATTTCAGTCAAGGTTTGAGTTAGGTTTAGTTAGGTTCTGCACCAACTTATTTTCAACAGAACATGAGTTCATATTTGAAACAGTAGCTAATTCCTCAAACTTGGAAAAGAACAAGTAAGTTGAACCAAACATTGTCGTCAGTTGAAGGGCGATCTGCCTTAGATTCGCATATTTAGCTTCAGATATAAAACACCAAAAATTTGTATCAGATGCTTAGCTTCGAGATGTATATCTCGAGTTCATATTAAACTGACTTGCTATTTCAGTACCCAATTCCTAATGTTTTACATGAAAATGATAACTCATAAATGATGCTATATTTGCCAATTTACTGCAATCATAAAAACGCGTTTCGAATTGTCCCAAAATATTTGATAATTCAGCCTCATACGTATCATAATTCAATTGAGGAATCCTAGCTTTCAAAGACGGAAAATGTTTCAGATCCTTTCTTTCCAGTTGATCTATCATAAGTTGCAATTTGCTTTTGAATGCAAGTTAATGGTGTGTAGGAGCATTTTTTCAGTCAAAAATGTCTCCATTTTCGTTTTTCAACGCTAATCATATGAATAATAGTTTTCTTTTACCTTGAAGCTCCAAGTTAATGGTGTTTAAGTGCATTTTGATGTCAGTCATGTAAAATGCCAAATCCATTTTCATTTTTCAACATCTGCCTCAACCACCTGACGTCCGTGTGAAGAACTGAATCAGTGTGACTCCTTATCCTCCAACTGCAACTTGAAGAGCCGCCGTTGCACAAGCTTCGTGCACGGATGAGATTCACAATTTTTGTTGGAATGCCCATAATTTCCTCCGTGTTTAAAACTTTTGAACACAATTTCGAAAGGGTGTTAGAAGAAGCTACCACTGTGGCTCGGGAACTTAATATAGATGCAGATTTTCCGCCTATAGATACCGTTCGTCCACGAGGAAAACCAACTCAATTTCAGTATGAACAGATTGATGAAGTCTTACTAGACCCTAAAACAAAATACAAGGTAGATGTTTTTTAGGATCCTGACCAAACCTTAACTTCTTTAAAACGTAGATTCGATGAGTTGGAAACTTTTACCGACGTTTTTGGCTTTTCACCAATAATAACTTGTTTAGTTACTCCAAAGATGATTTAATGAAACATTGTAAAGATTTGAATGTGAAGCTAAAAGATAGTTCAAGTAACTTGTTGAATGGAACTTAAAGAGCCGCCGTTGCAAGCTACGTGCAAAAATTAACTTTTGAACACAAATAAAATGAATGAAAAAATTAAGGAAATCTTCATTAGCTCGACACAATGCCACAAAACCGTTTTTTTCAGTCACTGCTGGTGCTCCATCGGTTGTAATGCACATTAACTTATATATTGGTAGCTTGTAGTTTTCAAAAATTGAACAAAACTTCATATAAATCTTCGCCACGAGTTTTCTCCTTCAGAGGAATGATTGTCAAAAATTCTTCCTTAGCCAACATGTCATTGAATACCATCCGAATAAAAATACTCAGCTGAGCAGTGTCTGTCAAATCGGTGGATTCGTCGAACTGTAAAGAAAAGTATATACATTTCATAATATCATGTTTTAGTTTATCCGCCATGTCCTGACTCATGAATTCAATACGCCCTGTGACAGTCGGACGAGATAACTGAAGTTCTTTAATAGCAGACATGATTTCTGTTTTATTTCTAAAATCTCCAAATTGAGTCTCATCCGCTTCAATGAATGCTTTCTTCACAATCGCTCTATCTTCCAATAGTTTCTTGTGTTTCGCCAGTATATGAGATATTTTAAATAACGCAATTGTAGCAGTTTTTGATTGTTTGGCTGATCTTGTAACATGGTTTGTCCTTTTTTCAAACAAGATATGAAATCACGTACTTTTCGTTTTCTCAATTTATTCTGTGGCGGAAAAACCTTTTCATAGTTTTTATGAACCGTTTTATGATACCTTTCTAAGTTACCACGCTTAGGTATTGCAACTGACACACGACAAATAAGACAGATACTTATCCTTCACCATACAAAAGAAAAATTGTTCCTACCAATCGTTATTAGAATGATACGTTTTTGATTTCTTTGCTGCACTCATTTTGTACTATCTAATAATAAACTTTGTATCGACGTAGCATTGCCTTCAAGTAACAATTCAGAATGACTCCAATTCCTGCAGGCGCAACATTTATATCGGCGTTAACGAAAGTCTCGAACGTTCCCGTCAAACGCGCTGCCCGAAATTTATAGAAAAGAAATAAAAACGCGGCTTTTCTCTGACAATTACCGCGCGTTCATTTGATAAAGCCGCCTTTTGCCGCTAGCAGAGTGTTATTTTATTACGTAAGAAATTTTTTTAGTTTAGCTACCTACGTATTAAAAACATTTTTCTACTTGAGATCTACTCAAAAGGCACTCGCGATCGACCGTTTGAGCACCCCTACTTAAGAGGGTGTTACTTCAATCTATTGAAACATTATCTCATACGGAAACTGGACACGATCTATGATTGACACGATTGATGTTTCTGCGACTATGTGAGTTTCAGAGTATGGAAGCTCACCACTGTCTGATCCTATCAGCTTAATTCCTTTAGCCAAAAAAAAGGTGTAAGCCTTAACTTGTGTAACCCTCTACTTGCGCGATTTGGTCTTATGAAAATAAAAGCCAAAGGCCCTTGAAATCTATTGCAATTAAATTTCGCTTATAGTTCCAATGATTTAATAATTTTTCATAGAAATTGTAGAGCTGAAAACTCTTTACAAATGCCATACTAACCATTATTAAAAAGTTTCGTTCACACGTTTTCGAACGCGTATCGCTCAGAAATATCTGTCATAATGCAAGGTGAACCTTGAGTTCCAGTAAATAATACGCAGTATAAAGTTGATTCTCTAATAATCACTAAGAAATCCATAATAATGAGCATTATTCAATAATCAATATAAACACCTCAAAAATAGTGTAGGTAACATCTATAAATAACGATATGCCGTGTTATACACATCGAATATGGATATTATCGTTTATGAAATAAATATTTTCAGATTATGTCAGATTCCGGAATTTTTCTATAGAAAATTGTACCTAATGGAACGATATCGCATAATTATTTATTTGAGCAGAAATAAGTAATAATAAGAAATACATCTGAGAGATCAAGTGATGAAATCTGACACAATTTTTATTTTAATGGGGAAAATTATTGACTTATTTCAACACAATATTTAATCGACAAGAAACACAGATTGAATGATAATCACAATAAATAGACAGAGAAAATTTAAAAATTAATATGACGAAAAAATCTTTAAGGGTAATAATATATTTTAAAAAGTAATGAAGTAACAAATAAAACGCTGCAAGGCAAAAAACCAAAATTATTAAATAACTCCCTCATCACCTTGACTTTTCACAAACCATTTTGGCATGTTCTAAACAACAATAAGATGCTACACATTTTTGGCAATGCTATTTTGTAAGACGTCGTTTCTTAGCAGTTGTTTTGCACGTCCTACAATATTTCCTGCTGTTCAGTGGCTCTTGGTAATCTTCTGCTGATGTTGCTGGGGTTGGTTCAAATTTCGTTAGTTTTCTTTGTAGTCCCATTGGCATTCCTATTTTTTGAATGCATCTTCTCTGAAGGTTTTCCGAATATAACTGTTGGGCCAGAAGTTTTTAAATAAAAACGTCCAGTGTTTTTAATACTAGTGAGACTATTGTGGCTATTATTGACAAAAAAGAATTAATGCCTGTCATGTTTAGGAGAGCAAAAACACAACCACTGGCCACCGACGAACGCTGATCTACTACGTCAACTCCTCCTCTCCATCTACTTAATCATCATAGTGCATAGATGACACAATAAGCACATTTTTTCCCTTTCTTGGGACGTAGGAGACCAACGAACAATCTTTCGTAAAGCAGAAATGGTTTGATTTTTCTGCTCTTAATTTAGTGTTTACACATTGAGGCGGATGGTTCCCAGTAATGAGAGTTTTTCTTCTTTGAAAAACTGCAACAACTCAATGCTAATGAATTAGTTATCACAAGTAACGTTTCGTCCTGTCCCAAAGAAACTTGCACTAACCTTGTAACAACATCTTTTGGTTTGTTTCCCTGCATAAACCTCATGACCATGTATATAGAATATGAGTCCCCAAGCGCATAAATCTTGATTCCATATTTGTTCTTCTTGGAAAGAATATATTGTCTTCCCCGAAATCCTTCTGATTTTTCATCTACGGTAACATTTTGGCAGACTGAATACGATCTTTGGCAGTTACCAATAAATAAGTTTAACACGTTGCGAATAGGAGCAAGCTTGTCATATTTACGTCTTTCAATCCGAGTGTGGATCTGATTAGGAACTTGAATCGTTTCAGACTTATAACAAGTGGGAAACATTCAATCCCATCACCATCTTCACCCCAAAGTTCTTCCAATGATTGCCTATTACTTTTTAGCACACCTGCATGATGAAGAAGACAAATGAATGCTTTGTACTCTACGATATCGGTTATTTTGATGTCTCTTTCACTCTGGAAGCGACGCTAGATCATTAAGATGTATATATTTGTGTTGGTCACAATAATGTGTAAAATATCATGCGTAAAAATATTTTTCCAACATTCGTACGGCGAGGACGCATTTTTGGCATATCCTATAACACCAGGCAAGCGCACACAAATGTTATGGATTCCTCGTCTAACCCGTGGATTTGGTTTTATTTCTTTCCACTTAGTGATTTTGTCTTCACCAATCAACATATCACCACGATTCGAAATTCGAACGGAATAATTCGATTTTTTCGTATTTACGAATTATTCGAATATTTTCGAATAGTTCGTTATTTTGCGAATAATTCGAAAATTTGCGAATAATTCGCCAATCAACGAATAATTTCGTAATTTTTGAACTATTCGTCAACTATTCACATAATTTTTGAATGTTCTAACTTTGGATTCGTCATGCTGTATGGATGATATAATTTTGTTTTGTTTTTTCTTTCTTTTAATATTTCAGCCTACCCAAGCCTGCCAAAGGCTTATCCGGCTTTCAAAAATAATCTAAAATTAACTTAGAAGATGGTCTTACAGTGATAATTTACACTCTTCTAGGAAGGTACATAAAATTTTCAGTATTTGACGTTTACATTCAGAAAGTAAAGGATTGATACAATAAGGGGTAGCACATCAGCTCTCGTTAGTTTTGCTATCATTCTTTCTCTAGGCTCTTCGTACAACGGACAACTCCAAAAAATATGATTCAAATACTGAAGTGCGTAATTACATTCGCATGCAGGATCATCAACAATATTAATTCTGAACAAGGAGAATCGGAAGACTGTAATGATCGGAATCTCAGCGTCAGAGATGTCCACAAATTAATAACTTAAAGTCTGACTTGCAGAGAATATCTGAGAGGGGTCAGTTGAACCTGGTGAGCTTCAACGCGAGCAAGACGCAAGCAACTACGTTTTCCAGAAAGTTCCCTGCTGGAGAACCTCCTCTAATGATGCAGGGCCAACTAATTGCATCCAAAGATTCGATGTACCTTCTCGGTATAGCGGTCAACTCCGGGTTTTGCTGGCATGAACATGTATCAGCAATAGCTTAGTCGGCATCAGCTAAACTTCTTCTCAGAGCCAAGCGATAATTAACGTCATCTCAGCTGTTGCTTCTATATAAGGCGCAGATTCGACCTGCTTAGGAATATTGTCCCCATGTATAGAGATCTGCGCCCAAACTTTCGTTGCGGATGTTAGATGTGCAAAAACGGGCTGTGCGCCTCATCGACCACCCGGAGATCACCCGCGATCTCTAACCGCTGGATCTCAGAAGACAAGTTGCTGACCTTCCTCTGTTTTAGAGATACTTCCACGGAAGATGCTCCTAGGAGCTGAAAGACCTTGTTTCGAGAAACTCATGTTTTGCCGCAACTCTTGGCTGGCAAGGAGTTCCCATCATATGGCGGTACATTTAACGACCCTTCGAAACTCTCTCTATAAGAATTCCTTCGTTTAAGGGCCGGTGGGCTGTGGAACTCGCTTCCGTCCAACATCTTCCCAACATCCTATAATTTGGCTTTCTTCAAGAAGTGAATAAACAGAACCTCAATTCTTCCCAGGCGCTCACTCATGTGGTTGAAACAGGTTCGCCTATTCCTGGGAAGCGCACATAAAAAAATGATTCCTGCTTCGATTTCTGTCTAAGAGTCGCAATATATATAAAAAAAATATTCTTAGTCAGATGAAGATGCTGTTTTTCCAAAAAAAAATTCTTCTTTACTGTCATTTACTTTTCAATCACTTTAGTCTTTTCATTTCAATCTTTTCTTCCAATTCTTCAAAAAACCCTTGTTTAGATGTAGAAGGTTGGGAAAATATTCCTTTCAGATATGGCGATAAGGTAGCTTCAGTTTCTCAGGAATCATTGACAAGTAATATCACAATTTCTGTGCTCTCAGTAGCAGGGAGATGATCTTTCACAATGCACGTGTCGAAGTTCACCTCAGGGAATATCTTACGATTGAATGGAAATACACTTCGAAGGCTAAAAACATCTTTATAACATTCATAGGGGAGAGATCTATTGGTAATGCAATATGAACTGTTGATGGCATGCCATACATTGACATAGTTTTTCATGAATCTTCGGCTCCAGATGGGGAAAGATTGACCGAGCCAAACACAGAAACACTGTTATTCATGATAAAAGTGTGAAAGAAAATATATCATCACGTTTGCCTCAATCAGAAACTATTTCAGAAGGCTTCAATGCAGTTGAAATGTCAGTTTCGTCCATCTTCTAGATTGGAGAGGCTGTCCATCATTTTAGCCAGTTTATCGAATTAGCTTGAACATTGCTACGCTTAAAAGAGGTAGCTCCACTCGTAACCTCGAGTTTTCAAATAACAAATATTATTTTTAGGAAAGCCGTCATTTAGTCAACAGCGCAATCATATATTAAGTCACACACCTTCTTAGATATTAGCAGGCCCGCCGCTAGCGGTTTGAACGCCGGTGTGCAATTCCTATCGTGCCGCCCCTATCTAACTACAAAACCTAGGTGTTTATAAAAATGTGAAAAAAAATGCTGTACAGTGAAAAACTATGTTATATTAGGTTATTTTATACAAGATAGATACACTAATACGACATTAAATGAAAAAATGAAGGCAAGAAAGGTGCAGTTTATACATATTATGTAGGTAGGTATAGGTATTAAGTTATTTTACAGAAACTGCACCTTTCTTGCCTTCATGTTGGCAAAATCAGCTATAATTTTTTGGTGTCTAGTCTATTTAGAATCTCATGTTCAATTGAAATTATTGCTAAATTACTTAGTCTTTGCTGGTGCATAGTTGATCTCAAATAGTTTTTATTATTTTTAACTTTGAAAATGACCTTTCACCAGATGCAACTGAAACCGGCAATGTAAGTAGTATCCTTAGCGCTATTGCTGTATTCGGAAATGTTGACATTAATTCATTAGCAAAATGTATTGCAATAGGGTTTGTTGATCATTAGACTGGTTTTCAGTTAAATGCAACTTTAAAGCATTGATTTCATTAAACATATCTAAACCGTCAATATCTGCGTCACTACATGAACTATCTTTTAGCTTCACATTCAAATCTTTACAATGTTTCATTAAATCATCTTTGGAGTAACTAAACAAGTTATTATTGGTGAAAAGCCAAAATCGTCGGTAAAAGTTTCCAACTCATCGAATCTACGTTTTAAAGAAGTTAAGGTTTGGTCCAGGATCCTAAAAAACATCTACCTTGTATTTTGTTTTAGGGTCTAGTAAGACTTCATCACTCTGTTCATACTGAAATTGAGTTGGTTTTCTTCGTGGACGAACGGTATCTATAGGCGGAAAATCTGCATCTACATTAAGTTCCCGAGCCACAGTGGTAGCTTCTTCTAACACCCTTTCGAAATGCTCATCTGTGCGATATTCGGTGAATTTATGAATCAATTTATTTAACAAATTTATGCAGATTTGAGTATTTATTGTGGGTTTTGCATCATTTTGCTAATAGCATTAATTTCGTTTAAAATATCAAACCAAATTACAACTAAGCAAATAAATCTATAATTTTGAATATTCAAAGCAAGCGAATGTGCTTTGTGAGTTGTTGTACAATCCCATTCCGACGAATTGTTATCTGATATTTCAAGTAAAGCGTCAAATATTTTTCGAGGTGATATCGTAAAGGTTTGACTGCATCGATTCTGCTAGACCATCGCGTGGCACTTAATGCCTTTAGTTTTGAATCAGGTAAATGCTTGCAAATTATGGACCACCTTTTGGTAGAAGACGAAAAGAAACCGTAAATTTCTTGAATTAAGTTGAAAAGTTGACCGTGTCGTGCGTTATATTTGCCGCATCGTTAACGACCAAATTGAGACTATGCACCGAGCATGGAACGTAAAATGCACGATTATTCATTTCCAATATTTTTTTGTAATCCATTGTGTTTTCCACGCATATTAGAACCATTGTCATAACCTTGGCCACGTGAGTTTTCAATATCAAGGTTTAATTGCGAAAATAAATCTAAAACAAAATTTAATAGTCCTTCACCTGTGGAGCTGGTTATCGGACAAATGCAAATGAAACTTTCGCATATTGTAACATTTTTAGTTTCACTGTTTAAAACAACATACCTTAGTATAACTGTAATTTGTTCTGTGTGACTTACATCTGGTGTGCAATCTAATATGATAGAGAAATATTTTGATTCTCTGACTTTGTTCGGAATATAATTTTTATGGTCGTGCCGAGTAAATCAATGATTTCATTCTGAATCTGATCTCCTAAATAGTGAGTCATGCGAGTTGAATCGAATTTCGAGGCTTGAATTCTGTGAAAATGTTCCGCATAACTGAATCAAAGGATGCTATCATTTCTATTGCTTTGAGAAAATTACCATTATCATGCTCATATAATATTTTGGACGAGCCCTAAACGCCAGACATTGATGAGATAAAATTTTATAACAGCTATGATCCTTTCCAATACATCACACCATTGGTTTTTTTTTCAGATTCTAATAGTCTCAGTTGCATTTGATTTACAGTAGTTTTATTTTTAACATATGATTTAGTTGGACCCAACATTTTAAATTTTCGCTATGGGAAATGCTTGTTTCGTGTCGTTTTAAGGTAGATGACAGATGTTGCCAATCGGAAAAACCGCTTGGAGCTGACAGACTACTTACAGTTTTACTGAATATTTTACAACAAAAACAATAGACTGAATCTTTTGACGTAGAGTAAACAAGCCATTCTCTGTTAATTTTTCTCCATTAGGAAGATTTCTAGAATAATAACTGTTTGCAAATTTTCTTCCATCGATATTAGCAGGAAAATTGTGGTTAAACAGCAGCACGGGACCACGGCTAACCAAAATATTAACAATATCATTAGTCATACTGGCGGGCCACGAACCGGGATCATCACCACAATCTAAACAGCTACTTGATGACGATAAATTGCTTACAGGTTCTTTAGCACTACTTTCTTTTTTAGTTTCACTGGAGTCTCCTTCTGAAGGACTAACATTTTTCTCTTCAGATACCTCCATAACTTCTAGATTTAAAGCTGCGCTTGTTGAAGCTACATCTACGTCAACATTCTCTTGACATTCAGAGTCCCTATTTTCTGGTTTGCTAAAAAATTTCTCAAGAGATCCCGCTAGTTTTTTTTCTCTGTATCTTTTTCTCGTTTTTGCCGTCGAAATTGAGCTCCTGAAATTTTTTTCCTTTTTTGCGGTTCCTGGAATTTTTTGAAAAGTTTAGTATATGGTTGTACAAAAGTAACTTAAATCCCAAAGAGGGTCGATCATTCCACTCATTATTGCGAACAACCTTATTAGGGGTCAACATTGAAATCGCGAAAAAATCAGCTTTTTCATACATTTTGTATGGAATAGTTATTTTTTTTCGCGATTTCACCGTTGACCCTATATTAAAAGTTGTTCGTATTTATGTGTAGAATGACTCCCTTTCGGGATTTAAGTTACTTTTGTTACACCCTGTATAGGTATAATTTTAATACTTTTTTTATAAATCTTCACTCTCAAGTTGTATAACAGAAAAAATACCCTTTAAATCACAATAATAATCACAATACTACTGCGAAAAAAAATGTTCATACCTACTGCACACAAATGTAATGGAATAACTAATTTTTTTTTCGCGACTTCAGAGTTGACCCCATAGTAAAAGTTGTTCGTATTGATTAGATGGAATGTCCCCTTTCGTTACTTAAGTTACTTTTGTTACACTCTGTATTAATTTTAATACATTTTTTCAATAAATCTTTACTTTAAGTTTTTTCAGTAAAATAACCTTTAAGTTTTACATGAATACCTGCTATTTATATGAATGCGCCCATATGCTAATTAATTAAACAAAGGCACTTACCATAATTATGATTTCTTGCGCCGACGGATAATATAAATAATTTTCTAAATTATTTTATAGTCACACTTCGCACAAAAATATACAGAATATTATTAATTTTAAGTACCCTGGACCGTTTCCGGATCTCACATTAGGGCTATAACCAAATAATTGAAGTTTGTTGTTCCTCACATCATTTTCGCATTTGTGTTAAATAAATAAAAACAAAGAAATGAGTATATAGTTTTAAGGGATTTCCTGATATCTGTGGGATTTCCTATTTCGCATAGAGCACGATACGGATTAACTTTGTTCTCATGAATTTCAATAGAGGGCGCTATGTAATGCTACGATATAAAAGAAATATTTGGGCGCCGTTCATCATATTATTTTTATAAGGATAATCTTTTAGTATTGTGAGGTGACAGTGTCTGAATTTTAGTCGATGATTGTTGATTTGCCGCCCCCTGTATGCGCCGCCCGCGTGCATTGCACGTTTTGCACGCCCGCTTACAGCGGGCCTGGATATAAGTCCATGAAATATTTGAGCAAGCATAATAATATTCGCATAAACTGTTCTCTTGATCATCATTGAAAACTGGGCGTGTGGAAAAGTATCTAGAAGAGGTGTGCTCAAACGGTCGATCGCGATCGACCAAAAAAATTTATGTATGTAACTAAACTACAAAAATTTATTACGTAATAACATAACACGCTGATAGCGGCAAAAGGCGGCTTCATCAAAGGAACGCGCGGTACTTGTCAAAGAAAAGCCGCGTTTTTCATTCTTGTCGCTTTTCTGGAAATTTTGGGCAGCGCGTTTGACTGGAACATTCGAGACTTGTAACTTGAAGGCAATGCTACGTCGATACAAAGTTTATTATTAAATAGTACGAAATGAGTGTAGTGAAGAAATCTAACAAGTATCATTTCAATAACGATTGGGATGAAAAATTTTTCTTTTGTATGGTGAGGGATAAGTGCATTTGTCTTATTTGTTGTGCGTCAGATGCAATACCTAAGCGTGGTAACTTAGGGAGGCATCATAAAACGGTTCATAAAAACTATGAAAAGGATTTTCCGACTCATAGTGAATTGAGAAAACGAAAAGTACGTGATTTGATATCTTCTTTGAAAAAATAACAAATCATGTTCACAAGGCCAGCCAAACAATCAAAAGCTGCTACGATCGCCTCATTTAAAATATCTCATATATTGGCGAAACACAAGAAACTATTCGAAGATTGATCGGTTGTGAAGGAAGCATTTATTGAAGCGGGTGAGACTTTATGTGGAGATTTTAAAAATAAAACAGAAATCATGTCTGCTATTAGAGAACTGCAGTTATCTCGTCCGACTGTCACAAGGCGTATTGCAGTCATGAGTCAGAACATGGCAGATGGCTGGGATACTGCCTAGCTGTGTATTTTTATTCGGATGGTATTCAATGAGATGTTGGCTAAGGAAGAATTTTTAACAATCATTCCTCTGAAGGGGAAGACTCATGGCGAAGATAGATATGACGTTTTCTTCAATTTTGTAAAAACTACAAGCTACCAACATATAAATAACTGTGCATTATAACCGATGGAGCACCAGTAATGGCTGGAAACAAAAACGGTTTTGTAGCATTGTGTCGAGCTAATGAAGGTTTCCCTTGTTTTTTCCATTTCATTGCATGATACATCAACAAGTTTTATGTTCGAAAGTTCAAACATGGAGGAAATTATGGGCATTGCAAGAAAAAATGTGAAATCCATCCGTGCATGTAGCTTGCAACGGCGGCTCTTCAAGTTGCAGTTGGAAGATAGGGAGTCAGCTGAACACACTGATTTAGTTCTTCACACGGACGTCAGATGGTTGAGTCGCGAAAAATTCTTAGAAAGGTTTCAAGAATTATTACCCGCAATAACAACTTTTCCAGACGAGAGAGATGAAAAACGAAAAATGGAATTCTTGACTGACATCACAATGCACTAAAACACCATTAACTTGGAGCTTCTAGGTAAAGGAAAAACTATTATTGAGATGTTCAGCGCAGTAAACGCATTCAAAAGAAAATTGTAACTTATGATAGATCAACTGAAAAGAAAGGATCTGAAATATTTTCCGTCTTTAAAGCAAGGACTCCTCAGTTGATTTATGATACGTATGAGGCTGAATTATCAAATATTTTGGGACAATTCGAAATGCGTTTTTATGATTGCAGTAATTTGGCAAATAAAGCATCATTTATCAGTTGTCCTTTTTCATGTAAAAACATTGAGGAATTAGCTACTGAAAGTGCAAGTCAGTTTAATATGAACTCATGTTCTGTTGAAAATGAGTTGGTCCGATCATATCAAATATACATCTCAAAGCTACAGCATCTGATACAAATTTCTGGTGTTTTGTATCTGAAGATAAATATCCGAATCTAAGGCAAATCGCCCTTCAACTGACGGCAATGTTTGGGTCAACTTACTTGCGCGAGTTTGCATTTTCTGAAATGAAGATAATTAGGTCGAAATATCGCAATCCACTAACTGATGATCATATTTCATCATGCTTGCGATTAGCACTCAGTGGCTACGTACTATCTTATTGAAAGTATGCTGAAGACATGCAGTGCCAAGCTTTAACATCCACAGTCACTCCTTGGTTAAGTTTAACACCATATGTAACTCTTTTGTTTTGTAACAACCGATTAACTCGCAATTTTGGATAACTATGAGTTTTTTATTGATATTACAGAGAAGAACCTAACTAAACCTGACCCAAACCTTGACTAAAATAATGTATATTGTGCGGAAAGCTAATATCTATATATGCTTCGGTACACCCTACCTAGGTAGGGTATATCGTGTACGTACGACAACCCTGCATTACACATACTTGCAGCCTTTCAGAGTCGTTCGTAAGTAGTCTTAAAATATTGAGGTAGATCGGCAGCAGTTCAAGTTTGAGCACCCCTGATTTAGACATTAGCATCATAAATATCGGAAGTGATATTTTTATGTTAGGATTGTTCCTACCGACCTTTATGAAACAATTAATCCTGATAACTTGGATTCGTGAACTTGATAGTATTATTAGGTAAGAGTTCAATACTTCTTTCAATATTTCTCATCTAACTAACAGCTGAATCATGCTTACGTGAAGCAATCTTCATAGTAATTGAAAATTTTTCTGATTTTAATTAATTATTGGATATAAATTATGGAATGGATAGTTATTTAGTCCAATAGGTCAATAAATGTTTTTCTGATAACTATGGCAAAGTCAGTTTCATATACAATTATTTCGAATATGATAAATATTCGAATATTAATCTGCTTTAATAACTAGATCTTCGAAACAGTGTATTCTAAGGCGTAATGTATTCATTCGGTGGTTGATACTGCCATAAGATCCTCCGTCACATTTTTAATTTTAGATTGTTTCTATGAGCTTTTTTAGAATCAATTGATTTTTATAATCTCGGGTCCGTGAACCGTAGTATTATTGGGTAAGAGTTCAATAAATCTTTCAAAATTTCTTGTGCGCTCACAGACAATAAAATCGATTTTATTAGCAATTGTTTCATGTTTACGGATAATAATCTTCAAAATAATTGATGTTCACATTGTTTCTGAACTAAATTAGCCAAGAGCGTAGCACTGATATATCACGTATTATGAAATCGATAGTTATTTAGTCTAATAATTCGACAAATATTTTTTCCGATAATTATATGTACATCATTGTCCTCATCACCAGAAATATAGTAATACATTTCTGATTCGATAATAATAATAGATTTAATAATCGTTAGTAGAATAACGTGATATATTTCGACAGCAGCGTAAGCATTTTCACTATTGTATTTTATCATAAACAAAATGATGTAGAATGATAAAGTTTGTAGTGAGAGAAATATTTTCATTTGAACGACTAATTATTCCAACACGATTCGATTAGAGTGTGTATCAGCAAAGTGGAATAAATTCGATAATAAATATAGTAAATCAATGGGGCGTGTTTGATTAAACGAATATTTCGATCCATATATTTTTTCTTAATATTTATCAACAGATGTTTTATACAAGGTGTGTCATGTAACATTAGTAAACAACAACTTTCTTCTTTTATATGCAATACTATGTGTTTTGAATTATAAGGAGAATTTTGTCTTGCTTGATGCACAACGATCGAAATCTTCAGTGTTTGTAGATTTGTCGAAAAATCAGCAATGTAGAAAAGGAATTATTTGATTATAAATATTCACTACAACAAAGTAGTATGTAATCAATGATATCTTACTAATGAGAAAGGAAGCAAAATCAATTAATCGTTCATTTTCATGGATATGGCATTACAACAACTGGAAAGAGCTGCGCCAGCTTTTCTCGTCTTTTCCCTCTGATGACGCCTGTTTCTAAGATCCTGACATCAATGTCTGCATTCTTGTAGGCGTGGATCTATAAATTCCATACTCCACGAAGAAAACATCCGCACAGAAGCTTTGGTTCACTAAAACTTGTAAAAAGTTTTCAGTTAAAAACACAGCTTATAAGAACTGGAAGAAAAATCCAACAGTTGAAACTAAAGCTGAATATGTGCGTTTCAGAAAAATTTGTGACTCAACGATTGATAAAGCGGAAACGTACTTCAATGAAAGAATTAGGAATAGCAGATCAGTGGAACTCATCAGTTCTGGTCTATGGCTAAGGCAGTCAGCAACAACTATTGCAAGTTATCCTTCTGACCTTTGATTAGAGAAGATGCTTCAATCGCATCATCACCTAAAGCAGAGGCGAATCTTTGCAAAAATGTTTCCGCAAAATTCTGTTTTATATACATCAAACGTAGTGCCACCAAGCATCCTTCATGTTCAATAGAATATGTCTGAAGTAAAATTCAGAGTGCGTACGGTAAGACGCGTTCTTCAATAGCTGAACTGTTAGAAAGCTATTGGTCTTGATGGAATCCCACCAACTATTTTGATGAAATGTGCTTCAGAGTTAGCACTTGTTCTTAATCGTCTCTTTCAGATTTCGTTTGAGAGCCGCACGTTCTCGGAGTGATGGAAGATGGAAGAGTACAAACGATACCAGAGAAAGAGAAGAACTGCCTACTCCAAAATCATCGTCCAATCGCATTGTTGCCCATTATGTCGAAAGTCATGGAAATAGTGATAAACGATAAGCTCATAAAATATCTCGAGGGACAGGGTATCATAAGTGATCGACAAGACGGTTTCCGTAGACAATTGGTGATCTCCTGCCTACCCCACGCATTTGTGGACATCAACAATCGAAAAGCATTGCGAATCGAGAGGGTTTGGCATGAAACCTTAATTTTTTAACTATACTAAAACCGTAAGGAATGGGCGTAGACAATGAGAGAATTAGGCGTGGGTAAGCTTGGGATATCGGAAGGCGTTTTTCTCGATGGAGAAATTTTGTTTCGAATAGCGGGCAATTTTCTCCGGGATATCGAGGTTTTCTCCGTCCGACTGCTTCCCGTTCGTGCCGAGCGCGCCGGGGTCGCACCAGATTCCATTCTTCCGAACAAGGATCACGCTTCTTACCCGGTTGAAAAATTCGAAAAACCCCGTCTCCGAGAAGATTACGAAAATCACTCAATTTTTCCCTCGAAAGATGGACCGAATTGGTAGGGGGGGTGTTAGCCTAAACAGCCGGATATTGAGCCGCGATTTCTGAAGAAGAAACGCTCCCCGAGAATTATTCTGTTCCCCAAGCCTAGTCTCATTTCGATATTCCGAACCGTTCCGGAGAAATCCGCCTCCAAAGTTGGTCCTTTTCGAGCGACCGCCGAAACCGACGAAAAGGACGACTTTTTCCATGACATATAGAGTGCCGTAACGGTAACTACTTTCACCCTGTAAACTAGGCATTTTCCGTCGACATGTATTTCGATATTTTCCCTATTAGAAATTCTACGTATTTCTTTCCTAAATCCAAGTTTTAATCGATAAATAAACGTTCAAAGTAATCTCCTCCAGAAATCAATCTCGGTTCAAATGCCACTCAGTTTCGCCAAACTTTCACGGCAAGAAATTGAAGAGGTCAGCAATATTCGAGCTGTCAAAATTGCGGGTTTTCTTTCATCCGTCCTACTTATATGTGGTTACCGGAAGGTTTAATTCGGGTACCAAAAGTTTCGTATATACCTCGGCAATAGATTCGTGAAAAGAAATCGTCATTTCACGACTTAATTCTCGAATATGGGACCAGTTTTGATACCTTTATTTTCGAAGAAAGAATCTGAAACATGGAATCCTTCTCTTCTAACTCCTTAAGAGCCGCGGTCTGTGGAAGGTTAGTATGAGGAATATCGGGAATATAGTGATCTCTCTCTTCTGAAGAAGAATAATGAAAGGAAAATATCAACGTAATATCTCCATAAACTGTACTCTTGCTTGAGTTAAACAATAACATTAGTTCTGTCCTAATAATGTATATACAGGGTGCTTCAACGAAAACTAAACAGAGGCTATGTCTACCAAGATATTCATTTCTGATCAAAACGCAAAAACAGGTCGATTTCTGTTTCAAGGGGGACATCTTTTGGGGTACAAAACTTGCCCGAAATATCAAATATTAATATCAACCCCCTAAGCGGGGGTTGCAATCCTTGAACATCTTCAAAAAGGAAAATGGATCGAGTGATGGCTCAAAAGAAAGGTGGTATCTTTGTCTACATCGCCTTGAACGAATTTCTATTTTCAAAACTGAAAAAGATACAGTGTGAGCAACTAAAAGATTGTGAGCAACTAAAAGATAGGGAAGACTATTTCCTGAGACTATTCAAGTTTTAGTGAAGTAAAATGGAACAGATCCATGCTGATCAATGGCAGTCAACATCAAGTACCATCCTCATCTCGAATTTCAACCCCTAGAGCAGGGTGACCATCCTTGAAAATTTGGAAAAGGGTTGATGGGTCGAATGATACCTCGAAAGAAAGGTATTATCTTTGTCTGCATTCTTGTGAAAGAATTTTCATTTTGATTGAAAAATAGTAAAGTAAGATAAAACAGTGTATTCTGTTCTATTTTGTAAGTTTTCATAAACAACTAGAAAAAATTTATATGACTCTGATGTTACTGTGAACTTAAATTGAATTCAGTAATATTTTGAGTGTTTGTTCCATACCTATCATAATGAATTCAGAAAAAACATATTTCAATTTTCTCAGTCTACAATTTTGAAACACACCCTAAAAGAAGTGATTTCTTCAAATAAGTTGCCAAATTTATAATTATAGAAACGAATAGTTGTACTGAAACTTTTGTATTGAGGAAGATATATATTTCACATAATTCTTTCAAATAACAATGTAGATATTGCATTCCTCAAGAACATTGATAATTGGGGATGGGTAATAAAGTATTTGAGAAATTGGCATATATATTAACATAGTTACTTTTTTCTCATTATTTCAAAAATATTTGTATATGAGCTTCGAAATCCTAATATTATATATTTTGTCAGTTCGAATCATATCGAAAAATTTCATGTACTGGGTCATCTATGTGTCGCTAGGTCATTGAAATGTGATTTAGATTCAAGTACTAGAATGATCATAATCTTCTAAGAAAAATTTTCACTCTTCTTTGGGACTGATGTTCAGTTCAAGTATTATGAAATGTTGTAATACTCTTGCAATAATTGGATAAAACTTCAATTTTCTTGAAAGAACAGTTGAAAGAACTCCTATTGAATATCTTTCAATTCAAACATTAGTGTGATTTGAGTTTTCAAGTATATGAAGGATAGGGTTAATCCACAAACTTTTAAATAAATTTCAAAAAACTTTCAATTCTGAAAGAATGTCAGTAAAGGCGCAATCAAAAATTTTTAATTTTATGAAGCAGCTGACGTTACTGTCAAATAAATTTCAATTTCCGAACAATTTGCCGGTGTTTAGTTTGTTGATTTCCAATTAGTTTGGATTGAGTATACATCGACAATTTAAAATGGAATAAACTAAATTCTACAGAATGCTGGAATTTCCAAGATTTTTTTGGGAAGACTGTTATAGAGTAATTTGAGGATTTCAAATTAGTAATAGTAACTGACGGAATCCTAATATATATATATATTTTTAGTTCAAATTATATCAAAGAATGTACGGGGCGATCCTCCGTCTTCTATGTGCCATTATGTCATTGAAATGTGTTATACTTTCAAGTACTTAAAGTCTGATCATAATTTTCTAAGGAAAATTTACACTCTCTTTGAGACTGATGTTCAGTTCAAGTATTATGAAATGTTGATGAAATCTTGAAATTGAAACTTCTGATATGACATGGTCCAACTCGAATTTGGAATTAATCTTAACCTTCGTGGTTATTTGTTTTACCTATTTCACTTGCTGCTGGCAACAGACACAATAATTTTCGGACGATTTTTCCTATGCTCGAAGAATTATATAATGATAGTTGATGTGAATGATTATAAGAACTCTCGATAATTGTAATTCTATGCTTAAAGTGTGATTAAACGATTCGTTGTTGAATATATGTTTGACCTGTAATTTTATCCTATAACAGCTCAATTAGAGAGAAGTTGAGATTTTGAAATTTAATGTATCTCTTTGAATCGCAAGTAGTGAATAGTGTGTTAAATTTCTTATTGAACATAAGCCAGTATCTATAACTGGAAGCAGCCTTCCTTACCATAAGATTATGTTAGGTAATATATCGGGGATTCAATATAACATCAAGAGCAATTAAATATTGATGCCAGTGAAAATGAAGCGTTCTATATAGATTGAGATGGATGATATGGGTATTTAGTATATTAGGCTTTCAGTCTATTTGGCGATTTTAACCTATGAACTAGAGAATAAACTAATTGCATAGGGACGTTCCGAGAAATTGCGTGGTTGGATTAGTATCTTTCTCTTCAGTAGATCGATTCCAGCGGTGGTTCATGGTGTAACGAGTGAATCATTTCATGTTATTGCAGGAGTACCCCAGGGATCCATACCTCACTAACTCTTCTTCTGTAGCAGATTAATTATCTACTCCACTCCAATACAAACAGAATATTTGGGTTTGCGGACGACTGTACTCCTCATTTTCTAGTCAGCGTCCTATTACTGCTGAGGGACACACCGACAGAGATACCAACAGAGACAGAGCATATCATTGAATTTAGACTTGGAGAAGATATCAGACAAGGAACGGCTGAACTTGGTTCATAGCAACGCGAACAAGACGCAATCAACAAAGAACTTCAGAAAAGTTACTGCTGGAGAACCTCCTATAATCATGCAGGGACATCGAACTTCCTCTGAAAAGAACATCAATCTTCTCGGCATCACAGTCAACACGGGAGTTTGCAGGCATGATGTATCAGTCATTGCCAAATCTGCTTCTTCTAAACTTTGTTTTCTTTCCACGCCATAACTGCTTATGATTTTATACCAACGTGCGACCTGGTCTGGAATAATGTACCTATGTAAAGCGCTCCGCATCTTATCATTCATTTTTTCTATTAGATAATGTTCAGAACAGAGCAGTGCACCTCATCGACCACCCGAAGATCTCGCATGAACTCTTGCTTAAAGGCGTCAAGTTGCTTATGTTTCTCTTTTCTACAGCTACTTCCGCGGTAAATGATCTAAAGAACTGGAGGGCTTGGTTCAAGAAAGAATTCACTTCCAGAGAAAAACCAGATTCGAGAAGAACTCTCTCTATGAAAATTCTTTCGTTCACAGGGCTAGTGTGCTGAGGAACTCGCTTCATCGAACACGGTTCCTATAACTTGTCATTTGGCCCTCTTCAAGAAATGAGGGAACACACATTCAATCATCCACATCAGTTGCATCGCTTCCTCCCAAGCGTTAAGAATAAAAAAAACACTCACTAGAATCCTTTATTATAGGGGTGAATCACTCCCCTCTTCCTCTAGTGACATCAGTTTACTTATTAGTCCCCATAATTTCTTATCCGCTGTTTTTCCTTTCATCTTGTGACTCCTGCCCAGGTAAAGTCCTCTTCAACTTCCTGCAGCCTCGGTCCCGGTTCCAATTGCAGCATTGCAAATATTGTTGCTCCTTCACCTGCCTTCCATACATGCCCTAACCATTTTACTCTCCGCTCTTCAATTTTTTACAGCATCTTCGTTTTTCATGATTTGGTTGATTTCTTCGTTCGTATATATTCTATATTCGTTGCTGACCAATTTTACTGGTCCTAGAATTAAACGCAATATTTTTCTTTCGGTAATTCTTATTTCTTCTTCATTCTTTTTTGTCATTGTCATAGTTTCCGCGGCATACATCATACTTGGTCTAATCAGTGTTTTGTAAATATTTAGCTTGGAGTTTCTTGTAAGTGTTTTGTTTTTCTGAATTCTTTTATTGGCATGGTACGCTTTGTTGACTCCAATTATCTTGTGTTTGATCTCAGTTGATCTTCTTCCATCGTTATTTATCATGACGCCCAAGTATTTAAAACATTCAACTTGCTCAAATTCATATTCCCATATTTTAATTTTAGTTTTCGGGTTTCCTCCATTCTTCACAAGTCTTAGAATTTTCGTCTTGTTGTCGTTTAATTTCAATCCCAATTTTCTTTCTTCGTCCTGTATCTTCTGTATCATATCTTGCATTAGCTCTCTTTTCTTTGGTATTGAAACAACGTCTTCTGCGTATGCTTTAATTTGTTTCCCCCCGTCCTCAGATTACTTTTAGTTATCTTTCTTAGCACACACTCTAGTGCTAGGTTAAACAGTGTAGCTGACAAAGCGTCTCCTTGTTTAAGTCATTTGTCAAATATGAACTCCTTTTAGGTTATTACTTTGGCTTTTGTTTCTTTCAGTGTCATCCAGATCAATCTTCTTAATTTCGAGTGTATTCCAAGTTCTAGGACTGCCATAATTTCTGGAGTTTTTAATGAGTCGAATGCTTGCATAAAGTCGATAAACAGTATTTCGACATCAGTTGCGTGTTCGTTGTTGACGTGCCTTTGACAAACCCGCATTGGTATTGTCCTACTATTGTTTTTGATGGTTCGGCTAGACGTTCCTGGATCGTCGAGGATAGAATTTTGTATGTGGTATTAAGTAATGTTACTCCTCTATAGTTTTGACACGAGCCTTGGTCTTCTTTTTTTGTGTATTGGGACTATTCAGCCCATTTTCCATTCCTCTGGCATGCGCTCCTCTTTCCAAATTGTTTGCACTAGTTTGCATAGGTCTTTTTTCAAGGTCTCTCCCCCATATTTAAATAGTTTCATATTTATTTGGTCACTTCCAGGTTCTTTCCAGTTTCGACTTTTGTTTAAGTACATTTCTATTTTTTCTAATACTGGTTCTTCAAGGGTCGCCTCTCCTTCGTTCTCAGTTATGGAAAATCCAGGTTTTCTCTTAGTTTCCGTAAGAAGTTCTTCAAAATAATTCTTCCATACCTCTTTATAATCATAGTTGCCAGTATCAGTGATATAGTCCAGTTCAAAGGTAATTGAAGTTGGCATTGACATGCAGAAATTTGTTAAGTATAAAATCAGAATATATTATATGAAAAGTATAAATTCGAACTAGCAGGCTTCTGCTGTTGGTTTCTTCAATATTATATATTATGCAAGTATTATTTTCTCCGGTTTTTATGAATATCTCCGCAGCTATCAGTCACATGGGAAAAGATAAATATTCATGTTATGCGTTATAAAATTGCTGACTTTTTTGTGTAACTGACACAGAAAATATCAACAAACTGAACGTTTTTGTTCTTTGCCACAGTGTTTTGTAAATTACCCGATTGCATTTTACTCAGAATAACACCAACGAGGTCTCTATGAACAATAAAATACCTTCAATTTAACCTTTCAAATTTTGCAATACAGCACGGCAATTCACATTTGAATATGGATATGTCAATATGGTAATTGATTTTCTCTCCATCCCCAATTGAAAAGTGGCCTGTTGATCAAAGTTATGTACTACACCATATTAGCAAATCTCTGCTGTTCTCATGTTCGCTGTATAATATAGAAACTGAATCAATGTAACATTCTCATATTTAGAAATAGATTTGGAATTTTTTAGTATGACCTGGAACTTTCGTTTGGAACGTTTGAGAAAATTGATGAAATTTGACCACGTATGGCCGCCTATTTGATAATTCCTCAGTTTTGTTCGCCAACACCCATTAAGAAAAAAAATTGATCTCCATGAAGTTGTCACCGCAATATTGGAACAAATTGATGAAATTTAACCACGCGTTTAACCACCATTTGGCCATGGTTGACCACGAAATAGTTTCTTTTGGCCACCCCCATAACGACATAGTTGTATTTGATCAGTTTACTATGTTTGACCATCTCTCGAAAAGTATGTTTAATCATTCAATTTCGTTCGACCATCTTCCTTAACAAAAAACTCTTTCCTGCTTTTCAAAGAACAATTTTTGCTAACCCGGAGATATATAATTGTACTTAATCGTTTCACCATATTTTACCATCGTTCAAATCAAAAATGCTTTTAAACTTTCAGTTTCGTTCGAACACCTTCCATATCAAAAAGAATTCTCTTTCATTTTTCAATGATCGATTTGATCGTTTGACCATGTTCGACCATCTTTCGAAAATATTCTTTAAATTTTCAATTCCGCTCGAGTACCAAAAAAAACATGGTCAAACGATTAAATTCAATATTATTACTTCAGGTACGCGCAATTAATTTTTGAAAAAAAAAGGGAAGAGTTTTTATAATCATAGAAGGTGATCGAACGAAACTAAAAGTGAAATAATATTTTTCTATAGATTTCAAACTATTAAATACAATTATCAGTTCGCAGAGCCCCCGTGAAGGCTACTGGCGCTTGTGTGCAAAAGATGATTTTGGCGCCCCTTAAGGCATTTTGGATCATGCTTTTTCATTCAAATAGAAGTCATATTTATTTGTAGACTAAATATCAAAATGTAACAAACATAGCAAAATCATAACAAAATAAATTCTTGTTCACACCCATTTTAAAACATTTACTTAAGTAATGGGATACAGACACGTTGACGCGTTGTTTATAAATACTAGAAAATAACCTAAAACTAAAATCACATTTTTTAGTAACAAATAACAGAAATATTGCCTTATGTCTACATATATATATATATTTAAAAATATGTAGATATTTCTAATAACCTAGGGAACTTCGTTTTGAAATAAAAATGATAGTTAGGTCTAGGTGCAATAAATCATACCGTGAAAAATTTCTTGTTCAATTGCTAATATTGTTAGCCCAGACAATCTTTCTTGAATCATTGTCGATCTTAAATAATTTTTAACATTTGAATTTCGAAGGCTTTTACTTGGTAAAATTCCATTATCAATAATAAAAACAAGTACTGTGTTTCAAGGAATTTTACTCAATAATTGCGATTCGTAACGCGTTTCACTACACCGTAGCTTCTTCTCTAGTTTTACATTCACAAAACAACTTTCAACAAAAACAAAATACAGAATGTTTAGAAATAGAGTAAATGAGCCAAGCCCTTTCGACTTCTTCTCCATTTACTAGATTTCTTTCAAAGTATTTACACGAAAACTTTCTCTTATCTTTATTACTAGGAAACGTAAAACTGATGTCTATCAAGGGCGGACCACGTTTAACCAATATTCTAGCCATCTCATTGGTGATTCTTTCGGGCCACAACCGGGGTCGGACGGAATTATATCGATACTAGCCTCATTACATCCTTCATCGAAAGTGTCACTTGCAGCAGGTATTTCGGTAAGCTGACATTACCGAACTTTTTACACAAGCTGAATTACCTGAAGTGGATTGTTCAAGTGCTGTAGACGAGGATGGTGTCATCGCTTCATCAGGCTCTGCATCAGTAGAAGCTGTTTTGCTGCTACAACCGCTGCCACTTGTTGCAAGACCTGTCATTACTGTTGAAATTTTAGATGGTCCACTCACGGTTATTGATATTAGGGATTTAGAATCTTGAGATTCGGACGATTCGGTCGTACCAACATCGATAGTCTCCGTGGAATCTCGATTGTTTTGCAAGAAATGTTTTGAAGATCCAACCATTTTTCCCCTTTCTTGTAGTCTCAGTTTCTTTTGCCAGCGAAACTTCGCACCTGAAGGTCTCTTTCTTTCATCCTGAAAAAACAAATAAATAATTAGTACTCATGGGAATTGGGTATTAACTTCTAAAGTAACCACAATAATAAGTAGGGTAGGAAATATTACTAAAAAGTTAACTAAGTAGCCAATAGTTTCTTACACTTTATAGGTCAGATTATTATTAAGTAAGATATGGCCGATTAAAGTTTGCATATTTGAGTAAAAAGCAATTTGTTCGAGCCCTTTCAGCTTGAATCCTTTCAAAAATGAAGGCAAAAAAGAGATTAAACTAATTTGATCTTATAGCCCTTAAAAACCCTACCAAATGGTTTTTTAAAAAAATCAATAGCATAAAAACTGAGCTAGTTATAGATAAAACCAGTACTTTTTTAAACTCGTACATGACATTTCAATTAATAAAAGGATATTTGGCTAAAAAAATTATTATAACCAGTATTCTATACAGGTTTAATGTTGATAGTATGAAGTAGAGAACACTTACCATTTTTTAAAAATCAAGCCGTTGACATTGCAGTCAGCAGGTATTCGGCACTTAATTTAAAGAAAAAAAGTAGCAAACAAAATAAAACACAACACAACACCACACTTGATAAAATAAAAATAACTTTATATGTAAAAATTAATAGGATTACTTGTTTTTATTCACTTGTTACACGGTCCAGTGAACTAACTGATTTAAAAACGCCTGTGGCGATGCATCGTTTTTATAGCGCTCCATGCGTTATTCATGTCTGAACAGGAAAACCCAAGAAATTTGCAGCCTGACATGTTCTCGCAACATAGGAATCGGCAGTAACTGGATGATGATGAAACTAATCTTATTTAATTTCTCAACTTTTATTTTAATATTTTTTTGGAGCCTGGGTTTTGGGGCCAGTAAAGAATGGCGCCCGTGTGCATTGCACACTTTGCACATATGGTTGCGGGGGCCCTGTCAGTTCGGATAAATAGAAATTAACCTTCGAAAAATAAGAAAGTTTTTCTTTTGTTATGAAAGACGGTCGAACGAAATTGTAAGTTTATGAAAATTCTTCGTAGATTTTCAAACATGGTTAAGAGATTAAATATAATTATGTCACTACGGATTAGCAAAAATCGACCGTTGGAAAATACGGATCGAGTATTTGTTGTGGAAGGTGGTTGAACAAATTTAGAAGTTTGAAAACATTTTTTCGAAGAAGGTCAAATATTTTCAAACGATTCAATACAATTATATCAATAATAAAAAACAAGTACTGTGTTTTAAGGAATTTTAGTTTATAATTGCGATTCGTAACGCGTTTCACTACACCGTAGCTTCTTCAGACTAATGAATCATCTCGAATTTCAACCCCTGGAGCAGGGGTGACAACCCTTGAAAATTCGGAAGAGGGTAGATGGCTCGAGTGATACCTCGAAAGAAAGGTATTATCTTTGTCTGCGTCCCCGTGATCGAATTTTAATTTTTGATTGAAAACTGTAGAAGATACAGGGTGAGCTACTGAAAAATAGAGGAGACTATCTATCGCCCTGAGGTATCACTGGATCGAAATATTACCCCTGCTCTAGGGATTGAAATTCGAGATGAGGGTGATTTCGGAAGATGACAGCTTTTGATCTAAAATGAATCTATTCCAGTTTTTCGTACAAATACTCCAATAGTCTTGGGGCGATAGTCTTCTTTATTTTTCAGTGGCTCAAATTTTCAAATTTTCAAGGGTTGTCACCCCTGCTCCAGGGGTTGAAATTCGAGATCAGGATGGTACTTGATGATGACTGCCATTGATCAGCATGGATCTGCTCCACTGAAACTTGAATAGTCTCAGGGAAATAGTCTTCCCCATCTTTTAGTTGCTCACCCTGTATTTTTTACAGTTTTCAATTAAAAATGGAAATTCGTTCAAGGCAATGTTGACAAAGATACCACCTTTCTTTTGAGTCATCAGTCGACTCATCTTCTCTATTCAAAATGTTCAAGGATTGCAACCCCCGCTTAGGGGGTTGATATTAATATTTGATATTTCAGGCAAGTATTGTACCCCAAAAGATGTCACCCTTGAAACAAAAATGGACCTGTTTTTGCGTTTCGTTCAGAAATAAATATCTTGGTAGATATAGCCTCTGTTTAGTTTTCGTTGAAACACACTGTATGGGCTAACGGTTAAATATTCTGTTTCATATCATCGATTTTTAAAGAAATTGTAAATGTTTTTTTATTGTTATGGAATTGTTCGGACGAAATTAACAGGTTGAAAATAATTTTCTAAAGCTGGTCAGACATGGACAAACAATCAAATACAAGTATGTCAATCCGGAATAGTAAAAATTGACGTTTGAGAAAAAAATTCTTTTCTTTACGGGGGTGGTTGAACGAAATTATTTGGTATTCAAGTATGGTGAAACAATCGTCAAACACCTTCTTGAACTTATTCAATTTTTTCAAATATTGCGATGCCAAACTTTACGGAGTTGGTAATTGTCACGCGCGAGAAGTTGAATGCTTTAAATAAAAAAAACGAACATCATTATGTTCACTAAATTAATGAATAATTTTGTATATTTTCATATCTTATTTTAACTTCACTTCTATAAAAGAAAAATTTCAGGTCAATTCTTCAATTTCAAAATATAAGAATGTTACGTTAATTTATTTTTAATACTGAACTATGTATGTTTCATAGGATAATAAAAACTATGATTTGAATAAATATTGCAGGATGTTTAATGACGCAGCATTGAAAATTAATCAGTAAAAAAACTTGCTGTGAAACATTTCAACTAATGATTCTACGAAACAAAAATTACATCAGAACAAAAACGCTTAAAAGAAATTTATGACCAATCAAAGCTTAAACAATGGTAATGATATAATCTCAAAAAATGGACACTTGTATTTAATCAGTTAATGGTGCACTTATTGGAGAATAAATATAAATTTTAATTGAATTAAGACCTAAGTAGAACCCAACCGGATAATGGTTCCAGTTTTTATGTGCAACAAAAAAGTTGTCAAGGTACGTACAGAAATATGAATTAATTATTTTTATCATCGCATAGTGATATTGAAAATTTAAGTGTGGGCTGATTGACAGCCATCCAGTAGTCTATTGTGGCACATTATAACTTTAATTTCTTCTACAAGCTCCACTTCTCTTGTAAAGGCTGTAAGCTTTGTAGGTGAGAGCTTCATGACCTCAGTCAGCTCCACCTTGGAGAATCCAAGTTCCTCAAACCTGATTCTATCCCCAGCTGAGTATTTGCAAAGGACTTCTTCTATTGATTCTGTTACCCCTCGCATAGCCTCGATCAATGTTAACTTATTCAGGTGATTTCTGAGGTTACAGTGCCCCGTTAATATGGCAATTTGAACTTTCATGTCAAGCCACGAGAATTGAGGCTATACCTTGGATCTCGCAGTGGAAGATCCACTCATGACAAGCCTAGTATTTCAGACCTGGGAGGCTTAGCCAGTGCTTTCAGATTCAACCACTGGTTATTTTCCATGGTTGCGGTCTCCAGGAAAATTCCGAGTCTAGGCTCCGGTCTAATGAATTCCAAGGTAGTTCATCCGGCGACCAATAAGTCTGCCTAAATGTCAGAAACAAACACGAAGCTGACCATATTTGTCTATTTCGGGAAAGGTGAACTCTCTGAAAAATTTACACGTTCTGTGAAGCACAATAAAAATTTTTGAGAGAATTTTCACTAGACTTTATGTTTTGCTGATTTGATTTACATAACATTGATCTAATGGCTTTTTCCTGGATAAGGCAAAAATCAGTCACCATATGAATTCTTTTATTCTCCTGAGAGAAGGCGATGCCTGTCACACCACAGTTGTGATTACCCAAGATGATTTTATGAATGTGTCCACTCGCTTCTTGAAGAGGGCCGAACTGTATTCTATTGGAAAGATGTCCATTTTTCATTGGGATAATATTTTTACCATTGAAGCTGTAATGTTCCATGGCAAGCTTCTAGTACCTATAGTGCAGTGATTTTTAAATGTGAATAAAGATTCTACTATATTTGCTCAAATGGCTGTTTTAATTTCTAATGAGACTAACTTTGCTGTTAAATATTGCGAATAAATCTACATAACATTCTTACATTAAAGAATTGAGAGTATAAACTGAAATTTTTCTCTTATGAAGCAAAAGTTTAATGAAAATGAAAACTATAAAATGAATTATTCATTAATTTTGTGAATACAATGAGATTTTGTATATTAATGAATGCTATTGTATAACGAACTGAATGAGAATTCCACTTCTGGCGTGTGACTAATAGTTTCAAGGTGATAAAAATTATCAATTTTCAACATGATTTTTTTATGTTTCAATTTCACGAAAATGTTTGAAATTTCAATTTTCGGAGACTTGTCAAGAAAACGGAGGAAATGTGTTTTTCACACCAATTTTGCAGATGACGTTTGCCCAATTCTGCAATTTTGAATTCAAGTCCATTTCAGATTTTATATCCAACAAAATTTGTGTCTTTTTTATGGCCATCCGATTGTATTTCGGAGAAATGGTTCATTTGACGGAAATTAACAAAATAGAAATTCTACTTATGAAGATATCACAAGAACGCAAATGAAAGTTTTCAAATTTGTGGTCAATATTCGAAGAGACAATTGGTAAAACAGAAAAGCAGTTTCTTGCCCTTGAACAAGTGAGATGATTCAGTTTTAATAAATGAGGCACCTCCCCATTACCAAATCAGTGTCGGGCATGTAGGAAATATTCCGTTGAGATATTGCAGCGAATTTATATCAGGACGGTAAGCAGATTGACTTTATTATAAGACCTTGTACAGAGTGACCCTAATTCGATGTTATGTGAAACTATCCAGGTAACTGTTGGAGCTAGAAAAATGAGTATCACAGTTTCGAGAATTTTTTTGGAGAAAAAAAAGACTGCTTAAAAGTGGAGCCTGTTCCGATTTTTCGTTTTTGAGTTTTCAGTTGAATTTTTCTAATAATATGAAATATTTGAATTGAGGAGGACGTTACTTGATGTAGATCCATGAAATAAATGAGATAAAAAACACAA
Source organism: Cryptolaemus montrouzieri (assembly GCA_013387265.2). Taxonomy (NCBI): domain Eukaryota; kingdom Metazoa; phylum Arthropoda; class Insecta; order Coleoptera; family Coccinellidae; genus Cryptolaemus; species Cryptolaemus montrouzieri. The sequence continues at coordinate 100,029,826 of JABFTP020000185.1, read as the reverse complement.
GGTTTAATTTTAATCTACACTTTATTTGAAAAAATGCGACGACGTTTCGCTGACACAGCAGCTTTATCAAGAATGACAAACAGAATGAAGAGTATGGTATTATAAACAAATCGTAGAACAAGTTGGATGAATAACAGGAAAAACCCACACCCAGCCATTGTACAGTTAGTATGAAAGGTAATTAAAAACTAATTAAACAAGTTAAGTTGGTAGGTAGATGTGAATAATTCACATCTACCTGCTCATTCAAAAGCTTGTCCGAATGTTTGTATCTATTTATTTCTAATGCTTCTAGGAGATCTAATTTTAAACTTTTTGATTTTATATGTAATATGTCAAAGTTTTATTGAATGAATGGTTTGAATAATTTGAATCAGATTTATTTTATCGAAGCTACGTTTATGTTCAAATGTTCTTATGCCAAAACTCCTATAGGTCCTACCGATATAAATTTTATCACAAGAACCGCAATTGAGTTTATAGATTCCTGATTTACTTGATTTTTCAACACGAGATTTATCTTTTAATATGTTTACCTAAGTTATTAGAAGTTTTGAAAGTTATATTAAGATTTTGTTTGACGAGAAAGGATATAATATTTGTACTTGCAGAACCGCAACATGTTAAACTGTTAAATATTTTATAGTCTTCATGAATAGGATATACTTCATTTATTGATTTCTGATACAGATTTTTACGAATGATTAGATTTTATTTTCTTTATTATAATCTTCTACTGATAAAGGTAAATTGAGTAACCGATGTACCATTCTGTTTAAAGCTGCAACTTTGTGTTGAATTGGATGTAATGAATAGTTATGTATAATTGTATCGGTATGTGTTGGTTTACGAAAGACCGAAAAATGTGTGATTTTCAAGTCCAAAAATTAGTGGAATCGTTGTGTTCAATTTCTATTTCAATTTAATGTTCAAATGGATGGAATTAATGAAATTAAGAAATAAGTCTAATTGACGAGTAATTTGAAATGAGTGGATGTGTATGAATTTTCTGTTCATAAAATCCCTGCTAAAAGTGGACTCAAAGGATTTCCCATGATCAAACCATTTTCACTACTGTAGTAGATGTTGTTGAAAGAAAAATAATTTTGTTCAATGCAAACGTCCAACAGATTCAATATTTCTGATTTAATTATGTGGTTAACATGATTCGAATTCAACATGTTTTCGATTAATATTTTGACATCACCTGGAGGAACACTTGGGTATAAATTCTCAACATCAAACGAAATAAGTTTTGCGTAAGGTGGTAGGTTAACTTTTTAAATTATTTATCAATTCGAAAGAATTTTTATAGAAAATTTTGATTTGAATGAACAATAATTTTAATGATATCTATAAGGTAGTGCGACAATTTCACGGCTGGGGCTGTAACGTAAGATACGACTGGTCTAACGGGGTTATTTACTTTATGCAATTTAATGAGTGAATACAGTTGAGGTGGTTGAGGGTTTGGTGAAATTAATTTGTATTTATCTATTGCTTTAATTAAAGATTTTGCGCCATTTATTGCAATTTCAATATTTTCCAGAAAAATATTAAAATTGCAAATAATATATATATATATATTATATCATTAAAATTATTGTTCATTCAAATCAAAATTTTCTATAAAAAATTCTTTCGAATTGATAAATAACATAAAAAACGTTAACCTACCACCTAACGCAAAACTTATTTCGTTTGAGGTTGAGAATTTATACCCAAGTGTTCCTCCAGGTGATGTCAAAATATTAATCGAAAACAAGTTGAATTTGAATCATGTTAACCACATAATTAAATCAGAAATATTGAATCTGTTGGACGTATGCATTGAACAAAATTATTTTACTTTCAACAACATCTATTACAGTAGTGAAAATGGTTTGATCATGGGAAATCCTTTGAGTCCACTTTTTAGCAGAGATTTTTATGAATAATATTGAACAGAAATTTCATACACATCCACTAATTTCCAAATTTATTTATTGGTATAGATATGTTGACGACATCTTAGTATGTTTCATTGGAACTACTCGTCAATTATACTTATTTCTTAATTTCATTAATTCCATCCATTTGAACATTAAATTCACGATAGAAATTGAACAGAACGATTCCATTAATTTTTGGACTTGAAAATCACTAAACGAAATAATAATCATGTTTTTTCGGTCTTTCGTAAACCAACACATACCAATACAATAATACATAACTACTCATTACATTCAATTCAACACAAAGTTGCAGCTTTAAACAGCATGGTACATCGGTTTACCTTTATCAGTAGAAGATTATAATAAAGAGTTAAATATCATCAAACAGATAGTTATTAATAATTCATATAATCCGAATATGATAGATTTAATCATTCGTAAAAACTGTATCAGAAAGCAATAAATGAAGTATATCCTATTCATAAAGACTATAAAATATTCAACAGTTTAACATTCTGCGGTTCTGCAAGTACAAATATTAAATCCTTTCTCGTCAAACAAAATCTTAATATAACTTTCAAAACTTCTAATAACTTAGGTAAACATATTAAAAATAATAAATCTCGTGTTGAAAAATCAAGTAAATCAGGAATCTATAAACTCAATTGCGGTTCTTGTGATAAAATTTATATCGGTAGGACCTATAGGAGTTTTGGCATAAGAACATCTGAACATAAACGTAGCTTCGATAAAAATAAATCTGATTCAAATTATTCAAACCACTTAATAAAAGAAAACCATTCATTCAATAAAACTTTGACATATTACATATAAAATCAAAAAGTTTAAAACTAGATCTCCTAGAAGCATTAGAAATAAATAGATACAAATATTCGGACAAGCTTTTGAAAGAGCAGGTAGATGTGAATTATTCACCCCTACTTAACTTGTTTAATTAGTTTTTAATTACCTTACCTACTAACTGTACAATGGCTCGGTGTGGGTTTTTCCTGTTATTCATCCAACTTTGTTCTACGATTTGTTTATAATACCATACTCTTCATTCTGTTTGTCATTCTTGATAAAGCTGCTGTGTCAGCGAAACGTTGTCGAATTTTTTCAAATAAAGTGTAGATTAAATTTAAACCTTGTGTTTTTTATCTCATTAATATGAAATATGTTCGAATTTTCGGTATTATTGGAGCTAGAGCTTCAAAATGAAACATTGAACAGGCACAATTATTACATAATGTTTTCAACAACGTACCCTATTTTTTCCTAATTTATTTATTTTTTCTTATTTCAAAAAAATTATATATATTCATAAGTGTTTATGTGATTTGTTGTTCGTATGAATTATTTCATTAAAACACTTTTTGATTGTGATACCTTGTTTAATGTTGTATGATATGCCTCGAATGAGTTACAAATGAATATTTAATATGTTGCACTGTTCGTGTTATGTTTCAAAGTGATGGTCAGTAAATCTCCTACATTGCAGGTATCTTTGTAAGACGGCCGCAGTGGGTTATTCCTAAGCTAGTGTGATCCGGAGATACCTACTTTCTCTTATTATTTGGAAGTGATTCCCCTTCCGGACGTTTTCACCTTGACGTGGTGGAAGGTTTCAGTAACCTTCAATTTCCAGGGAGCGAAGTCGGCGGTAGAGTAGCTACTGGTAGGGTCACTCATGCCGGCAAGGTCTTAAAGTGATAAAGGCGAAGCTAAGAAAATCCAAACATGGTAGCGTCTGATCCGGAATGGGCAGCTGCAAAGCGCGTCTATACCCAAAATGGGCGACTGCATCTTCCACTCCCCAGCCCGCAGTAGCGAATAAATGTTTCGCCTTTTACACCAACCCGCATTTACAGCGTGGTGTTTCAAGGCCAAATGAACCCCTTAAATAATGAATATGTCGAATTTAAAAACAACTGGAAATGTACCCTAGGTGGGTAGAACATCCAATGTCGAATCCCACACCTTCATAAATGTCTGCCTTAAGGATTCTGGTGGAGGCAAAAATTCGCTCATATAGAAATCTTTATTCATATCAGCATACAACGCAATATAACGTTATTAACAAACGATAAAATGGGATATAATAGGATTGATTAAAATCTGTAGAACAGGAGAAGGCCAGATCACACTTACTTCATGAAGCTCCCTCAGCTATGTGAGCGAGGAGAATTCTAAAAGAGTAATAGGTATTCTTGTTCATAAGAGGCACGTCAATCAGATAAGAGAAGTTAAAATATTAAGTCCAAGAGTCATGTGCTTGGTGCTCCAATTAAATCAAAAATACTCCCTAACTATAGTTCAAGCCTATGAACCAACAAGCAACCTCAGTGACGAAGAACTAGAACTCTTTTACGAAGATCTTTCCAAGGCAATACAATAGGGAAGATCGAAGTAAGTAAGTAAGTCTGGGTAGCAGACTGAATGAGAATGAAGTTGCTGTAGAACCGCACGGTTTGGGAGAACTTCTGATCGATTTCGTACATCAACACAGATTACGTTTTTAGAAAAACATCCAAATAGTGAATGGACTTGGTCGAGTCCCAATGGCAGAACCAAGAACGCGATAGATTCCATAATTAGTGATCGAAAAGATATTGTCAAAGACGTGAGTGTTCTGAACAGATTCTCAAAAGAAAGTGACCATCGCTTCGTAAGGGCGAAAGTCCGGATAAGCCTGAAGAAGGAGTGGCATAATATGATTTTTCAGAAAAAAAACCATTGATGGAAAACTCCTGCGAACGTGGATGAGTACAAAAATGAAATAGATAATACTCTGGAATATAACCAGAATATGTCAGTAAATATCTTGTTTGAAAACATAAAGAACACCATTAGAAATGCCAAAGGGAAACATTGCCACAATCCAAATGAAGATCAGAAATTATATCAAAGAATAAAACTCCTTATGAGGAAACGAAGAGAAATGTCAAACAAAACCGCTGAAGAATACAGATCCATAAATCGAGAGATAGCCAAAGAAATGAGAAGATTCAGAAGAGAGAAAAACCAGGAAGAAATGAAAACTGTCATTGAAAATAATAAAAGCCTCTAAGAAGTTTCAAGAAGACGAACCGAAATCGGAAGAAAAGAAATACATAAGGTCAAAAATAAACATGCTAACATTATAACAGACAAAAACAGTTACTACAAACTATAGGAGACTTCTTTCAAGAACTGTATATGTACAAAGATCGAAATATTGAAATCAACAAACCAAATGTTTCAAAAGTTTTGAACCAAGGCTCGGAAGAAATTCCTGAGATAACGAAAGATGAAATTCTATCAGCCCTCAAAGAAATGAAGGATGACAAAGCTACGGGAGAAGATGATATAGAGATTGAGGCCATCAAATATGGTGGCGAGAAAACTATCAAAGCCCTGAATAAATGCCTTATAGAAGGTATAACATCGGAATGGAACAATGCCACCATCGTGATCATGCATAAAAAAGGAGATGTTACTGACCTCGCCAACTATAGACATATTTCTTAGTCATGTTTATAAACTTTTCACGAAGATCCTAACAAAACGATTAACTAACAAGTTTGATTTCTTTCTCACGAAAGAACAGGCAGGTTTTCGCTCAGTATATGGGACAAATGTCCATCTTCTCACCTTGAAGATTCTCATCGAAAAATGTATAGAATACAAAAAACTTATAATGCTCATCTTCGTTCGACTCAAAAAACCAGAGAAAACTTCTAGAAACGATTGCCGAGTACCGCATCGATCTCTGATATTCTGCAATAACCAAATACATATATGAAAAGGCTTCAGCAACTGTTAAAACTTCGAAAACCCAATGTAGGGATCAGTTCAGAATTGTGAGAGTAGTCAGACAGGGAGATACGTTATCACCCAAACTATTCGTAACATTGCTGCAGAACATGCTGAACAAAATTAACTGGGAAAATACAGGAATCCATATCGATTGCCAGAAAATTAACCACCTCTGCTTCGCCGATGACATTGTCCTGATAGCAGACAATGTAAAAGAAGGGCTAACTATGCTTCAACTATTACACGAGGCCTCGAGTGAGTTCGGCCTAAAAATCAACATGATTAAAACCCAGTATATGACAAATCTTGTTCTAAATGACTCATTGAAAATAAATGACACAAATATGGAGCAGGTCCATGTATACAAGTACTTGGGACATGAGATCGATACCAGGCGGGATAATCATACTCACGAAATTCAGAGAAGAATAGGTCTGACTTGGGCAGCTTTCGGAAATTTGCGGCACATATTTAAAACCGATATTCCTGTGGGCGAAGGTTTTCGATCAGTGTGTTCTTCCTGCTTCGACATATGGAGCAGAAACATTCACGTTGACAAGAAAAAACATCGGTAGAATACAAGTGAGGCAAAGAAGAATGGAAAGATCGATGTTAACGAGACTATCAGAAACAGAACCGGCCTGAAAGACGCTGTTGAAGTAATTCTCCAATTGAAATGGAACTGGGCAGGACATGTTGCCAGAATGCAGGATGGTCGATGGACCAGAAAACTTATTGAGTGGAGACCAAGAAACGAGGCCTACTGAAACCGAGGAAGACCGCCCACCCGATGGACTGATTTATTCATTTATTTATTTAAGTACAATATAAGGAATGTCCACAGCCGAAGCCAAAATGACATTCACTAGATGAATATTAGTTACATAGAATCTAATACTCTAAAAAAAGTATTATATAAGACATTAATAGTGAATTGTATTCAAAGAAAAAATGAAAAAAGAAATATAAAATGAATATTACAAAAACGAACGATTGAATGAATTTGATGTTAGTCAGTGAAGAGCAAGCGTAATGTTCTCTTCAAAGAGGCCAATCAGGCGTGATAATAACGAATGAGCACGAAGCTGTTTGAATATATTGAGATCATTGACATTTTCACTAATTTTCCAGTTTGTATGAAATATTTGCTTTTTTCTTATTGTAGCAATAGTAACTTTCGAAAAGAATGAAGGAAAACACTTAGTGACTCTTTTCTTAGGAACAACAGAACCGATTATGTCATTGATTCTCTCATAAAAAATATCCAGATTTTCATCAATTCCCTTAGAGCTGCTGTTGAGCAGAAACTCCCAATTCACCAGCGATAATGAAGCATTAACAGCACCATAATTCGCATTTCTAAAATCGTAATAAAAATTTTGAATTTTCGAATTATTCATCATCTATAAACTATAAACTCCAATGTGGGATGATGTGTGTCCTCGTTTACAAAGGGATGAGCACTTCTATGTATATTCGAGACAATTTCTTTATTACACAAGACTAAGTCAAGAATTTTATCGTTACTATTCTTCACATGATTGTATTGATTCAGTTCGACAAATGCAAGTGTATCTAATATATTTCAATATTTATTTTCAATATTAGTAGGTATCAAGTAACTCTTATCAGAGCTCACCCAATCAACCGAGGGACAATTAAAGTCACCACACACAAGAAATGGACATTTTATGTTCACTATATTGCTCTCCAATTTACTAGCGAACAGATCACTTGCCACAGAATCCCCAGGGGGCAAATACACACAGCAAATATATAACTTCGTACTATTCACGTTCAGAGATACCCAGATATCCTCCGCGTCACTTCCGAAGTCATCCAAGAGCCCTTGGCCGAATTTGTTGCGAACGGCAATGAAAACTCCACCCCATCCTTCTTAGAAGACACTGATGAATCTCGGTCGCGACGAAACACAGAATATTCACAAGTATCGACCAATTCATTGTCGAAAACGGTATCGTTCAGAAATGATTCGGTAACACACATTACATCAGAAAAACCTGCCATTGAGCTCAACCTGAAGTTATTCAGTTTGGTACGAAGTCCTCGTACGTTCTGGTAGTAAATATGTAAAGACATATCAGGTGAATGAAAAACACGACGGTCTTTGAACAAATAGCGAAGAGAATGAGAGGTGATTTTTATAAATTTGCTATTTCAGATTCAGATGCAATACGACGTATCTTACTTGTGTCATCTTTCCTCACTAAACCATTCCCACCCTGTATCCAAACCAATTTGTAACCTATGACGATGTAAAGAGACTGGCCGGGACCTGGATTCAGAAGGCCAAAGACAGAGAAAGATGGATAAAATTAAGGGAGGCTTTTGTTCAGCAGTGGACAGTACGAGCTGATAATGATGATGATGATGATCCTACGATTTCAATAATATAATTGAGAACGTAACAATGGTTTGAACATACTCCCCCCTTGAGACAATAACTTTCAATGAGGATTATACTGTATGCCACAACAATATATATGATTTTCAACTATACGAATTCAGTAGCTGATATCAAGGTATGAGGATATTGAGTTATTAAGATAATGTAAGAGGAACAACGAAGAATACATTGAAGAATAATCAATAACGAAATAAGAATAATGTGTGGACAATACAACAGAATTATATGAAAATCTCATTTCAAAAATAATCTTACATTATCTATGGAGGATTATTACGTATTTCTGTCCTTATGCAGAATTGCAGATCTTCTATATTCTTGGTGAATTTCAGAAAACTTTGGGTTTTAAAAAACCCCTCATATCTCGTGAGACACATGCCTGTTAGTATTATTATTTGTTCGTATTCGGTTGTTGTGATTACTTTGAGTTTTTCAATTCTTATGGCTTTTGGAAAACATACTACCCCTTATTTTTGAAAATAATAATTCGCAACTAAGAAATCGTTCATTTAATTTTTGCCTTTTGGGAATCCACATCTCTTATCAAGTTAAAGATGAAAATAAATATTTTGTTATAGTTCGTAGAAAAGAGAACGAAAAATTAACACAATTAATATTAGGCCACTTGAATTTTTCCATATAACAGTGTTTTTGATAAAACAATTTATTGCATTATTTCCTAATTAGAGTCATTGATGCAGATATGGGATCAATGATTTCGTCAGCTTACATGCCTTCTCGAACTTCCAATGAAATTAGCGTTCGTCAAAGCATTATATTGTGTAAGTTCATTGTCATCATCAATGAAAACGATGATAGTGAGGTTGATTATTCCTCTAAACAAATAATATTTATTGTATTCGTATAATGTATGCTATACATGTTGTCATGGATCTTCATTTCCCATGCAACTTCTTTTCCATAAGGGTCAGAAGCGGACCCTGAAGTAGATGATAAATAACGGTTGATTATTGTTTGTAGGTTTGTTTCAAATCATGATGCAGCCCTACTACCGTATACATTAGATCACCAATCTTTGCTTGAAACAAGAAAGACAGATTAGAATGATGTTGATTTCCTATATGAGCAGAATTCATACCGCTAAGTATAGTTATAGTAGAAATTGTTTGAAATGCGTCAGCCTAAATAAGTAGAATACAAAAATGCAACCCTTTTTAATTTTATATCTAAACATATGTATATTTTGTCTGAAATATTTCTCATTGAATAGGTTTTCATCATACAAAAGTGATACTGGATTATTTGAATACAATGCAAATATAAATATTTCTATTCTTTCTGAACTTATTTGAAAATCGTTTTATCTTGAGCGACTATAAACGCACATCCCCAGCTATTGAATCTAGAAAGCTACAATTCGGTTCATATGTTCGATATATAACTTAAATATTCGTAGAGAAAGGATATTTGAAAATTTCAATTTTAAGGAATTTTTTGTCATACAAAATCTTTGGTCAGCATCAATTTTTTTTAGTATTCACATTTTCTAAGGTGGGAGGAAGAGGAGAGTAGAATAATCGGTTCTCCTGTAAGTGGGTCTAGATAAATTAATAATGACGTGGTTTGGGGTTCTCGAGTTCCACATCTTTAAGGAGGAACAGGAAGGGTGATTTTTGGTAGTTTCGGTTTTTTAAACAAGAACTTCAAGTTAATAATATACTATTAATCTTTTATTTTTGTATGAATCTAAGAATATAATATGGACGAAATTAAATAGGTACTTGGATTTAGGCCATCTTTGAAGTCGTCAATCGTAAAGAGTTGACTACTGAACCCAAAAGTCCAGATGAGGTTTCCTAATAAATAGGGGGATGATGTTCATAAGAACATGCCCAAAATTGCTATAATTTACAGAACATTTTCTTTCGAATTGATCCTCATCTCCCTGTGTTCTACAATTTTTTCTTAATGGAAAAATAATCTATGAATTTCAAAAGTCTTGTGCACCCAATACTTAAAATAATATTATTCAATAAATCAGGGGGCACGGCAGCGCCCCAGCCAAGTCGAGCACGAAACAAACACTCCCGTACCATTCTTTAATGGAACCTTTTCGTCGCATTTTCAGGCCCCTATTTGAGAATCTCTAGATAAGACCAGAACGCAGAAATTTCGTCAGTAAGCTATAATCACATACTTAAAATCCAAAATTTCAAGTCTGTTGGTCATTTAGTTTAGTTAGGCGAAAGCAAAGTTCGCATTTATGACACTCACTCACTCACTCTTTATCATCAGAATATAACTAGCTCTTCCCATATACTCAAAGAGCTGAAATTTGGTACAGAGTTAGGGTTCAATGGCAACATAAAGGGAAAACTATAAAAACCAGGATAATCGAAGATCTGGAGTACCTGGTGACCCTGATTAGAAAACACAAGAGCCCAACCAAACTATTAGAGATCGACATAACACCTTTACAAACAATATTCAACTTGGTGGACCGCTTTATTTGATGTCAAAAATCGAAGGTTTGAAGTATCGGATGAAGAACCCTCAGCTGTTCTTAGTTGAAAAAAATCGAATGTCATTGCAAGAATCCAGCGTAGCGGGACACATCTTCTAATTTAATCTGGCCTATAGCGTCCCACAGTCACTGCTGCCTCCCCTTCTTCTTTTAATACACATATAAATAAAATTAATGGAGAACATTGCATAAGACTAGAATGGCTTTTATTCTTATACTTACAAGTTTACAAAAAGAAATAACGAATGGGCAATGCGAAAAACTAATGCTAATGTACAAGAATCAGAACCGGAAAAAAGAAAAGAAAGATTTGTAATAATAAAAAAACACTCAGCAATGGCCAAAGTTTAATCGGCATCGAAAATCATCATCTGGGACGAATGCACAATGGCGCATAAACGTACATTAGAAGCAGTTAACCCAACATTGAAAGAATTACGCAATGACTCGAGATATTTTTTAGGAGAAATGATTTCACTGTCTGGAGACTTCCGCCAAACACTACCAGTAATTCCAAGATCTACGGCTGCCGACGAATTAAACGCTTGACTCAAATCGTCGGATCTATGGCGCTATGTGAAGAAACTGCAGCTGACAACAAACATGAGAGTTACATTGCTTAATGATGCATCTGCTGAAGATTTCTCGGAGCAATTGCTGACTATCGGTAATGGTCAAGTACCTGTCGATGAATCGAGCGGATTCGTATCATTTCCAAATAATTCCTGTAATTTTGTCTCACTTATCAACAATGTATTTCCAAACATTATTTCTAACTACAAAAATAATGAATGGTTGAGTGAGCGAGCAATTTTAGCGGCTAAGAATAAAGATGAAGATGACCTGAACTACGTAATTCAAAATAAGATCATTGGAACAATGAATTGATTCAAATCTATTGTCACAAATGAAGCTGAAGCCACCAACTATCCAAGTGAATTTTCGAACTCATTGGATGTGCCTGGCTTACCACCGCACAATTCACGCCTAAAGGTTGGCTCCATAGTAACCATACTTCGAAACATAAACCAATCAAAACTGTGCAACGGTACGCGTTTGGTGGTTAGAAAATTGATGAACAATATAATTTACGAGACGATAGTGAAAGCAAAATTTAAAGGTGAGGAAGTTCTCATTCCGAGGATTCCGATGATCCAAACCGATATGCAGTTTGAATTTAAAAGACTTCAATTTCCGATCCGTCTTGCATTTGCCATGATCATCAACAAATCATAAGGCCAATCCTTAAAAGTTTGTAGTTTGAATATAGAACATCCATGTTTTTCCCATGGTCAATTATATTTGGCATGGTCACGGGTCGGAAGACCATCTGCGTTGTTGTTTTTGCGCCTGGTATTAAAACAAAAATCGTATCACAAGGTACTTAAGTGAAGAGCAACGTATGTACTAAAATACAGAAATAATAATGAATGATTAATGTAGTTACTTAATTTTTTTGGGATTTTTTCTAATAAAAAAAGAATTAATAATTTCCAAAATCTACTTATTTATTGCCTTTGAGGCGGAACAGAGTTCGGCGGGTCAGCTAGTTAACTATAATAATGAGGAAATTGCAGTAAGGAACCTTAGATTTTAGAGATAAACAAGCAGCTCCATCGAGACCTGGCTTGTTTTTCACAGAATGTTTTTGGTGGGATTTATTTATTCATGAGTATGTACATATTTTTTACTCTTTTGGAGGACCAAATTTTCCTGATTTTTTCACTCAATTTATTCACTCAATCATAATCACAATGTGAAAATCCCCCTCCCATTACAAACTATAAAAAAAAACACAAATTATGACCATGACGAATGAACAAAACACATCAAGAATTACCCACTAAGGCTAAGCCAGTGCGTGGGTACGCAACCACAAACAGAGAAACACAAAAGGTATGCTATGATCAACGAAATACAAATCAATAAAAAAAAATTTTATATGGATCAAAACAAACAATGGATGTCATTTCTATCTTTCATTCTGAGAAAACAATTGACCTTCCTTTTGAAACTATTTATATTGGGTACAATTCTTATGTTTAGCAATGGTCTTTTGAGATTCTGAATTAGATACCTAAGTTATTTTCAATGTATACAGTATGTCCTTGACACATAACTGAATTTCATAATTATTAATTATGAGTAATTTTTTAAGATAAACCGTAACCTCATTAGTAAAGGTTAATTAACAATAAGTTAGAGTTAGTTAACAAATTTTTCACAATAAAAGGCTTCTTTCCAATAAAGATCGAACAAATGAGTTCTCTAAACTGAATATTCGAAAATTTTATGGTTTGTCTTATTCATATATGCTGATATCATACAATGAATTAAATATAAAAACAAAATTCCATGTTGTAAGCAATAACAACAGAAATATTCGTTAGAACTTAGAACATACGTCAATCAGAATGTTGAAATCATAATTTCATCATGATTAATCTCGATCCCTGAAAAACATGTTGTGTGGAATTTTTTTATGATCACGAATTAATCTCATATCAGCTGATACATGTCGACAATCAACTTAGTTACAGTATTCAATCTAGAAACTCGTCCTTGGAATCCTTAGGGTAAACAATCTACGATTTCTTGATAAGTTTCTACAACTTCAAACGGGTGTGTAATGTCGTAAGCCCAAGTTGTTTTTAATTCTGGAATTTTCGTTCATATTTTCTCGATGTGTTTTTGAAATAATTGAATACGAATAACGGTATATTATAACGAAGTTTATCACAACTTCCAGAGAAAGCTCAAAAATAGGCTTACCTTAGGAAATAATACATTGTGGATTTTTTCTATTTCATGAATTTCTAGTACACCTTCAAAGTATTTTCTTATTCTTAGAAGATTGACGCACAACTTTGCATTTAAACAATTTTGTACTAAATTTAACAGCACATCATGTTGATTTACACACAACAAAAGTTATTGTTGTGTGTAAAAATTGTGTGCCAAAGTTATTGGTACCTACTCAGTAACTTTTTACTTTTTTTATGAAAAAAAAGGCTTTGTTGTACATATCTTTCATGAACCTTACTCAGATACGAGAAGTTGATTACAATTATTTAAATTTCATCCGGAAAAAGTATTTGTACAGGGTGTTTGAAAATGACACGGCAATATTTAAGGAGGTGATTGCTGAAGTCATTTCATGAAAAAAGTTCATATGAACATAGGTCCGCAACTACTTCGTTAAGGTTTAATCGAAAGATGCAGTTAAATTTGAATTTTTCGTAAACCGCTTGAGATATTAGGGTGGAATTTTGGGAGTACCTATAACTTTCGAAGACGCATAATTTTCAATACGAAACAATATTTTCGACTCACCAGTGGCGCGCGTAGGAGCACAAAGCAAGTTACTCTCAAAGAAAAAACTAGAGCGCTACTGATTTTTATCAAAAATGAATAATATTTTTTAATTTTCCAATCATTTTTCAAAAAAAACGCTCTCTTGATATTTTTTCTTACGATGCCTAGTTTTTGAGTAAGAAAATGTTGAAAAGTTTTCTACGAATCCTTGCGTTTCCATTGATAAAAATCAATATCATAGATGTGTTCAAAGCTCATTAACCTCAGTGTCATTTTTTGTTTTTCAATAATTTCAAATCTATTGAATTTGAATTTCAAATCGGCTCATGAATTCGTTATACGAATGCTGAGATGACCGACATGCATTTCATGTATGGACGGAAATGCATTAGAAGCTCGGCGGTTGTACATTGAAAGATTTCCAAACCGTATTTCTCCCGACAGAAAAACTTTTGAAATCATTCATCGATGCCTGTATGAGAAAGGCACATTAAGACTATATGAAGGAGCAGGAAGGCCAAGGGAAGTAAGAAAGGTAGAGCTGGAAAATGAGGTTCTTGCAATAATTCAAGACGATCCTGGTACCTCCACTCGACAAATTGCTGACGCTTTAGGTGTCTGGCGAATTCTTCATAGGAATTTGTTGTATCCATTCCAATTACAACGCGTATAAGCACATCTTCTTACCGTTTTTTTTGTCTAAATTGCTTATTGTCAACAGTTTATGCATAAGTTGATTCAAATTCCTCAACTTCCTATGCTGCTCCTGTTCACTGATGACGTTTTTTAGGATATTCCATAAAAACTTTTCATAATAATCATATATGGTGTAAAGAAAATCGACATCAAACATATGAAGATCGATTTCAACATCAGTTCTCGTTGAACGTTTGGATCGGCATTGTGGGTGACTGCCTAATTGGACCAGTATTTCTGCCAGGTAGAGTTACGAGGGAGGTGTACTGCCACTTTTTGGAACACACGCTTCCAGAATTTTTGGAGGATGTAACTGTGGCAACAAGACAAACGATGTAGTTTATGCACAATGGCGCACCTGTCCATTATAGTCAGTGTGCTCTTGAATTCCGAACAATAGAGTATGGAAATTGCTGGATGGAAGTATTTGGTCTACACTACCCCTGTGGCAAATGCTGAGGATTTGAGAAATAGAATCATCGCTGGGCTGAATATAAATATATAGGGGTTTTACCCCGACGAGTTGCCCATATATCTGTTCATGCAATCAAACTGATTTCATGAAAAATATAAATCCACCACCCGGTAATTAATACAATTGCCAGGCAATGATTATAATCAAAACATATCCTGGAGTAATTATATATTAGGATAACGTTAAATGTTATGAGAATATATCAATCTACCAGAATATATACATACTATAGCATCATCAGACAATGATATCAATGTACCAACGAAAAGTGTCAGAGGCTTTCTCCCGGAAAAATCCAGTGTACGGACCTTAGTCAAGTAACACTGAATGTTACTCATTAATAGTTTCCTTTGTGTGAAGTGGTGAACGATCGAATAGAATACTGCTCTGAATATAAATATGACAAAATTGTCAGTTAATTCTATTACATTTATATAAACAAATAAATAAAATATGAAATGAGATTCTGAGCAGTATAAACTAAAGAGAAAACCTATGACTCTACCTCATTATTATTTTCGGAAAGAAACCTACGAAGAATATTACAAGATTTGATGACTGTTATCTTTTGTAACTGTTCAAACAAATTTTCTTCAGACCCAAAATCTCAATACTTTTGTGAAGATTTCTAGGAATAACGCCTGTTGTAGAAATAATAATCGGTAGAATAAATATTTTCTTTATTCTCCACATTTTTTAATCTGGTCGCCAAGAATCATATATTTAGAAATTTTTTCATTGTATTTATTTTGTATATTATGTGTGTCATGTATAGCAATATCAATTATATATGTTATTTGATTCTGTTTATCATTAAGAACGATATCTGGTCTATTGTGTTTTACAGCTCTGTTGCAAAGAATTGTTTTATCAAAATAAAGTTTATATTTGTCATTTTCACAAATAATCTCAGGTTCATATTTGTGACATTTTTTCTTTTGGGAATTAGGTCATGTTTAATTCCTAGATTAAAGTGAATAATATTAGCGATGGCATTATGTCTTTCTAAATAATCTGTTGAAGCAAGGACTGAGCAAGATGATAATATATGAAAAACTGTTTCTGAAGAACAAAACATCTACGGCAAGAATCATCTATATTTTGTTTGATGATGTGTTTTCTATAATTCCTCGTGAAAACAACCTGATCCTGGATCGCAATTGCCAAGCCTTCTGTTTCAGCAAACAATTCTCCAGATACTAACCATTTATTCGATGCAATTTCATCAATATAATCAATTTTCAATTCTTTAGGGTGCTTTCCGTGTAATTCCTTCTGCATCCAACTTTCTCTTTTAGAATTATCATCAAATATATCAAAATCTACCTTTTGCATTGTCAAGTTCAGAGGTGTAAGATTATAATCTGAAGCAACAACAATATCATGTAATTTAATTTAGACGTTCTCTGTTTATCATGAAAATGGGAACGTAGATGAAAAATCTGTTTACTATGAAGATTATTCTAATCAATTAATCCACGACCTCCAAGACGTCTAGGTAGTGTAACTCTCTGAACAGCTGACTTTGGGTGGTGCTTATGATATTTACAGAGCATTTTCTTCGTTTGACATTGTAATTCATTTAGATCAGTTTTAGACCATTTAATAATTCCAAAAGAAGATGTAAGAATAGGAACAGCATAGAAGTTGATAGCTCTGAAAAGGTTTTTACTAGTTAAATAACTCTTGATGATAAGTCTTTTGTAATATGAACTTCTAATATTTTCTGTAGTGCTGCTATGGTTAATTGTCTTCTCTTGACAAAATCCAAGATATTTATATGTATCTCCTTGATGCATTGGCTCGATTTCGATATTGGAAATCTTTATATAATCAGAGGTGATCTTTCCTTTTCAATAGAAAGATTTTTACATTTTGGAAGCCCAAATTTCATACTACGAATATCATTGGAATAGTTGAAAGTAATCTCAAGTAGACTTTTTAAATGAGATCTGGTTCCGGCATATAATTTAATATCATCTAAATAAATTAAGTGACTTAATTTGAATTCAGTTAATAGACTCTTTATTTTGAAGCCGAAACTAGTAGCATTTAATTCATGAGATAATGAATATAATGATATATATATGAATATAATATTATATATATATATATATATATATATATATATATATATATATATATATATATATATATATATATATATATATATATATATATATATATATATATATATATATATATATATATATATATATATATATATAGTGTAACTATTTACCTTATAACTATTTTCGAAAAACATATTATTTTCATGGAAATAAATATGCTTTGAATGAGTGAAAATGTTTGACAATGAAAAATATTACTACAAATGACGGAAAAGAAAAGATTGCTTGAATAATTGAAGCAATACATAGACATGTTACAAAAGATGTTCAAAATGGCCTCTGCTCTATGCACAAATGTATTCTCCTTTCTGTGAAACCTTCCTGTGAAAACTGTGGTCATTCTTGAATTGTGTGTTCTTGAATTAATTAGTGTTGGCAAAGAAGAAGGAAGAAAGCCTTTAGAAAATGGAGTATTCTCGGGACGAACGAGTCGATATGATTCTGACCATTGGAGAAACTATGGAAAACTGTTTGTTAGCTGAAAGACTCTACGCTGCAAAGTATCCGGACCGAAGGCATCCGAGAAAAGAAACATTCGAAAAATGGCTACGACAATTCCGAGCCACTGGTAGTGTGTCCGATGAAAAACAACACTGACAAAAAACCAATTGTTGGAGATGAAGAAAATGAACTTACTGTTTTAGCGTCTGTGATAGAACAACCAAGTACAAGTCAACGGAACATTGCTCAAGAAATAGGTGGACAAAGTGTGGGAAGAATCTTGAAAAATTATGATTTTTATGCATATTACGTTGGAACCCATCAATAATGTCACGAAGAGATCATGAACGACGACTCGAGTTTTGTATGTGGGTGTTAGAAATGATCGCAGAAAATGAGGATTTCCCGAATTCAATTCTATTTCCTGATGAAACTACATTTCAGAATAATGCTTTAGTAAACAGACACAATTACTCTGACACTAATCCACATATTTTTCGTCAATCCTACACCCAACAGAGATGGTCGGTCAATACATGGGGAGCAATTATAAGACCTCATATAGTAGGTCGTTTTTTTTCGATGGAAACCTGAATGGACAGATGTAACTCAATTTTCTGGACAACGATTTACCAGAGCTGTTGGAAAATGTGCCACTTGACATGAGACAATAAATGTGGTTCCAACAGAATGGAGCCCTGCGCACTACATCCAACAAGTGAGAGCTCATTTGAATGGGAATTTTCCAGAAAAATAGATTGGAAGAGGAGAACCCTGGAATTGGCCAGCGAGATCGCCAGATTTAACGTCCCTCGACTTCTTCCTGTGAGGACATGTTGAAGAGTTTGTTTATCGTACGCCGCCGACTACACTGGAATATATGAAAAAAGGATTAAGAAAGCTTTCCAGACAGTTACGCCTGAATTGCTGTTAGGAGCATAAGGAGAACACATTTATGCATAGATCAGAACGGAGGCCATTTTGAACATTTTTTGAAACATTTCTATTGCTTCAATTATTCATGCAATCTTTTCTTTTTCATAATTTTCAGTAATAATCTCCATTGTCAAACATTTTCACTCATTCAAAGCATATTTGTCCCATTAAAATAATCTGTTGCTCGAGAAATAGTTATATGAGTAAAAAGAAATAAATTTGAAAAAAAAATGTTATGAATACCGTCACAGGAAAAGATAAATAGTTTAGGAGGAAAATAAGAAATAGGCTCGAATGAAACAATTTTCAACTTCTCCAAACACTGCTTTTTTTCAAACTGATGTCTATAAAAAACTCATTTTCATCGCCTTCGCATCGGTCCATGCAGAGATTTTTTGATCATTTTCGACGTATAGAATTAAAACTGGTGTTTTGAATAGCACATCGTACAAACTCCTGTTTTGTCTTATCAAGTGACATGCACCCTTCTTCAAAAACGAAGGAAAATATTTCGAGTTGAATATTGAGACACAAAGTATCGGAAAATTCAAGAAATCTCGGAAACCGTTTAAGATAGGTAAAGAGAACATAGGTATCGTTCGATAAGTATAAAAATAACCGATCATTACAGAGTATAAGATACAGGGTGTGTCATTTGAAAAAATTGAAAAATGAGGCTAGAAGAAAGGCGGAATCGGAAAGTTTGTACTGTGCACCCCGTATCAATTTCAGAGTTTCCCAACTATGGTTACTCAGAAATGGAGTTAAAGTAACATAATTTTTGCAAAATCACAATCGGAAAGTCACAACAAGAGAAGAAAAAAGCTTTTCAAAAAAATCATCAAATTTCGAAAAATCTCAAATATTTCGAAAACCATTGAACTTAGGTATAGAGAATATCAAACAAAGTCACCTTCATTTGATCTCACAAAGCTTGAATCATCAAAATATATAGGGTGTTCTATTTAAAAAACATTTTGTTCCTCAGAAACGGAACACCCTGTATATACGCAATTTTAAATTGTGACCGCAACAGAAGTTCATCATATTGCGAGAAAAAATTCAAAATCCGTCATTTTCTTGGCATTATGCTATTATACTACTTCCAATGACTCGTGGGCCATCCTGTATATATATATATATATATATATATATATATATATATATATATATATATATATATATATATATATAAATAATATATTATTATTTTCTTCTTGCCTTCATAAAAATTCGAAAATCGAACCTTTTGATCTAGGGTTAAATTTCCATTTAGATAATAACTTCAATCAAAGAAATTTGATAATAAACCCATCATCGTGAGAAGACTACAAACTAAGTGTTATAATATACCATACTATAATATCACTTTTTGTTATCTTCAATATCTACCTGAATAAATGAATTCTAGGAAAACCGTAATTCAAAGTTTCAGGAAAACAGACGCAAATAAATCATGACAGTTCTAGTACGAATACAATACAATACATTCTAAGAATTATAATTATATTAAGATTGTTTTGATAAAGCTACTTGTGAAATTCTCTGAATTGAAAAGAATTATCTGTTCGTGACAGAAATATTTTTCTTGTCAGTATATGGGCGATGTAATAGCTGATGGATTGTGAAGCTTTTCCCATTTCCCAAAAAAAAATAATTATGTGAATTTTGACATATTTTATTCATTGAATGAATAATACTTTAGGTATCAGTGGCTGCTGGTTTTCAAGGGCCAAGGGTTACGCTAACTTTCTAAGACAGAGTGTATTAACCAAATGAAGAAATGCGACAAATCGACGTTTTATAAATTTCGCAATGCAATTATTATTTTTTGAGTAACAATTTTGATATACCAAAAATTTACTACTTACATCACTCAAGTGCTCTTAGTATCAGAACTAATAGCAATTTCTTTTTGAAATTTTGATGATAATAAGAAATTAAACTATATTTCATACTATCACAAGAGTTTATTGAAAATCAGGATTGCAGTTTCGGTCTCTCAACTATCTTCAGCTGAGAACAAGTACTGAACTGTCCAGTACTTGTTGTCAGTTGAATATGGTCGAGAGGCCGAAATTGCTATCTTTATTTTCAATAAACTCTTGTAATAGTATAATACATAGTTTAATTTCTTATTATCATCATGATTAACTATCACTCAGTAACACCAGAATCAATTAACTCTTTGAAATTTCAGGAAAATATTTTTATTGATTTTACCAACAATTTACCAAAATCGATTTGTTGACCTTTCAAACTAGTTTGCAATATATGCATCTGCTAATACTAATGTAGTCAGTTTCAGTGTGGAGTTTTTACTTTTTTACTTGAGGAAGCCAGAGTTGCAGCTTTCCTAGTGTTTACGCGTAACACGATTACAACACGATTAGTTACCGAAATTTGGGCTTTTTGAGTAGATTAAGAGCCAAGAGACTCAATACTTTCTTTAAGAAGCTGAGAGTCGACCCAGCTAACCTGACACTACAATTCAGTTTGTTTCCCTTTCTTTCTGAAGCAATACGTGAAGGTCATCATCTAACCTAGCTGTTCCGCATAGTAAAACGAAATTTTTTTATAGACGATTATCCCGGATTTTACAAAATCGATGAAATATTCATTCGCATACAAATATTATTTATGAGTATCGATTAGAATTGATCAGCCTTATGGAGAACTTTGACAAAATTTTCAAATTGAACTCCACAAATCGACAAGTTCGTATTCACAATCAAGACAAAAGTTTCAATTTGTTTACTTTTTTCGGTTCAGAGTAACATTTCAAATCTACCAACCATGCATCATCGTAGTCACAATGTCTTAACAGACATGTTGTGGACTCGTAAAATGCATTAAGTCGGAGCTGGAACGCTGCCGATACGAAGATTATCAATTGTTTTCGAAATTGTAGCACGCCATCTTTCGCGATTTCGATTAATTTCGGTGGCTTTTGTGATAGTCACATCCATCAACTGTTTCGTTGCATTCACCCAGCGTGTAGGGGAACGGCCACGACGTCGCCCATTCGGACCTTCCACAACAAGTTTCTCCGTATTATCGCTTCAATGAATATGACCGAAGAACGTCAGAATTCGCGTGAATACAATGAAGGAGAGCCGCTTTGGATTACCAAGTTCATTCAAAATAGAAACATTAGTTCGATGAGCGGTATAAGGAATTCTCAACATTCAGCTTTTCAATAATCCAAGTTTCAGAAGCATATAGGAATATAGAGAAAATAAGATTCTGAATTAACGACATTTTGGTGCTTTTAGTGATATTATTGTCGCGCCATATTTTAGTGAGCTTCGTCATGGCCGCCCGTGCTTGCTGTATACGTCGTCTAATCTCATTTCCTCAGCCACCAGAATCGATCAAAGAACTGAGATATACAAAACTTTGAACTACTTGCCAACGACCAACAGACTTAATTTTAGGATAGTTGTTATGTTCCCTGTCTACGATCATAACCTTGGTTTTATTATAGTTAATACTAAGACCATACGCTGCACTATGCTGTTTAGGTTACTCAGCAAAGCTAACAATTCTTCCTGAGAAGCAGCAATAAGGGTAGTATCGTCAGCAAACCTTAAATTGGAAATCTTGCTACCACCAATAGTTATGCCGCCATGCCAGTTGTCAAGTGCATGTCTCATTACTAACTCGGAGTAGATGTTAAATAACATCGGAGATAATACGCATCCTTGACGTACTTTTTTTCTGGTTGCCATTTGATCAGACAGATTACCGTCAATTCCTACTTGAGCTGAGTTGGACGTATACAGTTTCTGAATGAGAAAAATTAGATGGTAGGGAACTCCCATAGAACGCAGGATTTCCCACAGTTTAGGCCACTTGAAATTATCAAAAGCCTTGGAGTAGTCTACAAAGCAGATATAAACGGGAAAGTAATGTTCCCCGGCTTTCTCAATGATCTGCTTCAAGTTCAAGATATGTTCGCGCGTACCACGTCCTTTTACGAAGCCTGCCTGGGTCGGAGAAATTTGCCAGCCAATAAAACTCTCCAAACGAGACTGTAAAATATATAGTAGCACCTTACTTGAATGAAAAGCCAACGAGATTAAACGATAATTGTCAGGGTTTGTGGAAGAACCTTTTTTATGGAGTGGAACAAATATAGACAAGCACCATTCATCTGGCCAAACACTAGAGGACCAGACTTTATTACAAATACTATGTAAAAGAGAGATGCCGTCATTGCCCAAGCATTTCAAAGTTTCGGCAGAAATGGCATTTATGCCCGTAGCTATGCCCGTTTTTAGTTTTTTCAGGACATGTTCCACTTCTGAAAAAAGAATATCATGCTCATTCAACAAAGGAGCCTGGATGCCATAATCAAAGTAAAGGTTCTGACAATAAGTACGCCACACCCCAATCACCCCATCCAAGCTGGTGATTAACTGTCCATCAAATTTTTGACCGCCCAAGTTCTGGGTTCAAAGTCCCGAGTAATATGTTTAATCTTTAAAAACATCTCTCCCGGCAGATTAGTATTGGCATGGGTCTGTATCTTCCTACACAGGTCTTGCAGATAGAAGTTTTTATCTCGCCGGAAAAGTTTTCGAATTTTGCGCGAGAGCTGCCTATACGTATTGTGTTTTGTATCAGAATCCAGACCCGAAAGCTTAAGGCTTCTGCGTGCCTCAACAACAGACAATGTATGGGTGAAAATCCATGATTGTTTTGGCTGTATGCTGCGCTTTGGTTGAGATATTTGAGCAGCTTGTAAAAGTGCACTTTTAAACGACAACCACATATTATTAGAACTGGAACGATCAGTTGTAGAAGCATCTATAGCAGGGTCAGAGATTTCCCTTGTAGCTATCCGCTTAGAGTGGTGAAATCTTAAGTTTTAGTTGGAGTTTGCAAATTAGAAGTTGATGGTCTGAGCCACAATCTGAACCTGGAAGAGTCTTGCAAAAGGTAACAGATGACCTCCACCGTGTTCCAACTAAAATGTAATCAATTTGATTACGATGTTGTCCGTTCGGTGAGGTCCTAGTATATAAACGTCGCAGATGCTGGGTGAACAAAGTGTTGGCAATTGGATAATTATGGTCAATACAACTTTGAAGCAGTCGTTGACCTCTTTCATTTCTGACATCGAGACCGAATTTACTAATGCGTGCCACTAAATATTCTTCTTCTACTGTTTTACCAACTTTAGCGTTGAAATCGCCCACAATAAGGAAATCTCGCGAGTTTGGTTCTTATGAGGAACTCATCAGTGTTGCATATCGTTTGTCAAGTTCCAATTGATTGCACACAAACACCACATCGATTCAAGAAAGACCTCTCCTCTCGTATTATCATAAATCGAGAATAAGTAATAGCCATCTGAATATTACCACTTTGGCCGTAATCAGTTGTTACAAGTATTTATACTTGAAGAATTTTTTTTTCATTTCATGATGCCTCACATCGACATCATTTTCGAGCATTTACAAATGATAAATACTGACACGATCATAAAGCATTTTGAATGTAATAGTACTACTATCAGAAATCCTACCATATTTTTCAAACTATATTATTATCGAGACAGAAAAACGTTATTCAGGACAAGACATTTCACTGTCACGAAGTTGTTTGAGGAGAAAAATTTCACCGAATGTCGTTACAAAAATTTCCAATATCCTCAAGGATTTAGTGTTTGATCATTCATTTTTAGAGAATTGAAAACTTAAAAATGAACATAGGTGTTTACGAAAGGACTGGATCAAAACTTAATTTTGAGGCTATTTCTCTTCAACACACGAAGAGTATTAGTGACAATAACAATGTCCGAACCTGGGTGTGTTCTCCTATGCTGAAGAGAGTGAGAATCTTCCTGAATATCACAATAACAAAGGAACGAGTAAATTGGAGATGAGCGTATTTTTCGATACATACTTCATTTTAATTTGAGCACTTATGCCTCAACAAATAAAATCGTAATATTCTTGGAGCTTGGTAAGTAAAAACACAACTTCATTCCACTAATGGGAAATCTATATCTATTCCCTTACAATATAATTCTGAATTGACCTTGATTTGAATTTGAAACAGAATTGTCCGCGACGCATCTGCTACTTCATTAACGTTCGTAGCTGGCTGATCTACTCACAATGGGCGAGCCGTCACTGGATCCTATATACTCACGTGCTTAGAATTCAGATCTTCTGATTTACTGGTCGAACTTTTTTGTTACTTGGCGATGTATTCGATTATGCTGTAATCGTCTATCTGAAAAATAAAGAATGAATGAATAATACCTCTTTGCAACTGTAAACTGTAATACCTTGATTTACACCACCTCGACTTGCGATTTTCAAATTAAGAAATCAAACAGCAAGTAATTAATAACAATGTAAGGCAATGATTATTAACCATAATATACCCTGGAATAATTACATATTACAAGAACTCATATGTGAATCTGTTAGAAAATACACAAACTATATGTCCTAGTACAGGGGTGCTCAAACGGTTAATCGCGCTCGACCAGTCGATCGCGAGTGCTTTTTGGGTAGATCTCTAGAAAAAAATTTAATAAGTAGGTAACTAAACTACAAAAATTTATAACGTAATAAAATAACACTCTGCTAGCGGCAAAAGTGGCTTTATCAAAGGACGCGCGGTACTTGTCAAATAAAAGCCGCATTTTTTTATTCTTGCTGCTTTTCTAGAAATTTCCGGCGGCTCATTTGACGAGAACATTCTAGACTTTCGTTCACGTCGATATAAATGTTGATCCTGCAGGAAGTGGAGTCATTCTGAATTGTACCTTGAAGGCAATACTACGTCGATACAAAGTTTATTATTGAATAGTACGTACAAAATGAGAGCAGCGAAGAAATCTTAAACGTATCATTTTAATAACGATTGGCAGGAATTTTTTTTTGTATGGTGGAGGATAAGTGCATTAGTATTATTTGTAATGCGTCAGTTGCAATACCTAAGCATGGTAACTTAGAGACATCGTAAAACGGTTCATTAAAACTATGAAAAGGGTTTTCCGCCACAGAGTGAATTAAGAAAACGAAAAGTACGTGATTTGATATCTTGCTTGAAAAAAGAACAAGCCATGTTCACAAGACAAGCCAAACAATCAAAAGCTGCCACGATTGCGTCTTTTAAAATATGTCATATATTGGCGAAACACAAGAAACCATTCGGAGATGGATCGGTTGTGAAGGAAGCATTTCTTGAAGGGGGTGGGATTTTATTTGGAGATTTTAAAAATGAAGCCGAAATCATGTCTGCTATTAGAGAACTTCAGTTATCTCGTCTGACTGTCACAAGGCGTATTGAAGTCATTAGTCAGGACATGGCAGATAAACTAAATCATGATATCATGAAATGTACATAATTTTCTTTACAGTTCGACGAATCCACCGATATGACAGACGCTGCCCAGCTCTGTATTTTCATTGGGATGGTATTCAATGACATGTTGGCTAAGGAAGAATTTTGACAATCATTCCTCTGAAGGGAAGACCCGTGTTGAAGATATATATATATATATATATATATATATATATATATATATATATATATATATATATATATATATATATATATATATATATAACGTTTTCTTCAATTCTGTAAAAACTACAAGCTAGCAATATATAAATTAGTGTGCATTACAATCGATGGAGCACCAGCAATGACTGGAAACAAAAACGGTTTTGTGGCATTGTGTCGAGCTAATGAAGATTTCCCTTCATTTTTTCATTCCACTGCATTATACATCAACAAGTTTTGTGTTCAAAAGTTTTAAGCACGGAGGAAATTATGGGCATTGCAACAAAAATTGTGAATTCCATCCGTGCACGTAGCTTGCAACGCCGGCTCTTTAAGTTGCAGTTGGAAGATAGGGAGTCAGCTGAACATACTGATTTGGTTCTTCACACGAACGTCAGGTAGTTGAGTCGCAGAAAATTCCTAGAAAGGTTTCAAGAATTATTGTCCGAAATAACAGCTTTTCTAGACGAAAGAGGTGATGACACTCAGATGTAGAAAAACGAAAAATGGTTGACTAATTTGGCATTTTTGACTGACATCACAATGCACTTAAACACCATCAACTTGGAGCTTCAAGGTAAAGGAAAAACTATTATTGAGATGATTAGCGCAGTAAACGCATTCAAAAGTAAATTGCGTCTTATGATAGATCAACTGAAAAGGAAGGATCTGAAACATTTTCCGTCTTCGAAAGCAAGGATTCCTCAGTTGTATTATGATACGAATGAGGTTGAATTATCAAATACTTTGGGACAATTCGAAATGCGTTTTTATGATTGCAGTAAATTGGCAAATATAGCATCTTTTATGAGTTATTCTTCTTCATGTGAAAACATTGAGGAATAAGCAAGTCAGTTTAATATGAACTCATCTTCTGTTGAAAATGAGTTGGTGCAGATTATATCAGAAATACATCTCAAAGGTACAGCATTGGATACAAATATCTAATGTTTTATATCTGAAGATAAATATCCAAATCTAAGGCAAATCGCCCTTCAACTGACGGTAATTGTACGAGTCTGCATTTTCTGAAATGAGGATAATTAAGTCAAAATATCGCAATCGACTAACTGACGATCATATGTCATCATGCTTGCGCTTATCACTCAGTGGTTACGTACTATCTTATGAAAAGTATGCTGAAAACGTGCAGTGCCAAGCTTCAACATCCAAAGTCACTCCTCAGTTAACTTTAACACCATATGTAATTCTTTTGTTTTGTAACAACCAACAAACTCGTAATTTCGTATATCTATGAGTTTTTTCATTGATATTATAGGGAAGAACCTAACTAAACCTAACCCAAACCTTGACTAAAATAATGTATATTGTGCGGAAAGCTAATATCTAAATATGCTACGGTACACCCTACCTTGGTATGTAGGTAGGTAGGGTGTGTCGTGTATGTACGACAACCCTGCATCACACATACCTGCAGCCTCCCAGAGGCGATCGTAAGTAGTCTAAAAATATTGAGTAGAAATAATGAAGAATCTCATTCAAGGAACAATATTCAACCTTCCGTAGAATGTTAAATATCCTTCCTTGAAGGAGCTGTTTTTCTCATCCACTCCCCATACTCACCGTCGACTGGGGCCACAGAGAAGCGTTATGGTACGGTCAGATGTCATGAATAGGAGCAATAGACTGCAGTTCGGTCTCATTTAACCCCCTCAGTATTGCCTACCAATTCACAATATCAGGCTAGACCGCCACCCACCTCATCTCAATCCGTTGGAGCGATACGAAACATGTATATGTTCTCGAAACTCGTATAAAAAAGCAACGTTTTCCCCTTCTTACTCCATTTTTGTGAATATACTGTTACTGTTATACCAATATCATTATACCAGTACGGCAGACCATACTAAAAGAGAAAACTAGGAAGGTAGAATACACGTTTTCAGTGTTGAAAACCGCATGGAAATAAGCAGATCGTTATGAAGACAACGGTTCAGAATACCCAGACGAAAACTTATTGCATTCTGACTGACAGATTTAAAACCAATACCAACGAAAAATAGGTGCATTTAAAAAGCTATGAAATGATGGATTATCCTATTGTGGAACGAAAAAGTGTACATCATAAAATGGGTAAATGCAATCTATGCAAATCCAAAGCATCAAAATTCAAAATGAAGAGCTGTGCAATCACGTCGCTGAAGAAACATTCAAAATTAAGGAACCAACCTCTGCTGCTAGCAACAGCAGCAGCAAAATGGTAGAACAAGAGTCTTCTTTCATTTTGAAAATTTTTTCTTTCACAAAACGTTAGTATCTCCAGATTACATAGAGTTTGACCATTTCTGAGCAATTTTTCCAGCCACAAAAGACCAAAAATTTTTTAATGATCATGTTACATTAATTTCAAAGGTGTTTTTGAGGAGATTGCGATTGATCAGAAGCCTAAATGATAAACACCATTAATTCAAGCAATTTAAATAGAAAAAGCTTACTGACAATTACTAACTAAAACAGTTCTCAGTGTGAAACTACGAAATGAATTTCTTTTTTTCAAGTGAATGTGTGCTTCAGGTTCTCAAATACAGAAGGAGAACTTTGTTTTAAAGAAAGGTGTTCTTATTATTAACGTGATGAATAAAAAATTCATCAAAATTGAAAGACCCTTCTCAAAAATAGTTATCCCAACAGAGTGGAAACTAGGAGTTGAATAAAATTCATAACATTTTATTGACTACTTCCATCGACAAAAATCTCGGACAATTTCTGTTCAATAAAGAGTTTCAGTCTTTCAAAATACTCCATTTTTCGAGCAATGTCGCAATTCTTTTCTATTGAATGATTCACGACTTCGTAAATATTTTAAATTTTCATTCTCAACCCCTAGAAGAACTGAAAGGTCTGAGTGAATTAGGGTTATTACAATCATGAAGACTCCGAAAATTAATTAATTATCAGTATCGCGAGCGGCCAGCCTAGATCCGCAGGCGCGAATGGTATTATGCGAATGCGGCACCAAAAGGTTAACCTTCGAGATACAGGGTTCTGAAAATAGCAGAAAAATAATTTTTTTCTGAATTCTGAATCCGACAATTTTTTGTTCATGCATTCAAGTGTTTTCATATTTTATGAAATGTGGAAAAATGTCTGCTGATAAGTCTATCTTATTTGCAGGATGGTTAATCCAGTTATGACTAAGAAAAATTCCACAAGTGACTAAGTGTCTTCCGTTCAACTTTTCTGAAGACAGGGTAAGTGAAAATATTTTCCAATAAGAATAATAACTAGGAAGCAACCTGATGACTTCTCTAGTAACAAACAACAAAATATGCTGCGAGAGTTTCTTAGAAAATGTAACGTCTGTCAAAATTGATGGGTGGTCGTCTTTGATTATACAAGGGTATTCTAGAATAACTGTCCATTTTATAGATATCAAATGGAAGCTTCATTATATTCTCTTGAATTTTTTCCAGCTCATTGTCAGCATACCGGTAGCGCAATAGCGGAATTATTTTGTCAAGTTTTGCTATCTTACAATCTAAAAAATTCAGTACAAGGAATAACAACCGATAATACGAATAGCAATTTCACTTTCATCAATGAATTAAAACGCTTAATTCCTAAAATTAATCCCCAACATAACTTAAGACCAAGGGATTTCATTAAAATACTCGATTCTGACCTGGACAATATTATTGAAAAAAATTCATCTGACACGGCTGAGAGTTTACATAATAAAGTCGCCAGCTAAGAACATTCATACTAGTGATAGACCTACTACGTTTATACAAAAACTCTTTTGTGCACGCACCGAATGATGATATGTAACGATATGAGATAAATAAAAACCTGAATAATTCCCATGCAGAGCTCGGAAGACATTTTAGAGGGGTAAAAAGGGCGCGAAGCTATATCTCCAAATTTGGCGAATATGGCGAGAAATTTTTTTTTACTCCTGCAAATTTATCTGCTATAGAGATGCAGGTAAGAGCTGCATTAACTATTAGTAATACTCGAAACATATTGAGCCACAAATAATAATAACAATAATAATAACAATATAACCTCAGGGGCTCAGGAACATTGTTTCTGAGTACGGGCTTAGCGAACCCGAGGTACCCAAGCTGAACCTGGCAGTAGGTATAAAATGCAACCTATCCAATGATGTACAATCTAAGGAATAAACGGGTGAATCGACATTGTACCACCATAACCTCTTGTCGCGTTCAAGATTTAGGAAGAGGGTCTTGTTCGGAAAGTGAGTCACAGTCTCCCTCGGTTAGCGACGGAAGCAGCGTGATATCGAGTAGGGATACTGCAACACAAAACCGAGTGGAAATAACATCAACACCTCTCAACCGACTCTTGATGTTTCAACGGCGGCGCAAGCCATTATGCCTACGACCACGAGAGCCGGACTCCCTAGGAAACGCATGAAGTGGACTCCAGAAATGAATACCTTCATTATGCGTTCCTATTACAAGATTACAAACTTGGAATCGGAAATGACAGCATACAGATACGCGTTACATCTTGCGTTCATAGAAAAATATCCTGAATTACAGCACATATCCGAGCAGAGAATTTCGGATCAACGAAGAACAATCGTTAAAAACAGGCTACTTTCTTCAGAAACGCTGCAACGCTTACGAGAAGAGGTCATAATGGAACTCAGAAGCGAAAATGATACTCATAACCGTATACCTGCTGGAGTCAATGAAAGTGTTACAGATAACATCGAAGCCACGGAAACGAATATTAACATGGAACGCCCTCTTGAGCCGAATCAGCAGAACGAATATACGTATTTAGCAAGATCAGAACTCAACAGAGCAATAACTGAATTCAGTGGTAGTAACCCAACTAAAAGACCTAAACTGCCCAAACTCAAGACGAACAAGAACACCAATATCATCCTAGCAAGTGTAAACTCAATGTTTGAAGAATATACCGACCAGAACACCTTGGAGAAGATTCACACTTTGATTTACTGTGGAGCAGTAGCGGTTCTTCGACTTCACAAACAACAAATCTCCACAACTCTGATTCAAGCTGAGCCAAAAAGCGTCAGAAAACCACCATGGCAAAAACGACTGGAGAAGGATATTGATAATATTAGAGCAGAAATCGGTCGCCTCACAGAATTCCTGAGAAACAGAAAACCCTCAAGGCGCTTGAAATCACATATACGCAAAATTTATAGGAAAATTGGTACGAACACAAAACACCCTGATCACAAACAACACATCGACGTGTATATGGACACTTTGAAACAGAAACTCCAAGCAAAAGCAAAGAGGCTTTCAAGATACGTCAAGTGTACTGAAAGGAAACACCAAAACCAAAGGTTCCTCCAAAACGCTGCCAATTTTCATAAGGAAATAACAAAACTGCGACCAACAATAACAGAGAAGTACCTGACGCACAGTGCTTGACCGACTATTGGTCATCAATATGGTCGAACCCCAAAGAACACAATAGAGATGCGGAATGGATCACGAATGAAAGAGAACGCCTCGATATCAGACATATGGACTTCGATGGAATAACGGAGGAAGAAATTACAACAGTAATTGGAGCGACCAACAATTGGAAGGCCACAGGTATAGATAATATCCACAACTACTGGTACAAGAAGTTTGATAAGCTCCATGGAGCCCTAGCGAAACAGCTCACGTATGTTCTTCAACATCCCAAGAAAACACCCACTTTCCTAACGCAAGGCTTAACATATATGCTACCTAAGAGCGATAGAACACAGGATCCGTCTCAATATAGGCCAATCACTTGCCTGCCAACACTCTACAAAATACTCACCTCATGCATATCCAATCGAATATACCAACACCTTGACGACAACAATATATTAGCAGAGGAGCAGAAAGGATGCAGAAAGAAACACCACGGGTGCAAGGAACAACTCATCATCGATTCTGTGATAATGAAACAGGCACACGTAGGGCATCGCAATGTTCATTCAGCTTTTCTCGATTATCTGAAAGCATTCGATAGTACCGCCCATTCTTGGCTTGTTGAAGTATTGCAGATATACAAAATTCACCCAGCCCTGGTAGAGTTCTTGAAGACAACAATGAAACACTGGCGCACGTCTCTGCAGACCAACATGAACAATAAATAAATTAAAACCGACGAGATACCCATACGTCGTGGAATTTTTCAAGGAGACTCTTTGAGTCCACTATGGTTCTTTTTGGCAATGAACCCATTGTCCTCAATGCTCAATAGAACTGGATACGGATTTAGGATAAAAGCAGAAAGGAATTATCATACAATCTCCCACCTGCTGTATATGGATGACATCAAATTATATGCTTCGAACAAGAAGCAATTGGATGATTTGCTGAAAACTGTCAGTGAGTTCTCGGCAGATGTTCATATGAAATTCGGGATTGAAAATGTAAGACCCTGAACATTCAAAGAGGGAAAGTCATAGATGGTGAAACACAACTTCCAAACGGTGACATTATACAGTGCATGAGAGATGGCGAAACATACAAATATCTGGGATACCAACAAGCCAGATTGTTAGACCAAAAACAATCAAAGGAGAAGATTCGTTCAGAATACAGTCAGCGTCTGAAGTCTGTGCTGAAATCGATGTTGAACTCGGGGAATCTAGTCAAGGCAATTAACACCTACGCCATTCCAGTGTTGCTTTACTCATTTGGAATAATCAGATGGACTAAGACGGAGCTAGATGATATTCAAAGGCAGACCCGAACGATGCTGACAAAGTACAACAATCATCATCCAAAATCGTCTGTGATACGTACAACTTTGAAGCGGAAAGAAGGAGGACGCGGATTAATAGATGTTGTCAATTTACACACCGAACAGATAAGAAATCTCAGAGAATTCTTCTCAGCAAAGCTCTCACTTCTGACCTACATAGAGTGGTATCGTTGGCTGATAAGGGATATACACCTCTAAATCTTGCTACCAGAGATGACCTGCTGAATCTACCATTCCTATCAGATACTGAAAAACAAGAGCAATGGTCAAGAAAGGAATTGCATGGACGACATCACCATGAGATTAATCAACCACACATCGACAAAGAAGCCTCCAACAAATGGTTGATGAAAGGAGAATTATTCGCGGAAACAGAGGGATTCCTTATGGCCATCCAAGACCAAGTGATCGCTACAAACAACTACAAAAATTTATTATGAAGGACGGAACATCACAAACAGATAGGTGCAGAAAATGCCATATAAGATCGGAGACGATACAGCATATTACGTCCGGATGCGAACAACTGGCCAATACAGACTATCTTCACAGGCATAATCAAGTGTGCAACATTATCCATCAGAAACTTGCACACAAGTACGGACTTCTGAATACATTCCAGCCATATTACAAGTATCAACCGGCGCCCGTATTGGAAAATGACTCTATCAGATTATACTACGATAGGCCTATTATCACTGACAGAATGGTGACGAATAATAGGCCGGACATAGTGGTGTATGATAAGAGAGCCAAGACAGCAATTCTGGTGGATGTCGCCATACCAAATAATAACAACGTGCTGAATAAGTTCCAGGAGAAAAGTCCAAATACACAGACCTTGCTATTGAGATCAAGCAGATGTGGCACCTCGACAAAATAGATATCGTTCCTGTCATCGTATCCTCGACTGGTTTAATACCCAAAACTTTGCATGATAGCCTTAAGAAATTAGAATTGCATAAGAATACCTATATAGAAATGCAAAAGCTGTAATTCTTAATACATGTAGGATAGTTAGGAAATTTATGTCAAGTATATTGTAATCGAGCCTATTCCCTTTGATTGCTAAATCTGGGAAAGGTAAATTATATCCAGCTACTAGCTGAGATAGTGCATAAGTCCACGATAATAAATAACAATATGGTGATATTATACAGTGCATGAGAGATGGCGAAACATACAAATATCTGGGATACCAACAAGCCAGATTGTTAGACCAAAAACAATCAAAGGAGAAGATTCGTTCAGAATACAGTCAGCGTCTGAAGTCTGTGCTGAAATCGATGTTGAACTCGGTGAATTTAGTCAAGGCAATTAACACCTACGATATTCCAGTGTTCTTTACTCATTTGGAATAATCAGATGGACTAAGACAGAACTGGATGATATTCAAAGGCAGACCCGAACGATGCTAACAAAGTACAACAACCATCATCCAAAATCGTCTCTGATACGAACAACTTTGAAGCGGAAAGAAGGAGGACGCGGATTGATAGATGTAGTCAATTTACACACCGAACAGATAAAAAATCTCAGAGAATTCTTCTCAGCAAAAGCTCTCACTTCTGACCTACATAGAGTGGTATCGTTGGCTGATAAGGGATATACACCTCTAAATCTTGCTACCAGAGCTGACCTGCTGAATTTACCATTCCTATCAGATACTGAAAAAGAAGAGCAATGGTCAAGAAAGGAATTGCATGGACGACATCACCATGAGATTAATCAACCACACATCGACAAAGAAGCCTCCAACAAATGGTTGATGAAAGGAGAATTATTCGCAGAAACAGAGGGTTTCCTTATGGCCATCCAAGACCAAGTGATCGCTACAAACAATTACAAAAAATTTATAATGAAGGACGGAACATTACAAACAGTAAGTGTAGAAAATGCCATATAAGATCGGAGACTATACAGCATATTACGTCCGGATGCGAACAACTGGCCAATACGGAGTATCTTCACAGGCATAATCAAGTGTGCAACATTATCCACCAGAAACTTGCACACAAGTACGGACTTCTGAACACCTTTCAGCCATATTACAAGTATCAGCCGGCGCCCGTATTGGAAAATGACTCTATCAGATTATACTACGATAGGCCTGTTATCACTGACAGAATGGTGACGAATAATAGGCCGGACAAGTGGTGTATGATAAGACAGCCAGAACAGCAATGCTGGTGGATGTCGCCATACCGAATAATAACAACGTGCTGAACAAGTTCCAGGAGAAAAAGTCCAAATACACAGACCTTGCTATTGAGATCAAGCAGATGTGGCACCTCGATAAAATAGATATTGTTCCTGTCATCGTATCCTCGACTGGTTTAATACCCAAAACTTTGCATGATAGCCTTAAGAAATTAGAATTGCATAAGAATACCTATATAGAAATGCAAAAAGCTGTAATTCTTAATACATGTAGGATAGTTAGGAAATTTATGTCAAGTATATTGTAATCGAGCCTATTTCCTTTGATTGCTAAATCTGGGAAAGGTAAATTATATCCAGCTAACAGCTGAGATAGTGCATAAGTCCACGATAATAAATAACAATACAAAATACTCACCTCATGCATATCCAATCGAATATACCAACACCTTGACGACAACAATATATTAGCAGAGGAGCAGAAAGGATGCAGAAAGAAACATCACGGGTGCAAGGAACAACTCATCATCGATTCTGTGATAATGAAACAGGCACACGTAGGGCATCGGAATGTTCATTCATCTTTTCTCGATTATCTGAAGCCATTCGATAGTACCGCCCATTCTTGGCTTGTTGAAGTATTGTAGATATACAAAATTCACCCTGCCCTGGTAGAGTTCTTAGAGACAACAATGACACACTGGCGCACGTCTCTGATGGTCAACATGAACAATAAATCAATTAAAACCGACGAGATACCCATACGTCGTGGAATTTTTCAAGGAGACTCTTTGAGTCCACTATGGTTCTGTTTAGCAATGAAACATACAAATATCTGGGATACCAACAAGCCAGATTGTTAGACCAAAAACAATCAAAGGAGAAGATTCGTTCAGAATAAAGTCAGCGTCTGAAGTCTGTGCTGAAATCGATGTTGAACTCGGGGAATCTAGTCAAGGCAATTAACACCTACGCCATTCCAGTGTTGATTTACTCATTTGGAATAATCAAATGGACTAAGACGGAGCTGGATGATATTCAAAGGCAGACCTGAACGATGCTGACAAAGTACAACAATCATCATCCAAATCGTCTGTGATACGAACAACTTTGACGCGGAAAGAAGGAGGACGCGGATTGATAGATGTAGTCAATTTACACACCGAACAGATAAAAAATCTCAGAGAATTCTTCTCAGCAAAAGCTCTCACTTCTGACATACATAGAGTGGTATCGTTGGCTGATAAGGGGTATACACCTCTGAATCTTGCTACCAGAGATGACCTGCTGAATCTACCGTTCCTATCAGATACTGAAAAACAAGAGCAATGGTCAAGAAAGGATTTGCATGGACGACATCACCATGAGATTAATCAACCACACATCGACAAAGAAACCTCCAACAAATGGTTGATGAAAGGAGAATTATTCGCAGAAACAGAGGGATTCCTTATGGCCATCCAAGACCAAGTGATCGCAACAAACAATCACAACAAATTCATAATGAAGGACGGAACATTACAAACAGATAAGTGCAGAAAATGCCATATAAGATCGGAGACTATTCAGCATATTACGTCCGGATGCGAACAACTGGCCAACACGGAGTATCTTCTTAGGCATAATCAAGTGTGCAACATTATCCACCAGAAGCTTGCACACAAGTATGGACTTCTGAATACCTTCCAGCCATATTACAAGTATCAGCCGTCGCCAGTATTGGAAAATGACTCTATCAGATTATACTACGATAGGCCTGTTATCACTGACAGAATGGTGACGAATAATAGGCCGGACATAGTGGTGTATGATAAGAGAGCCAGAACAGCAGTGCTGGTGGATGTCGCCATACAGAATAATAACAACGTGCTGAACAAGTTCCAGGAGAAAAAGTCCAAATACACAGACCTTGCTATTGAGATCGAGCAGATGTGGCACCTCGATAAAATAGATATTGTTCTTGTCATCGTATCCTCGACTGGTTTAATACCCAAAACCTTGCATGATAGCCTTAAGATATTAGAATTGCATAAGAATACCTATATAGAAATGCAAAAAGCTGTAATTCTTAATACATGTAGGAAAGTTAGGAAATTTATGTCAAGTATATTGTAATCGAGCCTATTCCCTTTGATTGCTACTGGGAAAGGTAAATTATGTCCATCTGACAGCTGAGATAGTGCAAAGTCCACGATAATATACAGTGTGTTCCAACGAAAATTTGACCCCCCCTCTAACTCCGAAATGAGTAACATTAGCGAAAAACACCAAGACACGTCGATTTTTGTTTCGAGGGGGAGCATTTTTCGAAATAATTCGAAACTTCTCAGATCAACCCCCTACCCCCAGCAACCCTAACTTTGAAATTCATCATAGGGAATAAGGGTCGAGTGGCACCTTACTGAAAAGGTCTGTCAATTCTCCACCTTGATTTGTCATTTTTAGAATTTTAAATTAACATACAGGGTGTCCCAACCAAGGGTGAAGTTGAATTCTGGAAATCCCAAATACTAAATGAAATAGATTTATTTTGGCATAATGCAAGCGCAGGTTTATGCTCGGTCTAGAAAAACGACCTACACTTGTGAATTTGGAGTTGGTGCAATCAACCCCTATTTCCAGCATCCCCAACTCAAAAATCATTCGATCGATAATAGGTCAAGTGGCACCTCGTTGGAAAGGTATTTCAATTTTTCTTCGAATTTGGTATTTTCGAAATTCAGAATCATCATACAGGGTGTCCTGAAGCAGGAACATTGAAAATCGAAATAACTTTTTGAAACTGGTTCATTTCGGTATACGAGAACATGTTTGATCCGAGAATAGGACTTTCTTGTGTGGTTATAGAAATTTTGCAATCAACCCTTCCATTCAGCATCCCCAACTTGAAAATCATACAAATAATTCAAGTGGCATATCTTCAGAAAGGTTTTTTGAATTCCAGAATGATTAAAGCATTTCATTCAGTTCGGCTCTCCATACAGGATGTCGCTTTCGAAAAATTCAATATCGTCATTTGAAATTATCAACTAAAATTAATTCGAAACTGTTAAAAGTATTGGGGTACGATGTGTTGAGCATCAATTACGAAGAAATAAAGCTGATTTCTGCATTGAAAATGTTCACATTTTTTTCATTTCCATCTGGCGTGCAGTCATCTGATATTTCTCATTTTGCAATGAAATATTATTATTATTCAGATCAGTTCCTCATTATTGTTGTTGTTCGTCAGTTGAAATTAATCTGAAATGGTTTATTCCACTGAGGAAAGGGTCGAAATTGTATCGACGTATTTTCGAAATAACAGTTGTGCCAAAGAAACGGCAAGGATATTCGATAGGAATCATCCTGAAAGAGAAAGGGAGTCAGTCACCAGTACGTTAAGTATTTGGTTGACAAATTCCTAGCTACGGGTTCGGTGGCAAACAAAAACATGAAGTGGCATGTCCTGTCAGAAATGAGGCAACGGAAGTGGCAGTAGTGGGTCATCTACAAATGGAGAATACTACTTCGATCAGAAAACTATCTCGTCTGACTGGTGTATCAGCTACAACTGTCCATAGAATCGTGAAACATCACAAATTTCACCCCTACAAGGTAAAATTAGTGCATGAAATAAACGAAGATGATCCAGATCGTCGTTTACAGTTTTGTGAAAATCTAAGTGAAAACCTAAACGCTAATCCAAATTTTCTGAATAACATCTGTTTTTCTGATGAAAGCACCTTCATGCTCAGTGGTGAAGTGAATTGACATAATTGTCGATATTGGGACACACAGAATCCTCATTGGTTTAGAGAGGCCCACACGCAAAGGCCTCAGAAGTTGAACGTTTGGGCAGGAATTTTTGGCAATCATCTAGTTGGGCCTTTCTTTATTGAGGGTAATCTGAATGGAAATGGCTACCTACAGTTGTTAGAGGAACACATACATCCTAGATTGACAGAAATTTTACAGAACGATCCAACTCTTTCTGAGGACGAAATGCGTTTTCAACAAGACGGTGCTCCTCCGCATTATGATGCTCGGGTGCGCCAATATTTAGACGAAAATTTCCCAGGAAGGTGGATTGGTAGAAGAGGACCTATTGAGTGGCCAGCCAGGTCACCAGATTTAAATCCCCTAGATTTTTTTTTGTGGGGCCATCTAAAATCTAAAGTTTATGCCACAAGACCAGAAAACCTGGAGGAGCTGCGGATGAGGATTATCACAGAATGCCGACTTTTGACTCCTGAAGTTTTCGCTAATGTGAGAAGAGAGTTCGAAAATCGTCTGTATAACTGTATGGAGGTGGGCGGAGGTCATTTTGAACAATTGTTGTAATAATCAAGTTAGTTTTTGTTTTCAATTGAATACAAGTTCAATAAATCTCGTTTTCCTGTTTAGATGAGCATCCAATCAGTTTCTCCATCATCCCTCATCCTGATCCTCACGCCAGAAAACCTCGATTGCCAAACTGAAACCAATGCCTCAGTGATTCAGAAAATAGAAAAATCTTTCTGAACTTTGCCACTCAACCTGTAATCACTTGTATGATTTTTGAGTTGGGGATGCTGAATGGAAGAGATTGATTGCAAAATTCCATATTCACGCAAGAGAGTCTTATTCTCGAATCAAACATAAACATGTTCTCGTATTATACCGAAATGAACCAGTTTCAAAAAGTTATTTGGGTTTTCAGTGTTCCTGCTCCAGGACACCCTGTATGCTGATTCTGAATTTCGAAAATACCAAATTCGAAGAGAAAATTGAAATACCTTTCCAACGAGGTGCCACTTGACCTATTTTCGATCGAATGATTTTTGAGTTGGGGATGCTGGAAATAGGGGGTTGATTGCACCAACTCCAAATTCACAAGTGTAGGTCGTTTTTCTAGACCGAGCATAAACCTGCGCTTGCATTATGCCAAAATAAATCGATTTCATTTAGTATTTGGGATTTGCAGGAATTCAACTTTACCCTCGGTTGGGACACCCTGTATGTTAATTTAAAATTCTAAAAATGACAAATCAGAATGGAGAATTGACAGACCTTTTCAGTAAGGTGCCACTCGACCCTTATTCCCTATGATGAATTTCGAAATTAGGGTTGCTGGGGGTAGGGGGTTGATCTGAGAAGTTTCGAATTATTTCGAAAAATGCTCCCCCTCGAAACAAAAATCGACGTGTCTTGGTGTTTTTCGCTAATGTTACTCATTTCGGAGTTATAGGGGGGGTCAAATTTTCGTTGGAACATATATGTATATATATATATATATATATATATATATATATATATATATATATATATATATATATATATATATATATATATATATATATATATATGATCAAAGGAAAGATTCGTTCAGAATACAGTCAGCGTCTGAAAACTGTGTTAAAATCAATGTTGAACTCGGGGAATCTAGTCAAGGCAATTAACACCTACGCCATTCCAGTGTTGCTTTACTCATTTGGAATAATCTGATGGACTAAGACAGAACTGGATGACATTCATAGGCAGACCCGAACGATGCTGACAAAGTACAACAATCATCATCCAAAATCGTCTGTGATACGAACAACTTTGAAGCGGAAAGAAGGAGGACGCGGCTTAATAGATGTTGTCAATTTTCATACCGAGCAGATTAAAAATCACAGAGAATTCTTCTCTGCAAAATCTCTCACTTCTGACTTACATAGAGTGGTATCGTTGGCTGATAAGGGGTATACACCTCTAAATCTATCTACAAGAGATGACCTTCTGAATCTACCATTCCTATCAGATACTGAAAAACAAGAGCAATTGTCAAGAAAGGAATTGCATCACCATGAGATTAATCAACCACACATCGACAAAGAAGCCTCCAACAAATGGTTGATGAAAGGAGAATTATTCGCGGAAACAGAGGGATTCCTTATGAAATGCGAAAGGCTGTAATTCTCAATACATGTAGGATAGTTAGGAAATTTATATCAAGTATACTGTAATCGAGCCTATTCTTTTTGATTGCTGAATCTGGGAAAGGTAAATTATATCCAGCTAACAGCTGAGATAGTGCATGATACTAATAATACTAATATTTACTGAACCTACAAAGTGTATAAATAGTGCTCTACACTGGCGAAGTTTAGCCGTGACGACTATATTAATTTTGGGTAATGAGTCGACAATTCAACAATTCCTGGAAAAACAGTAGCAAGCAATTAGAATTCTCTGTGGTCTCTCCGGGACTCAAAGCTGTCGTCCATCATTCGAAGAGGAAAAGATCCTATCAGTGACATCCGTTTTCATTCTGAGCTGTCTCAAGTACATCCACCAGAACCAGAGGAGATTTTCTTCGAATGCTGATCTTCACCAATATAACACTCACAACAGAAATAATATAGCTGCAAAATATCACCGGATAGCCAGAACACAGCTGGCTACAAACCATATCTGTGTCTTACTGTTCAACTCCATCCCTCTCAGCATCAGAACACAAACAGCGAAAAAATTCAACGAAAAATGAAAAATGTCCTATTGCCAGAGACAATATTGATGAATTCCATTACATTAAGTTAACAGTATTGTATGTGTAGTTTTATGGCCTATCCCTCTGTCTGGATCAGCACTCTGATATCATAAACGAGTCGTTTCAATGTTGTCTTTGTATTTTATTTCATTATTATTTTAATTTATTATGTATGACATAGTATGTAATCTTTGATGCTGCCAAATATACGATATACGATACGATACGATACTCCCAAAATTTTCAAACCCAATTTTTTTATTTGTTCTAAGAAACTGAATACAATTTTTATTGTGTCTCAAACTTCAAAACCGTGACGAATCTAATGCAATCCTTCTTACCCTTACCGCATCCTTGGGGTTAATTTCAGTTTGTAGTAAAAGTCATTTCCAAAACTGGCAAAATTCTATACAACATCTTACTCCCGATTTCGCACATTGAGGGATAGTTTTCTTACTTTTCAGTCAATTGCTCAGACATTAAATAGACTCAAATTCATTTTTTTATATTAAATTTATATTATTCATGGAAAACTAGAATATTGAAAAAATATGTGTTTATTCCGAAATATCCATCAATAGCTTATGCAATTTGGAAAAATGTGAATTAGGGTGAAGAAAAGTATTTCAGAAATTGTTAGTTATTTAGACATAATGAAGAAAGATTTTCAATGAGAACATTGCCGATCAAAAATTTCCTAAATACGAAACTCCACTCTTCTCATTTTTAATCATGATTTGACATTGAACATAGTGCTCCATGCGGCACGATAATTTTTCATCGGTAAGACAACAATTTCTGAATTGGTTCGGAGAATGTAAAATTAAGCCTTAGCAGAATCTAAGTCAAAATTCATTAGAGGGAAAGTGGGTCGAGTGACATGTCTTTGAAAAGCCATTGTAATTATCTATTCAAGAATAGTATCTTTTTGAATATTTAATATCACACAGATAGTCCAACCAAACGAAAGTTTGTACTCCGGAAATTTGGCACCCCCTCATGCCAAAAAGGACTGATTATTATTTATCACCGTGGACTCGTGCACTATCTCATCTCTGAGCTGG
This sequence comes from Cryptolaemus montrouzieri, assembly GCA_013387265.2. NCBI lineage: Eukaryota > Metazoa > Arthropoda > Insecta > Coleoptera > Coccinellidae > Cryptolaemus > Cryptolaemus montrouzieri. Next base: position 99,987,225 of record JABFTP020000185.1, on the reverse strand, counting down.
ATATAATTCACCTTTCCCAGATTCAGAAATTGAAGGGAATAGGCTCGATTACAATATACTTGACATAAATTTTCTTACTATCCTACATGTATTAAGAATTACAGCTTTTTGCATTTCTATATAGGTATTCTTATGCAATTCCAATTTCTTAAGGCTATCATGCAAACTTTTGGGTATCAACCTAGTCGAAGAGATGATGACAGGAACGATTCTATTTTATTAAGATGCCACATCTTTTTCATCTCAATAGCGAGGACTGTATTTGGACTTTTTCTCCTGGAACTTGTTCAGCACGTTGCTTTTGTTCGGTATGGCGACATCCACCTGCATTGCTGTTCTGGCTCTCTTATCATACACTCCTATGTCGGGCATATTATTCGTCACCATTCTGTCAGTGATAACAGGCCTATCGTAGTATAATCTGATTAAGTCATTTTCCGATACGGGCGCCGGTTGATATTTGTAATATCGCTGGAAGGCATTCAAAAGTCCGTACTTGTGTGAAAGTTTCTGATGGATAATGTTGCACACTTGATGCCTGTGAAGATTCTCCTTATTGGCCACTTTTAATATGATGTAATATGCTGTATATTCTCAGATCTTTTATGGCATTTCCTGCACTTATCTGTTTGTTATGTTCTATCCTTAATTATACATTTTTTGTAGTTGTTTGTAGCGAAGACTTGGTCTTGAATAGCCATAAGGAATCCTTCTGTTTCCTCGAATAGTTCTCCTTTCATCAACCATTTGTTGGAAGTTTCTTTGTCGATGTGTAGTTGATTCATCTCTTGGTGATGTCGTCCATGCAATTCCATGACCATTGCTCTTGTTTTTCAGTATCTGAAAGGAACGGTACATTCATCAGGTCATCCCTGGTAGCAAGATTCAGAGGTGCATATCATTTATCAGCCAACGATACCATTCTATAAAGGTCAGAAGTGCGACCTTTTGCAGAGAAGAATTCTCTGAGATTTTTTATTTGTTCGGTTCGTAAGTTGACAACATCAATACGCGTCCTCCTTCTTTCCGCTTCAGAATTGTTCTTATCACAGACGATTTTTGGATGATGATTGTTGTACTTGGTCAGCATCGTTCGGGTCTGCTTTGGAATATCAGCAAGTTATGTCTTTGTCCATCTGATTATTCCTAATGAGTAAAGCAACACTGGAATGGCATATGTGTTAATTGCTTTAACTAGATTCCCAGAGTTTAACATTGTCTTCAGAGGCTGGCTTGTTGGTATCCCAGATATTTGTACGTTTCGCCATCCCTCATACACTGTATAATATCATCATTTGGAAGTTATGTTTCACCATCTATGACTTTCCCTCTTTGAATGTTCAGGGTCTTACATTTTTCAATCCGAATTTCATATGAACATCTGCCGAGAACATACTGGAAGTTTTTAGAAGATCATCCAATTGCTTCTTGTTTGAAGCATATTTGTCATCCATATACATCAGGTGGAAGATTGTGTGATAGTTCCTATCTGCTTTTATCCCACATCCGTATCCTGTTCTATTGAACATTTATGACAATATGGGTTCATAGCCAAACAGAACCATAGTGGACTCAAAGAGTCTCCTTAGCAGCATAGAAGTCAAAATTCATTAGAGGGAAAGTGGTTCGAGTGACATGTCTTTAAAAGGGCCTTGTAACTTTCTATTCAAGAATTGTGTCTTTTGAATATTCAATATCACACAGATTGTACAAACAAACGAAAGTTTGTACTCCAAAGAAAATTTGACACCCCCTCAATGCCAATTAGAACTGATTATTATTATTATTATTATTTTTATACAAAAATAAGGGCAGAGGACAAGGTCCTATAGAAGCCCAAAACAAATCAATATATACTTAAATTAAATACGATATAAAATAGTGTGTTCAGCTCTGCCGATACAAACTTAAAAATAGGATGAGTACGTAGTGGTAGAATGCGAAGAATTATGCGGAAAGAGTTTGGTCAAGTCCATTCTTAAATTGGTTCAAGTATGAGGCGTCCACAACATCTTAGCCTAAGCTGTTCCAAGAATCAAATATCTTGTTTGAGAAGAAGTGTTGGCGAGGGGTTGTCCTGAACACCTCCTTTCGTAACTTCAGCCCATGACCCGCAATCGTGCGTCAGTGTTAGGCGTGAATATGTTTGCTAGATTGGCATAGTCGAACTTCAAGATTCGATATACGAATATGAGGTCTCCACGAAGCCTACGCTGACTGAAAGGCAAAATGTTGAAGTCGCGCAGGTGATCATCATAACTTGGTCTAACGCGGCCGAAGGACATTCGTGCAGCACTGCGTTGTACTTTTTCTAATGGTCCTTGTCACGCGCCAAAACGGGACACCAGGCTAGACCGGCGTACTCCAGCAACGGACGCACATAAGTTTTATAAAGTTTTATGGAGGAACTGAAGGAGACTTCGGCGAATGACTATCTGATAAGATAGATCAGAGAATTTGCACGTTTGCATACAGAACTGATGTGAGCAGACCAGGACAGGTCACTACTGACAGTTACTGCTAAGTCGACGCAGGAGAAGACTGGTCTTAACGGTGCACCATACAGATCGTAAGTTGCACAGGGATTGATTTTCCCCAAATGCAGAACGACATATTTCGCGGAGTTAAGTGGAAGGAGCCAGTCATTGCACCAGCGACTGACATTTATTAGACTGGAGGACTGCGTGCTGGGTAAGAGGATCCACGTGAATTTGAGTGTCATCCGCATAGAATGCTTTTCTACACCGTATATGAAACGGCAGATCGCTAACGAACACGTTGAATAAATGAGGACCAAGCATGGAACCTTGCGGCACACCGCTGGTAACGGGACGAACTGAGGAGAACGAGCCACCAACTATCACCACGAACCGTCTGTCACTCAAATAGTTCCCAATCCATATCAGCAATTTTCTCCTTATACCATAGTGCTCCATTTTATGAAGTAATAGTAGTAGCTCTCGCGAAGTCGAAATAGATTACATCAGTGGGTACTTTTGAATCAAGCACTTTATAGCAGTCATTGATACACGACGAAAAATTGGTAATAGTGGATATTCCCTCGACGAATCCATGTTGTTTTCCTACCTAACATAACTTGATGCAGGTCTAGAAAAGTGGTGATTTATCTGCTACGATCGACTCCATTATCTTCGAAGGCACTGACAACAGACTTATCGGTTGATAATTGAGGGGGTCCAAGAGAAATCTGTGGCGACTTATACCGTCGCCTCAGATTTCTCTTGAGATGCAGTAGCTGTATAAGTTCGTTAGTTAGCCAAGATTTTAGCGGATTTTTTCGGCAGAAAAATGTGCGAGAATCTTTCGTTACCCAGGAAGTTATGGTGGAGAGAAAATCCGAGCACATTTGGATCATCTGAAAAGCCAAGAACGTTTGCCAGTTCGTTCCAGAGAGTTCATTGCTCACTCAGTTGAAGTCCGTGACGTTGATCGTGGAGCTTTGGAGCTTTCAGCAGAGTTTGAGGGTGAGTGAAAAATCTGAGCTTCGGAAGCTATGACAAGAGATACCAATAGATGGATGGAATATCGGATCCGTGACAAGTTGCTCATCGTTGATAAAAATGAGGCCGAGAATTGAGGGTTCGTTATCGATACGGAAACGAATGGGGCTCGAAATGAGTTGAAATAAGTTTGCATCGAAGAAAAAACGCACGAAATTGCTACAACTGGTAGAGGAATCAGAGTCAGGTACTCTCGGAATGATTTTAGCCGAAGAAGCTAAGACACGTCAATTTTTGTTTGAGTACGTTCGGAGCATGTAAAATGAAGCCTCTACCCTCAGCAGTACCTAAGTCAAAATTGATTATATTGGGTCGAGTGGAATATCTTTGGAAAGTTTTTTGATTTTCTATTCAAAAATAGTGCAATGAAATGATGAAACTCCTACAGATACGCTTCCAGCAAGATGGTGGTCCTGCACTTTTCGATGTTCGTATGTGACAATATTTGGGTGCAAGTTTTCCAGGACGTTGAATTGGCAGAAGAGGAACAGTTAAGTGGGTAGCCAGGTCACCTGATATGAGTCCTTTCTATTTCTTCTTATGGGCTCATTCTACAAATTTCTCCTGTTTACATTCTCCGAACCAACTCAGAAATTGTTCCTTCATCAATCAAAAATTGACGTGTCTCAGCTATTTCCGTTACAATCAGCCTTTGTTGACAGCGAGGTGTTGACAAATTTTTCGTTGAAATACAAACTTTCGCTGTGTTTGGATCATCTGTGTAATATTAAATGCTCATAAAGATACTATTATTGGAAAAAAGAATTAAAAGACCTTTCCTAAGATATGTCACTGAACCCACTCTCCGTATAATGAATTTTGACTTAGATGCTGCTGAGGGTAGGAGTTTATTTCACATTCTCCGAACCAACTCACAAATTGGTCACCCACCAATCAAGAATTGACGTATCTCAGCTTTTCCCTCTAAAATCAGTCCATGTTGAAATAGATGGAGTGACAAATTTTAATTGGACACACTGTATATGTAATTCATTCACCTAAAATATTATAGAGCAGCACCTTTGTTTTTAAAAATCAACAAATTAATTGATTTAAAAAATATCGTTATTGAACTATCGTACCAATAATTTTTAAATGTATAATATTTGTGAACGTCTTTTAGGAATATCAATATTGCAACAATATTTCAATAATATCTGAGGCAGAGTTGCAATACTAGGAAAGATTTTAGAAAAACATTGCAAAGAAAGATTCCAGGGAATTATTTTCTTTCTGTCTCTACCTCTGAGAAGATTCCAAACGACTACTCTATGAATACAAATTAGTTTATGGGTAGTTGTAATTCGGAGAAGCTGAAGCGATAGACGTATCTTTCAAGAGACGGTCGGAAGGTCAGGTAGTTTACCTTATTGGGACCATTGGCTGATGAAATACTCAGACAAGAACACATAATTCCATTGACTCCGGAAAATTTTCAAACTATCAAAACAAATCACATCATGTTTACTCAAAATACCAGCACTATTTCCAGCATGACTAGTCATGATTTACTAGTAGGTAAATTTATTCGTCCAAAAACATCAACATTTCTCGGAATTTAATTAACTTGATGTATTAAAAGTATATACCGGGTGACTCACCACATTCGCAACGGAAGATTAGGATTTTAGAGCCAATTTTGATTTTTTTCCACATTAATATGTAGTGCTGTATAGACTACAGATTAACATTATTTTAGACTAGACAGTGTATTCCATAATAAACTTACATACATCAGCTATGATTTGTTAGAGGAGACTATATTTTATTCCGTTTTTGACTTTGTAATGAAAAATAAAGGTGAGTTTGCGAACTATTTTACATTTTCTGAAATTTAAGGACTTTAAAGATAAAAGTTCGTGCCCTCAATATTGGTTTCAAAGCTTCATATGTACAGCTGTTGTGATAGTAATTGCTGTTGCTTGAACATATGACACATTTTGTTGATGTTTGTTACACTGGGTGTTCGAAAACGATTTTTGAAGTAGGGGCTCATTCAAATCTCATTTCACTGTTTTTTCAAATGGCATACCCTATATTTAAAGGGTCAAATAAGTGATATATTAAAATAGTCAAATAGTGAAATTGCAAAGGAGTGTGGAGTTTCACATTCTACAATATGTACGATTTGGGAGATAAAATAAAGTTCTCTTCGACAACAACTGTTTAAAACTTAAACGATCCAGGACAAGTGAACATAAAGTTATGGAAGATGCTTTTTTAACATGGTTTAAACATCAGAGGGCAAACAACATCCCAATAAGTGGTCCAATTCTGCAACAAAAAGCCAACGACTTCGCTCGTATTATAGGTAAGGAATATTTTGAGTGTTCGTCGTCTTGGGTACAACGTTTTCGTGCTCGTTTTAGTATTGTGGCAGGAAAAGTTTGCGGTGAAGCGGCTGGCGTTCCTGAAGGAATGAGTGAAGAGTGGCTCCCTCATAAGTGGCCTGCGCTGTGCGAAGGATACACACCAGAGGAAATGTTCAATGCTGATGAAACCGAATTGTTTCACAATTTAATTCCTGACAAAACACTTAAATTCAAAGGCGAGGATTGCAAGGGCGGAAAGTTGTCCAAAACAAGAAATACAGTATTGGTTGCGGCAAACAAGACTGGTTCATCCAAAAAAAAAAACTTTCAGTGATAGGAAAAATTAAAAAACCGCGTTGCTTTAAAAACATTCACTCTTTGCCTGTAACTTATGAATACAACACTAGGTGTTGGATGACATCGCAAATTTTTGAAAAATGGCTGCGTAGCTCGGATACAGAATTGAAGTATGGAGGAAAAAAAATTCTTCTCCTAGTAGACAACTGTCCCGCTCACCCTGTAGTCTCCAATCTGAAATGCATAAAGATTGTGTTTTTACCGCCTAATTTCACCTCTGTTTTACAGCCCATGGACCAAGGTGTGATAAAAGCTTTAAAAACAAAATAGAGAAAACTTCAAGTGCTACAAATGGTACAGAATATTGAAAACGGGAAAGATACGAAAAGTCTTTGTATTTTGGATGCAGTTCTAATGATATCGGTAGCTTAAGCTTGGGAAAAGGTCACACAGACCACTATAGCCATGCAGGTTTCAAAGATCTCTCTCTATCACAAGCGGAGGGCGACGATGATATTCCACTAGCAAGAACGATACAATCTCCCACAGATGAAGACGACAACGTACCACTCGCTCAATTGGCTACTCAGTTGCAAAAATCTGCTGGTACAGAACAAAGAATTGAGATAGAGGAATTTATTGGAATAGATAACAGTGCCGCTGTGTGCGCCTTAGCTACTGATGAAGAAGTTCTTGCAGAAGCTGAAAGTAACAATCATAACACTGACGAAGAAAACGAAGACCAGCAAGATCCTGAAGAACAGTTTAGGCCAACAACATTTTCCGAGGCTCTTAGCGCTATAACAGTTTTGCAAAAATTTGTTACCTTCAACGACCAGTTTAATACTGATGATACTCATAACTTGAGGAGTATTAAACGTAAAATGCAAAACATATTTGAGAGTGTGCTCAGAATAAACAGACTAAAATGAATGATTACTTTAAAAACTAGTGTAAGTCTTATAGTGCAGCTAAGTAGATCTTGTATCTCCAATTATTTCTTAATAACAATTTTTCTTTCTTTTTTGATATTTCATTTGAAAACAATATTTTATTTTTATTAGATATATATGTACTTATGATAATTTAACTACATATTTATGCTATGTATTACTTATAACAACTATCGGATATAACGGCGGAAACCATACGGTCCCTTCAATGATGCTATATCCGGTTTTGACTGTATTCGAAAATTTAGCCAATTTTTATCGAATTTCAAGAACTATTCCAATTTTTCACTTCAATTCATAGCTTTACACATATACTGGTTCGTTCCCAGAAGAAAGTATAATATTTGTTCATTGCATCTCCTTCAGTGAATCAAATTCCATTATTTATTTAATTTCAATAAGGGGAAGATGCTCAATACCGGCAAATCGCATCAAGGTAATAAAACAATCGAGATCTCTTCATCGTATTCTTTGTACTCAGTTGGTACCTACCTAATCCTAATCATTCTAATGTTGCTGTTAAATATTAAGGGCTCAATATGCTTGGTCTCTACAAATTCCTGGAAAAGGTCGTTGTTGACACCTATTAATACTATAAGGAAAAATATTAGTCATTCTTGAAAAGAAAGAGTTTCGAGCTCGTATCAGTCACGGCCCTCTCTATACAAGGCGGAAACTGCTCATGTGGCAACTGCGCGTGACGTCACACTAACAGGGTTACTCGAGATTGAACTAGAACAGAGTTTATATGGCGCGGTTATTTTAAATTGAATTCGCATGCATTTAGATGATAAAATAATATGAAAACACTTGGAAACATGCACTTACAATGACAGAGAAATGTGTATGGTTGAATAGTCTCAGGGAAATAGTCTTCCCTATCTTTCAGTTGCTCACCCTGTATCTTTTACAGTTTTCAATTGAAAATGGAAATTCGTTCAAGGTAATGTAGACAAAGATACCACCTTTCTTCTGAGTCATTACTCGACCCATCTTCCCTATTCAAAATGTTCAAGGGTTGAAATCCCCGCATAGGGAGTTGATATTTCAGGCAAGTACTGTACCCCAAAAGATCTCACCCTTGATATAAAAATTGACCTGTTTTTGCGTTTTGATCAGAAATGAATCTCTTGGTAGATATAGCCTCTGTTTAGTTTTCGTTGAAGCACCCTGTATATTTCATCTATTTGCAAAATAACATATTTCTTCCTGCTATTTAGCCGACTAAGTCTTCCTTTGAGAAAATGTTCCTTTTCTTCTGGCTTATTAGCTGAAATTTTCAAAGAATTTGTAATTTTTTTGGGTGAGGCAATGTTAAAATGAAATTTTCTCTCAACATAGAATAGCATGCAGTAGACTGGGTGTATATTAAAAAAGAATGCAAAATCATTTCTGGTGAATAACTCAAAGACTTTTTTCCTTCAAAGCTCAAATTGAATTGCTCTTCTGAAATATTTATCTTGTGAAAAACATGCTCCCTGATTTCATCGTGTTTAAGTAAATTTTGCAAGCATTCAAGAAGATCCTTAATATTTTTCACCAGATTTGTAACGTTGAGTTGAAGTTCATCACATCCCTTAACATACTTGTATCTAATTAATATATTTTCTAATTGCGACCATCTATTAATTTTGCCACCACCATTAAGAACCCAATCCAAATCTTCTTTAGATATATAAAAGTTGTTTGTACATACCACTATACTCAAGCTATCTTGCACTTTAATACAGACAGGTACTGTTGGCATATTTTCCAAATCAACCTGATAAAAACAAACTTTATCACTTACAACTTCACACTTTCATTGTTGTAATTCCAGTTTTTGCCTGAAATTATCTAAGAACACTATAAAGTCGTTAATAATGTCTCCACACATCCATTGTTCGATTTCCTGTTCCTCTCTTTGAAGGAACATTTCCTTTCGGACAGCAGGGTCTTTCCATACTTCTGGCAATTTCTTGCTTATATAAGAAGGTAAATTGGAAAATAATGTAGAAACTGCCCCAGGTACCGGTGCACGCCTCGATCTAGAAATAACTCTTTCCTGGCCTGTCGAGTCCGCATAATTCTCTTCTTTTAAAATAAAATGAGGTTCAAAATGTTTTTCACAAACAACAGAATTTTAGCAGGAGTCTAGTTTTTTCTGGGAATGTTTTTCGTCCCAATATTCTTCAGTAAGTCATCCTTTGAAAAATTAAACACTAATACTTTTTCGTTTTGCGATTTATAATTGCTTTTACAAGCTGGCACTAGACAAGTATTCGGCATGTTTAGAGTCTCGAAACGAAAACTAAACAAAACTAGGCAGACAACATATACAGGTGAATATTATCATGATTATTCAAAACTTGAAGATATGTTACGCTCAAATGAATACAATTCGCAATGAAAACTGTAGATTGTTTGAACAATGCTTAAAACTTCCGAAAACGAATAAAATACGAAATATCTTTAACGTGCTTTAACCAACTGTTAACAATGACTCGCATGATGCGCTGAAGGTTCTTTTCACTCTATACGGGCCGTCAATAGCCCTGCTAGCACTGTTGCCAATTCTCAGCAGCTCCGGTCTTGTATAGAGAGGGCCGTGTATCAGTACATAATGCTTAAAATTTCATTTTTGATTTACTATCGGTTGGAAATTCCAATTTTAAGCAATTTTGCTATTTGATTTAAATTTCAAAATGAAGACTTATCCAATACATGTACGAATTGTTATGATTTCTGTCATCGGCGAGTGCCAACAAAACTGTTTTTAAGCGTCAAGAGTTTGTTTCGAAAGATACCCTAATCGAAGACAGAAATTCGCTACAAAACCACAACAAACATTTCGGCAAGAAGGCAACGCAGCTTATCCAAATACGAACAGACAATAGCGGATGACAGAAGATGAAGAAAATAAAATGACAGTTGTAGTTACCGTCGTAAAAAAAGCAACTACTAATTAGCGAAAGATGAAAGGGGAATTAGTAGAGGAAGTGTGAACGTCGACTTGAGTTCTGTTTTTGGATATCGAAAATGATCTGAAGGAACGAAAATTTTGCAGAAAATATTAAGTTCTCGGACGAATGCACTTTCCGCAACAACACTTGGCACAACCGGCACAATTTTCATTATTACGATGATCAGAATCCACATATCTTTCGTCAGCCATAAAGCAGCATCGATAGGCGGTTATAACTTGGAGTGCAATAATTCATCCGCATGTCATCGGAACATCATTTTTCGATGTTCAGAATGGAAGCTATTTTGAACATCATATGTAAACATGATATGGAAAGTCTTTCTATCTTCATTTTGCAAATGTTTTGATTTTAATATTAGGTTTGAAGTATGAATTGATGTGATATTATGAACTCGAAGTTTTGTCACATTTTTTACAAAATACCCTGGAAAAATCGTTGATATTGCACATTTATTTCTGATTTTTTTGTGTGACACTCTATAATAATTATCATTCCTGTCCAAAATTGAGAGCAGGTATGTATCCTGGCGATACACTCGTGAAATGAAATGAACATGTTGAGAAAAATGTTCATGATGACCCACAAAAAAAAACATTTGATTTTAGTAACGAGTATGAAGCCCCCCCCGAGCTCTTATTACAGCGCGCATACGATTTCGCATACTCCCAATGATGTTGTCTATCATCTGTTGAGGTATGTTGTCCCACTCTTCCACCAAAGCCAATGTCAGCTCTTCAACGTTGCCTGGATTCCGTTGTCGAACCCTCTTCCAAGAATGTCGTGTGATCCCAACTTCATTGAGATATTCTATCACTATGCGCGCAGTATGAGGGCCTATGTAAGGAACAAAAGGCACAACATGGGGCTCTAAGATTTCTGTTATATACCGATGGGCATTAAGTGATTCATTGCCAATAATCTCCAGTTCTGTTCGTACTCCCAAGCATATGCCACCCCATATCATAACTGACCCTCCACCGTATTGCTCAGTTCCTGCAAAGTTCGCTTGATTGTACCGTTCCCCTCGATGCTTCCATATTCTATCTCTACCATCCACGAAATTCACACAATATCGGCTCTCATCACTAAATAAAACTCGTCTCCACTGATTAATTGTCTATGCTACATGCTCCCTAGCAATCGCCAATCTTGCTACCCGATGGGCTCTATCGAGTCTTGGTGCTCTTGCTTGCGCGTATGATCTCAGACCAACTTCATTTAATCGTCTTCTGACTGTCCTCACACTGAGGTTAATGTTATCCACTGCTTGTAAAAGGTTACGTGCCTGAACAGCAGTAAGACGAGGATTTCTTATGGTTTGATTGACGATGAAACGGTCATGTATAGCGCGGGTTGTCCGATTTCTTCCTTGTCCTCGCCTCCTCACGTACAATCCAGTTTCGCTGTAACGTCGGTAGATTCGATGGATAACGATTCATGACCCACATGGTTGAGCGGTAGGTGCGCCCTTCCTCGATCAATGTAACTGCCCTTGCTACTGAGGTTGGTGGTAAATCTCTCACATGGATCGTAAACAGTAAAAGAATTGATTCAAAGAATCAAATTGAATCCGTTACTGTAGGAAGATGTGTCTTGACAGACCATGATATTGTACGTTTTTTGTTTCGAGGTAACAATCGGTTCTCATAGAAGTTGGAAAGAAAAATTGGAATATTTCTTGGAATTCGATAAGAAGGTAAGCTTTTGAATATCTTCGAAACCGTTTGAAAAAGGTATGGGGCAACCTAGGTACAATTCGAAAGGTATTAAAATATACCACCTACTCGACTATTTAGATATAGGGTATGCCATTCGAAAAGAAACTGTGGAATAAGATTTGAATGAGTTTCAAGTTCACAATTGGTTTCGAACACCCTGTCTAACATAGATCAACAAAATGTGTTATATGTTCACATAACAACAATTACTATCCCAATCGTTGTACCTCTGAAGCTACGAAATCAATTTTGAGAGCACAAAACTTTTTTTTGAACGTTCTCAAATTTCAGAAAATGTCAAATTTCCTGGAAACTATTTAAGATAGGTATGGGGAATTTCGAACAAACTTGTCTCCATTTTTCCTAACAAAATCAAAAATGAAACATAATATAGGGTGTCCAATTTAAAAAAGCATATCATTGGTGTAACTTTATTAGGCAACACCCAGTACACACTACATAAAAAAATTTCAAAATCGTTCTTAAAGTATGCCTGATCTTCCGTTGCGAATGTGGTGAGCCACCCGGTATATTTGCTTTTCAAGAGTTACAGTGGTTGATTTAGTCAAACAATTTTTAATTTTAATAAACGAATCTATGAGTAAGGTATTTCTCACTTAGAAAGGCATAGTTTGAATTTGAAGGAAGAAATATCTATTTTTTATACAATGGAGCATACAGGGTGTTACATAATAGTATGTCACAACTTGAGGGGGTAAATCTATCTACGTGCAATTTTAAGAACATAGGCCGCGAAAGCTTCATTACGCTACAGGGTGTTTGGAATTTGAAATTAGTATTCGATTTCACAGTGTCTCACTAGAGTGTTATAAACTAAACTTTTGAGATATTTCCATAAGAAAAGTCTGAACTATTCAAGTCTGGGGACCCAGGTGGTCATGGTTCTGGCCCATCCCTACCTATCCATCGGTTGTTGAAGTGGCACAGTTCTCAAAAAGTTAGCTTCAGCGCAATAATGATTATTGTGAAAATTTGTGCTAGCAGTCTGTAGCTTCGTCTGTGAACATTATTTCACGATTAAAATGAGCATTTTCTCTAATTTTATCTAAGAACCATCGGTAGAAATTCAGTCTTGAAGGAAAATCTCGAGGAAGAAGAGTTTGGACGCGTTGAATATAAAACGGTTACAATAAAAAGTCGTAGAGAATCCTCCAAACTAGAACATGTGAAATATTCAACTGATTTCTAATTTTTCTTGTACTAGCATGAAGATTCAAATCAATACAACTCAAAACTGCTTCCTCAATATCTTTATTTCTCATAGTTTGAGTTGCACCTTTAAATAATTATTAGCAGTAAAAGTACCAGTTTCCCTCAACCTTCTGTGGATATTTGAAAATGTTCGCCTGTTTGGTGTTACTCGATTTGGAAAACGCACCTGAGCTATTTTTTCTAACAGCAATAACTTCAAAAGTCTGCTAGTCATTTTTCTAAATAGAAGTGCTTTCAATTTAGCGCACCTGATATAATCTCCTAGCTTCTGTTGTGTTTACGTCAGCCAAACCGTACATGTGATGGATATCAGTCAATTCGGCGTCAGTGAAATTAGCTATTTTTTCTTACAGCAATAACTTCAAAAGTCTACTAGTTATTTTTTAAATAGAAGTGCTTACGATTCAGCAATGCATACAATCTTTTGATAATTTTTTGTTCGAGAACGGTTAGAGATACGAAAAAATTACAAATGTCAAAAAGTTTCTAAATTAAGCGAAGATGACGAAAATTGATTGTACGCTGAGTAGTAGCTCACTGCAAAAAGTTTGAAAGGGCAAAAGAAGACATGGCTCCGGAAAAGAAAACACTTTGAAGATTCTTGTTACAATTTAGGACGTGTAATGATGGAGGCTGTGAAAAATAGCTTGCATTCCAAATTTAGCCTGAAATCTCAAAAACTGCAGGAGTTTTGAAGAAAAAAACAATTTTTTCCGGAAATTTCAACACCCTGTAGCTCCGTAACGAAGCTTTTGCGGACCTATGTTTATATGAACTTTTTTTGTTAGAATTGCACGTAGAGTTACCCCCTTAAGTTGTGACATACTATTATGTAACACCCTGTATACATTACCAAACCAATGCTGTTCGAATTTACACTATATTCACGAAATTATGTTGCGTTTAGCGTCACTATGACTTCAGCAGGAAGATGGCTTTATATATTGATTTTATTAAGCGGATAAAAGCAGATACTTGAGTTAATCTGGGGAGGAAAATAAAAAAAACAGGCTTGTTCATGCTAGAATGATGATGACTTAAAGTCTTTAATTGGCTATTCAATAAGTTACCGGAATTTTTCTGTTTGTTGATTTCAATAATTTTTCACTCGAAAACGGTTGGAGAAACGAAAAAATTACAAGTGTCAAAAAGTTTCTAAATTGAACGAAGATGACGAAAATTGATTGTACGCTGATCAGTGGCGTACTGAAAAGAAGTTTGAAAGGTCAAAAGAAGACATGGCTCCGGAAAAAAACTCCTTGTAGATTCTAGTTGAAACTTAGGTCGTGTAATGATGGAGGCTGTAAAAAATAGCTTGCAAAAAACCCTGTAGCTCCGCAACGAAGCTTTTACGGACCTATGTTTAAATGAACTTTTTCCTTAAAATTGCACGTAGATTTACTATTATGTAACACCCTGTATGCATCGATGATTCTTCAATCACATTTTAATAATCGCACATCTATGTAAACCGGCATTTTATAGGAATAGAGTGGTGTGACTACTATTTTTCTTTTTCATATGTAAGTATTAAATTCAAATTAGAATTCATTTTGAGTAGTGTTATTTTGAAATATATATTTTCTCATTCTTGAAAGTATGACTTATATTATTTATCAATTATAAAATGAACTTTTAAATATTCATTTTCATTCCTTAATAGAGAAGAATATTTGTCGTTCGCTACAGAGCAATATTTTTATTTTACCGAAAAAAAAATTCCAAATAAACTGTAATCCTACAATATAGAGAAATTCAGGGTAATTAATCTGTACCCAATATTTCTTCGACAGAAGTTACTATTTTATTGTTATTTTATCATTTATTACATTTATCATAGGTTGTGAAAAATTTGAAATAATAAGGCTAAAATTTTCGATACAATGTTCATTTTAAAGGATAGTCCGAGAAGAAAATATATGGAGCGTTTCATAATAGGATACAAAGACGTGAATCCTTGAGGAATTTCAAGAAAAAACTTCATATAAATATTGGTCGAATAATGGTTTGTTTTCGAGCTAATGGGTGCTGAAGTTTGAAAAAATCTCATTAGCAACTAAAGTATTCCAAAGTTTCTTCCGAGAACCGACGAAAAGTTGTCTATTGAAATCTACATCACCGAACAAGCCGATTCTTTGTGACTGTATACCGGGTGTAATTTTTTCACGGGTCACACTCCCTTTTTGCCCACTCTTTTTGATGCGTCACTGGCGCATTCTGTATTCTGTATATCACTTGTTTGTTAATTTGAAAACTCTTCAGTGTCTTGTATTTTTTCATATGTCACTGTTTTTGAGATAGTAATCACTGACTTGGAATCCATTCCATCAACTGAAAGGCTCGTTGGAGGTTTGAAGATCATTTTCCAATATTTTCTGCAGTTCCTGGGAAGCTCAGCACCAATCTGAACAAGCGAAGATGCACATTAAATGAAATGCTTATGCATGTAGAAGTTCATGTCTTTGTATTCTCAGCTTTTTCGAAGCAGATCCCTTTTTCGAAATTTTCCTGTTCTTCTTTGTTTGCTTTTGAAAAACTGTAGCAGCGATTATATGATAACAATTAATCAGACGTATCTTTAATTGAATAAAATTTGTGAACAAATCTATTTCAAAAGTAGTCCAATTCAAAAAGGGTAACAATATTTTATGGAAAATTTAAAACAAAAAAACCACATGATTTTTCTACTACCAAACCATTTGCCTATAATTTTGACAATAATAGCTAATAAATCAACATCCAAGAAAAAAGAGTTGACGTGACGTGTAAATATCGAAGAAAGTGTTGAAAGTGCCCTCCACCAGCATGCATGCTTCTGCTCTGCTACGCATATTAATGCACAGCCTCTGAAATATCCCTAGATTATTTCTGATAATGTTACATTAAGTTATTATCCTTTTTCCTAATTCTCCCAGAGTATTTGCAGAAGAACAGTAAGCGAAAGTTTTCAGATGTCCCAAATAGAAAAAGTGCAAATTGTTTAATCTACCTACGTTTTGGTTTACCATGACCTATTCATCTGTTATTGAATGCAAGGTTCAAATATTATATCGATTCCATAC
The DNA here is from genome assembly GCA_013387265.2 of Cryptolaemus montrouzieri. Classification (NCBI taxonomy): domain Eukaryota; kingdom Metazoa; phylum Arthropoda; class Insecta; order Coleoptera; family Coccinellidae; genus Cryptolaemus; species Cryptolaemus montrouzieri. The sequence continues at coordinate 99,971,163 of JABFTP020000185.1, read as the reverse complement.
TCAAATTTTCCAGTGCTCCGTCATGCATAAGACACATTCTGTTTCTATTTAGTCATGGTATGTCTTCGAGCAATAGAGATATAGATATATAATGATTTGATATAGAAAATAATGATACAGAACACCATTCAGCCGGTCTGACAGGAAAAAAAATGGTCCAATTCTTTAATCCCTGGCAATTCCAAAACAAGAACGTTAATCGCAAATTGTCCTTGATAATCGCTTTCCTCAATCGAATTTAGATATTCTGCACCGCATGACCGAATATCGGTTCTTAAAATAGAAGGTCTCATCTCTGAATATGTTTTCCCTATCAAACAAGGAATTTCGTGCAACTTTTTGAGGAAATAACTGCGAAAAATCGACTCGCAAAGAAAAATCTCGAAGAAGTAGGGCATAAACTTGTTTGATATAACAACCTGTTTCCAGAGTTCCTCAACTCTGATTTGCACCTTTCATATAATGCCTCAAATTTAATGTGCACATGGTACATCGATACATCAAACTTATCTGGATGTTAGAAAATGTTCTCCTGTTGGGGTTAAATCTATTTGCAGTCAGTCAACCGTTCAAAATGTGTTAATTAAAGCAAATAGGAAATTTGAATGCATCTAAGCTAACATTACAGAACGAAAAAAAATTTGAAATGTATTCCTTTAGTTATTGGACTGAAAACGAGAGAATTTTGATGTGAGTCAGAAACATGATAGGCAGAAAGCCATTATGTGAAGTGGGCAATCACTGAAAACACGTTAACCCTCCCACGATCGCCCCTAAAATGTAAGCTCAGGAAAGTGGGGAAAAAGCGGGTGAACCATACAAAATCTTTCATATGATCCAAGAGAACAGGAATAAAAAACCCGAGTAGAAACCATGTCGCACCCGTCACTGATACATTAGTATCAGTTGCTCTATAAGTATCTGTCGAACAAAAAGTAGGTACTGAATGATTATATTTGCGTTTCATTCTTTATTTGAAGAATAAGAAGAAAATCAGAAGAAAAACATCGGGTTAGAAATACTAAATGAATTTTGATGTTTTAAACCAAACAGAAAAGGAATTTGATATCATCTGTGCATTTTGAAAATCAACTGGGTATCGACATGAAGGACAGTACAAGACTAAATGACCTACAGCTTTCTCAGCCTGACGGCACTCGTATTTCAGAATATCTAAAGAATTTCATTCGAAAAACATACTGGTACAACGCTCATGACACTCGTATACAACTTTTTGAGTTCCAATTACAATATCAAGCTGAAATTTTATACGCGGCCATAACTAGCGATTTCCAATTGAAGTGAAATATTTTCGAAGTGATACCATTTCCGGTTATACCGGAAGTGGGTCATGATTTTTGCTTGGGTGGATAGAAGATGGATCAAGGAATGTTTTAAGCAGTCTACACATGTCAAATGTTTATTGCGTTGTTCTGTATGATTTTTTCAATTTGGCCTTTTTCAAACAGCAATAACTCAATTTTTTCAAATGGCACGTGCCAATTTTTATATCGCCATCAGATGAAGCGTCAAATTTCAGATGGAATTGTATCAGCATGTACTATACCCATCTCTTATAGTTCCGAAATAATTTGGGAATATATTGAATTTTGATGATTTTGCAAGAACTAACAGAGAATGCTTTGAAATATTTGAATCAAGTAGCTGAACTTGCTACGCTCACCTGACAGGTGCCTAAAATTAATGTACTTGTCACTTCGTTCATTCGAATTTGATATTTCAACAAGAATTGTTGGTAATTTGAAGTGAAAATTTTTGAAAAACACCAGAATGATAATAAAATGGCTGATTATTCAAGCGAGGATATGTTTAATCTCTTTTTAATTTATGGCGAATGTCCAAAAGTGGTGGATAGAACTTGCAGGCAATTCAATAACCAATTTCCAAATTTGGCGCCTATGAGTAAAACAAAATTTTGAAAGGATTAGAAGCAATTTCTCTGCAATTTGGAGGAACAAAATATTCTCTGTTAGTTCTTGCAAAATCATCAAAATTCAATATATTCCCAAATTATTTCGGAACTATAAGAGATGGGTATAGTACATGTTTGTATGATTTTATCAATTTGGCCTTTTTCAAACAGCCATAACTCAATTTTTTCAAATTGCACGTGCCAATTTTATATATCGCCATCAGATGAAGCGTCAAATTTCAGATGGAATTGTATAAGCATGTACTAAATCCATCTCTTACAGTTCCGAAATAATTTGGGAATATATTGAATTTTGATGATTTTACAAGAACTAACAGATAATGCTTTGACATATTTGAATCCAGTAGCTGAACTAGCTACGCTCACCTGACAGGTGCCTAAAATTAATGTACTTGTCACTTCGTTCATTCGAATTTGATATTTCAACAAGAATTGTCCTTATTTCAGATTGAAAATATCCAAAAAATTCAACACATTTGGAATAAAACCACTGGTTATTCAAACGAAAATATATTTAATATATTTTTTAATTCATTTTAGAATGTCAAAAGTAGTGGGTAGAAATTGCAGGCAATTCAATAACCAATTTCCAAATTTACCGTCTAAGATTAATATAAAATTTCGAAGCATTAGAAGCAATTTTCTACAATTCGGATGAATAGAAATTGTAGGAACTAAGCGAAAACCAATCATCGAAGATAATTACATTAAGACTTCATCTTAGCGACTGAAGTTTTTTCTGAACCTACTTTGCGAATAAGATAAAGCTTCGTCAATAATCGGCTTTAATCTCTAATATAGAACTCATTCTAATATTTTGTAAAAAACAGAAAGTCAAGTGATAATTTCCATGAGGGAGCGAATCATAATACAATAGCCAACATAAAGCATTTCTTCCCAAAAGTTTGAAGAAGTTGGGGAAAATACCATCAAACCCTGCAGCTCGACGTGTTCTAACTGATTTAGAAGCACGCTTCAGCTCTTTCAATAGGACTGGTTCAGATAAGTTCGCTTCAGGAGACGAACTCTTTCGTTGTTTATGAAGAATTCGTTTAGTAAGCTCAACATCATTTGTGATTTGAACTACTCACAAATTTATATAATTGGTGTTATTAATGAATGGACTTTTCGAAACAGGATTTGCGTTCTCAACAGATCCCAAGAAGTTCGATTAGAATGACAGAAATCTATATAACTCATTAACTCATTTGATTCATCCTTCATTCCAGAATTTAACGAATTAAGAAAATAAGCTGTCTTTTCTCTGAATGAATTTGTTATCGATCCTCATATGGAATTTTAAATTCCTCTGATCAATCAGGTATATTGTTTCTACATAATAGGACACTATCTAACTGTTTGGAAAAATTAATTTCTTGAAATTCCATCTAGATGTCTCTAGCAAATTCAGGAAGGGACGAACCTGAAAATCTATAATAAAACGGATCTATACAGACTCTGAGTATATTCTGAGAAAACCTTTTCATAAACAGGTAGTGGAACAGATTCTGTAATCTTCTGAACTGAACAGAGATCATTAGAGAATGGAAAGTGCCTTTTAACTTAGCATCAAAGATGAGCTGAGATTCATACAATTCCATCCATTTGACAAGAAAAAAGACTTTTTCTGACATTGTCAGTATATGCCCATGAATGATGATGAAAATTAAAATCGTCAGAATGAAGAGCTGTATGTGGAAAAATTACATCAGGATCAATTGGTCAGATAAGTCTACGAGGTTTATAAATATTGACTATAGAAATATCAAACATTTGAGAAGCTATAAAAAACACTGGTTAGAATATCCCTTAATGCCAACCGAATTTGATGAAAAGAAAAATTTTTAACATAAAATTCAAGAGCGTACACAGGACTTACAAGATAATCAAATAATACATAACCTGTATATTTCCCCTCTCACGGAGTTGATCTTCAGTCGAAGTATGTAATTCTTGTGAAATAATTATTTACACAAAATCCTCTCTCTTGGACCAGAAGAGCCTTAAAGACCACGTTCGATCTGATGATGATGATGATGGCTATTTTTTTATTACAGAAGCAAGAATAGCCTCACAAAAAGGATTGCCATCTCTGATGAAAAATTAACTAATACATTTTATTTTGAAATAAAATGGATACATACAATGATTTTAAAATGCTTTAGAATAACAAATATTATACTATTGAAGACGGCTTTATTACGGGCAATCCGTTAAGTCCTTTGTTAGCACAAATATTCATGAATAATTTAGAGAAACTAATTAATCATCCACTCAGTAAATATTGTTTATACTGATATCGCTATGTAGACGATATCATTATTTGCTTCACAGGAACAGATAGACAGTTAAAATTTTCGAAATTCATATAAATTCATTACATCCAAAAATTAGATTCACAACCGGAATATAAAGCAATAATTCGATAAATTTCTTAGACGCAACAATTTCGAATGAAAATGGAAAACATGTTTTCGCAATTTACCATAAGCCGTCACATACAGATATTATAATACACAACTCATCGTGTCATCCGTATCAACATAAAATGTCAGCATTCAATAGTTTTATTCATAGATTGATTAACATCTCGTTATCACCAGAAAATTTCAACAAAGAATTAAATTCGATTAAACAAATAGCCAAAAATAATGGTTGCAATCCCAAACTAATAAATAATATTTTAAAAAAAAAAAGTAGAATCGCATTGAATGAAGTTACCCTCTCGATAAATTGAAACAAAATTCAACACCTCAACCTACGTTGCCATTAAAAGTGAGAAACTGAAATCATTCTTGAGTAGCAATAATTTCAACATAGCTTTCCAAACTAATAATAATTTAGGCAAATATATAAAAACTAATAAAACCAAATCAGGTAGAAACAATAAATCAGGTGTTTATAGATTGAATTGCAATGACTGTGATAATTTCTACATCGGTAGAACACATAGAAATTTTAATATTAGAATATCGGAACATAAACGCAGTTTTTCAAATAAAAAATCAGATTCAAATTACGCGAATCATCTCTTTGAAAATAATCACTCTTTCGACCCACAGTTTGAAATTTTGCATACAGATAAAAACTATTGGAAGGTAGATCTTTGGGAAACTTTAGAAATCAACAAATTCAAACACTCAGGTAGACTCATCAATGAACAAGTCGATTTAAGCACTTCACCGCTACTGAATCTCTTCGGGAAGCAATCTATTCCTTAGTTTTATTGGATGTACCTGTCATAAATAACCACTTAAGAAGAATCAACCCAATAAGCTTTCAATTATTTAAGAACATTTATATTTATATTCTCATTCTTATTTTCGGTACATTCATTCGTCTGAAGAAGCTGCGGTGTAGTGAAACGCGTTACGAATCATAATTATTAAGTAAAACTTCAAAAAACACATTACTTGTTTTTACTTTAGGATGTAATGAAGTTATGAATTAGGAAAAAATCATGAGTTTGTATCTTCTGTGCTGTGAACATATCCCTTCAATCGCAGCTTATTTCATTTTTCCGTGGCCATGCATTTTTCATAAATTTCATCAAATAAACATTTTCAAGTCCGTAGTGAACACTGATAAAAATTTTCTGGATTCATTTTGTTTCAGAAGTTCGTCGGTGAGTCGCCATAAGCTAGGAACTCGTCAACACAGTCCGTATCGAGCATTCTATTTTCAATCAAAAATTACTTTCACGTGGTTAATCTTATTCATAGTTTTTGTGCCGAGACGTTTTACACTTTTGTAAATGTACTGCATTGACTGAAGATAATCAACTGATAATAGTTACAAAGCATTATTCGGGGCATTTGGCACAAATATCAAGAAAGGAGACACCCTCGTCAAAAACGGAATTCTGGTCCACCTTATCTATATACGGCCTGGTTAACTATTATACAATTAACTATTTCAAATTCCTCCATTTGAATAAATGTTCTGAGTCATTTAAATTTCCAAATATTAGGTCATCTTAGGTGAAACAGTTGATAAACTTTTTGCTAATAGTAAATAAACCTTATCAAGAAAAATTAATTGATAGCTATGTCTCGAATAAAATTGAATGACTTGCTTAAAAGTAATATATGTCAGTCAATAAGAAAAATAAGAAAAGCATGTACCACGTTCAAATTATTTTATTTTTAGAAACAGAGATATAATGTGATATTCATATTCCGATGCAACGGCATAGTAGAAAATATAATCTAATTTTCTCATTCTCATTCGAATTGGAAGAAGAATCCGAATAGCAGAGAATCTACAAAATAAAATAAAATATTCTCTTATAATAATTAAGAATTTAATCCTTTGAGATGTAATTCAATAGAATAAATTCTGTGTTAGTTCACAGCTTTCTCTAGATCTTGCTGTGTTCTGTTAACACAGTCAAGGTTCATATGGTCCTGAAAGTTGAGCAACTTCACTACTTGTATAAATGCCGAATGGTATGTTCTATCTTTGTAGACGATTTATTGTAAAATTCCATATTTCTCTATTCAATTAAATAGTTGAAAAATTATTTGTAATTTTATGGCTATGAATGTTTATGTTATCAGTTAATGACCAAGATCGTGAAGTTCAGTTAAACGTTTATGTCTTGAACTATCAAATATGTTTCAATCCAGCGGCTTTGTGATTGCCCTGCAAAATTGGTAGGTGAGTACAAATTTTCGTAATAGAATTACTTTTTCAGATTGTGAGAATGTTAAAACTGATGATGAAAATCACGATTCTACTTCTGAATATTTTGGAGCAGCTGATATTTCTGAATACAATACAACCAGGTTTGAATTGTCCAAGGAAAATCCAATATTTTTTTGCATCAAGGTCTTTGAAAAATAGAGCCACATGTGGATGAAGATAACCTTCATAAAGAAAAAGTAGACATATTGATTAATCAATTGAAACAAATTAGGAATGAAAAAAATAACCCTATTCTTCTTCAGCTTTATCTTTCTTAATCCACTGACAATCTTCAATGAATTATGATCTGTTAATAACATTTTTCATTTCATAGCAAGGAATATATCTGTAAAGTCTCTCCTCAGACGAGACAGTCCCAGCAAATTCTCACGACAAAAACGACATTATTTTTTCATCTTCACTTCTTCTCTGAGAAAAAGTTGAGCTGCTAATCGACACAAATTAAATTTTTTCAAAATTGGTTTTTAGCTCAAATAGCATATAAGTATATTCATCCAACTTAGAAAATGTTTCAGAAATAGTTTTGGCTTTAACAATCTGTTCTACTATCAGAAATTTCAAGAATTTTAATCTATCACCGATTCCCAATGAACTGCAGTTCAAAGTTCAAATGGTACCTAGAAGTGATATATTTAGTTCAGAAAGCTGGTTTGGTAGTCCCTTGTATAATCTGATAATCACAGCACAAATCATAATATGTTCAATAAGCTTTGATTAAAAGATGTTAGCTGATATAACGTTCTTTGATTTTACATAAATAAAAGTTCCATCCGTAACAAAAATTATAAATATTGTTAATCAATTGAAACAAATAAGAAATGAAAAATAACCCTATTCTCCTTCAGCTTTATCTTTCTTAATCCACTGCCAATCTCCAATGAATTATGATCTGTTTATAAAATTTTTCATTTCATAGCAAGGAATATATCTGTAAAGTCTTTCCTCAGACAAGACCGTTCCAGCAAATTCTCACGACAAAAACGACATTATTTGTTCATCTTCACTTCTTCTCTGAGAAAAAGTTGAGCTGCTAATCGACAAAAATTAAATTTTTTCAAAATTGGTTTTTAGCTCAAATAACTCATAAGTATATCCATCCAACTCAGAAAATGTTTCAGAAATAGTTTTGGCCTTAACAATCTGTTCTACTATCAGAAATTTCAAGAATTTTAATCTATCACCGATTCCCAATGAACTGCAGTTCAAAGTACCTAGAATATATTTAGTTCAGAAAGCTGGTTTGGTAATCCCTTGTATAATCTGATAATCACAGCACAAATCATAATATGTTCAATAAGCTTTGATTAAAAGATGTTAGCTGATATAACGTTCTTTGATTTTACATAAATACAAGTTCCATCAGTAAAAAATTGAATTAATTCCTGAATTAATTAATTATGGCCAAGCGTATCAACAATAAACCGCATTGCTTAACAACGTTTTGGTTTTCTAACGAATGGACTTTTTCACTTCACGGAGGTGTCCTAATTTATTTCGAGAAACCCACACTGAATATCCGGAAATGCTATATGTTTGAGTAGGAATTTTGGGCTACAACCTAATCGGTCCTCTGTTCATTCCTGGTAATTTAAACAGAAAAATTAATCATTCAATTGGTATCAGAGAAACTCCTATTAAACAACAATTGAATTCCAAAACAGACGAGGCTCCTTCCTAATACGTTATCTAGTTAGCTAGAATAGATTGGAAGAAGAGTCCTATGGATCTCTTGACGTGAACATCTTCATTGGGAACATCTCCAAAATTGTTGTGACGCAGCCTTAGAATTTGGACAATCTACGCCAGCGAATAGTAGATGAGTATTAGATGATGTTAGAGACGGTTTTCAGTCAAGATTGTATCATTATTTGGAAGTAAATGAAGGACAATTTGAACATTGATTTCATTTTTCTATTGTGAACTTGATAAAATTATGAAATATTTTCAAGATATCATAACGAAACCTAGTTTCCTTGTTTTAATCCTCAAGGTAAGTGAATGCATTCAAATACTAACTGCCCTAGAAAGAATCCCCTCCAAAACGAAAACTGATTCATTTTCCCTTTTTTCAATAATCTCGGAAATAGCCAAAATATTTAAGTTAGAAAATTATTTTTTGCAAAAAGATATCTCCAAATTACTCTACTCATGAGTCGTTGTAAAGAGGCTTCGAAGAGCTTCCAAATGAGATATCGCTCGAGCCGTTTGCCCTATTCAATTTTGAGGGGTTAAAGCACCCCCCCTCTTAGGAGGTTGCTCGTTAAAGTCTCAAATATACATCAATAGATGTCTCCAAACAAAATAACAGTTTCCACAAGTTTTCCCAATCACTACTGGGCAAGAAATATACAGGGTGAGAAGAATCACCCTCAATAAAAATGATCCGATGAAAATGGTGAATTATCGTCATAGCTCAATTTCAAGTGTTCTTTCAAAAATGTTTACGCGAATTGTTTTCAATCGAATGATGAATCATTGGAATGAATTCCATAGAGTAATAAATTGTTAGTATGGATTTCGGATTGGAAAGTCTACAGAATCTGGCGTTCCAACATTTGTCAAAAATGTGTATGAATCATTAAATTGCAGTCTATTCGTGTCTTTTATTTGACTTCATGCGCGCATACGACTGCCTGATATATAAATATACCCAGGGTATATTTCTTAACTGGCTGGGAGTTTTTTATCCAACAGAAGCATGAAAATTGCCTATATGAGGAGTTCTGTACGGATCTTAGAGCTCCACAGGGCTCAGTTCTCGGTCCACCCTTGTTCATGTAATCTGATGATAGTCTCACTAAATAAATCAATGCCGATGTAAAGGAGATATTTGGTGATGATACATCTTTGTTGGTTGCGACTAAAATTCTTCTGCAAAGAAATTGAATGTAGAGGAAACTGAATGTATGATTTTTGAATCAAATGACACTCCAATCATTTTCGAGAAGAATTTAGTCAATAGTCAAGTTAAGTAGGCCCATGTTAGAGTAAAGACTCATTTTCATCAGTGATGGAATCTTTTTATATATGTCTTATATACCGAATTTAAGTTTGAAAAATTAATTTGATTTCATGAATTCGCTTTCTGTAATATAAAAATTCTACTGATTCGGAGGCATGACACGGCTAGATATAAACGATCACCTTCATATTAGTGCATAAAAAATTTTAATTAACTTCCAAATAAATTTAAACTGTTTTGTCGTATCTCCATGATAAAAGAACGTACCTTAGAATCACATACGCAATGAAAAGTCAATCAGATCCGAAAAATATAACATGCAAATATGATGACAATGACAAATTCATAAACTTATTTTCCAACAAACCACGAACACCTAAATCTTTTTATCATCGAGTGCGGTCCGATCTCTCAACACTTAACACCACTCTTCCTATCTGTCTCCCTTTAAGGCGTGAAATCTCTCTTCCTTGGACTATAAAACAACCAAATAAAATTACCACCCTGACACAATTTGACAAATATTCAACAAATAATAACATCATTATACAGAATCTGCGAAGCATAATGAATAGCTATAAGGGTTATACCGAAGTATACACACGCATCCAAATTCGGGGATGGCGTAGGAGCAGAGGTTGTGGCATCTAATTATGTGCTTAAATTCACTTCACCATCACAAAGCAGCATGTACACTGCTGAACTGTTCGCTATACTTCAAGCCTTAATATACATCAATTCCTCAGAAGAAGATCATCCTCACCGATTCACTCAGCTCCCTTCAGACACTCAAGAAAACATTCTCCAATAACACCATCGCAAATAAAATAAAACAAGAACTAGAAAAGTGCCGAACGAAAGAAATCATTTTCATCTGGGTGCCATCACACATAGGAATTCCAGGTAACGGAGAAGCTGACAAACACGCTTGTGAATCCATCAGTGACGAAAACGCAGTACGGGTGAGAGACTTAGTGACTAGTGACGTGAAGAAGTTCATAAAATCGAAATTGAATTCTGCATGGCAATTTAAGTGGTCGAACACGATCTTAAAACTCCGGTCAGTGAAACCATGGTCGAGATTACCACTTGATCGAAAATCACAAATAAAAATCGCGCGACTTAGACTTGGACACACGATCTTCAACCACAGTTATTTAATGAGTAGGGAGCCACAGCCCTAATGTCACAACTGTCAGATTCTCTGATAAGAGAAGACTGTATCAGATTCTCGATAATATTGAAGAAACCCTTGGACCAAATCGCAACTTTGAAAATACCATCAAGTACCTACTAGCTGTAAACATTGAAAATATTTAAATATTCTGTTACCCCCGGGTTGATGCGATCCTTGTTAAATAAAAAAAAAATAAATATTTCGACAGTCTCAATGGGTATTCGACCGCCAACTGTATAACTGACTGGACGTTCTATACATCTCAGATGTAGAAGACAATTGAAAAAGATTATTATTAATAATCAATCAAAGCATGTTTGATTTTCCTCTTTGGTATTATTTTCCCAGAACTTTTCTGACAATAGCACGCTTACTTTTAATTGCAATCTTAGTGATTGCAATCACTAATGGGTTAATTTCAAGGCATGTAACTGCTTTACTGATTCACTGTTTTATGACATGCTGAGCAACTTATTGATATTTCTGTATCTTTGTGCTATATGTGATTTCTATACTTTTATCATTTTACATCTGCAAAATCAATCAGCTACACGTTTTTCCCTCAAGCTCCAAAGAACTACATCAGGACGTTTGGCAACACTTGCTCTATCGGTAAGAATGGTTTTGTACCAGTATATTTTTCAGTTTGCTAGGATGCTTGCGGGTGTATATTTTTGTTTCTCTGTTTCAGGTATCAGTTGACATTTTGCGGCAGAAGGGTAGTATATTACCTTTCGAACTTCATCGTACCGTTTTTCGTATTTACATGCAGCGACGCTGTCACTTCTTCCAATTATACAGGGTGTTACATAATAGTATGTCACAACTTGAGGGCGTAAATCTACATCCAATTTTAAGAAAAATGAATTCATATAAACATAGGTCCACAAACGCTTCGTTACTGAGCTACAGGGTGTTGAAGTTTCCGGAAAAATTGTTTTTCTTCAAAACTCCTGCACTTTTTGAGATATTCAGCCAAATTTGAAATGCAAGCTATTTTTACAGCCTCCATCAATACACGTCCGAAATTTTAACTAGAATCTACAAGGTGTTTTCTCACCGGAAACATATCTTCTTTGCCCTTTCAAACTTTTTTTCAGTACGCCACTGATCAGTGTACAATCAATTTTATTATCTTCGTTCAATTTAGAAACTTTTTGACAACTGTAATTTTTTGTATCTCCAACCGTTCCCGAGCAAAACATTATTAAACGATTGTATGCATTCGCTGAATTGAAAGCTTTGATTTTTTTCATTTATTCATTTATTTTGACAGTTGCTAAAGTTGAACCAGTGTCTGCTCGAATTGTTTATTGAATTAACGATTAGCCTTAAGACATTTGAAGTTATTGCTGTAAGAAAAAATGGCTAATTTTACTAACGCCGAATTGGCTGATATCCATTACATGTACGGTCTGGCTGACGGAAACACAACAGAAGCTAGGCGATTATATCAGGTGCGCTTTCCAAATCGAGTAACACCAGACAGGCGAACATTTTCAAATATCCACAGAAGGTTGAGGGAAACGGGTACTTTTACTGCAAATAATCATTTAAAAGGTGCAACTCAAACTATGAGAACTCCAGATATTGAGGAAGCAGTTTTGAATTGTATTGATTTGAATCCTCATGTGAGTACAAGAAAAATTGGAAATCAGTTGAATATTTCACATGTTCTAGTTTGGAGGATTCTCCACGACTTTTTATTGTACCCGTTTCATATTCAACGCGTCCAAACTCTACTCCCTCAAGATTTTCCTTCAAGACTGAATTTCTGCTGATGGTTCTTAGATAAAATTAGAGAAAATGCTCATTTTGATAGTGAGAAAATGTTCACAGACGAAGCTATTTTTTTTTGAAAACTGCTATCACAAATTTTTACAGTAAACATTATTGGGCTGAGAAAAACCCCCATTTGATTGAAGAATCTCATCATCAAGAACAATTCTCACTAAATGTCTGGATCGGAATAATTGGAAATTTTTTGATTGGGCCATTGTTTTTCCTAACAGACTAAACAGTCCCGCTCATCGGCAATTTCTTGAGAAAGAGTTAACCTTATTGCTCGAGGATGTGCCAATTTTTGGCGAGAAACATAATGTGGTACATGCATGACGGGACACCAGCACATTTTAGTGGAGAAGCTATGGAATTCATGAGTAATACATTCAACAACCGATGGATAGGTCAGAGTGGGCCAGAACCATGGCCTCCTAGGTCCCCAGACTTAAATAGTTTAGACTTTCTCTTATGGGGATATCTCAAAAGTTTAGTTTATACCACTCCAGTGAACACTGTAGGAGAATTGAGAAATCGAATAATAACCTCTTGTGACACGATAAGAAATATCCCAGGAATATTTCAAAGAGTGCATAATAATATGCGAAGAAGGACAGAGGCCTGTATTCTTGCAGGTGAAGGACACTTCCAGCAATTTATTTAGTTTTTAATTGTTCTTTTATTTTAGTTTGATATTGAATAAGGATAAGTTGAGTCTCAGAAACGAGCTTCCAAAATAAAAGCAAATTTTGGGCATACCTATCGAGTATTTCTACTATTTTTTTTTAATTAGCGAATAACATACGATTCAAATAATTCAAATTCAATAATTTTTCACTCGAAAACCGTTGGTTATTTTAAGTTGGTGAGGAAGGTCTACTATATTGCTGCATACATTTTAAGACATCCATATAATCTAAGTGACCCTTCTTGTGTTTCTGTTGATTCTCATCTTTTATCTTGAATCCTTTCACCATGTCAGTTGAAAGGTCAGTTAGCAGAATCAGTGCTAAACAAAACCATAATGGGCTCAATGTGTTTCCCAGACAGATGCCTTTTCTTATCGATATTCTGTCTATTGTATAGGACTTTTGAGGTGTTTTCAGATTCAGTGTTGTGGACCATTTTTCCAGGACCATTTCAAGGAAGCTGATTACTTTCGTATCTAATAAAAATTTCCGAGATCTTCATCCACCAATAATGGGGATAGAATCATGAGCCTTGCGGTAATCCCTATGAGTAGTTATTATATATCGTTGCATTATTATTTATTACGGCATCTTTCTTGCAGCCTTTTTGTCTTCACCGATGATGTTCTCTCGATGTTTTGTAATTTCTATGCAATGCCATAGAAAAGAGAACATATGTTTTTGTTTTGTTTTTGAATTCTTTTTTTCTGAAAATTTTCGTAATAACTAAAATAATTTGAGAATGTGGATAACGCTTTTATTTTTTCTTATTTTTACAACAGAAAGCTATTCATTTCCGAATTCAAAGCACTTTGAGACGTTCGCGAACTTGAGGAAACATCTATTACGTACATATGCATAGAAACTGAATCATCGTTCTCTGACCCTCTTATCCGAGTTATCTCGAGCGCTAGAAGTTTATTTAGTTGATAATATATTTCATAATGATTTCTGCGTAATCTTCAAATCATATTTCCTGCATTTTTTCTACATATGATTTTTTGATTGTTAAACAGAGGGAAATTTATTTGTGCACATCACTTGTAACCGAATGGCATCTTCATTCTTTTGAGCGGGTATTTCCTTTAAAACCATTTCAAACATAAGAAATGAGTACAAAGATACACATTGCCAATATACCATAATTATTATTTATTTTGAATATTTCATACGTGTATATTCGATTATACCACAATTGCATAGCAACTTTGTTATTTAATACAGACAAACGTGTATATTGATGACTGGTTCCATAACACTTGATATTCCAATTACAAAAACACCTAACACATAAGTCTAGCTTGTTTCGTTCATGAAATATCCTAGTTTAACTCGAAAATTATCGAATCGATCTTTTGATTATTGAAAAATTGATATATATCGAGAACAGCGTAAGCTACCAAAATAATGAAAGGTGTTTTGCGAACGAGTAACCATGCGGGACATAACCCATATCCGACTGAATCTCAGTCAGTCTACAGAGTGCTTTTTTTTCCGCCTCAAATTTCGAAACGAAAAAACATCGAAAAGTACGTTTTCTCAAATTGTAACCCATTTTTTCTTGCAATTCATTAGATTCGCCGTAAAAAACTAAATGAAGTTCCCCATATATACCCGTACCTGATATTTCAAGTTTCCAAGTTATGGCGAAAAAACGAATTTTACGTACCTACCTAAAATTGGCAAAGGCGGTTTAGATTCCCGCACGTGCATAGACAGTTCCCAGAGCATTAACAAATAACTGTCATTTGGTCATTGGATAATTGATAAATTAAGAGAAAAAAATGCGAAACTGCAGTTGTTGTCGAATTCCCAAAGTCATATTGAAAAATATCAACACGAATAAAATTCTATTTTGATAAATTTCATAATAATTGTTAGAAGAGATGACCATTCACTTCTAAACATAGTTCTATTCGATGTATTACACCCTGTGTTGTGGCTCGCCTCAGCTCCTCCACATCCAACTGCTTGAAGACATTTTGCAGTATTATGCAAATCATATCTTGAAGTCACAGGTTCAGAATAAATTTCATTCTTCAGCTTTCCCCAAAGATAAAAATCCATAGGCGTTAGGACAGGTTGCCTTGGAGGCCACAAAGACGTTCCAATCCATCTATCTTCAAACATTGTAAAGAACCTGTATATATATTCTAAGATTTAAGAAATGAAACAAATTGTAAATATTAACATAAGCTCTACTAATCTGGGATGACCAGAGGATAATTTCCCAATTCATAATTTGATTTCAAATACCATCATAAAATTTATTATTTTATCACCATAGGGATGCAATGAATGTCCCTTTAACAGCTTGGTACAATAAGCCGGAAAAGGTTTATTACTCTAGGGTTTGCCCAGTTACGTAGTACCACATTTTTGATATTTGTTTGCAATATTTCTGAAATATTGTTATTCTTATTTTTCAAACCAATGAAATGTGTGCATCCCTACCTAAATGATAAGTCCAACCTTAGTTAGTTTCAGGAAGACATTATAGATGTTGTTTCGTCTTCAATTTTATGTTTAAGATTTCTTAATTTTTTATTTTTTTTTTCACATTTAACTTTGATATTGCGTACAAACTAACTCATTTTTCAATGTACATTTTTCGTTGTGTTTGCTTTCATGAGACTGGAAGTTATGCGAGAGAACTTTTTCTTCCGATTTCGCGGCATTCAAAATTCGTTTCATTAAATTAAAATTCAAATACATATGGTCTTGGCGCTCTTTATCGGTTTTCAATTTCCCGGACATCTGTGAATGGAAATCGTGCCTCAGGGTAGCGCGCCAACCAGCCTGCTACAGAGAGTACTATCGACCGTATAGTGCCGCTCGAAATATAAGATTCGCTTATATGAATTGCAGTTGCGCCAAAAACCTCGTTTTCACTTCCATGTGGAATCAAGTTTGTCTATTGTGACATAAAAGACTATTGAAATACATTTACCTCATAAATCATTAAAACCCAAACTAAGATATTTTCCAGGCCTGGACTACAGTGAAACTACAGTGCATAAAACGTAGTGCCCTATAGTGATTGTGAACTGAGTTTGAATGCATAGCTGTTCGCATCCTGGGTCTCCTCTATAAGTAAGTCAAGACAATAATTGAACAATCTCGTTACATTCGTTTCTTTCAATCTTTCGTAAATTTTATATATATTTTTCGTTCAGCACTCATAACTGAATGATACAATTTAGCGTATCAGTTTCTCCTATGAGTTTTTATATACAGTCCACAGAAATTAACAATATTCTCGCTTATAACACTCCATTTTTGATCCGGCTCGAAGGAAGGAATGAAAGAATATTGAATATTTTCAGGATTGTATATAAAACTCATAACTGAATGATACAATTTAGCGTATCAGTTTCTCCTATGAGTTTTTATATACAGTCCACAGAAATTAACAATATTCTCGCTTATAACACTCCAGATGTGTGTGTATACCAGACCAGGCAGAATCATTTTTAAGATATTATAAAACGTGTAAAATCTAAACAAAATAAATAAGGTTAGTACAGTAGTGCTTCAACTTTAATTAAAACAACCATTACTCAAATAAATCAAGTGCAATATTATTAATATAAAACAAAACAATTCAATTCGCTTTAAGAGGAAATCAACGGTTAAGTTGTGATACTCCTGCGATCCTCAACATGGTCCTTCGAGCCGGATTCTGAAAAACGAGTGCAGAAGAAAACTTCAATCTAATCAAAACAATACTACAGGCTGAGAACAAAAGAAGCGAAGAAAACTACTCTAATTTGGTGAGTTCCTATTCAAGCCGTCCTTATTAATTTCCTATTTCAATTGTTTATTATTGCTTCATTTGTGTTAATATGTCTGAAACAATTAAATCCTTATCTACAAAAAGGGGCTACCTTAAAGCTAAATTAACGCGATTCAATACCTTTCTTAATAGTCTTGATGGCAAAATTACGGCAGGTAGTTTCGTCGATACTGAAAATCGTCTCGACGGAATAAAGCCACTTCTATCAGAATTTAATACTCTCATTATCAAATCAACAGAAATTTATGATCAAGAAGAAACACCTATTCCTGAAGAATTAATGTTTGATTTAGAAAAATTTGAAATGGATTATTATTCCACTATTAAAAGGCAAAATTAATTATAAATGCTAGAAATTCTGGTTCAGAAAATAAAACTCCTTTCATTCAATTGCCATTTATGCCTCTTCCTAGTTTTGATGGAACGTACGATAAATGGTTAGAGTTTCGAGATACATATAAGTCATTAATTCACGAATCAAATAGCATTAGTAATATTCAAAAATTTCACTACTTACGTTCCTGTATTAAAGGTGAGGCCGCTGAAGTCATTCAAAATATTGAAATTGCATCTATACATTACGATAATGCATGGGAAATTCTTTGCAAACGCTATGATAATGAAATCCAAATCATTTCCAAACATATACAGGCGATTTTAGATATTCCTTCACTAAGCAGGAATGCGCAAAGGAATCAAATTAATTCATGATGAAAGTATCAAACATTTACGTTCATTAAAGTCCTTGCAAGAACCCGTAGATTATTGGGACAGAATAATAATGCATATTTTAGTTATTAAATTAGATCAGCGTACTCGACGCGATTTAGAAACAATTCGTGGTAGAGATAAATCATTTTCACTTTCTTCATTTTTCAACTTTTAGAAAATAAATTCAACGTTTTGGAAACCTTAGATATTTCTAAACCTATCTACAAGCCAGTAAATAATAAACATATTAACAATGCAAACAAGCCATATTTTCAATCTAAGGCAAATCAATGTTATACGTCAATTAACACTCAAATACAATGTACATTTTGTAAAATTAATCATCCAACTTCTACTTGCCCAGACTTAATTAAAATTCCAATAAATCAAAAATATAATGAAATCAAAAAACGTAAGCTTTGTAGTAATTGTCTGAGAGCAAACCATTCTATCAAAGAATGTAAGTCGAAATCAACTTGTAAAAATGTAATAAAAGACATCATACACTTCTACATAATGATGACTTCTATACAAGTAGTATTTCAGAATCCATAAATAAATCTAATAATCATATTCAACCATCAAATGGTACTATTAATCAATACCTAGTACTAGCGCTTGTAATATAGAAAATCAATCCACAACAAATTCATGCCAAATTAATTTTGTGAATAATCAAATTCTTCTTTCTACAATTACAGTTCAAATCAAAAATAAACATGGTCAATTTATTAGGCGCGAGCACTTCTTGACTCGGGGTCTCAGTCAAATTTCATTACCCAATCCTTATGCAATGAACTAAATTTGAATAAATTTAAGTTAAATGCCACAATTGTAGGTGTAAACGGTGTTACATCAAACATTGAGTCTAAAACGGAAGTAACGCTCTTTTCTATTAACAACAATTTTTCCATTATGATGTCTTGTTTAGTAATACCTAGAATCACAGAAAATTTACCAACTTATTCATTCAATCCCCTTCAATTAAATATTCCATCCGATATTTGTTTAGCCGATCCGACATTTAATACATCTTCAGAAATAAATTTACTTATTGGATCTGCTACGTTTTGGGATCTGTTAATTACAGGTCAAATTAAACTTGGTGACAATTTACCTACCTTACAGAACACTAAATTTGGTTGGATCATTGCGGGTAATTCAAAAATTGAGTCAATTAAGAACAATACAAAATTTATAAATAATGCGTGTACTAATCAAGTATGCGATACTCTGAATCTGAATCTATCAAAATTTTGGGAGTTGGAAAATATTAGTAATGAAAATATCTTATACACAAAAGATGAACAGAAATGTGAAAATCTATTTGTGAATACTACCAAACGAAATGGCAACGGTAAATTTGTTGTTCAAATTCCTTTCAATGAAAATTTGTCAAAATTAGGTAACTGTAAAGAATTAGCACTAAAACGTTTTTATAATTTAGAAAGATCATTAAATCCGCCACAGGATATTATTTACCACATCATGGCGTTCTCAAAGAATCCAGTCTTACTACCAAATTGCGCGTGGTTTACGATGGCTCAGCTAAATCAAAAATAATTTATCATTAAACGATGTGCAATTAGTTGGACCACCTATACAGGGTGAGTTATTTTCAATTTTACTCCGGTTTAGACAACATAAATTTGTACTTACTGGAGACATTGAAAAATGTTCAGGCAAATATTAATTGATGAATCACAAAGAAAATATCAACGTATTCTGTGGCGTCCGAACGCAAGCTTACCTTTAGCTACTTACGAATTGAATACAGTTACACAAGGTACGGCTTCAGCTCCATTCTTGGCTAGTAGATGTATAAAGCAGTTATCCATCGAAAACGAATTCAATAATCCGAAACTATCCAACATTATTGCACAAGATTTCTATGTAGACGACCTAATTACAGGGCATCAAATGAACGCGAGCTATTTACCATTTTTGAATCAATTAATACTATATTTAATGCTAGTGGTTTTCATCTTCGCAAATGGATGTCTAATAATACTAATTTAACGTCCTTAATAAATGATATCCCGACTAATACTAATCATACATTTTCTGCTGATAATCAAACTAAAACACTGGGCATTTATTGGAATTCAATTGATGACACCATACAATATTCGTCCGAATTCAAAAACACCTCTAAGATTACTAAACGGACAATTATTTCCTTAATCTCACAAATTTTTGACCCTCTAGGCTTATTAGGTCCTGTAACCATAACAGGAAAGCTTCTTATGCAAAAAATTATGGCAAAATAATTTATCATGGGATGATTATATTCCAATGGATATTCAACAAAAATGGTTACAATTTAATTATAATTTACAATCACTAACTAAAATTAGTATACCTAGATTTGTATTACATGACTCTCCTAATTTTACTATAGAACTTCATGGATTTTCGGATGCCTCCGAGTCGGCATATGGAGCATGCATTTACTTACGATCAATAGACCAATATCAGAATATAAATTCTCATTTATTGTGTGCTAAATCCAGGGTTGCACCTATTAAAAAGATAACCATTCCAAGATTGGAGCTGTGTGGTGCAGTTCTTTTAGTGCATTTGTACACAGCTGTTATCAATTCATTACGAGTTGATATAAAAGAAACATATTTTTGGTCCGATTCGTCAATTGTCTTATCTTGGATAAATTCAGATTGTAACAAATATAAAACCTTTGTCTCAAATCGTATCGCGGAGATAAAAACAACAACAGACCCAATTAAATGGCATCATGTTTCATCTAAAGACAATCCTGCCGATTTAATATCTCGCGGTGTTAATTGTAATGCAATTATTGATTCCAATTTGTGGTTTAGTGGTCCATCATGGCTATCTAATAGTAATTCTGACTGGCCCATAAATTCATTTAAGCCGATTCCTGCAGACTTAGAATTAAAAACAGTTGCTAATGCTAATTGCGTGAAAAAGGATAATGAAATTGATAAATTTATTGAAAAATTCTCAAACCTATACACACTTAAAAAAGTGTTTGCTAATTGTTTACGCGCAATCAATAATATGAAAGTAATTAGGGCTGAACGTAAGACTGATAAATTCACTGCACAGGAATTAGACATGGCATTATTACACATCATCAAACTCGTTCAGGCAAACACATATAAATCCGAAATTACAAATTTAAAACTTAAAAAACCAATTAATAAGCAAAGTAATTTACTAATGCTGAATCCTTTCATTGACGATGATGGAATAATTAGAGTTGGCGGTAGATTGCATAATTCAGAATTCAAGTATAATAAAAACATCCAGTAATATTACCATCAAATCATTTTTGACTAAATTAATTATGCGAACTGAACATATTAGATTAATGCATTGCGGTCCTAACCATCTACTTTCTTCATTAAGGAAAAATTTTGGCCTATAGCAGGAAGAAACCTAGCTAGAAACGTCACACGAAATTGCGTTCATTGTTTTAAAACTAATCCCACACCTTCCAATTTCTTAATGGGTTCATTACCAAAATCACGTATAAGTATAGATCTTCCATTCAATAATGTTGGTATAGACTATGGCGGTCCCATTTTGATAAAGGATCGTAAAGGAAAATTCGCAAAAGTTTAAAATCTTATATATGTTTATTCATATGTTTCTCGACAAAGGCTATTCATATCGAATTAGTCACCGATCTGAGTACAGAAACATTTATAGCGGCTTTCAGAAGATTTACTTCTCGGAGGGTAAGCCCTAAATGTTTATTCAGATAATGGGACGAACTTTATTGGAGCAAAAATCAATTAAATAGCATCATTAATTCCAATGATTTCAATAATAAAATCGCCTCCGAATTAATAAAGAATAATATAACCTGGCATAATATCCCACCGGGAAGTCCTCATTTTGGCGGACTCTGGGAAGCTGGAATAAAATCGGTGAAATCACATTTAAAACGGATATTGGGAAATGCGTTAGTAACATATGAAGAATTGTACACATTGTTGGCACAAATCGAAGCAATTTTGAATTCCGTCCTCTCTCACCTTTATCATCCTCCCCGATGATCCTAATCCTTTGACACCTGCTCACCTACTAATAGGTAGATCATTAACGGCCTTGCCTGACGTAAACCTGAAGGAAGTTTTGAGAACCGGTTGTCAAAATTCCGAAGAATTCAGAAGCTCACCCAACATTTCTGGGAACGTTGGCATAAGGAATATATCTCCGAACTTCAAGTAAGAACCAAATGGAAGATTTCATCACACAATATTAAAGTTGGGGATATGGTAGTCATGAAGGAAGATAACTTGGCACCCTACATTGGCAGCTAGGCAGAGTCGTGGAAACTCACAAAGGAAATGATGAAGCAGTACGTATAGTGTCAGTGAAGTTAGCAAATGGCAATATTTTTAAACGATCCGTGAACAAAGTTTGTGTGTTACCCTAGAGACTAGTTGAAACACAAGCCCCAGTAGTTATCTGTTGAATACCTACGGTATTTCAAAGGCGGCAGTATGTAAAGAACCTGTATATATATTCTAAGATTTAAGAAATGAAACAAATTGTAAATATTAACATAAGCTCTACTAAGCTGGGATGACCAGAGGATAATTTCCCAATTCATAATTTTATTTCAAATACCATCATAAAATTTATTATTTTATCACCATAGGGATGCAATGAATGTCCTTTAACAGCTTGGTACAATAAGCCGAAAGAGGTTTATTACTCTAGGGTTTGCCCAGTTACGTAGTACCACATTTTTGATATTTGTTTGCAATATTTCTGAAATATTGTTATTCTTATTTTTCAAACCAATGAAACGTGTGCATCCCTACCTAAATGATAAGTCCAACCTTAGTTAGTTTCAGGAAGACATTATAGATGTGTGTATACCAGACCAGGCAGAATCATTTTTAAGATATTATAAAACGTGTAAAATCTAAACAAAATAAATTAAGTTAGTACAGCAGTGCTTCAACTTTAATTAAAACAACCATTACTCAAATAAATCAAGTGCAATATTATTAATATAAAACAAAACAATTCAATTCGCTTTAAGAGGAAATCAACGGTTAAGTTGTGATACTCCTGCGATCCTCAACAAACATATCAGTTAAAATTCTATAATTTTCATTTGTGCCATGAGCTGGCGCTCCATCGAGTTATTACCAACAACGCCTTGATTCAGCTACTGATAAATTGTTAACGAAGTCACTTACTACCGTCCTCAAAATCTGCATATGGTGTTCACCGTTTTAGTTTTCATCATACACAAAATACGGAAATTTATTGTCCTTCAAAAGTACATACACATTAAAATAAATTTATTTTGAGGATTTCTTTCCCCTGTAGTATGAGGATTTGGGTTGGCCCAAAATTGTGAGTTATTCCGATTATAAACCCCTTATAAGGAAATTCGGCCTCATCCGTCCAGATAATCCTTCTGAGAAAATCGGGATCCTCTTGTGTTCTGGAAGAAGGATCTCACACAGTTCTATTCGAAGCTGTGAATCGTCAGCTTGTAGAGTTTGGACCAGTGAAAATTCATAAGGGTGCAGTTTATGTTTTTTTTACAATTCTGTGAATACTACTATGAGGTTAATTCAGATCATGCTCTGCTATTGTCAATAATGCACGTGGATTAACATCAAAATAAGCTAGAACGGCAATTTCATTGTCTTCATTGTCGACTACAGGCGATGAAAATGATGTCTTATTCTGGACAGTTCCAGTACAAAGAAAATTTGTAACGTATCCCCTGTATTTTTTAGCTGTCATAAACAGCATATTTGGATATAATTCGTTAAATCTCCTACAAGTTTTACTCACATTCCGTCTCTCATCTCCATAAATAAGAAAAAGTATTAGCTCATTTGTGTTCGAATTAACTCAACTGACAGTTAAAACAATAATATTTCGTTACTCTCTATGTTCTGGGGTATGTCTATGCACTCACAGAAAACTAAGCATCCTTGGCCAACTTCACGTAGGTACGTAAAATTTGTTTTCTCGCCATAACTTGAAAACTTGAAATCGCAGGTACAGGGTATGTATGGAGAATTTCATGTAGTTTTTACGGCAATTCTAAAGAATTGAAGGAAAATATGGGTTACAATTAGAAAAAACGCAGTTTTCGATGTTTCTTCGTTTCGAAATGTGAGGCGGAGAAAAGAGCACTCTGTATACTGACTGAGATTGAGTCGGCTATGAGTCATGCCCCGCATGATTTCTTGTTCGCAAGACACCGTTTATTATTTTGGTAGCTCAGGCCGTACTCGAGATATATCAATTGTTTCAAAAAGCAAAAATCGATATTTTTCAAGTAAAACTATGATATTTCATGAACGAAATGAGTTAGACTTATGTGTTAGCTGTTTTTGTAATTGAAATAGAAAATGTTATCGAACCAGTCATCGATATACACGGTATTCTGTATTAAATAACAGAGTTGGTATGCACTTCCGGTATAATCGAAAGTGCCATTGAGGTGAAAATATTTCAAAAATGGAGTTTCAGACCAGCTGAATCAACTACCAAAATTCCATTACGATAGCATTATTAGTTCTCCATAAACACCTAATAGGCCACTCAACTTGGGATAGCCTGTATACAGAGTATTACATAGTAGTATGTCCCAACTTGAGGAGGTAAATCTATGTGCAATTTCAAGAAAAGAAGTTCATATAAACATAGGTCCACAAAAGCTTCGTTACGGAGCTACAGGGTGTTGAAATTTCGGGTTTTTTCTTCAAAACTCCTGCAGTTTTTGAGATATTCAGCCCAAATTTGGAGTGCAAGCTATTTTTTACAGCCTCCATCATTACACGTCCTAAATTTCAACTAGAATTCACAAGGTGTTTTCTTTTCCGGAGCCATGTCTTCTTTCGCTCTTTCAAACTTTTTTGCAGTATGCCACTGATCAGCGTACAATCAATTTTCGTCATCTTCGTTCAATTTAGAAACTTTTTTGACACCTCCACCTCCAACAGTTCTCGTACAAAAATTATTGAACGATTGCATGCATTCGCTGAATTGAAAGCACTTCTAATTAAAAAAATGACTAGTAGGCTTTGATTTTTTCATTTATTTATTTATTTTGACAGTTGCTAAAGTTGAACCAGTATCTGCTCGAATTGTTTATTAAATTAACGATCAGTTTTAAGACATTTGAAGTTATTGCTGTAAGAAAAAATGGCTAATTTTACTAACGCCGAATTGGCTGATATCCATTACATGTATGGTCTGGCTGACGGAAACACAACAGAAGCTAGTCGATTATATCAGGTGCGCTTTCCAAATCGAGTAACACCAGACAAGCAAACTTTTTCAAATATCTACAGAAATTCTGGGAAACTGGTACTTTTACTGCAAATCATCATTTAAAGTGTCTGTGAATAATTGGAAATTATTTGATTTTTTTGCCAAAACAGACGGTCCCGCTTATCGGCAATATCTTGAGGAGAAGTTACTTTTATTGCTCGAGGATGTGCCACTTTTGGTGAGAAATATAATTTGGTTCATTCATGACTTGGCACCAGCACATTTTAGTGGAGAAGCTAGGAAATTCTTGAATATGACATGCAACAAACGATGGATAGGTCGGGGTGGGCCAGAACCAGGGTCTCCAAGGTCCCCAGACTTAAATAGTTTAGACTTTTTCTTATGGGGATATCTCAAAAGTTTAGTTTATTCCACTCCAGTGAACATTTTAGGAGAATTGAGAAATCGAATAATAACCTCTTGTGACACGATCAGAAATACCCCAGGAATATTTCAAAGAGTGCGTGATAATATGCGAAAGACAGAGGCCTGTATTCTTGCAGTTGGAGGACACTTCCAGCAATTCATTTAGTTTTTAACTGTTCTTTTTTTTAGTTTGATATTGAATAAGTATAAGTAGAGTCTCAGAAGACGAGCTATCGAAATAAAAGCAAATTTTGGGCATACCTATCGAATATTTCTATAATTTTTTTTATTTAGCGAATTACATGCAATTCAAATGTTTCAAATTCAATAATTCTTCACTCGAAAACGGTTGGAGATACGAAAAAATTACAAATGTCAAAAAAGTTTCTCAATTGAACGAAGATGACGAAAATTGATTGTACGTTGATCAGTGGCGTACTGCAAAAAAGTTTGAAAGGGCAAAAGGAGACATGGTCTCAGAAAAGAAAACACCTTGTGAATTTCAGTTAAAATCTAGGTCGTGTAATGATGGAGGCTAAAAAATAGCTTGCATTCCAAATTTGGGCTGAACATCTCAAAAACTGCAGGAGTTTTAAAGAAAAAACCAATTTTTTCCGGAAATTTCAACACCCTTTCAAGTTGGGACATACTATTATGTAAATCCCTGTATAATGTACAGGTCGTCCCATTTTCGATGGATATATATATATATATATATATATATATATATATATATATATATATATATATATATATATATATATATATATATATATATATATATATATATATATATATATATATATATATATATATATATATATATATATATATATCAATGTTTCCAGAAATTAAATTTCTTTGAACGTTCTGTGGTTTCAACTATTATGCTGATGCAAATTTACACAAAATATTTCAAGTGCTTTCAATTCTGTGCTCAACAATGAAGCGCTCTAATAATAAGAACAAACGTTATTTATTACTCATGAGAAGAGGAAATATCATAAATAATTGGTAACAAAAAACAAGCAAAAACTATTTTAAAACTTAAAAGTATTTCAATTATTCAAAATGCAAGACTTGCAACATCCAAAAACACTTGTGCCTGCATTTTGAATTTGAATATTGGTCATTGAATCTTAGCAATTTCTGAAGTTTTTTTCAACTCTTTTTCTTTATCATTATGGTTTCGTCTATAAAAAAAAACAACGATGAAAAAAAGAACAGTGTTACCGCTTAAAGTAGAAATTCTTGATCGTTTACGCAATGGAGAGTCTTTTGCTTCTATATCATGCTCATTTAGTGTAAACGAACCAACTGTACGATAGATAAAAAAATCCGAGGATAAAATAAGGTCGTCTGTAGCTTCAACTTCACTGTCACCGAAAATTGTTCGTTATGGATCGAAGATCGCAACCAAAATGGAGTACCTCAGTGGTCCAATTATCCGAGAGAAGGCAAAGCGTATTTACGCACATTTTGAAGAACCTATAAGTAGTTGTGATACTGGAGGATTTCAAGCATTCAATCATTGCATAGCATTGAAATCGTTGAAGAAGCTGCATATAAAGACACTGCTGCTGCAGAAAGATGTCCAGAAGAATTTGCAAACATAGTAGTTGATGAAGGATACGAACTCGAGCAAGTATTTAATGTAGACGAAAGAGAATGCAAAAAAAACCTTAATTTCCAAAAGCGAAAAGTCTGCCTCTGACTGTAATACAGCAAAAGATATAGTTATACTGCTCTTATATTCTATTGGATCTGGAGATTGTGTCATTAAACCTGATGGTTATTAAACTACAGATCGTTAAATCTTCGTGCTTTGAATAATCAATACAAGAACAAGCTGTTTTGACGTGCTATTAAGAAAGCGTGAGTTACTAGAACATTTTTTGTAACTGGTTCAGGAATTATTTTGTTTCAGAAGTTGAAACTTATTCAAAAAAAAATAGAATGAATTGAAAGCTGTTCAAATTTTGGACAATGCACCAGGTCATCCTCGCGAACTTGAAACTATGGATTCAAATGGAAGAGTGTGATTTTTACCTCCTAATACGACGTATTTGCTTCAACCTATGGACCAAGGACTAATCCAGGCCCTTATTTTCTATTACATTAGACGAACCTGATCCTGATCTAAATTTTATGGAATGCTGGAAGAAATTGTACATGAATCTTAAACATAAACGAATCAGTAGAAGAACTGAACCCATACACATTGAGATCATGCTGAAAAAAAACGGTGGCCTGTTACGACTGCAAAAAATGATTAAGAATCTGTGCAAATTCAAACTTTCACTGCAAACATTGCCGAAATTGCGAATGGAATAGGGCGAGATGGGTTAGAACAGATAGAATCATTCAGGAGTTGCTTGAATTGCATTATGAAGATTTGACTGAAACCGACTTGGAGAAAATGTTGAATTCACGGACTTTTAAAGACGAGGCTTCAACAAGCACTGAAAACGGATATTTAATTCGAAAAATCATAGTGAAGTGTAAAGTTAGAAAAAATTACAAAGTATTTTAAACCATTGCCTAAGCCTGAAGGTAATAATTAATCAATATGGCCGAAAATTTAGTTAAATCGAAGTTTTTATATATTTATTCTTCATTCTGTTATCTAAGAAAATATCTCTTATAATTCCATATAAATTACCATTCTATATTCACAGTTTCTGTATTCGCGGCATATTTACGGAACATATACCCCGCAAATAAAGAGCTTATACTGTATTAAAAATCCTTGACATAGCTATAGGATAAAAATATAAGCGGGTTAAATCTGGTGAATGAAGTGGACATCTCACTGGTTCTCTTATTCCCATCCAGTTATCACCAAATGACTGGATTAAAAGTTCTGAGACATTTGAATTGTACAGGCTTTTACTTGATAGAATTCCATACCAAATAAACATAAATCAAATAATCTAGAATTCTACTAGAATAATATATCAGCACAACGCGTTTCGACACTATGTGTCTTTCTCAAGTGCCAGGTTACATAATACTGATATTCTATACTACAAATACACTTCTAATAGCAATAAAAACCAGCTTAGGGAAATCCATTCAAAGGCTATCAATTATTTCTGGGAATAAGTTGAGTAGGGGTGACTTATTTATATCTAGATGGTCATTAACTATATTCTTGGAATTTTTATATCAGTTATTTCGAGGGCTTCAACGTAATTCAATTTCTTACCTCAACTCTCTACAGGGATATCCACCGGGACCGTCCGTTAAAAACTTTTTAAGTTCCAATTACAATATCAGGCTGAAATTTTATACGCGGCCATAACTAGCGATTTCCAATTGGAGTGAAATATTTTCGAAGTGATACCATTTCCGGTTATACCGGAAGTAGGTCATCACTTTGTTATTTCAAATGGCAATCTACCTTTTTATTATACATCTAGAACCGACATTTCAGCAAGGCATAAAATACCCAAGTTAATGGCACTTATCTGTCAAAACTTTTGACAGATGAGTATCTTGGTAAATATAGCCTCTGCTTAGTTTTCGTCGAAGCACCCTGTTTATATATATATATATATATATATATATATATATATATATATATATATATATATATATATATATATATATATATATATATATATATATATATATATATATATATATATATATATATATATATATATATATATATATATACATATTTAACAACAGAAATATTACGTTCATTATGAATCATTCACTGATTATTGTGATGAATATGATAATTTTGGTACTTAATTGGTGCGAGATTTCGTACATTCGTAGAAGGATAACTGGTTGGGTTAGATAAATAAATCTAGTCTGATTTGTTTTGAAAACACAATACATGGTTGAAAAATTTTTCCATGTAAATAATATTATCTGTTGAACAGAAGGAAGAAGTTTCGTCATCTCATGTTTGGGTGTCCCACCTTCAGCAATTGCTTGTCGTAAATTCGTGGACATACGTTACTCGATACTAAAATTACGTCAGCCGATTCATGTTATCCGAATAGAATTGATTTAAGTGTCTAGCATCGGTATTCTTTATTACCAATACATTGAATTGGTTATTTGTAGAAAGATTCTCATTAGTAGACTACCAAAATCGATTGGACAATTGGAAATATTTGTGTGGATCATATTTATTTAGATAAAACTGAATTCTTTTTCAAGTCTAAGAAAAAGGGGTACTTCGTTATAAATGAAATGTGAATAAACCTCATTGATACGACGTTTACAAAAATTTATTCAAGGTCAAAGATTGCAAATATGATTTTGTTTGTGTTTTCAATCAAACGGTAGGTCCTATCATGAAAATAGGACCAAGTCAAATTGTACATCATACATTCATCCATAAAAATTGTATGCACATTCTTTCTCCGCCTCGAAAAATGATATTGCTTCTAACAGGCATGTTTTATATGTTAACGCCACAATCGTTGAAATGTGCCATATTTGAATATTCCCAGACTAATAAATTCAAACATCATTTCAATAAAGACAGAAAAGAAGCTGGTATGGACTAGATCCAAGGGTTTTTAAAGAGAAACCCTCAAAGAACTATCAGACGCCCAGAACCAGTGTGAGTGGAATCACTGTTTTCAATGCCATTGAGTTGCAAATAATCTTCGATAATCTTAAAAAAAGTACCTTTATACGAAATAACCCAATTACTAGTACGGAATTATCCGCAAAGTTCGGTTAATACAGTACAATCGCAGTTTCCATTCGAAACCCTGTATATCTTCAAAATGTGATTTTTCACTTTATGACATCAGCGTTATGAATACTAGTTCTGATTTATACTTCATTCAAGATTTTTTTTCTTTTTCTGATCAATACCTGCGTAATGGGAACATTTTGAAGTAATGTGTAGGGCAATATTCTCCGCTACTCTACTCAATAAAACAAGAGCTAACAATGTATCATTTTCCATTTATGCTGTCTGGAAGAAATAACGACAACGTCAAATTTTAGACATGTTGAAAGAAATCGACAATGTCATATATTTGACGTGTTAATAAAAATTGAATATATTTTATCAGGAGAATACAAAACATTGACCTGTTGAGCGTTTTTCACGAAACTTGAAGACTAGTTAATAGCTAGGACTGGCCCATACTTTTCTATCACTTTATATGAATAGCGATGCTAAAAACTCAATTCATTTGTTCTGACAAGATGTATCGGCTGACGTAGTCTATCGAGTTAAGTGTTTTCCACGTATTCACGATCAAGCGTCAGTTGAGGTGGGGCAGCCAAACATAGGATGACGAAATATGTTTCTTCTAGGCAACAGATGATTTCATTCAAAAATTCTCCGAGAGATTGTGTTTTCAAAACAAATACTACTATTTTCTTGTTTCTATGCAGTGTTTACAACTTGAAGCGGTCTATTTATCGTGGCACGAGTCTATAGATCTACAAGAAGTAAATAAATTATATTGAATAATTGATCAATATTTTTGCCAATGCATTATTGTTTTTCACTATCATTTTTATGCATAGCATCAAAGGCTCGAACCAATAGATTTTTCTACATTAATCGTGCTCCAGCATTTTTTTTTGTTCCGCCTTAACATATTGAGTGAATAATAGAGTTATGTTGGTAATTATTTTTAACAAAGCAATGTCCAAATTAATTACGCTTTAATCAAATGAAAATATAATGATACAATCTTGAAGCTGCGTAAGATATAGGTGTACTATACTATATCGTAAACAGACATGAAATCATCCTAAATGCGCAGCAATTATCCTAGAGCACACTATTTCTAGGTCTAAAAAATACATTTTTCTTTACCTGCTGACTTCTCGCTTTTTAATTGACAAGCATCTTTTTAATCTGTATGAATATATAACTCAGTTGTTGGTAAGCATAACCTAAAACATTGTTTCATCTTTTTAACGACGTGCTCGGGAACTTAGCCCATCTACCCAGGTGGACCTACAACTTATAGTGGATTCCGAACCACTCTTGTAGACTACAATGATAACTGCCACCACAAGGAGAACAAGTTATCTGGTCTTCGGAAGTTTGTGCCCTCTTTAGGCGACTCCTGCAAGTGTATCTTTTTGTTCAAGGACAACATCCATAATTTAAACCAGGATTTGAACCAGGCACCTCGGCTCAGCAGTTCCAATATGCTTGCGTACTTACCGAACCTAAAACATCATAAATAGATTTGATATTGGGGCATTGTTGAAAATGTAAATTTTTCTGAAAGAAGAATTATTTCTGAAGATATAAATACTTCTTCATAAATGCTTACCAACAACTACGTTATATATTCATCTAAATTGAGAATATGAATTGAAAAATAAACTATAAAGAGTATTCCATAATGAATTGACATTCCAAAGTTATGATTTTTCAAATAGGACACCTAATATTTTTGATTTTGTGAGGAAAAATATATAAAATTTCTTATACTTTTCATAAATCGTTTCCGAAATATTTGGCATTTTCTGAAATTTGAAAATTGTGCCCTCAATATTGATTTCGAACTTCAGATGACAACTATTGTGATAATAATTGTTGTTGCTTGAACATATGACACATTCTGTTGATCTTTCTTACACAAGGTGTTCGAAAACGATTTTTAGAATTGAGGCTCGTTCAAATCCCATTTCACTGTTTTTTCAAATGACATACCCTATATCTAAAGCATCGAATAAGAGGTATATTTCAATACCTTTCGAATGGCACCTACGTTCTCTATGCCTATTTTCAACGGTCTCGAAGGTATATTATATTAGAGTGAAAGATAAGAATATTTCTTGAAATTCGATAAAAATTGGCTAAACTTTCAAATATCTCCGAAACCGTTGAAAATAGTTAAAGAGAACTTAAGTACCATTCGGAAGGTATTAAAGTATACCACCTTCTCAAACCTTCAGATATAGGGTATGCCTTTTGAAAAAAACAGTAAATGAGATTTGAATGAGTCCCAACTTAAAAAATCGTTTTCGATCTGTGTAACATAGATCGACAAAATGTGTCATATGTTCACTACAATAGTTGTACATCTGAAGCTTTCAAATCAATATTGAGGGTACAATTTTTTATAAATTCCTCAAATTTCAGAGAATGTCAAATATTCCGGAAACGCTTTAAAATAGATATAAGGAATTTCGAGCAAACTCACCTTCATGTTTCCTCACAAAGTCAAAGAACACTGAACAGGCAAAAGAAAATAGTATTATTTGTTTTGAAAACACAATATCTCCGAGAATTATTCAATGAAATTATCTGTTGCCTAGAAGAAACATATTCGTCATCCTATGTTTGGCTGCCCCAACTCTAGTGACACCTGAACGTGGAAGATACTTTACTCGATAGTTGTTACATCAGCCGGTTCTTCTTGTCGTAACAAATTATTTAAGTGTCTATTCATATAAATTATTTTATCTTCTCTATTTCTAAGGTTTGAGAAGTGTTGTACTTTATACCTTTCGAATGGTACCTAGGTTTTCAACGGTTTCGAAAATATTTGAAACTTTAGCCAATTTTTATCGAATCTCAAGAAATATTCCAATCTTTCACTCTAATTAAACCTTTGGGACCGTTGAAAATAGGTATAGGAACCTAAGTCCCATTCAGAAAGTATTAAAGTATACCACCTTCTCAAACCTTCAGATATAGGGTATGCCTTTTGAAAAAAACAGTAAATGAGATTTGAACGAGTCCCAACTTAAAAAATCGTTTTCGATCTGTGTAACATAGATCGACAAAATGTGTCATATGTTCACTACAATAGTTGTACATCTGACGCTTACAAATCAATATTGGGGGCACAATTTTTTCATAAATTCCTCATATTTCAGAGAATGTCAAATATTTCGGAAATGATTTAAAATAACTATAGGGAATTCCGAACAAACTCACCTTCATGTTTCCTCACAAAGTCAAAAATGAAACTAAATATAGAGTGTCGAATTAAAAAAATCAAACCTTTGGTATATGGTGAGCCACCCCGTAAAAGAAATGAAAAGGAATGTGAAATAATGGCTCCAAGATTAATATAAGAAAGAATCTATTTGTTTAGGCCGACGATGTCATGCATAAAAACGGTAGTGAAAAACAATAAAGCATTAGCAAGAATATAAATATAATATTCATAATGATACATTTCTTTTTTATAGATCTAATTTCGATAAATGTTATGAATACAATTCCGGTATATCTACATTGATTATTCGTACACTCTCGGCACGATAATTAGCATGCTTCAAGCTGTAAACATTGCACAGGCACAAGAAAATAGTATGATGTTTTGAAAACACAATACCTCCGAGAATTTTTCAATGAAATCATCTGTTGCCTAGAAGAAACATATTTCGTCATCCTATGTTTGGCTGCCCCAACTCTAGTGACGCCTGAACGTGGAAGATACTTTACTCGATAGATAGTTACATCAGCCGGTTCTTCTTGTCGGAACCAACTAATTAAGTGTTTATTCATATAAAATATTTTATCTTCCCTATTTCAAAGGTTTGAAAATGTGTTGTACTTTAATACCTTTCGAACGGTACCTAGGTTGTCAACAGTTCCGAAGATATTTGAAAGTTTAGCCAATTTTTATGGAATTTCAAGAAATATTCCAATATTTCTCTCTAATTGAACCTTTGAGACCGTTGAAAATAGGTATAGGGAACCTAGGAACCATTCCGAAAGTATTGAAGTATACCACCTTCTCAAACCTTCAGATATAGGGTATGCCTTTTGAAAAATACAGTGAAATGAGATTTGAATGAGTCCCAACTCAAAAAATCGTTTTCGATCTGTGTAACATGGATCGACAAAATGTGTCATATGTTCAATACAATAGTTCTACATCTGAAGCTTTCAATCCAATATTGAAGGTACAAGTTTTTTATAAATTCCTCAAATTTCAGAGAATGTCAAATATTTCGGAAACGATTTGAGATAGATATAGGGAATTTCGAACAAACTAACCTTCATGTTTCCTCACAAAGTCAAAAATGAAACTAAATATAGAGTGTCGCATTTAAAAAATCATACCTTTGATATGCGCCATGATTAATGTAAAAAAGAATCTATTTGTTTACGCCGAGGATGTTATGCATAAAAACGATAGTGAAAAACAATAAAGCATTAGCAAGAATATAAATATAATATTCAATATGATCCATTTCTTTTTGAAGATCTAAATTTGTTGAATATTATAAGTCAAAAATGAAACTAAATATAGAGTGTCGCATTTAAAAATCATACCTTTGATATGCGGTGAGCCACCCGTTAAAAGAGATGAAAACGAATTTAAAATAATGGCGCCATGATTAATGTAAAAAAAATCTATTTGTTTAGGCCGAGGATGTTATGCATAAAAACGGTAGTGAAAAGAATAAAGCTTTAGCAAGAATATAAATATAATATTCAATATGATCCATTTCTTTTTAAAGATCTAAATTTGTTGAATATTATAAATATAATTCTAATAATTAGCACGCTTGAAGTTGTGAACACTGCACAGGCAGAAGAAAATAGAATTATTCAATGAAATTATCTGTTGCCTAGAAGAAACATATTTCGTCATCCTATGTTTGGCTGCCCCAACTCTAGTGACGCCTGAACGTGGAAGATACTTTACTCGATAGATAGTTACATCAGCCGGTTCTTCTTGTCGGAACAAATTATTTAAGTGTCTATTCATATAAATTATTTTATCTTCCCTATTTTTAAGGTTTGAGAAGTGTTATACTTTAATACCTTTCGAATGGTACCTAGGTTTTCAACGGTTTCGAAGATATTTGAAACTTTAGCCAATTTTTATCGAATTTCAAGAAATATTCCAATCTTTCACTCTAATTAAACGTTTCAGACCGTTGAAAATAGGTATAGGGAACCTAGGAACCTTTCCGAAAGTATTAAAAGGTTTGATTTTTTAAATGCGACACTCTATATTTTGTTTCATTTTTGACTTTGTGAGTAAACATGAAGTTGAGTTTGCTCGAAATTCCCTATATCTATCTTAAATCGTTTCCGAAATATTTTTCATTCTCAGAAATTTGAGGAATTTATAAAAAAATTGCACCCACAATATTAAATTGAAAGCTTCAGATGTGCAACTATTGTATTGAACATATGACACATTTTGTCGATCTATGTTACACAGATCGAAAAAAAATTTTTAAGTTGGAACTCATTCAAATCTCATTTACTGTTTTTTTCAAAAGGCATACCCTATATCTGAAGGTTGAGAAGGTGGTGAATGAATACAATTCCGGTACATCTTAAATGATTATTCGTACACTCTTGGCACGATAATTAGCACGCTTCAAGTTGTAAACACTGCATAGAAACAAGAAAATAGTAGTATTTGTTTTGAAAACACAATCTCTCGGAGAATTTTTCAATGACATCATCTGTTGCCTAGAAGAAACATATTTCGTCATCCTATGTTTGGCTGCCCCAACTCTAGTGACGCCTGATCGTGAATACGTGGAAGATATTTTACTCGATAGATAGTTACATCAGCCGATTCATCTTGTCGAAACAAATAAAGTAAGTGTCTGTTCATATAAAATATCTTATCTTCCCTATTTCTAAGGTTTCAGAAGGTGGTATACTTTTATACCTTTCGAATGGTACCTAGGTTGTCAACCGTTCCGCAGATATTTGAAAGTTTAGCCAATTTTATGGAATTTCAAGAAATATTCCAATCTTTCACTCTAATTAAACCTTTGAGACCGTTGAAAATAGGTATAGGGATCCTAAGAACCATTCCGAAAGTATTAAAATGTTTGATTTTTAAAGGCGACACTCTATATTTAGTTTCATTTTTGACTTTGTGAGTAAACATGAAGGTGAGTTTGCTCGAAATTCCCTATATCTATCTTAAATCGTTTCCGAAATATTTTTCATTTTCTGAATAGCGGAATTTATAAAAAAAGTTGCAACCTCAATATTAATTTGAAAGCTTCAGGTGTACAACTATTGTATTGAACGTATGAGACATTTTGTCGATCTATGTTACACTGATCGAAAACAATTTTTAAGTTGAGACTCATTCAAATCTCATTTACTGTTTTTTTCACAAGGCATACCCTATATCTGAAGGTTTGAGAAGGTGGTGAATGAATACAATTCCGGTACATCTTAAATGATTATTCGTACACTCTCGCCACGATAATTAGCACGCTTCAAGTTGTAAACACCGCATAGGAACAAGAAAATAGTAGTATTTGTTTTGAAAACACAATCTCTCGGAGAATTTTTCAATGAAATCATCTGTTGCCTAGAAGAAACATATTTCGTCATCCTATGTTTGGCTGTCCCAACTCTAGTGACGCCTGATCGTGAATACGTGAAAGATATTTTACTCGATAGATAGTTACATCAGCCGATTCATCTTGTCGAAACAAATTAATTAAGTGTCTATTCATATAAAATATTTTATCTTCCCTATTTCTAAGGTTTGAGAAGGTGTTATACTCTAATACTTTACGAATGGTACCTAGGTTTTCAAGGGTTTCGAAGATATTAGAAAGTTTAGCCAATTTTTATCGAATTGCAAGAAATATTCCATTCTTTCACTCTAAATAAACCTTTGCGACCGTTGAAAATAGGTATAGGGAACCTAGGTACTATTCGAATGGTATAGAAATATAACACTTATTCGACCCCCATACATATATATTTAATTATGAAGTTATGAAACTCTAAATCTCTTGTTCATAACATTAATTTATGCTTAACACGACACGAGCGAAAAGTCTCCAGAAAAAAACATTTTTATTAATTTGTATAAATTATGGTGTCATTTTGGACACTCGATATAATGAAGTCCTTTCAAAAAACAATATTTCTGTAGAAGTTTTTAAAAGATTATGTCACGAAAGTACGTAAATGTTGCTTTTTCGGGTACTCTGTAATTTTAAATATACAGTATGTCACAGCTAGAGGGGGTAAATCTACGTGCAATTTTAAGAAAAAAAGTTTATATAAACATAGGTCCTCGAAAGCTTCGTTACAGAGCTACAAGGTGTTGAAATTTCCGGAAAAAATTGTATTTTTCTTCAAAACTCCTGCAGTTTTTGAGATATTCAGCCCAATTTTTGGAATGCAAGCTATTTTCTACAGCCTCCATCATTACACGTCCTAGGTTTTAACTGAAATTCACAAGGTGTTTTCTTTTCCGAGGCCATGTCTCCTATGCCATTTCAAACTTTTTTGCAGTACGCCACTGATCAGCATACAATCAATTTTCGTCAACTTCGTTCAATTTAGAAACTTTTTTGACACCTGTAATTTTTTCGTATCTCCAACCGTTTTCCAGTGAAAAATTATTGAATTTTAATTATTTGAATTGTATGTTATTCGCTAAATAAAAAAAATAATAGAAATACTCGATAGCAGTTCTCGAAAAGTTAGCTTCGTCTGTGAACATTATTTCACCATCTAAATGAGCATTTTCTCTTATTTATCTAAGAACCATCGGCAGAAATTCAGTCTTGAAGGAAAATCTCGAGGAAGTAGAGTTTGGACGCGTTGAATATGAAACGGGTACAATAGAAAGTCGTGAAGAATCCTCCAAACTAGAACATGTGAAATATTCAACTAATTTCCAATTTTTCTTGTACTCACATGAGGATTCGAATCAATACAG
The DNA here is from genome assembly GCA_013387265.2 of Cryptolaemus montrouzieri. Taxonomy (NCBI): domain Eukaryota; kingdom Metazoa; phylum Arthropoda; class Insecta; order Coleoptera; family Coccinellidae; genus Cryptolaemus; species Cryptolaemus montrouzieri. The sequence goes on along the minus strand of JABFTP020000185.1, from coordinate 99,933,082 downwards.
TTCAAAACTGCTTCCACAATATCTGGAGTTCTCATAGTTTGAGTTGCACCTTTTAAATGATTATTTGCAGTAAAAGTACCAGTTTCCCTGAATTTCTGTAGATATTTGAAAATGTTTACCTGTCTGACGTTACTCGATTTGGAAAGCGCACCTGATATAATCGCCCAGCTTCTGTTGTGTTTCCGTCAGCCAGACCGTACATGTAATGGATATCAGCCAATTCGGCGTTAGTAAACTTAGCCATTTGTTCTTACAGCAATAACTTCAAATGTCTTAAAACTAATCGTTAATTTAATAAACAATTCGCAGACACTGGTTCAACTTCAGCAACTGTCAAAATAAATAAATAAATGAAAAAATCAAAGCCTACTAGTCATTTTTTTAATTAGAAGTGCTTTCATTTCAGCGAATGCATGCAATCGTTCAATAATTTTTTTTCTCGAGAACGGTTGGAGAAACGGAAAAATTACAGTTGTTAAAAAACTTTGTAAATTGAACAAAGATGACGAAAATTGATTGTACGCTGATCAGTGGCATACTGCAAAAAAGTTTGAGAGGGCAAAAGAAGACACGGCTCCGGAAAAGAAAACATCTTGTGAATTTTAGTTAAAATTTAGGACGTATAATGATGGAGGCTGTAAGAAATAGCTTGCATTCCAAATTTGGACTGAATATCTCAACAACTGCAGGAGTTTTGAAGAAAAAAACCAATTTTTTCCGGAAATTTCAACAACCTGTAGCTTCGTAACGAGGCTTTCGCGGACCTATGTTTATATGAACTGTTTTTCTTAATATTGCACGTAGATTTACCCCCTCAAGTTGTGACATACTATTATGTTATACCCTGTATAAAAATTTAGGACACTTATATGAAAAAAAAAACGTTTATACCAATTATTTATACATTTTTTTTGGGATATGGTTAGTTAACAATTTCCTAACTTTTCAAAAAATTAATCAAAATTTTCTGTTCAGTGGGACTTTGTTTTTCAAGTGTTCAAACGGCACTATATTTATTTCAAATATTCGAATTGTAATCTAATGGTTACAAAATTCTTAAGGAGCTGTGCTTTCACTAAAGACCACGCCGTCGTTTTGATCGGAGCCATATATTAAACGATAAATTAAAATAAGCTTCATGAACTGTAGGATTTTTGACACTCTGAAATCTTTCCCGAAAATTTATCAAATAATATCTCTTTTTTATTCTAATTATTTTAAAAGACAGAGAAACTTTGTTTCCATTTAATCTATTTTTATATTTTTTATGTTGTTAAATAATATGGGTACACTAGTTTTCTAGACGTCCCTCATATTTTTGGGAGCTTCTCTTAGAATATATAAACATTGATTTGAACTTATGAACTATACTATTTAATACTTAATAATACGAAATCATTGGCTTTTTAAGAAAGAGAAAATAAACCTAAGGATTCCGCCTGAAATCTTCCACTGTCAAATCCGGAAACTGCAAACTAAAATGGGACAACATTCTTTTATACTAGAAAAATAAACAAATTTGCCGTTCATCTTGAAATAATAATTTCGAGGGAATCTTTAGGATCAATGGAATGATCTTTTTACGATTAAAGATTTCGTCAGCCAAAATTTGTTGGTCGGCGGACGCGTAGTTCATCCTACTTGAGAGTTACGTCAGCCAAATTTGGTACTCCGAGTAACGGCGTCCGAACTGATGAATGAATTCCCCTTCTCCTCGGCATAACTATAAAACTCTTGCTGATTTCTGCTCGGTTATTATTTCTCGTTTATCAGCGTTGAATTATTTCTGCTTTCCGTAGCAAGCGTATTAACGTATTTTGAAGTGTTTTCTAAATATATTTTGTGAAATTTTGCATATTATGGAAGCCATGTCAATCATGCCAACTCTGCCAAAGATGACCATCGATTACAGTTACTTTATAAATGGACATTCATCCAGACGACGACCAGGGATCACCAGAGAACTCAGTGAGTTTTTATTATTACTTGGGGAAATTTTTTAAATTATCTTCACAACAAAATTTGTATCAATGATAGCAACTTAACATTCTTTATTTTTTGTTAAAGTCAAGTCGAGAGTTGATGAGATTATTATGATGTTTAATAATAAAAAACAAGTACTGTGTTTTAAGGAATTTTACTTAATAATTGCGATTCGTAACGCGTTTCACTACACCGTAGCTTCTTCAGACGAATTAATGTACAGAAAATATAAATATAAATGTTCTTGAGTAATTAAAAGCTTATTGAGTTGCTTCTTCTTAAGTGGTTATTTATGACAGGTATATCCAATAAAATTAAGGAATAGATTGCTCCCCGAAGAGATTCAATAGAGGTGAAGGGCTTAAATCGACTTGTTCATTGATGAGTCTACCTGAGTGTTTGTATTTATTGATTTCTAAAGTTTCCCAAGGATCTATCTTCCAATATTTATTATCTGTATGCAAAATTTCAAACTGTGGGTGGAAATAGTGATTATTTTCTAAGAGATGATTCGCGTAATTTGAATCTGATTTTTTATTTGAAGAACTGCGTTTATGTTCCGATATTCTAATATTAAAATTTCTATGAGTTCTACCAATGTAGAAATTATCACAGTCATTGCAATTCAATCTATAAACACCTGATTTATTGTTTTTACCTGATTTGGTTTTATTATTTTTATATGTTTGCCTAAATTATTATTAGTTTGGAAAGCTATGTTGAAATTATTGCTACTCAAGAATGATTTCAGTTTCTCACTTGTAATGCCAACGTAGGTTAAGGTGTTGAATTTTTGTTTCAATTTATCGACAGGGTAAACTTCATTCAATGCGATTCTACTTTGTTTTTTATTTAAAATATTATTTATTAGTTTGGGATTGTAACCATTATTTTTGGCTATTTGTTTAATCAAATTTAATTCTTTGTTGAAATTTTCTGGTGATAACGGGATGTTAATCAATCTATGAATAAAACTATTGAATGCTGACATTTTATGTTGATATGGATGACACGACGAGTTATGTATTATAATATCTGTATGTGACGGCTTATGTTAAATTGCGAAAACATGTTTTCCATTTTCATTCGAAATTGTTACGTCTAAGAAATTTATCGAATTATTGCTTTCTATTTCGGTTGTGAATCCAATTTTTGGAAGTAATGAATTTATATGATTTTCGAAAATTTTTAACTGTCTATCTGTTCCTGTGAAGCAAATAATGATATCGTCTACATAGCGATACCAGTATAAACAATATTTACTGAGTGGATGATTATGAATTAATTTATTAAGTTATTCATGAATATTTCTGCTAACAAAGGACTTAACGGATTGCCCATAATCAAGCCGTCTTCAATAGTATAATATTTTGATCTAAACAAATTTGTAATAATGAAAGAATATCTGATTTAATGATAGTATTGACATGATTCTTTTCTAATAATTCTTCAACTAAGTAATACGTATCTTTCGGAGGTATGTTGGGAAATAGATTCTTAATATCGAAAGAAATGAGTTTGGAATTAGGTGGTATAAGTGTATCTTTGATATTGGCAATTAGTTCGCATGAATTTTTGACCGAAAATTTAGATTTACCAAGTAAAAGCCTCCCAAATTCAAATATTATGATGTTATTTTGATTTCAAGAAAATTGAGGTCCGCAGTTTTTCATGTTTTGAAAAATAATATACCATTTTGTATTAATAAATATCATCCATTTAAATTCTCCCAGTTTAAATATATTTAACTAATTTATTAGAAAAGAATAGCTCATTTTTTCTATCAATATTTTCATGCAGAGGTCAGAGTCGACTATAGAATCGATCACGAAGTTTGAAAATATTAAAATGCTCAGTAACTTGAAGTCTAGAGCTATATTTGATAATTTAGGACTATTCTTTCATAAATTGATTAATTGAATAATACCTCAATGCTCTACTCTATGCATATTAGACGGAATATTCTTCTCTATGCTGTCTTAGGGCTGCCATTTGCAAATGAATGAAACAAAAATCACAGATATTTGGGATGAAATACGAAAATATTGAAATTTGAAGTTTAATAGAAATACATTTGAAATTAATGATATTTGATTTGAAAAAGAAATATTGGAATGCGGTCAGTTTGGCCCATGTGTGTTTTTTCTTGAATTGAAGATTTCTATGTGACACATTGAAAAATGCATTCAAATTGTGTGAGTTATTAGCAAATAACGAAGAGAATAGAAGGTTTTTCGCAAATATTCCAGAAACTATTTGTAATTCAAGAGTTATCAAAAATATTCTCAAAGAAGACAACATTTTCGAGTAGTCACGAAATTTCTATTTCTTCCATTGATAATCTTAATTTAACGCAGATATTAGGGCTCCGTGTGAACAGGTTCAAGAGGAAACACATCTCCTAAACTCTTTATTTTACTTCAAAGTTTTAAATATCAATTCAAAATCTCGAAAAAAGTATTGAATATCACTTGAAAGAAAGAAATCCCGCGGAAAAAATTTTAATCAATTTCTCAAAAATTGGGAACTAACGGAATCTTATAAAATTTCCTCTAACCGCTAATTAATACCAATGATTATAATCAAAACTTATCCTGGAATAAGTATATATTAGGATAAGTTTAAATGTTATAAAAGTTTATCAATCTACAAGAATATACACAAACTATAGCATTAATAGCCGATGACATCAATGTACTAACGAGTAGCGTCAGTAGCTTTCTCTGTGGAAAATTCCAGAGTTCGGACCTTAGTCAAGTAACACTGCATGCTATTACATTATTTTTTGTATGAAGTGATAAATTATCGATACACATACTGCTCAGAAGTTATATGACGTTCATATATACAAATAAATAATATATGGAAACATATTCTAAGCGGTACTAACTGAAAAGTAAATCGGAAACGAGCCTACGAAGAATATTATAAGATTCGATTACAGTAACCTTCTACAACTGTTTTCTAATAAATTTGTCATCAAACCTAAAATCTCAATAATTTTGTGAAGATTCCTTGGAATAACTCTATTTCCGCCTTTCGGCCAATGACACGCCAGGGAATTCTGTCACCCACTAACCCGAGAATTTTGCCGAACCCCTCTCGTGTCGAGGGAAGGGATCTTTAATGTCCAACACATCTCTATTAGACAGGACCGACGGCTTTACATCTCCTCAGAAAGGTGGATACACAAGCGATTCCCAGAATCCGAAAAATCGCACTGACTTTGGGGTAATAACTCCAGCTGTAGAAATAATAATTTGTATAATAAATAACTCCTATAATCAATAAAAATCTTCATTTTCCAAATTTTTTCATCTCGTCGGCTAGCATTATATATTTGGAAACCTTTTTTCATTATGTTCATTCTGAATATTATGCGAATCGGGTGTGACAATATCAATTATGTAAGTTATTTGATATCTGGTCTATTGTTATTTACAACTCAGTTTCAAAGAATTGTTTTATCAAAATAGAGTTTATATTTGCCTTTTTCACAAATAATGTCAGGTTCATATTTGTGATATTTCAATCCCTTAGGAATGAGGTCATGCTTTATTACTAAATTTCAATGAATAATATTAGCGACGGCATTATGTCTTTCCAAACAATGTGTTGAGGAAGTATTAAGCAAGATGATAATATACGAAAAACTGTTTCTGAAAAAGAAAAGGATCTACGGCACAATCATCTATACTTCACTTGGTGATGTGTATCTCTAATGTCTTGTGAAAACAACCTGATGCAATTGGCAGGCGTTCTCTTTCCGCAAACAATTCTCCAGATACTAGACATGTATAAGAAGAGATTTCTGTATTCTCCAAGGTGCATTCCAGGCAATTGATTCTGCATGAAACTTTCTTTTTTTGATTTACTATCTAATAAATCGAAATCATCCGCAGTCGCCTCGGTGCCGACTGGAAAAGCGAAAAAGGCATTGTCACCTTGGAGTGGCCTGCACAAAAACCTGATAGCAGTCACATTGAAAACGTCTGGTCCTGCATAATGCACAAGCTTCGAGAAAGACTCACCTTCACTCTCAAACAGCTTTCCAGAGAAATTCGACACATTTGTAGCGCATTTCCCGTCGAATATGCTGAAAATTTGGTAGAAAGTATGCCAAAAAGATGCCAAGTGATTTGGCACTAGCGGTGATTGGATACGTTATTGATGAAATTGCGGCATGCATACGCAACATGTAAAATAAATTTATGTAACGAGGGGTCTTCTTATATAAATTTTCGGATAAATTATGCAGTATACGATCTTACTTAACAGACTGTAGATAGAAAGTTTATTATTGTTTTGATATTTGACAGCTCAGGCATTTAATTTTTCGTATCTATCGTATTCATAAGATAATTAAAATATGAAATACACTTTCGAAGAATATGCAGATAGGCATTTAATGTTCAGTCTCGCATGTGGTAATGCTTCGCGTGCTAGAAGACTTTATTTGGAGCAATTTCCAGACAGAAGAGTCTCTAATCGGCGTACTTTTGTGAATGTAGATCGCCGATTAAGGGAAACGGGTAATTATTTGCAAGATATATGAACATTTTTTCTATGAAATCTTATATACTTACATTTAAGAAATATGCAAGTAACTCAGGTTGCTAAAACCGCGCATACAGTTGATCTAGAAGAAAGCATTTTAGAAGCGGTTGCTGTATAGCCTTCTACCAGTACCCGAAAATTATCAAACCAATTTAATTCATGTAAAATCACGGTGCATAGAATTTTAAGGAATCAAGTGCTTCACCCTTACCTTCTTCAAAAAGTTCAAGCGGTGTCCCCAGAGAACATTTCAAGAGTGCAATTTTGCAATTGGTTTTTACACCAACATAAACAAAATGATGCTTTTGTTGGTTCAATCCTTTCCTCTGAGGAGATAGGTTTTCGAAGAGATGGAATAACAAATTCTCATAATTTACATTTTTGGAGCCGATGAAACCCTCATGCCATTGTTTGAAACCGACACCAACAACACTTCCATATGAATATTTGGGCCAGATATGTTGGTCAGCATTTTGTTGGGCCATTTGTGTTGCCACCTCGTTTTAGAGGCGTAGTTAATTAGAGTTTCTTTTAAATATCTTTTGGAGGATATTCCACTGGCCAGTCGGCAGAATATGTCGTTTATGCACGATGGTGCCCCACCACATTTTAGTTCAGCTTTCATCTGAATGGATAGGACGAGGTGTATCTATCACATAGCCACCTTGGTCCCCAGACCTGAATCCTTTGAATTTTTATTTCTGGGGCCATCTAAAAAGCCAAGTTTATGCTGTACCCATAAGGGATAGGGATATTCTGCTTAAGAGAATAATTTATTATTTCAATGAGATAAAAAACAATCTACAAATTTATATTAAAATACAAAGACCTCTTGTTTCGAGAGCTAGATCTTGCATAAGAGTTGGTGGTTATCAATTTGAATAGAAAATTTTACAATGAAACGGAATATAGTTAACGCTTAATGAAAATGGAATCTGGAGCATATCATAGTGAAGGGGTTTAAAATAAAAATTTCCCATTTTTTTATGAAACTATTTTTGTACATTTGGATATCAGGATATTATAGCCTAACGATATTTGATAAATAACCTAATGTCGAAATAGCAACCCAATTTTCGATGAAATTGCTAATTTCTAAATAGATGCACAACATTGAACACTGAAGACGCTAAAAATTATAGGTAATTCGTAGAATCCATCTTTTGTCCTTTGATGATCTTTGAAAAAAATATATAATTTATATCGAATTGATTTTATTTTTACCCTGAATCGCTGCGGAACAGACAGTTTTGGAAATTCTTGTTTTCAGGGCATTCTCCTTGAAAGGCCTTTTTTTTCTCGAGAATCATTTTTCGACAAGCATTAATCTGAATGTTAATCTGATAATAGTTCACTCTCAACGGACACAATTATCACAAATATGCCCCACTGAAGTTGGTGAAAACGATAGGTACAAGCTTTATTTCAACATAAACAATATACTCCAATAGAATATTATCTCAGAATTGACCATACGATATATTGTTCGATAAACAGACCCAAGCAAGATTATATACGAAGCGATCCATAAAATAAAACACAACTATAAAATTATATTCATTTTAAGTTGACATTACCTTTGTGTATTGAACACGAGATATTAATTACCCTGTGTAAGATTTATACATTTAAGTAGAATTACATTATGGCCTGAGTGAATATATTGGCAACTTTTTGGGTGAATATCAAAAGATAATATTTACTTCACCGATTATGATAGGTTTTATTTCAGAATGAAGAATTTGAAATATGAGATTCAAAGAAAAAAATAATGAGGTAGAAATTTTCTCTATAGTAAATACTGCTTAGAAATTTATTCCATATTTTATATATAATCAAAACATGTTTTCTCTTATTTCGACATATCGTTTTTCTGTTCTTCCTATCTTAACGTCCAGTTCAAATCAATATATCAATAACAGTTATTATCAGTTATTAACATAATTAAAAGCTATTTATTTATGATTTTAAAACCAAATCTGAAACATTCGCTAATTTTTATCTGTAACTGGTTCATAGATCATATTTATATCCGATAATTTCTAGTTTTATCCAGCTTTTCTTGAAGTCTATAACCAGAAAATTGAGTCCGTGTCAATTAACTGTGTTGACCCCTGATATCAAGATTTTTCGGCGGTTTAGTTTTGAGTTATTACTTAGCTGTCAGGTATCACATACCTATTAGTAAAAATTATATTTGTTTTATAATGATTCTGAAATTATCAAAGTACGTACCATTTTCATTCCCACTTCAATTTGTCAAAATGACAAAATATTGCACTGTTGTCATTCTTAGTTCAACTCGAAATTAAAATATGATGGTTCAGAGATAACATTGAAAATGTTGATTATTCATTTTTCTGGAGACTCAAAAATTATAGGGATCTCTCATTCAAACATTCAACTATTATTTTTCTACACGAAGAAACTATTGTTGCCCTAGGTATACGCGTAATATTTGGCCATTAGCAATATTTTCGAAAGTAGCCTGACATACGTATACGAAATATGTTAATGCAGAACTTCCTATCTTTTCTTAACGGAATTCGAAATTTGCTTCTGTTTTAAGAAACTTATAAACTAAGTAGATAGGTTATGATGTAACTAGTGAAATATTTAACGGCAATATTTTATTTCAGCTAAGAAACTCTATAATGCCCCGAAAGAAACAATTTCGTTAGCCGAAGGAATGCCGAATGATGGATCGTTTCCTTTTGAAGCCATAAATGTGGTTTTAAAAGATGGTTCTAGCTACACTCTACAGGGTGGAGAACTTGCGGCTTCCCTGCAATATATTCCTAGTCAGGGATATCCGCCTCTTCTCAGAACTCTCAAGGAGTTCACGTATTACGTTCACGAACCTCCGAATTGGCAAAATACTGATATAATAATTACAAATGGATCTCAGTGTGGTATCAGCAAATCTATTGAAATGTGCATTGAAGAAGGTTGTCCTATATTAGTTCAGAATCCGCTCTACACAGGAACTGAAATTGTGGTGAGTAAAATGAAACTTTTTACTTATTGAGTTGAAATATTAATGCAAGTTGGAGCCCGTTTTTACACAATTTATATTTTCTTCAATTCAATTCGAAAATTATTGAATCGCCACTGGTTAATGAATACGTGAAGTGTCTTGATAAATGAAAAATCTACAACTGAATCAGAGTTAAGTTGATGCCAATGATACGATATTCTTGGATTTCCACCGCACACACTAGATTAACTACTTGAAAACTGGGCTAGTTCATAACGATCTGGAAGAGTACTCTAGGCATGAAGTTGACCAAACTGCTTGTGATTCGTCTCTCATTCTTGAGAAGAATTCGTCTAAATAAGCATAAGGAAGTGTTAGATTTAGAATTTGAAAAATTCAATGATCTCCACTTCAACAAGTTTCGGCAACATCTTAATAACACTTCCGCCTTCTGTACTAACTGAAAAATAATGTTTTCCTCATGAAATTCGAAAATTGTTATCGTTATTATACTACCAATATTGTCATCGTTGAGAGGGTTTTTTAAAATCCAAAATGGCAGGATGTTCTTTTGCAGTTTGACGTATTTCATGGAGAAACTTTGAACGCTTTCTAAATATTCGAATATTTTTCCATAGGCAAATAGTTTGTCAGGCAGTTGAGATCAACCTTGACAGCGCTTATGTAGCAGTGGCCAAAATCAATGCTATAGATACTTCACAACGAAAGCGATTTTGGACAACCTCTCCTTTGAATGCTCAATTAAATCTTACTTTTCAAGGTTAAAGAATTTTGCAAGAATTATTCAATAATTTACAAATTGTTTTTTCGATAATGTTTATTGTTGTGAATTTCTTGATGCGCCAGCACCTTCATTGAATATTCACAAGTTCCTCCATATACACATTCAAGTAATCAAAATTCTTCCATTTTCAGATGAAACCATTCCGTCCAATCCTTCTCCCCATTGAACAAGATGAATTTGGAGTAATTCCCGAACATCTAGTTATGACATTAGAAGACTGGAAAATAAGATGCGAAAATGATCCTACCATCAAAATGCCGAAAATATTCTACATTAATCCGACAGCCGCTAACCCTACAGGAGTCACAATTCCTTTAGACCGAAAGAAAGAAATCTACAAAATATGCTGTGAATACAATATTCTCATTCTGGAAGATGATGCATACTTCTTCATGGATTTTCAGGATACTAAACCAGTATCTTTCTTATCACTTGATGTCGAGGGTAGAGTTCTCAGGTTCGACTCATTGTCAAAAGTATTAGCTTCAGGACTGAGAGTTGGATGGGTCACTGGACCTAAACAACTGATACATAACATTGAATTGCATATCCAGAGCGCATATCTTCACTCAAGTTCCTTATCACAGGTAACAAAATTACTTGAGAATTTTAATTTAAAATCAGATAGAAATCAGTCAAACATAAGCTTCATTTTTTCATCACAACTATCTCAAACAAATACAAAATTATTTTGAATCTTAATTATGGGAGAATAAATATGGTGTTTTTTTTTTCAGTCTATAACCTACAATACCTTCAAACTATGGGGCTTCGATAAAATGCTTCAACATTTCGCTTCAGTTTCAAATTACTACAAAATTCGTCGAGACCTGACCATATCATCCATGGAACGACATCTTAAGGGCCTTTGTGATTGGTCTATACCCTCAGGAGGCATGTTTGTTTGGATCAAGGTGAGAAATATACCAGATGTATACGAGATGTTGATGACCAGAGGATTGAAGAAACATGTTTGTTTTGCCCCAGGTCAAGCTTTCATGGCTGATCCCACCGTTGCTTGTAGTTATATACGAGCTGCGTATAGTAGGGCTACTCCTAAACAGATAGATAAGGCAATGAGGTTGCTGGCAGAATTAATAAGGGAGGAACAAGCATTATTGCGAAGGAAATTAGATAATTTCATATAGTCCAGAAGATATCACTGAAGCTAGACGAATTACCTTGAAAAGGATATAGTCAAGCTTCAGCTGAATGCTGAAGAAGAAATCACTATGTGGCTTTTCAGTTCCATTAAAACAATGAGAATTTCATTTCTTGGGATTGAAAATCATCTTGTATTTGGAATACGTTGCATATGATGCAATTCTACACTGATGGGTGTTTTCACCTACACACGTGTTATAGTTTACACAAATTATGCACTATTATGCATACTTGATTGAAGTATTGCAAATCGATTAGAATAATTAATTCATAAGTTTTATCAATAAATCATTAGAAGAATATTGTTCAAAAGCCGTAATTTATGTGACTGACAAGAACAAAATATATTTCTCTCGAAAGACTGTATATCATTAATTTTTCTTATCCCCTCAAATGATGTCATAGAAAGTTTTACTTAGTTCCGTCTGTACCATGAGGACACACGTTGTACATGCCAAAACTCCTATCCTCATAGAAGTACCGAAATACCGACATATTCATTCAGAGTCTAAACAGAAAAAAAACGTATTCAATTCATATCTACTAAGAATTACCCTTAAAATTTCAAAATTGAAATGTGAACCCGAAATGTAATCAGATTCCTTAATCATTTCTGAACAGTGAACTTTTAATAATAAAAGGGGAAATATTAATAGAATAGTGAAACTAACTTTGCTGTCAGCGGAAAACAATTGATTCTGAATAGTTGACAAATAGAGAAATTTTCAGAATAATTACGAGGATATTGATGTTAATGTTCTCCAAACAGAAAGTTTTTGTTCAATCAGTACTTAAAAACTACAGACCCATCTCACTGCTCCCTGCTTTGTCTGAAGTATTTGAAAGGATAATATTTGAAATAATGGTAACTCATCATAATATCTTAACAACCTGTCAATATGACTTTCGAAGGAGTAAGTCGATTCAATCAGCCATTATAAGTTTCGTCAATTTCCTCCCTGAATGCTTGAATGGAAATAAAAAACGTATTGAGCGCTTCATAGATCTCACTCAAGCTTTTGACTTGGTGGTGCACGCTATATTGCTGAATAAAATGTATTCTCTAGGATTTAGAGGAGCAATACATGACTTAATGAAATCATACATATCCAACCGGATGCAGCTTGTTGAGATTCATAGAATTAAATCCTCTTTGCTCGACATAAAGTGTGGTGTTCCGCAGGGCTCCGTTTTAGGGCCTCTGTTATTTCTTCTAGTTGTCAACGATATGCGTGATATTTTTGGTGACCCTGGTAATTTGATTATGTTCGCTGACGACACTACATTGCTCGGTGCAGATCTTGATCTTGCCAGCACACTCAAAAACGTGCAAAACTTACTAAATAAATTGTCTATCTGGTTTGATGCCAACAAGTTACTTTTGAACATACCAAAAACTGTTCTTATTAACTTTTCACTTAAAATTTTGGTTAAAAAGGGTAAAAAGTAAATCCATTCATCAAGTTCAATCCACAAAGTTCCTAGGCATCACAATCGACAACAGACTAAATTGGCACGAACATATCGAATAGCTATGTAGTGTCTTGTCTCCACTTTGTTTTGCATTGTACAGATTGAGGCAAACGACCAACAGAGAAATAGCTTTATCTTTCTATCGTGCATATTTTCATTCTAGACTTAGTTACGGTAATATGTTTTGGGGTGCTTCTGGTTATTGTGACAGGGTTTGTAAATTACAGAAGAGACCCCTTAGGAATATTGTGGGTATATCTAGGCGCATATCGCAATTTTTATCGTGAATTACATATCTTGCCTCTCGCTAGTATGTATATACTTGAGATTGTAACTTTCGTGAAAGTTAACTTAATTAGCTTTTTACCAATAATTTTCATCACAATTACCTAACCAGGGGGTCAGATCTATTAGTCACACCATCTCATACTCTATCAGGATATGAAAGAGGTCCTGGATACATGGGAATTAAGCTCTTTAATACACTTCCCAGAAATTTGCGGTCAAGCAGTGATGTCAGGGTGTTCAGTGGAGCCGTTAGTAGATTTTTGCACACTAGATGCTTCTACGCAATAGATGAATTTTTTTCCAATTGTTAGTTTTTCTTGTAATATATGGACATGTTTTATACCTCTAATTACTAACTCAAGTATTGTAATGGTCAAAGAACAATAAATATTATTATTATGGACTTGTGCACTATCTCAGCTTTTAGCTGGATATAATTTACCTTTCCCAGATTAAGGAAGCAAAGGGAACAGGCTCGTTTACAATATACTTCACATAAATTTTCTTACTGTCCTACATGTATTGAGAATTACAGCTTTTTGCATTTCTATATAAGTATTCTTATGCAATTCTAATTTCTTAAAGGCTATCATGCAAACTTTTGGGTATTAACCCAGTCGAAGAAATGATGACAGGAACGATATCTTTTTTATCGAGGTGCCACATCTGCTTGATCTCAACAGTAAGGTCTGTGTATTTTGACTTTTTCTCCTGTAACTTGTTAAGCACGTTGTCATTCGGTATGGCGACATTCCCCAGCATTGCTGTTCTGGCTCTCTTATCAAACATCACTATGTGCAGCCTATTATTCGTCACCATTCTGTCAGTGATAACAGGCCTATCGTAGAATAATCTGATAGAGTCATTTTCCAATATGGGCGCCGGTTAACACTTGTAATATGACTGGAAGGTATTCAGAAGTCCGTACTTCTGTGCAAGTTTCTGATGGATAATGTAGCACAGTTGATTATGCCTGTGAAGATAGTTCGTATTGGCCAGTTGTTCGCAGCCGGACGTAATATGCTGTATAGTCTCCGATGTTATTCGGCATTCTCCGCACTTATCTATTTGAAATGTATTATTATTATTATTATCATGGACGGTCCAACTTTCTATTCCACGTACCTCTCTTTATGAAAATTCTTTTTTTTACAGGGCTAGTTTACTGTGGAACTCGCTTTCATCGAACATCTTTCCGATAACTCACAATTTAGCCCTCTTCAACAAGCGAGTGAACAAACACATCTTGGGCGGCCTCATCTCTGGCATGAGAGGCATCGCCTCTACCGAAGAGTTATTATTATTATTATCGTGGACTTATGCACTATCTCAGCTGTTAGCTGGATATATTTTACTTTTCCCAGATTCAGCAATCAAAGGGAATAGGCTCGATTACAATATACTTGACATAAATTTCCTGACTATCCTATATGTATTAAGAATTACAGCTTTTTGCATTTCTATATAGGTATTCTCATGCAATTCTAATTTCTTAAAGCTATTATGCAAAGTTTTGGGTATTAACCCAGTCGAGGATACGATGACAGGAACAATATCTATTTTATCGAGGAGCCACAACTGCTTGATCTCAATAGCAATGTTTATGTATTTGGATTTTTTTTCCTGGAACTTGTTCAGCACGTTGTTATTATTCGGTATGGCGACATCCACCAGCATTGCTGTCCTAGCTCTCTTATCATACACCATTATGTGCGGCCTATTATTCGTCACCATTCTGTCAGTGATAACAGGCCTATCGTAGCATAATCTGATAGAGTCGTTTTCCAATACGGGCACCGGTAGATACTTGTAATATGGCTGGAAGGTATTCAGAAGTCCGTACTTCTGTGCAAGTTTCTGATGGATGCTGTTGCACACTTGATTATGCCTGTGAAGATAGTCCGTATTGGCCAGTTGTTCGCAGCCGGACGTAACATGTTGTGTAGTTTCCGATCTTATATGGCATTTTCTGCAATTATCTGTTTGTAATGTTCCGTCCTTAATAATAAATTTCTTGTAATTGTTTGTAGCGATCACTTGGTCATGAATGGCCATAAGGAATCCTTCTGTTTCCGCGAATAATTCTCCTTTCATCAACCATTTGTTGGAGTATTCTTTGTCGATGTATGGTTGATTAATCTCATGGTGATGTCGTCCATGCAATTCCTTCCTTGACCATTGCTCTTGTTTTTCAGTTTCTGAAAGGAACGGTAGATTCAGCAGTTCATCTCTGGTAGCAAGATTTAGAGGTGTATATTCCTTACCAGCCAACGATACCACTCTATGTGGTATCAGAAGTGAGAGCTTTTGCAGAGAAGAATTCTCTGAGATTTTTCACCTGTTCGGTGTGTAAATTGACAACATCTATTAATCCGCGTCCTCCTTCTTTCCGCTTCAAAGTTGTTCGTATCACAGACGATTTTGTATGATGATTGTTGTACTTTGGCAGCATCGTTCGGGTCTGCCTTTGATTATCATCCAGTTCTATCTTAGTCCATCCATCCATAATTTCGTTAACTAGATTCCCGAGTTCAACATTGACTTCAGCACAGTCTTCAGACGCTGACTGTACTCTGAACGAATTTTCTCCTTCGACTGCTTTTGGACTAGCATCTGGCTTGTTGGTATCCCAGATATTTGTACGTTCGCCATCCCTCATGCACTGTATAATATCACCGTTTGGAAGTTGTGTTTCACCATCTATGACTTTCCCTTTTTGAATGTTCAGGTTCTTACATTTTTCAATCCCGAATTTCATATGAACATCTGCCGAGAACATACTGACATATTTCAGCAGATCATCCAATTGCTTCTTGTTCGAAGCATATAACTTGATGTCATCCATATACAGCAGGTGGGAGATTGTATGATAGTTATTATTATTATTATTGCAAATGAATCAGAAGACTTTAATCTCAGCCTTTTACAGATTAAAAGTATACAATGTGAATTACGAACGCTATCTTTGAAGAACGACTTACAAATCTATCAATCATGTGCATAGAGAGCGATATCCTTCAAAATTAGATAGAGGATTTAACAAAAAAGAAATTCTGAAAGAAACCATTATCATAGTCAATCCAAACTGCTAACAATATAAACCTGCTTCTTTTCAATAATTACCACCACTATCAGTTGTTTTCGCAATAGCTGTTGTTTCTCCATTCGTTATCAGTATCGTATTTATTAATGTGAATTTCACTCCTAAAACAGTGATTCATTATTACAGATTAAGTCAATAAAATCATTGAATGAAAGTACATTATTATTTTTTTATCGTGTACTATTTTCATTTTCAAAGGAGGCCACAAATTGTGTGCCGAAAGGTCTATCCTTGACTAAGGAAAAGAAACAAATTTCTCTTCAATTTTTTCATAATTGGCTGTGAGTTCACATTAATAAGTAGTCGTTTTGTGATGGAAAATTGATAGGATTGACGTGAATTTATTATAGTTCGAGTAAATTCGAGACCGAAACAAAGGAAAGATGTTAACAATTATTATAAATTTTTGAAAAGTTGGCAGATAACCATAAGAAGTATAATATCCATGATATATCTTTGGAGGCAGTTAGAATAAGAACGTTTCAATTATTTTTCTTTGTTGTTTTTCAGTTAGGATCCATTAAGAATTTTTTTACTCCATAAGACATGGGGAAGGAAATCCA
This sequence comes from Cryptolaemus montrouzieri, assembly GCA_013387265.2. Lineage (NCBI taxonomy): Eukaryota > Metazoa > Arthropoda > Insecta > Coleoptera > Coccinellidae > Cryptolaemus > Cryptolaemus montrouzieri. Next base: position 99,916,169 of record JABFTP020000185.1, on the reverse strand, counting down.
AATCCACTTGCCATCAATTTTGGTTGCTGTACTTGCAACAACTGTTATCAATGATCAAATATTACTCAATAGTAAAACAAACAGTGAAAAGGACGAGTGTGAGAATTTGAAAACTTCAGTTGTATTTGGAGAATCCTTCCATACACTTCCTGTCATTTTTGCTCTCAATTATACGAATAATCAGGCGATAAAACCAAAACATTTCAACAATAGCGGTCTTCCTTCACAGTAACAATGTTGTCAGTATCTTTATCCCAAAAAATACCCACAAAGCGACCAACTTATTGTTTGGAATATCAAGATCAATATCATTTTGTTCGTGCATCCATTTAGTCTTAGAAGTTCAGGTTTCATTCTTAGCAATGTGTGCAATGCAGTAGATATGTTCAATTTCTTGGCGCAATAGCGAATATAATAAGACCGGATTGTATTCAACATAAAAGATTGGTATTTGTATGCGAATATGCATGAAAATGCTTAAGATATGCAGGAAAATTGACAGAATATGCAAAATTAAATGCTAAAGTTTAGAAACCTCAAAAAAGAAGGAAAAGTAAGTTTTCATTTTCTTATTTCGAAATCAGCATACAATCTGTAAATTATCCTTTGTTAGAATAGACATATCTGGACAGTTATTTCAGTGGATGTGGAGCGAACCTTTTCCACTAACAGAAATATTCTGAATGATCGAAGACACAATCTTACCATTGAGCATTTGGAACCAACTTTACGTTTACAAAAATAAAAATAATTTTGATATCATGCATGTCTTTTTCATTATAGAATCCTTAAATCCTTCCTTAGACTGGTAAACTGCTATTCACTCGGCACTGTCAAAGTCATATACTACAACACCTTTAATGACCTCAAAATTTTCATTGTAAAACAGCACTAGTTCGATCCACGCTATAACTGGTTCAGGAGACAGTGGCAAATGTGGTAATTTTTCTTTGTAGTCTTTATTACGAGTAGGTGTCTTAACACAAGGCTTTTTGTTGATGAAATCAGTTTTTATATTATTATACTCCTTCAGCAAGTCGATGAACACCTTGTGTACGTAACATAAATGAGTCAAGTTGGAATGAAATACTTGAAGGGCCTTGGATGCCTTGATCATGTAGGGAGTAGCATCTTACAGAAATGTGAATGTTCTTTCTTCGGAAGCTGATTCAGGAAATATTAATTATTTTTTCAATACCCTCATTTACAATTCTGACCGTCGTAGAATGGTCACACTGTTTCTGGAGGCATTTTATGCATAAAATTTCACACAAATAGATATAATACTTAACTACAAATCGATGAGCACGTAAGTCAAGTATGAACAAGTAACAATTTATATACATAAAAGGTGGAACGAAATTTCATAATCGTAATAGTCACGACAAATGACGCGCTCAACTACAGACCCTACGTTCCGAAATGCAAAAAATGGGATAATATCGCGAATGCTACCAAAGTCACAATTATTACTCAATAGCCCTTATACACACATCCAAATTCATATGGAATCACTAGGTATTTCACATTATTGATTATTTTTAACCATGGATCTTTGACTATTTGTAAAGAATGAAGTTTTTTGTTGCAAAAAAACTGGATAGTATGAATAAGAAATGTTGAATTATCCCCACATGTTCGGGATATTGTACTCAGTCGCCACAGAGGTTTAAACCTGTGAATTTCAAAATTTACAAAAGCCTATAATCATAGTTGAAAATGCTTTACGTTGGATTGTCCGATGTACAGATGGGTCGAAAAATTGCTCTCGTTGAAGAAGGGGTGGCACAGAGGGATATAGCGGCCACAATGGGGTTATCACAGGGGGTGATTTCAAAAACCTACGCCCGATACGTGGAGCTACAATCTCTGAAAATAGGTCTAGAAGATATCGTAGGAAGATCACTTCTGAAGAACAAGACCGCTTTTTGTGCAAAATTGCAAGAGAAGACCCTAGTGCGTCGCACCCCATACTCCAGAGGCAATTTCTGGAAGCAATAAGCATCAGTATATCAGTCGAAACGATAAGTCAAAGACTTCGTTCAAAGGGTTTATACATCAATAGGCCCTTAGTGAGTTCCAGAGCTAATCAGACAACAAAAAATTAACAGACTCGATTGTATCGAGCACCAAAATTAGAATATTGAGAATTGTCGAAATGTTATTTTTTTGGATGAGACTAGAATTGGTGTTCGATCAGATGACCTCCGGATTCTGGTTTTAAGTTATCGAGGAAAACAAGCTAGACTCCGAGCAGTAAGATAAATTCCGAAATACCAAGGGGGCAGTGTGATGTTTTGAGGTGGCATTATGCTGGGAGGAAAAACAGATTTGATATTATTTCCTGCTAGTGTAACGGCTAGAAGTTACGTGGACCTAGTGCTGGAGCCCATAGTGAGACTCTGGCGAGGTGCCCACGGTGAGAATTTCACTTTTATGCAAGATAATGTTTCTCCGCTTACCAGCAATCTGGCGCGATATTACCTTGAAACAGAAAGAGAATCGCTATTTTGGACTGGCCAGCTTGCTATCCAGACCGAAATCCTACTGAATATCTATGGGATAATCTCAAAAGAAAAATTAGATCGCGCCAGGATAATCCAAGATTCCCACAACAGCTCATCCAAGCCACCACAGAAGAGTGGCAGAATATCACCCCAGAGGAGGTCGAAAACCTAATCCAAAGCATGCCTAGACGAATTTAGGCTTGTATCAGAGCAAGAGAAGATAATACATGCTACTGAGGTCGAGAAAAAACACCTAGTCAAACAATTTTCAATTTTTTTACTACATGAGGGAAGAGTCTCTTATTTTCTTTCATTTGTTTCTTTCTTAAAATAATTTATTTCTTTTTTCAATTGAAATATCTCAGAAAGGATCAATTCTAACAATCCTTCGAAATTTCTAAAATCCCTGAGGTAATTTTCAAAATATCGGTTGATTCCATATAAAATTGGTTGTGTGCATTTTGTGACAACGAAATTTGGTCGAATTCGCGATATTATCACTTTTTTACTGCATTTCGGTACGTAGGGTCTATAGCAGGGTGCGTCTTCTGTTTTAACAGTTACGATAATTAAATGTCGTTCAATGTATGACACATATAAATTGTTAAGTTTTATATTTATTTGTGTGAAATTTGATGCATACCATGCCTCCGGAAAAAGTTTGTCTTCGAGGATAACTGACTTTCCTGGAGCATTTACATACGACAGAAATGTTTTGTACTATCGAGCTTGCTAGAAAAATATTTCGCACACAAAAAAATTTCAAATAGACCAACATATTGAAACAAGTATTCACATCGCAGGTTGTCAAATCTCTGAAACAAAAATTTCAAGCGATAGGTTCAGTGGCGAACCGAAAATATTAACGTTTTTTATATTCGCTTTTTCGGGACTTTTGTCGGAATATTTGCTCAATCGATTGTTTCGATCGCCTTTCAGAAGATTCCGAAGAAATCTCGCCGTTTCGACTTTCCGTTCGCTCTCGGCGACGTTTCGGCGAAATTTTTCGGAAAATCCTCAGGGCTCCGTCGTTCGAGCTAGGGGCTCCACATTTGGCACGAACCTTCCTCCAGGCCCAGCCACTAAGACCAATGAATCTGAAACAAAGCGAATAAAAGTAATGAAAGAAAAGATGAAATTAAAAAATGAGAATGAACAAATGAAAAAATGAAGTTCAGGAGGAACCCTTATTTGAGAACAGTTCCCTGCAAAACAGTTTTAAAGTCTAAAAAACATCAACCGCAATTTACTCGAAACACCTTTAGCTGATGATATTTTGATTGTGGAAAACTCCTTGATGTCAAGAAGTATACATTTTTATGATGACCGTTCTTTACTACAACATAATTTATATTTATAAATGAGTTTTTCTCCTTGCTTTTCTTTTCAGAAATTGTGCGGCGGGTGTATTCTCGGCGCTAGCTACACACCTTTATCTGCCAACTTACGAAGATTCCATATTCCTATGAGTATTTTGGGCGCTCAACGGTTCAGGTACATACGTCGCTGTCGATACAATATGCCGGCGGTAATGGTTGGAATTTTGGAAATTTCATTAAGGGGGTTAGGTAAGGTTAGCTTAGTGTGTGTGTGCGTGCTAAACCCTTACTCATAGTGGAAGATAATATGTTTTCTAAAGACAAGATATCGAAAAGTGAAGAAACATATTGGTACAGGAAAATTCGATGGCAAGCATCAGCGCCTAGATTACATCCGCCCGAAAACTTTCATCGATACAGAAGTCAAAATGTGTTGACATAAAATGCCCTAACTTAGCATAACCACCAATCAGCGGAGCTTATCTATGAAATGAGATTTGGCATAAGCCACTTTATTGATTTAATAGAAATATCAATGTAGCTGTCTGATTTGACATAAGTGGAAAATTTGCGCTTGAAACCAAATAATAATTACAAATGGAAACGTAGACTTAATTTTTCTATCAAAGAAGCATACAAAAATTCTATCATTCATTGAATCAAGTACCGTAAAGAGTAAATTCTCTGAAACGTTTCTCGTCTCTCCAGTAAATTATAGCAACTGGTTTATGGCAGTTCATGCCGTTTTCGCATGAACACATGAATTATTCTGTAGATATCTCAAATAACAACTAGGTATATGGAATATAAGTTTACAGTGTCCTCTGTGGTCGTCGACAAAAAACAGGAATGACATGTAAGTTGCAGTGATAATTATTAGAAACATATATTGTAGTATCTACTCTCAAGTTTCCTACTTTTACTCAGTGGATTATTGATAAAACATACATGACATTCAGTAGATGGCGCCAGCAAAGAATTCTGAGATTTTATCGGTAATGTGAATGGCATTGATATATTTTTATGAAATTAGCATTGAATATATAAAAAAAAACATATTTCATAAACGAACAAATCGAAAATTCATAATATTGAATAATACAATCTTGAGCAAATGCAAGCTATTAATATCAGTTTTATGAACCACATACTGTAAGCCCGGCTAGCTCAGTCGGTAGAGCATGAGACTCTTAATCTCAGGGTCGTGGGTTCGAGCCCCACGTTGGGCGAATACATTTTTGAAGTAATTCGTCCATATTTTTGTTTTTATGAATATGAATATATAACAAAATACATTTCTCCGCTTTTTTTCAAATTAGAATATTAATTACTATATTGAATATTGAATTATGTATAAAATTATACTCCCATATTTTCTAATTGTGTAGGATCTTTAGGGAGGATATTAAGCCTTTCATTACATGGAATGCTCGAATGTGCTTTTGTCCACAAAAACTTATGTTGAATCCTGATGTTCCGAGTGAGTTGATCTATTTCAATATATTGCAATGAATAAAATTTTTCGCATGAACCAATTAGATAGTCTAATGCCTTCCAAATAGCAAACAGTACAGCTGAGAAGATCGTGAAATGATTGTTGAGGCGAAACTTCTGTTCCACTTTTAACTGGGGGTCATATAGTGCACATGCCACTTTATTTTGTTTTGGGCATCTGTATAAATTTGGTGATAATAGGCGAAGTTCTTTGCAATTATCGCCTGAAATTTGTTATATGTATATGTCTCATTTTCGTAATGTGTAATGCAGACATTTTCGATATTTTTCAATATCTTTAGTGGTAATGAGTAAAGTGGGAGATTATTAGATTTGACAATAATGGTTTCATAATCCATGTACTTCTGAAGACATGAGACCAAAATAGGGTCTGTCTTACAGATCTAATATCGATAAGTGAGTGACATTATAAACAGTTCTTCGAGTTTATTTATTAATCCTTTTGACGAAACAATGTTCTCTATTATGAATTTATCTATCAGATACTCTCTTCTTGATAGGAGAGATAATTTTATGGCTTCGAATAATAGTACTTCTTTCGGAGTGGAGGAAACCAAAACAGAGCTTTAAAGTATTCTGTTAGATAGAGTCAATTACGTAACAATGATGTTTCGCCGTAAAAAATCGAGCCATAATCGATAATAGATCTAATGAAAGAACGGTAAAAAAGTAAGGCTATTGACTGATCGGCCCCCTATTTGTTGTGAACCTTCACTAGTTTTGTTAAGGATAACAGCAATATGATCCTTCCATGTCAATTTTCTATCTAGGTTAAAACCAAGAAATCTCACAGAACTTTTGTGTGGAAATCTGTAATTTACTATCCTAAAATACTCTTGGAAGATAGGGCTTTTTTTTGTGAATGTACATATTACTGATTTCCTTGGTGAAATTTCGTGACATTACAAATTGAGATAGAATTTGTGTGGAGTCTCTTAAACTGTATCGATGTTTGATCCTGTCGAATATACACATATGACATCTGCGAATTGAAGGACTTTGATATTTGGATTGGCGCATAGTGTTTCCTGTCAATGGTATAGAATTGTGTATAGCAGTGTATAGTAGAGTATAGTAAACTACTCCATTTATCTTCAGGCATATTTCGTGATTTTAGTATAGGTTTGTGATAGAAATAGAAAATTTTTCAGGAAGCCCTATCTTCATTAATTTAGTTTCAAGAAAATCTAGAATTACGATGTCATATGCCACCTTTTTCGTCAGCAAAGAAAGCTCTCAGAATATTGCTATTTGTGAGCGCCATATGAATGTCGGTAATAAGGTTGTCTAAATTATCATAAGTAGAAGAGCCTTTCCGAAAACCAAATTGAGTTTACGGAAATTCATCATTGTATTCTAACCATCATTCCAGCCTGAATTTTATTAACCTTTGGAACGTTTTAAGAACACAGGAACTCAAGGAAATTGGCCTATAAGATTCGGCGAGATAAGGGATTTGTCCGGGTTTTAAAATAGGAATTATTATATACTAGCTGACCAGGCAGACTTCGTAATGCCTCAATCGATAAATAAAAGACTCAAACTTTTGTATAAAATAAACTTAAAGCAAACAAAAGGAATCCGTTATTAATAAGGTCCAATGTTATTTTGAACATGTCTACTGAATTGTTGATCTGATGAAAAAACATTCGTGAATCTTGGACAATGGTTCTCTTCATTGTTTGATTGTGAGCACAACGCTTATCAACTTCCGCATCAGAATTGCACATAAAATAAATTTGTAAAAATTAATGATACGCATCTGGTAGTGGTAACAGCGTTCCCAGTAAGTGATAAATTTGTCCACGTATCTGTAATTTTTAAAGATTTGTCCAATAATTATTTCCAATGTATAGTTGAATGAAAACTTGAATATTATAAAAAAGTAGTATGGTATAATAACATGAAAGCGGGCATGAAATAATCCTGTATAATATGTGAAGCGCCAAACGATGTGATCTTGAAACAGCTGTTTTATTTCTGAATGTTGGCCAAGAAGTGCTTAGAATCATTTCCAATCCCAGAAAGTAAAGGGCGTAAAGGATCTGGTGGTGGGACCAATTGTGGCAATATTACTTTGCCAGTAGATTCACTATTTATTCCTTCTTCTTCTTGCACGGCGCCTTTATGGGCAGCACTCAGGACGTTTGATCAATTGAGCTTGCCGTGTTGTATTATTTTGTTTTGTGTCTTGGAAAAACTTTTTGATGAAGTTGTAGCTGGCCTCCTGAATCATCCGAGCGCTGGGTGTTTCAGCGCCCAAGGTCTTCAGTTTGGTCACCTGATGAGCGGGATATTCGAAGAGTATGTGTTCGGTTGTTTCGTCATTTTCTAGGCAACCACGGCACCTTGTGGTTTCCGATAGTCTCATGACGTGTAGGTGATTGTTGAGTTAATGTCCCGTCAATAGACCAACTACCATCCCAACAGTCTTTTTATTGAGGGACAATAGTTCATATACCCTCTTCTTTGGTTGCGGCCCCTTTATGAGCCTTACAACATTTACAAATTATCATCATTTCCCAAATTGTTAATGATTTGTCGGCACAATAATGAATTGCCGGATCATCGTGGAATGCAGCTCGTTTCAGAATCACAGGAGCACTGCGTCTGCGTAATTGCTCAATTTCATTATGGCGCGGTCGCTGTTGTTGTGTTTAACGTGCACGAACTCGTTGCATTCTAAGCCTATCTACTTCATTGTCATTAACCGAAGTAGAGAAAGTTCTCGCGCTCGTAGCGGTAATCGTCACTCACAAAGATAGAAGGATGCAATCTGTATCTGAGATATCGATCAACATAGAGGATGGATCCACATATTAGTTGGTTCAAATTTAGTTTGTGACTAAATATCAAAACAAATGACTTAAGATTTATCAACTTTATCAACTGTAGTTAGCTAAAATTTTCAATTTTTTACCTCTTAAGAATAAATATGTGGTTCGAAAAATATAAAAATTCTAATTAGTTATTCATTTCAAATTATTCTTCCAATTTGATTTCTGAACGACGGGGTACACATCAAAGGAAAAAGAAAATTGTTGTTTTTATTTAATTCCGAGCATTTTCATATTTATTCACCTATATATATATATATATATATATATATATATATATATATATATATATATATATATATATATATATATATATATATATATATATATATATAGGGGTTTTACCCCGACGAGTTGCCCATATATCTGTTCATGCAATCAAACTGATTTCATGAAAAATATAAATCCAACACCCGGTAATCAATACCATTGCCAGGCAATGATTATAATCGAAACATATCCTGGAATAATTATATATTAGGATAACGTTAAATGTTATGAGAATATATCAATCTACCAGAATATATACATACTATAGCATCATCAGACAATGTAATCAATGTACCAACGAGTAGTGTCAGAGGCTTTCTCCCGGAAAAATCCAGTGTACGGACCTTAGTCAAGTAACACTGAATGTTACTCATTAATAGTTTCCTTTGTGTGAAGTGGTGAACGATCGAATAGAATACTGCTCTGAATATAAATATGACAAAATTGTCAGTTAATTATATTACATTTAAATAAACAAATAAATAAAATATGAAATGAGATTCTGAGCAGTATAAACTAAAGAGAAAACCTATGACTCTACCTCATTATTATTTTCGGAAAGAAACCTACGAAGAATATTACAAGATTTGATGACTGTTATCTTTTGTAACTGTTCAAACAAATTTTTCTTCAGACCCAAAACTCAATACTTTTGTGAATATTTCTAGGAATAACACATGTTGTGGAAATAATAATCGGTAGAATAAATATTTTCTTCATTTTCCACATTTTTTAATCTCGTCGCCAAGCATCATATATTTAGAAATTTTTCATTGTATTTATTTTGTATATTATGTTTCGGGTATAGCAATATCAATTATATATGTTATTTGATTCTGTTTATCATTAAGAATGATATCTGGTCTATTGTGTTTTACAGCTCTGTTGCAAAGAATTGTTTTATCAAAATAAAGTTTATATTTGTCATTTTCACAAATAATCTCAGGTTCATATTTGTGAAATTTTTTTCTTTTGGGACTTAGGTCATGTTTAATTCCTAGATTAATAAAATGAATAATATTAGCGACGGCATTATGTCTTTCTAAATAATCTGTTGAAGCAAGGACTGAGCAAGATGATAATATATGAAAAACTGTTTCTGAAGAACAGAAACATCTACGGCAAGAATCATCTATATTTTGTTTGATGATGTGTTTTCTATAATTCCTCGTGAAAACAACCTGATCCTGGATCGCAATTGCCAAGCCTTCTGTTTCAGCAAACAATTCTCCAGATACTAACCATTTATTCGATGCGATTTCATCAATATAATCATTTTTCAATTCTTTAGGGTGCTTTCCGTGTAATTCCTTCTGCATCCAACTTTCTCTTTTAGAATTATCAATCAAATATATCAAAATCTACCTTTTGCATTGTCAAGTTCAGAGGTGTATATATATATATATATATATATATATATATATATATATATATATATATATATATATATATATATATATATATATATATATATATATATATATATATATATATATATATATATATATATATATATATATATATATATATATATATATATATTATTGTAGAAAATTAAAATCTGAACAATTTGGTTGTCTCTTAGAAAACATCATAAAAAAATACTAAGGATCATTCAATATCGATTATTTTTAGCTCGTTGTAAGTAAAGAGGCTCATTCAGCAGAATTCAATGCATTCAGAGGCTTCACGGTGTACAGGGTGTTTCCAAAGCATGTGGTATATTGTAGTACATCCAAAGGTACAAAAGTCCGCTTTTTCAAATTAGACTACCTATTTTTGCACAAATCATTCAGCTCGTAATATTAATAGGCATCGATCTGTTATAGGTTTCACTCTACCTAAAATGCATCGCTTCTGAATTATTCGCGATTTTATCCCAAAAATTACGATTTTTCGCGCGAAGACCCTGAAATTCGCAGATTATATGACCGGAAATCTTTCAAATAATGCATTTTGATCTCTCAATACGAGACCCAGCTCAAAAACTTCATCGAAGTAATTAATCAACTATGGAAGTGGATTGAATCTGATTTCTCGTTTTCTCGATATATATATATATATATATATATATATATATATATTCTTTTCTAGTAAGTAGTAGGTATTCTCGATAAATAAATGCTTATATCTATAATTTTGGTGTGTGTCAGAAAAAGCACTAGTGTGAGCTCAGGAAATGTAACAGGGGAACCATACTATCTTGTATATGATTCAATAAACGAGTGAAAAAACCTGAGGAAAAAACTCGTTTCCCTGTCGTTATTGCACTAGCAATAGCTTGTCTGTTTATGTTGTGTTAGTGTCGTGTGTACAAAAAGAGTACCAAAGATTTTTCTGCTTAGCCGCTTCATTCTCTCTTGCATTCCATGATTTCCAAAGGAAGACAAGGGTGAAAGAAAGGGGGTTTGGGACAGGAATCTGTAACAATGGAAAAAGAAAACCAGCAGAAAAATATTTCAACAATCATACTTCTTATATGTCTAAACAATTCTGAGAAAAGATTTTACATAGCAATCAAGGTCATGAAAAGGACTAAGGAGATAATAAAAAAAATACATAACCTGCGATATTTATTGAGGAAACTTGATCAGAAATAAGTTTTCTCAATAAATTCAATAAAATGAGTACCTTCAAAAATTAAATTGAATGGATGATTCAGTATTAAAATTTTTTCTTTCCTCTCTCGGTTGTGGTAATAAAACTTCCTTTGCGCTATACGTAACCAACCTTGCATTCTATATACATTTATATATTCCCATTAATATACTTTCACGAGCTATATAGCCTGGTTTACTACTACTTCATAATACGGGAAATGAGTATGGAAAGCAGAAAAGGAACAATGAACGGTAGAGAAACTTTTTCACATAGTCATAACCTAAAGAAACGATGTCATAACATGAACATGAGGGGCGCAATTCAGACATCATGGATTAATTTTAATATGAGAAAAATCTGGAAAATTGAAATGGATACCACAGAAAGATGAAAAAGACAGTATAAGAATTTTTGTATATTAACAATTGAAGCAGAATATCACTTTGGCGGATCAATTTTCAAATTATCAAGATATTTTCCTATACCTAGCTCTGAAGAATATTACTTGATGATGTTCTTCGTATTAAATTAATCATTTGGCTCAGTCTATAAACCTGATGATTTATTCTCGTTGTAATTAAAGATCCTTGTATGGTATAAATGTAAGTCAGGTGGTCTGATTCTCTGTTTTTAATAGACGAGTCCGTTACTTGATGGAAACTAATCATCACATTAGACTGATTCAGTAGTTTTCACAGTATATTGAAATTCGCATGATGTGTTTCATCAGATCTATTTTGTTCAGAAGTTGTTTGTTGAAGTTGAAAATTTGGTTATACGAGGGTAATTTACATAAGACGAAATGATAAGAAATATTGAAATATATTAAGGTATCTGAAAAATACATAGCGGCCCTAATATAGAGGCAAATCAATTCTTAGATTAAACAAGGCAGTGGTGTAGGATTCAGGTGGATTCGATCATTTAGCAATCACTAACACTTTATGTGTTAGTTCATTTTTAAACCTTCCACAATCAATTCGAGGCCGTTCATCTTGCCCATTACTGGCCTCGATAGATTGAAGACTTTTATTCAGGCAGCAGTATTCAATTTTCCGTTGAATATTAAATATCCCTCAAAATTCAAAAGTCTTATTATGTGCGGATGACTTGAAGATATTTGGGAGAATTCAGAAGAGAAGTGATTGCGGAGGAATACAGGAAGATCTTAATAGGCTCTTCGAATCCTGCCTGAAAACAGTTTATTTTCAAGTTATCAGAAGTGCTATAAATAACTTTCAGCAGAAATATAAACCACATTGAAACTAATTACACGATCTGAGATCAGCAGCTCCAAAATTTGGGAAGCATTCTACATCTGGAAATTACATTCGATTCGAAGCTACTATTGATCAGCATATTGAGAACACCCTGATCTTTAACAGAGCCTTCTTCCCAAAATTTTGTTTTCTTTTCTGCTAATAGTAGATTCACTGAATAGAGGCTGATGTGGATATTCATGTATAAATAAAACGCAGGTTTCTACTTGGTTGCGAATTTTGTAACGTGCTTACTTCACTTTCCATGCTGCTTCTATCAATCTTCAATTCGTAACTTTCATTTTCTTTGCTCCGATCAAACTATACCGTGATCTCATATTCGATTTTGTTGTTTTTTCCCTCTCCATAATTTCCCTAGTATTCTATATTCCTGTATCCCCTCCATGTTCAGATGATTCTGTCAATTTCATTCATTATTCACTTTGACTCCGATATTTTCTCAAGGCAGTCGTTATCAGAGTTTTGTAAAAGTTGAGGAATTGAAGAAGTTCAAAAAATTTCTCCAATAAATGAAGAAAATGTCCTACTATCAATTAAATCTCAAGTGTGAAAGGTGGATGGTTAGTTTACCCGTTAATGATTCGGGGTAAGTATTTTCATCTCTTGAGTCTACGTTTTTCCTTTCTTTTTTCGATTGAAATATCTCAAATAACGATATATTTGATTTTTTCTTGTTTTCTGGTTCTTTTTTTCCATTTTGATTTTTACTTCAATGAGCCACGTTATATTTAATTATTTGAGAGTTAAAGTATTGTAATTTTTTTTAATATTGTAATTAGGCAGGACAGTTCCATTGAGGGGGTGCGAATTCTTCTACTTATTGCATTGGTAGTCCTAGAAGACAAGACCTACCCAGACGTCTGGAAGTAGCAACGACTCGTTCACCAGTCCGAGTGGCCCTAGGAAGATAAACGATATTAGAGCATTGTGAGATTGAGCATCTCCTTTGTTTCTCCCCTTCATTTTTCTGATAAGTTTTCTTTCTTTCGCTTTTTGATGTCAATAAAAGAACATCTTGTAAATATATACTTGTTAAATATAGTGGCAATAAGATGAACTTCTGTTACGGTCACAATTTAAAAATAATTTTGTATATACAGGGTGTTCAGTTTCTGAGGAACAAATCAAAGTTGTGTTTTTTTGAATAGAATACCCTATATATTTTGATGGTTTTTCGTTTTGTGAGATCGAATGAAGGTGACTTTATTCGATATTACCTATACCTAAGTTCAATAGTTTTCGAAATTTTTGATATTTTTCGAAATTTGATGACTTTTTTGAAATTTTTTTTTCTTCTTTCGTTTTGACTTTCCGATTGTGATATTGCAAAAAATATGTTACTAATACTCCATTTTTGAGTAACCATCGTTGGGAAACTCTGAAATTGATACAGGGTGCACAGTACAAAATTTCCGATTCCGCCTTTCTTCAAGCCCTATATTTTTCAATTTTTTCAAATGACACACCCTGTATCTTATACTCTGTAATGATTGGTTACTTTTATACTTATCGAACGATACCCATGTTCTCCATACCTATCTTTAACGGTTTCCGAAATTTCTCGAATTTTCCGATACTTTGTGTCAATATTCATCTAGAAATGTTTTCCTTCGTTTTTGAAGAGCGGTGCATGTCACTTGATAAGACTAAACAGGAGTTGGTACGATGTGCTACTCAAAACATCAGTTTTAAGTCAATAAATCGAAAATGATCAAAAAATCTCTGCATGAACCGATGCGAAGGCGATGAAAATGAGTTTTTATGGACTTTAGTTTAAAAAAGAGCAGTGTCTGGAGAGGTTGAAAAAGTTTAATTCGAGCCTATTTACCTTTTCCTGTGACTGTATTCATAACATTTTTTCTCCTATTTATTTATTTTTTGCTGATATAACTATTTTTTGAGAAACAGATTATTTTTATGGAAAAAATATGCTTTGAATTAGTGAAAATGTTTGACAATGAAGAATATTACTACAAAGAAAAGATTTCATGAATAATTGAAGCAATAGAAACTTTACAAAAGATGTTCAAAATGGCCTCAGTTTTGCTCTATGCATAAAAGTATTCTCCTTTCGAAAGATGCCCTTGCTCCTAACAGTATTTCAGGTGTAACTGTCTGGTAAGCTTTCCTAATCCTATTTTTCATATCTTCCAGTGTAGTTGGTGGGATACGATTAACAAACTCTTTAACATGTCCCCACAAGACAAAGTCGAGGGATTTTAAATCTGGCGATCGCGCTTGCCAATTCCAGGGTCCTCCTCCTCCGAAACATTTTGCTGGAAAATGTGTGTTTTAGAATAAATATTCAAACTCAAGAATGAGAATGTTCAAATTTATTGAATTAGTGTTACATAATATTATGTCACAACTTGAGGGAGCAAATCTACGGGTAATTTTAAGAAGTTCATATAATCATAGGTCCGCAAAATCTTCGTTACGGAGCTACCGGTTGTTGAAATTTCCGGAAAGCATTTGTTTTTCTTCAAAACTCCTACAGTTTGTGAGATATTCATCTCGCATTTGGAATGCAAGCTATTTTTACAGCCTCCATCATTACACGTCCTAAATTTCAACTGCTATTGTTCTACAATGTGTTTTCTTTTACGGAGCCATATCTTCTTTTGCCCTTTCACACTTTTTTGCAGTACACTACTGGTCAGCGTATAATCAATTTTCGTCATCTTCGTTCAATTCAGAAACTTTTTTGACAAGTGTAATATTTTCGTATCTGAAACCGTTCTCGAGCAAAAAATTATTAAAGGATTGTATGCATTCGCTTAATTGAAAGCACTTCTAATTAAAAAAATGACTAGTAGGCTTTGATTCTTCATTTATTTATTTATTTTGACAGTTGCTTAAGTTGAACCAGTGTATTCTCGAATTGTTTATTAAATTAACGATTAGTTTAAAGACTTTTGAAGTTATTGCTCTAAGAAAAAATGGCTAATTTTACCAACGCCGAATTGGCTGATATCCACTACATGTATTTACAGAAGGTTGAGGGAAACTTGTACTTTTACTGCAAATAGTAATTTAAAATGTGCAACTCAAACTATGAGAACTCCAGATATTGAGGAAGCAGTTTTGAATTGTATTAATTTGAATCCTCATGTGAGTACAAGAAGAACTGGAAATCAGTTGAATATTTCACATGTTCAAGTTTGGAGGATTCTCCACGACTTTTTATTGTACCCGTTTCATATTCAACGCGTCAAAACTCTACTTGCTCGAGGTTTTCCTTCAAGACTGAATTTCTGCCGATGTTCTTAGATAAAATTAGAGAAAATGCTCATTTTGATAGTGAAATATTGTTCACAAACAAAGCTTACTTTTCGAGAACTGATTTCACAAATTTTCACAATAATCATTATTGGGCTGCGGAAAAACCCCATTTGATTGAAGAATCTCGTCATCAAGAACAATTCTCACTAAATGTCTAGGTCGGAATAATAGGAAATTATTTTATTGCTTAACAGACTAAACGGTCCCGCTTATCGGCAATTTCTCGAGGAGGCGTTACCTTTATTGCTCGAGGATGTGCCATTTTTGGTGAGAAACATAATGTGGTTCATGCACGACGGGGCACCAGCACATTTTAGTGGAAAAGCTAGGGAATTCTTGAATAATACAATCAACAACCGATGGATAGGTCGGGGTGGGCCAGAACCATGGCCTCCTAGACTTGAATAGTTTAGACTTTTTCTTATGGGGATATCTCAAAAGTTTAGTTTATACCATTCCAGTGAACACTGTAGAAGAATTGAGAAATCGAATAATAATCTCTTGTCACAAAAGAAGAAATACCCCAGGAATATTTCAAAGAGTGCGTGATAATATGCGAAGGACAGAAGCCTGTATTCTTGCAGGTGGAGGACACTTCCAGCAATTTATTTAAATTTTTATTGTTTTTTTCTAGTTTCTATTGAATAAGTATAAGTTGAGTCTCAGAAGACGAGCTATCAAAATAAAAGCAAATTTTGGTCATACCTATCCAGTAGTAGTAGTAATAATTTCTCTATTAAGCGAATAACATACAATTCAATAATTTTTCACTCAGAAACGGTTGGAGATATAAAAAAAATACAAGTGTCAAAAAAGTTTCTAAATTGAACGAAGATGGCGAAAATTGATTGTACGCTGATCAGTGGCGTACTGCAAAAAAGAGAGATGGCCTCGGAAAAGAAAACACCTATGAGTTTGAGTAAAAATCTAGGACCTGTAATGGAGGAGACTGTGAAAAATAGCTTGCATTCCAAATTCGGGCTGAATATCTCAAAACCTGCAGAAGTTTTGATGAAAACCCCAATTTTTTTCAGAAATTTCAACACCCTGTAGCTCCGTCACGAAGCTTTTGCGGACCTACATTTATATAAACTTTCTTCTCAAAATTGCACGTAGATTTACTCCCTCATATTGTAACATACTGTCATGTAACACCCTGTATATCGAATAAAACAGCCTGTATATCGAAATCTACGCATCTCAGACTCACCCTTCAAAAAGGGATCGATAACTTCATATTTCCCCAAAATGAAAGGAATTATGAATTTTATGCGTACTCACACGGTATATCGGATCTGCTTGGGGTATATTGGTTTAGTTTTTGAACTCGAAAAATTGAGTTCAGAGAGAGAAATTGTTCAGGATATTAACAGAAAACAATTTATCTACCAACTGAGAAAGGAACACTTTTAATTTTTCTCATTCAAAAAAGAATGCGTACCCAGCTCGTGACAATAAAATACAAAAGATTACAAAACTGTCATATCTAATCTCATTCTTGATTGCCGAACGCAAAAAAGGCAATTTTTATGCCAAGGTGCAGGCTCATGATCCTGAAATACTTTATTTTATTCCTGCCTAGGGGAGCGGGATCAAAGAATCGTTCGGGGCCATCGCCCGAGATAACTCCAACTTACTTCCTTGGCGAGGATATAATAACAGGCAGGAATTTCCTAAATTAAATAAAGAACAGCAATTTCTAAGGTATCTAATAATAAGGTGAATTTCAGGCGAATCTGGAAATTTTAAAATTGCTTATAAAAGCTCTTTGAGAATGAAACTCTTTGATATAATTTACTTGATAGGCATTTTCTACTTTCTACGATACTTAGTTTGAATGATCAAACATTATTTATTTCTTACTGAATTTACTTTTGTCCAGATATAAAAGAAATAATTATTTCATGAACTTCTTTGAGAATACAGTCCGAAGGAGATTTTGTTGGATCTATGTTAGCCACCATCTACGGTTTATTTTGAAAATATAAATGAAAATCTTCATGTTCAATGATATTCAACCCTTAAACGCCCAAGCGGGGTCTTCCAGGGACCCCAACGTCAGAATTTACCTCTTAAATATTGTTGTGTTACATATTACCAACATCACTGCCAGCTATTCGTCAGGAAATACATCTCGGCAATTTCGTGGTGATCGTGAGGTTCTAGGAGTGAATTAGGTACGTGGGGTCTCGTAGGGACCCCGGTTGGGTATGTACGTAATAAAGTAAAACGAAATGAAACACTTTTGTCACTTTTGCACAATTTATTCAATAATCACGACCGGTTTCGACCCTACGGTCATTTTCAAGTGAATAACAATATAATACATGAGTAGGCAAGTACAAGTACTGAATGAAATTTATCCTAAATATTGAGTAGTGGGGATCCATTATGCTCTAGTTGGCTATTGAGGGTAGTAAATTGTGGGTGTTTACATAGTTTGTTAATCTCCAAACTTTCCAACAAATTCATCTCTCTCCTTTGTTACATTTATGAAAGATTTTAAGATTGTTCAATGATATCGAGTGGTTAGTTGATTTTATGTGTTCAAATATTGGCGAATTTTTATCTGAAGAAATATGTTCCTTAAATCTAGCTTCAAAACTTCTCCCTGTTTGTCCGACATAGGCTACCTGACATTCATTGCATTTGATTTGATAAATTCCTGATTGCTTGAATTTATCGTTCTTTTGTTTGGCATTGAATAATAATCCGCTTAAGTTGGGTCCGCTTGAGAATGAAGAAGTTATGTTCAATTTAGAAAAGTAGTTACCGAATTTGTTAGAGAGTTCGCCGGTGTATCTGGGACTAGTGTATCTTCTTTCTGGGGTTCCTACGATGCTATATAGTAATTGGTAGCTAACACGTTGTTCTTTGCGTTTAATGATTGTATTTAGAAAATGTTGTGGTATGTTGTTATTTGAGGCAATTTTTCTGATGATATTAAGTTCAGTTTGAAAATTTTCTTTCGAAAGGGGAACAGAGTAAGCTCTATGAATCATGGAGTTATATGCCGCTAGTTTGTGACTGTTTCCTTTCTGTAAATTTTATAAGTGAGTTGGTTATTTGAATTTGTAATGGTTAAGCCGAGGAAATTAATTGAGTTACTATTTTCTAATTCAGAAGTGAAGCTGATGCGGCAATGTATTTTATTCAGGAAATTTAAAAATTGCTGAATTTGTCTGTTTGAACCACGAAAACCAACTAAAATATCATCTACATATCTGTACCACAAAGTAATGTGTTTTTTAGCGAAATCTGTGTTTAATATTGAGTTTTTCTCTAAATTATTCATGAAAATGTCAGCTAGTAGAGGGCTAAGAGGTGAACCCATTGGAAGACCTGAATTTTGTTTGAAGAATTTAGATTGAAATTGAAAGTAACTTTGAGATAGGCATATTTGAAGAAGATTGCTAAATTCATTAGTGATATATGGCGGTGTGTTAGACTCGGATAAGATATCTGTAACAAAGGGAAGACACTCATTCGTTGGAATGTTCGGGTACATATTTTTGACATCGGAAGAGACTAACTTAATATCTTGGGAGATTGTGAGATTTGAAAGTTTATGTATGAGATCTACAGAATTAGAGATAGTGTATTGTGCTTGAAAATTCGAGAGGTATAGAAATATTTGAACACATAAAATCAACTAACCACTCGATATCATTGAACAATCTTAAAATCCTTCATAAATGTAACAAAGGGGAGAGATTAATTTGTTGGAAAGTTTGGAGATAAACAAACTATGTAAAAACCCACAATTTACTATCCTCAACAGCCAACTAGAGCATAATGGATCCCCACTACTCAATATTTAGTATAAATTTCATTCTGTACTTGTACTTGCCTACTCATGTATTATATTGTTATTCACTTGAAAATGACCGTAGGGTCGAAACCGGTCGTGATTATTGAATAAATTGTGGAAAAGTGACAAAAGTGTCTCATTTCGTTTTACTTAAAAATGAATTTCCATAAAATAAATGAATCATCAATATTATCAATATGTGCATAATATTTTTTTATTAATTTCTGCGTTTTTGGCTACTAAAAATGGAACGCTTTGGAAATAGAAAATTGACTCAAGCTGAATTAGAATACATCGCAAATAATCTGGCTGAATTTTCGGATGAAGAACCGAATTATGATAGCGATGAAAATTTATGAAGGACGATGAAGTTCACGTGGAAGATGTATCTGAAACTGAGGACAACACGGAAATACTGACGCAGGAAGAATCTGATGAGGAACCTTTGGAAGTCGAAGAAAACATTGTCCAATCCGACCGTCCCGTTTTCATATCAAAATCTGGCTTAAAATGGAACAAACAACCACTTTATCAAAGCAAGAGATTAGCAAGAAACATCGTAAAAGCAAGCCCTGGTCTAACCGAATACAGTAACAATGTCAGTACAATTTTAGAATCTTTTTTTTTTGAATTGTTACTTGATGTAGATCCATGATATAAATGAGATAAAAAACACAAGGCTTAACTTTAATCTACACTTTATTTGAAAAAATTCGACGACGTTTCGCTGACACAGCAGCTTTATCAAGAATGACAAACAGATTGAAGAGTATGGTATTATAAACAAATCGTAGAACAAGTTGGATGAATAAATAAATAATAAAAACTAATTAAACAAGTTAAGTAGGGGTGAATAATTTACATCTACCTGCTCATTCAAAAGCTTGTCCGGATGTTTGTATCTATTTATTTCTAATGCTTCTAGGAGATCTAATTTTAAACTTTTTGATTTTATATGTAATATGTCAAAGTTTTTATTGAATGAATGGTTTTCTTTTATTAGGTGGTTGGAATAATTTGAATCAGATTTATTTTTATCGAAGCTACGTTTATGTTCAGATGTTCTTATGCCAAAACTCCTATAGGTCCTACCGATATAAATTTTATCACAAGAACCGCAATTGAGTTTATAGATTCCTGATTTACTTGAGTTTTCAACACGAGATTTATTATTTTTAATATGTTTACCTAAGTTATTAGAAGTTTTGAAAGTTATATTAAGATTTTGTTTGACGAGAAAGGATTTGATATTTGTACTTGCAGAACCGCAGAATGTTAAACTGTTGAATATTTTATAGTCTTTATGAATAGGATATACTTCATTTATTGCTTTCTGATACAGTTTTTCACGAATGATTAGATCTATCATATCCGGATTATATGAATTATTAATCTGTTTGATGATATTTAACTCTTTATTATAATCTTCTACTGATGATGGTAAATTGAGTAACCGATGTACCATGCTGTTTAAAACTGCAACTTTGTGTTGAATTGGATGTAATGAGTAGTTATGTATAATTGTATCAGTATGTGTTGGTTTACGAAAGAACGAAAAAACATTATTATTATTTCGTTTAGTGATTTTCAAGTCCAAAAATTAATGGAATCTTTCTGTTCAATTTCTATCGTGATTTTAATGTTCAAATGGATGGAATTAATGAAATTAAGGAATAAGTCTAATTGACGAGTAGTTCAATGAAACATACTAAGATCTCCTCAACATATCTATATCAATAAAGAAATTTGGAAATGAGTGGATGTGTATGAATTTTCTGTTCGATATTATTCGCAAAAATCTCTGCTAAAAGTGGACTCAAAGGATTTCCCATGACCAAACCATTTTCACTACTGTAATAGATGTTGTTGAAAGAAAAATAATTTTGTTCAATGCAAACGTGCAACAGATTCAATATTTCTGATTTAATTATGTGGTTAACATGATTCGATTCAACATGTTCTCGATTAATATTTTGACATCACCTGGAGGAACACTTGGGTTAGAATCATGTTAACCACATAATTAAATCAGAAATATTGAATCTGTTGGACGTTTGCATTGAACAAAATTATTTTTCTTTCAACAACATCTATTACAGTAGTGAAAATGGTTTGATCATGGGAAATCCACTCATTTCCAAATTTCTTTATTGGTATAGATATGTTGACGACATCTTAGTATGTTTCATTGGAACTACTCGTCAATTAGACTTATTTCTTAATTTCATTAGTTCCATCCATTTGAACATTAAATTCACGATAGAAATTGAACAGAACGATTCCATTAATTTTTTGGACTTGAAAATCACTAAACGAAATAATAATCATGTTTTTTCGGTCTTTCGTGAACCAACACATACTGATACAATTATACATAACTACTCATTACATCCAATTCAACACAAAGTTGCAGCTTTAAACAGCATGGTACATCGGTTACTCAATTTACCTTTATCAGTAGAAGATTATAATAAAGAGTTAAACATCATCAAACAGATTGCCATTAATAATTCATATAATCCGGAAATAATAGATCTAATCATTCGTAAAAACTGTATCAGAAAGCAATAAATGAAGTATATCCTATTCATAAAGACTATAAAATATTCAACAGTTTAACATTCTGCGGTTCTGCAAGTACAAATATTTAATCCTTTCTCGTCAAACAAAATCTTAATATAACTTTCAAAATTTCTAATAACTTAGGTAAACATATTAAAATAATAAATCTCGTGTTGAAAAATCAAGTAAATCAGAATCTATAAACTCAATTGCTGTTCTTGTGATAAAATTTATATCGGTAGGACCTATAGGAGTTTTGGCATAAGAACATCTGAACAAAAACGTAGCTTCGAAAAAAATAAATCTGATTCAAATTATTCAAACCACTTAATAAAAGAAAACCATTAATTCAATAAAAACTTTGACATATTACATATAAAATCAAAAAGTTTAAAATTATATCTACTAGAAGCATTAGAAATAAATAGATACAAACATTCGGACAAGCTTTTGAATGAGCAGGTAGATGTGAATTATTCATCCCTACTTAACTTGTATAATTAGTTTTTATTACCTTTCATACTAACTGTACAATGGCTCGGTGTGGATTTTCCTGTTATTCATCCAACTTGTTCTACGATTTGTTTATAATACCATACTCTTCAATCTGTTTGTCATTCTTGATAAAGCTGCTGTGTCAGCGAAACGTCGTCGAATTTTTTCAAATAAAGTGTGGATTAATTTTAGAATCTTTCAACTTATTTTTAACTGACGAAATGAAAGACGTTATATGCCCACAATCAAAAGCCTCCCGAAATTTGGATGGCCGGAATCAAAAAAACCCAGCAAACCAAAAAGAATGGACGGTACTTCGTCGGAGTGAATTGAACGGCTTTCTAGAGTTCTGATTAAAGCTGGTGCCTTGAGATGTAGGAAAGAAACGACACGAGAAATGTGGACTACAAACACAGCAATTCGAAGATCTCTTTCCAGCACCATTTTCTCGCAGTAGATTTGAGGAAATTTCAACATTTTTACGATTTGATGACAAATCGACGAGAGCGAAAAGACGAGAACCAAACAAATTAGCAGCAATAAGAGATATTTAGGAGCTAGTAACTGCAAGAATGCTTTCGAACCGTCCCTCTAGGCAATATATAAAATCAAAACCTGGTCAATACGGTATGAAAATTTGGGCAGCTGCTGTCGTCAAAACCTCATATTTGTGTAATCTCCAGGTATAATACAGGAAAACTGCCGGGTGGCGTATCAGAAAAGAACTAAGTTTATCGAGTTGTCAGAGATTTGGTGGAACCATATCATACCACTTGGCGTGGAATTACCACAGATAATTTTTTCACAAGTGTTGATATAGCAAATCAATTGTTGAAAAATGAACTAACACTACTGGGGATACCGTAAGAATAAACCAGATACTCTGTCCGAGCTAAGTATAAAATCAATGTTTGCATTTACTCGAAATATAACAATGGTTTCGTATGTTTCAAAAGAAAAAATAGAATGGTACATCTACTGCCTAGTCAACACGAATATGATAGTCTATCTCAAGAACATGATAATAAGCCATATATGATTTTGGATTGCAAGAGAACCAAAGGCGCAGTTGATAATGCCGATAAACTAATTCGGGAATATTCATGTAGCACAAGAACGGCGCAATGGCCGTATAGACTTTTTATGAACATCTTAGATATTTGTGCCCTAAATGCTTTCGTAATACATATACAAAAAAACCTGTTTGAAAAAGAAAATCTTTCAAGACGGCGTTTCTTTTTGCTGAAGTTGGGAGATGAACCAGCTCGCGTGCAACAGATAAACATCACCACTCTCACATAAAATCTCCCCTGAAAGATTGTGGAATTGGGGAACCTCAATTCCTGTGCTTCAACCTCAGGTTGAAGCACAAGCTGCAGCTAAAAACGCACCAGGTGTTTTAAATGCCCCAGAAGTTTGGACAAGAAAGTGAATACAAAATGTGAGCAATAAACACCCCAAAAAAGTCTAGGGAACACTTCTGAATATCGATATATCGTATCCAGAACGATCAATATGGATGATTTTTTCTTAAGAAATGAACACCTGCATCAATTTCTCACCAAATTATATAGAGTGCCGCAACAGATTTCAACAGGTGGAAGCAGATAATGTATTCGTTTCAATGCATTAATAATTAGCCTCCAACCCTATTCTTCTAATTCCAGTTGATTACAAGGGCACACTTGAGTCTGGGAATATACATGATAGAAGTGTTGGTGAGCAGAAGTTGCAGTTGAAAGAAGACAATTTAATTGCACACGTTTTCTATTACGTGTATCTTTTGAAAATCATAAACACCTCAAAAAAGTCTAGTCACTTCTGAATATCGATATATCGTATCCAGAACGATCAATATCGATGATTTTTTTAAAGAAATGCCTGCACACCTGCATCAATTTCTCACCAAATTATGTAGAGTGCCGCAACAGATTTCAGTTGTTTTTTATAAAAAATTAAAAATGCAGCAGATGCGACGCTGCTTCATAATCATTTCATGTATTCAGTGTTTGAAATCAGGTAGTTGGCACTTTGTTTCTGTTGTAAACACAAATAAAAGATTCAAGTTTTGTAATTCGACCATAGAAAGACGACATTTGACTAGAAAAGAGATGTTACGAGCCGTTGGCATGCTCCAAGCTGGGAGCTCACAACGGGAAGTATCTAGGGTTCTGGGAAGTAGCCCAAGTGTCATAAACCGTTTATGGTCGCGTTTCAATGAAACAGGTAGCGTAGAAGAACGCCATACAGGTCGTTTGAGGATTACTACAATCGCCCAAGACCGATTTTTGGTTTTACAAGCCAGAAGAGATCGTACTACCACAGCATCTCAATTAGCTCAAGAGCTATCACGAGTTCATAATGTACAAATTTCCGACCAAATTGTGAGAAATCGACTGCACGAAGGTCAACTCCACTCCAGACGTCCTTTAAGAGTTCCACAACTGACCCATGGAAATCGCGCTGCTCGTTTAGCTTGGTGCCAAGAACACGTAAACTGGGATCAAGAGAGGTGGGCCACAGTTCTCTTCAGTGATGAATCTTGATTTAGTTATTATCCCGATTCGGGAAGAATTCGAATATGGAGGGAACCTGGAAAGAAAAACCATCTCCAGCATGCTCGAGAAGTTGTTAGACAGGGAGGCGGATAAGTGATGTTTTGGGGAGGTATACGCCTTGGTGGAAGAACTGACCTCGTTTTTATACAGAACAACCTCATGGGAAATTCTTACGCAAATGAGATAGTTTTACCTGTAGTGGTACCGTATCTCCAAACAATGGGTCAAAATCCACTCTTCCAACAAGATAATGCCCTTCCTCATCGTGCAAGAGTTGTCTTGAACGTTCTTGAAGAGAATGATATCGATCTTCTACCGTGGCCATCCTGTTCACCAGATCTGAATCCCATCGAGCATGTGTGGGACACCCTTAAGAGAAATCTCCTGTGTCAAAATGTCTTCCATCATGAACAGGAGCTTCGAATGACTTAGGTCAAAATGTAATAGACAATTTAATATTGAGAATGCCGCGACGATGCCAAAGTGTCATTTATAACAGAGGTGGACCTTCTGGGTACTGAAAAATATAAGTGCTTCCATATCGTTTCGAAAATATTAGTTAGGATTTTTTTGTGTTTTACCAAATTTCCTCAATTTCAAATTTCAATTTTTTTTTTATAATAGGTGTTTTGGAGAAGTCAAATATTATTTTGTTTTCTTGAGAAAACATTATATACAATACATCCTAACAAAAATCGAAAGATTTCTATAAATTCGAATCATCAAATTCATATTTTAAAGATATTGGTAAGTGTTCCCTAGACTGTTATGAGGTGTTTATAAGCAGTTTGTATGTGAAGAGAGGGGAAGAAAACAACTTTCTGTTTTGTGCCAAGATTGCTTGTTGGTCTAACATTCAAACCACTTGTTTTTTTCATCATCTGATGTTATGGTTTTTTGATAGTTTTCATGATTCAGTTGTTACTTTTTTATGATTTAAGAATTATATTTTATTTTTGTTCGAATTTTTCATTTCTCTTGTTGCGAATTCAAATTATTATTATGAAATTGTACCTGAGAAATGCCTTAGATTTTGATTTTTATTGAAAAAAAAGATGCAATCATTAGAAACCTGTTTTTAAGATGGGGTCTCTGCAGGACCCCGCTTGGGTATTTACGTTGATTTCAATCGCATGGGTATTTAATGGTTAAACACTATTTTGAAAAGGTCCCACATATAATTTCTCGTCTTACTATAATCTAAAGTAAGGATGAGCCTTAGATACTTCTTCGTTATCGAGTAGAAAAATACTTTTCGATAATCAGATACTATGCAACGGGTACTTTGAATCTGACGGTCTTTAACAATTATAGATGCTACATGCATATATAAATAAAATGAGTATCTAACATCTACAGATATTCAACAATATATCGTTGGTTCTCACTAGCATGCGATACAGGATTATATATACCGGGTGTCCATTTAGTGCGTAATCGATCTATAACTTTTTCCTGATGAATATTGAATATATTGTACCTATTCTTAGAAAAAAGTTAGGGGTAAATTTAGATAGATAGATAGAGTTTATTCATGCTTCACAAAAATTTTTGTTTGCACATGTTAATTCATCAAAATGTATAAAATTCAAAAACATAGAATAATTATGTAAACGTACATATAGATGAGTTATAATCATCATGTGAATGGAAAAAGAACTATTCACGAAAATAACTATCCACAAACATCTGAATACAAGACAAAAAATAATTATGTGTATAATGCATGAATGAGTGAACATGACTTCAAAATATCACAAACCAGTGAAATCAATAGAAAAAAGTCATTTGTTGAGTAAAGTACATTTTTCATAAGTATGTTTCTTATCTTTGGTTTAAAATCAATCATAGATAAATCTTTTAGCTTGATTGGGAGCTTATTATAGTAATCAGACAGAAAACCAGGTCCGTTCTGCGACTAACCAAGTCGAAAGAATTCTTTTCGGATATCTGTTTTATTACGTGTGTCGTTGGAATGAATATCGATACCTCTTTCACAGAATGTTGCCTTCTTGTGTATATATAAAAGGCATTCATAAATAAACAATGATGGGAAAGTGAGCACATCAAGCTGCCTGAAAGCATCCCTGCAGGAATTTCTATAATTTAAACCTTTTACTATTCTAATAGCACGTCGCTGTAATCTGAACAAATGTTCGCGCATCGCACAATTACCTCATGCAACAACACAGTATCGGGGGTGAGACTCGATTATAGCAAAATAAACACACCGTAGAACTCCCGATGATACCTCTGATGCTAGATTACGAAGTACGAATGTATTTTCGATCAGCTGAGTCATAAAACTGATGGCATGATTCTTCCACTTCAGTTTCCGATCTAAATGCACCCCAAGGAACTTCACACTTCCATCACTATAATTGAATTAGTTCGTTTGTCTCATACTGAACAACAATTGCTGCGTTTTATCAATATTCATGCTGAATCCGCAAGCAGAAAACGATCCGAGTGCTTTCAACCGCACCACTTCCGACAACTCACGCAACTCCTCAAGCTCACCGGACCTAACAGACAGAATAGAGGCATCCGCGAACAAGGTAGAGAAGGCTTCAGGTATGTATCCAGGAAAGTCATTGATTAAAATAAAGAAAGAATGGGTCCCATAATTAAGCCTAGTGACACACCCGTCGTTATAACTTCTCTTCGAGAATACACACCATCCACGAAGACCGTTTGAAACCTACCCGTTAAGAAAGATCTTATAACGTTACTGCTGCCAGCTACGAAACCACATTCAACGAGCCTGTCCATCAGCCTTTCATAGGAGACACAATCAAAGGCCTTAGACAGGTCGAGAAACAGCGCCATAGAATGCATCCCCAGTTCAAAACATTCAACAACACCGTTCACAAAACTGATGACAGCATCACAAGTACTTCTTCCCCTCCTGAATCCATACTGGCGCTCAGAAAAAAGATTTGACTCAAAGTATTCAACAATTTGATTACTCAGTACTTTTTCAATAACTTGAACACATCCTCTCTATTTCTTATTTTGAACACTGGTATCACCTTTGAAACTTTGAGGAAGTCCGGAAATATTCCATCTCTCAAGCATCTGTTGATCAGGATTGTCAGTGGGAATATTATAGAGTTAATATTTCGCTTCAACAGGACAACTGATAGTCCATAGATATTCGTGGATCTACTGCTTTTCAAGTTCCTGACAACATTTCTCACGTTGTTGAACGTTACTTCCGAAAAATTGAATTTTAAATTTGAAGGAATTTCATTCCCTTTCGTGTCCTCAAAACCACCTTCAGACTCAGGAATACTAGAAAGTATATTTTTCGCAGCTAAGTATTCGTTAAACTCATCGGCTGCAATCGAATGACTTGAAGAGTTATTACTTTTTTTTCGCATTTGATCAATAATTTTCCATGTTGTTCTTGATTTGTTACTAGACTGAGTTATAATTTCATCGAAATGGGCTGTTTTTGCCTTTTTTATTTCCAATCTGTAAATAAACCGCAAGTTATTACGGGCAATTCGCAAATTCTCAGTTGTTAATGAAACACAAAGGCGCAAACTACCCGAAGACGGTGTCTCATGTCTGCAAGTTCGTCAGTGAACCATGTCTGTGTTACCGAACTCTGCCCAGCACGCATCTTCTTTTCCGGAAAAGAAACCTGAAAAGCACCAATGAAGTTTTCATGGAAAGTACGGAAAACCTCCTCAGTATTTACACTCGAATCTTTAACAAAATCCACTCAGAATGCTATGCATAATACCAAAACCCCTTTCTGTCAGATGCTGCACCTTTTGATGCATAGAGTACTGCATGCGTTTTGTCTGCCATCTGTTCATAATGATGTGCTGAGCTCCGTGATCAGATAAAACAGTTCCGACATCTGCAACAGTATCTGCTTCAGTTGGAGAATTGACGAAAATATTATCAAGGCAGTAAATGCCCCTTGTAGGTTCAAAAATCTTAAGTGAAAAACCAAACGTACTGTGCATGTCGCACAAAGTTAACGACCTTTTGTCTTGTACATCATCAAATCTAACATTGAAGTCTCCACAGATTATAACATCGCCCGATAAATTCATAATATTCAATACCTTTTCAAGATCGCTAACGAAGGTATCAAAGTCGCCTTTCGGTGGTCTATATACACACAGAATAATTGAGTTCTTTTCATTAAAGCGAAGAACGGACACTTCGCAGTGGTTGACTATAGAAAGTTTATTAATGTTTTCTAAAGATGTATAAAATTCATCAGGTACCAGTATCATCGAACCTCCATGGCAACTGTTCGCCCTAGCATAGATAGACCCAGCGACACAGCCATCCAGCACATAGTCCATAGCCTCCACAGCGCTCTGCCAATGTTCGGTGATACAAATTACATCATATACTTCATCCTGTGATTGCAGGAAAGCGTCAACTTCATTATATTTATTTCTTATACTTCGAGCATTGAAATGGAGCAAAGAAAATGATACTTTGCACGTTGTTCTTTTAGCCCAACATTTACCACGTTCATTAACTTTTCTTCTATATCTGTCCGGATATTTTGGTTCAACTGAATTACAGTTTGCCTCTGGGAAATTGAGCTTAACCATTGCGGTAAAATCAGTCAAACTTGTATGAGCTTCAATACGAGAAAAAAATACAAAAATTGACAGGATTATCTTTCGAAGCGCCTGTTATTGACCAACTCTTGCGATTATTCCTTTTTATTTGTTTAACCTTCTCTGACCCTGATCATTCATGATAAAATCGATCCCGGTCTTAACATCGGCTGTATCATCCTTAAAAAGAGGATACTTCACGGACACCTGCTGTACATCAGGTCCGCTGCTAGCTGCACCATTCCCTTCTCTAGTATCGTTTTTTATCAGCGCTTAACACACTGATATTGTTCATATTTGGGAGATTTTGTTTTAGTTCAGATTATGGAGATTTATTTCTTCTTCTTCCTTATCCGATATAATTTTGCATTTATCGGCGATCATTTTTTCTTTTTCAATCAATAGCCTTGTCAGAAACGTTACTCCCAATTTGACATTAGAAATACTATCATCGTTTGTCTGATCAAAATTGATGGAATACATCCTCACTATAACATTAAAAAACATCACTATTTTCACTCGTTTAAAAGTCACGTTTTTCACAACAGTTTTTATGAAACACATTAGATCAAATAGAACACTTTACTGTTTCCCAAGTGTTGGAATTTTTAACTTTCTCACATCTGTTTGTTATTGTTCGTATCTTTCTCGAAGTCCGGTAGCGGGTTCACCGTCTCGGTCCATAAAGGGTGACTCTCGTACATATGTACGAGATGAGCTCCTAATGAGGACGATACTGCAGTCTTCCGTTTCGTTTCTCGGCATCCTGCTTAGTTGCACTATTGTGGCTCTTGGAGGTTGCGTGCATGACGGGCAGATTTGGGCACTAGCTCTTGTCAGGAAGGATTATTCATTGATCTACGGATTTTTGAATAATTCTTCTTGTCCCAAATTCACACTTTATTGTATTTGTAAGTGCATTTCTATTACAGAATAAACAAATTTGCTTCGAAGCGCCGGTATGTTGCTTCTTACGGTCCGACATATTGAACATCAGTATGTTATCCAACGGAAGCGGGAACGACACAGTTAAGACGAGCTGTTGTGCAAAGCTGTGCGGCGATGTGTAACGACGTAAAAAATATTTTAAATTAGGTATCTAAGTGCTTGTTTGTATATCGTAAATAAATCCCAATTTTTTTGAGCAAATGTTTACGGTCGTCAGGGCAAATTTTTCGATTTATTTTAGTGCTAGGTGTATTGGTAGGGTATCTTAGAGGTTATAGGTCTATAGTGGTCTAGGGTTAGGTACAGATGCCGCAAATATTTAGTGAGAGAGATGCCTCATTACATAGTTTGTATTTTTTATAGTTTCTGTTTTCAGAACTGCGCATAATGCCAAGGAAATACGTTAGAAAACCATATGCTAAATCTGGGGCACAGTGGTCCGAAGAGCAGTTACGAATCTGTAAAAA
The DNA here is from genome assembly GCA_013387265.2 of Cryptolaemus montrouzieri. Taxonomy (NCBI): domain Eukaryota; kingdom Metazoa; phylum Arthropoda; class Insecta; order Coleoptera; family Coccinellidae; genus Cryptolaemus; species Cryptolaemus montrouzieri. Next base: position 99,885,122 of record JABFTP020000185.1, on the reverse strand, counting down.
ATGGTGAAATTTCCAAGTGAAAAGCGCAAAGAAGATATGGGGTACCAGTTCGAACCATTAACGGCGGCTGCTAAGCAGGAAATCAAATAAAAGCTCCCTTGGACTTGGAGGTAAATCAACAACATTTCGTTAAAAATTATAATGAATAAAGTGATCCTCACTGTTTTAGGAAGATTTGGCAATACTGAAAAAACTGTGTGGCTCACATACTGAAGTTGGGATCTGTTGGGTTTGCTCCCTATAGGGAAACTGTGAAAAAGCTAGCTTATTCTTATGCTAAAAAACTTAAACTGAAACATAAATTTTCTCATATCTTAACAAGGCTGGGCCCCATTGGTTGCGGTTCTTTATGGAAAGAAATCCAGATTTGTCCATTAGACAATCGGAAGGATTATCGCTAGCAAGAGCACAAGTCATGAACAGAGAAGAAGTGCTTAGGTTATGTGAACTTCTAGAAAAAACAATGGTTGAAAATGACATCATTGATCAGCCATCACGGATTTTCAATATGCAGATTTTCAATGGAAGTGCAGATAATTAATAATCCTGGTAAACTTATCGATAAAAAAAGATGTACACATAGTTACAGGAAAAGAAAGGGGAGAAAACATAACCGTTATCGGATGTTCTGATGCAGAAGGAGTATTTCTCTCTCCATCCCTCATTCTTAAAGCTGTAAATAGAAGACCAGAGTTTTCAGATGGATTGCTGCCTGGCTCTACTGTCTATATAGATGAAAAGTCTTTTTTTATAAACAGCGATATTTTTCTGAAGTAGTTTATGGAACACTTTGTACCTCAAACCACAAGGCAAAGTTTTACTGTTGCTCGATGGACATACTTCTCATTTCAGTGATGTAGAAATACTGGAAACAGAACGAAAAAATTTGTTGTTTTCCCAGTCACTGTACCCATGCTTTGCAACCCCTTGACAGAAGTTCTTTTGGAACATTAAAATCATTTTATAATCAAGAAGCGAGTATCAAAATACCGAGGGGGAAATATTATAGGGAAAGTATGGACACGAGCTGGTACTCCTACAAACGCCACATTTGGATTCCGGAGTACTGGTATTTATCCTTTGGATCGAAATATAACCTAACCTAACCTGTACAATACTTTTTCATTTCTGATGCTGTTTCAGGTCAAATTAACCCCAAACAACAAGTCAATGAAGATCAGGCACCTAATTCTAACAAAAGTAATGATCATAGCACTACTAGTTCTCAACCTGGGACATCAAGAGAAAACGTACCAAATCCAGCTGAGAGGTCTGGGGAAGTGGATTCCATTTCGCCTTCGAAAGTCCTGCAAGAAAGTCGGCTGGTTCCTGTTATTTCACAGGCTGAAAACATTTTGATTTTTCATTTTCTATCAAAACTGTTCTCGTTCGTGTTGTTCTTTCGTAACCAACACTACCTGTCCGCCCAAATCGTCGTTTGCAACATTCGATGCACTTCACTTTAGGATGTCTCCTTTCCACATATTTTGCCGCATAAATTCCGGATGCAAATAAACAACTCCCATAACTATTTTTCATGGCATATATCATGTTTACTGATACTTTGGTAGAATAATTCATAGTGTTTATCGAGAGAGAACAACCAATTCAAAGAATACGTAAAACGATGAAACTCAAAAAACTCAAAATGAACTTTGAAAAACGAAAAATCAGGAAATACTCAAAATGAACGATAATTAACCAAAAAAATAAGGAAAAATAAACAATGGATAACCAAAATCAAAGGATAATTACAAGACCAGGTCGTCAAAAAGTTTCCGATGATACTAGAGTAGACATTCTCATTAGTCTTCAAGAAAATCCACATCTCACAACCCGACTAGCTTTGAACCACGAGATCAGTCAGCGGTCGGTAATGAAGTTTCTAATATTAGAAAAAAGGATCCGTATAAAATGTTTCTCGTATACGTACTTAACGAAGATGTTCTAGATCGGAAAGTGGAATTTTGTGATTGAATAATGGGTATCAGCAATGGGAATAGAGCTTGCGATTTAGAATTGTGACGCATAGAGTCACCCAGCATCCGATGAAAGAAGCCACTTCGTTATTATTGAGTTTTACAACATAAGAGTAAGACACACCAACATAAATGTGAGCGCAGTACATCAGCACTTACGCAACCTCATGTCCTAGCTCCCCCGGAAACTCAAATAATGCCAACAACATATACCATGTTGTTGTAAACCTACCTTTGTTTCAAAGGCTATGAGTTGCGCTGAAGGCTTCGATTTAAGAGAGGGCTTGGTGTTTGTGTCAGATCGATGTCGCAATCCAAAGACAGTATGAGTTGGAGGATGACGCTTTTCAAGTGGTTCATTGCATGGCATGTTTCAAAATCTGTTTATATAACAAAACCATGATTCTTTGTTGTCTATATCGATCTCCTAACGAGAACTACACTAGATTGTTTCAGGTTCTAGGCGATACGATATACACGTTCGTAATACAGCATCCGTCAGATGAGGTGATCATAATGCGAGACTTCAACGTCCACAACATCAACTGACTCCTACATTCAAACAAAAACGGGGAAGCAGGAAGGCAAGCGGAGAATATTCCATCAGCCGCAACTTCACTCTACTTGTCGATGAGCCGACAAGAAGTCATGACACTATTACCATTTTTCCCAATTCTATCAATCACTTTCTTGTTTCAGATCCAGATGATTTCCGTTTACAAGTCTCAGCACCCTTAGGCAACTCCGACTACAACTTTTTTCTGCTACTGGTAACTTCGTAGCCTCGCCATAAAAATCCAACGTCTTCCTGGAATATATAGCATTACAACCGAACCTGTTGGGAGGAGTTCAGCGAAATTTGCTCTTATATTCCTCTTAATGACGTCTCTTGCTCAGATACTAACATCAATATCTGAAGTTATTCTTGCTGTCTCTCAAGTTATTCTTGCATGCATGGACCTCTACATTCTAAACTCCCCGAAGAAAACATCAGCACAAAAGCTCTAGTTCACTAAAACTGTCAAAAAGCGGTCACAGTCAAAAACAGAGCTAATAAGAACTGGAAGAAAAATCCAATAGATGAAACTGAAACTGAATATGTGCATTCGTAATTCAGCGATTGATGAAGCGAGAACCTACTTCAATGAAAGAATCAGGTATAGACTCTTCGAGCAGACCAGTGGAACCCATCAGTTCTAGTCTATGGTGAAGCCAGTCAGAAACAACTTTTGCAAGTCATCCTTGCAGCCTTTGATGAGAGATGACGCTTCTTAAGCAAAGGCAGATCTCTTTGCATAAATGTTGTCGCATAGTTTTTTGCGTACGGTAAGAAGCGTTCTTCAAAAACTGAACTTTAAAAACTAGTTGGTCTTGACGGAATTCCACCAACTGTTTTGAAGAAATGTGCTCCAGATTTAGCACCTGTTCTTACTCCTCTGTTTCAGATTACCTATCAGGGCAGCCCGTTTCGGAAGTGTTGGAAGGATATGAGATTACAACCGATACCAAAGAAGGAGAAAAATGCCTATACCAAAATTAACGCCCAATCGCATTGTCGCCAATTATGTCGAAAGTCATGGAAAAAGTGATAAACGATAAGCTCATAAAATATCTCGAGTTACAAGGTATTATCAGATACGGTTCCCGTTGACAACGATCAACTAGTGATTAACTTGCATACATTACGCATTTGTAGACATCAACAATTGAAAAGCACGGCGAATCAAAAGCCATTGATCTTGATATGTTAAAGGCCTTCGACAGGGTTTGGCACGCACCCTTGATGAATAAACTTATCGCTTAAGCACTTTCCCTAAGAAATTGCGAGTTTGGATTAGTAGCTTTCTCTTCAGTAGATCGATTCGGTTGGTATTTGACGGTATAACGAGCGAATCTTATCAGGTTAATGCAGGGGTACCCCAAGGCTCTATGTTCTCGCCAACTATCTTTCTGTTACATATCAATTATCTGATTCATTCAACGGAGAAGGGAATATCTGGGTTTGCGAACGACTGTACTCAGGTGTCCTCATTTTCTAGTCAGCGACCTATATCTGATAAGGAGTCACACTGACAAAGATACCAACAAAGCATGTCACTGAATTCAGACATAGATAACAGAGTGGGACCTGTTGAACTTAGTCAATTTTTACGCGAACAAAACACTATCCAGAAAAGTTACTGCTTAGGAACCTCCTTCAATCATGCAGGGACATGGAATTTCCTCAGAAAAAGACACGTGTCTACTCGGCATCCAGTCAACATCGGAGTTTGCTGGCATATCCAGTTTTCAGTAGTACCTACTTCACGCCATCCCAGCTTATGATTTTATACAAAGCATAATTGCGACCTAGTTTGAAAAACTGTTCCAATATATGAAGCACATAAACGTTGATAAAATCTATTGGGTAGCGTCCAGAAGAGAGCAGAGTGCCTCACCCACCACTCGGAGATCCCGCGTGATCTCCAGCCTTCCACTCAAAGGCGGCAGGTTGCTGATGTTTCCCTTTTCTACAGGTACTTTCATGGTAAATACTCTGAAAAACTGAAGGGCTTGGTTCCGGAAAGAATCCAGTTTCAAAGAAAAACCAAGCTTGCGAAAAACTCTGATCAGCAGACGGTCCAACTAGCTATGGCACGTACCTCTCTATAAAAATTCGTTTGTTTACAGGGCTAGTGTGATGTAGAATTCGCTTTCATCGATCATCTTCCGATAACGCACAATTTATCCCTCAGGAGGTACTTTTTTTTTCAAATTTTTCAGTGAAAAATATCTTATTATTCGAATGATATAACGCACCAATTTGTTCTTCAATATAACCGATGTAATTAGATATCAATTTACTAATATGAATGAAATCTGAGTATATCATTGGTGACAATTTGTTTTCAAGTAAATGTTACATCTGTTGCAGTGCAGTCATTATTAGATTAACATAAATCAACTACGAGTAGATATAGTTAACACAAAAGATATATCTTAATATTCATATGATTTTCAAATTCTCATATTTTTTTCATAGATGATTCGAAGTTAAGAATTGTGCATTTCAGCTTAGTCATTACACCAAGGTTCAAGGATCATGCGCCTTTCAACCAGTTTAGTACTATATTTATTCTGGAGAATTTATTCGCAGAAATGTTTGAATAGGGTTTTGTGAGGTTGACTAATAATTCACAAATTAAAAGGGCAACTTAGACGTTTCTATTAAGGCAAGCAGCACGTGACGCGTTGACGGCAGGGTATCATAAAACACCATCTCTTTGCTTGAGGAGGGTGGGGGGTGACTGAATTATTCATGATGTTATTATACATATTTCACGCAGGGAGAATCGTCCCGCTGACGTTTTAATGCGATCTAATGGACTAGTGAAGGCGCGAAATCGAATTGTTTGCAGACAAACGGTGTTCAATGGGATTCCGCGGTTCCCCTCTCTTTAAATGATGATTATTCTCAACGAAAAATTTAGAATACAAAGCGAACATATCTCTTGAATTTAACTATTTCTTTATGTCCTTCCAATTTCCGTAATTCGCAAATTCAAAAAAAAAAAATGAATGTACCTATGTGGTCCTTGTAAGTAACTTGCATATTCTCATATAAATTAGATTTCAATAGTTTCCTTATTTTCATGAGGAAAAGAGAACCTCTGAATTGTTCCGCATACTGTAGTTGGTGCTGTAGATAATAATATTTCAAAAATTTCATATCCTCAAACCATGAAATTTATAAGAAAAACACATTCATTTAATTTCACTATAAATGAGTTCGAATGAAAAATTAAATGTACTTAAATAGAAATTCACTAGAACCATCCTCACACTTAACAAGCATTATTACAAAAACCTTACTCACGGAGAATAGTGAAATACATTCCCAAATAAAATAAAAACTTTAAAGTTGTCCTTCTCTTTTCAGAAACAACTATATTTCATCGATAATTCCTTATTTATATTATTTGGGGAAACCTATTGTTGTCGCAAATAACATTTATCTGGCCCAAACTTAAGTACTGATTCCCAAGAAAAAAATTAGAGAAAAATGCATTACTCATAAAATTCCATGTAAATATATCAAAAAATATTATAACCGATGGGAAAACACAAATGTGGGAGTCGAATAGAAAGTTATAAAGTCCATAATTGAAGTCATGAGGGATTATTCAAAAAAAAAAAAATGAAAGAAGCATGAAGCAGAAAGACGATCGCTTAGCGACAAAAAAATTTTCATCTTTCTTCTTGGTTATAATTGTCATTAGAAAATCGAGGTTATCCCGCGTACTCTGCGTTTTCCAGGATCATCTAGGAGCGCTCAGAGAAACCTTGGGGAAAAGACGAGTCGAAAGCGAGAACGTTTTGATGGTGAACGAAGTTGTCAATTCGGGAGTCATCGAAGAATGAGTTCGGGTTTTCGAACGAAAAAGAGAAAACAGTTTCTGATTAGAATCGGAGATTTCATGAAAGATAGATCAAAACAAGATTGAAAGAATAAGAATTTGTAAGGTAAATACCTGAATGAACTACAAAATGATCATATAGATAAATACTTGATATCTGACAAATTGATCTCTTAAACAAAATGATAGGCAATTACCATGTGAGGCAACATTATTTTCACAAGAAACTATAAAGTACACCACCATCAGAGCAAAGTATAGACGATTTAGTCGTAGATACGAGGTTGGTGAATAAAGTAATGAGACTGGCAACGTCGTACATATGATACTCCTCCAGTATAAGCTCGAATTCGCTACAGTTATTTGTTTGTGCGTATCGTTAATTTTCGTGAAACAATTTTTCTCTTGTGCATTCTGAAAATGAATGGCATCAATTTTGATTTTTGCTATCAAGTTCTGCTGCAAACTTGGACACAATGCAACAGATATATTTAAACATCGGCAGACCTATGGGGAGAAAATTTTGTCAGTGGCTCAGGTTTTTATGTGGTTTAGGCCATTTTCAGAAGGATGAGAGTCAAATAAAAATTAACCACGAAGCGGAAGGCTTTCAACTGCCAACACCGTTGAAAAAGTCATAGGCAGTACCTCGTGCATTCAGATCGACAGTTGTCAGTGAGAATGATGGCGGAACAGTTGAATTCGTAAAAGAGTGTTTCGTGTGCGACCAGACATCAAAAACAACTGGGTGTTATATCACGACAACGCGTCATGTAACACTGCAATCTCAATAATGGAAGTCGGAAAAAATATTTATATGGCTCTTCAACATTCTTATTCACCAGACTTGAGTCCTTGTGACTTTTCCCTCTTCTCGAGTATTAAAAATCACCTCAAGGGAATGCACTTTGGAACACTTGAAACCATCCAAACAGCTGTAGCGGACTAGCTGAAGGCTATTGCATTATTTGCGTTCCAGCAATGCTATAATAATTGAAAGGATCGTCTCTAGTGATGTGTAACTTTCCAAGTGAACTAATTCGAAGGAGACAATATTGCATTGTAATTATATTTGAATAAGCAAACGAAAAATTCAGTCTCATTACTAAAGAGTGGATTATATATAAGGCCAAAATGTGAAAATATAAAGATATCTATGCAATGATTCCTACAAATTATGTAGAATATGTGAAGTATAAATTTTGAGAATTGTAATAAATAATCTCAATTTGTACAAAACTCTTGGAAAGTATGGAAATTGTTATTGGAATATTTTTATTGTTAGTTCAATATTTTTATTGTGCCCTTTCTTAGAAAGACTGTAAATAGTGGTTTAGATATTATTTAAAATAGGAAAGTCCCAATATTCATGATATTACGTATACATACGTAACCCTCACGACGTTTGGTGCTCATCAACATAATAATTTTTCATACAAAAAATTGAAATTCATTTTACATATAGACATCAACCAAACAGTTGAGGATATGATTTATAAGTGTGTACAGTGCTTTTTTAACAATTAATTCTGTACTGGTGTTTCAAGCAATCTTTTTTCCAACCATCAACTTCTTGTTGAGAAAATCACTCAACAATAAATATCATTCGAAGGGATTTTTTAAGCACAACAATAACAAGAGCTCCTAACTGAGAATTTATTCATCAAACTTAATATTATTCTATTTTTATTATAGAACGAACTAATAATCAAATCTTTTTTTCAATTTCCTGTGAAATTATGTCGTTTATTGCCAAACATATGTTTATGTAAAGAAAAACTTCATGCTACATCTACTGGGGTGATAGAAGAATATTTTAATTTCAGCAGTACGTTTTCGGCGAATTTGGTTTTCAAGTTGAAATTTCCTTGGGAAATTTTCGAAACGTTTCGAATTTCTGCAAGGCCTCGATTATTTTCTCAAGCCGTTTTCAATTTAATGAAAACAATTTTGCCAATTTCACATCTAATTTATTCCTAAAATTTTCAATTATTCCTACAGAATCGGTTAAAGGCTGGTACTTTTTTCCTAAAATAAAATTGGATGATGAATAAAGCTAGAATTTTGTTTGATGAATACAAGATTTCTATGATCTTTATTTCCTACTAAAGAGGAGGAAGAATATGATATTTCTTTGATGATTTTTTTATGCCTTTGAAATACTCAGCGTAAAATACTGCCTCACCAAACCACGCTCCCCATCGGGTCAATACTGGTGGTGGTGGTGGCTGCAAATAAGAGAATTTTTCTTTATATAACTGCATTCGTAGGGAATCTTTGCGAAAAACTTTTTTTACGTTGCCTATTAAGTCATTCACGACTAGCAATTTTACTCGAATAATTTCTGCTACTCTGTTAACTCCATGAGCCAAGCATGTGATGTGCATGTGTTTTTAAATTTTGTCCTCTCTTCACCATAAAAGGTGATAAAAAATATGAATTTGTCGAATGAAACTGAATTTGTTTACCTTCCACCAAACTATGATCTAAACGAAGTTCACCTATACGACTTGATGAATCAACTACCTGCTCCATTTATTCTTTTCGATGACTTTAATGCTCATAACGTGATTTGGGGATCAGAATCAACATTCGGAAGGAGAAAAATAGTCGAGACTGTCATCAATAATAGAAACGTCTGCCAACTAAATACAGGCAGCAGCACCCACTTCAATGTCAATGTCAAGATGATATATATGAAAACTGTTTCTGAAGAACAGAAACATCTACGGCAGAATCATCTATAATATATATATATATATATATATATATATATATATATATATATATATATATATATATATATATATATATATATATATATGTATATAGGTGAGGGTTCTCGATTTACCCAAATTCCGAAAGTCCAAATTCCTTGACCGCATGGTTTCCTCAATTTCCATGTTCTAGGTGGTCGTCCTCTCTTCCTTGGTTCTCCTGGAGTCCAATTCCAGATCTTTTTGGTCATCTTGTTTCTTCCATCCTCTGCAAGTGACCGTACCACTTTAGCTGTTTGCTCTTCACTGTTTCCAAAATATTTCCTTCTACATATTTTCTCTTTAATCATTTCATTTCTCTTGTGTTCTAATCTTGAAACTCCACTACTTCGTCTCCAAAAGTCCATCTCTAAAGCTTTCAGTCTGTCTTTTTCTGTTTGTGTGAGCTCCCACGTTTCTGCCTCATAGGTTGTGATAGTTTCAAATGTTGTGTCGTAGATGAGATGTTTAGTTCTTTTTGTTAGTTTTTTGTTCCACAGCATTAAATTCAATTGACGAATTACCATCTTTTCTTGAGCTATCTTGTTGGAGACGTCGTTTGAACTTTTTGCATTTGCCGCAAGTGTAACGCCCAGGTACTTGAAGGAGTCACTGTGCTTTATCGTTTGGCCAGATCATATTTCCAAGTCGCTCTTATCATCAGAGCATACTGTCATGAATTCGTTTTCTTGTATTCAGCGCTAAACCCAATTCTTCCAAATACTCCTTCAAAGTCCGGAGCATATAGCATCATCCCTGTCACCAGCAATCACCACCTGGTCGTCAGCAAAGAGGAGTACAGAGGAAGTTGTCAGCAATTGTTAATTAATTATTTAATTCATTTAATTAATTTAATTAATTAATTCTTAAATATTTCAATAGACTAGGCAACAATTGAAAACTAACCGTTGCAATAAAAAGAGCTTTTCCCCTCCACAATTAAGGAGAACATACCAAGAAAGAAGAAAGATATAATGAAGACAATTTTTTAACCCCACTTTTGTAGGGAAAAAAGTAAAAATATTTCTATCAGCTGTACTTACGATTTTCGAACATCTTTGCAAAATAAACTTTCTCTATCCATGGTCATCTCTGGATATGGTTCGATCCATTTCGCGTTAAACTTCACTTTCGGCATTTTCAAACTGTCTTTACACTATTTCAATTCTACCCTGAATGATTAGAAATACTTGTTGTGACAATTTGAAAATGATTAAATATGCCGATAAGCTATTACCACCTATCAAGTCATTTGAATTGAATAAAAAGGTATGGCATGCAATCGAATTATAGTTCAACAATCATTCCTATTTACGAAATGAATGTCGGTTTTTTCACCATTTAGCTCTTTAGAAGAATATGTGATGGATAATGTAGTTACCTGGCTTTCAATTGTTTGATCCACAACCCTTGGAAGGAACATGAGCTATGGAATCTAGGTACATGACGAAAAGATGTGACAATACCGTGAAATATGGATCTTCGTTCAAATTTAGTAAAATTATATACAATATGTGAAAATATATAATTTGCATATAATCCGCTCTTTACTCATTACTTTATTTACACACGTATTATCATTTTGTCCAATATTCACCTATACAGATTATTAGAAAGAAATAATGCCATCGCAAATATTATTCCTTTTAATTTGGCACAAAGATTTCAATTCATTCACTCAGACAGAGGTATTACCAAACCTGCCAGTGGTTGTCAAAATAATTAATACAAACATTATTTTGATTGTACAATTCTCTGTGAAAAACACTACAGCACAAAAGGCACAGTAGACATCATATCAATTGAAAAGCTAAACCAAATAACATTCGTTATTGACATTGCGATACCTGAAACACAATATACAAACTAAACATAACGAAAAAGAGTTTTAGATATGGGAACGTAGTCGATGAGATATGAACTAAGATTATTATTTTCACCCCTATATTTTTCGTAAAAACTTTTTCAAGTAATTATGAAATATTAAACAATATGAGTTTTCATACAGAGTATAGGATTTATCAACTCATGTAATATTTCTTTGAAAAAATTAAGATGTGCAGTCTTTATTTTTAAAAGGCACACCTAGTACATTTTCACGAAATAAGATTTTCATCTGAAGATTTCTGTAAACGCAAAATTATACGAATATCAATATCACATTAATTAGATTCTTCATGTAACATTGTGTTTAAATCTCATAACTGGATGAGAAATATAGCAGAATCACTGTGAATCAATAAATGGTTGATTCGCACAAATATAGTCGTTTGATTCTGACAAAAATTAGAACCTACAGATTTCGAGAGAAATTATAATTCACTACTTTAATTAACATACATATAAGCTGCGACCCAGGATCAGCATTGTGAGATGGAAATTGTAGCAGGTTATATATTGATTGATTGACTTGTTAGTTCTGTGTATGATCTTGCTTCTTAATTTAAGTATTCCTTTCTCAATTATGTTCCGGCGGTACGAAAAGATTTTTATACTAGCATCATTTCTGTCTCATGTTTCTCTCTTTCATTTTCTAGATTGCTATCGTTCTACTACCAATCGCAGATATGTGTAGAAGGAAGATTCTAGTGCAAACAAAACAATTTTCATTACACTTTCTGTTCACAACTCACTCAAAGACTACCTGTTATAAATGTATCAGCGACAGGGGGTACAAAGGTTTTCCTTTGGCTCGTTCTCACTGTTCCCTAGAATCATTTAAAGATTATGATTCACCAGTTGCTTCTCATTTTTTCTGATCTCATACAGGGTATCCAGTTGAGTGACCTATTAGACGTTTCCAAAATATTTTCACCTCAATGCCACTTCCGAAAGTGCATACCAACTTTGTTATTTAATATAAAACACAACAAATTGATATATCTCGAGAACAGCGTCAGCTAACAAATTAATGGATGCTGTTTTGAAACAGATAATCGAAACGAAGAAACATCGAAAACTACATTTTTTCAAATTATAACCCAATTGTTTTTTTCAATTCATTCTATTTGCCGTGAAAAACTAAATAAAGTTTCATTACATACCCTGTACCTGAGATTTCAAGTTATGAGTTCATGGCGACAAAACGAATTTTACGTACCTACCTAAAGTTGGCAAAGGCGGCTTAGATTCTTGCACGTGCATACACAGTTCCCAGAGCATTAACAAATAACTGTCATTTGGTCATTGGATAATTGATAAATTAAGGGAAAAAAGAGGAGAAACTGCAGTTGTAGTCGAATAAGAAAATATCAAAACAAATTAAACTCTATTCTCCTAAATTTCATAATAGTTTTTCAAAGTGATGACCATTCACTTCTGGACATAGTTCTGCTCGACGCATAACACCCTGTGATGTGGCTCGCCTCAGTTGCTCCACATCCAACTGCTTGAAAGCATTTTGCCGTGTATTATTCAAATCATATCTTGAAGTCACAGTTTCAAAATAAATTTTATCTTTCAGCGTTCTCCAAAGATAAAAATCCATAGGCTTTAGGTCAGTAGACCTTTGCGACCACAAACACGGACAGTTCCATCTATCTTCAATCATATCAGTTAAAATTCGATAATTTTCATTTTTCATCATACACGAAATACGAAAATCTGTTTTTCTTCAAAAGTGCAAACACATTAAAACTAAATTTATTTTAAGGATTTCTTTCCCTCGTAATATGAGGATTTTGGTTGGCCCAAAAGTGTGAGTTAATCCGGTTAAAAACACCTTCATTAGAGAATTTGGCCTCATCCGTCCAGAAAATCCTTTTTGGAAAATCGATTATATGTGTTCTGACAAGAAGGATCTCACACAGTTATATTCGAAGCTGTGAATCGCCAGCCTTTAGAGTTGGACCAATGAAAATTTATAAGGGTGCGGTTTGCATTGCAACTCTAAAACCGATGGACAAACAGAAATTCCGCACGTAGTTCTATTTTATGTAAGAAAAGTGCCTGTAGAATCAAAACATTCAATACATAACTTCAAAAACAACCGAAATATTGGCACTTGATAGATTCAGAAAATCTTCCTAATAACTCGAAAACGAATAAAGCTAGCCTGAATCTGTTTGCGGCAATGAATTATTCAAGCGAGAAAAACGAAGAAGGGAGGTTCATTTCCTCTATTCGCAATGTTTCACATAGATGCAGAACTGAACTTTGAGAACTGTCCATCTTGTACGAGTTAATTTAAAAAAAACTCAACCGTTTTCAGTTTGATCTCTACGTTCGAAATAGTCATTTGAACTGTTGAACAGTTTCAAATAACTGCGAACTAATTCGCTTCAATTTTTTCGGCATTCGACATAAATGAACTACGTCTAGTTTGCAGAAAAATGAGTATTTCATATATGAATTTAGAGAACTGTTGCATAACAAAACAAGTTAATGTGTATGTTCACAAGCCATATGATTGATATTCATATTTTTCTATTTTGTTCTATAGTTAATTTTGAATCTTTTTGTCCGTTCGGTAAGATAGTGATCATTGGCGAAGAAAGATGCAGGAAATCAATAATTCGATTATGAAATTAAATTATCATTTTTATACTGAAATCTTCATTTACCAAACATTAACGCCTAATGGAATTGAAGGAAATGCGCAATTCGACTGAGAAAAAATTACGCAGAAATTTGTAAAAATGTACTGGGTGTGTCAATTGAAAAGAATTATTTTCCTATCTATATTGAGATACCCTACCGCAAAACCATGGAATAAAGAAGAAGTTTATAGTTTTTTGTTTAGTGTTATTCTATCTACACAAATATCTAAGTTATCAGCTGTCACATCAAATCGTCGATACCCAGATATACTTGTGGGTTAGTCTTGAAAATAAATGTTATATCAAATTAGAGTACAGTCGATGCAATTAAGTAGGGAATACGACATTGTTCATATTTCTGCGGTGGAAGCGCGGGCACGAGTGAATACGCTGGTTGTAATTTTTCATGACGCGAATACCCAAATCGGCCGAAATTTAATAAATCGAGGTTGAACTGTAGCTCTTCTAACGTTGCTGGCTTATTTGCATCATGGATAAAATCTAACCGTAAAAAAGAGAATCCAAAGTGGTTGAAATGCACGAATTTTAGAAATATTGTTTTTTTATCTATTTTCAATAAAGGAAGAATTCCATAATAAAGATATTATTTATATTCCATATCAGATATTTTACTTTCTGAACAATTCTCGCTATTTTTCTGTTGCTAATTATAAATCATTTAATGGCATTATTTAACATTGTTTTATGTGTAAAGTCCACTTAATGATTTTTATAGTCTACAGTTCTCAAAGAGGAATCAACATTTCTGTCACCTAAAAAATACTTCCATTGTTACCCAACGGGGGCTAACTCGTCTATATGCTGCTATTAATACATAGTGACCGTGATCGTTAAGAAATTTGCCAATAACAAACGTTTTATACCTTGGTTAGCTTATTTTGAGAAGATCATAGTATCATAGAATTCTGTTTCATGAATTTTATCGATTGAGGCAATGTTTATTTTAATGAAACTATGTTTGTATATTTGCACATTATGGAGCACTATGAATAACCAGACAATTCTTGTTGGTACATTTGGTGTTATTTTCTCTCTCAAACATAATTCGGAACTGAAGTTCGAATCATTTTGTCACTTTGATTTAAATACCGCATTTTAGACATTTAAGAGTGTTTGGGACAAATCCATATTCAATATAGATTTTCAATCCTTGCCTTCTGACAACGGTTGACGTAGGCCATTTTTTGTGTCAGTCCAACCCTTACTACGCGAATACGAAGAATGACTACGAAAATTTGCCCAAAAATATCAGATTTGCCATCCTAGTTCGTCTGGCCCATGGTCACCTTCTTCAGTTCTGAAAGCAGTCCTGATACTAGCTTATAGGTATTGCCTTCACGGTGTTCGTTGCATTTGTTTCAATTGTTTGTTTATTGTCACCCTTTGCGAGGCACTTGAATCTAGAAAACAGCGAGAAGCCACAGAAGGCTATATCAGGACTGTACGTACGCACATGACTTCCTTCGTCAAATATAGAATGAGTTTCGATCAACGTGATAGTGCGTTATCGCACTAAAGCAGCCAATCACTGCTTAGCCAAAGCTAATCAAAAAGATCACCCTAATCAAAAAAATTAGTCAAAATTGACTAGAGATTGCTTCGACTTTGGCTAGAATTTTTAGCTGTGACTTAAATGGAAACTTACACTGCAAATACACACACCACAAAAATTGTCGCATCACCTGGTATTCTGAATTCCACAATCGATTAAGCAGCATATGTTGACAAAGAAACTGCGATCGGCAGTTTCTTTGTCAACATATGTTTTTGGACATATGAGGGGAAAAAATCTTATTTATGTAGTAACATTTGTTTCAAGAAACAAGAATGAGTTTATTTGACTATAAGTATTGATTCAATTTCTCTTCAGTTTTCACGCTAAATTAATGCAAGTTTTCTGTGTTTCTTGTTGGTTTTCTAATCTTTGAATTTATTGTAATGATTGCTGAACGTCCTGGACGCTATTTGAGTGATCATGAAGTGGTAAGAATTATAACACTTCTAGAGAAGGGGTGATGCCAACGTTACGTAGCTATTTTGTTGAATGTTAACCACAGCACCATTTCAAGAGCAATTAATCGGTACCACGACACAGGGAAATATGGAAGAAGGGCCGGACAGGGAAGAAATCGGATATCAACACCAGTTGATGATCGTTGGCTTCGTTTAATTGCACTAAGATTTCGGCACTGTACGGCTAGAATGCTACAAAATGAACTTGCACTTTCCAGAAATGTGCATATTTCATTGCAACAGGCTCAAAGAAGACGATATCAGACCAAGGGTGACGTCTACCGACCCGCGTCTCACCGCATCGAGTTGCAAGATTTCAGTTTGCGAGGGAAAATGCAAATTGGGGTATTCCAGAATGGTCGAATGTTCTCTTTTCCGACGAGTCCAGGTTCTGTCTAGTATCAAATGATAGACGCATGCCTGTATACGGACGATCTGAGGAACGGTATCAGCAATGCAACATCCGGCAAACCTAAAACTTCGAAGGGGGCTCAGCCAGAAGTTCTGACTTGAATCCCATAGACAACATGGCGTGGCAAATTTAGCAACGTGGAATGCCTTGTAGAACACTCCAACAACTAGAAAATCTGCTTCCGGAAATTTGAAACTCAGTGACTAAAGAGTACATCCAAAATTTGTTTGAGGGGCCTCCGAGAAGTATAATGGCAGTAATTAGGTCCCGGTGAGGACACACTCGATTTTGAAAATGATTAGTAACCATTCGATGCTAGTTGATTGGTCTCTTCGCGAATGTTTGAAGATGGTAGAATTTTTTAATTTTTCATTAACTCGGAAATTTTTGATATTTCCCATCATAAACTCACCTCTTTTGAATAATATCTTCTTATTTTACACTTCTGAAAGTTACGAAGCGACTCTTGAATGATCAACCTAAAAGTTTATATAATATTATCGTAAAAGTAGGGTGATGCGATAATTTTTGTGGGGAGTGTATTAATGTTTGGTTTCAAGATCATAATCATAAACCCACGAAGCATCACTTGTTATAATTTTAAAGCAGATATTCATCATTATTTTGGCATCCTGAACGATTTTGATATAACAACTTTCCTACTCATTCAACAATATTGAAATTTCTCGCACACACTCGAACAATACGTGAATTTTCTTTCAAAGTTCTCCAGCCACTACTTTTCGATATTCTCATTCTAGTTCTTGCACTATTAATCCACGAACATCATTGATTTAGTCTCACATGTTCAATGTTAATGTCTGTCTCTAAAATCGAGGGCCGTTCATAACTTAAGTTGCTATCAGCCATCTTCAACCAGTTTATATCACTCTTTCACTTATATTTCGTCCATACACTCGTTTCTAAATCCAGTTTTCATAATTTTGATACTTTCCGACCAAATTTTTATTCTCAAATTAAAAAAAGTCCCCGTAAACAATCGCATACCTTTCATAAATCTTGATTTGTGAAAGGTATGCGGACATAACCCCAAGGGGTTATGTCCGTGTTCCACAGAGATCGCTTAAACGTACTGACGAGTAGATATGAAGGTAGATGCAATACTTTTGGACAATCCGTATATAAACTGCTCATATTATCTGAAGGGTTATAAAGAATCGACACTATTAAACTTAAAATTAACTAAATTATTTGCGTGCTTCAAATTCTCAAGTAAGTGGATGAGCTTTATTAGTTTCTATTACTTTTATATCAAAATAGGAATAGTATTATGATATTTCCTCTGAGTTAGATATAAAGGAATCATCACACTGAATTAATGTGAAGATGTTTTTTTCATCAAAGTAATCAATTGGATATGATGATATTTCGTTCAATTTTATTTAGAATATAAGCAAAAAACAATACAGAGCCTCTTGGATATTGGATATTTTCTTAGATCCATTTGAGAATCAATGCCTCTAAAATCTCCTATTTAACGAGTTTCCTTGAATCCTGAATGTGGGGCTATATGTATTAGATTAAACTCAACAGGATATTGACAATCGTGACTCAAGTCTCAACGAAATTGAATTTTCAGAAGCTACGATCGCAGTTTCAAATCGATTGGAGCCATTTCAGGCATCAACTGCTTATAAATGAGGTCATTAGTTGGAAATTGGATTCGTAGAAGAATGGCATCCTGTCCATGTATTTATAAAACAAGCGTTGATTACATAGTTTTTATGAACACTGAATAATTTGGCCATTTTCAGTTAAGGTCAATATTTATGTAGTTATTATGATTATCAAAATATAAAACTTATGTGAATATGTAAGTTGTCACATCGCCAAATATTACATTCAACGTAATTTGATACTTTCAGAGATTTGTTATGCTCTAGTGAATAATTCTATAATAAAAATAGTCAACTATAATAATAAAAGAACCTTCATTATGCTCTGAAAAATACAATTTTATGAATAAAAAATTAAACTAGATCCGAAGAGCAAACAAAGGAGTTTTTTCTCTCTGAAGCACTCAGTACTTTGATGAGAGAGTGGATGTCACAAAAATAGTTTTTCAATTTGGACAGTTAGTTTTTTACCGGCAAATATATCTTTGCATCATAGGCAGCATTGACATGAGAACAAAGAAGTTCCAGCAGCCAACCCGAAATTAGTTTTTTGAATACGAGAAAATTTTTAATTGACTTGAATATCCTTGGCAACAGGTCATGAAGCCTTAAATATATATATATACTCATGGGTTCTTTGGCCAACAGCTTTAGTCTTTTATTTCTTCTTCGTAGTCATTTTATACCTTGTCTTGTTGTCATATTCAAGAAAAAATTACTGTTTCATTTCGAAAATGATGTGTTAGAATTGAATAACTTTCTCACATTTCACACCACAGCTTGTCTCATTGTCTCAGCACTAGAAAAAGTTTTTTTTGTGCAGAATAATTCTTAACATCCACTTCTAAATAATATCGAGATTGTACAAGTATACATCTAGGGCTCCAACCCACTACTACTATTCCATATAAGATATGTGACTGAACCAATGCAAAATACAAAGTGCGTAACTGTGAAAATCTCAAAAAACATGACAAATACCTGAATTTGGAAAGCAGTCCCCTAATCTTCGTCACAACGTGTGAAACATGAATGTTCCAGCGTAGGTATTTATCCACAGTATTCCCAAGGTACCTGTTTGAATCAACAGAATGTTTGTTAACATCTTCTTCGATGTTGAGAGTTTTAAAGGCTGGTCGGTTCACCTCGTAACTGGAAAAACATATGGATTTGGTCTCTTTTGCATTCATAGTGAGTAGGTTATAATCGAACCTTTGTCGATATCCCTTCCGATTTTATCTTTAATTCCGCCCAGCTTTCTTCCATGCGAAATATCGTCATATCATCTGCGTAGCTCAAGATATCACAAGAATCGCCCTGTGCCTCCAATAAGTTATTAACGTAAATAACGAATAAAACAGGACCCAGCATGGTTTCTTGTGGTACACCACACTCTACAACGCGAAACTCGCTAAAAGAATCACCAATTTGTACCCTTTGTTTACATTACGTCCAAAAACTCTGCATTAAGTTGTAGGCATTTCTTTTAAATCCGTACCTAGAAAGTTTATCAAGCAGCAACTAGCTCACAGTGTCAAAGGCCTTGGTCAGATCGATGAAGACACATAGGCATGGATCTGATTCGTCCAAGGCTTTATACAACTTTTCTGTCAAACAATTCATGGCATCCAGAGTTGACTTGTTTTTCCTAAAACTGAATTGCTTCTTTGATAAAAGGTGATCAAGAATGTCAGTATTCTACTGTTGATGGCTTTCTCCAGAATTTTTATCAGATTAGTTATTAATGTTATCAGCCTATAGTTTATCAATTTCGTTTTTCCCCTTCCTTGAACACAGTTTTAATCATCCCAATTTTGAGACAACTGATGAATATTCCCGATTCCAAGCCTATATTAACTAATTTCGTAAGGGGATCAACTATTTAATTTCTGATTTAATGTAATGTTTTAGCTGTAATTAAATCATAGCCCGGCTTCAGCTCGTCAATATAACGAGATAAACACCTCAAAAAAGTCTAGAGAACACGTTTGAATATCGATATATCGTATCCAGAACCATCAATATGGATGATTTTTTTAAAGAAATGAACACCTGCATCAATTTATGTAGAGTGCCGCAACAGATTTCAGTTTATTTTATAAAAAACTAAAAATGCAGCATATGCGCCCCTCTTTATAATCATTTCATGTATTCAGTGTTTGAAATCAGTTAGTTGGCACTTTGTTTCTGTTGTAAGCACAAATAAAAGATTCAAGTTTTGTGATTCGACCATGGAAAGACCACATTTGACTAGAGAAGACATGTTACGAGCCGTTGGCATGCTCCAAGCTGGGAGCTCACAACGGGAAGTATCCAGGGTTCTGGGAAGTAGCCCAAGTGTCATAAACCGTTTATGGTCGCGTTTCAATGAAACAGGTAGCGTGGAAGAACGCCATACAGGTCGTTTCAGGATTACTACAGTCACCCAAGACCGATTTTTGGTTTTACAAGCCAGAAGAGATCGTACTAATACAGCATCTCAATTAGCTGAAGAGCTATCACGAGTTCATAATGTACAAATTTCCGACCAAACTGTGAGAAATCGACTGCACGAAGGTCAACTCCACTCCAGACGTCCTTTAAGAGTTCCACAACTGACCCATGGAAATCGCGCTGTTCGTTTAGCTTGGTGCCAAGAACACGTAAACTGGGATCAAGAGAGATGGGCCACAGTTCTCTTCAGTGATGAATCTAGATTTAGTTATTATCCCGATTCGGGAAGAATTCGAATATGGAGGGAACCTGGAAAGCAAAACCGTGTCCAGCATGCTCGAGAAGTTGTTAAACAGGGAGGCGGATCAGTGATGTTTTGGGGAGGTATACGCCTTGGTGGAAGAACTGACCTCGTTTTCATACAGAACAACCTCACGGGAAATTCTTACGCAAATGAGATAGTTTTACCTGTAGTGGTACCGTATCTCCAAACAATGGGTCAAAATCCACTCTTCCAACAAGATAATGCCCCTCCCCATCGTGCAAGAGTTGTCTTGAACGTTCTTGAAGAGAATGATATCGATCTTTTACCGTGGCCATCCTGCTTCCCAGATCTGAGTCTCATCGAGCATGTGTGGGACACCCTAAAAAGAAATCTCCTGCGTCAAAACGTCTTCCACCATGAACAGGAGCTTCGATTAGCAATTCAGGGAGCTTGGAATGACTCAGGCCAAAATGTAATAGACAATTTAATATTGAGCATGCCGCGACGATGCCAAAGTGTCATTAATAACAGAGGTGGACCTTCTGGGTACTGAAAAATATAATTGCTTCCATATCGTTCCGAAAATATTAGTTCAGGATTTTTTTTTGTGTTTTACCAAATTTCGTCATTTTCAAATTTCAAATTTTTTTTTATAATAGGTGCTTTGGAGAAGTCAAATATTATTTTGTTTTCTTGGGAATACATTATATACAACACATCCTAACAAAAACCGAAAGATTTCTATAAATTCGAATCATCAAATTCATATTTTAAAGATATTGGTAAGTGATCCTAGACTTTTTTGAGGTGTTTATTTCTACTCTTGTAGAGGGACTTTAAAATATTGAGTTTGCAGATGAATATGTGTCATTGAAGCGGCTACATTTGGGTCTCTTGATTTTTGACTTTAGATTTTTTCCACCTGTCAAATAATGATTTTTGAAATATCGGCAATTTCCTTCTTTGTGTAAACAAATTTCTTGTTTTCGCCCTCAATGTTTTCGATTGCCCAAGTTTTACATTTCTTTGAATCTGTAACTTCATCAAGCCAGTACCACAACGCTTCAGGGAATTTATTCTGTTCCTCAAAACGTGATCTATAATGATTATTTTTAGTAGCTTTAATGAGATTGACAACAGAATTTCTGAAATTTTCATATTCATTTCCCAAAGTTCCGTTATGAGGATCCTTCTTCAACCTCCTATACATTTCGTTTTTTGATTCAATTAACCTACCCAGCTGTTCAGTAATTCATTCTTTATGATTTTTATTTCTCACCCTTACAGGTACCTCTTTTGTGAGTTGATTAACGGCGATTTTTAGAATCTCAACAAACTGTACGAAAGCAACATCAACATCCTCACACCCTAACATGGAATCCCAGTCGAGCGAAATAAGATGCTTTTTTCCGATATTTTCTTGACAACTGTTTCAACCTTAGCCGCAGGCAAAAAAACCACTATTGGATAATGATCAGTTAGATGCACCTCCAAGACAGAGGAATGAATTTCATCGTTTTTCTTCTTGGACTTGAGAAATATATGGTCTCTGCAGGATTTCTTTTTCATTTTTAAAATCTCCAAATAAAGTCTCACCAGCTTCAATAAGTGCTTCCTTCACAACCAATGCATCTTCGAATGGTTTCTTGTGTTTTGCCAATATATGGGATATTTTAAATGACGCGATCGTAGCAGCTTTTGATTGTTTGGCTGGTCTTGTGAACATGGTTTGTTCTTTTTTTGAACAAGATATCAAATCACGTACTTTTCGTTTTCTTAATTCATTCTGTGGCTGAGAGTCTTTTTCATAGTTTTTATGAACTGTTTTATGATGCTTCTCTAAGTTACCATGCTTAGGTATTGCAACTGACGCTCGACAAATAAGACAAATGCACTTATCATCCACCATACAAAAGAAAAATTTTTCCTTCCAATCTTTATTAAACTGATACGTTTTATATTTCTTCGCTGCACTCATTTTGTACTATTTAATAATAAACTTTGTATCGACGTAGTATTGCCTTCAAGTTACAATACAACATTTATATCGGCGTTAATGAAAGTCACGAATGTTCCTGTCAAACGCGCCGACCGAAATTTCTAGAAAAGCGGCAAGAATAAGAAACGTGGCTTTTCTTTGACATGTACCGAGCGTTCTTTTGATAAAGCCGCATTTTGCCGCTAGAAGAGTGTTATTTATTACGTAATAAATGTTTGTAGTTTAGTTACCTACTTATTTTTTCTTCTCCAGATTTTCTATGTAGATCTATGTAGTATACTATCACAAGAGTTTATTGAAGATCAGGATTGCAATTTCGATCTTTCGACTAGTTTCAGCTGACAAGAAACATACATAAATAGATACAAAATTAATGAGAGTGCAAACAAGAGGAAATGAACGAATTATGTTAAGATTTCGGAAATTGACGAATGTGCCGGGCCGTACTGGTAATTCAGACGATTATCTCTATAGAGGGTTTGTTGGAGTTTGAAAATTTCGATGAATTCTAAAACATCTAACTTTCGCCTTCAGGTTTACTGTGAATAATTTGAAGTTGATTTATGGGTGGAAAATGATGGCCATTTTCGATACAATGTGAAGCGAAAGTAGAATCGTCGGTTCTCTGGTTATTGTAATCTGATTGATGCTCTTTATATCAAGTTTTGAATGAACGACCAATGTGACCTCTATAGACGTATTCAAAATACATACAGGACAACTTGTAAACTCCAGTATTGTTAAATCTATCAATATTATTTTCACTATTGAGAAATTCTTGGGAGAGTTTCATGTAGGCTACTTTTTTATGCGGAAATGACATTTGCATTGTTTGTTTCTTTCTGATCATTCCGTTTATTATATTTGAGGGATAACCATTATTCTTAGTTATTTCTTTAATAGTTGATAACTCCCTGGACATATTTTCTTCGGATAATGGCAGAACGAAAGCCCTATGAATCATTGAATTAAACGCAAGCGGTTTTCAGAGCATAAGAGGCACATGATCAACATCCAAAATGCCGCAAATCTAGAAACTGTTAATACTGCATTAGCGAAGAATATCTTAGTGACAATGCATTCTGTCAAATTCTTGGTACACAGAATTTATTGAAGAAGTGACTACTGGATGAAATGATCGAAATTAAAAAGGAAAAGAACTCCTTTGACAAAAGGACGGACAGAAAACCGTAATACGTCATATTTTAATCTGATCCTCAAAATTGTTTGAGTAAATGCGATAAAACAATAAATGTTCATTCATCGCCTGCATAAGGATTCAACCAACCAATTCTGTAAGTTACTCGCATAAAAGTGTTTTAGATTTGTCTTCTTATATTTATGTTCTGATCCAGTCAGTTCTATTATACAGGGTGTTACATAATAGTATGTCACAACTTGGGCGGGTAAATCTACGTTCAATTTTAAGAAGAAAGTTCATATAAAAATAGGTCTGCAAAAGCTTCGTTACGGAGCTACAGGGTGTTGAAATTTCCGGAAAAAATTGATTTTTTTCTTCAAAACTCTTGCAGTTTTTGAGATATTCAGCCCAAATTTGGAATGCGAGCTTTTTTTTACAGCCTCCATCATTACACGTCCTCAATTTCAACTATAATATACAAGGTGTTTTCTTTTCCGGAGCCATGTTATCTTTTGCCCATTTAAACTTTTTTCCAGTATGCCACTGATCAGCGTACAATCAATTTCATTCATCTTCGTTCAATTTAGATACTTTTTTGATACTTTTAATTTTTTCGTATCTTCGACCGTTCCCGAGCAAAACGATTGTAAGCATTCGCTGAATTCAAAGCACTTCTAATTAAAAAAATTACTAGTAGGCTTTGATTTATTTCTTTTGACAGTCGAACCAGTGTCTGGTCGAATTGTTCATTAAATTAACGATTAGTTTTAAGACTTTTGAAGTTATTGCTGTAAGAAAAAATGGCTAATTTTACTAACGCCGATTTGGCTGATATCCATTACATGTACTGTCTGGCTGACGGAAACATAACAGAAGCTAGGCGATTATATCAGGTCCGCTTTCCAAATCGAGTAACACCAGACAGGAGAACATTTTCAAATATCCACAGAAGGTTGAAGGAAACTGGTACTTTTACTGCAAATAACCATTTAAAAGGTGCAACTCAAACTATGAGAACTCCAGATATTGAGGAAGCAGTTTTGAATTGTATTGATTTGAATCTTCATGTGAGTACAAGAAAAAGAGGAAATCAGTTGAATATTTCACATGTTCTACTTTGTAGGATTTATTGTACCCGTTTCAGATTCATCGCGTCGAAACTCTACTTCCTCGAGATTTTCCTTCAAGACTGTATTTCTGCCGATGTTTCTTAGATAAAATTAGAGAAAATGCTCATTTTACTAGTGAAATAATGTTCACAGACGCAGCTAACTTTTCGAGAGATGGTATCACAAATTTTCATTATTGGGCTGAGGAAAAACCCGTTTGATTGAAGAATCTCATCATCAAGAACAATTCTCCCAAAATGCCTTTGTCGGAATAATTGGAAATTATTTGATTGGGCCATTTTTTTGCCTAACAGACTAAACGGTCCAGCTTATCGGCAATTTCTTGAGGAGGAGAAACATAATGTGGTTCATGCATGATGGGGCACCAGCACATTTTAGTGAAGAAGCTAGGAAATTCTTGAATAATATATTCAACAACCGATGGATAGGTAGGGGGGGGGGCAGAACCATGGCCTCCAAGGTCCCCAGACTTAAATAGTTTTTCTTATGGGGTTATCTCCAAAGTTTAGTTTATACCACTTCAGTGAACACTGTAGAAGAATTGAGAAATCGAATAAGAACGTCTTGTGCGACGAGAAGAAATACCCGAGGAGGCAGAGGCCTGTATTCTTGCAGGTGGATGACACTTCCAGCAATTCATTTAGTTATTCATTGTTCTTTTTTTTAGTTTGATATCGAATAAGTATAAGTTCAGTCTCAGAAGACGAGCTATCGAAATAAAAGCAAATTTTTTTTATTTAGCGAATAACATACAATTCAAATAATTCAAATTCAATAATTTTTCACTCGAAAAAGGTTGGAGAAACGAAAAATTACAAGTGTCAAAAAAGTTTCTAAACTGAACGAAGATGACGAAAATTGATTTTACGCTGATCAATGGTGTACTGCAAAGAGTTTGAAAGGGCTGAAGAAGACATGGCCTCGGAAAAGGAAACACCTTGTGAATTTCAGTTGAAATCTAGGACGTTTAATGATGGATGCTGTAAAAAATAGCTTGTATTCCAAATTTGGGCCAAACATCTCAAAATCTGCTGGAGTTTTGAAGAAAAAACCGTAACGGAGCTTTTGCGGACATATGTTTATATAAACTTTTTTTCTTGAAATTGCACGTAGAATAACCTCCTCAAGTTGAGATATACTATTATGTAACACCCTGTATAAAAAAATATCCTACTTCGTTCTCGTCCTACCATAGTTTTTATTTATAGATAATTACCTTATTAAAGAATTTGATGTTCTGTTGTTTGTTTTCAATGTTTTGAGGTAAAATTTCATCATGTTTCTTAGATATTTTCATTCTTTCAGAGTAAAAAGAAGATTTTAACTAAATCGAAGCTTCTGCATAGAACTAAGTTAATTTCTATAATTCAGATCCTTACACCGTCCATAGAAGCATGGTTTACGAATTAATGGTCGTCAAATCAACATTTTTGATCTAACTTCCATGTCGGTTCCTATAAGCAATTCTAAGAAAAGATACAAGAATGTTTGTTCGCTGGATGAAAAACGAAAATACCCATAAACTGCGGACATTCCAAGTAGTTATCTCCATACTAACACGTGCCCGATGTTGCTTGGCTCCGGTGATTGAACATAGACAATTATTCACAGAGAGGTATATTCGTTACTATTGATTTGATTTCACGTTAGCAATATTGTTTATGTTAGTCATCCTCCGTAATGTTGCGATGCAATATACTTGCAGAACGATGAGTTTGCGAATAAATCAATGCTTTCCTTGCGGATAAATTAACACCTTTGCATATTTTCATTTCATGTCTCACCCTGTTTTGGCTCAGTTGAAATGCTAGAGTTCAGTACGAATATTGACATTCATGTATAGGAAGATAAATTGTACCTGTATCAAAATTCAAATTATTTTCTATAATTCAGAATTGATGATTGATAATATAATCATTATTATTATCACGCTAGACATTCTGAGCTTCAATTGAAAAAAACATTTTTTCTGAGGATATGTTCCGAAATCCTTCTTCAACGGAATTACTTTCCATATATCACTGAAGGGGCACACTTTTCGTTATATAGCCATACAGCCTATTCATTTCATAACGGTATATAATCTCGTTCACGTCTGCAACGTGTTTCACGGGAAAACCAGCAAAGTATGGCACGCGGCTTACAATGGCATTACACTTTACTCATAAATCTGGAAGATACATAACTCTCCGCTGGGATCAGAGAAGCTCGTAGACCATCACATGCAGTTGGCCGAGGTCCCAATCCCTACTACAACACCCCTGCATGTCTCCAGCTATCCCACTGCTCCGACCTGCGATGAGATGTGAGCACAGGGACGGAGAAAGAGAGATCCTCTACTTTATGAGAGGATATTCAGACATATTTTCAGAAGAAATATTTACATTTAACCTGAATCCTGGGGGCAATAAAATTTGATCTGATTTCGGAAACTGGGATCGTCTTTTGGATCTTCACAATGTTTATTACAGATTGCATTCAGAACATTATGAAAAACGAGCATTGATTGTTTTCCATAAATAATTAAACTAACAGTGCAAAGTATGATTCATTCAATATATGAAAAAATTATGGAATGAAATTTACATTTTCCTTCTGATAAGATCTAGAGAATCAGAGTTTTGTTTTTGATAGACCTTATTTTAGCCAGGCAATACATTTTTGGAATACAAAAATGAAAATATCGTTTTTTACAAATAAAAAGAGAGGACTCACAGAATAACTGTAAATAATAAAGTTTTAAATATTTAAAAGATATGTCCATTTTTTTCATCGCTTGGAGGATTATTTTTTTTCTGTAATGTTACACACGATAGAACAAAAATGTAAGTTTTATGATAAAGCAGTTTTTCTGTTCTTCAGAATCAGCTGTGAGATCTCGACATATCTGCCTTGCAAAACAAAAACCAAGTAAGTCAACGTACTTGGTTCTCGTATGGACAGTTACTTTTTAGGAGGCAATGCTTTTTTTATTATACATCATAAACTATCAATCGAAAAACCAAGTAACTTTTTCATTTCATAGTTAAAATATATCAATATTACATATTTCTCAGAAGATCTTGATATTTCCAAATATAGAACCTAGTATGTCTACTTACTCTGCTTGAACAGGATGACTCTGGTGTAGATAGATACCGGCGAGCGAGATATTCAACAACTACAAAACAAAATCCTCCAAGAAAGTATTACGTCTTACCCTCTGAATTGAATAACCCACACCAATCAGAATGCAGAGTAAAATCACATGATTTCTTATTTTGCTTACTTAAATCATATTAGTGTGGTGGTTCTGCATTATGTCTTTTGACTACGATACGGAGGAGATGTAATCAAGCTCTTCTTCAGTGCTGCAATAATGATTTCGCGGAGCGAGCGTTTTCTCAAAATGGCACTTGGAACGGCAACAGGTTGAACTTCATCTAGTCTGTCACCTGTTTCGCCAATGGATGATTCAGAATTATAGTCCATCAAACTGAAGACGGAAGAGAAAACTTGTTGATTTATTAGCCGTTCCTGCTGAAACAAATACCGAGAGCCGTAAAATAGCCGTTTGTATTTGAATGATGGTGATATCTGGTCGAAATCAACAGAATTTGAACACAGCTCATTTCTAAAAAGAATAAGAAATGAAACACTACATCAGCTGAAAAAAGTTTGGAATGCCGTGATTCACTAGAAAATACTTATGGCGAAATGATTAATTTAATAAGAATTAACAGTACTGACCAAACTGAACCTAATATTTCAGAGAAGATAATGGAAATCGAAGTTGAAGAAGACCAGTTACCAGCAGAATATGTACCTGAATCTGTACCAGAAACAGAAATCAGAGATGGAGAAGATCAAGTAGAGATAGAAAATGTACAACACTGTAACAGAGATAGAGTTACCTCGGATTAAACAAAAGAAAAATCGAACTAAAACAAAGATTTTACTTCCACCATGTCCACACAGTTGTAGAAAAACCTGCTCCCGAAATATCTTGGAAGAACAAAGAATAATTATTTTTAGTTACTTCAACTTATTCAACTTTGAAGAGAAAAGACTCTTTATTGGAAAATACCTCAAGAAAATGCCTGCCAAGATCTATAAAAGAGAGGCCGTTGACCACAAGGAGTGCTCTGTAGTTTATACTCTACCTTTAAAACCAATCACAGTATAACAGAATGATATTGTGTTGAAAGACACCGAGGAGCAGGAAGACACAAAGTATAATGAAGTAATAGATCAAGTGGGAATACACAGAAATAGAGAGACTACTGAAGAAATCACGAATTCAAATGGAGAAATCGCAGGAAAAACTATCGATTTGAATGAAACAATAAATGTAGAAGGGAAAGACTTAAAAACAAATAAAACACAAACCGTATGCAAAACAATGTTTTCGCACACAATTGGACATGCACCTGATGCTATGGTAACAGAGTTTCCGAAAAATCCGGAATTTCAGTGTGTAACAGATAAAAGAACTTAAACGTGGTGAAAAGATGAAAGAAATTTCAGAAGAAAATTATAAAAACATCGAAGTTCATAATGAGGGTTATCATCCAGTAGTTTCACATTATAACATGAAACAGGCTAATAACAGACAGTATCTTACAAGCGACATCTCGGTGTATAAGATGTAGGAAGATTTGAATGAGAAAACTCCTGAAAAGAAAGTTTCATTTAAAACCTACAGAATGGTTTTTCATCAAGAGAATATTGGCTTCACTAAACCATTACTAGATGAATGTCGATCATGTTCATTGCACAAGAATCATGTCCACCATGAAAACATAAATGAAGGAGATGATGCGAACTGTGAAATTTGTCGAAACTATGAAATTCACAAGAGAAGGTATACTGAAAGAAGAAAAGCATATGAAGTAGATTGTTCTTAAGAATGGCCAGAAGATAAAGAAATTTTCGCAGTTGATACGCAGAATTAATAATTCCGAAAATGGTGACTAAGAATTCCTTTTTTATAAGTCGTCTAATATGTTTCAATGAAACATTTGCGAGCTTGAGGAATCATGAACAGAATATGTGTGTACTATGGCATGAGGCTATTATGGGCAGAACTTGCTCCGATATTGTATGCGCATATTATAATTTCATGTCTCATGGGGAAAATGTAGAAAATTTTGTATTTTGGGCAGACAATTGTGCCGCACAAAATAAAAACTGGACAATCTTCACCGCATATTGTATTCTAGTTAATGAAGAATGGGGTGGAGAGACTATTACTTTCAAGTTTTTTGAAGCTGGCCATTCATTTATGAAGACTGACTCTGTACATGGGCTGATCGGAAGTGGAATAAGTCGAAGGAGATAATAGATTTCGATGAGTTAGTCAATTTAATCAGTAGAAGCAGTAAGTACAATAAACCACTCATTCTCCATTTGGAAGACTTTCTTCGTTTCGAAAACGGTTGCCAAACCCCTAAAAAAGGAGCAGTAACACTGCTGAACCTTTTCTCCGTGACGTGAAGGTGTGTCAATTCAGAAAGAATTAAAAATCACTGTACTTCAAAACCGAAATAGATAGTATGGAGTTTCAGAAATCAAATTTTTCAAAACCAAAATTCAAACTTCAGTTGCCAGTTAACAAATTATCATGTTGGGGTCTGAACAAGGAAAAAAAAGAAGAGATTTTGAATGAACTAACTGCCCATATGCCCGCTAAAAAACAGATGTTCTGGAAATCTTTCCTGCCAGTATCTATGGGGAAGAAACTCAAATTGAAGAGGGGGATCTATAGTTACAAAGTTTTTATAATCTTTTCACCTATTTCTGTATTTATTTGAGAGTCCATTTGATGTTCAATATTTGTTATTTTTGTGTTCTGTTTGATAACTGAAAAATTAATTCTTACTTGTTTTATGTTTTGTAAAAGCTTTGTGCGAATTTTGAATTTTGTACGCTCAATGAATTTCTAGAATTGAGAAGTAATAAAGGTTCAAGTTCGAAGCTTCTAGTTAGAACACT
Organism: Cryptolaemus montrouzieri; assembly: GCA_013387265.2. Classification (NCBI taxonomy): domain Eukaryota; kingdom Metazoa; phylum Arthropoda; class Insecta; order Coleoptera; family Coccinellidae; genus Cryptolaemus; species Cryptolaemus montrouzieri. Next base: position 99,854,428 of record JABFTP020000185.1, on the reverse strand, counting down.
TTTTGAGTAAGCGTAATCACTCTTATTTGCATCATTAAAATAACTCTGAAGAGTTGGAAATTCAAAGTTACTTGGTTTTTGCTTTGTAGGGCAGATATAATTCTAAAGAAACAAATTTTTCAGAGATACGGTAAAAAAGGGTTCCAAATTTAATTTGAAAAAAATTAAATTTCTTAAGACCACGTGGCATTGTCATACATATTAAAAACGCAGTTCATTCAATTTAGCTTAGGTATGAACAAAGAAATATCGAAGCGTGCGTGCGCGGCGCGAGCTGGCATGAACTTGGTTGGTAATATCGAGCGATTTTTGTTTTGCTGTTTGATTTTGGCCGATACACGGGTACATTATTTATACGTGGTGGCTGGTGACCAGAAGATTTATAATCTTCTTACTCCATTTTCAACATAGTAGTTGAAATTGAAAAAGAAGAATTAAATTTTCAAGTTCCTCACTTCGATTCTGCAGAAAAACCATATAAAATATTGTAGAGGAGAAGATGGTAGTCTGGCCGCCTATTTTGATTTTTAGGCATCAGGTGAAAAATACAAGACTAAGAAGTATAGGAAACACGTTAAAGTCGTCTTTATTAACTTACATGTACATGTCTTTCAATAAAATAAACGAAATTAAAACAGAAAGTAATGAAATTTGGCAATTTCGAATCAGGTGGGGGTTATATTTTACCCTGGGGGCCATATTAAATGTATGAGCGAAGTCACAACTTAACGGCAAAAATCGCAGGTATAATATTCGACTTCAGGACCTGCACAGGCTGTATGAGCCCATAAATTGCAATTCTGGCACTGTATTCCCCATGTTTGTCGTTAGAGTAACTAGTTTCACAAAACATGCAGTTCGTATCTGCGCTTTCCGGGGTCCTATCTGGATATTGACTGTCGTCATTCTCCGAATCTGTTTCTACGACTACATCACTTTCAGAGCTGCTGCTGGATGATGAGCTTTATTGCTGCTGCTTGTTCCAGCTTGACTACATCTGGTACCGCGCCCACGCCCACGTTCACGACTTCGGCCACGAGTTTCTGCTGAGCGCGAAGATTCATTATTGTACGGAGAGGATGTGATTGCTTTTGCTGTGGTAGTCTTTCTTCCACGATTAGAAGTTCGAATCTTATATCCGGGGAAGGGCTGAATGACCTCCGGCAGAACCAAACGAGCTTGCGACTCTTGTGCTGCAGCATACACACCTGACGCATCTTGATCAGCAACAGGACTTGTATGGAGATTAGCTGGGTTTTGTTAGGGGCAAGATTGTTGTTTATTATTTGATGTTTCCATCAGAAAATCGATTTCCGTAAAAACTCGCGGATTGAATGGGTAAATGCTCGTCGCACGAAAACTTTTTACAGCAATTTCCCCTGTGGTGCTCTTGAGATATGCCCGACCAAAAAGCGCAGCAATATCGTAGGGCTTCAGCGTTCTTTCAGAATGCAGAAGAAACTTACGAATCTCCTCACTGTAGTGATTCTTAAGTGCGCTCATAAAAATCTTATCTAACGGCTGTAGCTTATGGGTCGTATGAGGTGGAAGACTGATAATAGTGACGTGATTTTCTTGCGTCAAATCTAAATTGCGAGTGTGACTATAATGTCCATCAAAAATAAGCAATACGGGGGAAGCCTTGCTGGGTTTTGTTTTTTCAAAATAATATCTAAACCAGTCAGTGAACAAATTTGATTGGATCCAACCAGATTGGATGAACTTTTCCAATCGACCCAGGTCATTAAAATATCAGTAAAGTTCTTTCTAGGAAATATCATAATCGGTGGCACAAACATACCAGAAGCACTCATGCAGCAAACAAAGTACATAGTGACCCGCATTCTGCACCAGTCAAGGCTGCAGTCTGTTTGTTCCCTTCTTTAACTACAATCTGTGGTATTTTAGATTGCACAATTGTCAACCCAGTCTCGTCTACGTTAAAAATCCTGTCAGGGGGATAATTCTTATTTTTCATTTCAGTTTCCAATAAAACAGTTTCCGGTAAAAACCTTGAACGCTAGCGTTCGAAGTCCCCATTGGTTTGCCTAATGATAAAGAGTCCTTATGACGCTTCAAAAAGTGATTAAACCAAGCACGCTCAGCTACTTCATTTCGAAAATTATTTTCGATGATGTTTTTTGCAGATAATTGATAAGCCATTCATCTTACATCCATTCTTAATCCATAATATTTCGACTCCCTAAAAAAAGTATATTTCACTAACTTTTTTTCCAGCTCAGGTGGTAGTATAGGTTTTCTTCCGAGAGGTTTATGCACAAGCAACTCTAACGATTCTTGATAATCCTTCACTAACCTTTTCAGTTTAGATCTTGGTACACAAAATATTTTTACAGCCTTTTTATACCCCATTGTCTATGTCCTCACAGTTTCAATTGCATTTTTCGTTTGGTGGGGATCACAAGTTTTTCTTTTCTTTACTGATGGAGATATCAAAGTTGCATCTGTAGCAATAGATTAAAAAAAAATGATATGATATATTCATGTCATACTTCATATATGACTCCCGGGTCCATAATACAAACAATGTGAGGGGGCCGAATTGCATGTATCAGAGAATATATAAACAAACCATATTAGAGATATTAATAAGAAGTTTTTATATGAATACCTTCAAAATCCGACAGGAAAACGTTCACCGAACTTAATGTACAAATTACTAGAGCTAAGGTTCACTATTTCCGGAAAGAATTAATAAATAGCATAGTACATTTAGAAGTTTGACAGTTGCGCGTTTCGACTTCTTCTTCTTCTTCAAGTGCCATGCAGATTCCTGCGTAGGCGTCCATCCTTTCACTCATCATATGATTCTATTGATTGCAGTATTTTGTAGCGTCTGGAAGTCCTGTATTCCTGTCCACTGTCGTATGTTTCGTAGCCAGGATAGTTTTCTCCTACCTACTCCTCTTTTTCCTCCTTCTATTTTACCCTGGAGGATAAGACGCTGGAAGTGATTGCGTTCTCCGCGCAGTACATGTCCAAGGTAGCCAATTTTTCTTCTTTTGATGTTTTCGACAAGTTCACGGTCTATCAAACCAGTTCTTCTCAGTATATCCTCATTCGTTACATGTTCAACCCACGATACCCTCAGCATCCGTCGTAGGGTCCACATCTCGAAGGCCTCAATTTTATTTATAATTGCTGTTTTCAACGTCCATACCTGGACTCCGTACAAGAGAACGGGCTAGACGTAACATTTTACCATTCTATATCTGAGATTGAGATTTAGGTTTTTGTCTGTCAAGAATTTTTTAAGTTTTATAAACATTGTTCGAGTATGCTCGATTCTGCATTTCATTTCTTGATCTGGGTCCCATTTTTGGTTGATCATGCATCCCAAGTATTTAAATTAATTGACTTGTTCAATTTTTTCTCCATTTATGGATATTATGGCATTTGGGGCATCGTTTCTGCTAATGGCCATACATTTGGTTTTACGGATGTTAATTTTCAAACCCAATCTCTGGCTTTCTTGATTGACCTTATCTAGTAGAGCTTGCAGGTCATTTGCACTATCTGCCAGTATCACGGTATCATCCGCGTATCGAATATTGTTGATTGGAATTCCGTTTACTTTAATACCCATGGGACTATCGGAGATTGACTCAATGAAAGCTCTTTCCACTTATAAGTTGAACAACATAGGAGATAAGATACTTTTTTTATTTCAAAATCCTCAGTTGTTCCTGCATTTTGAATTCGGATTTCTGCTTTTTGGTTCCAGTACAGATTACCTATAAGTCTGATATCCTTTCCATCCAGCCCCAAGTCTCTAAGATATGATATGAGGAGGTCGTGCTTTACATTATCAAATGCCTTCTCGTAGTCAATAAAGCACAGAAAAACGTTCTTTTTTTGGTCTTGGCAATTCTGCACTAATGTTTGGAGACTAAATATGACTTCTCTTGTTCCAAAACCGTTCTTAAATCCAAACTGACTGGCACCACTCACTTCCTCGCACCTCCTGTATAGTCTCGTGTGTAGAACTCGAAAGAAGAGTTTGAGGAAATGACTCATTAGACTAATGAGGCGGTAATCTTTACACGCTGTTGCGTTGTTTGTTTTCGGAAGTGCGACAAATGTAGAACGGAGCCAGTCCTCGGGAATTTGTCCAGTGTCGTAAATATTGTTAAGGAGTCGGACTATGATATCGAGGTTTTGTTCGCTAACTAAATGAAATGTTTCCGAGTACATATCATCAGGGCCCGGAGCTTTGTTGCTTTTCATCAGAGTTATAGCATGTTTGATTTCACTCTTTAGTATAGTTGGTCCTGATAGCGTTGTTATTTCGTTTTCGGGGTTTCCTGGTCTGTCATCTAGGAAAAGACCAGTGGTGTATTCCCTCCATGTTAGTAGTAGTTTTTCGGTGCCCAATATTATTTTATTGTCTTCATCCCTGATGAAACTTACACTCTTATTGTTATATATTCCAGCGATTTCTTTGACTTTTTTATGGAGATGGAAACTGTCTCCCAGCTTGCTCAGATTTTCTGCTTCCAGACATCTTTCAGTCAGCCAACTTTCCTTTGCTGCTCTTATTTCATTTCGAATTTTTCTTTGGGGACTTTTATATTCTGTGTATTTTCTGTTGACTTTACATTGCCTTCGTTTCTCCATTAAATTTAGAATGTTTTCGGTCATCAATTTGTTCCTCGTTCGCCTTCCGGTGTTTGTAAGGAAGATTTCATTTGTTTCCGTAAAAGCTTCTTTGAGTTTGAGCCAGTGTTCGTTCGTATCATTTATACTGCGTATACTTTCCAATTCTTTATTAAGATGTTCTTCGTATAGTGATCTTCTTTCCTCGTTTTTAAGTACTTTTGGTTATAATGTCTTTCTAACGGTTTTTTCTTTGGGTCGTTTCGACTTGATCGAATGAAAAAAAAACGTAGCGCCCTCGTTTTAAATTTTTAGATACTAATTGACACATACAGAAGAGCTACGCGTTTGCACAAAAATTGACTATATATATATGCAATATACCTGCATGGGCCACGTTACCACCTTCTCCTCTATTCGGGCTATTCTACACATATCAATCGGCATGGAATAACATCCCGATCGGCATATCAATAGAAGACTGGATCGACTTCATTTGGGTTGCATTTGGCATGCCAATCGGCATCTTTTGACTCATCATTCGACACTGGCCGATCCACACATGCCGAATGACTGGAAACACTTTTTCTCGATAAATGAATATATATCCGAGTTATTCCTTAACTAAGAATAAAAGTGCAATATTTATTTCGTCTCGATATCGATGCATTCTAAGATAAAAAATTAGACGAATGTAGTTTGAAAACTCAATTCGGGGAATATTCTACACCTAAATAGTAAGATTTATGCAAGCAGGATAATTTGAAAGTTTATTCAGGGGGTGGAAATCCATTAGAGAGGTGACGTGAAAAGCGTCAGGGCGGAGCGCTTCTATATTAATTAAGGGCTACCTGTCAGTAACCGGCCCGTCTAGTGATGGATGGTCCCAGAGGCGGCGCGGCGCGATCAGCTGTCTTGGAACTCAGCAGCTCAAGCGATAATCATTAGAGTCAGACTGAGAAGAACAAACACTTTCACATTTCATGCTCATCTCGTTTGAACATATAATGAAAGGAATATTCTGCTTCGAACTATAGTTATTCTATATGTAAATTACTAAACTCATTCGAGAAAAATTGAGGTTATATCCTTCGATTTATATTTCATTTCAAAATTCTCAAATTTTCGATATTTCATTGATTGTCGATATCTTGGTAGGTAATGAAACTATGCATTATTATGACGTGATCAAGGTTCATTTTTGTAGAGAGTGCTATAGAATTCAACGATTTTATCTTGGCAGACTTGCATTCTTCAAATTCAGTAAGACGAATTGGTCAAGAATATATGAAATGTATACTTAATTTTTTGATTAGGCAACTCTATATCCATTTTTTATGATTAAACACTTTCTCATTTCATCTTCATCTCGATTGAATATGTGAAAAAAGGAATATTCTTCCATAACTATAGTCCGAAGCAGAATACTCCTCCATAAAATCTATCAATAATGTCAATAATTTTATCCCAAATTTTTGGTCTAAAAGTGGTTGCTTAAATGTAGGGGATGGTTCCCCTTGTTTGGTCCCCATAGTGTTTCTGCTTCTGCAGTCAAACATAATTACCATCACCGAAGAACAGAGGAGATTGTGCTGTTGTGTTTGATCATTGAAAAATTTTCAGAGAACAAAACCAATTGTGTTTTCAACTTACAATAAATATAAGCTGCTATCGAGGATCAGAATCGTGAGAAGGAAAGTGTAGCAGGTTATGTATTATCTGATTATCTTCTCAGTCCTATGTATAATCTTGTTTTTTAATTTATGTATTCTTGTTTTAATGTTAGAATTCTATGAAAGAATATTTATTACTTTCACTACGTGTTTTATTTCTCAGATTGCTGCCGTCCTACGGACAATCGAAGATCTGGTTAGCAATGGGCGACCCTGGGGTTTTCCTCCATATTCTCATGAATCATATGTGAGATAACGTACGGCTCACCCGTTTCGTAAACTTTCGGAGCGATTCTTGCAAGATTTGTGCATTTTGAATATTTTTCCATCCTACATACCGTGCTTTGTTCTGAATGTCGCATAGTACATCTAGAACAGAGGTGCTCAAACGGTCGATCGCGAGTGCTTTTTGAGTAGATCTCGAGAAAAAAATTTTTTTAATAAGTAGGTAGCCAAACTACACAAATTGATTACGTAGTAAAATAACACTCTGCCAGCGGCAAAATACGGCTTTATCAAAGGAACGCGCGGTACATGTCATAGAAATTTCAGACGGCGCGTTTGACGGGAACATTCGAGACTTTCGTTCACGCCGATATAAATGTTGCGCCTGCAGGAATTGGAGACATTCTGAATTGTAACTTGAAGGCAGTACTACGTCGATACAAAGTTTAATATTAAATAGTACAAAATGAGTGCAGCGAAGAAATCTAAAACGTATTATTCTAAAAACGATTAGTAAGACCAATTTTTCTTTTGTATGGTGAAGGATAAGTGCATTTGTCTTATTTGTCGAGCGTTAGTTGCAATACCTAAGGGTGGTAACTTAGAAAGGCATCATAAAACGGTTCATAAAAACTATGAAAATGATTTTTCGCCAAACAATCAAAACCTGCTACGATTGCGTCATTTAAAATATCTCATATATTGGCAAAACACAAGAAACCATTCGAAGATGGATCGGTTGTGGAAGAAGCATTCATTGAAGCGGGTGAAACTTTATTTGGAGATTTAAAAAATAAAACAGAAATCATGTCTGCTGTTAGAGAACTTCAGTTATCTCGACCGACTGTCACAAGACGAATTGAAGTCATGAGTGAGGACATGGCAGATAAACTAAAACATTATATCATGAAATGTACATACTTTTCTTTACAGTTCGATGAATCCACCGATATGACAGATACTGCCCATCTCTGTATTTCTATTCGGATGCTATTCAATGACATGTTGGCTAAGGAGAAATTTTTGACAATCATTTCTCTGAAGGGTAAGACCAGTGGCGAAGATATTTATGACGTTTTCTTCAATTTTGTAAAAAACTACAATCTACCAATATATAAATTAGTGTGCATTTCAACCGATGGAGCACCAGCAATGACTGCAAGCAAATAAGGTTTTGTGGCATTGTGTCGGGCCAATGAAGATTTCCCTTCATTTTTTTCATTCCATTGTATTATACATCAACGAATTTTATGTTCACAAGTTTTAAACACGGAGAAAATTATGAGAATTGCAACAAAAATTGTGAATTCCATCCGTGCACGTAGCTTGCAACGGCGGCTCTTTAAGTTTCAGTTGGAAGATAGGGAGTCAGCTGAATACACTGATTTAGTTCTTCACACGAACGTCAGGTGGTTATGTCTCGGAAAATTCCTACAAAGGTTTCAAGAATTATTGCCCGAAATAACAGCTTTTATAGACGAAAGAGGTGATGACACTCAGATGTTGAAAAACGAAAAATGGCTGACTGATTTAGCATTTTTGACTGACATCACAATGCATTTAAACACCATCAACTTGGAGCTTCAAGGTAAAGAAAAAACTATTATTGAGATGATTAGCGCAGTAAACGCATTCAAAAGTAAATTGCAACTTATGATAGATCAACTGAAAAGAAAGGATCTGAAACATTTTCCATGTTTGAAAGCAAGTATTCCTCAGTTGAATTATGATACCTATGAGGCTGAATTATTAAATATTTTGGGACAATTCGTAATGCGTTTTTATGATTGCAGTATTGGCAAATATAGCATCTTTTCAATGAAATAAAACTAAAGTATTTAGATTTTCACTATATTAACAAAACTATGACCGGTTTCACCACACTGTGGCTTCATCAGATAGGTACAAACTAATGAACATATTCCTTATATATTATTCTTATTTCCTACTTAATATTACAATAGGTACAAGAGGTATGTTGGAAAACCCATCAGAGTTGCTTACTTTATGAATTGAAAAGATTGAGTAAAGGAGAAGGATTTAGATCTAATTGACTATTAAGTAACCTACCTGAATTCTTCTCTTTGTTGATCTCTAAAATTTCCAATAGATTGAGTTTTTGTCTGTTATTTTCATTGTGTAAAATTTTGAAATTATCATTAAAGTTATGGTTTTCTTCTAGTAAGTGATTAGAATAATGGTAATCTGATTTATGATGATTGAAACTACGTTTGTGCTCGAATAATGTAACTTTGAAATTTCTGAAAGTTCTACCAATATTAATTTTATTACAATCCCCGCAAGACAGTTTATAAACACCGGATTTATTACTTTTATCAATTTTAGATTTGCAGTTTTTGATATGTCGGCCTAAAGAATTATTAATTCGGAATGCTATATTGAAATTATAATGCGAGAGGAATGATTTTAATTTTAGACTAGAATTGGCAATATAAGTTAAGTTGTTGAATTTTGTGTTAGAACTTTTTATACTTGGAAATACTTCCTGAATTGCTTTTTGAAATTTTTGCGTGAAATCATGTTCTCAATCATAGTTGGACTGTAACCTTTATTGACTGCTATTTGTTCAATTATATTTAGCTCTTTTATGAAATTATTTTGTGATATTGGGATATTAATGAGTCTATGTACCATAATATTGTAAGCTGCTAATTTATGTGGATAAGGATGTGTAGATGAGCTGTGAATAGTAATATCTATATGCGATGGCTTATGAAAAATAGAAAAATCATGTTTGCCGTTAATTTTAGTAATAGTTAAATCCAGAAAGTTAATGGAGTTTTCTGTTTCTAACTCTAACGTGAATTTAATATTATCGTGAATTTTGTTAATGAATGTTTTGAATGACTCTAATTGTCTGTTTGTGCCAGTGAAACAACAAATGATATCGTCGATCTATCTAAACCAAAAAATAAAGTGTTTGAATAACGGATGTTCTTGTATAGTTTTTTCAATATTATCCATGAAAATTTCAGCGATCAGAGGGCTCAGAGGATTACCCATGATTTAAACCTTTTTAACTATTATATAATACTCCATTGAAGTTAAAATAATTGTGTTCTAAACAAATTTCTAAAAGGTGAAAGATTTCTGATTGAATTATCGGATTGACTTTATTAATTTGAAGGGCGTTCTTGATGAGCCTAGCAGTATAGCCACGCACAAATAAACATTCAATGAAATGCTTATCCTCATTGTTGAAACCATCGTTAACAATTTCAAACGTCAAAAACAAGCAAGATGAAATTCGAGTTCAAACCAGATGTCATCTAAAACTCGATGAAATATCTTTTTTTTTTGTTTATCATAGAGTTAATGCATGAAGTCTATGTTCAGAGGCTTCACAACGGGAGGTGCATATGATGGTGAAGAAGAGAAACATTATTGACGACAATTGGCACAATTCTGAATCAATATTCGAGTTCTACCCCTCAAATTTATGTGTAATTGAATTACGCAACTGATCCATTACGACCGCGAAAAATTTTTCAATGCACGGGAAAAATTGTTAATATTTGAAGAAGTCGGAAATCAAATTTCAGGTTGGTTTTAGTAAAAAATGGCTCTTTGTTTTCTTAGAACATCCATGAAAAACACAGCAACTTCAGGAGTGCCATCGCCATGAGGTGAGAAAAATATTTCGATTTCAGCTGAAAATCGGAATGAAAAAAATTATTCACGCTACTTTTTTACCAATTCTTGGAATATTTTTAAGATCAAAACGTCAAATTGTTCAAAAAAGACTGAACTATCGACTGAATCTTTTAATGAAAAAACCGTTCCAGCGATTTTGAAATATTGCTCATTTTCGAATGAGTCAGCCATATTGGATTTTACCCGAAGTGAAATTTCGATACAATTTCGGAAAAACCTAGTCCTTTGGCTTTCCAATGAAGCAAGAACGAATTTAGCTCTAAAATTGCAAAAGTTATAACGGACAAAACATTGTCCGGTTTCTCTGGCGCACCCTATATAAACGAAAATTTGATTAATACTTATTTACTGATAAACACTTATTTACTATTTGTCTAACGCGTTTCGAGAACATCAGACAACTATGAAATAAAAACTAGGAAAAAAAAATGAAAATAAAATTTTGTATTTGTGCGATGAAGGCACAATTTTGTCGAAATGCGTTGCAATTAGTATCTGAGTGTAAATCAAATTTTCTCCTTTCATCTATAACTGGCTTCATGTTACATGAAAACTCATATGTTTTTGCTGCGAAGCGACTGCGTTGGTACTTTCATCAATTCATTAGTCCGTTCTTTGTGTAATGAATCTCATAACGTTTCGGCCGATCTGATCAGGCATTTTCGTTTTTGCCTCGCTTCTGATAAAGAAAAAGGAAAAACGATACTACATATATACACAGCTTTGAAACTACGACTCAAAAATTGCATTTCCATTTCTCTAATCGAAATTTCCATTTCCACCCGCATAGTGGCGGTTCAGAATAATTTAAATTAATCGCAACCCAACAGAGCAGCGTTGTTCGAGTTACAAAAACTTATAATATGAAGTGTAAATGGAAAAGCCATCCGTCCAAATAGATCGGGCTGTCGCGTACAGAACACCACACCCACTACGCAAATTGAATTAGAAAAGTGTACCTACAAATATTTGTGACAGCGGGACATTGACAATGCGTGCGAACTGGTTTTAGTCTACAATCCGGGATGTGGTTGTCAAAGAATAATCATTTATTCGAGAGACGTGTATTGAATATAATGATAAATTATACCGTTATGTAGTGATTTTCATTTGGTTCTATGCCAAATGAATTTGGAGGGATTCATCAAAAGATTGTTAATCGTTTTATCTAAATTTGTAAGGAAGAATCCATATCTTCCCCAAATTTTCTTAGTCTCGGCAATTTTGACATTTATCCTTAAAAAATTGGTTGTCTGCAAAGTCGACGATCTGACGATAGCTGAACGTAACAACGTCGTAAGAAAATACTGATGGAATGGTTTCATTTTTCGAATGAAAATTTTAAGTTCATTTGTTTGATAGATATTTTGTATGGATAAAGAGAAGGATGTAAATGGAAATCACAATTGAATGGATCAAGTTACATTTATTTGTACGCATAAATTCAATCATGTAAATTTTTATTTATTTTTCTTACAATGTCAATAAGTCCCGATACTAACCCAGAGATGGCGCTCGTAGTAAACCAGTAACAACGTCTTTCTAGAGTACTAACCTTTGCTTGAAACGTGTCGAAATTTTAAGTCGATCGGACCAGAAACAGCTGAGTTATCGAGGTTAGAGTAAAGTCATTTTGTAGTTTGTTTAAAAAATGGAAAAAAACGAGTTTCGTCTTCTGATAAAACATTGTTTTTTAATGGGTAAAAACACCGTGCAAGCGAAACAATGGATTGAAAAATGTTACCCGGACTCTTGTCCATCAAAAGCAACGATTTGTCGGTGGTTTGCCGAGTTTAAACGTGGTCGTACCGACACAAATGACGCGGAACGCTCGGGTAGACCTGTGGAAGCCGGAAAATGTGAGTGAAGTGACAAAAATTATAATGAAAGATCGTAAAGTGAAGTTCCGTGAGATTGCTGAGATGACACAGATATCATATGGAAGTGTATTTACTATCCTTCATGAAAAATTAAGCATGAAAAAGGTTTTTTTCAAGTGGGTGCCGCGATTGCTTTCGATGGAACAAAAACAGCAACGAGTCGATGATTCAGAAAGCTGTTTATCGCTATTTACTCGCAACAAAAAAGATTTCTTGCGTCGTTACGTGACCATGGACGAAACATGGATACATCACTACACTCCAGAGTCGAAGCGGCAGTCATCTAAGTGGCGCACAGCTGGCGAAAGCCGCCCGAATTGTCCGAAAACGCAGCAGTCAGGTGGCAAAGTCATGGCGTCAGTTTCTGGGATACGCATGGCGTGATTTTTATTGACTACCTCGAAAAAGGTAAATCGATCAACAGTGATAATTATATTGACTTACTGGTGCGTTTGAAGGAGGATATCGCAAAAAAACGACCGCACATGCAGAGAAAAAAAATCCTTTTTCACCAAGACAATGCAGCCTGCCACAAGTCGATGAAAACAATGGCAAATTTGAACGAATTGGGCTTTGATCTGCTTCCCCAGACTCCATACTCGCCAGATTTAGCCCCCAGTGACTACTGGCTCTTTGCTGATCTTAAAAAAATGCTCCAGGGAAAAAGATTTGGCTCAAATGAAGAGGTCATCGCTGAAACTGAAGCTTATTTTGAAGCGAAAGATAAATTTTTTTATAAACATGGTATTGAAAAATTGGAAAAGCGTTGGAACTATTGTATCACCCTAAAAGGTGATTATGTTGATGAATAAAAAAAATTTTGCAAAAAAAGTGTTGTTTTCATTGTTAGTCTCGGGACTTATCCATGTGTTAGTTTTTTCAAGTATGAATGTGCTTTGAGCAATTGTTTTACAACTTTCAAACATGTGTGATATTTAACTTCTCACAATTTTTGTTATTCTGTTAAGAATAAGACGATGATAGGAAAAGTAGGAAATGAAAGGGAGTGTAATGTATCTTGAGCAGGAGCAGGAGTTCTAGATGTTGCGATACGCTGTCTGTGCCCACTTTGTTTTTGTGCTTTCGATTTTGAAGCAGCGATTATTGGCTGCGCGAATGGCGTTGCTTAACACATTAGTGCGTGTGGAAAAAATGTTAGATTTGATTATATTATTTTCTTGAAATGGATATAATTTTACTGTTGAAACGGGGTTCTGTCGCTACTTTTGAATTTTCTCCCTCAGTTCAGAAAAAAAGGTGATCCGTTTAAAAGGACTATATGCATAAGAGCATATTTGGTTCAAAAATTCATTTATTTTTCTACGATTGAAATATTGAAGATAATAACACATTTGAATGAACTAAATACGATAACATTGACATATGTTTTGGCATTATTTCTTATGAAAATCGAAAAAAAAGTTTTTAGGGTGTAAGCCAATATTGCATTTATCACATATGAACTTCAAATTTGTATTTGACTAAATGTCCCACATTATCGAATCGAACATCGTTATTGTTGACAAACTGTCAGCAGTTTCTGACTGATCTGCTCCCATATTTTTCCAGAAAGCTCACGGCTATGCGACATCTGAATGTTAGAAGATTTGCACACTTTGGATCTTCAGGTCTGAGTTTCTTCATCAAAATCTAGCCATTTACCACACTCACATCGAACAAATACTGAAAAATGGGCCAGTACCACTTCCTTTGCCGCATTCTCGATCGGTACGCAGCTACTAATCCTTCCATCTTCTCAACCCTACCATGTATTTATTGTAATTTGTTACCACTTTTGGTTGGGAAACATTGTGTTTGGATTTGGCTTCTTTGCACCAACGTCTAGCGGTGATCATAGATTGATCTTCGAAGTTGATGGCCATCGTTACCACCTTGTTGTCTTTCCATTGAGCCATCAGAATTTACTCGTTCGATAAAAACTGAAAAGATCCTCCTTTTTCTCTATTTCGTACATTCTTCTCTGGAAAAGGACATCCTTCTGAACGATTTTGGCAAATAGTACCAGTAGCATAAATATTGCGGTCCGCTAGATGGTACATTAGATCAATACCAGTAGAGTATTTATCGAAATAAAGTTTATAACCCCTTTTCTCTTCCAGTCCATCGAATTAGAGATAAAACAACATCCCTATCCAGACCAAATTGTTTTTCATTATCCGATTTACCAGTGTATATTTCGAATGCTAACATATACCCTCCACTTTGACAAAAGTCCCAATTCTTAAAACCAAACCTGATTGGCTTGATATATTGCTTCGCATAATGCTTTCTATCGGCAATGTTATAGAGAAAGTGAATGAATATCTATACCTTGGACACACTATAAAGATAGGTAAAGACAATCAAACTGCAGAATTGTCAAGAAGAATAAGAATGACTTGGGCTGCTGTTGGAGAACTAGGATTTGTCTTGAAAAACAAACAAATCCCCATTTACCTCAAAAGAAAAGTTTTTAATATGTGCGTTCTCCCAGTGTTAACGTATGGCATGGAAACCATGACTCTCACAATAAGATCTGCTAACAAATTTAGAACCACACAACGCGCAATTGAAAGAACTATGCTTGGAGTGAGCCTGCGGGATCACATACGTAATGAAGAAATAAGAAGGAGAACAGGCGTAGAGGACGTAATCACGAGAATAGCTGCATTGAAGTGGAGATGGGTTGGACATGTAGCAAGACAACAGGATGTAAAATGGACTAAGCGAATAACTCAATGGAGACCACGCTTATACAAAAGGGGAGTGGGGCGCCCCCAGAGAAGGTGGCTGGATGACATAAAGGAAAAAGTAGGAAGAGGATGGTATAATATAGCACAGGACAGAGAGAGATGGAAGCTAGAAGGGGAGGCCTATGTTCAGGAGTGGACAGAGAAGGGCTGAAAAAGAAGAATGCTTTCCATAGTATGGTATCATGCTCAATCGATAGATGCTCATCTATACCGCCGTGCTATCGAAAATTTTGATTCAATCCGTCAATAAGTGGTCTCAATTGGTGAAAGTTGTCTGTCGAAACATTGTTGTCACCATTGAAGTGAAGATGACGTAAGAGAAGCTCAAAACGGATGAGTCTCATCGAGTCCCGAAGTATTGAAGGGGTATCATTAGTGGCATTCCAATACATGCGTTTATTATGGTACTTGGAATATCCACTGAGCAATAAAGCTTCAAAGATTACACGAAATTCATCCATAGAAAAATTAAACGAAATGTTTTTTGTGACCCATAAAAACTAGTCTGGTAAACGATATTTTCCATGATCGCCTCCATGAAAAAAAGTTTGAAGAAATCGGCTGGAGATTCGGCCGACGGTGCATCGCGAGATGGAGGCACATGATCACAAGTGGTGTGCATACAATATTTGGGTGTATCCCCCGTCCACTTATGAATTTTTCTTTGAACAATTTTACCTTTCTTCTTCCTGGAAAGCTGTTGTATAACAGAAAGTGGTATATTTTCTTCATCATCACTCTCCGATGAGTGTGAAAGTGAATTTCGCATCCTTGACCCAGAATACTTCTGGGTAGATGTTTATATCGCCAGCTACTTGGTCTGAAACATCGCTGTCTTCTTCGGATTCTGCTGTATTTTGATTGGGAGATTCAATATAATTTTTCGTATTACTTTCATAGAAATCATCGCCCTCCACATGTCCAAAAAGTTGATGCAGAGAGAATCTGAAATGTAAACAGAAATGACTTCTGTGCATATAGTCCTTTTAAGCGGATCGCCGAGAAAAACTTGCATTTGAAAAAAACTTGGTAAGAAAATGTGAAAATAACATCCAAGTTGTAAACGAGAGACCTTAATGCGTCGAAATTTTTTAATAGAGTTCCAAAAATATTTTTGTTAAATAGTAATTGAATATTACTTACCCGCCATTTTTAGTAGAATATAAACTGGGATCCATGTTCGTCAATGAATTCAACACTATCGTACTTCACATCGTTCCAAAGACATAAATACTTCTGAGAAAGATCTAATGAGAAGATGCACGTGTTGCCGCCTCCCAACCACTGTCTGAACATTTACGACATGTATTTATATTGTGATCCTTTTAAAAGGACTGTATGCACTAATGAGGTAGATGCTATAGCATCTTGAACCATGGGTTTACTCCTCGAAGGTAGTGGCTCATTCGTGAAATCCTCTGGTTCGTCAGGTTGTTTTTCCATAGTGCGATTGTACTGAAAAATGAATCGTCGTTCGAAACAATTTAGAAAAAATTTTCATAAAATTCTTCGTTCAGAAAATCATTTTACATTTACAAAATACTTGAATGAAATTTATTGTTTAAATTTCTACTCGACTGTTAGAATTGGATTTCGGTTTTATTATTTTATAATAATAAATTTTGTATTGACATAATTTCTTTCAGTAAGTAAACTGAATAAAGTGTTGTTCAATTAGTTACCCGATTATTTTTGCAAATTTATTTATAATTTGTTAGAAAAAGTAATAATTTATCATAAGAATAAACTGTGATTGAATTATTGTTCGTAAATCTTAAATTTAAAATTTAAAATTTGGAAACATCATTAAAATTTTCGTAACTCTATCCCGCCTCAATGTGTTTGATATAGGAGAAAACTGTTCCCTTTGACGGCTGGCTGGTCTAACCTGTCATTTCAGACACGTTGTTATGATATGTGGAAGAATTAACATTTATGTTTTAATTCTTGAAAACATAGCCACGCTCGATAGTTATTTCGATCGAATAGTAAATCAATTGATTTTTTACTCATTGTGAAATACTTCTGTTAACTTATTGATATAGTTTTGTCAATAATAGCATAACCTACAATCGCTGCACTAGCGGACCGATGCTATTTATTTTAATGATGAAAGCTCGAATATTCGACAATATATCACTGAACATATATTTAATATCGAAAAAATCATTACCTTTATCGCCGCAATTATCGTCGCTATAAACAATTGACACCTGATTCACTTTCCACTGCACTTCATAATTGAAGAAAACATGTTAATGTATTATTGTATAGCAGCTGTCCACGCGGCCGCATCACTCACTCGAGTAGGAGAGAGACAGATGGCGAACGCTGCCGAACGCACGCGGAGGCCGATTGTGTCTCTTTGTCGCTCGTTCCGCGCTCTCGCTGGCACTTCAAGCCTTAAATGGAACGCCTCAGAGCGAGGTAACGCAGGATAAGTCATGTTTTTTCGTGCGTGCAGCCGGTTCCATCGAATTATTAGACGTTGTCACGTCAGAAAATTTACTTTAGTTGTATTCTTTATTATATGCACGTTTCCACGCAACGTTTGGAGTAGTGTACTCATCGCATTTTTTCAAGGTGGTTTCCTCGTTTTCTCCATATGCCAACTCCATGGTCTATCTCAGTAAAATTGAATGAAATGTTAGGTCATCTTATTGATTACCATAGTCATCATCATTTTCTTCTTCTTGTATTTGTATATCTTCTTCACCCTCATGAGTTGACGTAAAATGTTCTAACAGCGACATATCAGTTGTTTCTTCGTAGATGTTCTTTTTCTGCTGGAGATTTAACATTTGAACAGGACTGGCCTTAACTAGAGGTGCATACTGATGAAAGAATTAGTCTAATTTTTGCAACTGCATTTCGCATTACACTCCTTTCTATAGTTGCAAAAAAATAGTACTAAGAAGGTTTTCTGAGACAGGTGGAAGCAGATAATGTATTCGTTTCAATGCATTAATAATTAGCCTCCAACCCTATTCTTCTAATTCCAGTTGATTACAAGGGCACACTTGAATCTGGGAATATACACGGTAGAAGTGTTGGTGAGCAGAAGTTGCAGTTAAAGGAAGACAATTTAATTGCACACGTTTTCTATTACGTGTATCTTTTGAAAAGCATAAACACCTCGAAAAAGTCTAGAGAACACTTCTGAATATAGATATATCGTAACGATAACGATCAATATGGATGATTTTTTTAAAGAAATGAACACCTGCATCAATTTCTCACCAAATTATGTAGAGTGCCGCAACAAATTTCAGTTGTTTTTTATAAAAAAACTAAAAATGCAGCAGATGCGACGCTGATTCATAATCATTTTATATATTCAGTGTTTGAAATCAGTTAGTTAGCACTTAGTTTCTGTTGTAAGCACAAATAAAATATTCGACCATGTAAATATCTGACTAGAGAAGAGATGTTACGAACCGTTGGCATGCTCCAAGCTGGTAGCTCACAACGGGAAGTATCCAAGATTCTGGCCGGGTTTCAATGAAACAGGTAGCGTAGAAGGACGCCATACAGGTCGTTTCAGGATTTCAGTACAGTCGCCCAAGACCAATTTTTAGTTCTACAAGCCAGAAGAGATCGTACTACCACAGCATCTCAATTAGCTCAAGAGCTATCACGAGTTCATAATGTACAAATTTCCGACCAAACTGTGAGAAATCGACTGCACGAAGGTCAGCTCCACTCCAGACGTCCCATGGAAATAGCGCTGCTCGATTAGCCTGGTGCCAAGAACACGTAAACTGGGATCAAGAGAGATGGGCCACAGTTCTCTTCAGTGATGAATCTAAATTTAGTTATTATCCCGATTCGGGAAGATTTCGAATATGGAGGGAACCTGGAAAGCAAAACCGTCTCCAGCATGCTCGAGAAGTTGTTAGACAGGGAGGCGGATCAGTGATGTTTTGGGGAGGTATACGCCTTGATGGAAGAACTGACCTCGTTTTCATACAGAACAACCTCACGGGAAGTTCTTACGCAAGTAAGATAGTTTTACCTGTAGTGGTACCGTATCTCCAAACAATGGGTCAAAATCCACTCTTCCAACAAGATAATGCCCCTCCCCATCGTGTAAGAGTTGTCTTGAACGTTCTTGAAGAGAATGATATCGATCTTCTACCGTGGCAATCCTGCTCCCCAGATCTGAATTCCATCGAGCATGTGTGGGACACCCTAAAAAGAAATCTCCTGCGTCAAAACGTCTTCCATCATGAACAGGAGCTTCGATTAGCAGTTCAGGGGGCTTGGAATGACTTAGGCCAAAATGTAATAGACAATTTAATATTGAGCATGCCGCAACGATGCCAAAGTGTCATTAATAACAGAGGTGGACCTTCTGGGTACTGAAAATTATAAGTGCTTCCATATCGTTTCGAAAATATTAGTTAGGATTTTTTTTTGTGTTTTACCAAATTTCGTCATTTTCAAATTTCAATTTTTTTTTTATAATAGGTGCTTTGGAGAAGTCAAATATTATTTTGTTTTCTTGAGAATACATTATATACAATACATCCCAACAAAAACCGAAAGATTTCTATGAATTCGAATCATCAAATTCATATTTTAAAGATATTGGTAAGTGTTCCCTAGACTTTTTTGAGGTGTTTATCTTACATATACTGTGTCTTCCACTAATCGATTTACAGATTAGTAGCAATTCAGCTGGATATTGTGAATTGGTATGCAACACTGACGAGTGATAAAAAGAATTCAACTTCAGTCTGTTCCTCCTATACACGACATCCGACTGAATTGTACCACTACTATTATCACCCTTGTTGGTGATGATCACGATGAGTAGTTCGAAAAACTAGCTTCTTCTGTGACGAATATATAATATGCTACGGAAGGTTGAATATTACACTTTAAACGAAGTGTGTCAATACTACTTAATAAACTGCCAGTAAATTCGTAGCCCAGTGGCCCATAGTGACGATGTTACAATTGGCATTTGGAAAATATCAACTGTAATGAGATAAATACCGCAAAATTATATAGTCTTTGAGCAGTGCTTCTCTAAATTGCTATCATTTCACACTTCCTGGCCGAATCTGAAGTATTTCTGGGTCTGAAACAAGAAATAGATCGAGATTATTGAGAAAATCGATTATATTGTCAGGAATTTTTGTCGGCTCATCGACAAGTTGAGTCAAGTTGTGACTGATCGCAAAAGCCTCCACTTGTCTTCCTGCTCAGTCGGTCTTATTTGAGTGTTGAAGCCAGTTGGTATTATAGACGTCGAAGTCTGCCATTATAGTCACCTCAGCTGATGGAATCTGTATTCGGATCGTGTCTACCTTGTCGCCTAGATATTGAAACAATTTATGGTAGTTTCGGAGATCGATAGAGATAACAAAGAATCATGGTTTTGGTATATAAACAGGTTTTGAACGATGCCAGGTCGAAATAGTGATCCTCCAACATATCCTCTCTTTGGAATGCGACATCCGATCTGGAAAAACACGAAACCTTCACTTAAATCGAAGCCTTGGGTGCAACTCATAGCCATTGAAACATAGAAAGGTGGTATATGTTGTTGATATTATGTGAGTATCCAAAACTTACTCACAAAGGACCAATTCACGGAACCTATAGCATCCACCTATCACCTTCATAGTAAACACATGAAGAATTTTATTCAAGGGGGAATATTCAACCCACCTTAGAATGTTTAATAGTGTCCGCCCGAGATGGGACTATATGGAGAAAGGAACGACCGATTGCAGAAATTATTTTTGTTTTCGTAAATGATATTCAAACTAAGTACCAAAAATATTTTTAATGCCGAGGCTTTTTCGGTTATACCGGACGTTGACACCATCTTTGTTACTTCAAATGGCATAATGCAGTGGTGCTCAAACGGTCGATCGCGAGTGCTTCTCGAGTAAAGGTCGAGGAAGAACAAATTTTTAATAAGTAGTTTACTAAACTACAAAAATTTATTACGTAATAAAATAACACACTGCTAGCGGCAAAAGGCGGCTTTATCAAAGAAACCCGCGGTACTTGTCAAAGAAATGCAGCGTTTTTTATTCTTGCCGCTTTTCTAGAAATTTCCGGCGGCGCGTTTCACGAGAACATTGGAGACTTTCGCTCACGCCGATATAAATGTTGCGCCTGCAGGAATTGGACTCATTCTGAATTGTAACTTGAAGGTAATACTACGTAGACACAAAGATTATTATTAAATAGTATAAAATGTGTGAAGTGAAGAAATCTAAAACGTATCATGTTAATAATGATTGGGAAGAAGAATTTTTCCTTTGTATGGTAAAGGATGAGTGCATTTGTCTTATTTGTCGTGCGTCAGTTGCAATACCTAAGCGTGGTAACTTATAGAGGCATCATAAAACGGTTCATAAAAACTATGAAAAGGATTCTCCACCACAGAGTGAATTAAGAAAACGAAAAGTACGTGATTTGATATCTTTTTTGAAAAAAGAACAAACCATGTTCACAAAACCAGCCAAACAATCAAAAGCTGCTACGATCGCGTCATTTAAAATATCTCATATATTGGCGAAACACAAGAAACCATTCGAAGATGGATCGGTTGTGAAGAAAGTATTTATTGAAGCAGGTGAGACTTTATTTTGAGATTTTAGAAATAACACAGAAATTATGTCTGCTATTAGAGAACTTCAGTTATCTCGTCCGACTGTCACAAGGCGTATTGAAGTGATGAGTCCTCAGGACATGGCAGATAAACTGAAACATGAGATCATGAAATGTACATACTTTTCTTTACAGTTCGACTAATCCACCGATATGACAGACTCTGCCTAGCTGTGTATTTTTATTCGGATGGTATTCAATGACATGTTGGCTAAGGAAGAATTTTTGACAATCACAAGATATATATAACGTTTTCTTCAATTTTGTGAAAGACTACAAGCTACCAATATATAAATCAGTGTGCATTACAACCGATGGAACACTAGCAATGACTGGAAACAAAAACGGTTTTGTGGCATCGTGTCGAGCTAATGAAGATTTCTGTTCAGTTTTTTTCATTCCATTGCATTATACATCAACAAGTTTTGTGTTCAAAAGTTTTAAATACGGAGGAAATTATGGACATTGCAACAAAAATTGTGAATTCCATCCGTGCACGTAGCTTGCAACGGTGGCTCTTTAAGTTGCAGTTGGAAAATAGGGAGTCAGCTGAATACACTGATTTAGTTTTTCAGACGTCAGGCGGTTGAGTTGCGGAAAATTCCTAGAAAGGTTTCAAGAATTATTGCCCGAAATAACAGCTTTTCTAGATGAAAGTGGTGATGACACTCAAATGTTGAAAAACGAAAAATGGCTGACTGATTTGGCATTTTTGACTGACATCACAATGCACTTAACACCATAAACTTCAAGGTAACGGAAAAACTATTTTTGAGATGAATAGCGCAGTAAACGTATCGTAACGTTTCTTCGTTTTTCAAATACTTTGTGGGTTCAAATTAAACACTTTCACGTTACAAGAACTTCAACTAATTTATTTACACTTAGACTGAATACTTACAACTAATTTATATAACACAATTTACTGTCTAATTTATTTTACTCGTACTGTACAAGATTCACTCGAGACTGACTTTCTGTCTGTGGTTCCCGCTCTCTTTTATACACAAACGCGGGAATTCGGGAGTATTCCGTTTCTTTCTAGAACGTAGGTCGGCGAGCCAGATTGTCTAGAGTGTTCTGGAACGGACAGGGTCGGCTTCAGGGGCGATTGGATATCGTTACAGTATTCAAAAGTAAATTGAAACTTATGATAGATCGACTGAAAAGAAAGGATCTGAAACATTTTCCGTCTTTGAAAGCAAAGATTCCTCAGTTGAATTATGATACGTTTGAGGCTAAATTATCAAATATTTTGGGGCAAATTGAAATGCGTTTTTATGATTGCAGTAAATTGGCAAATATATCATCATTTATGAGTTATCATTCTTCATGAAAAAACATTGAGGAAATAGCTACTGAAAGAGCAAGTCAGCTTAATATGAACTTATTTTCTGTTGAAAATGAGTTGGTGCAGATTATATCCGATATACATCTGAAGCTATAGCATCTGATACAAATTTTTGGTGTTTTATATCTGAACATAAATATCCGAATCTAAGGCAAATTGCTCTTCAACTGACATTTTCCGAAATGAAGATAATTGAGTCAAAATATCGCAATCGACTAACTGAGGATCATATGTCATCATGCTTGCGATTAGCACTCAGAAGTTTCGTACCATCTTATGAAAAGTATGCTGAGGACATGCAGTGACACGCTTCAACATCCAAAAAGTCACTCCTTTGTTAAGTTTAGCACCATATGTAACTCTTTTGTTTTGTAACAACCAATAAACTCGCAATTTTGAATAACTATGAGTTTTTTTCATTGATATTATAAAGAAGAACATAGCTAAACCTAACCCAAACCTTGACTAAAATAAAGTATATTCTGTGGAAAGCGAATATCTATATATGCTACGGTACAGCCTACCTAGATAGGTAGGTAGGGTGTATCGTGTATGTACGGCAGCCTCTCACGAGTCGATCGTTATTAGTCTAAAAATATTGAGGTAGATCGCCAGCAGTTCAGGTTTGAGCACCCCTGGCATAATGTATGTTTTAATTTTTTATCGTAGAAAATTAAATTTTGAACATTTTTTTCATCGTATCATTGCCACCTACAATCACCCAAACGGAAGATATGAATTTTTCGATCGTAATTTTGCGATTTTTGGTTGTCTCTTAGAAGGCATCATAAAAGTACGAAAGATCATTCAATATCAATTATTTCTAGACCTTTGTAAGTAAAAAGGTTCATTCAGCAGAATTCAATGCATTTAGAGACCCATCTCAAAATCTTCATCAAAGTAATTCTGTTCAAAATTCCGAGAGAAAAATCAATTACTATTGAAGTGAATTGAATCTGACTTCTCGTTTTTCTTCTTTTTTAGTAGGTATTCTCGATTACATGAGTTTCATTTCAGGAAAGTCATCTTCGAATTACCAGAAATGCCTAGCTGAATGAAGCATGTCATTTTTTATGGTTAGATGTAGGTAATTTTCAAAATATTATCAACTGAAAACACCATAGACGTATTCCTTCAATTACGCTGAAAATATCAAAGTTATAACTTGTGAAATAATCTCCGAAATATTCGGTTTCAGGACAATTTGTGGATTTCAAAACGTCTAGATCTAAAACCAATAACAATTCGAAGATGACTTTCCTGACAAGTAACTGATATAATCAAGAATATAAACTAGAAAAGAAGAAAAAGGAGAAATCTAATTCAATCCCCTTCAATAGTAATTGATTTCGCACTTTTTCTCTCGGAATTTTGACCAGGTTTACTCTGATGAAGATTTTGAGACGGGTCTCGTATTGAGAGATCGAAATGCATTATTTGTAAGATTTCCAGTCATATAATCTTCGAATTTCAGGGTCCTCGCGCAAAAAATCGTAAGTTTTGGGATAAAATCACGAATAACTCGGAAACGATGCATTAAAGATATAGGGAAACCTATAACAGATCGATGCCTATTAATATTACGAGTTAAATGGTGTGTACAAGAATAGGTAGTCTAATATGAAAAAACGGAATTTTGTACCTTCGAATGTACCACGATTTGCCACATGCTTGAGGAACATACTGTATACCGTAAAGCATCTAAATTGATTGAATTCTGCTGAATGAGCCTATTTACTTACAACGAGCTAGAAATAATTGATATTGAATGATCTTCAGTATTTTTATGATGCCTTCTGAGAGACAACCAAAAATCGCAAAATTCCGATTGAAACATTCATTCATATCTTCCTCTTGGTTGATTTCGAATGGCAATGGTATGAGAAAAAATTGTTCAGAATTTAATTTTTTTCAATAAACAAATAGAAACATACATTATTCTATTTGAAATAACAAAGATGGTGTCAGCTCCAGGTATAACCGGAAGTGTAACAGCATTGAAAATATTTTCGGAACTTAGTTCGAATATGTATATAAATTTATATATATATATATATATATATATATATATATATATATATATATATATATATATATATATATATATATATAAATTCTTCAGTGGCTCACTCTGTATCTTCTACAGTTTTCAATCAAAATGAAAATTCTTTCACAGAATGCAAAGATAATACCTTTCTTTCGAGTTAGCATTCGACCCATCTACCCTCTTCCAAATTTTCAAGGGTTGTCACCCCTGCTCAAGGGATTGAAATTAGAGATGAGGATGGTACTTGATGATGACTGCCATTGATCAGCATGGATCTGTTCCATTTTACCCCACTGAAACTTGAATAGTATCAGGGAAATGGTCTTCCCTATCTTTCAGTTGTTCACCCTGTATCTTTTACAGTTTTCAATTGAAAATGGAAATTCGTTCAAGGCAATGTAGATAAAAATACCACCTTTCTTTTGAGTCATCACTCGACCCATCTTCCTTATTCAAAATGCTCAAGGATTGCAATCCCCGCTTAGGGGGTTGCTATTTCAGGCAAGTTTTGTACCCCCAAAAGATGTCCCTCTTGAAACGAAAACTGACCTGTTTTTGCGTTTTGATTAGAAATGAATATCTTGGTAGATATAGCCTCTGTTTAGTTTTCGTTGAAGCACCCTGTATATATATATATATATATATATATATATATATATATATATATATATATATATATATATATATATATATATATATATATATATATATATATATTAGAAAGTAAGAATCCACTTCAGCAATTTATTTTGCAGTAAACAGAGGGTGTCCCAATTTTCTATATTCACTTCAAGATTCAGGAGCGACCTAAAGTTTTTTGGTGAGTAGTTTTGTCACAATATTTTTTCCCGCCAAACTTCTCGAAAATAGGCTCTCACATCATCGCATGCTCCTTAGGCCAGAGAGGGTGAATACTTTTTTCCTTTCGTTTTCTTATTGCCCAAAGATAGCTTTCTTGATGAATTGAAATAGATTATCTTCATTTATAAAGGCGTGACTCAAAAGAATTATTGAATATAGTAATTTTAAAAATATCATATCTTGATTTTTTCAAATGGAACACCCTGTATTTTATTATTCATGTCAACGCATAAAATATTGTGGTATATTTTTGCAGAAGTAACCTTATCTTTATCTTCGATAATTCCGAAATATTCGATTATTTGCAAAAATTTTTGATGAAAATTCTACAAACTGTATCAAACTCATCAACATGCACAGAAGTTTTTTTCTGTAATGATTCAAGTAGTAAAAAATGAAACCTAAACAAGATAATTCTTTTAACGAATGATAAAATCAAGATGATTAAAACGTACATCGAGGTACGTGTTGACATTTTTTTTATTTGTGCCTCCTGTCAGGTGTCCGGACATAACATATTCTGAATTTCACATGGTGAACTTATCAGTGTTTCGTTACTAAACATTGTTAAAGTGAGGTTTGAATCCTATTTTCTCAATTGACTGCCATGAAGTTCTCCAAAGAAGAAATGGTTGATATGATTTTCATTCTGGGTGAGTATGATAGAAATTCTTCGTCGGCAAGTAGAGTTTATGCACAAAGGTTTCCTGATAAGAGGCATCCTGATGCAAGATGCTTTGAAAAACTTCTAATTAGATTTATCGAAACGGTTAATATCACTTACAAAAATCATGAAAAACCAAAAACTGCTACAGCTGAAGACAACCAGTTATCAGTTTTGTTGACAGTGACAGAGGACCCATATAAAAGCCAGTGAGAGATTTCTCAGTTAACAGATATAAGTCAAACTTCCGTCCAGAGAATCTTGAAAGTGAATAAATTTCATGCATATCATGTTCAGCTGCACCAGGAACTGAACAATCAAGACTATGAAAATCGAATCAATTTTTGCAACTTTCCACAAGAATAGGCTTGTTAACAGGCACAGTTTTCATTATTACGCCACGGAAAATCCACACCTCATGAGACAAATAGATCACCAGCATCGTTGGTCCTTGAATGTATGGGCCGCTATAGTAGATGGATATCTAGTTGGGCCGCACTTTTTCGACGGACATCTCAATAGTGAAATGTATTTAAATTTTCTGCAAATTCATCTACCAATGTTACTTGCCGATGTACCATATAAGACAAGATTTGTGGTTTCAACAGGATGGAGCACCGGCACATTACTCACATCAGGCTAGGGAGCATTTGAATCGTGAAGTTATATTAAGGGCATTGTGTACCAGATTCTTTCTACAACACAGTTGGATATGAGACAGAGAATAGTCGACGCCTTTCTGTCAGTTAATCCGCAAATGTTGTCGAGAGTTCAACGGTCTTCCCTCAGAAGGATTGAGTTGTGTCTACAAAGAAACGGGCAACATTTCGAACACTTATTGAAATAGTTCAACACCTTGTAGATCATCTCACCAAAAACCAATCTATTACGTATTTCATACACGACTACCTTAAAATATCTCCATTTCTCTGATCAAGTATAATTATATGTACTAATAAACTCCTCTTTCGCAACCTCTGATTTTATTATTTCAGTTTATTTTTTTTTATTTCTTAAATGATCGAAGATAAAGATAAGGTTACTTCTGCCAAATATGGCACAATATTTTATGCGTTGACATGAATAATAAAATACAGAATGTTCCATTTGAAAAAATCAAGATTTGATATTTTTAAAATTACAATATTCATTAATTTTTTGAGCCTCTCCTGTATAAAATGAGGCTAATCTATCTCAATTCATCAATAAAGCAATCCTTGGGCAATAAGAAAACGAAAAGAAAAAAGTATTCATCCGAAGGATCATGCGATGATGTTAGAACCTATTTTCATGAATTATTACGGAAAAAAAAATATTGTGACGAAACTATCCACCAAAAAAACTTATTACTTAAAGACATTATAGCAGAGTTTAGGACGGTCTTGACACCCTGTTTACTTCAGAATAAATTGCTGAAGTAGATTTTTACTAGCTTAATACAATACGGTTCGAATAAAAATGAAATCTTCAAGAGTGAACGAGCTACAAATCACCATGCTGGTGAATTATATATATATATATATATATATATATATATATATATATATATATATATATATATATATATATATATATATATATTCATGTTTTCGACCACTTAGAATTCTTTTTGAAAACAATCTTCATTTTAACTATGAGGTACAAGGGTTATTGGTTTATGCTCTAACTGTTACTTAATGTTACGTTTACGAAGGATACGCTTGTATTTATATGTTCGTATCTTCGTGGGTCCGATTTCCGTCTTGTCAGCATTTCTTCAGAATGGTGATTGTTCTGGAATTCGTAATTATATATATATATATATATATATATATATATATATATATATATATATATATATATATATATATATATATATATATATATATATATATATATTAACTAAGTATTCAGCACTAAGGTAAGTAATTATTCAAGTGTAATTCAAATATTATTTGGATTTCCTTGTAACCAAAAATTTTTCAATTTTTCATATTATATATATATATATATATATATATATATATATATATATATATATATATATATATATATATATATATATATATATATATATATATATATATCTTTTGAAAAGAGAGGATTTACAAAATTCCAATAATAAACAATAAATGCTTATATCTATAATTTTGGGGTGTGTCAGAAAAAACACAAGTGTGAGCTGAGGAAAATGTAACAGGGGAGCCATACTATCTTGCGTATGATTCAATAAACGAGTAAAAAACCTGAGGAAAAAACTCGTTTCCCTGTCGCTATTGCACTAGCAATTGCTTGCCTGTTTATGTTGTGTTATTGTCGTGTGTACTAGCATTCATTTTTCTCATTTTTTCCCAGTGATAATGCTGACTCAACAAGAAACAATTTATAATTCCTATTTGTTAATATTACATCAATCAAGAGTGGCGATGACACAGTCACGTGTAGGACGCGTGCGAGAAATAACATCCTTTTCAACAATGGATCTCCCGCTTAGTCGGAGCAGGTGAATTTATTGAAATGCACCCCGACATTTTAGTTGAGGGCGTTACACAAAGAGCCGGGCAAATGTTATACAAAGAACAAAGGCATGATCGAACCAGACAGGTATAGGTTTCATAATATTCCTTCATTAATTCAGATTCGCATGTGACTTTTAAGTGGTATGACGAGTTAACTCTTTTTGAATTCGGAATATTTAACTTGTTATTGAAGATTAAAAGAGGTATATTCTTATTTAGTTAATGATAAACTTTTCTGTATTTTTATACCTAACCTAAAACTGGAAGCGAATCGGTTTGGAGCCGCAGTCAAACCCGACTATAAAATTTCACGTTTATTCCACCAAAAATGTATTATTCAGAAAAGAATTCATTATCGCATAATGAAATTGATTATATTTTTTTTTAATCGTCATTGTCTTTGGGCAATCGGCAGTCTGCGCGGCGAGCACCCATATATTTCGCACAAGGTGCTATAATTGAGTCAATACATGTCTCATTTCTATCGTTACGTGTTAAATGCTTATACACACTTATACAGGGTGTTATATAATAGTATGTCACAAATTGAAAGGGTAAATCTACGTGCAATTTTAAGAAAAAATGTTCATATAAACATAGGTCCGCAAAAGCTTCGTTACGGAAATACAGGGTGTTAAAATTTCCGGAAAAAATAGTTTTTTCTTCAAAACTCCTCAGCCTCCATCATTACACGTCCTAAATTTCAACTAAAATCTACAAGGTGTTTTCTTTTTCGGAACCATTGCCCTTTCAAACTTGTTTGCAGTACGCCACTGATCAGCGTACAATCAACTTTCGCCATCTTCGTTCAATTTGAAAACTTTTTTGACACCTGTAATTTTTTCGTATCTCCAACCGTTTTCGTGTAAAAATTATTGAAATTGAACTATTTGAATTGTATGTTATTCGCTAAATAATAGAAAAACAACAGAAATACTCGATAGGTATGCCCAAAATTTGCTTTTATTTTGATAGCTCGTCTTCTGAGAATCAACTTATACTTATCAATATCAAACTAAAAAAAAGAACAATTAAAAACTAAATAAAAGAAGAGGTCCTATCAAGTGGCCCCCGCGGTCACCTGGACTTCTTTTTTGGGGCCATTTGAAATACCGAGTTTATAGAAAACGACCTGCTAATCTAGATGAGTTAAGGCGTCGCATAACAGAAGAAATCAGATTGATACCCCCACAATTTCTGCAAAATTCTCTTAGAAATTTCAGTGATCGATCAAAATCAAATCAAAATCAGCAAATACTTGACAATAATTGTCAACCTGTCACGTTGATTATGAATTTGGGAGTAATTTGATTTAGGTGATGATAATTATTGTCATTTTGATTTTTTTATGAACATGACATTGGAGGAAAAGCATTTTTCTTGATTTTTTCTAAGGAAGTTTTTTCCTCTGAATCTGAGAATGAATAAACATATGGGTGTTATATTCGAAATTCTCATGTTGTGGTCATTTCCGGCTACACCGAAAACACTATTGGGCACAAAATATTAACACTGAATTCTTTATGCTTCACAATGTAGGAATACCAATTTTCAAAAAAATCGTTCGGTAAATAACTGAGATAATCACAGGTCTGCAACAAAAATGCTGTCTGGATATTTTCAACTGATTTCTATGTATTTAGGTGTTCTGAAAACAAAAAACATACTTAAAAAATCCCAGAACGTAAGGTTATTTTACAAAACGCAAAATTTTATTACGAAAAACGGATTTTTTGGGCTAAAAAGGGATTAACTTGTAGTATAAATGATAGGTATAATTTTATTTTGATTTCTGTTTTGAAATGTTTACAGGACATAACTATCATTAATTTCTGAATAAGGAACACCCTGTTTGACCTACATTAACAATTATAAACATGTTGTAACCTGAACGTGCGCGCTCCGATAGTGTAGAAGTGGCGCGGGACAATTAGGTGTTAACTCATCATTGTTTTATAGATCTTGGTTCAATACAGTGCAATGTCGTCTGTGCGGAAGTGTCTGAACTCTTCGGATAGTTTCTGTTACATTTGTGGAGAATATATGACATTAAACTGGAGAATGGAGAATATATGACAACTAGTTAATATTACGTATACCTCGCGTATTTTGGCTTCAAACTTGGAGATCAGGATAAAGTATGGGCACCTCATAAAGTCTGCAAACGATGTGTTGAAGACCTTCGAAATTGGTTTAAGGGCAAGAAAAAAGCTTTCCGATTTGCGATTCCTATGGTATGGCGCGAGCAAAAGAACCATAGTGATGATTGTTACTTTTGTTCGTGTAATGTGAAAGGGTATAATTCAAAACGGAAGCAGTCAATTTCATACCCCAATCTGCAATCAGCTATTCGTCCCA
Source organism: Cryptolaemus montrouzieri (assembly GCA_013387265.2). Classification (NCBI taxonomy): domain Eukaryota; kingdom Metazoa; phylum Arthropoda; class Insecta; order Coleoptera; family Coccinellidae; genus Cryptolaemus; species Cryptolaemus montrouzieri. The sequence continues at coordinate 99,823,193 of JABFTP020000185.1, read as the reverse complement.
TACCTCATGGGACCGAAATACCAATGCCAAAGGTCCCCACTACCTTGGAAGAGGTTCCAAGTTCTGACGAAGATGGTGCTGTACCTACACCCGATGACCAGTCAACTGTTGAATTTGAAGATGACAGAAGTCCAAAATTGTTTTCCCAAGGCGACCTTAACAATTTGGTAAGAGACTTGAATCTTCCCAAAAACGCTGCTGAGTTGCTTGGATCAAGGCTCAAAAGCAGGAACTTACTTTTTCCGGGAGTGTCTTCCTCCTGGTTTAGATATCGTGAAAAGCAGTTTACTTCCTACTTTACCCAAGAGGACGAGTTGGTTTATTGCACCAATATTGAAGGTTTGATGAATACATTTAATATCTCATACGACCCAGAAGAGTGGCGTATTTCTATAGATTCTTCAAGAAGAAGCCTTAGAGCAGTTCTGCTTCACAACGGTGGTTTCTATGCTTTCATTCCTGTCGGACATTCCGTACAAATCGAAGAAACCTACAAGAATTTGGAATTGATTCTTTGTAAATTAAAATATAAAGATCACGGTTGGCAAGTGTGCGGTGATTTCAAAATCTTGGGCATGGCGCTCGGACAGCAATCTGCGTTTACCAAATTCCCTTGCTTTTTGTGTCTATGGGATAGTAGAGACCGAACAAATCACTGAACCAAAAAGTGTTGGCCTGCGAGGAAGCTTAAAGTTGGCGAAAAGAATGTCCTGCATGAAACTTTGGTGCCTCCTCATAAAGTTCTTTTACCACCGCTTCACTGGGATTGATGAAGCAATTTGTACAGTCACTTTCAAGAGATTGAAATTGCTTCAAATACTTAATATCAAAGTTTCCTGGACTCTCGGAGGCAAAGTTGAAGGAAGATGTTTTCGTTGGACCAGATATTAGACGGCTTATGGCTGATCCAGTATTCGTCACAACCATGACGGATCCTCAAAGAGAAGAGTGGATTGCCTTCAAGGAAGTTATAACAAAATTTTTAGAAATAACAAAGACCCTAACTACAAACAAATCGTCAAAAGAATGTTAAAAGCATTTCAAGCTTTAGGTTGCTTAATGAGTTTAAACGTACATTTCATTCCCACCTCGACTATTTTCCAGAAAATGTAGGGACGTGAGTGAAGAGCAAGGTTAACGATTTCATCAAGATATTAAGGAGATGGAAAAAAGATACCAGGGAAGATGGAGCGTCTCAATGATGGCAGACTACTGTTGGACGCTTGAAAGAGACCTTCCAGATGCTTCCCACAAGCGAAAATGTACCAAAAGGAGTCTCACTGGAAAAAAAAATGTGTTTAGTGTTCACTAATTAATGCATTTTAGATAAGAGAATAAGTTTTGATACGCAATTATAAATTACTTCATTAAAAAAATTATGTTTTCTTTTAAGATAATAACTTGTTTAGCATAGACACCTACATTGTCAGAAAACGTGACGTGCTAGGACAAAATGAAAGTCATTTTCAAATTCAGCACACCCAAAAACATAAGAATTATACAAAAAAAGCAAAACAGCTCTCAACTTTTTTTTTTGCAGACTTGTGTAATTAGTTTCGGTACAACTATTAATTTCGTAGAGCCTTAACTGTCAATGTGGCAGTTAATTTCGAGCAGTCGTTTTCTTCAGGTTAAGAATTATATACGAAAACTGAGAATTCAAAATCTTGTCTTTCGATATATTGCAAAACGTATTCTGTTTCCAGTTAATTTCTTATATCTTCCATTTTCAGTCAGTCTCATCATCGTGTGACCCCCTTCACTCCTCCGTTTTAATAGCCTGCATTTTGCTCTTCAGCGCCAAACTCAGAAACCAGCTTTCCCTACCCCATGTGAGGACAAGTCTAATTAATGCTTAAACTACGATATTTTCATTATAATACTTATCTTTCTCTTTCTCACAAATGAGATGATTGGTATATAGAAGTGCAGCTCACAAGCATTGCCAAACCTCTCATATTACATATCACCATCTTCCTCTATTATTACTCCCAAATACTTGAATTACGGTACTTGTTCCAGCTTCGTTTCAATAATTTCCATATAAACTCGTTTGTAATGCCTTTCCATGACCATTACTTTTGTTTTCTTGAATGGTTTCTCTTTTTTTTCCAACTCTATTGTCCATACTTGCATACTATCTGACACGTTTCGTTCCTAGCACATACAATCACATCATCAACAAAGATACTCTGAAATTCCAATTGATTGTAGGCTTTTGTATCCTGTGTGATGTGTCTTCAATAACTTCAGTATAACATCTATAACTATGATAAATAACAATTTTCTTAACAACCTACCCTACCTCAGCACTTCATTTATTGAAAATGAGTCCAATATCAAATTTCCAGTCCTATGATTTTTCCATAAAAATTTTCTTGTGCTTCAGTCTGTTCTTCTGTATAGGATGGTTGATAGTAAAAATGTGAAGATGAGCACTCCTCCCTTTCCAGAAGTGATTCTTAAGTGGTTTTTTTCATTATTTTTATCCGCTTGTTTCCTAGATTTCTTTCAGATAATTCTGCAATGATTCTCAATAGAGTTCTCTATAATTTTCCCAAATACTGTTGTTTCACTTTTTCATTATTGGAACTTAAATGCCACTTCTCCAATCATTAGGAGCTGTTTCGTTTTCCCAAGCCTATCTGAATATTGTTCTCTAAATTTTCCATCCTCTATTCCTCCTTGCATTTTATAATCTGAAATTGTCATGAAATTATCCTTTCCACTCGCGAAAAGTCGAAGACCTTTTTATTTTCCCATTTTCGGTCTTTCGGAAGGCGATCGGAACGATCGATCGAGCGAGAGTTTCTGTTTCCGAAGAAACTCTTCGTCGTTTCGTCGAAATCTTTCGAAAAATTGTCAGGGCTCCGTCGTTCGAGCTAGGGGCTCCAAATTAGGCACAGACCTTCCTTCCACCCTTCCCTACCGCAAATATATATTTCGCATAAAAATTCTAAATACTTACTAAATGATTAAAAAGACATGAAACAGTCTCCCCTACTAGGGCCGGTATGGATTTTTGGAAACCCTATTTCATTTCAATATTTCTTACTACTGTATGTTATGTTGATTATTTTTGTGTAACCAAAATTTTCAACTTGTACAAAACTACTTCAAGCCACATCGTGACAAAACATGTGCATGCGTCAATATAATGTGAAAATGTTGAATAAGTCATTTGTTCAAGCTGTTGTAATAGATTTTCCACAAGTAACGTTCCTGTCAATTCGAATTTTTGGTGTTGCTATTGATGTGTTTACACACAGGACTCCACGTTATCTATAAACTTTGGAATTTATTTCTACACATGGGATATGCAATATTCTGTTGAAATCCTCGTTGCGCCGAATGTATTGCTACTTAATCATGATATGACAAGGGATGCTATGGTATTTGCGACCGTTCAAGCACTCAGTTCAAAATGGGTGGGGAAAATACAATAATTTGCATTGAAGAATAACTTATTGCTGAAATCATGTTATTTTCGGTAATAGTACATGTGAATCTACATTATACAAAGAGATTTCTGTAGTGTAGGTTGCTCGCCTACAATCTTTCTTTAGAGCATACTGCAGCATGCCATGTACTATCAGTCTTGCAATTGCTCGTCACTTACTCAGCATGAGAGTGAAGGCGAGCTCGTACGTGTTCAGAGTTCTATATTAGTCACTACTAGCAATTCACATGACAACTCTTCTCATTCCTTGGCGATACATTTTTGTTTGTTAGAACTGCCTTTATGTTCTGATAACGCTAATATTAAAATTTCCTATCATACTATTATGAGCAGCTATTTCATAATGTGATATAGCATTATGAAAGGTGATATCTGTATGGGATGGTTAATGGAATATAGAAAAATCGTGTCTCGCCAATTTTGTTTACAGTTGAATCTTAAAACTCAATTAATTTCTCAGTTGCCTTTTTCACAGTTAACTTTATATAAGGGTGTTTGTTTGTTTTTCCTTTAACGTGCTCTATTTCTGCCTTTCGGCTAATGACACGTCAGGGAATTCTGTCACCTCACTAACCCGGGAATTTTGCCGAACTCCTCTCGTGTCGAGGGAAGGGATCTTTAATGTACAACACATCTCTGTTAGACAGGACCGACAGCTTTACTTCTCCTCCCAAAGATGGACACTCCAGCGATTCCCAGAATCCGAAAAATCGCACCGACTTTGTGGGGATTGAACCCAGGTAACTCTGCGCAGGAGACGAGCATCATATCCTATATAAAGGTGAATTGAATTCAAAAAGGTATTAAATAACCTGATTATCTATTTATACCTGTAGAACAACAAATTATGTTAACATATCTGAACCGATAAATGCAATGTTTCGACAGCCGATGATAATGAATTATTTTCTCAATGCATTGTATGGAAATTTCGGCTAATGAAGGAGTGGGAGGATTACCCCATTTTAAATCCGTTATTGCTCATTTGAATTTCATCATTAAAGTTAAAATAATTTTATTCTAACCATATTTCTCAAAGATGCATAAGTTCTGATTGTATAATGGAATTCATATCATTCATCTTTCAGAAATACGTTTAGATCACAATGATTAAAACATCAATGATAAAGTGTACATAAGCAACAACGGATTTATAATGGGTAATCCTCTTGGTCCTGTATTAGCCGAAATTCTCATTGATATAATTGAGAAAATCATTTATAATCTTCGACTGTCAAATCACTGCATTTATTGGTTTAGATATGTGGATGGCATAACATGCTATCGGATTCAAATATACAATTAGATTCCTTTAGTATCTTCATAAATTTAATTTACCGTTTTGATTATATTATAATATTATAATTATTCTTTCGCACATCCATACCAATATAGAAAACATCTTATAACAGTAGGATACATAGACTCACCACGATACCAATGTCAGAAAATCTTTTCTTGAGAGGACTCAATATTATAGAACAAACAAAATAGAAAACTTCCCAAAATTTAGTTCATAGTATATTAGACCTAAATTCGTCCTTTCAGTTCTTAAAAGAATCAACCATGTTTCGAATTTCTTCCTAAAGTTACCTATGTAATATATGAGATATAGCATTATTTTAATGCTCTAGTTATCTGATGAAAACACAGTGTTGTAAAACGCTTGAGAAGTTTGTGAATATAGTGAAAATTTAAACGTCATTATTTTATTTAAGTGAAAAATATATATCAATTTTCATCAAGTAACGTCCTCCTCGATCAAAAATTATACATTATTTTCGATAGAAGAAAAATTAAGTACATATTAGCATTAATGTTTTAGCAAATTAAAATTAATATTGAAGAAATGCAAATTCGATATTTCGTTAAATATTACATTCAACAGATAAATGTTGACAGTAGCCTACTAGATAATGTTTCAAAGAAATGAAAAATATACGTCGGAAAACGAATCATTTTCGACCATTCATTTAGGTATATTATTTTTTGCAGAATCACCCCCTGAACTTTCTGGCACTTATTTACTGACATTCTGTATGTACATTATCAAAACTACATATAGAGTTCTTGGATGGCGTGATTTATGATGAGGCAAAAATTTTTGAAGGTTTTCTACAGTGAAAAAGTTGACAATAATAAAATACTTCTAGAAACACGTGATTTTTAACTAACTATTAGAGTATGTATGGAATTCTCGCTAACACTTGGTGAAACTTAATGAATAAATGATTCGTTCATCACTTGGCAAAGGTTTCACAAATATTTATTGAAAATACTCGACATATGTTTCGGGTTGTTAGTCCATTATCTAGAGTAATACAATACTAAATTCAAAATGAGTGATTTCACTTATGTATAACGGCATTCACGATAGGAGGTAAAATGAAGTCTAGTTGGTAGTTGCAAATTGGCTGGTTTTTCCTATGAGCGGACGTAATTTCTATAATCTCTAAGATGTCCATCCTTTTCCCTTTATTACCTGGACGCATGAGTTTGATATTCTCGAAATCGATGAAATGATTCTTGTTGATGCAGTGGTCCGAAAAACTCATAGAATTTTTATTTTGGAAAATAGATCTTTTATGTTCTTCTCTCTCGATGCATCTTCCGGTTTGGCCCATATAGAATGTCTCATATTCACCGCAATGTATTTTATGCACTCTGCTTTTAGCTAATAATTTTGTTTTATCTTTATTATTAACTAACAATGAACCCAAATTCTTTTTATTAGTGGTGATGGAGTTAATATTATTTCTGTGTAATCTGTTGAATATCTTGTTTCTAACATTAGGAATATAGTTGATTGGAAATTTTCTCTTAGATTTCTCAGTATGCAACGGATAAATGCTCTGCAACAAGAGTTTATGTCATTTTTGTCTTATTAAGGTATCAATTAATTCTGGTTCATAGCCCTTATTCTCAGCGATTAATCTTAAAACTTGAACTTCATTCTCAAAATCGACATCTGACAAAGGAATAGAAAGCAATCTGTCCACCAATGAATGACAAGCACTCAATTTGATACTCTGGGATTGGAAACTACTGTTATTATTTTAAAGGCGAATGAGTCATGAGCCCTACTAATCGGCAAGTCCAAGAAGTTCCAAGATTTTTCATTATTTTAATTTTCCATTGTAAATCGAATCGATTGATGAAAATAATTTGAAAACTGTAAGAAACTATTGAGTTGTCTGTCAATCGAAATACAGAAGATATCATCTGCATATCTTCTCCATAAAAATACATTATTGATTAGGATGTTGGGGGAACTAACAATTCTATTTTATAAATTTGTCATAAATATTTCACTTTATAACGGAGACAATGAAGAGCCCATAGGTAAACCATCTAATTGTTGATATATTTCATTATGGAACTTGAAATAACTTTGTTCGAGACATAAGTTTACAGCTGTTGTTAACAACTTCAATCCAATAGTACTATAGCCCCGCTCATATAGAGAAAACGATGGCAGCTGTAAACCTATGTCTCCAACGAAGTTATTTCAAGTTCAATAATTCTTATTCTTGAAGTACCTCTTCTACCGAAGATCGGCGATTATCCTGACAATCTGAATTTTGGACACGGCTGCCCGGAGCAGTGAACGTGTACTCCTCCCGAACCACTGGCGCAGATTCTTTAGCCACGATGTTCTTCGTCGGCCTGGAGCACGCTTTGCCTCGATTCGTCCTTGAATGATCAGCTGGAGAAGTTAGAACTTGTTATTCCTCATCACGTGGCAGAAATAGAGCAGTTTTCGCGTCGTCACTGTGGTCAGCAACTGCGCACTACTACCAATTCTTCGGAGAACCTCTGTTTACATGATCTCGCGATGAGATATGCAACATTCGGCGGTACACCCACATTTCAAAGGAGGCGATTTTATTTTCAAGACGTTGCGTGAGAGTCCAGCCTTTCATACTATAGAGTACTGTTGGAAATACATAGCATTTAACCATTCTTGTTCGTACTTCTATGCTTAGGTTGCGATTAGTTAGCAGTTTTTTCATTTTGATGAATACATACCTGGCTTGTTCAATTCTGGACTGTATTTCCTGCCTCATCCCCACTTGCTGTTCAGCATGCAGGCAAGGTACTTGAAGGTTGTGCATCTCTCAATCTGCTGGCCGGCCAACTGCAGCATTGCAGGCACACCTTTTTTACTGATCACCATCAGCTTAGTTTTTCTGACATTAATATTTATGCCATAGCTACGGCTGGCCTCTTGCACATCCAGAAGTCGTTGCAGCCCTTCTGCTGATGACGCAATTAGGACAGTGTCGTCAGCATATATTAAGTTGTTAATCAATTGCCCGTTAACAGATATCCTATCATTCACACCATCGAGAGCATATGCCATAATTTAGGCGAAAGAACACATCTCCGAATACAAATTGAATGAGTTAGGCGAAAGAACACATCCTTGCCTAACCCCGTCGAAAGCTTTTTCAAAGTCGATGAAGCAGACGAACACATCCACATTCATCTCCATGCACCTCTGCGCCAGAACTTGCAGTCCAAAAAGCGCGTCTCTCAACCCAAAATCATTTCGAAAACCAAATCGTTCCTTGGAGACATTTTCATCACACTGTTTGTAAATTCTCTTCAAAATAACTTTAAGGTAGACCCTGAGAACGTGGCTCATAAGGCTAATGGTACGGTGGTGCTCACATCTTCTTGCATTGCTTTTCTTCGGAAGAGTCACAAAATAGGATTTAACCAGTCTTCTTTCTCTGTATACTGTGTTGAATAACTGAGTTAGAAATTTCAGAGCTTCTTCGTCGAGCAGCTTGAGAAGTTCACCGTGGACGATGTTTGACGGCATACCGCACTGCATCAAGTATGATTTCTGGTCCTGTGCTGGCCCCCTCCAAACCGTGCGCCTCCTCTCTAACATCATGGAATAGCTCTTGTATGTACTCTTTCCACATTCGCTTCTCCTCCTTCATTACACACTGGGTTACCATTTGTGTCTTTTGAGAACTATTGTGACTTTGCCCTTTTCTTTCTCAACGTTTCCCTTATCGTCATGTGGCGATTGAAGGTATCATGCCTTTCTTGTAGCGCTTCCAGCTCCCGGCATTTTTCTTCCTCTCTTTGTTACTTAGCTTCTCTGACCTTCTTCTGGATCTTTCTATGAATTTCACGGTATTTCGTTCGGTCTATGCTTTGCCACCGCCGTCTTTCTTCCATAATTTGTAGAATCTCCTCTGTCATGCACTCCTTGTCTGGTTTTCTTTTATCTTTCAAATGTTTCCACTCGCTTTATTGAGAATTTTCCTAAGCTTTTGCCACATCTTGCCGCAGGGCAAGATCTTCTTCCAATTCCTTCTTCGTTTTCTCATCGCTAATTTTACGAACATCTATTAGAGCTGTTCTGAACTTCTTCTTGGCTTTCTTGAGCTTAACGCAGATGCGGGCAATAACTGGACAATGGTCAGTACCGATATCCGCCCCTGGGACTGTCTTTATAGCATTGATGGCATTTTTCAACAGTTCAATAATAAAATATATTCACAGTTAGATGGTTCCAGTTAACTACATTCCTAATATAAGCAACAAGATATGTAACAGATTACACAGAAATAATATTAACACCATCAGCACTAATAAAAAGAATTTGGGTTCATTGTTAGTAAATAGTAAAGATGAAACAAAGTTATAAGATAAAAGCGGAGTGTATAAAATACACTGCAGTGAATGTGAGACATTCTATATAGGTCAAACCGGAAGATTCATCGAGAAGTGAGTTGAAGAACATAAAAGATCTATTCTCCAAAATAAAAATTCTACGAGTTTTTTAGACTACTTCATCAACAAGAATCATTTCATAGATTTCGAGAATATCGAACTCATGCATCCAGATAATAAAGGGAAAAGTATGGACATCTTGGAGATTATTGAAAATACGTCTGCTCATAGGAAAAACCAGCCAATTTACAATGACCAACTAGACTTCAATTTACCTCCTGTCGTGAATGCCGTTATACATAAGTGAAATCACTCATTTTGAATTTAGTATTGTATTACTCTTGATAATGGGCTAACAACCCGAAACATATGTCCAGTATTTTTAAGAAATATTTGTGAAACCTTTGCCAAGTGATAAACGAATCATTTAACTATTGGATTATATAAAACAGAAAAGAAGTTTTACATTTAATAATAAATATTTTATTATGTTGACATTTTGAATACTGTATTTAGAGGTGGTCCTTAAACGAAATGCTTTCAATTTATAGTATCCCTGAGGAAGATATGGATGATTAGGAAAGCCAGGCACATAATGAAGGTTTCACTACAATATACTGCCAATAAGACGACTTTCCTTACCTTTATGTATACAAATATGTAATGATACAACATCGTATATTCGATCGTCCAGTATCTAAATAGAACGCGGACAATCATCGATAAAAACGCAACCGTAATCGAGTATTGTCGTTTTGATCCTACTTCCCCTTTCCGCCGCTTTCATCCCCAGGGATACAGGCGAGTGCAGTTCCGTGTTCGCATTACTCTTGATTTCTGCCGTGGTGGGTTGTGAATGCGAGGAGGCCTCCACGATTCCACCGCCAACGTGGCCGTGATTTCGTTGGCATTGTTCGAAAGTTTAACTAGTGGGAAGCTTTTCCTAGTTCAGACTTTGTTAATTTTGTATTCTTTATGGCATTTGCCGGAAAGAAAGTGCAAGAAATGTTGTTTTCGGGCGAACAGGCACATAATTTTTGGATTGTACTCTGCTCTCACACGATGTACAGGAATATATGATTTCCGTTATTGATTTATTCTTATTCTGAAATTGTTGGCAATTCAAAACTGACCTGTAACTGGTGCCCATATGAATTTTGTATTAGTCGACGAACAATTTGTAGCAACCATTGCGCTTGAATGCTTGCTCATTCTTTATTTGACGAGATAATTCAAAGGATCTAAGATACGGAGAATATAGAGAAGAGTATATTTTTGATGAACAAAAATCATAAAAAGTTTATCGAGCGCCAAATTATCTCAATACCAACAAAAACGGCATCCGTAGTGTCTGAAATTTAACTTGAATCTCAATCTCTTCTTCCATCAACGAGTTACGAATTAAACAATTTTATTTGAAAGAATTTTTCGGAGTGTGCGGTCCTTCATGCTTTGTTCTTTGATTTGGACTATATAAATTCTAAACGTCTGTTTCGTTTACTTGTTAATTTTTTTATCTGCAGCTGGTACTTCAACAATAATCTCTTCCCAAAAGAAACACTATGTTTGACTGTAACAACCATTTTCAATGCTTTGATTATGAAAAAAATTCATTAGTATACTCATCAATTACGTCTAGAGACAATCACTCTCTATTACATCGCGATTACTTTTATTAGAAATTTATTGTTAGTCAGAGTGCTTCTTCAATATTACTTTCAGGTGGATACTAACAGTGCCACTGGGAAATGATGAAAACAAAAGGTAAACCAAACAGAAAATTTCAAGAACTCATACTAGTTCGACTATCTACAGCAGGGATGCTCAAACTTGAACTGCTGGTGATCTACCTCAATATTTTTAGACTACTTACGATCGACTCTGAGAGGCTGCAAGTGGGTATGTGTGATGCAGGGTTGTCGTACATACAAGATACATCCTATTTACCTACCTACCTAGGAAGGGTGTACCGTAGCATATATAGATATTAGCTTTCCGCACAATATACATTATTTTGGTTAAGCTTTGGGTTAAGTTTAGTTAGGTTCTTCTCTATAATATCAATGAAAAAACTCAGTTATTTAAAATTACAAGTTTATTGTTTGTTACAAAACGAAAGAGTTACATATGGTGTTAAACTTAACTGAGGAGTGACTTTGGATGTTGAAGCTTGACACTGCATGTCCTCAGCATACTTTTCATAAGATGGTACGTAACCACTGAGTGCCAATCGCAAGTATAAAGACATATGATCGTCAGTTAGTCGATTGCAATATTTTGACTTAATTATCTTCATTTCAGAAAAGTTGACCCAAACATTCCGTCAGTTGAAGACGATTTGTTTGGATTCGGATATTTATCTTCAGATATAAAACACCAGAAAGTTGTATCAAATGCTTCGATATGTATATCCGATATAATCAGCATCAACTCATTTTCAACTGACTTACTATTTCAGTAGCTAATTGCTCAATGTTTTTACATGAAAAAGGATAACTCATAAATATTTGCCAATTTACTGCAATCATAAAAACACATTTCGAATTGTCCCAAAATATTCGATAATTCAACCTCATACGTATCATAGTTCAACTGAGGAATCCTTGTTTTCAAAGATGGAAAATGTTTCAGATCCTTTCTTTTCAGTTGATCTATCATAAGTTCCAATTTACTTCTGAATGCGTTTACTGCGCTAATCATCTCAATAATAGTTTTTCCTTCAACTTGAAGCTCCAAGTTAATGGTGTTTGAGTGTGATGTCAGTCAAAAATACCAAATCAGTCAGCCATTTTTCGTTTCAACATCGGAGTGTCATCACCTCTTTTGTCTAGAAAAGCTGCTATTTCAGGCAATAATTCTTGAAACCTTTCTAGGAATTTTTCGCGACTCAACCACCTGATGCCGTGTGAAGAACTAAATCAGTGTATTCAGCTGACTCCCTATCTCGAACCAAATTAAAGAGCCGCCGTTGCAAGCTACGTGCACGGAAGGAATTCACAATTCTTGTTGCAATGCCCATAATTTCCTCCGTGTTTAAAACTTTTGGACACAAAACTATAATGCAATGGAATGAAAAAATTAAAGGGAAATCTTCATTAGCTCGACACAATGCCACAAAACCGTTTTTGTTTCCAATCATTGCTAATGCTCCATCGGTTGTAGTGCACACTAATTTATATATTGGTAGCTTGTTGTTTTTACAAAATTGTAGGAAACGTCATATATATCTCAGCCCCGGGTCTTTCTCTTCAGAGGAGATTGTCAAAAATTCTTCCTTAGCCAACATGTCATTGAATACCATCCGAATAGAAAGACACAGCGGGGCAGTGTCTCTCGTATCGTTGGAATCGTCGGACTGTAAAGAAAAGTATGTACATCTCCAAATAAAGTCTCACCCACTTCAGTAAATGCTTCCTTCACAACCGATTTTCTTGTGTTTCGTCAATATATGAGATATTTCAAATAACGCGATCGTAGCAGCTTTTGATTGTTTGGCTAGTCTTGTGAACATCGTTTGTTGTTTTTTCAAAGGAGATATCAAATCACGTACTTTGTCTTAATTCAGCCTATGGCGGAAAACCCTTTTCATAGATTAGGTAAGATTAGTTTAATGATGCCTCTCTAAGGTAGGTCTTAGGTATTGCAACTGACGCACGACAAATAAGACAAATGCACTTATCCTTCACCATACAAAAGAGAAACTTTTCGTCCCAATCGTTATCAAAATTATACTTTTTATATTTCTTCGCTGCACTCACTTTGTACTATTTAAAAATAAACTTTGTATCTGTAGTGTTGCCTTCAAGTTACAATTAAGAATGACTCGAATGTTCCCGTCAAAAGTACCGTCCTTAATTTCTAGAAAAGTAGCAGGAATAAAAAACGCGACTTTTCTTTGACAAGTATCACGCGTTGCTATGATAGAGCCGCCTTTTGCCGATAGCAGAGTGTTATTTTATAAAGTGATTAAGTTTTGTAGTTTAGTTACCTACTTATTAAAAATTCTTTTCTTCTCGAGATCCACTCAAAAAGTACTCGCGATCGACTAGTTGAGAGCTAGAGCTTTTCGAGCACCCCTGATCTACAGCAACGATACACACTGTGTCTGCAAAATTCGATCGGTCGAAAAGCTAACGCTTATGTACTTCTCTATCAATTAGGTATACATGATATCTAAACAATCATAAACATGAGAAATTTATCGGTATGTGTAAAAACGTTGAAGATTTATATTCAGAGAACAATATTCAACCTTCCGTAGAATGTTAAATGTCTCTCCCTGCAGGAGAGAATATTCCGATCCACCCCTCATAATCATCGTCAACCAGGTCCACATAGTAAAGATAAAGTCTGGTCGGATGTCATTGTATATGCATATTTATACATGTACTTGATGGGTTTCAACGGACTGAGGTGTTGTGAGAGAGTGTTTATTATTGACGAGGTCAAACGAGAGCGGAACTGCAGTCTATAGCTCTCATTCATGACATCCGTCCGGACTGTACCACTACTATGAGGCTCTGATTGATGAATATGAAGTGTGTATCGAGAAGCTATTCCCTTCAGGGAGGAATTTTTAACATTCTACGGAAAATTGAATATTGTACCTCAAATGAAACTCTTCAATGTTTTCAGACTTACAGCGATAAATTTCGCATGTAATCATTGAGGAGGAAAGATGTACATCATCTTAACAGCCAGACAAGTGCTAGGATCGTTTGCCTTTCGGCATATTGCATCTTGCTGATATAGTGTGTAGCACATATTATCCATGTTGGCTTTGGATTCGTTTATGTGGTCTGGCAGATTGTCATTTTATTATTCTTGACAACCTTTTGTTGACAAAATGATGTTTTCTAGGTTGCTAGATTAGATCAAGCAAATAGGAAATTCAATGTTCAGTAGTACAAAAATTCGAAGAAAAAATTTAATAAGTGTTTCACAATGACTATTTAAAAGTATGAAAACAGGTTGGCCACTTGGAAACTAAATAAGGAGAAAACAAATCACTTCAAAATAACAATTAATTAGTTAACACTAAAATTTCATTCAACTATAGTAAATGTTCAAAAATTCCACCATTTTGCTGAATACAGGAGTTAATACTCTTTAAGAAATTAAGTTGGACCCTTGGCATTACATCAGGGTCATTTTTTAAGGAGTTGGCCGCATTTAGAATTCTCATATGTAACTCTCCTCGGGTGTCAATTGGAGAAAAGTAAATTCTAGATTTTAGAGCACCCCGAAGAAAGAAGTCGCACGGTGTCAAGTCGAGAGATCGTGCTGGCCAACTTGCAGAAGCATCAGCTCCCCTTTCGATCCAACGATTCGCATATAGTGCATGTAAGAACTCGCGAACCGCTAAAGTGAAGTGAGGAGGTGCACCGTCGTGCATAAACCAGTGCAGTAATATTGGAATATCGTCCAATGAATCCGACAAAGTTTCTTGCAAAAAATTCGAATATGCCTCTTGTAAGTGCTAAAATCACGTCACAACAATTAGAGTTGAAACACCTGATTCCAGTCAACCCTCTATATGTGTCACGCCACTGATTAACGATCTGATGTGCGTAATACTCATATGATAAGTACATGTGCTTCAGTCCAGGCGTTCTTTTTCTTTGCAGACCTTCAAGCGAATGAGTGGAACTTGAAAATCCTCCTAAATTGCCGTTAATTAAATTATATTAAAATTCATATCTTGTATCTCATAAACTGTGTAGCGACCTATATCAAAATATAGGTCCTAGGTGAGGAGACGTAGCTATAAAGTCCTAGGTGGAGACCCATAGCTAGACAAATTCATAGGTGGAGACCTGTACCTAGACCGACATTCCTAGATGGAGACCCATTAATAGAAAGTCTTGAATAGAAAGACCTAGGTGGAGACCCATGAAAAGAAATTCCTAAGTAGAGACTTGTACGTGGAGTTCAACATCTGAAATAGAGGTTTTCCCACAAAGGCAGCAGTAAGACCAAGAACCACCAAGATAAGTCTTATCGCCTGTATATAGCATAAAGAAGTATTTGGGACACTGTATCATTACCAAAATTTTTGTAATTGATTGAATATCTAAGTATAACTTCATTGCCTTTTCTTCCATGCATTCAGTTACGAATATTACATTAGAGTCTCATTGCTCATTTTTCTCTGGGCTTAACCAGAGTAATTAAAGTTAATTTGGATCGTTTAATCGATCTGGAATCACTACCGGACCAATAATGAAATTGTCAATTACTGAAATCCATACGTTAATTTTGAATTGATTCTGATGATGTGTACTTGTAAGGCATGTGGATTTTCGACACTGTACATGTGTTCATTGTGAAGGTTAGTGATGCCAGACCTAGAAAAAGTCCATTCGTCAGTAAATAGAATTTTCCCACTGAAATGGATCCTGAGTTCTCATCTCTTGTATAAATCGGCAGAAAGTTAGTTGATTATCAGGATCGTTGTGAAGTAATTCCTGAACTTTCTGAATGTGATAAGGATGAATAATTGTTCCTTCAAGACATCATGAAACATTGTTTTAGGAACGACCAACTGCAAACCTAAACGCCGCGTGCCTAATTGTGGGTTTTCCTCAACCATGTCCAAAATTTGTTCTTCGCGTTCTACCGTCCATACTGTTCGTTGTCGTCCTCGATCCAAATTCCTGGGCTTGAAGCAACCATTCTCGCGGAGTCGCCTCTCCAGATTTCCAAACGTTTGGTGGTTCGGCACTATGCGATATGGAAGTCTTTCAGCATATACTATCGCGCTTTAACTTCCATTACCTTGACATAATCTAAGCATATCAACCATTTCAGAGTTACTGTACGTATCCGTACCAAATAGTAACATTTACCATTTACCATTTACCAAAATTACCGAAATACCTAGTTGAGAACTTAAAGGACACTGTTGTGTCAACAATTGGTTGTCAAGCCTAATAAAATGACAATCTACCGGACCACAGAAATAAATCCAAAGCCAACATGGTCAAATGTGATATTTTTGACTTGATAGGTGGTTGAAAAATGAAAGCATGAAATTAAAAAACTGTTTTTTGTGATTGAAAAGCTATTCATATCAAAATTTCTCAAGAGACGAAAAAGTTTGATAATTAGCCTAGCTACTTAATGTCCAAAATAATTTTGCTCGAACGCAGATAGTTGAAAAATTATGGTTGATTAAAAACTTGTTCGAGTTTTTAGGGACACTAGTAAAACGTCAAGGTCATTGAGTGGATCACTAAGAAACGTGAATAACGCACCAGATTACGCATAGTGAATATGGTTTCTATCGATCGAGTCGTTCTCGAATTATTTGAAAAATAAGAAAAAAATTTTTGGATTTGGTGACCTCTACCGGCAAAACAAAGAACCTTTTCTCATACATAAGTTGGCCTAAATCGACTTATTTCGAGCTGGAGAATCTGTGGTATAACGTTGTACAGGCAATTCACGGATACCCTGTATATCGAATCCACATAGCCATCTTGAATTTTGCTTTAACCATCTCGCTAATACTGTTTGAAACTATCTTGAAATTGGCCTTCAAGAAGATAGAAGTACAATAATAATTTTGAAAACTAATAAATAATCTGCGTTACCTATGGAATGGAATTTCCATGACACTTTCAACTTCTAGAATTGCTGTTTCAATCAATGTCAACTCAATTCCATAAATAACATAGATTACTCAACATTTTCAAAATATTAGCTGGTGTTCGATTAAATCATGAACATAACAAAAACGAGCCCTTATGTTCTAAATTGATGGAAATACTAAAATAGATAATTATATTTAAGAAAAAATAGATTTTTAAGTGGAAGCTACCAAATGAGTAATTTTTGAATAGTTTGTATGTAAGAAGACATTATTAAGAAGAGCAGACCTTTTTTCCGCAAAACTGAAGAGAAAACTCCATCACATAGAAAGAAAAGTATCTTCAAATATACGAGGAAACCGACACTTAAATTTGAAAAATTCTGATTTGAAACATCAACTCGTTTCTGGTATTACCGGAGGTAATACAACACTCAAAATATTTCTAGATGGTTGTTCTGTACTCAACAGACGTAAATCTGAAATTTGAGCATAATCGTGATAACTGTGTTCTGTATACTTCAAATGTGCCATATCATGTGGCCCTCGTCCATATGGTATAAGGCATTTGATTTAATTTTTCTAAGCAGATAGTTTCAATAACAGAAAAAATTTGGGAAATTATGACATATTTGAGGATGCGAAAATTAGACATTTCAATTATTAAGGTGAAAATGGACAATCAAGAGAGTACAATCATACATTAAATTTGTTGTATTTATACTGCACATTGGAATATTATAAATACAAAATACAAATCTCTACATTCTACAAACTTTCCTTCATAAATTCAAGGTTTATTAATAATAATATTTTGTTCATATTCTGAGACTTGATCATTTCGATGAAAACATCCAAACGAAACGTAATCATGGCAATTTTAACGAAAATACACATCAATGTTTTCAGTGCAAGCAAATTTGAAAAAATATTTCTCCCGAATTGTTCCGAATTACATTCGAACTAATCACAGCTAGATTAAATCCTAGGGTAGCTGCTGGTACATCGGCAGCATAAATAATGCAGAACACGTGACCACATGGCTTACGAGATTCGGATCTGCAATATGTTTGATGTTTGTGATATATTGATATCGACATGTGTGCCCAATTATTCTGAATGGGAAATCTAGACGTTCGGACTGCATTTGTCGTATTTGATTAACTCCTTTTAATTCCGGAAACTAATATGGTGCAATATAGAAAATCGATGTTGGATGAATTCAAAAATCTCGAAAAATGAAAATATGTTTCGAGTTCTTTGGAGTCATTTGATTGAGAAGTGATTGTCGAACTTTAAGACCACAGTTGATTACTATGGTTTAAATCGAATCGAACCGTAGAAATAATCATCTTAAAAATGACGTTTAAACTCTGTGGTTTTCAGTGATAGAACAATATGAATCTTTGATGGGCATGCACCTAATTGTGGAAATTTCAGGTTTTTCTCTGAAAAAAGGTATTGAATACCATAATTGTCTACAAGGGTTATATATTTTTGAAAAGGAGAAAAAAATTCTGCATAAAATAGAGATAATTGTGGCGTATGGGATATGATGCTCGTCTCCTGCGAAGAGTTACCTGGTTTCAATCCCCCAAAGTCGGTGTGATTTTTCGGATTCTGGGAATCGCTTGAGTATCCATCTTTCGGAGAAGATGTAAAGCCGTCGGTCCTGTCTAACAGAGATGTGTTAGACATTAAAGATCCCTTCCCTCGACACGAGAGGGGTTCGGCAAAATTCCCGGGTTAGTGAGGTGACAGAATTCGCCAGCGTGTTATTGGCCGAAAGGGGGAAATAGAGCAAGTTAAAGGAATAACAAACAAACAAATGTTCCTATGGTTTGTATTTAAAATTTTATTTATTACTGTATTTATTGTTATGTCAAACTTATTTTTATGTTTGATGATGATCGAGATATCAGCGATGGACGATTTCAGAAAATTCGAGAAATTTTGAATAACTCCAGGAAGGAAAGATATATCAGAAAAATTTTGGCACCACTAAACTAGTCCTTGAAAATAAGATCAAGAGAGGAGAGTTCATTTCTCTCTATCTGCAATATTTCACATAGCTGCCGTACAAATGCATCGAAATTTGCCCACCCTATACATTGATGACTTGAACTTTGCCTTTAATTCATTACAACACACCTTTTTCATAAAAAATGGGAAATCTAAATCTGAATTTAGAGTACTATTTTTTTTCTATTCCGGTTTGTTTGGCGATATTCATCTTTGAAAAGCTCATTTCTACACTAGTATTTGATATTAGCCAACTTATACATTTCCTGAAAATCAGATCATCTGCTGCATTATTTAGAGTTATTACTCCATTGCTGTGAATTCACGAAGTGTAATGATAATTCAGAAGATTTGGCCTTTTTTCTTGACAAAAATAAAGATGCTAGCCAGATAAAAAAATATTTTGAATTATCAAGTATTCTTGTTGTTAAATCTCGTAACGAAATAGTTACCAAATGCAACCATTTTTTTCAGATCTAAGTTTTTTTCGAAAGATAACCCTGACTAAATTATTAGAAACCTTGCAAATACTGCCAGATTGCTAAACTCAAAACTTTCTACGTAATACTCCTTCAACTACACTATTAATAACATCAAATCAAAGAGAACACAATTTCAACTTGAAACGAAACATATAAACACCTCAAAAAAGTATAGGGAACTGAATATCGATATATCGTATCCAGAACGATCAATATGGATGGTTTTTTCAAAGAAATGAACACCTGCATCAATTTCTCACCAAATTATGTAGAGTGCCGCAACAGATTTCAGTTTTTTTTATAAAAAACTAAAAATGCAGCAGATGCGACGCTGCTTTATAATCATTTCATGTATTCAGTGTTTGAAATCAGTTAGTTGGCACTTTGTTTCTGTTGTAAGCACAAATAAAAGATTCAAAATTTGTGATTCGACCATGGAAAGACGACATTTGACTAGAGAAGAGATGTTACGAGCCGTTGGCATGCTCAAGTTGGAAGCTCACAACAGGAAGTATCCAGGGTTCTGGGAAGTAGCCCAAGTGTCATAAACCATTTATGGTCGCGTTTCAATGAAACAGGTAGCGTGGAAGAACGCCATATAGGTCGTTTCAGGATTACTACAGTCGCCCAAAACCGATTTTTGGTTTTACAAGCCAGAAGGGATCGTACTACCACAGCATCTCAATTAGCTCAAGAGCTATCACGAGTTCATAATGTAAAAATTTCCGACCAAACTGTGAGAAATCGACTGCACGAAGGTCAACTCCACTCCAGACGTCCTTTAAGAGTTCAACAACTGACCCATGGAAATCGCGGTGCTCGTTTAGCTTGGTGCCAAGAACACGTAAACTGGGATCAAGAGAGGTGGGCCACACTTCTCTTCAGTGATGAATCTAGATTTAGTTATTATCCTAATTCGGGAAGAATTCGAATATGGAGGGAACCTGGAAAGCAAAACTGTCTCTAGCATGCTCGAGAAGTTGTTAGACAGGGAGGCGGATCAGTAATGTTTTGGGGAGGTACACGCCTTGGAGGAAGAACTGACCTCGTTTTCATACAGAACAACCTCACGGGAAATTCTTACGCAAATGAGATAGTTTTACCTGTAGTGGTACCGTATCTCCAAACAATGGGTCAAAATCCACTCTTCTAACAAGATAATGCCTCTCCTCATCGTGCAAGAGTTGTATTGAACGTTCTTGAAGAGAATGATATCGATCTTCTACCGTGGTCATCCTGCTCCCCAGATCTGAATCCCATCAAGCAAGTGGGACTCCCTAAAAAGAAATCTCCTGCGTCAAAACGTCTTCCATCATGAATAGGAGCTTCGATTAGCAGCTTAGGGGGCTTGGAATGACTTAGGCCAAAATGTAATAGACAATTTAATATTGAGCATGCCGCGACGATGCCAAAGTGTCATTAATAACAGAGGTGGACCTTCTGGGTACTGAAAAATATAAGTGCTTCCATATCGTTTCGAAAATATTAGTTCAGGATTTTTTTTTGTGTTTTACCAAATTTCGTCATTTTCAAATTTCAAATTTTTTTTTATAATAGGTGCTTCGGAGAAGTCAAATATTATTTTATTTTCTTGAGAATACATTATATACAATATATCCTAACAAAACCGAAAGATTTCTATAAATTCGAATCATCAAATTCATATTTTAAAGATATTGGTAAGTGTTCCCTTAGACTTTTTTGAGGTGTTTCCCACTTTTCAATATAATTTTTCTTATATTTTTAACGTTTACTTATGATTAAGGCAAGCTATTTCATTGACATTCCGTCCTTGGTGAGGTGCTAGGTAAATTCGTGGGCTGGGTCTAGGACCTTTTTGTTTTTTGGTTTTTAACAAAATTCCTTCAATTTGCAATAATGAACTCACTCATTGCTAGATCTTCGGATTTTACATCGATATATTTCTTCTTACCTAACGGTTTAGAAGGAATGTAACCTTTCAAACCTATATGGAAGCATTTGTTCGGCTCGCAGCGAGATGAACGTTGCATGGTATCTTGTACTGAAATCCTTAATCTTTTCATGTAAAAACGAGATTGCATGCTCATCTTACAGTTATTGAGAAATTTGTATTCAATAGTTCAATATTGATGACCAATGATAGTTTGAAAGAGTGAATATGAGAGATCTGCCTTATTGCCGGGTAGAAAACCGGACTACCTGTTACCGGTTTAGTTCGAATCTATCTATTTGATGAAAGAATTAACAGACAGCACATGAAAACATGCGGAGATGAATAGAAAGCAAAGAGATCCGAATGAAAAAAATATTGGAAGATGAAGAGTAATTTCGCAAAATGAAATTATTCATTACAACTGATAATTTCGAAGAAATATTATCCAACCTTCAAACAATGTGTAATTTCAATCGACACGTCTTCCATTGAGAATTGAGTATTTATTTGGAAAATAGAATTACTACCACTATCACTAGTATTAAATATTATCATTTATATATCATGTAAGGGTTTTGTTTCAAGGATATCTAAAATTGGAGAAGTATTTTAAATCTACTTGAAATAAGAATTTCAAATAATGAAGTTGAATGACAATAAATTATAGCAAGACTAGTTGAAATGAAACTACCTATAAATCACCTATGCCTAGCTAGATCAGAGTCCCTTTATCTCAGTGTGTGAGATCTTCGTCTAGAACCTACATCCTAGATATAGCCTTAGGAATAATACTCATCACTTCATTCAACTAGCTTTATTACAGAATAATTATCGAAATCACAGTAACTGACTAATAAATTACTAACTATAATCAAGGTAACTAATGCAAAAAAAAACTTAACTACAAAGTTTAACCAATTACAAAAATGAGTCTCAGACGAGATAAATTCAAACTACATAAGTACTAATTTTCAATTTAGAACAATCTGAGCTTTTGAAAAATGAAACACAATGATAGAGCTCAGTCAACGATTAATGACGATAGAAGAAAAGAAATGGATCATAAGAAGAACATTCAGCTTTTAGAACTGAGGGTAATTCTCACTATGGTTGGATAGTGTTTTATATTGGTTTTCTGGTATTCCTGTTTCGTACAGCTTACAGGTTACTTGAATGGCTGAATATGGTTCACAAGGTGATTGCCCTAGGTGGCAAGACTAGTTCTATAAAGACGTGGTTACCCCAGTCGTGAAATATCAAGGTTTGGCATAAAGATGAAAACTCATGACTGTAAAATATCTTGATGATGAAAAAAACCTTGGAATAGCAGATATCGATCTAGGTTAATATAACGAAAGAAAATTCGAAATCTCTCCACTCTCTAATTGAATTCGTTGTCGAGGAAATCCGGCAAAATTACCGACTAATCATAACGGCCCAGACGATTGGAATTTATCCACAAAATCAAACGTATACTTAATTTTTTTCTGAACATTATTCACTCCAATCGCTACAACACAGCTCCAAATAAATCATAAACGATTCAGAAGATTTCTAAATGGAAATAGAGCGAATCTAATGAATTCCGAACTTATATTCTATGAAAAACTATTGATTTCCAAGAAAACTAATGAAAAAGCGAAATCATTCTCTTCACAACAATAAAGTGGAAATGAAACATAGAATGAGTACTGCTTTCCGTTCTCCCACAGAAACGAGAAAACGATCTTCTTTCAAGTACTGACTTACAATTAACCGGTCAACAACTCAGATCAAAACCAGTGACACCTTACGGATATAACTATAATTTTCATTGGGTATCATTACCTGTAGATTCTTGATTCGAATTTCAAACTGTTTGAATATTCAACTTGATGAAATGAGATTGAATTATTAATAAAATTATGAAAACTGAGTTTAAAAGATATAAATGATCAATTCGAGAAATCGGATTGTTACAATCATTTAAATTAATTATTACTGGAATGAAGAATAATTTCATTCAACGATCATAATTTCTCAATTACCGAGAGAAATTTCAAAATTCCTCATTAATTTTGATGTTTATTGTTGAGATTGTAAATGTCAAACATTGTATCAACCTTAAACTTCACCTCAATAATGAATAGCGAATGTGATTATTTCAAATTGTGAATTCTCTCTTGTTAACATATGCAATGATTTATTCTGAAAAGTTCATAGGTTATCACAATAAATTTTCAAAAACCCTTGTATAGCAGCTATGTTCTCGGTGGAAATGAAGATTTTTGAATGTTGATCTCAAATTTAAACATTCACGTCACAATGGATTTTCCATTAATATTTGAGAATGAATAGTTAGCAGATTGTCGTCGACTTATTTGGTTGAATATAGAATTATAATTGGTTTTTCATTAGTTGTTTTTCGAAGAATATCATTTGTACACATCTGGCCATCATTTCAGACTGGGGGAGAAAGCATGTTTTTCCCTTGAACATCTTGTGTTGAGATAGAGTCCATTTGATGGATTTAATTTGATATTGCGATTCTCTTTTTGGTTTTAAATGAAGTAGTATATAAGAAGCTAGTAGAATATCCGGAATAAGCGAATACCAGGATTAAGCATTGTACCCAAAATAAAAAGGGTATCCTGAATAATCCAAATAAAGAATAAACTTCCAATAGAAGCCAGTGGAGATGCCAAGAAAATGGTCGGTATAGGCCTAACTCTTGCTCTTTTTTGGCCACACGTCCTTCATTCGATTCAATCACCACGAAATATAAGATCATTTTTAATTCATTTACATTTT
Organism: Cryptolaemus montrouzieri; assembly: GCA_013387265.2. Classification (NCBI taxonomy): domain Eukaryota; kingdom Metazoa; phylum Arthropoda; class Insecta; order Coleoptera; family Coccinellidae; genus Cryptolaemus; species Cryptolaemus montrouzieri. The sequence goes on along the minus strand of JABFTP020000185.1, from coordinate 99,799,239 downwards.
CTTTTTTCAATTGACATTAATATGAGTCTTATAAATTTTGTCTGTGCATTTTGTGATCACAAATTGACCTTTTATTTTTGATACAAATACCTAGGATCTCATTTGCCGATATATTGTTTTTTCAAAGTCGTTAAATTTATATTGAATTAGTTTATTTTTTAATACTATGAGTGTCCCTTACAGCGTGACGATTTGTCCTCGTTTAAGTCGTCAATCAAACGTGATGGCGCAGAATAACATTAACCTGAGGAGGTGTATCACCACACTTTCTCCACATGAGCTCGTGGTCGATTGATTTTGTTTTCTTGAATTTTATTCAACTATTAAGTCATTAGAATTATTGTCATTGAAAAAAATATATAATAGTGATTAGGCAGGAAGCCCTTCATTACTTGAGTATTCATTGACTGATTTCGAAAATGTTCTTTTACTAACTAGATATCTATAAATTCTATCAGGATAAAAACTTCAGCAATTTTCGAGGCCTTCTATAATTTTTTTGATCAAAAAAAACCGGAGGGAACTATCAGAGTTTTTTCTTATTCCGAAAATTATAACTGCAATCGAATCCGCCATAATTCAGAATCACAATTAACACAAGGAAAATAAGAAAAAAAACAATATTTTGCGAAAAGTAACTGAGTTCATTTGGAGGGTTCATATTCATATATAATACGGTCATATTCTTCAAGCCACTATTTTTGGTCAGGTCTTTTCTAAAGATGAGATGAAATCATTCACAAATTTTTCAATGGTTATGCCAAAGACGCTTCAGAGTGTCTTCTCATTAAGTGGCATTTTAGTCCGCCAGCGGCACCCCACTTTAATGAACTCAGTGAAGCAGGTGTGAAATCTGTAAAATTACATCTCTCTAGAGTGATTGGTGAACAAAGTTTGACTTTTGAAGAATTTTCTAATTTTCAGTGCCAAGTTGAGATTATTCTCAATTCGAGACCCCTCTATGCACAAAGTACGGATCCAAATGATCTTTCACCACTTACTAATGGACAATTGTTGACTCTCGAACCTCTTTATTCTCTTCCCGATTTTGACCCTTCGAATGAAAAATTGAACACCTTATCACGTTGGCAATTAACTCAAAGAGCGCAAGCTGATTTTTGGAAACGTTGGCAGTGAGAATACCTCACTGTCCTGTCCAAATGGACAGAATCTACCTCGAATATCGAACTTAATAGTCTGGTGATAATCAAACATGAAGGCAAATATGCTCTGCAGTTGGTTCTTAGTAGGGTTTTAGAACCACACCCAGGGCAAGATGGAGTGGTCAGAGTGGCTGTAGTAAAGTTGTGCCCTCTTCTGATAAGTTTTTAGTCAAAATGACCAGTTCATTTTAGTTAAAGGTATAATGTAATAGACTTCCATTCTTTTGAAAACTTCGGGTTTGGAAATGTATGATTTTTTTCTATTGTCACTGATTCAATTTGGGCATGGAGGAATTACTGAATTGAATTTTTTCAGGAAAATTCAGTTTCCATCCTCAGTTTGATTTTCGAGTTGAAACACAAGGTTTTTTCCGCCAGAGAACTATCGCGCCTGCGCAAGTTTAAAAGGAAGAAAGGCACTTTTCCATTCTGGGCTGAATGGAACGACTTTCCGCCAATCTTAATCATGATAAGTGAAATTTACTTCCTTTCAAAACCCAAGTGTTCTTTCGGTCAAGGGAAACAAGAACATATAATCAATAGCTAGTGAGTAAGTTAATCAACCAAGAAAGGGGATCCGTGTCAAAAAACTGCACGAAGACCGGAAAGACACCAGCAAGCAGCGTGCGGCTTCATACAAGATAGGAACTCCTTTGAATCCAGTGATAGTACCTAAATTGCTTTTCTTTCGTTTACTACGTTCTCGCTAGTTATACAGTCCAGTTTTCAATATCTTACAACGTGCGTAAACATTTTGTCCACCTGTTTTGAGATTGAAATCTCTGTCGCTTGGGGTCCGCCATTCTTTTTGATTCGTCTTCGGGAAAAAGATTGGAATGTAATTGGTTTCAATAAATTCTTCACATGAAACCTTACTTCAAAAGGTTCTGGGTTTCGATCTCAATAAAAAGATCTGATGTATCTTGAATCGTACGAGGTCAGATCCTCAGCATTGTAAAAGCATGCTTTTCAAGTGGAATTTTGTAAATGGTCCATACTCCTTGTGCAGCGAGGCTGAGGAAACAGCAAATCCTTAAGTCTTGGGATATCCTATACCTCGACATCCAGATAGTTCCCAACATATAAATATGAAATCAGATTCCTTTCTTGTTTAGGTTGAAATTTTGAAATCCATTTTGTATCATTCACACCATGTTTTTTGCTGTTTTTCGTTTTTCGTTTTTCATTTTTTAAATCATTACTATCCCACGACCAATCAAAGATCTGGTAAAAATGAAATGTGAACACAATAACTCTAATTCCATTTCTAACTAACTCTAATTGATGTATCAGTGGCGGGAGAGACAGGGTTTTCCTTTAGATTTTTGCTCCATGTTTTCTTGAATATATATTAAATGCTATACAATAAAACATATTTCTCTTGCAATCCCATACAAGTGATAAAAGTGAAATTTCTTTAAATAATTAAAAATATGAAATATTAGCTGTGAAAGACAAAAAGAGTGAGGTGGTATCTCACTATCCCCTTTGTGTGCGCACTCCCAACCTGGTGCGCTTAAACCGCGCGCATAATCCCTACGTCAATGACTGTTCTCCCTGCGCATGCACCTCCTAACTTCTATCTTTTTGTATTGTTGTATATACAATGCGACATATTTTGCTCTCCCTCATGTAACGTGAGCCCTCTCTAAAATAACATTTAAAATTTTCGTTATCGATTATATCGCTTTTCACTTCAAAATAAACTATACGAGAACCCTATTGAAGCAACATTTGTAAATTGATATTCGAAAATATTGCTTGATTTTCTCATCATTGCTGTGCAAATCACAATGTACAGAATTAGAAAGCACCTCTGGAGCTCATGAATATCTCATTTCCTTCCGAATAATAATTTTCATTTTCCGATAATTCTTGATCTTCTGAATATGCTGTTTGACTCTCACAATTTTCCATAGAATTTTCTTTTAATTTTGGTATACCATTTTTTCAGAAAACATTATACCAAATATTTCTGAGACCTTCTCATTCAAATGCCTTTATCCCATTCCATGTACCTACCTACTCTAGCAAGTTTAGAAAAATTGCATAATTAAAAATTTCAACACCACTGTTAAGAATACAATCACAATTTGAAACGTCATGCAAATGTGCTCACTGCAAGCGTCATATTGACTAATTTCAAATAAAGTCCTTATTTTCATTTATAAGAACGAGTGAAGTTTACATGGTACGATAAGCACCAAAACAATCTTTTGGATTTCTGTTGAAGGAAATTCACACTTATGGGATCGTCGCTGATTGTTGTTTTACACACACCACAAAAATTGTCGCATCACCTGGTATTCTAGAAATCGGGTTACAACACCAGTTGATGATCGTTGGCTTCGTTTAATTGCACTAAGAGTTCGGCACTGTACGGCTAGAATGCTACAAAATGAACTTGCACTTTCCAAAAATGTGCATATTTCATTGCAAACTGTTAGGAACAGGCTCAAAGAAGACGATATCAGACCAAGGGTGGCGTCTACCGACCCGCGTCTCACCAGAGAGCATCGAGTTGCAAGACTTCAGTTTGCGAGGGAACATGCAAATTGGGGTATTCCAGAATGGTCGAATGTTCTCTTTTCCGACGAGTCCAGGTTCTGTCTAGTATCAAATGATAGACGCATGCCTGTATATATAATATCCGGCAAACCGAAAACTTCGGAGGGGGCTCAGTAATGGTATGGAGAGGCATTTCTTTCCCTGGTCGAACTGAGTTAGTTCTGGTGAATAATGGAAGAATGACAGCGGCCAGATACATCGCAGATATCCTTGAACCCCATGTTGTAGGTGGAACTGTAGCTCTTCTAACGTTGCTGGCTTATTTGCATCATGGATAAAATGTAACCGTAAAAAAGAAAATTCAAAGGGGTTAAAATGCACGATTTTAGAAATATTGTTTTGTTTATTTATTTTCAATAAACGAAGAATTTCATAATAACGATATTATTTATATTCCATATCAGATATATCACTTTCTGAATAATTCTCGCTATCTTTCTGTTGCTAATTATGAATCATTTAATGACATTATCTAACATTGTTTTTGTTTCACGAAAAATTGTTCCATTTTATGTGTACAGTCCACCTAATGGTGGACTGGGGCTAACTCGACGATAGGCTGCTATAAATACATAGTGACCGCGATCGTTAAGAAATTTGTCAATAACAAACGTTTTATACCTTGGTTAGCTTATTTTGATAAGATCATATTATCATAGAATTCTGTTTCATGAATTTTATCGATTGAGGCAATGTTTCGGTGTTGCAAGTGCTCCATTATTTTAATGAAACCTTGTTTGTATTGTAACGATATCCAATCGCCCCTGAAGCCGACCCTGTCCGTTCCGGAACACTCTAGACAATCTGGCTCGCCGACCTACGTTCTAGAAAGAAACGGAATACTCCCGAATTCCCGCGTTTGTATATAAAAGAGAGCGGGAACCACAGACAGTCAAGTCAGTCTCGAGTGAATCTTGTACAGTACGAGTGAAATAAATTAGACAGTAAATTGTGTTATATAAATTAGTTGTAAGTGTTCAGTCTAAGTGTAAATAAATTAGTTGAAGTTCCTGTAACGTGAAAGTGTTTAATTTGAACCCACAAAGTATTTGAAAAACAAAGAAACGTTACAATTGGTGTCAGGTTTGGGGTATAAGTGAAGAAAGAAGAAGAAAAGAAAAAATCTAGTGAGTTTATGCCTGTTACCCGTTCGCAACAGAGAATTATGGAGACGGAAGCTTTGAAATTCCTTCAGCAAGCCCTGATGGACCTCAATAAGAAGATGGACGAAAATTCAAGTAAGTTGAAGGAAACGATGTTGGAAAATTCTAAAGAGTTGAAGGAAAATATGCAGGATACATTAGAGAAGAAATTAGCGGACAATTTGAACCACCTGAAAGAAGATTTGAATGAAGTAAAAGGAAAAATGGATGAAAATCTGAACAAGGTTAAAGAAAAGATGGAGGAAAATTTGAATTCTGTCAAAGAAAATCTAAATAAGGTTGAAGAAAAGATGGAGGAAAATTTGAACAAGGTTAGGGACGAAATGGAAGGAAATTTGGATTTGGTTAAGGAAAATCTGAATGAAATGAGAGATAGAATAGAAGAAGAAATAGAAGCGAAGATCAACGAAAAAGTGAGTGACTTATTCCAACATCTAGAAGGAGGCAAAACTAAAAATGTTAGAGCAATCATATAGAATGAAAATGAATGATAAGCCAATCTTGTCGAAAATGGAACATGATGTTGAAGCTCCTAGGATGAAAATAAAACCTCCTACTTTCGACGGGAAAATACCTTGGTCAACTTACCAGAAACAATTTGAGGCGGCAGCCACAGCCAATGGATGGACTGAGCAGGAAAAAGCGACGTCTTTAATCGTAGCTCTACGTGGAGAAGCACTGAACATTCTGGAGACGATACCAGCAAGCCAGCAGGTATGCTACGACACGTTAACATCTAAGCTACAAATGAGGTACGGTGATACTCATTTACAACAAGTATACCACGCTCAAATCAAGCATCGTAGCCAGAAATCTACAGAGAGCTTGCAAGAATTCGAGGCTGATATTGCGAGATTAGTAGGATTAGCCTACCCTACTGCTCCTGATACTTTCTTGGAGCAATTAGCCGTTCAGACGTTCGTAGATGGCATCAGAGACGGTGAAACTCAGCAGGCCTTGAAATTGGCTAGGCCAAAAACGATTAATGATGCTTTGGCCCAAGCACTTGAGTTTGAAGCTGCAAAACAGGCATCGAATAGAGGAGGTAGCCGTGCTATAAGAAACATCATTGACGAGGAAGAAAGTATAGAAAAGGTGGTTCTTCGGCTCCTGGACCAGAGGAAGAAGAAAGAAATCAGGTGCTGGAACTGCGATGAGACTGGTCATATAAGAAGGCAATGCAAAAGCCACAAGAACGCAGATGCGCTATCGCGAAGGCCCTGCCCAGTAAACTGCAGTCACTGCTCTCGGTTGGACGAAAAGACAAGTCTGATGAGGACAACTATTGTTGATGAGGATTGGTTGCCAGCCGAACTAAGAAAGGAACAAGAAAGAGACCCTGAATTGAGTATAGTTCTCCAATGGAAAAGGGATAATGAACGACCGAAATGGGAAGCTGTCTCCAGGAGGAGTGAAAACATCAAGGCTTATTGGGCGCAATGGGAGACACTGTTAGTGGACGATGGTCTGCTGAAGCGACGCTTGGAAAATGAATCTGGAGATGATGAGCGGCTTCAGTTAGTTGTGCCAAGAAGCAGAGTAAAGGCAGTTTTGGAGAAGTTGCATAATGAAGCTTCAGGAGGACATTTCGGCATCAAGAAGACCCTTGAGAAGGTCAGAGCTAGATTTTATTGGGTCAACTCGAAGGCAGATGTCCGAGAGTATTGCAGGAGGTGTACAACATGCGCTTCGGTGAAAGGACCTTATGAAAAATGCAAGGCCCCAAAGAAGCAGTACAATGTTGGAAGCCCGATGGAACGTGTTGCTGTAGATATAGCGGGACCCTTTCCAGAAACTGATGGCGGCAACAAATACATACTAGTTGCCATGGATTATTTCACCAAGTGGGTTGAGGCTTACGCTATACCTAATCAGGAAGCCGCAACTGTAGCTGATATTTTGGTGAAGGAGTTCTTTTGCCGTTTTGGAATTCCCTTGGAGTTACATTGCGATCAAGGGAGAAATTTTGAATCGAAGCTATTCCAAGAAACGTGTGAAAAACTAGGCATCAGAAAGACCAGAACAACAGCGCTTCATCCTCAATCAGACGGCATGGTTGAAAGAATGAACAGAACTATGGGAAAATACCTGGCTAAAGTGGTATCAGATCATCAGCGAGATTGGGACCAATACCTGCACCTTTTCGCAATGGCCTACAGATCGTCAGTACAAGAGTCAACAGGAGAAACACCAGCTCGGGTTATGTTAGGTCGTGAAATGAGGTTGCCATCTGATCTGGAATTCGGTTGCAAGCCTGGGGAAGATTTGGTTGGAGAAGATTATGTCACTAATCTGGAGCGAAAAATGGACTATACCCATAACAAGGTCAGACAACACATGCAGATTGCCAGTGACAGAATGAAAAACCGTTATGACCTGAAAGCTTCTGAAGGAGGATTCTCAGTAGGTGAACTCGTATGGCTTTATAACCCACAGAGAAAACGTGGCTTGTCTCCCAAACTACAGCGACATTGGGAAGGTCCTTATGTGGTCATGAAAAGGATCAACGACATCGTGTATCGAATAAGGAAGTTGCCGAGGGGGAAGCCTAGAGTAGTCCATTTCAATCGATTGGCTCCTTTTGAAAGAGAAAACAAAAACGAAGAGACACGTTTTATCTCAGAAAAGTCGGAGAAGCATCAAGTGAATGAAGCTAGGGACTACGATCGTTTCATGGCCAACTATAGCGGAACAGGCAAAGCTGGATTTGGAGTCACCAGAGAAATACAACAAGATCTTTTTCAAGTAGACAAGGAATACGCCATTGCACATTGTGTCAAGATCTTCGAATGGATAAGGGCATCGCTAGAATTTTCAAGGCTAAATATGGAAGACCTTTTGAACTAAGGCAGCAACTGTCTACGGTAGGCAAGACCTTGAAACTAGACGTTGAAGGAAGAACGGTCTACTACTTGGTGACTAAAGAATATTCACACCAGAAACCCTGTTATGAAGCTCTATGGTCAGCCTTACTAGACTTGAGAAAGCACTTGGTCAGCAGGGTGTGAAGAAACTGGCTATACCGAAACTTGGTTGTGGGTTGGACCAGTTAGATTGGAGAACTGTACGGAACATGATCGAAGTAATCTTCCAAGACGACAAAATGGAAGTTGTCGTGTGCTGTTTCAATCCTACACCTTCGAGACAAGGAGAGAAAACAGTTGAATGTTATTTCCATCAACAAGGGAGATGCGAAGCTGGAAATAAATGCCGATTCCTTCATAGTCACCGAAGACCCAGTCTGTTCTGGGACAGAACAGTTTTAAGAGGGGGGCAGTGTAACGATATCAAATCGCCCCTGAAGCCGACCCTGTCCGTTCCGGAACACTCTAGACAATCTGGCTCGCCGACCTACGTTCTAGAAAGAAACGGAATACTCCCGAATTCCCGCGTTTGTATATAAAAGAGAGCGGGAACCACAGACAGTCAAGTCAGTCTCGAGTGAATCTTGTACAGTACGAGTGAAATAAATTAGACATTAAATTGTGTTATATAAATTAGTTGTAAGTGTTCAGTCTAAGTGTAAATAAATTAGTTGAAGTTCCTGTAACGTGAAAGTGTTTAATTTGAACCCACAAAGTATTTGAAAAACAAAGAAACGTTACAGTATATTTGCACATTATGGAGCACCATGAATAACCGGACAATTCTTGTTGGTACATTTGGTGTTATTTCCTCTTTCAAACATAATTTGAAATTGAAGTTTGAATCATTATGTCACTTTGATTCAAATACCGCATTTTAGACATTTAAAAGTGTTTGGGACAAATCCATATTCAATATAGATTTTCAATCCTTGCCTTCTGACAACGATTGACGTAGGCCATTATTTTTGTCAGTCCAACCCTCCAAAATTTTCTCAGAAATATCTGCCATCCTAGTTCATCTGGCCCATGGTCACCTTCGAAGCAGACCCTTTTGGTTTGGCAACAAAGTCCCAACGCCTTCTTCAGTTCTGGAAACAGTCCTGATACTAGCTTATAGGTATTGCCTTCACGGTGTTCGTTGCATTTGTTTCAATTGTTCGTTTGTCGTCACCCTGTCCGAGGAATTTCAATCTAGAAAACAGCGAGAAGCCGCAGAAGCCTATATCAGGACTGTACGTACGCACATGACTTCCTTCGTCAAATATAGCATGAGTTTCGATGAACGTGATAGTGCGTTATCGCACTAAAGCAGCCAATCACTGCTTAGCCAAAGCTGTGACCGTTTAATTTCTTATTGCGTGTCACAATCTTTTCAGAACTTCGACATAATATTCCCATTTATTGTTGAATATTCAGAAACATACTCATGATGCACAAGATCATCCTAATCAAAAAAATCAATCAAAATTGACTAGAGATTGCTCCGACTTCGGCTAGATTTTTTTGGCTGTGACTTAAATGGAAACTTACACTGCAAATACACACAACACAAAAATTGTCGCATCACCTGGTATTCTGAATTCCACAATCGATTAAGCAGCTCGATCGCAGTTTCTTTGTCAAAGTATGTTTTTGGACATATGAGGGGAAAAAATCTTATCTATGTAGTAACATTTGTTTCCATATGATCTCAAACACGTCTGAAACAAGAATGAGTTTATTGTATTATATTATTATTATTCGTTCAATTTCTCTTCAGTTTTCACTGTAAATTAATGCAAGTTTTCTGTGTTTCTTGTTGATTTTCGAATCTTTGAATTTATTGTAATGGTTACTGAACGTCCTGGACGCTATTTGAGTGATCATGAAGTGGTAAGAATTGTAACACTTCTAGAGGAGGGGCGATGCCAACGTTACTTGGCTAACTTGTTGAATGTTAACCAAAGCACTATTTCAAGAGTAATTAATCGGTACCACGACACAGGGGAATATGGGAGAAGGACCGGACAGGTAAGAAATCGGATAACAACACCAGTTGATGATCGTTGGCTTCATTTGATTGCACTAAGAGGTCGGCACTGTACGGCTAGAATGCTACAAAATAAACTTGCACTTTCCAGAAATGTGCATATTTCATTGCAGCAGGCCCAGAGAAGACGATATCAGACCAAGGGTGGCTTCTACCGACCCGCGTCTCGCCAGAGAACATCGAGTTGCGAGACTTTTTTTTTTGATTTGGAAGAATCAGAGGAACTAGAAGAGTTGAGCATATAAAATGAGGGGAACACTATATACAGGGATATCCACCGGAACCGTCCGTTAAAAACTTTTTGAGTTCCAATTACAATATCAAGCTGAAATTTTATACGCGGCCATAACTAGCGATTTCCAATTGGAGTGAAATATTTTCGAAATGATACCATTTCAGATTATACAGGAAGTGGGTGATCACTTTGTTATTTCAAATGGCATTCTACCTTTTTTATTATACAATACCCAAGTTTTTGGCACTTATCTGTCAAAACTTTTAACAGATTTAATTTTTTTGTTATAAACTCGATTTTTGAGGAGCATTTAAAAAATTGTAGCTCGTAGATCTTTCGCACTACAGACACAATTTTTGCTTGGGTGGAAGAAAAAGGATCAAGGAATTTTTTAAGCAGTCTATACATGTCCAATGTTTATTGCGTTGTTTTGTATGATTTTTTCAATTTGGCCTTTTTCAAACAGCAATAACTCAATGTTTTCAAATTGCACGTGCCAATTTTTATATCGCCATCAGATGAAGCGTCAAATTTCAGATGGAATTGTATCAGCATGTACTATACCCATCTCTTATAGTTCCGAAATAATTTGGGAATATATTGAATTTTGATGATTTTGCAAGAACTAACAGAGAATACTTTGAAATATTTGAATCAAGTAGCTGAACTGGCTATGCTCACCTCACAGGTGCCTAAAATTAATGTACTTGTCACTTCATTCATTCGAATTTGATATTTCAACAAGAATTGTTGGTAATTTGAAGTGAAAATTTTTGAAAAACAACACATTGATAATAAAATGGCTGATTATTCAAACGAGGATATGTTTAACCTCTTTTTAATTAATGGCGAATGTCGAAAAGTGGTGGATAGAACTTGCAGGCAATTCAATAGCCAATTTCCAGATTTGGCGCCTATGTGTAAATCAAAATTTCGAAGGATCAGAAGCAATTCTCTGCAATTTGGAGGAACAAAATACATAGAAACTAGAAGAAAATCAATTCTCGAGGACGACGACAATCAAATTAATACGCTAGCGTATTTTCGTGCCAATTCACATGCGTCCATTAAGTCAGCATCAATGGATATTGGATTGAGTTATACTTCCATTCAAAGGATCCTTAAGAAACATAACATGCACCCGTTTTCTTTTATCAGACTACAAAAATTGAAAACAACTGACCTTCCCAAGCGGCAAAATTTCTGTGAAAGTTTCTTAATTCGGCTTCAAGAAGATGGGACAATTCTGCAAAAAATTATATGATGAAGCCAAGTTCAATGAAAGTGGAATAACTAACAGGAGAAATCGACATTTTTGGGCTACAGAAAATCCAGATTTCAAGGTTATTGATTTCCAAAATAAATTCAGCGTGAACGTTTTTGCAATTTCAATGAATGATTTGTTGGCTTATTACATTTATGAGGAAAATCTTAATGGACAAAGATACCTGGAAATTTTGAGAGGAACATTAGCAAATTTTTTAGATGGATTACCCCTTAACATTCTGAGGGATTGCTATTACCAAATGGATGGTGCACCAGCACATAAAACACGAGCTGTAGATCGGCAGCTAACAGACATGTTCGAGGATAGATGGTGGGGTAATCAAGGACCAAATTTATGGCCTCTGCGTTCTCCCGACCTTACGCCCCTTGATATTTATTTATGGGACAAAATCAAGAGTGAAGTGTATCCTATTCCTGTAAGAAGTAAAGAAGAGTTACTAGAGCGCATCCATAATGCTTTTCGTAGTATTGATCCTGAAGAAACTAGTAGGGCAACTCATCATGTTAGTATACGAGCTGTCAAGTGTATCCAGCAAAATGGGGCCAATATTGAACATTCATTCATATCGCGAATTAGTTTTCTCCTATGATGTTTGCTATCATCTATTCGTATTAATGTAATTATCTTCAATGATTGGTTTTCGCTTAGTTCCTACAATTTTTATTCATCCGAATTGTAGAAAATTGCTTCTAATGCTTCGAAATTTTATTTTACTCATAGACGGTAAATTTGGAAATTGGTTATTGTATTGCCTGCAATTTCTACCCACTACTTTTTGACATTCTAAAATGAATCAAAAAATATTAAATATATTTTCGTTTCAATAACCAGTGGTTTTATTCCAAATGTGTTGTATTTTTTGGATATTTTCAATCTGAAATAACGACAATTCTTGTTTAAATATCAAATTCGAATGAACGAAGTGACAAGTACATTAATTTTAGGCACCTGTCAGGTGCACGTAGCCAGTTCAGCTACTTGATTCAAATATTTCAGAACATTCTCTGTTAGTTCTATTAATTTGATTGTCGTCGTCCTCGAGAATCGGTTTTCTTCTAGTTTCTATGTATTTTGTTCCTCCGAATTGCAGAGAATTGCTTCTAATCCTTCGAAATTTTGATTTACACATAGGCGCCAAATCTGGAAATTGGTTATTGAATTGCCTGCAAGTTCTATCCACCACTTTTTGACATTCGCCATTAATTAAAAAGAGATTAAACATATCCTCGTTTGAATAATCAGCCATTTTATTATCAATCTGGTGTTTTTCAAAAATTTTCACTTCAAATTACCAACAATTCTTGTTGAAATATCAAATTCGAATGAATGAAGTGACAAGTACATTAATTTTAGGCACCTGTGAGGTGAGCATAGCCAGTTCAGCTACTTGATTCAAATATTTCAAAGTATTCTCTGTTAGTTCTTGCAAAATCATCAAAATTCAATATATTCCCAAATTATCTCGGAACTATAAGAGATGGGTATAGTACATGCTGATACAATTCCATCTGAAATTTGACGCTTCATTTGATGGCGATAGAAAAATTGGCACTTACAATTTGAAAATATTGAGTTATTACTGCTTGAAAAAAGGCCAAATTGAAAAAATCATACAAAACAACGCAATAAACATTTGCAATGTGTAGATTGCCTAAAAAATTCTTTGATCCTTCTTCTATCCCAAGCAAAAATTGTGTCTGTAGTGCAAAAGATCTACGAGCTACAATTTTTTTTAATGTTCCTCAATAATCGAGTTTATAACAAAAAATAATTAAATCTGTCAAAAGTTTTGACAGATAAGTGCCAAAAACTTGGGTATTTTATGCCTTGCTCAAACGTCGGTTCTAGATGTATAATAAAAAAGGTAGATTGCCATTTGAAATAACAAAGTGATGACGCTCTTCCGGTATAACCGGAAATAGTATTACTTCGAAAATATTTCACTCCAATTGGAAATCGCTAGTTATGGCCGCGTATAAAATTTCAGCTTGATATTGTAATTGGAACTTAAAAAAATTTTAACGGACGGTCCTGGTGGATATCCCTGTATATTCGATAAGTATTCGGCGCATTGCAAATCAGTTGCAAAGTTAAAGAATCAGTGCCAAAACTATTGGGAAATATATCAAATAATGCAAATGATATTCTCAATAAAAGTGATCCAAACGAATGGAAAACCGTCACCAGCAAAAATAAACGCCTCCAAAATAAAAAAGTTGGCCTTGTAGGTTCCTGTACTACCAAAAGCATATAGGAAAACGGTGCCTCTACGGCCCCAATAAAGGCATTTCTCTACGTTCCGAGAACTCGAACGAACATTTCATCCGAAGATCTGGCAGAATATCTGAAGCCCAGTTTTCCTGAAGTTACATGCGAGAAACTATCAAGTATATACCCACAGTACTGAATTTCGACCCTATGGACTATACATCAGTCGTTTTTTCCATCCGTGCCAGGTGAATTCAACGAAGAAATAGGTCCCGTGGTCAGTGAAAATACTGAACAAGAATATCCGAAAGAAAATATAATAGTGGCTCATCTAAACGTTCAAAGTTCACGATCCAAATTGGATGATGTTTATCTATTGCTTCACTCTCTTCAATTCCCTCATGTGTTTTGTGTACCGGAAGTGTGGTTGAAACAGGAAGAACTATTATATGCCAAAATTCCAGGTTATAAATTGGCTGATTTTCAATGCAGAACTGCTAAGGATCAAGGCGGCTATGCAATATTTGTTTAGAAAGACTCAAACATAAAAAAAGCACGACAAACAGTACCAAAGTTTGACTTGGACTTTGAATATGCAGTTAGTAATGTAAGTGCTTCAAATGTAAATGTGATAGTTGTATGTTTGTATCGTGCTCCAGCTGCTGATATTTTGAAATTTAAGGAAAGCCTTGTTGATTTGCTTGCTTCCTTGGAAGTTTATAAAAGTTCGATATATGTGTGTAGTGACTTTAACATAAATTTTGATGCGGAAGTCAAAGATAAGCATGCTGTAGAGGTTGTTAATATTTTCAGATCGTTTGGAATTTCCCAGTGCATTCATAAATACACTCGAGTAAAAAATGGCTCCAATATAATAATTGATAATATATTTTGTAACATTGACACAAGTCTTCTTAGCCATAGTGTTGTACCATCCAGTTTGTCTGACCATCATTTGCAATTTGTCTGTCAACGCCAAAAATGTGTCCCTGAAGTGGGCAGGCAAGCGGGACACTTAAGCGCCGTTTCAAAGATCCATTCAATATTGCGAAATTCAGACACTCGAGCCTTATCGCAATCGTAAGAATAATGATAAATCTAAGCCGTGGCTCATTGCTGACATTGTTCAGAGGAGTGCCTTACTACGAGATCTTGATAAAGTTCGTAAAGAAAATAATGATCCTTCGATAACTGACAGTTATAAGAGGATGCTCGCCTGTCATAAAGAAAATGTAAGCAAAAGAAAATTATAACTCTGAACTCATGTCTAGAGCTTCAAATCAGAATAAAGCAGCATATAAAATAATCAATAGTGAGTTCAACCTGAAGAGTAAATCCAAATATCCGAAAAACTTCACTGATGATTAAAATAATATAATTGGATCAAGAGAGGAGGCTGCAAATGCTTGAAAATCACTATTTTTTCGATTCAATTGATGAACTTGCTGGGCCTTCTAACCCATCAAGTAGTATACCAAACGGCAGGTATAATAGCTCAGATTCTATGTTTCTCAAATCATTGTTTGAATCTGACACATTGAACTTGATTTATGCTTCAGCAAAAAAAAATCAGATTATTAAAAAACTCGATGGTAAGGATAAAATCGCTGCACTACTATACGACCTAACAAGAGTATTCGTCACTCTTCAGTATGCACATCTCCTCGACAAACTATGGAACACGGGTATTGGAGGTGATGCCGGTGAATGGCTGAGGTCTTTTCTGAGTGGCCGCTCGCAGAGGGTTGTTCTGCGTGAGGAGGTAGGTGAACATTTTTCAAATCTGAAAGACATTAGGCGTGGAGTTCCGCAAGGCTCCACCCTTGGTCCACTTCTATTTATCGTATTCACTAATTATATTTTCAAGAATTATTCTGATAAATATCTGGTTCTTTTCATTGACGATGCAACGGAATTGTTTGCCTCCTCGTCAATCCAAGAGTTGGCCGCTATCTATAACAATGACACGAAAACAATGCATAATTACTTTAGTGGAAATGGCTTGGTTCTAAACAAATCTTATACAGTTTTCTACTTCTAAAATTAACTCAAGCCTACGCGTTGTGGTTGAGGGTAATTGTATTCGGCAGAGCAATAGCGTAAAATTTCTTGGCATCCATTTGGATTTGACTTGAGGTGGGACACTCAGATTGATTCTCTCCTGAAAGAAGTTTCTTCTAAATGTTTCTTGTTCTGGAGACTGCGAAAGTTCGTTAGCAGAAAGGTTATGCTTTCTTTTTACCATGCATTTGTTGGATCGTTGATAAATTATGGTATAATAAACTGTGGAAACTCCGTCAGAGTGAATGAAGTTTTAGTTTTGCAAAAAAGAATGGTTCGGACTATTTGTTTCAAGCCATATAGGCATCCATTTAGAGAATTATTCAGAGAGCTCGGAATACTGACCGTGGTATCGGTGTATATTTTGAATTGTATGCCCAATCACAGGCTGGCACTTGCTTCAAGAGGGCCTTATATCATGAGCAATAAACTCTTCAATCACCTTTCCCTGCCTTCTAAAATAAAAAATGGCAAGGACAGACTAATTTTTAAGAATAGAATTATGGAGATTTTATTCGAAAATGTATTTTACAGTGCAGATGAATTTTTGAAATTTAATCTTTCAGTCTTCTAGGCTGGAATAATGATAATGTTAATATCAGATCACGTTTAATGTTTTTTGTATGTTGTATGAATCTTTTTAGTAAGTAGGTTCAGATCTGATTTTTTGTAATTGTTGATATAAGTATCAATGTTGCTGTGATAACATATTCCATGTAGTGCCTATTGCCAGTGAATAAAGACTATATTATTATTATTTATTATCGTGGACTTATGCACTTATCTCAGCTGAAGAATTATATTTAATTTTGGTCAAATATTTAGAATGCTGGGGATATATTGTGAAAGACATTTCATACCTATAACCTAGCAATATGATATGATATGTTTTCAATAGCAAATTGCTAAATAAAGATTTATTGTTATTATTATCGTGGACTTATGCACTATCTCAGCTGTTAGCTGGATATAATTTACCTTTCCCACATTCAGCAATCAAAGGGAATAGGCTCGATTACTATATACTTGACATAAATTTCCTAACTATCCCACATGTATTGAGAATTACAGCTTTTTGCATTTCTATATAAGTATTCTTATGTAATTCTAATTTCTTAAGGTTATCATGCAAAGTTTTGGATATTAACCCAGTCGAGGATACGATGACAGGAACAATATCTATTTTATCGAGGTGCCACATCTGCTTGATCTCAATAGCAAGGTCTGTATATTTGGACTTTTTCTCCTGGAAATTGTTCAGCACGTTGTTATTATTCGGTATGGCGACATCCACCAGCATTGCTGTTCTGGCTCTCTTATCATACACCACTATGTTCGACCTATTATTCGTCATCATTCTGTCAGTGATAACAGGCCTATCGTAGTATAATCTCATAGAGTCATTTTCCAATACGGGCGCCTGTTGATACTTGTAATATGGCTATAAGGTATTCAGAAGTCCGTACTTGTGTGCAAGTTTCTGATGGATAATGTTGCTGACTTCATTATGCCTGTGAAGATAGTCCGTATTGGCCAGTTGTTCGCAGCCGGACGTAATATGCTGTATAATCTCCGATCTTATATGGCATTTTCTGCTCCTAGCTGTTTGTAATGTTTCGTCCTTCATAATAAATTTTTTGTAGTTGTTTATAGCGATCACTTGGTCTTGAATGGCCATAAGGAATCCTTCTGTTTCCGCGAATAATTCTCCTTTCCAACGATACTACTCTGTGGAGGTCAGAAGTGCGAGCTGTGCGGTATGTAAGTTGACAACATCCATCAATTCGCGTCCTCCTTCGTTCCGCATCAAAGTTATTCTTATCATAGACGATTTTCGATAGTGATTATTGTATTTTGTCAGCATCGTTCGGATTTGCCTTTGAATAACATCCAGTTCTGTCTCAGTCCATCTGATTACTCCATATGAGTAAAGCAACACTGGAATTGCGTAGGTGTTAATTGCTTTGGCTAGAGTTCAACATTTACTTCAGCACAGTCTTCAGACGCTGACTGTACTCTGAACGAATGTTCCCTTTGACTGTTTTTGGTCTAGCAATCTGGCTTGTTGATATCCCAGATACGTACGTTTCACCATCTTTCATAACCTGTATAATATCACCATTTGGGAGTTGTTTCACCATCTATGACTTTTCCTCTTTGAATGTTCAGGGTTTCACATCCTTCAATCCAGAATTTTATATGAACATCTGCCGAAAACTTACTGACAAATCTCAGCAGGTAATCCAATTGCTTTTTGTTCGAAGCATATAATTTGATGTCATCCATATATAGCAGGTAGGAGATTGTGTGATAGTTTCTATCTGCTTTTATCCTAAATCCGTATCCTGTTCTATTGAGAATTGAAGACAATGGGTTCATAGCAAAACAGAACCATAGTGGACTCGAAGAGTCTCCTTGAAAAATTCCACGACGTATGGGTATCGCGTCGGTTTTAATTGATTTATTGTTCATGTTGACCTGCAGGGACGTGCGCCAGTGTGTCATTGTTATCTTCAAGAATTCTACAAGGACTGGATGAACTTTGTATATCTGTAATACTTCGACAAGCCAAGAATGGGCGGTACTATCGAATGCCTTCAGATAATCGAAAAAAGCTGAATGAACATTCCGATGCCTGTTTCATTATCACAGAATTGATGATGAGTTGTTCCTTACACCCGTGGTGTTTCTTTCTGCATCCCTTCTGCTCCTCTGCTAATATATTGTTGTCATCAAGGTGTTGGTATATTCGATTGGATATGTATGAGGTGGGTATTTTGTACAGCGTTGGTAGGCAAGTGATCGGCCTATAGTGAGACGGATCTTGTGTTTTATCGCTCTTAGGTAGCATATATCTTAAGCCTTGTGTTAGGAAAGTGGGTGTTTTCCTGGGATGTTGAAGAACATACTTGAGCTGTTTTGCTAGAGCTCCATGGAGCATATTAAATTTATTGTACCAGAAGTTATGGATATTATCTATACCTGTGGCCTTCCAATTGTTGCTCAGATTTTACCGTTGGACCCTGCAGCAACATGTTCAAGATCCAGTTTTTTCTACAAGCTTTTAGGATCTGATGAAACATGCTTTACAAGAGATGGTATAAATAATTTTCATTATTATGATTCAATAGCCCTGCAGAATACGAATGCGGTTAGGCAAATACGTTTCCAAAGGAGGTTCAGTATCAACCTTTAGGTGACCTTTATAATAATAGTTTCTTGTCCATTAT
This sequence comes from Cryptolaemus montrouzieri, assembly GCA_013387265.2. Classification (NCBI taxonomy): domain Eukaryota; kingdom Metazoa; phylum Arthropoda; class Insecta; order Coleoptera; family Coccinellidae; genus Cryptolaemus; species Cryptolaemus montrouzieri. The sequence goes on along the minus strand of JABFTP020000185.1, from coordinate 99,780,427 downwards.
ATTTGAAATAACAAATTGATTGTCATTACTTATCACAATTTTCTACAAAACACGTTGTTCAATTCAAATGAAGATGTTGTGCTCAATTCTATTCATAATATGTATTAAGAATAGTTGTTGAATGGCTGAATGAATAATTTCCAATTAGGAGGATTGGTTGACGAGATTCAATTGCTCGGCCACCACAGTCAACGGATCTCAACACGTTGGACTTCTATGTATGGGAATACGTGAAACAACTCGTTTACATTGAAGATATAATGAATTTCGAGCAGTTACAAGAACCGATAAACAGTGCCGCAGAAAGAATTAGAAATGACAATGTCCATCATATTGCTCTACAGTCATTCCTTCGTAGATGTGAACTATGCATTCAAGTTGGAGGCGGTCATTTTGAGGAACTCGTGATGATGATTAATATGATTTTATTTATTATTTTCTTCCATAAATTGTCACAATTATCAATTCAAAATTATTTTATCACATCTGCATATTCTTCTTTAACGATAGAATGCATTTCAATTCGAATAATTTAAGGTTGAAAAACAATAATTTTCTATCCAAAAAGTTATTCTGACATTTATCTATCAAAAGTTATTCAACGTTCTTGATAATCATCTTATTATGGTTCCATCTTCGATAACACCACAAAATCGCTCTCCTATGTTAAAAATTGTGACTTTAGAATCTGCGAGGGTCAACTTTGAAGCTAAATATCTCCGAATAGAAAAAGATTCGACCATGCTGTTCTCACTAATTTATCTTACAATTTCCCCCGGAACCACCTCTCAAAGTTTGTCATTCAGCTTGAGGGACACCCTGTATACTCTACATCTCCATTATACTAAATAAATACTACAACTAATTGGTCTTATTCGAAACAGCGATATCTCATCACATGTTGGAGTAAGAAATATCATCTTATTTTGAAAGAAATGATCAATTTTTAATTAATTGGGACAAATTGAAGATTCAACTGAAGCGCCCTCTAGTTGAGTTATTTCAATAATTGCAACTTAAGCTGCCAAATTGAACGCACAATTAATTCTTATTGACTATGAAGACAGATATTTCAGAATACAAATATTTTCCTTCATTTCCTTATCCGAAATGTCTTTCTATAAATCGCCAAGATTCCTCCAGCAATTTAGTGATACAAAATCCCAAGTATCCACAAGAGCGGAGAGAAGCAGGCGATCGGGATTGCTTTGGGGGTGTTGTACTACGCGACGCACCCCCATCACCTGGCAACGGTGCAGGATTTCCGTTTCCACCACCATTTGGAAAAGCCAACTTCAACATTCAATATCTTCTCTGAAGAGAGCTCGGAATGCTGAATGCTTCGAAATTAAAATTTCGATTGCAATATTCTACACGCAGCAATACGGAGAGATCACAAGAATATCGAACAAAATGGGAATATTTGTATTTCGATGTTACTTCGAAGAGTCTACTATAAATTGCCGAAATATTTTATTGATGTTTTGTATCCTCAATTTTATTAGCGTGCATCCGACCGCAGAAAGTGTTATTTATCTCCCGTCAATGTTTCAATAGTTATTCGGGTGTATATTATCTACCTGTCATATGTTTGGGCATCACATTATGTTCCTAATAATCAAATTTCAGATTATTTCCTAACAACTTTTGTAATATTATCTGAACATTATATTTCATTATCAAATGTTCTTGCAAATATATTTTTATGACGAAAGATCAAAGTTTTCATTATTTCCCATAAAGATAAGCTTCAACAAAGTTCGTTTCAATTGTGTCAACTCAACTCCTGAATTTTAATGAAAAAGAATGATTATGAAGAAATAAAAATCCTAAGAAATATATCGTTTCTTTCCAGTGGATATCTAATAACCGTCATAACCTAAAAAAATTTTTTTGTTTATTTATTTCAAATTTTAATTAGCTGTTCACTTCAAATTTGTATAATATACATACTATTTTCTATTTTGATTTATTCATTCTACACATAGTGGTCCGAATCTATTTACATTGATTGAAGCTCCTAGATACAATGGAAACAAATTACCATATATTATATGCTGACAAACCTCAAAAAATAAAGACTTTAATACTGATGTCTGAGTTTCAGTGCGAATGAATAAATTGCTTGCGGTTCTGAAATTATAGTGATGAACTTCATTCGCAAAAACTAACCTCGATGATAGTTATTCCAGCCACTTTCTGTGTACCATTTTGAAAATAAATTCATCAACCATAATCTCTCCCTAACATTTAAAAATCTTAGGTTTTCTAATATAAAGTGAATCAGTCGTAAATATATTACAGCCTATAATAATTCTCATTACTTTATCCTGAAGTTTTTGGACTAACCAGCTTAATTTTTACTCAAATAAAATAACATGGTATGATAGTTTTCAAATGGTAGTATGGATTGATATACCAATTCTTTGAATGACCTTATAAGTGACTTTGAAATACTTCTGAAATATCCTATCTTTTTACTATTTTTTTACAAGATTTTCTGCATGGCTTCTGAACGATATGGTCTCAATTATAATACCCAAATATTTACACGTATCAACAAATTCAGTACAGTCATTCACTAAATAAAGTTCCTTTTCTACAATCCTTCTAATATTAATGAGAATAATTTTGATCATTTTGCATTCATGATTAAAGTATTTTCTTCAAGCCACTCTGTCAAAACGTAAAGATGTTTTGCATTTTCTCCAAAATAGTACCTATTTTTTTTATATGTATATATATATTTTATCCCGGAAATCCACCGGGGCCGTCCGTTGAAAATTTTTTGAGTTCCAATTACAATATCAAGCTGAAATTTTATACGCGGCCATAACTAGCGATTTTCAATTGAAGTGAAATATTTTCGAAGTGATACCATTTCCGGTTATACCGGAAGTAGGTCATCACTTTGTTATTACAAATGGCAATATACCTTTTTTATTAGACATCTAGAACCTACATTTGAGCAAGGCATAAAATTCCCAAGTTGTTGGCACTTATCTGTCAAAACTTTTGACAGATTTAATTATTTTTGTTATAAACTCGATTTTTGAGGAACATTTAACGAAATTGTAGCTAGTAGATCTTTTGCACTACAGACACAACTTTTGCTTGGATAGATAGAAGAAGGATCAAGGAATTTTTTAAGCAATCTACACGTGTTAAACGTTTATTGCGTTGTTTTGTATGATTTTTTCAATTTGGCCTTTTTCAAACAGCAATAACTCAATTTTTTCAAATTGCACGTGCCAATTTTTATATCGCCATCAGATGAAGCGTCAAATTTCAGATGGAATTGTATCAGCATGTATTATACCCATCTCTTATAGTTCCGAAATAATTTGGGAATATATTGAATTTTGATGATTTTGCAAGAACTAACAGAGAATGCTTCGAAATATTTGAATCAAGTAGCTGAACTGTCTACGCTCACCTGACAGGTGCCTAAAATTAATGTACTTGTCACTTCGTTCATTCGAATTTGATATTTCAACAAGAATTGTTGGTAATTTGAAGTGAAAATTTTTGAAAAACACCATATTGATAATAAAATGGCTGATTATTCAAACGAGGATATGTTAAATCTCTTTTCAATTAATGGCGAATTTCAAAAAGTGGTGGATAGAACTTGCAGGCAATTCAATAACCTATTTCCAAATTTGGCGCCTATGTGTAAAACAAAATTTCGAAGGATTAGAAGCAATTCTCTGCAATTTGGAGGAACAAAATACATAGAAATTAGAAGAAAACCAATTCTCGAGGACTACGACAATCAAATTAATACGCTAGCGTATTTTCGTGCCAATCCACATGCGTCCATTGAGTCAGCATCAATGGATATTGGATTGAGTTATATTTCCATTCAAAGGATCCTTAGGAAACATAACATGCACCCGTATTCTTTTATCAGACTACAAAAATTGAAACCAACTGACCTTCCCAAGCGGCTAAATTTCTGTGAAAATTTATTAATTCGGCTTCAAGAAGATGAGACAATTCTGCAAAAAATTATATGGTCTGATGAAGCCAAGGTCAATAAAAGTGGAATAACCAACAGGAGACATTTTTGGGCCACAGAAAATCCACATTTCATTTGAGGTTATTGATTTCCAAAATAAATTCAGCGTGAACGTTTTTGCAATTTTAATGAATGATTTGTTGGCTTATCACATTTATGAGGAAAATCTTAATGGACAAAGATACCTGGAAATTTTGAGAGGAATATTAGCAAATTTCTTAGATGGATTACCCCTTAACATTCTGAGGGATTGCTATTACCAAAAGGATGGTGCACCAGCACATAAAACACGAGCTGTAGATCGGCAGCTAACAGAAATGTTTGAGGATAGATAGGGTAATCAAGGACCAAATTTATGGCCTCCGCATTCTCCGTACCTGACGCCCCTTGATTTTTATTTATGGGGCAAAATCAAGAGTGAAGTGTATCTTATTCCTGTAAGAAGTAAAGAAGAGTTACTAAAGCGTATCCATAATGCTTTTCGTAATATTGATCCTGAGGAAACTAGGAGGGAAACTCATCATGTTCGTATGCGAGCTGTCAAGTGTATCGAGCAAAATGAGCATATTGAACATTTATTCAGATCGAAAATTAGTTTTCTCCTATGATGTTTGCTATCACTTATTCGTATTAATGTAATTATCTTCGAAGATTGGTTTTCGCTTAGTTCCTACTATTTTTTGTCATCCGAATTGTAGAATATTGCTTCTAATGCTTCGAAATTTTATTTTACTCATAGACGGTGAATTTGGAAATTGGTTATTGAATTGCCTGCAATTTCTACCCACTACTTTTTGACATTCTAAAATGAATTAAAAAAAGATTAAATATATTTTCGTTAGAATAACCAGTGTTTTCTTCCAAATGTGTTGTATTTTTTGGATATTTTCAATCTGAAATAACGACAATTCTTGTTGTAATATCAAATTCGAATGAACGAAGTGACAAGTACATTAATTTTAGGCACCTGTCAGGTGAGCGTAGCCAGTTCAGCTACTTGATTCCAATATTTCAAAGCATTCTCTGTTAGTTCTTGCAAAATCATCAAAATTCAATATAGTCCCAAACTATTTCGGAACTATAAGAGATGGGTATAGTACATGCTTATACAATTCCACCTGAAATTTGACGCTTCATCTGATGGCAATATAAAAATTGGCACGTGCAATTTGAAAAAATTGAGTTATTGCTGTTTGAAAAGAGGCAAATTGAAAAAATCATACGAAACAACGCAATTAACATTCGACATGTGTAGATTGCTTAAAAAATTCCTTGATCCTTCTTCTATCTATCCAAGCAAAGATTGTGTCTGTATTGCAAAAGATCTACTAGCTACAATTTTTTTTAAATGTTCCTCAAAAATCGAGTTTATACCAAAAATAATTAAATCTGTCAAAAGTTTTGACAGATAAGTGCCTACAACTTGGGTATTTATGCCTTGCTCAAATGTCGGTTCTAGATGTATAATAAAAAAGGTAGATTGCCATTTGAAATAACAAAGTGATGACCCACTTCCGGTATAACCGGAAATGGTATCACTTCGAAAATATTTCACTCAAAATGGAAATCGCTAGTTATGGCCGCGTATGAAATTTCAGCTTGATAATGTAATTGGAACTTAAAAAGTTTTTAACGGACGGCCCCGGTGGATACCCCTGTATATATATGTATATAGAATGTTACATAATAGTATGTTACAACTTGAAGGGTGTAAATCTACGTGCAATTTTAAGAAAAAAAGTTCATATAAACAATCCGCAAAAGCTTCGTTACGGAAATACAGGGTGTTGAAATTTCCGGAAAAAATTGGTTTTTTCTTCAAAACTCCTGCAGCAATTATTTGAATTGTATGTTATTCGCTAAATAAAAAAAAAATAATAGAAATACTCGATAGGTATGCCCAAAATTCTCGTCTTCTGTGACTCAACTTATACTTATTCAATATCAAATTATAAGAGAACAATTAAAAACTAAATAATTTGCTGGAAGTGTCCTCCACCTGCAAAAATACGGACCTCTGTCCTTCTTCGCATATTATCACGCAATCTTTGAAATATTCCTAGGTATTTTCATCGTTTGAATTTATCGTGTCACAAAATGGTTATTATTAGATTTCTGCGATTCGTCTTCTACAGTGTTCACTGAAGTACAGAAAATATAAACTAAACTTCTTGAGATATCCCCAAAAGAAAAAGTGGTCTAAACTATTTAAAAATTAAGGACCTAGAGGCCATGGTTCTGGCCCAGCCAGATCTATCCATCGATTGTTGAATGTATTATTCAAGAATTCCCTAGCTCTCCACTGTATGCAAAATGTGCTGGTGCGAAAGAATGATTATTTTCAGGCATGAACCACATTATGTTTCTCATTTGAAAAAGTGGCACATCCTCGAGCAATATTAAAAGGTAACTGTGTTCCTCAAAGAAATTGCCGATAAGCGGGACCGTTTAGTATTGTTAGGCAAAAGAAATAAAAATCAATCAAATTACGCGAATTTCCATTTATTCCGACCCAGACATTTAGTTAGAATTCTTCTTGGTGATGAGATTCTTCAATTAAATGGGGTTTTCCTCGGCCTAATAATGATTATTGTGAAAATTTGTAATAGCAGTTCTCGAAAAGTTTGCTTCGTCTGTGAACATTATGTCACAATCAAAATGAGCATTTTCTCTAATTTTATCTAAGAACCATCGGCAGAAATTCAGTCTTGACGGAAAATCTCGAGGAAGTAGAGTTTGGACGCGTTGAATATGAAACGGGTACAATAAAAAGTCGTGGAGAATCCGCCAAACTAAAACATCTGAAACATTCAACTGATTTTCAATTTTTCTTGTACTCACATGAGGATTCAAATCAATACAATTCAAAACTGCTTCCTCAATACCTGGAGTTCTCATAGTTTGAGTTGCACCTTTTAAATGATTATTAGCAGTAAAAGTACCCGTTTCCCTCAACCTTCTGTGAATTTTTGTAAATGTTCGCCTGTCTGGTGTTACTGGATTTGGAAAGCGCACCTGATATAATCGCCTAGCTTCTGTTGTGTTTCCGTCAGCCAGACCGTACATGTAATGGATATCAGGCAATTAGCCTTTTTTTCTTACAGCAATAACTTCAAAAGTCTTAAAACTAATCGTTAATTTAATAAACAATTCGAGCAGACACTGGTTCAACTTTACAACAAAATAAATAAATAAATGATAAAAATCAAAGCGTACTAGTCATTTTTTCAATTAGAAGTGCTTTCAATTCAGCGAATGCATACAATCGTTTAATAATTTTTTGCTCGAGAACGGTTGGAGATAAGAAAGTGTCAAAAAAGTTTCTAAATTGAACGAATATGAAGAAAATTGATTGTACGCTGATCAGTGGCGTACTGCAAAAAGTTTGAAAGGGCAATAGAAGACATGGCTCCGGAAAAGAAAACACCTTGTAGATTCTAGTTAAAATTCACACACTTGTAATGATGGAGGCTCTAAAAAATAGCTGAATATCTCCAAAACTGCAGCAATTTTGTAGAAGAAACCAATTTTTTCCGGAAATTTCAATACCCTGTAGCTCCGTAACGAACGAAGCTTTTCCGGACCTATGTTTATATGAACTCTTTTCCTCAAAATTTCACGTAGATTTACCATCTCAAGTTGTGACATACTTTTACGTAACACCTGTAAATATATATATATATATATATATATATATATATATATATATATATATATTTACAGGGTGTTACGTAAATATATAATATATATATATATATATATATATATATATATATATATATATATATATATATATATATATATATATATATATATATATATATTGAACGCACCACCTCAACAATTCCAATATAACAGTTTTGTTTCTACAGAGCGTTCGAATTGCTCGTTTTGAGTATAAAAATACGACTGCAGTGATATAATATTCATCTTTTAGTTCTTTCCATCTTGACGAGACAAGTTAAATTACAATTTCACATGAATACTTCATTCTAAAACCTGATTGATTTTCGGTAAGTATGAAATTTCTTTCTATATATTCTGATAGCTGTATATCAACATGCTTCTCCATAATTTTTTCTGTCAGAGGTAACAAATTAATGGGTCTGAATTCTTCAACTTTTGCTATCCTTGCCACCTCAGTAATTGGTACGATACATGAGATTTTCCATTTTATTGATACTATTCCATCAATGAACGATTTTTGCATTAAACCAACCAATAATTTTTATTGCGTTTCCTTCAGCAATAAATAGTTGCACATCCATTTCATCAGTGGAAGATATACTTGAATTACTTCATATATTTAAGTACCAGCAGTGTAGTGATGGATTATATTTTCCTGATCTGAGATTATGAACATGAGCAGTTAGTTACTCTTTGTTCCAAATTAATAGATAGCTGTCTGTGAGAAATGATTCTTCAATACTTTGTATACAGAGATCAGCCAATCTTGTTTCCTTAGTACCAATTCTCCGTCTTTGCATAAGGTAATGTTATTTTCTCTGCCATTTTCACCCATAATATCTTTAAAAGCTCTACATATCTTTTATCGAAGTGTTTATTTTCAGATATCAGTGTTCCAGAATAGTTCAGCTTTTTGGTTGGTAGCAGATTCACTGCTTCATTTCTTTTCTGCTTACATTCATCGCCCTTTTCTTACATATATCACGATCGTTAATCTTCTAGTTAGTCCCTACCTTATACCATATTTTGTTTTTCAACAAACAATTTCATTTCTTCTGGAGCAACAGCATCCAAAGTAATTGGGCATTTTTTTTAGAATTCATTCAACATATTTTTCTTGGAGATTTACTTGTTTTTTTGGGGTTCAAATACTTCTACTTGGAGCAATCTTTCATCGCGGTAGTGTATTAACTACCCAATTCCTCTATAAGCGGCTAAAAATGTTTTTATTCGAGGATCTAATCGGTACATCAGTATATACATACAGGGTGCTTCAATGAAAACTAAACAGAGGCTATATCTACCAAGATATTCATTTCTGATCAAAACGCAAAAACGGGTCAATTTTTGTTTCAAAGGGGACATCTTTTGGGGTACAAAACTTGCCTGAAATATCAACCCCCTAAGCGGTGGTTCCAATCCTTAAACATTTTGAATAGGGAAGATGGGTCGAGTGATGACTCAAAAAAAAGGTATTTTTGTCTACATCGCTTTGAACGAGTTTCCATTTCTAATTAAGAACTGTAAAAGATACAGGGTGAGCAACTGAAAGATAGGGAAGACTATTTCCCTGAGACTATTCAAGTTCCAGTGAAGTAAAATGGAACAGATCTATGCTGATTAATGGCAGTCATCATCAAGTACAATCATCATCTCGAATTTCAACCCTTGAAGCCTGGGTGACAACCCTTGAAAATTTGGAAAAGGGTAGATGGGTCGAGTGATAACTCGAAAGAAAGGGATTTTCTTTGTCTGTATTCCCGTGTAAGAATTTTCATTTTTGATTGAAAAATGTAGAAGATACAGAGTGAGCCACTGAAAAATAGAGAAGACTATCGCCCCAAGTCTATTGGAGTATTAGTGCGAAAAACTGGAATAGATTCATTTAGATCAAAGGTTACAGTCTTTGATCTGGAATGAATCTGTTCTTTTTTTTTGCACTAATATTTGAATAGCTCAGGGCGATAGATAATCTCCTCTATTTTTCAGTAGCTCACTCAGTATCTTCTACAGTGTTCAAATAAAAATGAAAATTCGTGCACGGGGATGCAGACAAAGATAATACCTATCTTTCGAGGTATCACTCGACCCATCTCCCCTCTTCCAAGTTTTCAAGGGCGGTCATCCCTGCTCTAGGGGTTGAAATTCGAGATGAGGATGGTACTTGATGATGACTGCCATTGATGAGCATGGATCGGTTCCATTTTACTTCACTGTAACTTGAATAGTCTCAGGGAAATAGTCTTCCCTATCTTTCAGTTGCTCACCCTGTATATTTTACAGTTTTCAATTAAAAATTGGAATTCGTTCAAGACGATGTAGAGAAAGATACCACCTTTCTTTTGAGTCATCATTCGACCCATCTTCCCTATTCAAAATGTTCAAGGATTGCTACCTCCTCTTAGGGTCTTGATATTTCAGGCGAGTTTCGTACCCCAAAAGATGTCCCCCTTGAAACAAAAAATGACCTGTTCTTGCGTTTTAATCAGAAATTAATATCTTGGTAGATATAGCCTCTGTTTAGTTTTCGTTGAAGCACCCTGTATGTATCAATGAATGGGATTCGATATCCTTTAAAAACGCATTGTCAAATCAAAGAGTAAAATAGACCTAACTACTAGTACTCCTAAAGTACGTTTTTTAAATGCTGCATTGGTTTGGCTTTTCCTTTAACAAGCCACCATCGCCGTGGTAGACATTTTTGAGAATCTAAACAAACAACATGTTTGAGTAAAGCAGCGTTATTACTCAAAGCATAACGTATATTGTTAAATGCCACTTATTAGACGTTTCGTCCTATGGTGAAGCGGCTTTGCGATTTTCATTGTTTCATTTTTCCATTCGTTACAAAAATTGTGATCGAGTAATACGTCACTACCGTTCTGTTCCTTGTTTATAATGTCACCTAAAAAAAATACAATGTTAATAAAACATCGATAAGAAATCCGAAGATGAAGTAAGTTCGTCTCTAGCTTTAAACTCACTGTCATCGGAAATTGTTCGTGATCCAGCAAAAGAAAAAATTGGAGTGGCGATGTCATTATGGATCGAAGACCGCAATCAAAAAGAGTGACCCTGAGTGGTCCAATTAACCGGTAGAAGGCACAGCGTCTTCACGCACATTTCGAAGACCTTGGTGGTAGTTGTGGTACTGAAGGATTTCAAGCATCGGAAAGAAGGTTGGTTCAATAAATTTAATGTGCGACAATCTTTGCATACCATTAAAATTGATGGAGAAGCCTCATCTGCAGATACTGCTGCAGCAGAAAGTTATCAAGAAGAATTTTTAAACCTAGTAGTTGATGGAGGATAGAAACCTGAGCAAGTATTTAATGCAGACCAAACTGCACTGTTTTGGGAGAGAATGCCAAACAAAACATTCATTTCGAAATGTCTGCCCCTGGATTTAAGGCAGCAATTGATGGAGTTACACTGCTGCAATACTCTTATGCATCTGGAGATTGTGTCATCAAACCACTGACGCTTTACCGATCTTTGAAACATCGTGCTTTGAAAAATCAAAATAAGAACAACCTGTCAGTGTTAAGCGTACTAATAAGGAAACGTGGGTTGGATTCCGGAATTGGTATTTTGTCAGAAGTTGAAATTTATTAATGAAAAGGATTCAGAATTTAGAGCTCTAGAACAGCTTTAGGACAATCAACCAGGCCATCCTTGAGAACTTGAAACTATACATCCGAATATAATAGTGACATTTTTACCTCCCAACACGACGTCTTTGCTTGAACCTATGGACCAAGGAATAATCCTCTATTACCTTTGACGAACTTGCAAAATCATATTGTATAATATTGAATGTGATTAAATGTTACGGAATGCTGGAAGAAATTTGATATTGCAAAATGTATCTTAAACATAAAAGAATCAGTGGAAGAACTGAACCCATACACATTGAAGTAATGCTGGAAGAGACTGTGGCCTGTTCGAACTATGAAAAATGATTAAAAATATATGCAAATTCAAACTTCAACTGCAAACATCACCGAAATTGCGAATGGAATAAGACAAGATCAGTTCGAACAGATAGAATCAAATAACATTCAGGAGTTACTTAAATCGCAATATGAAGATTTGACTGAAATCGACTTGGAGGAAATGTAAAATTCAAAGTCCATTCTAGACGAGGCTTCAACAAGCACCGAAAACGTGACATTTAATTTGAAAAATCTTACTGAAGGTTTGAGAATGGCAAATGAGCTACATGATTTCTTTATGAAATTTATCTGTCTACGGAACGAAATCCTATTCTTAAAAGGCAAAATGCCATTGTTGAATATCAGTCTGAATTGAATGAGATTTTATTTTATTTTAAATTGTTTAAACCATTGCCTTTCCTGAAGATATTTTCTTTTGTCACCTAGGAACGTATCCCCTATAACCCCATATAAATAACCATTCCATATTTACGATTTCCCTATTCGCGACACACACAACCAAGTTTATATGAAATCACCCGATATTTTGAGATTTCTGAGATATTTCAATTGAAAAAAGAGATACAGGTTCATTTGACGAAAGAAACAAATAAAAGAAAATAAATTAGACACTCTTTCCGCATGTAGTAGAAAAATTGAAAATTTTTTCTCACGGAGTGTTTTTTCTCGACCCAAGAATCTTGTATTGCCTCCTCTTGCCCTGATACAAGCCCGAATCCTTCTAGGCATGCTTTGGATTAGGTTTTCGACCTCCTCTGGGGTGATATTCTGCCACTCTTCTTTGGCGGCTTGGATGAGCTGTTGTGAGTTCTTGGATTATTCTAGGGCGATCTAATTTTCCTTTTGAGATTATCCCATAAATGTTCAATAAGATTTAGGTCTGGAGAGTAAACTGGCCAGTCCAAAATAGCGATTCCCTTTGTTTCAAGATAATGACGCGCGAGGTTGCTGGTAAGCGGAGGAGCATTATCTTGCATAAAAGTGAAATTCTTAACGTGGGCACCCCGCCAGAGTCTCACTTTGGGTTCCAGCACTAGGTCCACGTAATTTCTAGCCGTTACACTCGCAGGAAACGAAATAAAATGTTTTGCCTCCCAGCATAATGCAACCCCAAAAGATCACAGTGCCCCCTTGATATTTAGGAATTTGTCTTGCTGCTCGGTATCTAGCTTGTCTTCCACGACCCCTTAAAACCCAAATCCGGCGGTCATCTGATCGAACACCAATTCTGGTCTCATCCCAAAATAGAACATTTCGCCCATACTCAATATTTCAAATTTGGTGCTCGATACACCAATTAGGTATGTTCAAACCCCTTGAACAAAGTCTTTGACGTATCGTTCCGACTGATATACCGATCCCTGTTGCTTCCAGAAATTGCATTTGGAGTCTGGGGGCGACGCCTTTGGGTCTCTTCTTGCAATTCAACACAAAAACCGGTCTTGTTCTTCGATAGTGATCTTCCTACGACTTATTCTTGGCCTATTTTGCAGATATTGAAGCTCCACGTATCAGGCGTAGGTTTTTGATATCACCCCCTGTGATACCCTCATTGTGGCCGCTAGTGCTTTTGTGTCACCCCTTCCTCAACGAGAGCAATTATTCGACCCCTCTTCACATCGGACAATCCTACGTAAAGTATTTTCAATTATGACTATAGGCTCTTTCAAATTTTAAAATTCACAGTTTCAAATCTCAGTGACGAGTGAGTACAATATCCCGAACATGTGGTGATAATTCAACATTTCTTATTATACTATCCAGTTTTTTTACAACAAAAAACTTCATTCTTCACAAGTAGTCAAAGATCCATGTTTAAAAACAATCTAGAATGTGAAATACCGAGTGATTCCATATAAATTTGGTTGTGTGTATTTACGGAACATATACCCCGCGAATAGAGTACTTAGTACGTGACAATCGTGAAATATACGATTTATTGCAGATAAAAAATTAATGATCGTAGAAAAAATTTTGAATTATAAGGTTGTTTGGAAGTGGCTAAAAGATTTATCAGTTTATTTTAATTTATATTGAGTGTATTGCTCTTCGGGATTACGAACTACCGATTCGTAACTTGTTACTTGCTACACGTATAAACCAAACCAAAAAAAAGTGCAATTTTTCAAAAACAAGGAATTTTCAGGAATCAGTTGTCACGTCTTGAAAGATAAGCTTGAAGAAACCAATTTTTACTGTATTTAGGGTTCCGTGTTCAATAAAGAAGAAAGGATCGCTTAAGGAATCACTTCGTTGTCCTTCTGTAAGTCCGTTCCTTCTTCAGTCTGTATGTCGGTCTATCTTTCAAAACACTTTTTTCAGAAAGATTTAAGAAATGGTATAGAAATTGATACGGATTGCACAGGTCAGCAATATCTTGCATATGAAAAAATTAAAGTCAACGCAATTCTAGGAGACAGTCGTTTATGTTATTTGGTGACACTGCCAAGAGAATCAAAACCTATGGGGCACTCCTCATTGGCAGAGAAACATGGAAATTGGGGTTAAGCAATGTCCTCGAATGCAGATAAAGGAAAAGCTGTCAAAGCTGTAAATTTATAGTTACATCATTTTTACCTTCTTCGAAGAAACTCGTAAGACTATCAAGTTGAAATTGATACCAGATATTTTGAATCAAAAAAATGGGGTAGTTCGCGTAGACCAGGAAAGCGAAATTTGGCGAGGAGTAAGGTCTTTTAGTAAGGATACTCCAAAAAATTCAAAACTGTAAATTTAAAGTATAGCTTCCAAAAAAACTTTTTACTATAATGTAATAATAGATGAATTCACTTTCTACCACGAACTGCGTTAATGTAGCGATTTGAAATTGAATATCAAATATTCAGATCTGGAATCCCTTCGATCTGTAAAACAAACCAGATCTTGAACGAACGCAACCGATAGGTATGAAATTGAACGCTATAAGGTATTTTCCGGTCATCATGAATTGCTGCAAGAAGCAGTGTCACTTGTCCAAAGTGTGAGGAAAAATACTGAAATAGTGAATTTGTAGTTGCATCATAAAAAAATGATCGCGTAGGCGTATAAGGGAGAAATAAATTAATCATTCACGAAATTTTGCAAAATGAAATGTTTTAAAGCATACTATGGTAGGGAATTATAAGTACAAAAAGGTAAGCGATAAATTGCGAGTTGAATCAATTAACTGATATGATTTCAGCAGATATTTAATGAGATATAAGCGAAGCTTTTAATCGTCGCTATATCAGAAATTTTCGATGTACCCAATTTCATGGGAATTGTTTGGGTTAACACCAGTAATACACACACCACAAAAATTGTCGCATCACCTGGTATGCTGAATTCCATAATCGATTAATCAGCTCGATCGCCGTTTTGTTGTCAACATATGTTTTTGGACATATGAGGGTAGAAGATCTTATTTATGTAGAAACATTTGTTTCCAAATGATCTCAAACACGTCTGAAACAAGAATGAGTTTATTTGATCAGTATCCATTCAATTTCTCCTCAGTTTTCACGCTAAATTAATGCAAGTTTTCTGTGTTTCTTATTGATTTTCGAATCTTTGAATTTTATGATTTATGAATTGTAATGGCTGCTGAACGTCCTGGACGCTATTTGAGGGATCATGAAGTGGTAAGAATTGTAACACCTCTAGAGGAGGGGCGAAGCCAACGTGGCTAACTTGATGAATGTTAACCAAAGCACTATTTCGAAAGCAATTAATCGGTACCACGAAACAGGGGAATATGGAAGAAGGGCTGGACAGGAAGAAATCGGATAACAACACCAGTTGATGATCGTTGGTTTCGTTTAACTGCACTAAGAGTTCGGAACTGTACGGCTAGAATGCTAACTTGCATTTTCCAGAAATGTGCATAATTCATTGCAAACTGTTAGCAACAGGATCAGAGAAGACGATATCAGACCAAGGATGGCTTCTACCAGCTCGCGTCTCAGCAGAAGACATCGAGTTGCAAGACTTCAGTTTGCGAGGGAACATGCAAATTGGGGTATTCCAGAATCGGCGAATGTTCTCTTTGCGACGAGTCCAGGTTCTGTCTAGTATCCAATGATAGACGCATACCTGTATACAGACAACCTTGGGAACGGTATCAGCAATACCATATCTGGCCAACCGAAAACTTTGAAGGGGGCTCAGTAATGGTGTGGAGAGGCATTTCTTTCCATGATCGAACTGAGTTAGTCCTAGTGAATAATGGAAAAATTATAGCGGTCAGATACATCGCAAATATCCTTGAACCCCATGTTGTACCCTTTGGCCCATTGATTGGCGAAAACTTCATTTATATGCATGACAATGCTCGGCCTCATGCAGCTAGAGTAGTTACAGAATTTCTGCAAAATGCCGAAATTGATATTTTAAGATGGCCACCCAGAAGGCCCGACTTGAATCCCATAGAACATGTTTGAGACAACATGGGATGGCAAATTCAGCAACGTATGATGCCTTTTAGAACACTCCAACAACTAGAAAATCTGCTTCCTGAAATTTGGAACTCAGTGACTCAAGAGTACATCCAAAATTTATTTGAGGGCTTCCGAGACGTATACTGGCAGTAATTAGGTCCGGGGAGGAAACACTCGATTTCGAAAATTATTAGTAACCATTGGATACTAGTTGATTGGTCTCTTCGCGAATGTTTGAAGAAGGTAGAATTTTCTAATTTTTCATTAACTCGAAAATTGTTGATATTTTCCATCATAAACTCATCTCTTTTGAATGATATCTTCTTATTTTACACTTCTGAAAGTTATCAAGCGACTCTTGAATGACCAACTTAAAAGTTTATATAGTATTGTCGTAGAAGTAGGGTGATGCGACAATTTTTGTGGGAAGTGTATTTATCTTTTTCTTTATTATGTTTGTAAGTATTGATACACCTTCAACATTCTACGGAACCCCGAGTGCACGAGTCCTAGCCTCACTAAACGAATGTTTTTTTTGAAAAATTGTACTATACAATAGGAAATAATGGCTTGAATAATTTTCAGTATCCAAAAATGTCTGGCCGCCACTATCCAGAAATATGAAGAAAAATGTGACCCCGTCTAACCCCATAAATCGAATATCTCAAAATATTCCTGAATACTTTTAATTTAAGGAAAACGTACTTCATTTTTCGCATTTTCTGTGCTTCAACTGAAGTTGAAATACAGCAAAAATTACACTGGCCCAAGAAATTAACGTACCAAATCGAAAATTTAAATTTATTCAGAAGAAGTTTAGATATTATGAAGAACTATTATTCCAGTAATCCACCAGAACTCTTGTTCTCAAATAATTCTGTTCTGGATTCATCTAACGCAATACCACCGAACATTCCACCTACAAATTCTTCCATGGCAGAAATCAAGTTCAGAGTCTGCACTGTGAGACGGGCTCTCGAACAGCTGAACTGCAAGAAGGCAGTTGATCTAGACGAAATACCTCCAATCGTCCTGAGAAAGTGTGCTCCCGAACTGGCATCCATTCTTAACCGTCTGTTTCAGACTTCTTATGAAAGTCAGACTTTTCCGAGCAGCTGAAAAAATAGAAAAATCCCAAGTAACGTCATACAAATAATGAGAGGCTGACATGGGCTGCATATGGAAAACTGAGAGAAGTAAAAATTGCAGAAACCTGACCCTAACAAAGAAATCAGCTAATGAAATATGTGTTGCTCAGCGTAAGATGGAGAGAGCTATGTTAGGCATTATTCCCAACCATATCCCAAAACTACCTGAAGCCCACAGAAGTAGGGGACGTCCACCAGCTCGTTGGAAAGACGATATCAAGCTTACGAACTGGATTCCGGCCCATCGCGAGGAATGGAGATCGTTCCTATGTTCAGCAGTGGACTAGGATGGTTGACAGATGATGATGATGATGATGATGATGGAGAGAGTCATAAATGATGAACTCATCAAATATTTCGAGTTGAAGATTATTATCGACCGTCAGTATGGTTTTCGCAGGCGACGATCGACAGGAGATCTGCTCGCCTACGTCACTCATGTTTGTACATCAACGATGGAAAAACATGGGGAATCTAGAGCAATATCCCTCGACATCTTCAAATGTCTTCGATAGGGTTTTTGGCATGCAGCCTTGTTGAATAAACTTGCTGCATATGGGCTTCCCAGAAAATTGCGTGGTTGGATAAGTAGCTTTCTTTCAAATAGATCAATACAAGTTGTGGTCGACGGTATAACATCTAATTGTTTCCTGATGCAAGCAGGAGTACCTCAGTGATCCATTCTTTCGCCAACCTTGTTTCTGTTGCAGATAAACGATCTTCTGTAATCTACAACGAACAAAATCTTTGGATTTGCAGACGATTATACCCTGGTTTCGCCTATCAGTAGTCTGTGGCCGATTACAGCTGCAGAATCTCATCGTCAGAGATGTCAACAAATTAATAACTCAAACTTTGACTTACAGAGGACATCTGAGTGGGGTCATATGAACCTGGTGAGCTTCAACGAGAGCAAGACGTGAGCAACTACGTATTCTAGAAAGGTCCCCGCTGGAGAACCTCCTCTAATAGTGCAAGGCCAACAAATTGTATCCAAAGATTCGATGCACCTTCCCGAAATAACTGTCAAACGAGTTTTGCTGGCATGAACATGTATCAGCAATGGCTAGGATGGCATCAGCTAAACTCAGTTTTCTTTCAGAGCCATATGATACTTCACGTCATCTCAGCTGTTGCTTCTATATAAGGCGCAGATTCGACCTGCTTTGGAATATTGTTCCCATGTATGGGAATCTGTGCCCAGACATTCGTTGCGGATGTTGCATAGTGTGCAAAAACGGGCTGTGCGCCCCATCAGCCACCCGGAGATGACCCGCGATGTCCAACCGCTGGCTCGCAGAAGACAAGTTGCTGACCTTTCCCTGTTTCACGGATACTTCCACGGAAGATGCTCCAAGGAGCTGAAAGACTTTGTTCCGGGAAAACTCATGTTTTGCCGCAACACTAGGCTGGCGAGGAGTTCTCATCATATGGCGGTACATTTAACGACCCCTCGAACCTCTCTCTATAAGAATTCCTTCGTTTACAGGGCCTGTGAGCTGTGGAACTCGCTTCCATCCAACATCTCTCCAAGATCCTACAATTTGGCCCTCTTCAAGAAGCGAGTAAACAGACACCTGAATTCTCTTAAGGCGCCTACTCATGTAGTGTAACAGGTTCGCCTTTTCCTGGGAAGCGCACATGAAAAAAAGTAATGCGTAGCAATGAAAATGAAAATTGTATTCAAAGAAATTGAAATAAAAGTAATAATGAAAATGTAAAACTTTTGGAAAAAATCAAAGACCACACAAACCTGTTCACACCGGATATTTATACCTGACGAGGATTACTGCATGTGATCAACGATTCCCTAAACCGATGTCTTTATAGCATTGTGATCCATTCCGTTCCAAATTTCGATCAGTCTATTCCGAACCTCATTCCCAGAAGCTGGATGATTTAGCTGGCTTCTTTATCTCCTATTCAGAGTGTCTCGGGCATATTCGATGGGACTGCAGTCGGAACTTCGTTCAAGCCAAGAAGTGATTTCATGATCTTGAAGGTAGTTCCTAACGTTATGATGCATAAACAAAAAATCTTCGCCCATGTTTGCTGAAAATAGCATAACATGCTCTTTTAAAATGTCTGTAACGTACATCTGAGCATGCAGGGATTCATTATTTACGATAACCACATTATCATTGAACCTCCACCAAAACCAGGTAGATAAAAAGTTGCACTAGGCATGTCTCTCATTTCGATGCCTGTACAATAAAGAATGATTGCAATGTAAAGGAGGAAATATTGAATCGTCTGTGAACAAAACTCTCTCTACCAGTCATCATCTAACCAATTAATAAGTTCTCTGGAAAAATTCAATTGGGCTTCGTTGTGCTGAGATTAGAGCTAGGCCTCGAGCGTTACTCGTGAAAACTTGATCAACCACTACTGTTATCACCATGTGGTGGTTTCTTGCAGAATCTCACTTTATTTCTTTCATTTTATTTCTCTTCAGAGGAACATGTGAGCCAAGAAAGAGCAACGAATTTTGTTGCCATGTCTCCGGACACATCAGAAGAGAAACATGTGTTAATAGTTAGTTGCCTACCAAAAACTAAATTTGAAATATTGAAATTTGCGGTATCTGTGTAGTTAATTTCTACAGTTCTTCCGATTTATTCCGAAAAGAAATTCTCCGATCGAAGGTTCTAGAATCGATAGATCTTCAATATCTCTAACTTTATACTTCAACATTTCTCTCAACTTGTTTTGATTTTTAATTCAATCACGGCAAGCAGTTTCTTTCAACTTTACGAATTTCTTAGGTTATGAAGGTAAAGGACCTTACGGCAAAAAATGTTACCTTCCTTAGAATTTTTCTGCTATTTGACGAAATATATTGTTTGCTGATAATGTTTTCCGCAAGCTATGCATTTGTTCATTAGCTACTGGTTGTAGTAGAAATGGAAATATCGTTTTCCCATTCAAATGAAGCATATAGTATATACTTCAGATCGTTGATAAATATTCGAAATTAACTAATTAGTTTAAGAAAAATACTAAAATGGGCACCTTGGATTGTAGTATACCCTCTCATAATTTAAATAAAATTTCTTCGACCTTATGAAAAAAAGATTTTTCATTCTGATCTCTTTATAATAAAATTATATCTTTTGTAGTATTTTAATTCACTTCTATTCATTAGTGATCTGGAAATGTCAAGAAGGAATAGACATTTTATGTCAAGTCCTATTTATCAGGAAAATAGGAGTATCTAGAAAAATTCATTGATTCAAAATTTTATTTTCAAATACTTTATAAGTTATATATATATATATATATATATATATATATATATATATATATATATATATATATATATATATATATAAAGGGCTTAAACCGACGAGTTGCCCATATATCTGTTCATGCAATCAAATCGATTTCATGAAAAATATAAATCCACCGCCAGGCAATGATTATAATCAAAATATATCATGGAAAAATTATATATTAGGATAACATTAAATGTTATAAAAATATATCAATCTACCAGAATATATACAAACTATAGCATCATCAGCCGATGACATCAATGTACCAACGAGTAGTGTCAGCGGCTTTCACCCCGGAAAAATCTAGTGTAGCCACCTGAGTAAAATAACACTGAATGTTATTCATTCATAGTTTTCTTTGTGTGCAGTAATGAAAGATCGAATAGAATACTGCTTTGAATAAAAATGATAGAATTATCAACTAATTATATTACATTCATATATACAAGTGAATTAAATATGAAATAAGATTCTGAGCAGTATAAACTAAATAGAAAACCTATGACTCTACCTCATAATTTTTTCGGAAAGAAACCTAAGAAGAATATTACAAGATTTGATGCCTGTTATCTTCTTTAATTGTTCAAATGAATTTTCTTCGGACCTAAAATTTCAATATTCTTGTGAAAATTCCTAGGAAAAACACCTGTTGTAGAAATAATAATCGGTGGAATAAATATTCTTTTCATTTTTCTCAATTTTTTAATGTCGTCGGCAAGCATCATAGATTCAGAAATTTTTGCATTGTATATATTTTTTTTATGTGTGTCGGGTATAGCAATATCAATTATATATGTTAGTCGATTCTGTTTTTCCGTAAGAATGATATCTGTTCATATTTGTAACATTTTTCCCCTTGGGTGTGAGCTCATGTTTCATTCCTAAATTAAAATCAATAATATTAGCGAAGACATAATGTCCTGCTAAATATTCTGTTGAGGCAAGATGATAATACCTGAAAAACTGTTTCTGAAGAACATAAACGTCTACAGCAAGATCATCTTTATTTTGCTTGATGATGTGTTTTCTATAATTCCTCGTGAAAACAACCTGATCTTGGATCGCAAGTGCCAAACCTTCTGTTTCAGCGAACAATTCTCCAGATACTAACCATCTATTTGATGCGATTTCATCAATATAATCATTTTTCAATTCTTCAGATTGCTTTCCCTGTAATTCGTTCTGCATTCAACTTTCTCTTTTAGAATTATTATCGAATATTTCAAAATCTACCTTCTGCATTGTCAAGTTCAGAGATGTAAGATTATAATCTGAACTAACAACAATATCATGTAATTTAGACGTTCTCTGTTTATGATGAAAATAGGAACGTAGAAGAAAAATCTGTTCACTATGAAGATTGTTCAAATCAGTTAGTCCACGACCTCCAAGATGTCTAGGTAGTGTAACTCTTTGAATTGCTGACTTTGGGTGTTGCTTATGATATTTACAAAGCATTTTCCTCGTTTGACATTGTAATTCATTGAATCAGTTTTAGACCATTTAATAATTCCAAAAGAAGAGGAGTTGATAGCTCTGAAAAGGTTTTTAATTGCTGAATGACTCTTGATAATAATTGTAATGTTTTCTTTAGTGCAGCTATGGTTAATTGTATATATTTTCAAATTACTATAAACAAAACAAAACAAAATACACGACGCAGTTGTCGGATGGAAGCTGTCGATAGTGAAAGTGCTAGAGGCGCAAAATGCAAAAAACAACCTACGTAATTGTACCTTAACCCTAGATCACTAACCTTCATCGAAACGACGACACGGTCCCAAAAAAAGTAGTATAAATTTTGAGTGAGTCGTCGCACACATTTCAGATTTCGGCTAATCTCAGTCGACCTGCAGCTCGCGCGGCGCAAGTGTGTGTTTTTTATGTAGGGGCCCTGTGTGCGCCGTTCCAGCCTTGACATTTGTCACAAATGTATTCATTAATAGTTTTTTCTATGATTTTTCTTCCTTTTGTTGATTTCATTACTTAATTTTAATATTTTTAAGTGTTTGTTTTTTAGTTCATAAGATTTAAGCATTAAAAAACAGAAATGTTCAAATGTGTAAAAGTCTGATCTCAATTGTCAAAGTAATTAAAATGTGATTTCAGTGAATGAAAAACTTATAAACTTGATGACAAATGATTATTGTAATAAATAAGTAAAACACGTATGAATTTTTTTTTCATAAACCTTTAGAACTCTCCTTTTTATACGGCGTAGTCGAAACGACGAAGGTTAGTAATAAGCGTTGTGAAATAAGGTTAGTGATCTAGGGTTAAGCTTGGGTAGAATTTTAAGTATCAACTTTTCGTTGCTAGAAATCGCAAAATATCACTGCAAAGTTCGTGTGGCGAAATTGCTTTTCTCTTTATAATGTCTTTTTTCATAAAATGGTGGCGATATCAAGAAATTATTGTAAGTTGTTTCATCCATACGTAGATAATTTAACTGGTCTTCAGATTCTAATTTTAAATCAATGAATAAATTGATGTGCATAAATGGTGCTCTTTTAAGTACGCAATTTTTCCACTATTTTCTCCTGACTTTTGTTTATTTCTCTTTTTATTTTTATAATGAATATAGCCACAGCTATGACTTGCAACTGCTGCCGTTTATCAATTTTTCTCAACCATAACTAAGAATTCGCGACTTGACTTGATTTGAATTCAAGTCAAGCTCAAGTCAGAATTCGAGAAAAGTCAAGCTTTTTCTTTCACAAAAGCTTGAAAATTTCAGCTTGATATATAGCAAAACTTGAAAGCTTGTATCAGAACACAATTGCAATAAAGCATTGAATTTCCTCTTATACTCAATATCGAAAATAGAAGTTTACATAATACTGAAATATTCAAAAGAAATTCAACGTAAGAATCTGAAAGGAATTCATAAATTCGTTGAAGGAAACACAAATACAGAACAAGAACAAGAATGAAAGTAAAATGTACATTTTCATATAGAATATATACATAGCTTCACAAATAAAACATAAATAAATTTTCTATTCTACAACTTAGATAAACTTCTGTGAAAATTAAAGCAACTTAATTAAACTACGGTGAAAATAAGAAAAATACCTACATTGAAACATTGGTCAAAAAGAATAAGAATAAGGGAAACTACGTTCCCACTTCATAAGATTGTTGATAGTTCACTGTTTCTGAACCAAGAGTTGAGACACATCAACGTCCTAACTGATTTGTGACTCAATCTTTTCAAGTCTCGTAATAGTTAACGCAGCTATTGAGAGCTGAAATTCTTAAGAAGCCGAATTTGAAAGAGTGGCCAAAAAATCTCTCACACACATTATTCGCCAAATAAGGAAATATAGCTTCTCGCCTTTTCCACCATTCTAAAATGTCTTCCGAGCTTTCTGCACAAGAGTCACTCAAGAATCTCATATCGCAAAATACCATTCGGTGCAGGCTCAAAAGACTTTTGTATAGTCCTAGTAGATTTCAAGTCACTGCATTCACCCTGCTTCGATGCAGAAGTTCCCACATCGTGAAAGATTTGGGCTTGGGTTGGGACTAAAATATTTTCTTTTATAAATTTACTGAACTCAGAAATTGCATCAATCTGTAATTCCTTTCTCTAACTAAAATTTGGAAAAGCTTTTCACCTTATTGTACATCCAGTTGCGTATTTTTATAATGTTTAACGATTTTATCCTTCTCCTCGTATATGCTGCGATTTAATCCTTAGTCAATTTCATCTCTTTCTGGTTGTTAGATCAGTTTTCTAGTTTATCTTGGAGCATGTTGATGCCAATAACTACAAGGGGAATTCTAAGTAGGTTTCGCCTTCTACTATTGTTGCAATAGTTTTGAAGATTTAGAGGTGTCTAAACACTTTCTTTATCTATGGTCAATCTGTGTCTGTCAACTTGAATAATTTCAAATTACTTGTTTCAGTATTATTTTAAAGTATTTAATGACCTTACAATCTTCAAGCCCACAGCAACATTCCGAAGGTGAAATTCCAGCAGGTTTTGACGTCAAGTTTTGGCATCGTCATTTTTATTTTTTAAATAATATTGTCCATATCATAATCGAGTATTTCGATGAAATTCGTTGCTACTAAGTTGTACGCAAAGCACACTAAATGCTTATTTTGAGGATCAATTTCAGGAATTGAGCGTTTCAGTTCATTGATGAAGGTGAAATGGCCATTTGTATTATCGGTTGTTATTCCTTGTACTGAATTTTCTATATTGCTGACCATGAACTGGAACAGAATCCAAGAGAATGGAATGAAGCTTTCATTTGCTATATAAGAAATGGGCAGTTATTCCATAATACCCTCGCATAGTGAAAGACGACCACCCATCAATTGTGAGAAACATATTTGTGTTACATTTTTCAAGGAATTCTCACAGCATATTTTGATGTTACTCGAATGTGTTTGTTACTAGAGCAGTCATCTGGTTCCTACGAGGTTAATTTGCTCTAGGGTTCAAATATTTAAAAATTTTTGCATCAACCTCGTCTTCAAAAAAGTTGAACGGAAGATACCATGTATATTCCACTAGTAATTTATGGAATTTTTCTTGTTCATAACAGATTGAACATCTTGTTTAAAATAAAGTTCTCATTCTATATTGGAGAAACTAAAGCATATATTCACTTGACACAAGGAAGTCATTTTGCAGTTTGCCTGAGAAATTAATCTCTAGCTAGGCTCTTATAAAGCAGCTTGATGTCAAGTCAAGCTTTAGGGTTGCAAAATCAAGTCAAGTCATTTGATTTTTCAAAAGCTTGAATTTCAAGTCAAGTCAAGCATTTCGAAAAATTTTCAAGCTGCGTGACTTGATGAAACCTAACCACAACTGTCAATTGAAATCCAAAAGTTAGAGAAACAGGAGTGTGTGTGGCCCTCTGAGCGTTTCATCTTGCCACACTGCACATGCTAGGTGGTAGCGTTGTAAGCGCGCCTGTGAATGGTTTTTAGGCCTCGAATATACATTGCGTTAACTTGCGTAAACAACGCAATGTATGGTTGAGACTTATACTGAAACATAAACACCTCAACAAAGTCTAGGGAACACTTACCAATATCTTTAAAATATGAATTTGATGATTCGAATTTATAGAAATCTTTCGGTTTTTGTTAGGATGTATTGTATATAATGTATTCTCAAGAAAACAAAATAATATTTTACTTCTCCAAAGCACCTATTATGAAAAAAATTTTAAATTATAAAATGACGAAATTTGGTTAAACACAAAAAAAAATCCTGAACTAATATTTTCGAAACGATATGGAAGCACTTATATTTTTCAGTACCCAAAAGGTCCACCTCTGTTATTAATGACACTTTGGTATCGCCGCGGCATGCTCAATATTAAATTGTCTATTACATTTAGACCTAAGTCATTCCAAGCCCCCTGAACTGCTAATCGAAGCTACTGTTCATGATGGAAGACGTTTTGACGCAAGAGATTTCTTTTTAGGGTGTCCCACACATGCTCGATGGGATTCAGATCTGGGGCGCTGAATGGCCACGGTAGAAGATCGATATCATTCTCTTCAAGAACGTTCAAGACAACTCTTGGACGATGAGGAGGGGCATTATGTTGTTGGAAGAGTGGATTGTGACCCATTGTTTGGAGATACGGTACCACTACAGGTAGAACTATCTCATTTGCGTAAGAAATTCCTGTAAGGTTGTTCTGTATGAAAACGAGATCAGTTCTTCCACCAAGGCGTATACCTCCCCAAAACATCGCTGATCCGCCTCCCTGTCTAACAACTTCTCGACAATGCTGGAGACGGTTTTGCTTTCCAGGTTCCCTCCATATTCGAATTCTTCCCGAATCGGGATAATAAGAAGAGAACTGTGGCCTACCTCTCTTGATCCCAGTTTACGTGTTCTTGGCACCAAGCTAAACGAGCAGCGCGATTTCCATGGGTCAGTTGTGGAACTCTTAAAGGACGTCTGGAGTGGAGTTGACTTTCGTGCAGTCGATTTCTCACAGTTTGGTCGGAAATTTGTACATTAGGAACTCGTGATAGCTCTTGAGCTAATTGAGATGCTGTGGTAGTACGATCTCTTCTGGCTTGTTAAATCAAAAATCGGTCTTGGGCGACTGTAGTAATCCTGAAATGACCTGTATGGCGTTCTTCTACGCTACCTGTTTCATTGAAACGCGAACATAAACGGTTTATGATACTTGGGCTACTTCCCAGAACCCTGGATACTTTCCGTTGTGAGCTCCCAGCTTGAAGCATGCCAACGACTCGTAACATTTCTTCTCTAGTCAAATGTCGTCTTTCCATATTCGAATCACAAAACTTGAATCTTTTATTTGTGTTTACAACAGAAACAAATTGCCAACTAACTGATTTCAAACACTGAATACATGAAATGATTATAAAGCAGCGTCGCATCTACTGCATTTCTAGTTTTTATAAAAAAAACTGAAATCTGTTGCGGCACTCTACATAATTTGGTGAGAAATTGATGCAGGTGTTCATTTCTTTAAAAAAATCATCCATATTGATCGTTCTGGATACGATATATCGATATTCAGAAGTGTTCCCTAGACTTTTTGAGGTGTTTAGTAAACTGATCATGAACTATACGGACCGTTTGGTATTATGGTATTCTGATCGTGCTAACAGTCATCAAAACATACGTAGAAACTTACTAAATGAAATTCCGGTGTCATGCTAAGTTTGTTTGGTTAAACAGAAGTTAATCGATATCACTTATTATACATACTTGTTGCAACGTTTAACTGATCGTTTAACTGATGAAATAAAAATAAATTGAAGCATTTGATGAAAAATATCTGAAATCAATTATTCAATATAGCATCCTAATGTGCTTTTATCTGCTGGGTTTAATTCCAGCGGATTAACTACATCTTTCAAACTAAAAATGGATCAGCAGTGTTCGCATTTGTAGTAAGTAAGTGAAGGTATAATATCTTTAGGAACGTATTTTTAATATATTTTATACTCGAAATTTTCAATATATCTCCATTTTCAAGTGATGTATTTACATTTGCAATGGAAACTTACAAAACAACAAGGAAAACATTTTCTCTGAACTTCATTCAAGTTAGCCATTTAGTAATATGGTCTAATTGATTGATAATAGTTTCTGTGGACGCTTGTAATTTGAAACGAGTCCTTGAATTTAAATTCAACAATGAATACTCACTCTCATAAGATTGATATAAGACATTAACACGATGTATGCACATATTAATTAGAAAATTATGGAATATTAATGGATTTTTGTCTACTCTGTGATAAAAAAGTATCAGGAAATTCTCATTTAAATTGCGAGCGAGTATTTTTAAGTATTTTAAGTTTCTGTATGTTGGTAGGACTGTCCGATGCCAAACATGAGGGCGATCTGTCAACTAGTTTGTATACAACAGCTGTTGAAACCAGTCGATTTCATTGGTACTCGGCGAATTTCACAATAGAAAAAAATATTGAACAAATAGTTTGTCTCAAATTTTGTGTTTTGAACGAAATTCCGTGTGCTGAATCGTTGCGAATGCTGGCAGAGGCTTATGGAGACTCTGTTTTATCGAAAACCCAAGTGTACGAATGATACAAAGCCTTTAAAGACAGTCAGAAGATCGTCAAAAAGATGCCTCGTTCCCGACGACCTTCGACAAAAACAAGAAAATGGTACTCGAAAATCGTCATGCCAGTGTTAGAGAGATAGCTCGTGATCTCAACATCTCTCGTAAAACCGCTCGTTTGATTTTGGTGAACCAATTCGCATGCGGCGCATCGCCGCTCGGCTCATTCCGATAGAACTGAATTTCCTTCTGCAACAGTACTGGATGCAGGTAGCTGCAGACATGTTGGATCGTGCGAATTCTGATCCCAAGTTCATGGGATGAACCAAAACTGGTGACGGGACATGGCTCTATGAATACGACACACTAACGAGCCAACAATCATCAGAAAGGGGGGGGGGGGTGGATGAGCCAAACCCGAAAAAACATCGCCAAAGTCGTTCGAAAATCAAGACGATGCTAATTGTTTTCTTCGATATTCGTATTGTGGTACATCATGAATTCGTTCCGCAAGGTCAAACAGTCAATAAGGACCATCTCATCGAGCCACGGTTAGTAACGACTTCAAGACCAAAAACTCGATTAATACCATCGAGCACCCGTCTTATTCGCCTAATCTAGCTTCGTGTGACTTTTTTCTTCTCTCCATACTGAAATATCTGCTCCGGGGAAGTAGATTTGATTCCATAGACGTCATAAAAGAAAATTCGCAGAAGGAGCAGAAGGCCATCCCTGAAAGCGCCTATAAAAAATGTTTCGATTATTGGAAAAAACGTTGGCACGAGTATATCGCTTCAGATGGAGCATATTTTGAAGAAGATTCAATAAATATCGAAGTAGATTAATATTTTTGCGTTTCATTTCAAATTTCCGGATACTTTTTCGTCTCAGTGTATATACTGCACTGGAACAATTCATTTGAAGATTAAGTTTTCATAAAGAGTTTGAGATTTGAGTTTGATTATATTAATTATCAATATTTTTTTAAAGTTCAATGGAAGGATAGTCATTCATCTATAAAATTGAGTCCGTCAGACTTTTTTTGGTAAGAATGGTGGGGATGAAAAGTTGCACCGGGCAGAAACGAAGCGAATGTGAGGTAAGTGGAGGGACTAAGGACCTCTCGAGTATTTTTCTTCTAAAGAAAAAAGCGAGACGAATGTCTGGGCTCCCTAGTTGAAAATTCCGCCAAAATGGCGAGATTGTCTTCGATTATTCGAAGTTGTAGGTGAAAATTTTACATGTGTTTTGGGGCTATATACATTTTTCTATCGCGTTCGAGCACTTGGAAACATAGACAAAGAGAAACCTACAAACAGCAAGAGTCGCAATGTGATATTTCGGCCCTGCATATCTCTGCGAAACGGAGAAATCTTAGATTGAACGCCCAGATATCGACGGACTTTCTCAAAATTTTAACCACACTACTTTGACCTGCCAGAATCATGGTTTTTCTATCTCGACTCCTGTCTACCCGCACTACAAAGGTAATATGATTTTAGTGTCCAAATATTCTTTCATATCGTCGCATCAGATCGGCGATAAGAAATCGTCAATTTACTACTATATTCCACTTTGGACGTTTTCTACGACCACATTTTTCGTGTTAAAAACCATGAACATCTCTGCCTCACATGACCCTCGCGATTTAAAAAATGTTAGGTTATATCCAGTTGTCAACCGAACAGAATCCGCCATATCCCAGTCTAGTAAAATGTCTATGCGACTTACATTTGAGTTTAGCTCGGTTGTCAACCTTACAGTTCAGATTGTGCTTTGAGAGTAACCACACCATAATAACTTCATTCTCAACCGGCCACAGTGTTTCCAGCAGAATATTTTGTTTGTGACTCAACTTTGATGAGGGATACGAATATTGATATTCTCTTGAAAAATTTCTTTTGACGGTCTAGAAGTATTTCAGATTGTTGTTTTTTCCTTTCCCTATACCTTTTCCATTCTCGTTAGTGTCTTAACTGCGCGTCGCATGAAGCATTCGCAGATTTCTGATGTCCTTAGATTGAAAAATTTTTCTGATATTCTCTGGTTTGGTATGATTCTGCTGTTCATCAAGCAATATATCACTTTGTATAGGAATATTGTCTGTGTTATAACCAGAAGTAGAAGATATGGCTTCTGCATTGCTGCTTATATTTGGGGATGTTTCAAGAAATTGATATTCAATGTCAATGAATGAAGGGTCTTCCACGACGATATCGATAAAATTTTGTTCTCTTTTATATGGATCGAGTAGGAATATTCCAGTAGATGCAAAGCCACTAACCCCTTTCTTTACTGAAGCTACCCTGATTTGAGCTTGACTAACTCTTCAATTCCCATGCCTATATTAAGAAAGTTAAAAACCATGACTAATATAAACTATTACAGATACATATGACATCTCGAAAAAAATTTAAAAAATATGCAACTACCCTCATTTGGTTTTTATAGGCGTATCACCTACAGGTGACACTGGGCGTTACACAAATTACTCTTGCAAGTTTTTTCTTTGTTTGTGTAGAAATATAATACCATTTATTTCAAGAAAATATTCATTCACGTATAAAAACAATTTGTAATAATGTAGTGTAAGATTTGTTCATTGTGGAGAATATACCACGTTTTAGGTGTAAACCGATTTTGCACTTAGCACACGTTTTTCTCGT
Organism: Cryptolaemus montrouzieri; assembly: GCA_013387265.2. Classification (NCBI taxonomy): domain Eukaryota; kingdom Metazoa; phylum Arthropoda; class Insecta; order Coleoptera; family Coccinellidae; genus Cryptolaemus; species Cryptolaemus montrouzieri. Next base: position 99,749,717 of record JABFTP020000185.1, on the reverse strand, counting down.
AGGTTAGTGACAATATCCACAACGTCACTGTGAACAGTCAATTTCTGAATGGTCTTCGGTTTTACCTGCACACCTCATCTCATTAGACACTTATTTGCAGTGAAACTGCACAGGCAGAATCACGGGTTTGAGGCTTACCATATTTTTGTAAATAAGTGATAGCGACATTTCTGCGAAAATCACAGTAGTTCTAGTAACTTGTTGATGGTCAACACCACCCATATACTTGTTGTACATCTTGATGACGGCTGGGCAGTCCACTTGAATTTTAGATCGTTATTTATTTACAAATCCAATCCGATCAACTCTTGTTACAGGAGTCAATCCGTGGCAGTTAGACGCGATGGTTACGATAGTGTTGACATGCCACTTAGCTGCAATAATCTCGCCGGACATTTGTAGATACAACTCACGTTTCTTTTTCATATCTTGGAATTTAGCAGCTTGCAATTTTCTAGCCGGTTTTCATGAACAGTACCAGTTCCCCCAACATTTTGTTCCCGTAAATACTTTAGTAATGGTAAACCAGTAAAATAATCGAAGTACAAATTATATGGTCCTAATTCTGGTAGTCTGGATGGAGTTCTAACATAAATGCAGCTACTAGGCTCATATCGGGCTGCATTTTGAGGGGAGGACCAGATACACCCTGATAAGGCTCACAATTTACTGAATAGCCATGGCGAGTGGCTACTGACCAAAACTTTTAACCAAAATGTACTGATTTACCGTGAATTTTGTTGTACCATGCATCACAAGATATGGTACTAAGGTTTCGTCGATGGGAATGTGTGATGAGCCAGCTTTTTTGAAATTCCTTGTAGAATTTTTGTTTAGTTTTGTAAAATAATTACGAACTTTTCCAAATTTGTCGTTAGGCGATAAGGACGTACTATCACAAAGGCGAAGGTAATGCTGAATCTAGAAATTTGTTCTGTTATATGCTGGAAGCTACCAGCTCGTTGTGGGTGTCATTTTTCACTTCTCATGTATTTTGGTGTCAAGTATCCCGTAAGAAGCCAAATTGCAATGTATACTTTTATTTCATCATATCTTCCTGTAAATTCATGAAGATTTCTTCGTCACAGGTCCCTCTTCTTCTTCTTCTTCTTGGTGCCTTATCCAGTACGGACGTTGGCGATTAACATAGCTATTCGTATCTTGTTAGCTGCATTTCTGAAGAGCTGTATGGTAGTGAGCCCGTACCACTGACGCAAATTATGCAGCCAGGAATGTCTACGTCTACCAGGGCCTCTCTTGCTGTCCATTTTACCCTGCATGCTAAGCTGGAGGAGGCGATATTTTTCGTGACGCATTATGTGTCCAAAGTACTCCATTTTACGTTTTTTCAAGGTAAATAAGATTTCTTTCTGTTTATCAACCCTACGGAGGACCTCCTCGTTGGTAATGTGGTCCGTCCATGATATGCGTAGAATGCGGCGGTAGACCCACAGCTCAAATGCCTCCAGTTTTTTCATTAGTCTTTCCGTCATCGTCCATACAATAGAATTGATGTAACATTTTGCCAGTCTGTATTTTAAATTGATAGATAGATCTCTACTGGTGAATAATGGTTTCATGTTGTTGAATGCTGTTCTTGCTTTCTCAATTCTTGTTTTTATCTCCATGGACTGATCCCAATCTGAACTTACGAAAGATCCGAGATAGGAGTACTTGTTGACCTGTTCCACTGGTTTCGTGCCTATTATCAGTTGTTCCCATTGTTGTGGTCGTTTACTAACACGCATCCACTTGGTTTTCTCAACGTTGAGCTTCAAGCCATACTGTTCACTAACGACTCGCACTCTCTACACTAGTTCTTGCAATTCGTTAACGTCGCTGGCAAGTATAACTGTATCATCAGCGTATCTGATATTATTGATCAGTTCTCCATTCATCTTTATACCTGCCTCTACCTCGTACAGCGCTTCCTTGAAGATTTCTTCCGTGTATCTGTTGAAGAGAAGAGGGGATAAAATGCAACCCTCTCTTTATTTCGATATCATCCGTGAAGCTATTGTCTACTTTGACCCGACAGGTCTGCCCCCAGTAGAGATTAGTTATTACTCTTAAGTCTTTATTGTCAAGCCCTGCTTTTTGTAGGTTGGATACGAGTCGTTCATGGTTGACGCTATCGAATGCCTTAGCAAAGTCGACAAAGCAGATATATACATCTTTATTTGTGTCTCTGCAACGCTGGATTAAAACCTGCAGAGCAAAAATAGCATCTCTTGTGCCCAGAGCATTACGGAAACCAAATTGCGATTCACTGACCTCTAGATCGCACTTTGTGTAGATTCTGTTCTGGATCACTTTTGTAAATGTCTTAGTCAAGTGGTTAATTAGACTTATTAGGCGGTATTGGTCGCAGGATTTTGCATTTGGTTTCTTTGGAATGGAAATAAATGTCGAGTGCATCCAATTTTCCGGTATTACTCCAGTATCATAGATATTGTTGAATAATTTTACTAAAATATCAAGAAATCTTGGGTCGGATTCACACATAACTTTAAGGATCTCGATATGTACACCATCGGGGCCTGGGGATTTATTATCTTTCATGCCAAAGACCGCTTTCTCTATCTCACATTTCAGTATCGGTAGCCCGTCTGTAACGTCGGTTAAATTGTATCTCTCGGGGCGTGTATCGTCAAACAATTCCTCTACGTATTCTTTTCATATGCCCATGATCTCAAAGGCTTCTGATTTTAGCATTCCGTCTTTATTCCAGTAAGCTAGTTGTTCGGTGAGCATTACTTTTCTTCGAAGTGAACTCTTTAATTTTCTTGTGCATATTATAGAAATCGTATTTTTTTCTCACATTGTTCGATGTCGTTGCACTTTTCTGATATATATGCATCTTTAGCTTCTCTGATTTTTTTCTTTATGAGTTTATTTGTTGCGATATACTTCTGTTCATTTTTACCCTTATGCGTTCTCCTTTCTTCCATTAATCCTAAAATCTCGTCGGTCATCCATTCTTTTCTCTTCGTTTCTTCTTTTTGTAGGAGTTGTGTACAGGTAGCTTGAATGGCTTCTTTGACTTTGTCCCATTGATCTAAATTACTGTCATTGTTGTTTGTAGCATTTGTTATGGTATTGCTGATGGATATCTGGACTTCTCGTTTGATTTCAGGATTATGGAGTTTCCTAATGTCCTGTTGATTTACTACGGGATTGTGATCGGAGTTTGATTCTGATTAGAGCGGCGAGAGAAGTTTCGCTAAATGATAGATCCAGATATCGGTTGCTGCTGATTTTGTAATTCCCAGCAGAACACTCATACGATTCTGTTCAAAAATATCAATATCAATATTAATCATAGACAAAATGGAGGCATCATCCCCAGATATCAATGTACGCTATGCACAGCGGTGACAGGTGTTTTCAAAGCCGCAAAGGGTACAAATAGGGAATTTCTCCCAAAATCGTAAGATATCTACTTCGGGTTACAGCCGAAAGTAGTGAGGAGGCTTCCTTATGAATTTGCCTTGAATGTAGATGAAACAATTTCGTTTTCATGGACCGTGAATCAGACGGAAGGTTCCGACAGGTTCACGTCATTTCTTAAACGAAATAATTCATTATCAATAAGAACTCCGGGAGCGAGTAGCCTTGCTAGGTGTTCTAGTTTCAAAAGACATCATATCGATCTTTTTTTGACAACTTGGTGCATATTTATGACAAATATCACTATAGTCCAGTAGACGTTTGGAACATGCACGAGGCTGACATCTTCACAACCCAAAAGCCAAACAGAGTCTTAGCTAGAAAAGGATTCGAACAAATAGGCAGAGTTACATCACAGTAAATAGAAACTCTAATAACACTAGCATGTGCCATTTCAGCTATCAAGAATGCGATACCTCCATTTTTTATAGTTCCTCGAGTCCACTACCGCGATTATTTCATCCGCAATCACCCACCATGAAGTGCTGGAGGAGCGAATCCATCTGAGAATTATTTCGTAGATTTTTGAAACATTTCACAAGGCATGTCAAACGCTCAAAAATTTAACCTGCTCTTTTAATATTTGACAGTCACGTTTCGCATTTTTCATTTGAAGGCTTGCCAGGAGAATGGTCTTTCTCTGTTAACATTTTCGCCCCATTGTTCTTACAAACTCCTACCATTAGATTTATCTGTTTTTCTTTGAAAAATACCTGAATAGTACTGTTGACTCCTGGATCACACACCATCCAGGGGATTCCATGAACTTATATGATATTCCTGGAATTGTTAAAATGGCCTAACATCTGGCGCTGACCACAAACAAAAAGTTGCTGGCTTCAAGAAAACTGAGGTTTATTAATTCAACAGACACGTTTTCAACGACTTTTATTATATACAAAGTATCGCTCATTACAGGCCAGCACCAGATTAAGTCCCACTCGATACGGAACGTAATAATATATCTAACGGCGTATCTAGTATTATAGTAGGTGAAAGCTACTAAATCCAGTCCGTCCTGAAAATATAAGTCTACAGCCTGGTCCAAGTCGCATAACAGAAGAAAATGTACTTGAAAAAGATAAAGCTTCATAGAACCAAAACTTGATGACAATATATTAGAGAAAATCAAACCTTTTCCGAAAGCTGAGGCAAAGAAATCGGTCAGTTTGAAGAGGAATGTTCATCCATCATACTAACCGATACCCTGAGAAGTTTCCTTTAGAAAGGGCTAACAGAGGTGGAGGCGTAAGTGAAGAAAACAGAAAAAAGTTTCAACTGAGACAGTTAATTCGAAAGAAAAACAAGAGAAGAGAAGCGTAAAAAAAGAAAAATCTCTGAAGAGTACAGAAAAACATACGAATCAGAGCTCATGATAAGAAAGAATTTTTTGTTGGTGTACATGGGAGCTTTCTCAAGCAGCAAACCGGGTGAAAACTGGGTACAGTGTAGGACACGAAAGAATGTGCTTTATCTGGGCTTTCAGAAATGTATGTATGTCACAATTGTGATTCACTTGCATTAAACTAAAACCTGATGATTTTTTATGCTTTTTACATATGTTGTTGCTTTGTTGTATTTCATATTCTTCAATTATTTTCATTGTTTATTAAATCAATTAAAAAAATTGCTTTTTCTGTAAGGTGTGCAATCCGAAATATGTAATCATTCATTTGCTTCCACTTATTGACCCAACATACTTCATTGATGAGTCAATCTGCCTCGATAGCGGTGTAGGTTGACTCTAAAAGAAACGATGCCATCCGAATTAAAAAAAAAGAAACTATATTAATCGAATAAATATTACAAATCAATTAGTTTCGTCAATTATGGGAGCTTATTCGGCAACAAACGTCCCTTCCTCTTCCATAGTTCTTCATGCTATAGGACAGTTCAATCTACCTCAAATAATCAGTCCGTTTTGAAATATATGAAAACTAAAAATGTGTCCAATGTACCAATTTTTAATTTCAATAACTGTGCAACTATAGTAAAACTGTAAGGAATGGGCGTACACAAATGGGAGTCGATGGGACAAAGCAAGGGAAATCGGGAGGCGATTTTTCAGACGGGGACATTTTTTTTTCAAATAACGGATAATTTTTCCGGAGACATTGGGGTTTTCTCTGTCTGACGACTCCTCGTTTGCGTCCGAGCAACGTCCGGGGGCGGCGCTGGGGCCACTCCAAAAATTGGGAAGAAAGCGCGCCGAAAATTCAATCCTTCTGAACAAAGATTACGTTTTTACGTTTTACGATAAATTCGAAAAAACGCCGAATGGAGCGAATTGGTGAGAGGTGTTAGCCTAAACGGTCGGATATCGAGCTGCGGTTTCTCGTGAAGAAACGCTACCCGAGAATTCTTCTATCACCGTTCCGGAGATATCCGCCTTCAAAGTTGGACTTTTTCGAGCGACCGCCTTAAACAACAAAAACGACGTCTCCCAAGCCATGTACAGTGCCATGGCGGAACCACTTTCGCCCTGCTAAATGAGCCCTTCGAAAATGTATCTCTAGGTCTGGTTTTTCGCGAAATCCTCCGTTGATATTTCAATAATATTGTCCCTATTAGAAATTGTATGTATTTTCTCTCTATAAATCAACGTTCAAAGTCATCTCCTCCATCGAACTCGGTTCAAAATTACGCCCACCACTCAGTTTCGGCAAACTTTCACTACAAAAATTTGACGAAATCATCGACCTTTCAAACTTTGGTTTTTCTTCCATTCGTCCTACTTATATATGGTTACCAAGACATATGATTCGCGTATCAAAGGATTCGTACATATCTCGGAAATAGATCCGTTGAAAGAACTCATTTTACGACTTAATTTTCGAATTTGTGACCATTTTTTGAGACCAAGATTTTCAAGGAAAGAATCTGAAAATTATTGTATTGTTCCTCCTTATGAGCCGGGTTCTTCGGAAAGTTAGTATGACGAATATCTAGAATATAATGCTCTCTATCTCTCTTCTCAATGAGAACAAGGAGAAGATAAACAGAAACATAACATCAACTAGAGTCATACAAATACATTCGTTCTGTCACAATAATCTATATATTTGGAATATCACAATATGATCTACGTTATTTTTATAGTAGCAATTTAAAGTTTCGAAGGTAAGTGAACGTAATTTGATGTTTCTTTGGTCCATTCTGATTATTATTTCGTTTCAGCATTCTATAGAAAAACCTTTCATAATTTTTCATTTAACATTTACAATTTGAGATAACTCTAACTGATTTTGTAATTTTGAGAGCCCGGGAATGTGGAACTTTTAATAGTGGGTATTCTGTATGGAATCAATCAATACCATCCTAGAGAAAATAATGAGATTCAAGACGCTATTAACAGGAACAACTTTTTCTGTATATATTTCTTCTCAAAGGAACTTAATTCTGTTTTCGTAAAGACCTTTGGTATGATGGGCTTATTGAAAGTTGTTCACTGCATGCCATTAATAGGTTATCCATCTGTTCTTATAACTGCAATAAGATTCAGAAAAATTCATAATCATGTGTGTTATTATTCCAAATAAAACAACCTAACCTAAAATTCTTTTCTAGCTTTCCCGAAATGTTGAAATTAATATAATAAGGATTCTATATGAAATAATTCAAGACTATCTTCATCATAGAATGGGTATCTTCCAAGACGCTATTGATAGGTTTTTCTGTATATATTTCTCTTATAAAGTAATTCACTCTATTTACGAAAACATATTTAGTATGATATGAATATCAAAAGTTATACACAACATGCTTTGTATCTGTTGCTATAGCTGTTGAAATATACAGATAGTGAAATGATTCAAAACTGAGTTAAATTTTACCTGTTTAAGAAATGAAGTTATGATATTATTTCTGACTTAAAATAAAACAGAAAAATGGCTATCCTTCAGGACGCTATTAAGTAGTAATACGCTTTGCTGTATATATTTCTACAGAGAGGATATCCACTCAGACATTTGGTATGATCTGAATATTGAAAGTTATTCATGATGTGCCATCTATCCATTATCTACCTATTGTTCTAACTGTTATAAGATAAAAACAATTCTTAATTATGGAATCAGTAATATACGAGGGTGGTTGAATGATTTCAAACCAGATAAATTCCCCCTGTTTTGGAAATAGATCTTTGTTAATGTTTCTGAATTCCAATAAAACAAGAAAGTCAGAACGAAGATTGAATAAAATGCTTTGCACTAGATATCTGCATATCTGCCTTCACTCTTTTTTGTTTCAGTTCATCCAAGAGGAAGCATGCTCTTCAATTTTTCAAATTCGAATGTAAATGGGAATTTGATGTGTTTGAAGAAGCTCATCGTGATTTGAATATTCAAATCAAGGAAATCTAAATCGAAATAAAAAATATAGTTTAATTTGTCTTTCTGCGAATAGTCAAGACACGTACACACAGGACAAGTAGGCTTCATAAAAGTGAAGAAGCGTATTTTGTTGCATTCGTAATTTAACATAAACAAGTAGAAAACTTTATATGACTCTGATGTTACTGTCAAGTTATATTATATTCAGTAATACCTTGATAGTGTCCCTTGGTCAATACCTATCAACATGAATTCAAAGTAATACAGGAAAATTAAAAAAAATTAATTTCATGCTTCATGCGTATACATTTATGCTTCACTTTTATATTTCAATTTTTCAGTTTACAAATATGAACAACATTTTTAAAGTTGTTATGGAAACGTAGTGAAGAAAATATATATTTCACAACATTCTCCCAAATATCAATGTCGATGTCTTATGAATAGTTGTGCATTTCTCAAGAACATAAATTGAGGATGAGTAAAATTGAATTTAAAAATCTAACATGATGAAAAATGTCATGAGCGAGGGCAATCGCCCGTCTTCTATATGTTGTTATATCATTGAAATGTGATTAAAATTCAAGTAATTAGAAAAATATTTTGATCTTCTAAGACAAATGTTCACTCTTCTTTGGGACTGATGGAAAGTTCAAGTAGTATAAAATGTAATACATATACTCTTGCAATATTTTGATTAAAATCTCAATGTTCTTGAAAAAATTCCAAGATTTTTATAAACTATCATTTCTAAAAGAATGTCAGTTACAGATGCAATCGAAAAATTTTAAATTTTATGAACCATCTGATTCACCAATCAAGTAAAATTGAATTGTATAATGTGACGGTGTTCAGTTTGTTCAGTTCCAAGTATGGATCGAGGTACACATAGACAATTGAAGATGAACTGAACTAAATTCTACAAAATGCTGGAATCTTCAAGATTTTTTTTGAGAAGACTTAGTGCTATGGAGTAATTAGAGGATTTTAAATTAGTAACTTGTTGAAAAATTTATCAGGAGATTTAGCTTCACAGTAAGTTGTTGGAATAAATTCTTTCATCTCGCAGTTCTTATCCTTTTTTGTTTATTACTTGAGGTGGACAATTAAAAATCGTGGTTCTTATTTTAATCAGAACAATTAAGTACGGAGGAAATTCAAAGAGATTGAAACTCCTGATTTGACATCGTCGTACTCGAATTTGGAATTAATCTTTTGTTTTCGTTTATTTGTAAGGGAAGTACGTCCAAAGTGACAGCGTTTTATTAATTATCAATAACTTTCATATTATTCGTATTAGGAACATATTTTTTACAACTCTGCTTATATTAATTGGTTATTCACATCTTAAAGGTTTTCTCTGAAAAATCAACATTCATAAAAATACATAGTATTAAATGAAGATCAAGATGAATCCGTTTTGTCCATACCGTATGGACAAAAAGACACAAACCTTATGGACTAAATAACTTACACAGCCATCGACATGTATAAAATGATAATGACAAAAATTAATTTCACAATTCGCAAACAAATAATTTGGTACCTACGCTTCAGCAAATCAGCACAGAGGAAAGATAATAAAAAACAAGGACTGTGTTTTAAGGAATTTTACTTAATAATTGCGATTCGTTACGCGTGTCACTACACCGTAGCTTCTTCAGACGAATGAATGTACAGAAAATATAAATATACATGTTCTTGACTAATTAAAAGCTTATTGGGTTGGTGGTTATTTATGACAGGTATATCCAATAAAACTCAGGAATAGATTGCTCCCCGAAGAGATTCAATAGAGGTGAAGGGCTTAAATCGACTTGTTCATTGATGAGTCTACCTGAGTGTTTGTATTTATTGATTTCTAAAGTTTCCCAAAGATCTACCTTCCAATATTTATTATTTGTATGCAAAATTTCAAACTATGGGTCGAAAGAGTGATTATTTTCTAAGAGATGATTCGCGTAATTTGAATCTGATTTTTATTTGAAAAACTGCGTTTATGTTCCGATATTCTAATATTAAAATTTCTATGTGTTCTATCAATGTAGAAATTATCACAGTCATTGCAATTCAATCTATAAACACCTGATTTATTGTTTTTACCTGGTTTGGTTTTATTATTTTTATATATTTGCCTAAATTATTATTAGTTTGGAAAGCTATGTTGAAATTATTGCTACTCAAGAATGATTTCAGTTTCTCACTTGTAATGCCAACGTAGGTTAAGGTGTTGAATTTTTGTTTCAATTTATCGGCAGGGTAAACTTCATTCAATGCGATTCTACTTTGTTTCTTATTTAAAATATTATTTATTAGTTTGGGATTGTAACCATTATTTTTGGCTATTTGTTTAATCAAATTTAATTCTTTGTTGAAATTTTCTGGTGAATCCAATTTTTGGATGTAATGAATTTATATGATTTTCGAAAATTTTAACTGTCTATCTGTTCCTGTGAAGCAAATAATGATATCGTCTACATAGCGATACCAGTATAAACAATATTTACTGAGTGGATGATTATGAATTAATTTCTCTAAGTTATTCATGAATATTTCTGCTAACAAAGGACTTAACGGATTACCCATAATCAAGCCGTCGTCAATAGTATAATATTTGTTATTGAAATGGAAATAATTTTGATCTAAACATATTTGTAATAATGATAGAATATCTGATTTAATGATAGTATTTACATGATTCTTTTCTAATAATTCTTCAACTAAGTAATGCGTATCTTTCGGAGGAATGTTGGAAAATAGATTCTTAACTACGAAAAAATGAGTTTGGAATTAGGTGGTATAATGGTATCTTTGATATTGGCAATTAGTTCGTATGAATTTTTGACCGAAAATTTAGATTTAAAATTGCAATGTTTTATTAGCAAGTCGTTGAGGAATTTTGAAAGTTTGAAAGAAGGTGCCGTTACATAAGAAACAACAGGTCTAATAGGGTAATTAGGTTTATGAAGTTTTATCAACGAATATAATTCGGGGGATTGTGGATTGGAGTTAATGAATTTATATTTTCGTGGTCTGTAATTAATGATTTTGCTGTCGAAATTATGTTTTAACCACTTTCTGAAATTTTGCGGTATGTTAGTTGATGTTATATAGTTTCTTGCTGTTAAGAATTCTTCAGTTTTAGAAATATAATCGGTTTTACTAATCACGATGACGATGTTACCTTTATCTACTTCAGTGAATACTAAATCGCTCTTGGTACTATTTTCACGAATTGTTTTATTATCTTATAATCGGAATTGCAATGAGGTGATAATTTCGAAATGTCTTCTTTGATGATTTTTGCTGTTTGATGTTTGGCTAAAATATTATCTTTGGAGTTTTTGAGAATGATTTCGGAGTCTATGCCTAACTGTTCAAAAATTAGTTCTATTATGTTTTGGATGTAAATTATGTTTGAATCCTTTTTCTAATAGATCTTTTTGTGGTTGTGTAAAATCGGTATCAGTTAAATTAATGAATCTGTCAAAAATTTATAGTCTGAAAATTTATCAGTTGAAGGTTTGGGTGGAAAAGTTTTGAATTTAAGTGAATTCAACTTTTTCTGTTATTGATGAAACTTTTTATGAATTAAAATTTTGACAATTTTGACCCAAATTCAAGTGTCAGAGGAAAGATCGTTGCAGTATAAACAGGCACAATCGTCTTCTTCGCCTTCTTGATCAAGGCCATCTTCATCCGAGTCATCATTCATATAAAGCGATCTAGTAACTGCCTGTCGTCTTCAAGGAGTTGGTTTTTCAGCTTCAGTCCCTTGTTTAAGTTTAAACTCTGCCATATTAGGTGCTGACTTCAGTAGGAATGTTGTCGTTCGTTTCTTTGGCTATCGTTTACCCTGTCCACTTACGAATTCAACACTGGGAACTGGAGAAATGACATTAACTGGAACTGCTGAAGAATTTGTCGCTGGAAAGGAACTTGTTTCTGTGTCTCGCCAGCCGCCGGGTTAATTGGCAACGATGGATTGATTCTGGGTTATCAGTTGCGGAAGCTGTTGGCATATTTGATGTTTCAGCTGGTTCAAAGTGATCTGGAAATATGTCTGGATTAACTGGCCACAGTCCAATGCTTTTGAAACTACTGCATGCATTTTGAACAGAAGATTTTTTCCATAAGCTTGATTGAAGAAATATCCGATCTGAGGAGCTGTCAAAACTCTTCCTGGATGATTTCTCACCCAGACAGAAATCTCTTGGTTAAAATAAGTCTTGAGCGGTCTATAAAAGCACACGTCGAGAGGCTGCATACGATGGGTGCAGTGAGGGGGAGGACAAACAATTTCGATTCCATTGTATTTCGCAAAATTCAGGACTTTATCATCATGACTAGCTTTAACAAAGCTTTGAAAATGCTGTAGCCACTTAACGAATATTTCAGTAGACATTCACCCTTTTCTGCAGCTACCTGCCGTGCTAGTTGGTGCTTCATCCACGAGCACGTTTTTCATATTCTTCCTCGGGAAAACCATGAAAGGAGTTATGTACAACCCAGCTACTTTCAAGCAGCACATTACTATTACATTGGATCCCCGCTCAGCGCACGTAATGGCACCTACTTGTTTTCTTCCAGCGGTAGCCAAGTATTTTTGAGGTCTTTGGACAGTAGACATCCCCGATTCGTCAACATTGAATATTCGGTTTGCGTTGAATTCGTGTTAGTCAATGTATTCTTGATAGTTATCAAAAACCTTTTTTACCTGGGGTCGATTAAAATCTTGGCCTCTGGCTGCGGAAGTAGGCTCGGGTTTACGTAAAGATATGTATTTATGGCGCCTCAAAAATCTATCTAGCCACTCATGGCCAGCTTTACCCTTATCTTTATTAAAACTGTGTGCAAAGCCATTCTTTTCACTTTGAAGGTCTTAGAACCCAGAAGCCAACGCACTTTTTTCTCCTTTACAGCTTCAATAGTTTTGTTCATCGTTTGTGATTGCCTATTACTGGTCATCTAATAATTAAGTGGCATATTATCATCCTGTTAATTGAAGAGATTCATGTAGTTTTAGATATTATTCACTATCTCTATGGACAAAACGACACATTATGTTGTTTTGCCCATAGTTGTTGTATGTCATTTTGTACTTAGCCTCAAAAATATTACGATTCGATGAATAATATTGTTGCAGTGACAATAATATAGTATATTTTGAACGTTCATCTCAAACACATAATGCTTGAAATTAGAAAACTATAAAATAGTAAAATAACAAAAGAAAACTTACCGAAAAACAAAAAACTAACAACGACAAATTTCTTTCTAAGCTCGAAACACAAATGTCAACATGGCGTCCGTTGTGTATTCCAAACGTCTCTCAGAAACCCAATGGTATATTTCCGTCGTAGGCGCTCCCAAAGTGGCTTATTTTTGACAGTCTAAACCGCGCCAATTCTTAAATATCGCCAATGTGTCGTATTGTCCATATATGTCATTTTGGAAGTACTTCCCTACTAATTATTGATTATGATTTGATTTTTAAATAAGTATATGTTAAAACCATTTCATTTTCATGTTGTTAGTTTAATAGGAGAAAGCTGATATTTTAAAATTGAAAGTATCTCTCTGAATTATAAGTAGTGAATAGTGTCGAAATTTTTATGATAAATCAGCCTTAATCCATAAAATAATACTAGAAGCTGCTTTAACATAAGAATGTACGAGGTGATATGTGAAGGCGTCCAATAGAAGGTGAAGATCAATCGAGTATGAATGGCAGCGAATCTAATGAGGCGGATAGATAGAATTGGGTATGAAAGAGCGTGTAGTATATTAGGCGTTTGGTATATTAGACGTTCAGTATATGAAACGTTGGATATACAAATACAAGTTCATTGAGTGAACTAGTTCAAATACTATTAATACTAATATTAATAGAATGTAAATACAATGTCTCAATAAATAACTTGTATTATTGTTTTTCAGATTCAATTTATTTGTTTTGGATTTATACTTTGCAGTCGTGGAGAAAATACAGTCTGTTACTCGCTAAATATGAAAAAATCTATACTTGTGGTTTCTATTCGTATCAAATATTTTAATTCTAACCTAGTTACAGTATATACTAGTCAACCCTAGTTTGAATTGGACTCGGAGTAAAAAAATCAGATAGAGTAACTGTGCCAACAAGAACCGGTCACCCATACTTACAAAGAAGTTTCTACTTTCCGAAACTCGGCAGATCAAACTCCATGCAGATGTGTACAGCTTTCTATAGCCTTACTTACAACTTCTGAGCACAAATCACAATATATTTGATACTTTTTTAGAATGCTCAGTTGAAACAGTTTATTTTGACATTTCACAGATTGTTCAGTTTATAAGATGTCATTGCACTATGCACCACCATCTCGCCGCCCGTGTTTGATTTTTGTGATCCAAATTTTCAAAAATGAAATATTTATGAATCATAATAATGAAAAATATTTGAGTATTTATTTATTTGAAAACTACCACATCTGATATATTTCATATTTTATTGCAACAACCACAAGCAGCTTACATTCGCCCCTACCTATTCTTGCATGCCCGGTTGAAAAATCACAACTTAATTTGAAGTCGCAGCATTTTCACATCAGAAATTTGACTGTTGTTTTAATTGTACATCAAAAGGTTAGGTTAGGTTAGACAACCACAAGCAGGTTACATTCGCTACTACCTATTCTTGCTACGCCTGTTTGATAAAACAAACTTAATTTCAAGTCGCAGCATTTTCACATCTGTAATTTGGCTGTTGTTTTTAAATGCATATAAAAAGGTTAGAGTTGATTAGACAACCACAAGCAGGTTACATTCGCTCCTACGTATTCTTGCTACGCCAGTTTTTTGAAAAACAACAACTTAATTTGAAGTCGCTATTTCTAATTCGCAATTCATCTTTCAACCCAAATGTAAAGTATTTCGTCTAGCTAACACGTTCTGCCTTCACTAAGGTACTGAATAAACGTTTAGTGGATATCTCTGGATATAGATATTATTGTCAAGTTTTTCACTCTGGCTTATTTAAATGAGTACGAACATTTCTACTATTGACTGGTGTTGGATAACATTTTCTGACCAGAGATAGAGACAGCCTACATAACATAACATAATGCAACCTTAAATAGTGTCGACAAAAAAATAGATGTTGGAATATCCATAAACTAATTCTATTTTTCTAAGAACTTCGATCGATCGAATTATCTTCTGCTTTTTAATGAGAACGACTATGTCGTTTAATAATGTTTTGTCAAAAGAAAACTCAATTAAACCCTCACGATCCAATTGGCGTTTCAAATAGCGTGGGGAACTATTTAGGTAATGTTGGCTATTAAGGTAAGATATAAAATGTGGATTCTTTGTATAGAATGCTTACTTTTATTGAAGATGTCCTTAAAATGAGTCAAGCTCAATAACTGAGCTGAGTGATAGTAAATGATTTTGTTCAAATTCTTAGGGAAATCTTAAATACCTACCAAACAATGCTTTAAATTAATTCTTTAAATTTCATGTCAATACATTATCATACCTAACTACTCTTCCATAAAACGTTCAGTAAAATTGATTTCATTGTCATCAAATCAATTCGCATTTCATAGTTAATCAGTTTCCCCTTTCAGAGATTACAGGCGATGCGGAAAGGAGACAACATTCCCAACTTGTCCATGTGGAAATCGCAGGAGGCATATACCAAAGGGCCAAAGTCGAAAGTGAGATGCGACGACATAGGCTTGCTTTGACTTCGAACAAGCGGAAGATTCACAAGCCAGTAATGGAAGCTATAAGCTCCGCCCTTATGACGTTAGCTCCGCCTCTGCGGGGGTGATCCCCTTATTGGCCTTCCTCCCACTCACGGTTCATCTCAGCAACAACAACATATTCAGAATTCAGTATCAAATCAGTACTCATTAAATAAACAGTGCAGTGCGTCAGGCTTCGTGTGCCAGCTCCAGCAGTGAAACATGCTGAACAATTTGGGCCCTGGTAAGTTGGGGGGGCACTAATTGACGCTAAAGTCTTTAGTGATTCAGCGTACTAACGATAGGCTAGTTAAATGGGCTAAATTGACGCTGCCTCGCCCTCATTAAGCCAATATCGCTGGGCTGCTCCGGTAGGCCATTCAATTAGGGACATTTCAGCTGGTCTTCCTTGCTATTCTTTCGGACTTTCAGTTGCTGAGAGAATCTTCCAGCGAATTTTCATTTTTTGCAGATTTTTTCTGTAAATGGAACCATATGGATCAAATATGATCATTTCATCGTGATTAATCAAGTCCTAATTGATCTAAATGCAGCTACCCCAAGGGGGAAATTTCCAATCTTGTAAAACACTTTTCAGTGGTTGTTGAAGTTTGTCACGTTTTTATAATCATATATTGTGGTTCTAAAGTGTTTTAGTTGTGGGTGACTATGATTTCGGTGATAGTGAAATTTTCAAAATTTGGACTTACAATATGATGATCGGTGGGTATCTATCTCGTACCTCAACTATTTACTCTGCGTTAATAGCTTCCATTAATTTGCATGGTTTTGCCAGACTTATAGTGCCATATAAAAACTACATATCATAGTTAATACCTACCTACATTCAAGAAAAAACACTATCTATCTAGGTATTCTATGAATAACGCATTTTGTTCTTGTCTCTGTAGAATCGAGATTGTTACTTATATAGCTATATAGGTTATACATACTTATATAACATGTAGGTAGGTACTAATGTTGGTTTATGCTGACAGTGATCTGTAATAAATTAATAATTTATAACAAATCAAATTTTAACTATTAAGAAGTTGATTGATCGATGATTTTACCCCCATGACGTATGATTTTAACTGAAAATAAAAAGTATGAGTTTGCATTGAATACGTGAAATGAAATTTCTGCAGCAGTTTCCCATAAAAAAAACGGAAAATTCACTTATACCTATATAAAACTATACCGGATTATTTGACAAATATGGCTACCATTAGCGTTTTAGCGAAGTGCAAGTTATGGAATGCTTACATTTGTAGAAATCAAATGTATTTCCGCAAATATTTATGATGAATTCCATAAGAGAATCGTTCTTTTGGTTATTTACTAGCCAAATAATATTTTCGAGTTACAAAGCAGTTGTTCAGGATCCCAGCGAAAGATGTCAAACAACAAATTTTCAACAGTGCACTAATCTCCCATTGAAATGCATTTTATTTGGAGAAACATAGTAGGTTCTTGTTACGACTAACTACGAACAATTGAAAAGCATTCCCTTCTTCCCAGGCATTTTCATTTCTATCACTCTCTCAATATCATCAATATCTTCTGAGGATGAAACAGCGGCATAGCTGAGAATATCCTCAAAAATATAGAGTCAAAATGGTGAGATATGTGCCAATGATCACTGATTTTCTTCTTATGATACAAAACCAGAACTTTTAAGTGTGAGGAGTGAATGTGTAAATACCTGTATTGTTGGAACTCCAAGAATCAATAAGGTTTTTACACAAACGTGGCCGAATATTAATATGAGTAGAAAAATTCTGTTTCTTTAATGAATCTTTTGGTTAACGCCAACTATGTTTGGATGCAGTCAGTATAATGTTCCAAAGACTCAGTTGTGAGTTTGCCTCTGCCTTGTAACATAGATAATTCATTGTTTCAATTGCGATAGTATTCATAGCATTCAATTCAAGCCATGGAAAACTGATCAACTTTCGCAGTTGACGGTCACTAATTCTAATGGTGTCTCTTACATCATATAAAAATGGCTCAATAACCTTTGCGACACATAAAAGACTTTTTTCCTATGCCCTAAATCTCTCGGTAAGGAACACTAAGCTTATTGAAGAAAACCCGCATTTCTCGAAATATCGCGATATGTAGCTTGAAAAAATTATTTACATTCCATTGTTTGTGTTAATTAAAATGTAGGAAGCTTGTATCAAAGTTAGAACGGTAGTGTCTAATATTTTTGAACCAAGAGGTTGACTCTCACTAATGAACTACATTATCTGTTTATGATATGATAATTCAGCTACTACTGTTGAACTAAAACTGGAAATTCTTTTTCGGTTACAGTAGTTGCCTTTGGAAAACTTTTTGAAACATTAATCTCAGTTAATTTTCCAACGTTTCTGTTTTGAGACTTCGATCTGATCTTTCATAATAACGTTATATCACAACCAAGGTTTTGAGAAACCTATCATTAGGTGATAATCCATGCTTTCTTTTCTTTGCAATCGCCTTGTCCTCCTTGTAAAATTCGTTCCTGAAACATTCATTTTTTTATTCATTGAGGCTCTTTCAAATGCCGCTTCTTCGTATTGTGGTTGAAGTAGTTGCATTTTACTTTCCACAGAACAGTTCATGTATAATTTTATTAGCAAGCAAATAAATTTGCATTTCAAATTCTTAGTTAGGTTACACAGCTTTTTATGTGAATTGTCAAAACTGTTAGATTCGGTTTTGAGAGTGCCAGGAGGTATCTTCTATAACTATCATCGAGTGATAACGCAATGCTTGATCAGAATTGGTCCAGACAGTTTAGAAAAATCGTTAAACATTTGAGCCATTCAAACTTTTTATCTATCACCACGCTGTTTCAATCATTATTCGGGAGGAAATCCAATGTCCTCGTAGATTGGAGTGGGAAAGGAATCAACTCACTGCAGAGTTGATTTTCTCAAACACTGGAAATTGCGTTTACTCCGAAAAACGTTTCATTACAAGAGAATTTAGATGCATTAAAAAACAGAACGCGAAAAAACGTTTCTAATCGACGGACGTGTGTGTTAAAATTACAAATAATACGGGAAAACGTGTCAAATTTGAGCATAGATTATTGGCGAGCCAGAAATCAACTTACAGTTGATTTTTTACTAAACACTGGAAGTTGAGTTTACTTGAAATAACGTTTCATAACAAGGGATTTCAGAATGTACTAAAAAAGGCTACACACCGTGAAACTGAGTTGAAAAACGTTGAATAACACGCGTATTGAACTTAAAAAATAGTACGGCAAAATATGAGAACTTCGAACGTGGATTGACGGGCGTGAAATCCACTTACATTTTTACATTTTTATTTCAAAACATTTGAAATTCAGCCTACTTGAAGAAAGCGCGTTTGATAAGGAGCCTTAGATGCAATAGAAAACAGTTTCTCATAATGAAAGTAGGCTAACTATTTTTTGGAAAATTGTTGAAATTTCAAACCTTAATAACTTCTTTCAGTACATTAGATGATTAAACTCTTTGAGTGCTGTTCATTATACGATGAACAAAACGCGATATTTGAGAACCTGAAAAATATAGATAAGAGGTCTTAAATGCACAGGAAAAAAAGCGACACGCGATTAAAGTCTGCATACTATTTTTTGATTTTTTTTTTAATTCAGCACCTAATAACTTATTTTTAGTACATCGGACGGTTAAACTCAATACGTGATCAATTAAAAAGTAAGTCCAGAAGACTCCCGGACGATCAACGTAGGATAACGACTGATAATGCAATACCACGTATCACAGTTCTCATGAAGTTTACAGCGAGAAGGAAAAAGAGGATACTGCAAGTTTATCAAACGAAATTTCGACGAAAATTGTACTATAGCATAACTTTGGATATTAAAAATAATGAATTTATTGGTAATTTCGAAAATTGGTCCCAGAGTATCTGAAATATCTCATACGTGAGTTTGGTATATGAAAAGCACCATATTGTTTAGAAGAAAAAAAATTTTTTTCTTTTGTATTTCGCAAGATATGACGTCATCGACCATTTTTAAAAATTACAACCCATATATTTTCATCATTATTCTACAGAGATTATTTTTCTGAGTGTTTTGATACCCATAGTAGGGGTCTGAGATGCGTATTTTCTGAAATACAGGTTTCATTCGAGAGGTTATAGTATGAATTTTTCTCAGAATAAATTCGATTGTCACTTCGCCTTTTTTTCTTGCGAAAACTTTTTCTGATGTCAATTTGAGGCATATGAAATTAATTCGCGACCTCCTTTCCCGAAAATAAAATTGTTCAACAATCATTCATATCAAGGAATACCTTTTGAATGGAGCATCCCCAAAAATAATCCGTCGGTAGAAAGATATCGTGATTCTTTAATTTTTGTTATATGATGCTATGGTCGGAATCTACCTCCATTTGCGTATGCTCTCTCTCTAAGTAACTGTAGGTTATTGAGTCATTTACTTGTCTTTCGAATGATCTTTTGGTGAACTGCTGCCAGTCCAGATTGTAATTTGTTTTATAAAAAACATCTTGTATTGTATTTTGAGCATTTAAGTTCGGAAACAGTAGGATCTCCAACTTTGAAACCTGGTCGAATACTTCTTGAATTTTTAAGACATCCAAAATTAAGAAAGTTACTATGTTGAAAGTTTGTAACCATGAAAGGTTTAGGTAGACATGCTTGTGTGCACACAGAATATAATCCGTCGGTAGAAAGATATGATTCTTTAATTTTCGTTCTATGAGGCTATGGGCGGAATCTACCTCCATTTGCGTATGCTCTCTCTTTAAGTAAATGTAGGCTATTGAGATATATTCTGTTCACGTTAAGTTTAAAGTGACGTCATCAACCAGATTTTCTGGATGTTGCCAATGTTTCCCAAAATTCCTATTCAGTGCGACTGTAAAGTATGGAATAAAATTCATAATTTCTTTATTTTTGATTTTCGTGCCAAACGCTCAGAAAGGTCGATGTTTATATTCAACTCGAAATTGTTTGGAAGAAAAAAAAATTATTCTATAGTAATTCGCAAGATATGACATCCTTGACCATTTTTTTAAAACTGCTACCCATATTTTTGCATCACTTTCTACAGAGATTACATTTCTGAGTGTTTTGATACCCATAGTAGGGGTCTGAGATGCGTATTTTCTGAAATACAGGCTGTTCCATTCCAGAGGTAGTGGTATGAATTTTTCTCAGAATAAATTCGATTGTCACTTCGACTTTTTCTTGGGAAAACTTTGTCTGATGTCAATTGGAGGCATATGAAATTAATTCGCGACCTTTCTTTCCCGAAGATAAAATTGTTCAATAATAATTCATATCAATACCTCTTGAAAGGAGCATCCTGTATATCGAAAACTACGCATCTCAGACCCCTAGTGTGGGGTATCAAAACATTAAGAAAATAATCTCTGCACCTTTCAAAGAACGTAAGAAAAAAATAATTTTCATTATGCACTTTGTTCAATAAAGGTTTTGAGCACTGACCATCTCATTGAATTTGAAATATAATGAAAATTAATAAGGTTTTAGAGAATATCAGGTTTTGAATAAGTCCAAAATTTAAATCAAAACGTTACTTTTTGACTGATAAAAATTATTTTTACTAGGCAATGAAATAATAATTATTTTCCAAATATTTCAATCTTTCAACAGAAACTAGAATTTAGGATACTTGGCACTTGCAGATTCAAATAAGGAGTGCAGGTAAAACTATCTATTAACAGAAATCAACAAAATTAATGATAATTTTCCAAAGGAAAGGTTGAAAAGTTAAAATTAATTGAAAAAATAAATACTTCATTTTATTCGGAAAGTTCGTCTAAAAATGTTTCACTGTCACTGTCAGAGCTTCTTTTCATACAGAAAGAGATTTTTCAGCGGAACTCCTTTCCTTCCCTACATGGTCCTGATAATATTTTTTGCTTATACCCCAAATCTTTTCAATTGGGTTGAAAATGCAGTGGTAGGGAGGAAGACGTAATACTTCGTGTCCATATTCTTCAGCTATATTATCAATCTAATATCTTGGTTTTGGCTTATTCCTGTGAAACATATTCAAATTGAAAACACTCCTACTACTTGAAATACAATCCTATTTGAATTCAGTATTTACATTTTAACTAGACTCAATAATTATGGTTTCACATCACTTTATAAGCAATATTATTGCATCTTAACCATTCTTGAATCTCAACCTTTTTAGTTGCTGTTGTGGGGGCTTTGTTCAAAATAGTTGTATGGTAACTTGCATAATCGACTAAAATTGTTGAATGCTTTTCCAAACTCAACAATAGTTAATGTACAAACCAATGCTTGAAGTTTTCTTGATTCATTTCCCCGTGCTAATCACTGTCCAAAGTTTTTGAGGAAAAAACAAGTTCTGCACCAGGAATGAAACTATGCCTGTTTCCTGCATGGAGTACAATGAATCTGAAACGAGTATCAAATTTAGAATATCTTGAAATACTACAAACTATAGTTGATAACTTCACCTGGTTCCGCCAATCAATGTTTCGTCAAGATAGACAAATTCACGTAATCCTTCATTTTTTATAAGGATATATGATTGCAGAAAATGGATACGCTTCAATGCAATATGAGGTAGTTCCATCTAACCTCTTCTTGAATTATCTTTGGAATACTTAAATCCAATGTTTTGTACAATTTTCCACAGAGATGTCTTACGCCGATTAAAAATATCTCTTTTGCGGAGCTTCTCTTTTAATGCAGACAACGTAATATGTTCCTGTACAAAGAATATAAACACCTCAAAAAAGTGATTTTTTTGAAGAAATGAACTCCTTCATCAATTTCTCACCAAATTATGTACAGTGTCGCAACAGATTTCAGTTTTTTTTATAAAAAATTAAAAATGCAGCAGATGCGACGCTGCTTTATAATCATTTCATGTATTCAGTGTTTGAAATCAGTTAGTGGCACTTCGTTTCTGTTGTAAGCACAAATAAAAGATTAAAGTTTTGTGATTCGACCATGGAAATACGATATTTGACTAGAGAAGAAATGTTATGAGCCGTTGGCATGCTTCAAGCTGGGAGCTCACAACGGGAAGTATCCAGGGTTCTGGGAAGTAGCCCAAGTGTCATAAACCGTTTATGATCGCGTTTCAATGAAACAGGTAGCGTAGAAGAACGCCATACAGGTCGTTCAGGATTACTACAGTCGCCCAAGACCGATTTTTGGTTTTACAAGCCAGAAGAGATCGTACGACTACAGC
Organism: Cryptolaemus montrouzieri; assembly: GCA_013387265.2. Taxonomy (NCBI): domain Eukaryota; kingdom Metazoa; phylum Arthropoda; class Insecta; order Coleoptera; family Coccinellidae; genus Cryptolaemus; species Cryptolaemus montrouzieri. Next base: position 99,726,972 of record JABFTP020000185.1, on the reverse strand, counting down.
ATCTCAATTAGCTCAAGAGCTATCACGAGTTCATAATGTACAAATTTCCGACCAAACTGTGAGAAATCGACTTCACGAAGGTCAACTCCACTCCAGACGTCCTTTCAGAGTTCCACAACTGACCCATGGAAATCGCGCTGCTCGTTTAGCTTGGTGCCAAGAACACGTAAACTGAGATCAAGAGAGATGGGCCACAGTTCTCTTCAGTAATGAATCTAGATTTAGTTATTATGCCGATTCGGGAATAATTCGAATATGGAGGGAACCTGGAAAGCAAAACCGTCTCCAACATGCTCAAGAAGTTGTTAGACAGGGAGGTGGATCAGTGATGTTTTGCGGAGGGGGGCCTTGGTGGAAGAACTGACCTCGTTTTCATACAGAACAACCTCACGGGAAATTCTTACGCAAATGAGATAGTTTTACCTGAGTGGTAGCGTATCTCCAAACAATGGGTCAAAATCCACTCTTCCAACAAGATAATACCCCTCCTCATCGTGCAAGAGTTGTCCTGAACGTTCTTGAAGAGAATGATATCGATCTTCTATCGTGGCCATCTTGCTCCCCAGATCTGAATCCCATCGAGCATGTGTGGGACACCCTAAAAAAATCTCCTGCGTCAAAACGTCTTCCATCATGAACAGGAGCTTCGATTAGCAGTTCAGGGGGCTTGGAATGACTTAGGCCAAAATGTAATAAACAATTTAATATTGAGCATGCCGCGACGATGCCAAAGTGTCATTAATATCAGAGGTGGACTTTCTGGGTGCTGAAAAATATAAGTGCTTCCATATCGTTTCGAAAATATTAGTTCAGGATTTTTTTTGTTTTACCAAATTTCGTCATTTTCAAATTTCAATTTTTTTTTTATAATAGGTGATCATATTATTTCGTTTTCTTGAGAATACATTATATACAATACATCCTAACAAAAACCGAAAAATTTCTATAAATTCGAATCATCAAATTCATATTATAAAGATATTGGTAAGTGTTCCCTAGACTTTTTTGAGGAGTTGTATTAAACTTGATTTAGACAAAGGTTTCAATGACTACTTACTGTACTGTCATTGATAGTATTTCTTATGGCAGTTTGATCAAAATCGTCAATATGTACTACAGGTTTCGTAGGACATATTGACTATGTACTACGTCAGAATCGTCAGATTTGTACAGAAATCTGACGATTCCTTCTTTTTCTTGGACTTCTCAGTGGATCACCACTCTTTGTCTGTGCCATAATATTGTTAATAGATTAATGCTTACATGTAAAGCACTCGCTACCCTCTGTGCTCAAAAAAGTTAATAGTATGTAAATGTGTAGACAGTTTGGAAACCAACATATGACCAAGTTAAGTTGTATCATAATATTTCTATTTTGAGGGTGGAAGGCCCCTTCTGTTTATAATTTTAGTGGTACTTACTTCTCTGACAGTTGTAAGGGGGAGAAGAGGCCCCCCATTATCACGTTCTTGTTGGAAATAATTGCATAATGATGCAATCATGTTTTGGGCTTCGCTCGAGAAAGCTCTTGGCATTTTCACTATTTATATAGAATAAATATTCGAAATATTGAGTTCTGAAAAGAACTGATTTCAAAATAATGATTCAAATATTATCAAAGCTTGGAGGAAAACACTTCAATCCAATCTCAATCAGCACAAGAAAGCGAACTAAAATAAACAATAAAAATACGTCAATGCCGCATTTCAATGCCAACTGTCATAACCAAATGTCACCATATGTCACTAGTAGTTCCCTTGCGCGAGACTAGTTATTTTGTTCTTGTCCATTGCAATCTTTTCCAACCAGACATCCCTAGCTAACGTGAAAAGACTATATTAAGTTGCTTGGCTGCGTATGAAAACATGTTGACCTGCACAACATTCTTATTTTGATACTCACAGCTACCAATCTATATATTAATTCCTCCGTGTTCGGATTCGGTTTTTTGTATTCCTTTGAAAATTTGAGCAGTATTGTTGTTATACATGCGAATGCAAGCTACCTTGCGTTTCGTCCCATAAAAAGCAATATAACCATATTATAAATCAGGTTGTTGTGCATACACAACTTGTAGTACATCGTACTACACTTGGTACGAGTATACGGCTTGCATATCTAGGGTGAGACATAAAATTTCTTTAATTTACTCGCTTTTTTGGTTTCGAGCCCTCTCTTTCCTACTCTGATGATCTCTATAAGTTTGTTCATCGATATGACCATTATTGTATGATAAACAGAGATCGCACTGATCTTTTTTTGGTCTGAAGAGAGCGATATTCGGTTTTCTCATTTCTCTTAAAACTAGACTTTGGGAGAGAGGTGAAACTTCGGAATCCTCACAGCGTTTGATGATGTACTCTCGATATTAATCAGCTTTGCTTTAAAATACAGGTTCGAGTTATAATTTGGTCGAAAAAGCACTGCAGTAGTGGCTGGGAAGTTTTGGCAAGGAATCCAAGAAATCGTTCATGAAAGGACGACGCTCTTTTTCGTTCCTCGGAAGGGCGTCTACTTTTTAGTATCTTATTAATGCATTCCAGTCTTGTTTTCATCTGTTTCACACCAGTGCCTCATCATCCACTCATTCAGGCTTAAGGTTCACAGAAACATTTTTTTTGCGTACCTGCAATTGTTTAGAATATTTTTTGAGGTGGTAAAAAGAAGAGGTGTGTTTTCGTGAATTTTCCCTTTTTTTTAGAGGAAACCACATCGACAAGAGTACTAACGTAAGTACTCCTCATATGCCAAGATGTCATTTTTTTCTAACATGAGTTGAAGATTTCCTGTCGGTCTTTCTCTGAAAACTGGCAACACAAACGCTTTGTTTTTGTGAATTTCTCTGAATTGCAGCGTACGCCTATTACTCTCTCCTGTTTTTCGCCAAGTATTATTCCCTCTTTTATCTTTCTTTACCTTTCATACACTGATCAAACGCTGTTGTTTTTCTTTTTGCCTCTTTCGTCTACCTGCCAAAAGAAGCCCTTCCATACTTTCTTCAGTATCAGGAATTTCATCGTTAACATCACCCACGAATACTTCTTCTTGATCATCAGAAGCGGTGTAGCTACTGTTCATAGAAACTTCAGATAAGGGTTCACGGTTTTCAACTTCGTTAGAAGTGACATTAACTTCTACAGACTTCAAATCATTTAAATTAGTTCTTTCCAGATCATCAGTTAGTCTGCAATTAAGTAAATATTATTTGAAATATGTATATCCTATAAAATAGTAATATTGCTTGGATCATAGTTGGTTAATCTATCACACATAATATCATTGGTGTAGTCAAAATTTAAATGTAGTTTAAAAGATTGTTCAGTATTTATTGCAAAATCAATAATTTCTATCTGCTCTTCTGCAATTTCACACGCTAGTATATTCAAATCTTCATCTTCAAGGACTAGTAACGGCATTCCTGGACAATAAAAAACAAGTACTGTGTTTTAAGGAATCTTACTTAATAATTGCGATTCGTAACGCGTTTCACTACACCGTAGCTTCTTCAGACTAATGAATGTACAGAAAATAAGAATGAGAATATAAATATAAATGTTCTTGAGTAATTAAAAGCTTATTGGGTTGCTTCTTCTTAAGTAGTTATTTATGACAGGTATATCCAATAAAATTATGGAATAGATTGCTCTCCGGAAAGATTCAATAGAGGTGAAGGGCTTAAATCGACTTGTTCATTGATGAGTCTACCTGGGTTTCCCAAAGATCTACCTTCCAATATTTATTATCTGTATGCAAAATTTCAAACTGTGGGTCGAAAGAGTGATTATTTTCTAAGAGATGATTCGCGTAATTTGAATCTGATTTTTTATTTGAAAAACTGCGTTTTTGTTCCGATATTCTAATATTAAAATTTCTATGTGTTCTACCAATGTAGAAATTATCACAGTCATTGCAATTCAATCTATAAACACCTGATTTATATTGTTTTTCCCTGATTTGGTTTTATTATTTTTATATATTTGCCTAAATTATTATTAGTTTGGAAAGCTATGTTGAAATTATTGCTACTCAAGAATGATTTCAGTTTCTCACTTGTAATGCCAACGTAGTGTTGAATTTTTGTTTCAATTTATCGACAGGGTAAACTTCATTCAATGCGATTCTACTTTGTTTTTATTTAAAATATTATTTCTTAATTTGGGATTGTAACCATTATTTTTGGCTATTTGTTTAATCAAATTTAATTCTTTGTTGAAATTTTCTGGTGACAACGGGATCTTAATCAATCTATGAATAAAACTATTGAATGCTGACATTTTATGTTGATACGGATGACACGACGAGTTATGTATTATAATATCTGTATGTGACGGCTTATGGTAAATTGCGAAAACATGTTTTCCATTTTCATTCGAAATTGTTACGTCTAAGAAATTTATCGAATTATTGCTTTATATTTCGGTTGTGAATCCAATTTTTGGATGTAACGAATTTATATGATTTTCGAAAATTTTTAACTGTCTATCTGTTCCTGTGAAGCGAATAATGATATCGTCTACATAGCGCTACCAGTATAAACAATATTCACTGAGTGGATGATTATGAATTAATTTCTCTAAATTATTCATGAATATTTCTGCTAACAAAGGACTTAACGGATTGCCCATAATCAAGCCGTCTTGAATAGTATAATATTTGTTATTGAAATGGAAGTAATTTTGATCTAAACAAATTTGTAATAATGAAAGAATATCTGATTTAATGATAGAATTGAGAATACTCTCTACGGTAATCATGCTTTGAAACATAAACCAGCGGAAACTGTTCAACGGTACGCATTTGATGTTTAGGAAATTAATGAACGAACAATGTAATTTACGCGACGATACTAGGAGGAAAGTTCAAAGTTAAGGAAGTTCTCATTCCGATGATCCCGATGATCCCAAACGATATGCCGTTTGAATTAAAAGACTTCAATTTTCGATCCGTCTTGCATTTGCCATGACCATCAACAAATCACAAGGCGGAACAGAGTTCGCCGGGTCAGCTAGTTGATTTATAATCTACACTATTAGATTAAACATGAGTGAACTACTTTAGGCAATTTCAAAGTTACATTACCCAATTACTCAGCAGGAAATAAAGTTCATATCTATTGATTTCAAGGGATTACTGAAAATTAATACCAAGTTTTTATTAGATAAATGTAAAATTTCGAAATTTTGCTCAATTTTGACTTTCTTCTATCAAATGATTTGCCTTTTTAGAATTGGTTGCTTTATAGATGAAACTATGATAATGTTCATTGACTCTAATATTGAAATTTCTGTTAAGTTCTATCAATATACATTTTACTACAACTATCCCATCTTAATTTGTATACCTCAGATTTCTTTCTGTTATCTATTTTACTTTCATTACTCTTGATTTGTTTAGGTAGATTATTATTGCTTCGGAGTAAAATATGTTGTTCGAACTTCTGCTAAAAGTGCTAAAAATGTTGCTGAATTTCCCATCGTGTGTGAGGCCTCCATATCTGCTTTTTAGATTTTGTGAATTGATTCTAAAGCTTTTCGTTTTTTAAGTTATTCAGTTGACATATTTGGATTATAACCTTCATTAAGAGCCAGTTGTTTAACAATACAAAGTTTTTTGCCAAAATTATCTAAAGATAAAGGAGCTTTCATTAATCAGTGAATCATGTTGCGGAAAGTTGCCCTTTTTGTTAAATAGAATGAAACGACGTATCATGAATTACAATCCGTATGAGATGATTTATGAACGATGGAGAAATCTTGTTCGATTTCGATTATGAATTTTATTTCTGGATAAACTGAATTTATAAACTTTTCGGGAATAGTTAACCGGCAGTCTGTACCAGTAAAACATACATCTACATATCGAAACCAACATAAAAACAGATTTTCCACAATACGGCCCCCAATCGAACGGCAAAATGGACTAAAAAAAATTATTTTGCACGCATATCTAATAAAACCAGTATTTCGTATTTCGCGTTGAATTAAAGGATTTACGTTATTAAATTCCATTTTTTCAATAATACCGATAGGGTCCTTAGGTGGAATACTTAGAAATAAGTCATTGGTATCAAAAGAAGCTAAAGGCGGTATAAGGAAGATGTATATATCGTATTTCATCTATTAGATCATATGAATTTTGGCATGAGTGTTTGGGTTTGCATCGACAATATCGTTTCATCAAATCAATTAACAAATGAGTTATTATATCCGCAGGAGCTGAAAACTAAGAAACTAACCTAATAGGGTATTCCGGGTTTAGAAGCTTAATGAGTTTAAATAACTGGGGGACAAGGTTATTTGCTCTTAGTTGGATTTTGGTTATGCCGTTTAGTAAAAGCCATACATCATTCAATTAATTTGAGTTTAGGGCGTCTTTCGTTTTCAAAATATAGTCAGTTTTGTTCAATGCTATAACTTTATTACCTTTTTCTGCTTTGGTGAAAATTATCTCATCCTCAATTGATTTGGTTATTATGGTTTTCAAGATATGATGGTTTAATTTTTGGAATCCTTTGGGTTCATATTCGAGTAATTTTGAGGTTCGAGAAATGTTTGTTTATTAGACTGAACATTTCTTAAGGCAATTTCGATATCTACGCAAAGTTTATCTAAATTTTGGCGGGTATAAATTGGTCGCACGTTGTGTTTGAAACCTTCAATTTTAATGTATGTGGTAAAATATTCATATTACGATGTTATTGAATTTCTATTTTTAGTTTTGAGAAGTGTCTTTAGTGTTCGTTTTGAATGTGAAATATTTTGTGCATCAAAATTTGATTTCAACTCTAGTATTGGAATCTAAAATATCAACAGTGTCTGATCTATTTAAGGGCTTACTACTTTCGAAAAGTTGTTGAATTCAATTGATACGAAAGTGAAATTCATTACCGAAATGGAACAAAACGATTCAATGAACTTTTTTAATTAAACTATTACTAAATAAAATAATAGACTCCATCTTTCATAATGCATTTCCTACGGACATCGTAATTCATAATATGTCGATTCATTCTGTTCAACATAAATTGTCAGCTTTCCACAGCTAATTCACACACTTGTGTTCCTTTATCTTCAGATAATTTACATGAAGAGCTTTGTATTATAGAATAAATAGCTCTTTGTAATGGTTACAATATCATTAGAAATGAGTTACTTGACAAAAATCGAAAACACGAAGCATTAAATTACTATTATCAAAATCTAAAGATCAACGCATGTAGTAAGCCTTACCATAGTTGAAAACACTTACTCCAACAGTTCCAACTATTTACGTAGGTAACCTTTCAGATTTTGCGCCTCTAGTACTATTAATTTTGACAGCTGCTTTCCGACAATTGCGTCGTGTATTTTGACATTTTTCAAGCTAAACATGCTTACAAAACTTTGGCGGCTCAATGGCGTAGAGGATATGATGCTCATCTCCTGCGCAGAGTTGCCTGGGTTCAATCTCCACGAAGTCGGTGCGATTTTTCGGATTCTGGGAATCGCTTGAGCATCCATCTTTCGGAGGATATGTAAAGCTGTCGGTCCTGTCTAACAGAGATGTGTTGGACATTAAGGATCCCTTCCCTCGACACGGAAGGGGTTCGGCAAAATTACCGGGTTAGTGAGGTGACAGAATTCCCCGGTGTGTCATTGGCCGAAAGGTTGAAATTGAGCACGTTAAAGGAATAACAAAAAACTTTGGCGTACGAGTGAGTTTTGTTTTGTTTATAGTCTTTGAAAAATTCAACTTGGACAAAAAATGGAATTAACACGTGAACATTTTCGTGCGATTTTCCATTAACTCGACAACAGTGCGGCGATAAACTTGCTTCGACTTTAGGCGATGAAAATCACAGAACAGACCCTAATGAGAAATAAAAACTCAGTGCTCCGGCATAGAAAACAATATGGCCATCTGCATAGAAACTAGCGCTACACGTGCCATTATGGAAAACTAAACCGAATGGCGCCTTATTTGAATTCTAGATTTCCCACGATCTAATTTAACTTGACTGAAATGGGGTATTTGAACTAGTCTAATCGATGCAGATTATTTCTGCCTCAATTAGACTGTTAAAAATTGAGAAAATAATTAGTATTTTTTCACAATAACACTTTTATTTTAAAACAAAATATATACAGAAAATGTAGCTAAACATTTCCTTCTTCTCATGGTGCCACCTCCTCATCGGAGGTTAGCGACCATCATTTGAAACTCTTCTCTTTCTTGTGCTAGGTGTATGAGTGTGCCAGCGTCTCGTAATATTAAACCATTCGCGCAGATTCCTCAGCCATGAAAACTTTCCGCGTCCGACGCCTCGTCTTCACCCTATTTTGCCTTCCATAATTAGTTGCAAAAGACTATATTTGGTGTTCCTGAGTATATGGCCAAAGTATGATGCTTTTCTTCTTTTTATTGTGGTAAACAGTTCTTGTTCTTTCCTCATTCTATTGATCACTTCTACATTAGTTATTCGATCTACCCATGGTATTTTCAGAATTTGTCGATATAGCCACATTTCAAATGAATCCAGTCGTGACATGGTTCGTGCTTTCAAAGTCCATCCTTCGACGCCATATAGTAGTGTTGATAGCACATAGCATTTAGTTGCTTTCCATCGAGTGTTTAGATTTAGGTTTCTGTTACATAACATGGATTTCATTTTGAAGAAAGCACTTCCGGCTATTTCAATTCTGTTTTATCTCTTGATCAGGATCCCACCGCTCATTCAGCCAGCATCCCAGATATTTATATTGTTCGACTCTTTCTATATTTTGATTTCCTAGATGTATTTCCACATTTATTTTTAGTCCGTACTCCTGGCTGCTCACGTTCAGTTTATCTAATATGCGTGCGGATGTTGTTTATTGGTCTACAATTTACTTTTATACCCATGTCGCTCTCATCCAGTGCCTCTTGAAATATCGTCTCTGAATATAAATTGAAGAGAAGTGGAGACAAAACGCACCCCTGCCTGACGCCCTTACATATTCTTATGTCTGATGATGTCAAGTGTCCAATTTTTATGTGTGCTGTTTGGTTCCAGTAAAGATTCCAGATAATCCTTATGTCTTTGCCGTCCAATCTGATTTGTTTTAACAGGTCCAAGAGCTTATCATGTTTGACATTATCGAACGCTTTTTCATAATCTATGAAACAAGCAAATACATTGTTGCGTTGATCTAGACACTTCTGTATTGAGAATAGAGCTTCTCTTGTGCTGAATCCGTTTCTGAAACCAAATTGGTTTTCACTGACCTGTTCATCAATCCATCTCCAGAGTCTTGAATGCAGAATACGCAAGAATATCTTCAACGTATGATACATAAGGCTTATCAGTCGGTATTCGCTGCAATTTTTCACTTTGTCTTTTTAGATAGTGTGATGAAAGTAGATTTCATCCATTTGTGTGGTATATTTCCAGTGTTGTATATTCGATTCAATGATTTGTGCATAATAGTGATACTTTCATCATGAAATGATTTTAGAATCTCAACGTTAAGATAATCAGGTCTTGCAGCTTTACCGCTTTTTGTTTCGTTCAATGCCTTGACTATTTCCTCTCTAAAATCTCCGGTCCATCTAAATCTTCCTTCGAATCATTCAGTAGTTCCCGCTCATCGCTGAAGCACTCCGTGATGTAGTTTTTCCAGGTTTTTATTTCTTCTTCCTTATCCACGATTAGTTTGTTGTTTTCGTCTAATAATTTGGCTGATGGTTTACGTTGGTAGGTATGTGTCATCTCCTTGATTTTTTTGTGGAGATGGAAACTGTCGTGGTGTTTTGCTAATTTTTCAATTTCCCGGCATTTCTCTTTCAACCATCTCTCCTTGGCCTCTTCAATTTTTCTTTTGATTATTTTATTGATGTTGTTGTATTCTGTTTTGTTCTTTTTTGTAGTCTTCAGTTCTCCATCAGTTGCAGGATTTCATCCGTCATCCATTCTTCTCTCTTCCGTCCGTTCTCCTCTCCCAGAACTTCCCTTGCAATATTCCTAGCCGTATCTCTAATTTTCATCCACATTTGATCAGTTTCGAAGTCACCGACAATTCGATTCAGGTTTTGCATTTCACCATTAAGACGTCTCGTCATCAGAGTTTTTTATCTATGCCCCTCAGTGCCTCAAGGTTAGTTCTTGGCTCTTTAAGATGGTTATTGATCTTTTTGAGTTTGATTCTAATTTTTGCTACTACAGGATTATGGTCAGAACCAATATCGGCCCCCGGATAGGTTTTAACTGATTTTATTACATTTCAGAATCTGCTATTAATTAGGATGTAATCAATTTGGTTTCTGACTACCATTCCCGGTGCATCTTGCGGAGATTTCCAAGTGTATAGCCTTCTTGGAGGCAGTTTGAACCATGTATTTGTTACTACCAGTGACTTTTCCTGGCAAAATTGGAGAAGTCGGTCTCTTCGTTCATTTCTCTCTCCAAGTTTCAAGTAAAATAAATAAACACATGTGAATCAAAAATATAAATCACATAACACAGAAAATAGGAACATTCTAACATTCAAAATAAAGAGGAATTCTGGAATATTGTTGTCAGCCACTAATATTGGTTCTCCATTGCTATCATTGGTCCCCCGTTGGAGGTAAACTGCCTTCACTGCCATCTTCATGGCAGTTACTCTATACTGCTTCTGAAAATAGAAAAAAACGCAGTACTAACTGTCTCAAAGTTTTTATTTAAATGAATTTGAGATCACTCAAAATTGTTGAACATGGTAAAAATCGGCAATTCCTTACTAATCTTGGAATAATAACAATGTATATATTACAAAATATATATGAATTATAGATAACAAAAGGAATATAGGGTGTAAATGACCCAAAAAATTCAATTATCTGGTCATAGATCAATTTCTTTCCCCATGAGTGTGAAAGGTGCGTCGAGGAAGATAAATAATTTCACAGACTAGAAAACATGTTTGTAAATAATAAAAGGGTGTAAGAGCCCAGACAAAACAACGTGTGTAGTACCACCGATTGTATAAGATCGATGGTAAATAAATATCACGCACATAGTAGAATGTAGATAACTTCCTCTTTAAAGTCACAATAAACACCTATAAATGAACCATCAAAGATTGATGCCCTACTTATTTCTGAACCTTTTAGATTTGTTTTCAGTCCCAGAAGTCACAGTTATCTACGTTTTATCCTTAATTAATTCAAAAATTGGAAGACGAGTTACCGAATGTAATTGACAGAAATCGAATTGAGAAAAATGAGACTTGTAAATAACTTTGGCTCTCAAAGCAAAATTTTCCTGATGCCCCTGAATATTCAGGAAAAAGTAAAGTTTATTGTGAATGTCTTCTAAGAATTGAGAAACTTTTACTGAAGGATAAGTCAACTTAAACTTATTATCACAAAATTCCTTGAATGTGATAAAAGTAAGTTGTTGGGGCACTTCGCAAAATGAAAGTTTTTAATTACATACTTGACATTCTGGGACTGTAATTTTTCGCAAAAGGTATCCAGCCACATAATAGGTATCGTAATTGTCAGTTGAAAGAGTTGGTAGGTTTCCAAAGATCTCATTTTATTCTTCATGAACAGAAGATTCTGAATCTTCAGAATCGATGAGTATGTTATGTGAGCTAGTCTGCTAAAAAAGACCAATCATTCAAATTCTCACAATCAATTTCCATTGATTATGGACGATATTAAGCCATTTATGACAAAAGTTTCTGAAGCAGCAATTAATTAGTGGCAGGTAGGATTTTTCTTCCCTACACCATGCTCTCTAATTATACAAAATAAATTTTTTAAAGGAGCCTGGTGGAAGGACCGTAATGAAAAAATTTGAACCCTTCATATCTCGCAAAAAGGCTTCCTTGCCATTTTCATAGCATAGTTCCCGCAATTCGTGGAAGATCTAGTTGCCGTGATCAACGGATGTCATTTATGATTTATATTGAGTTTTCCTTCTGTCAAAAGTCTGAATAAGTTCGCTAAAATGGCTTACAAAATAGAACTTCGAAGAACTATTTACAATTTAGTTGGGCGAGTTCCTAAGCGTGAAATCATCAACATTTTTCGTGGTCAGAATATTTCTGAGACAACTATTTATCGGGTAATAAGTGAATGTGTGCAAGGAATACCATGCTTGAATTTGCCAAAAAGTGGTCGACCGAAGGCTCTGAATGAGATCCGTAGAAACAGGCTCTTAGAAAGAGCAAAGACACACTAGGAACATCATTACGAGAATTATCCAGAAGATTTCGTACTTCTCATGAGACAATAAGGCGAGAATTACCGAATGCGAGATGCAAATATCGTAAAAGGCGTAAGTGTCCAAAATACACCCAGAATCAATTGGAAAATATACCCAGATGTTGCCGCGCCTTAAGAAGGATTCACTTCGCAAATGACAGAACCATAATTTTGGATGATGAAAAATATTTTACATTATCCCATTCTTAAATCAACTGTAATACTGGTTTTCATACAAATAACATAGAAAACTGTCCAAACGAAGTAAAATTCAAACAAAGAAAAAATTTGAGGACAAGGTTTTGGTTTGGTGTGCTATTTCTGAAGCTGGGGTTTCAAGACCATATGTAGGGCATGTGAGAGGCGAAGCTGTTGATGCAATCCTGTATACTGGAAGATGTCTCCCAAAATTGTTAATGTCATCAATACCTATCACGCTGATGACGAAATAATGTTTGGTCAGACTTGCCATCTTCCCATTATGCGCGAGTTACGAGAGATTGGTTAGAGGCTAATAACATCCCATTTGTACCTCGCGGAGATAACCCTCCCAACGTTCCACAAGCAAGACCAATCGAAGATTTTTGGGGTTTACTGACAAGGAAATTCTATGACAATGGATGGGAAGCCCAAAACGAAGAAGGTTTGAGACAGAGAATCTTTCAGAAGATACGAGAAATCGATGTGGATGTCGTCCAAAGACTGATGGGAGGTGTTCGGAGAAAATTGCGCGCCATTGAGCAGAACGAGCACCTATCAATCCTTTAAATACGATTTTATAGAGTTTAGATATGGGGTGAAATCCTAATGATATAATCAATTCAATAAAGTTTTTTTCAGTAATTAGTTTATATATTCGAATTTCTTCCAAAGACTTTTGTGACATACGTTAGTCCTTTCCAGCAGAACGCCAAAAGGGTAAACCTCAAAATTGAAAAGAAAACCGATAAGAATTGGATATAATCCAATATAGGTATCGTAGAATTATTCAAAACTCGAGCTGCACAAAGTATCAACTAAAACTTCACAAATTCAATTTACTTACCATAAATTTTCTAAAGAATCACTAAATTTGATTCGAAGATACCAGCCACGGAAACACCTGAAAAGAAAATGATTTTGGGAGAGCAAACAGCAAAAATAAAAGGAGTTTAGCGGGAAACTGAAAGCATTGACATTGACAGAAATTCGACAATTCATTCATCGGCGATTGAAGTTTGATTGACAGAGTTTGACACTTGACGTGGTTGAATTAGTGCCATCTATATCTATTATGGGAGACTAGATGAAATGTACATACTTTTCTTTATAGTTACAGCTATGTATTTTTATTCGGATGGTATTCAATGACATGTTGGCTAAGAAAGAATTTTGACAATCATTCCTCTGAAGAGGAAGAACCGTGGCGAAGGTATATATGAAGTTTTCTTCAATTTTGTAAAAAACTACAAGCTAGCAATATATAAATTAGTGTGCTTTATAACCGATGGAGGACCAGCAATGACTGGAAACAAAAATAGTTTTGTGGCGTTGTGTCGAATTAATGAAGATTTCCTTCATTTTTTCATTCCATTGCATTATACATCAACAAGTTTTCTGTTCGAAAGTTTCAAACAGTAAGGAAATTATGGGCATTGCAACAAATATTGTGAATTCCATCCGTGCACGTAGCTTGCAAGGGGGGCTCTTTAAGTTGGAGTTGGAAGATCGGGAGTCAGCTGAACACACTGATTTAGATCTTCACACGGACGTCAGGTGGTTGAGTCGCTGAAAATTCCTAGAAAGGTTTCAAGAATTATTGCCTGAAATAACAGCTTTTCTTGACGAAAAAGGCGATGACACTCAGATTATGAAAAACGAAAAATGGCTGACTGATTTGGCATTTTTAACTGACATCACAATGCACGTAAACACCATTAACTTGGAGCTTCAAGGTAAAGGAAAAACTATTATTGAGATGATTAGTGCAGTAAGTAAACGCATTCAAAAGTGAATTGCAACATTTTCCGTCTTTGAAAGCAAGGATTCCTCAATTGAATTACGATAAGTATGAGGCTGAATTATCAAATATTTTGGGACAATTCGAAATGCGTTTTAAGATTGCAGTAAATTGGCAAATATAGCAGCATTTATGAGTTATGCTTTTTCATGTAAATACATTGAGGAATTAATTAGCTACTGAAATAGCAAGTCAGTTTATGTTCTGTTGAAAATGAGTTGGTGCAGATTATATCAGATATACATCTGAAGATAAATATCTGAATCTAAGGAAAATCGTCCTTCAACTAACGGCAATGTTTGGGTCAACTTACTTGTGCGATTCTGCATTTTCTGAAATGAAGATGATTAAGTCAAAATATCGGAATCGACTAACTGACGATCATATGTCTTCATGCTTGCGATTAGCACTCATTGGTAACGTACCATCTTATGAAAAGTATGCTGAGGACATACAGTGCCACGCTTCAACATCCAAAGTCGCTCCTTAGTTATGTTTACTACCATATGTAACTCTTTTATTTTGTAACAACCAATAAACTCGTTATTTTGAATAACTATGAGTTTTTTCATTGATATTATAGAGAAGAACCTAACAAAACCTAACACAAATTGACTAAAATAATGTAGATTGTGCGGAAAGCTAATATCTATATATGCTACGGTACACCCTACCTAGGTAGGTAGGTAGGTAGGGTGTATCGTGTATGTACGACAACCCTCACACATACTTGCAGCCTCTCAGAGTCGATCGTAAGTAGTCTAAAAATATTGAGGTAGATCACCAGCAGTTCAAGTTTGAGCACCCCTGTTTTAGAGGTTCAAGGTAGTTTACATGAGTTCGCTAAAGAGGATGAATGTAAGTAATATACGATTTCAAGCAGAACTAGAATTGAAATTTATGTTTATGGTATCTCGATAATTTGTGTCGAAGAAGAAGTTTTTTATCCTGAAAGGAAACCAAAATGATTATAGTTTCAAATCAACGTTAAACTACAAAACATCATCTTAAGAAAATATATCAGTGGATATTTCGGATTCCATTCCAATGTATATCATAAATATACCTATCAGATTTTGTTTTTCAATTCAAATTAATCGGTCCTTCTCCAAGTTAGGTTAGGTTAGATTTGTTAGTCCAGATTTTTCGAGACAGTACTCAAACATTCTTTTTCAGGTCTGAAAGACATGTGCGGCGAAGATCTGAAACGACATCAAAGCGATCTGAAAATCTTGGATCAACCAAGATTGAACTTATGTGATGGCAGCCTCTCCTCTCTGAATAGCATGGGCAGCAATTCGGGTAGTGATGGGGATAAACCGTCCAAGCAAAAGAGACATAGGACGAGATTTACGCCAGCTCAACTCAATGAGCTCGAAAGATGTTTTTCGAAAACGCACTATCCCGATATTTTCATGAGAGAGGAGATTGCTATGAGGATAGGATTGACAGAATCGAGAGTACAGGTTAGTGCATTTTAAAATTATTCTGACAATACATCTAGATTGTTCTAGTCAAAGAGGATTTATACTTAACCGTTAACCTGACTAGTGATTAAGAATCAATTCGGTCAAGCAAAAGCTATGTTGATGGGTTAAGGTTTAAATATTGAGCTCTATCTGAATTATACTAGGTGAAAACGGTATATCCTGATACGCATTGAAAAATCTGCTTTGGCCTGATATGGTTTTTGCAATCAGTCGCTAACTTCGTTCCTGTTGATTATATTAAAGAAGTCAATATGAAAAAAGGTACATGCTGATTTGCAGCATGTCCGAAAATTATTTTTACATTTACAAGGTATTTTATTACAGATACACATAGCAAAGTTATGTTTGTTAAACGGGACACCCTATATTTCTCATCTTTTTAAACGTTTTTACCAGAAATAAGATGAGTTCTTTCAGATTAGTATATGTCTTAACTGTACCGTTTTCGAATTATTCAGTATTTTGTGAAAATATGTTTTTTTCGAACATCTACTAGAATCGTCTAAGAATCCTAATTTCAATACTAAATTAGCTCATAAACCTAAATATCCATGAACAGTAGGTAAATGTGGATACAATTATTCAGGGCAATTATGTCAAATTATGTTGAGGTTCAAATTTCATTATTTTTCTTCCTTCAAATACAACACTGTGTTATTAGTAACTGAAAATGAAATACAATTTGTATACCTATCGAAATGTGTTAGCAGTTCCTAAGAAAAAATTATTTTGCATTTTATGCTAGAATTTTCACATAATTTCATCTAATTTCTCATTGAAATTCTCAAACGTACTCGGAAAAATATTCGGGAAAAGGGCGTCACAAAATTTCTCCATTCTTCCCGGATACACATTTTAATCCAACGCACAAAATTTCTCTTCCTGTTACTGAGATTGTCTGGTGTAATTATGGAATGTATCTCGAATTATTTGCACCATATCATCATTTGTGATATTTCAAATAGAATATATTTAATGACTACATAGGAAAAATTCCATCACTTATTGAAATGTATTTGTATTTGAGTTATATTATTTAATGCTACTTTAATAATCTGCTTTTACATCATCCTTTGCAATTAATTAGCCTGGAAAACTTCACTCTTTTTTTGTTCGCCAAAAATAAAAAGACCATGGATGGTAGATTTGAAAACCCTGGATGCCATTGGGCAATTCTTTCCCGACTTGAAATTTGTCAAGAAATATAGTGGTGTTTTACTCGTTTCGAACATTAATGCAATAATGCAGTCATCATATTGCACACATCTATTTATATGCATGCATTATATAAATTATATATATGGCATTCGGAAGATGATTAATTATTATTAGAGAATCTTCACTGACAAATCGCAAAAATTTTTTACTATTCAAAGATCCACCAAAAAATCAGTCTCGACAACATAATTATCAACAATCTCTTTCCAAACAATGAGAAACCATTTACGAGTATGTAGAAAATACAAATACGAACAATTTGTCTGTTTTTGCAACTATAGTCATTGAGCCGTTTCAATTGAGGAAGCCATTTTATGATTATGTGCATTCATCAGTAAACAAATTGAATCCCACGAAATTTTCATTCTCTGTCAATTTATTTTGGATCCACTCACGAACCCGATTATTTTACTATAATCCACCTCAACTAATTCTTGGTTTGATTGAATTTGAGATGGCCGATACTTATTTTTTGACACAGAAGATTCTTTTATACCTATATCTCCACATGAGTGAGTGCCTGGGAAGAATTGAGGTGTCTGTTTACTCGCTTCTTGAAGAGGGCCAAATTGTAGGATGTTGGGAAGATGTTGGACGGAAGCGAGTTCCACAGCTCACCGGCCCTGTAAACGAAGGAATTCTTATAGAGAGGTTCGAGAAGTCGTTAAATGTACCGCCATATGGTGAGAACTCCTTGCCATCCTAGTGTCGAAGTGAAACATGAAATTTCCCGGAACAAGGCCTTTCAGCTCCTTGGAGCATCTTCCGTGGAAGTATCTGTGAAACAGAGAAGGGTCAGCAACTTGTCTTCTGAGGGCCTGTGGTTGGAAATCGGGGGTGATCTCCGGGTGGACGACGAGGCGCACAGCCCGTTTTTGAACACTATACAACATCCGCAACGAATGTTTGGGCGCAGATCCCCATACATGGGAACAATATTCCAAAGCAGGTCGAATCTGTACCCTATATAAAAGCAACATCTGAGATGATGTGAAGTATCTGGGTCTGAAAACTAAGTTTAACTGATGCCGACTTAGCTATTGCTGATACATGTTCATGTCAGCGAAACTTAGAGTTTACCGTTATTATTCCGAGAAGGTGCATCAGGAATGTAAGTCAGGGTTTAAGTTATTAAGGATGCAATTTGTTCATTAAACAAGGCTGCATGCCAAATCCTATCGTTCTCTTTAGATGACAGAAGAAGGCTTTAAAGATGACCACAACTTGTATTGATCTATTTGAAAGAAAGCTACGAGGGCTATGCAGCAAGTTCATTAAACAAGGCTGCATTTCAAATATCCCCATGCTTTTCCATCGTTGATGTACAAACATGAATGACGTAGGCGAGCAGATCTCCTGTCGATCTTTGCCTGCGAAAACCATACTGACGGTCGTTAATAATTCCCTGCAACTCGATATATTTGATGAATTCATCATTTATGACTCTCTCCATCACTTTGCTTATAATGGAAGGAAGTGCAACAGGGCGGTAGTTTTGGGGTAAGGACTTCTTTCCGTTCTTTGGGATTTGTTGAATTCTCGCTATTTTCCAGTTGCTCGGAAAAATCTGGCTTTCATAAGAAATCTGAAACAGACGGTTAAGAATAGGTGCCAGTTCGGGAGCACACTTTCTCAGGACGATTGGCGGTATTTCGTCTAGATCAACTGCCTTCTTGCAGTTTAGCTGCTCGAGAGCCCGTCTCACAGGTGCAATGTTCGGTGGTATTGCGTTAGATGAATCTAGTACAGAATTCCTTGAGAACAAGAAAGCAAAGAGATCGATTTTCTCTTTCGGAGATGATGCTTTAGCACTGACTGTCTTCTCCATAGCCCAGAATTAGCTAGTGCCGCTTGCCTGTGCAAGGAGTTTATTATTTACCCCTTCGTTGAAACTGGCCTTTGACATTTTTTTCATCGATTTATACCACCAAGGTTTACGAAACAATAATATCGCAGCATTTATTATGTATGTCCCAAACACAAGTAGTAAATCCTTCCATATAATGAAACAGAATAAAATCAACATAATATGTACGAATAAGAAAAATTTATATTCAATCTTTATCAATAACAAAGATCGACACTATATAGGTGAAAAATGTGGTCTATATAAATTAAATTGTAAAGATTGTCCTGCTTTTTATACAGGTCAAACGGTCATTCATTCAATATTAGAGAGAACAACAAAGAAAATAAATATATTAACAACTGGTTTTTCAGTCAATTGTATCTTCGTAAGTCATTTTTAGATTTCACAAAAACTCAAATTTCACATTCAGGAAACAAAACCGAGTGATAAGATTTTTAAGAATTTATAGAAATTTCATCAGCTTACAAACATTATCTATATATTTCACCTAGTGAAAAGCAAGACTTCTATATCAAGTGAATTCAATATTATTTGGTTATATAAGATTTCTGCCTTATGGTACATCCAACACCTGACTGCAGCGCTGAACAAAGTATGAAAAACATCTCGAGAGATCATGAATAGAAGCATATATACAGGGATATCCACCGAGACCGTCTGTTAAAAACTATTTGAGTTCCAATTAAAATATCAAGCTGAAATTGTATACGCGGCCATAACTAGCGATTTCCAATTGAAGTGAAATATTTTCGGAGTGATACCATTTCCGATTATACCGGAAGTGGGTCATCAATTTGTTATTTCAAATGGCAATCTACCTTTTTTATTATACATCTATAACCGACATTTGAGCAAGGCATAAAATACTCTAATTATTTTTGTTATAAACTCGATTTTTGAGAAACATTTAAAAAAACTGTAGCTCGTAGATCTCTTGCACTACAGACACTATTTCGCTTGGGTGGATAGAAGAAGGATCAAGGAATTTTTTAAGCAGTCTACACATGTCAAATGTTTATTGCGTTGTTTTGTATGATTTTTCAATTTGGCCTTTTTCAAACAGCACTAACTCAATTTTTTCAAATTGCACGTGCCAATTTTTATATCGCCATCAGATGAATCGTCAAATTTCAATGGAATTGTATCAGCATGTACTATACCCATCTCTTATAGTTCCGAAATAATTTGGGAATATATTGAATTTAGATGATTTTGCAAGAACTAACAGAGAATGCTTTGAAATATTTGAATCAAGTAGCTGAACTGGCTACGCTCACCTGACAGTTGCCTAAAGTTAATGTACTTGTCACTTCGTTCATTCGAATTTGATATTTCAACAAGAATTGTTGGTAATTTGAAGTGAAAATTTTTGAAAAACACCAGATTGATAATAAAATGGCTGATTATTCAAACGAGGATATGTTTAATCTCTTTTTAATTCATGGCGAATGTCAAAAAGTGGTGGATAGAGCTTGCAGGCAATTCAACAACCAATTTCCAAATTTGGCGCCTATGAGTTAAACAAAATTTCGAAGGATTTGAAGCAATTTTCTGCAATTTGGAGGAACAAAATACATAGAAACTAGAAGAAAACCAATTCTCGAGGACGACGACAATCAAATTAATACGCTAGCGTATTTTCGTGCCAATCCACATGCGTCCATTAAGTCAGCATCAATGGGTATTGGATTGAGTTATACTTTCATTCAAAGGATCCTTAAGAAACATAACATGCACCCGTATTCTTTTATCAGACTACTAAAATTGAAACCACCTTCCCAAGCGGCTAAATTTCTGTGAAAATTTATTAATTCGGCTTCAAGAAGATGGGACAATTCTGCAAGAAAATTTTATGGTCTGATGAAGCCAAGTTCAATGAAAGTGGAATAACTAACAAGAGAAATCGACATTTGGGTCACATTTGGGCCACATAAAATCCAGATTTCAAGGTTATTGATTTCCAAAATAAATTCAGCGTGAACGTTTTTGCAATTTTAATGAATGATTTGTTGGCTTATCACATTTATGAGGAAAATCTTAATGGACAAAGATACCTAGAAATTTTGAGAGGAACATTAGCAAATTTTTTGGATGGATTACCCCTTAACATTCTGAGGGATTGCTATTACCAAATGGATGGTGCACCAGCACATAAAACACGAGCTGTAGATCGGCAGCTAACAGAAATGTTCGAGGATAGATGGTGGGTTAATCAAGGACCAAAATTATGGCCTAATGCTTTTCGTAATATTGTTCCTGAGGAAACTAGGAGGGCAACTCATCATGTTCGTATACGAGCTGTCAAGTGTATCGAGCAAAATGGGGCCCATATTGAACATTTATTCAGATCGTAAGTTAGTTTTCTCCTATGATGTTTGCTATCATTTATTCGTATTAATGTAATTATCTTCGATGATTGGTTTTCGCTTAGTTCCTACAATTTTTATTCATCCGAATTGTAGAAAATTGCTTCTAATGCTTCGAAATTTTATTTTACTCATAGACGGTAAATTTGGAAATTGCTTATTGAATTGCCTGTAATTCCTACCCACTACTTTTTGACATTCTAAAATGAATTAAAAAAAGATTAAATATATTTTCGTTTGAATACCCAGTGGTTTTATTTCAAATGTGTTGTATATTTTGGATATTTTCAATCCGAAATAACGACGATTCTTGTTGAAATATCAAATTCGAATGAACGAAGTGACAAGTACATTAATTTTAGGCACCTGTCAGGTGAGCGTAGCCAGTTCAGCTACTTGATTCAAATATTTCAAAGCATTCTCTGTTAGTTCTTGCAAAATCATCTAAATTCAATATATTCCCAAATTATTTCGGAACTATAAGAGATGGGTATGGTACATGCTGATACAATTCCATCTGAAATTTGACGATTCATCTGATGACGATATAAAAATTGGCACGTGCAATTTGAAAAAATTGAGTTATTGCTGTTTGAAAAAGACCAAATTCAAAAAATCATACAAAACAACGCAATAAACATTTGACATGTGTAGATTGCTCAAAAAATTCCTTGATCCTTCTTCTATCCACCCAAGCAAAAATTGTGTCTATAGTGCAAAAGATCTACAAGCTACAATTTTTTTAAATGTTTACAACAAAAATAATTAAATCTGTCAAAAGTTTTGACAGATAAATGCCAACAACTTGGGTATTTTATGCCTTGCTCAAATGTCGGTTCTAGATTTATAATAAAAAAGGTAGATTGCCATTTGAAATAACAAAGTGATGACCCACTTTCGGTATAACCGGAAATGGTATCACTTCGAAAATATTTCACTCCAATTGGAAATCGCTAGTTATGGCCGCGTATAAAATTTCAGCTTGATATTGTAATTGGAACTTAAAAGTTTTTAATGGACGGTCCTGTTGGATATCCTGTATATATATATATATATATATATATATATATATATATATATATATATATATATATATATATATATATATATACGGAAATAAATATTTGCAATGAATTTTGAGTGGCAAATTGTCTCGAATTAAATGTTATTGAATAAAATTTATAATATAAAATATTTATAGTTGAAATGGACAAATTAAATCTTTTACTTTGCTTTTTTCTAGAGATGTAGAGTCACATATTTATTTCGGTAGAAATTGTTCATTTTGTAACACTATAATGAAGTTTTTAATTTTTTAAATATTCTTTAAATTTCAATTTTAAATACAATTAACATATGTCCGATAGACATTTGGAGGAGAGTAAACAAATATGAAACACAATTTTGATTCAGAGATCACTCCGATTTTCATCTATCTGTCTGTATGTCTTTCATATAGAGTACCGAATACTCGAATCGGCAATCTTTTGCAACTATGAAAACAATCCAACCTCCAAGTCAAAGCAATCCGAAGGTACGGTGGTTTATGTTGCATTCTGCGGCATATTTTGACACTGTCAAAAGAATCAACCTATAGGTTGATATAGAAACATAAAATTTATTTAGAAGCAGTGTATTATAGGACTGATATTAGAAGAAATTGGAATACTCTAAAATCGAAGCAACAACACAAAAAACTTGTTTTTGCTATCACAATATCACAAAACCCAGCATCAAATTTCAACCCATAGTGAATATTTTCTTAGGAAATAATCCGTTGTCACAATAAACGTTGAAATTATGTATACACATACATTTATTACAGTGGATCTTTACGTTTTCTTCACGAAGGTTGAATTTTGAATTATATTTATTTAATACACCACAAGAAGTTGTTCGAAAATATAGAATTAATTTTACAGTTATGAATAAAAATACTTCAAATTCTAAATCGCATGTTCGTTCTAACAAATTGGAAAAATATAGAATATATACTTTGATTAAAATAGATTGAATTAGGTCCGACATTAAAGTCTTTTTACGAATATGAAAACCTCTTATTACTCCTTCATTATTCAGAAAATTTAGTATGTATATCACAAGCACTATTTCATATTTCTTAACTTTTCTTTTCTTTGTTTATTGATTAAAATATTCCTCGTCGAAATAGAATTTACATAGTATTCCGCCAACAAAACGTTCAGCCTATTTTATTAAGGTGAATATAAAAATAAAACCAAATATTTAAAATATTCGTCGGCGACCTAAAAGGGTTTCCTACCGGAAGGGTTGTGCTGCTCACACGTTTTAACCATTTAGTTTTATGATGGTAGGACCACATAAGCAATATTTGTTGAATCATGTTTTCTTACCTGAGTGAATTTATAGCACAACACGCACACGCATAAATCTGGGGATAGGAAGTATTTTGTGCAATCGATTTAGGGAACGAAACTATTATTTTATTTAGAACATTATTGACATCAGCGTGTCCCATACTATTATATGGATATCCCTCCATATTTCGGGTATTTGTTGATCAATTTCGAAATCTTATTTCAATTGCATAGATATCTGAAAATACTATGACGGAGTTTATTCTTACTGGGTTTTTCTTGGAGAACAACAAATTTCTAGACCTGGTCGCACCTGTGCTTCGTATAAAATTATGAGCTGTGATGGCGTGAAGTACTACTTAGCCCTGAAAAGAAAACTGAGCTTAGCAGAAATAGATTTAGCAATGGCTGAAACATGCCAGCATATCCGTTAATGATCCTGATACCAAGTAGATGCATGTTATTTTTTGAGGAAATTCGATGTCCTTTCATGATTGATGGAGGTTTCCCAGGCGTGACTTATCTGTTGATTGCGTCTTGTTCTCGTTAAAATTGACCCAGTTCAGCTGGCCGCACTTGAGTATAGTCGTCTGCAAAACCAAATACTCTGTTTCCGGTGGAGTGGAACAGACCATTGATCTGTAACAGAAAAAAAGTTAGCAAAATTATGGAGCTCTGGGGTACTCCTGCATTAAGCTGAAAAGATTCACTCGTTGCGCCATCAACTACCACCCGAAACGATCTACTGAAGAAAAATCTACTAATCCATCCAGGCAATTTTTCGGGAAAGTCCGTATACGATTGATTTATTCATCAAGGCTGCGTGCCCAAGACTATCGAATGCCTTTGAGACATCAAGATCAATGGCTCTCGATTCACCATGCTTTTCGATTTCTGAGATGTCTATAAATGCATAACGTCTGCAAGAAGGTCACCAGTTAATCGTTATCTACGGAAACCGTATTGTCGATCACTGATGATACCCTGTAACTCGAGTTTTCTTTTGCGCGCTTCCCAGGAATAGACGAACCTGTTACACCACATGAGTGGGCGCCCAGGAAGAATTGAGGTTTCTGTTTACTCGCTTCTTTAAGAGGGCCAAATTGTAGGATGTTGGGAAGATGTTGGACGGAAGCGAGTTCCACAGCTCACCGGCCCTGTAAACGAAGGAATTCTTATAGAGAGAGGTTCGAGGAGTCTTTAAATGTAGCGCCATGTGATGAGAATTCTTTGCTAGCCTAGTGTTGTGGCAAAACATGAGTTTTCTCAGAACAAGGTCCTTCAGCTGCTTGGAGCATCTTCCGTAGAAGTATCTGTAAAACAGAGAAAGGTCAGCAACTTGTCTTCTGAGAGCCAGCGGTCGGAGATCGCGGATGATCTCCGGGTGGTCGATGAGGCGCACAGCCCGTTTTTGCACACTATACAACATCCGCAACGATTGTATGAGCGCAGATCCCCATACATGGGAACAATATTCCAAAGCAGGTCGAATCTGCGCCTTTATAGAAGCAACAGCTGAGATGACGTGAAGTATCGCTTGGCTCTGAAAAGAAAACTAAGTTTAGCTGACGCCGACTCAGCTATTGCACATGTTCATACCAGCAAAACTTGGAGTGTACCGTTATTCCGAGAAGGTGCATCGAATCTTTGTATGCAATTTGTTGGCCTTGCATCATTAGAGGAGGTTCTCCAGCAGGGACCTATCTAGAAAACGTAGTTACTTGCGTCTTGCTCGCGTTGAAGCTCACCAGGTTCAACTGACCCCACTCAGATATCCTCTGTAAGTCAGAGTTTAAGTTTTTAATTTGTTGACATCTCTGACGCTGAGATTGCGCAGCTGTAATCGGCCGCAGACTACTGAAAGACGAAACCAGGGTACCATCGTCTGCAAAACCGAAGATCTTGTTCTCTGTAGATGACAGATCGTTTATCTGTAACAGAAACAAGGTTGACGAAAAAAAGGATCCCTGAGGTACTCCTGCTTGCAACTGGAAACAATCAGATGTTATACCGTCGACCACAACTTTTATTGATTTATTTGAAAGAAAGCTACTTATCCAACCCCGCAATTTTTCGGGAAGCCCATATGCAACAAATTTATTCAACAAGGCTGCATGCCAAACCCTATCGAAGGCTTTGCATGCAAAAACCATACTGACGGTCATTAATAATTCCCTTCAACTGAAGATATTTGATGAGTTCATCATTAAGGCTCTCTCCATCACTTTGGACATAATGGGAAGAAGTGAGAGAGAGCCCGTCTCACAGTGCGGACTCTAAACTTGATTTCTGCCATGGAAGAATTTGTGGGTGAAATGTTCGGTGATATTGCGTTAGATGAAGTTCTTCGAGAACAAGATAGCAAATAGATCGGCTTTCTCTTTCGGAGATGATGCTATACTTCCGTCGTCTCCAACAAGAGGCGGAAACGCAGATTCGCAAAAATTGGCACTGACAATGTCTTCGCCATTGACCAGAGATATTTTATGAACTGATCGTTTATCACTTTCTCCATGACTTTCTACATAATCGGCAACAATGCGATTGGACGATAATTTTGGGATAGGTATTTTCTCATTTTCTTTGGAATCGGTTGTGCTCTCGCAACCTTCCAACACTTCGGATATGTATAGCTCTCATACGAAATCTGAAAAAGACGGTAAAGAACAGGTTATAACTCTATAGCACATTTTTTCAAGACAGTTCGATATATATATTTTCGAAAACATTCTCGCAAAGAAATCCCCTTTGCTTTAGGTGATGATGCGATAGAAAGGTCATCTCTAATCAAAGGTGGGAAGGATGACTAGCAAAAGTTGTTGCTGACTGCCTTTGCTATAGACCAGAACTGACGAGTTCAACTAATCTGCTCAAAGAGTCTATTCTTTATTCTTTCATTGTTTTTCGCTTTATCAATTGTTGAGTAAAAAATATTCCAAAAACGCTAATATTTAGCTTTAGTATCATCTGTTGGAGTTTTCTTCCATTCTCATAAGCTCTGTTTTCAACTGTGATAGCTTTTTGGAAATTCTTAGTAAACATAGGCTTTTGTGCGGATGTTTTCCTCGCGGAGTTTAGAATGTAGAGATCCATACCTGCCAGGATAACTTCAGTGATAGATTCAGTGCAGACATTGATGTCAGGAACCAAGAAACAGCCGTCATTCAAGAGAAAAGACAAGAGAAACTCTCGCAGCTTGTCCCAGCTGGCTCGGTTGTAATGCCATATCTTCCTAGAAGGCGTTGGATCATTATTACATGGCTGTACGAAGTTGCCTGTGGCAGAAAAAAGGTTGTGGTCGGAGTTGCGTTAGGGTGCTGAGACCTGTAAAACGAATCATCTGGATCTGAAACAAGAAAGACATCGATAGTATTGGGAAAATCGGGTATATTGCCAGGAATTCTTATCGGCTCATCGACAAATTGTGTCGAGTTGCGGCTGATTGCAAAGGCATCCGCTTGCTTTCCTGGTTCATCGGTCTTATTTGAGTGTTGGAGCCTGTTGATGTTGTGGACGTTGAAGTCTCCCATTATAATCACCTCAGCTGACGGATGCTGTAGTATTACCATCTGGAGCCCCCGGAGACAGTTCCCGGAGATCCGACTGAGGAACCAGTTTACCTTCGCATAATTTTGCCCCAAGAGAACTCATTATTTTTTATCTGGAGAAGAAATCCTTCCCACTCTGGAGACCGGATCATCTACCAAGAATCCGAAACTTAGTCATCATTTAGACCAATTTCCGGAGCCTATAGCAAGATTACACCAGGTGACGTGTGTGGTACCATCGTCCACCCAATAATATTCAATGATCTGGAATGGGCATTACGCCAACGATTCTAGCGACTAGCACATAAAAACCTTCTAATCGTAAATTCGGTGTTAATCTTTTTGCAACTGGAGTTTGGTGTTTATCATTCAAGAGTTCATTTCCAAAACTTGAAAATTTAATATAGATCCAATGTCGAATTATTCACGAAGAGAAGAGCTCAAAGATTATTATCATTATACAAATCTCATCCTTGCAAACATGACGATCACGTGTAAGTAGAGCAGGAACTTTCAATAGCTAAATCAATCGGTTTTGGAAAACGAGAACAATTTCGAAGCAGATCGCGATATATTTATCTTCCACAACAGCTAGATCAAATTTCACTAACACAGTTAACGGATATCTATTCTCAACAAGATGGAACACCTAGTCATAATGCGACTATCGACTACTCGAACTTAAGTTTTCAAAATCAATAGGAAATAATGGTTTTCTCCTGCCTGCTAGACCACCTCATCTTTCAATTTGGGATATTCTGCTTTGGTGATATTTGGAAAATGAAATATAACAAAAACAATAAGCCAATTATGAGAAATTACGTAACGTAACTTGTGATTCTGTAGAAAACCTCCATTCACTTAACTAGATTTGTAGAATATTCAACTCGAGTATGTATTTTGTGAATTTGTATTCACAGCGTAATGTCGATAAATTAAAGCAAAACAAAATAGTAATTTGAATCAAAATTATTCTGTAATTTTGTATATATATTCATCGATAGTGTTCATCGGTTTCTTTAAGAACCATGGACATACTAGCAGAGAAAAAATCGATCGAAATATAATGATTTCGTAAATTATAATTGAACTCAGAAAAAATAACTTGGTGCTATTCAGTATCGGAAATACAGCTATGGCATTATTTTGATTCCTACCAACCTTTGCCTCCGCATAACAAAAAGCGGTGAAATTTTTGTTTTTATTTTTTAAAGAAAGATGTGATGAGAATATCATTATCATGTTATATATTTTTGAAAGGAAATCAATTGGGCTTTGTAATCACAATGAAGTTCGTATTTAAAAAATACAACTTCATCATATTTATCAATCGAAATGAGAAAAATTTGCCTTCACCATTATAATCGACTGAGATAATTATCGTTACAATGTAAAGACATTGTTCTCGTGAATTGAATAACTATTATGATAGAGTGTGGATGAAGTTTCTAAAATTTCAAAATTTGTTAATTGCACAAAACTATGACTCTCGGAAGTATCAAATACAAAGTGTTTCCGTTAGGCAAAAAATCGTATTTGGTAAAATAGGTGTTGATTCATTTGAACATAACAGGAATAATGGTTTTCGATATTCTCAAACAAATACAATGGAAGTATTTCATTGTTATTATTCTAATTTACAGAAGCTGGTGTCAAATTAAATGATTATAGTATTAGTGATATTTTAATACAAATTTAGCAAAAATATAGGATATTTGATAATTCATTATTCGCTATTTAACTACTTCTATTGAGTGAGTCAAAATTTCTGTGAACGATAAATCAAATTATAACATATGTAATATGTAAAAGCATCTAAAAACCAAAACCCTCCCTATTTCCGAAGAAAATTAATCCAAAATTCAAATTTCACCAATTTTTCTTGGAATAATATTGGAACAGAAAAATTCCATTGAATATTAAATTTTGAGGTGACTTTAGTAAAGAAGAATATGACCTCTTTGTGAATTGTTTACAGCCCTTTACTTCGTACACATACTCAAAGTTGATTCGTTGAGGGATTCTTGGGGGATAGTGGGCCAAGTATATTGGATAATATCGGATCTGCTGGTTTTGAAAATTACTTGACCTTCTATAACGCCTTCTCGAAATGCATACCAAGCATGATAAATCAGATTCAGGTCAGGAGATTAGGCAGGCCAATGTGAAACATTTTTTCCATGCATTAAGAAATTCGTCTAAGTAGCTTCAGTATAGGGCATTATCATGGATGAATAGAAAATGGTCCCCATTTTCTGCAGCATATGATAGGGTTGGAGAATCTGATTAAGGTAGGGAGAGCATGCAGATAGTTGGTTACCTAAACGAAATCGATTCGGCTATTGAAAGAGATCTCTCCTGAAACCATTTGCAGCTCTGTACTTTTTGGTTCAAGCCTTTGAAAATTATCAGATTATGTCCACAGTCGCATTAGCCTGAATTCTGAGTTCAATCCAAACCGAGATTCATCTGAGAATTTGGCTTCTTCTTGAATGAAAGAAATATAACCAAATGATAGAGTATGTACTTGATTGAGTAAAATTTATGAAGAAGC
Source organism: Cryptolaemus montrouzieri (assembly GCA_013387265.2). Taxonomy (NCBI): domain Eukaryota; kingdom Metazoa; phylum Arthropoda; class Insecta; order Coleoptera; family Coccinellidae; genus Cryptolaemus; species Cryptolaemus montrouzieri. The sequence continues at coordinate 99,697,381 of JABFTP020000185.1, read as the reverse complement.
TAGGCTCCAGACGGTGTTTGAACATTGAAGAGAATCTTCATAATATCCTTACGTTTCTGCCATGTGTTTGATTTATATTCATGGAGAGAAAAAAATTGACTTATAGCTTCTTTTGATGGATGAAATCTAGAGATGCCTCCTCTGTGAAAAGTAAATTCACGATTTCATTGAATATAATACCAAGAGCAAGAAGCAATGCATTCGGAGCTTTCACCAATAGTGACACTCGCAAAGAAGTTAGTAGACGTTCGAGGATTTTAGGCTTCATGTCATGACTACGGTTTTGTACATCGTCCCATTTGCGAGGTATCCCTTAGGACATCTTAGTATTGAAGTTAGACTTGCGGTTTTCACGACCCTTGGAGTTTTTTGAACCAATTTGTTCAGCTGAACAAATCCAACGACATTTCATTGAATATAATACCAAAAGCAAGAGGCAATGCATTCGTAGCTTTCACCAATAGTGACACTCAATTCGATGAAAAGGCGCCTGAAAGTGCAGAAATTATGTTGCGCTATGGCCGCAAAGAAGTTAGTAGACGTTCGAGCATTTTAGGCTTCATGTAATGACTACGGTTTTGTACATTGTCCCATTTGCGAGGTATCCCTTAGGACATCTTAGTAAGTATTGAAGTTAGACTTGCGGTTTTCACGACCCTTGGAGCTATCAACGTCATAGTTTTTAAGCTATTAACAAATTTTGAAATTTCAGAAATTTTAATGTTCAAACACCATCTGGAGCCCAGCTTTTTTATAGATTCCACTTATTCAAGCACATACTCTATCACTTAGTTATATTTTTTTCATTCAAGAAGAAGCCTTATTTAAGTTTTAATGAATGAACAGAGCAATTGGGATGCTTGAGAATAGGGAAAAACAGACGGAAGCTGTACAAACGACGGGCACTAGTCAGTGCTGTTATTTCACGATTGATGACCCGATCATAGGGAAACATATAGTGAGTGTGAACGTCGTGAACGCAAACATTGTGTTACAACACCTGACTGCGTTCTTCAACAAATCGTTAACCGAAATTCCACTAACGTGCGATGATTATCGTAATCACCTTAATTAAACGCTAACCCTGAATATTTCAAGAAGAACTGTTGTCTATAGGTAGCATGAAGTCAATCTTCACTCCAGAAGACCTTGGAGGCATCAACGTATAACAAAAGGAAATCATGCAGCTCAATGTTTGATTCTCAGATGAATCTTGATTTGGATTGCATTCAGAATTTAGGGTAATGCGACTGTGGAGATAAGCTGGTAATTTTCAACGGCTTGAAGAGAACCAAAAAGTACACAGCTGCAGATGAGGTACTGTGATGTTTTCAGGAGAGATCTTTTTCAAAAGCAAAATCGATTTCGTTTCGGTAACCAACTCTCTGAATACTTTTATTCTGGGAGCAATATTCAACCTTCCGTAGAATGTCAAATGTCCCTCACTCTCCGATGTACTTATTATAATCATCGTCAACCAAGACCACTATATAACGTAAGCAGATTTAATGAACTGAAATAGCTTTATATAATTTTTTTTCTACATCCCATATTTGCTGAGACATATCTATCCCAAATATTGAAAGCAAACATATTTTGATTCCATCAAATCTGTTCCACACAACTCTGAATGATTTTTTGTCGGTTACTAGACTTAAATAGGTATCACGTTGATTGAAAATATTCAATATCTGAAAAACATGCATCATTGTTCATTGGAGATTTTTCAAATTATCCGATAAAACATTCTTGAAAAAGCAGTATTTTTATTTGAGAATTGCCTTCTTATACTCTCTTAATATTGTAACCAGCAGAAGTTATGTTATTTATATTAGAAATTTATTGCGAGTACCGTCAACTCTGATGTATTCTTGGGATGTTGTATTAATTGACCTCTGTATTCTAAAAAAAAGCTGTTATTCTTTATTCGTTCGAACATTATCTCGCCATTTATGGTAATTGCATCATAAACTGAGTTCTCCAGTTGTTTCCAGAAGGAAAATGAGGGAACTGTAGGACAGGAGAACTAGGTGGCCCTGCAATAGGTCCTCCACGAACTATCCATCGATTAGGTTAGAATTGAGTGAATCGTAGTTTCACATGTTTTGAAATAAGTTGACAATCTTATCGAGCTGGTAGAAGGTTAGATCGACGATTTTAAAAATGTTTTCTTATACAACAGAAGTTCACGTGTAATTATTTACACAATTGCCAATTGAAAATGTTTTTTATAACATCTTACATTCATGAATACTGTAGATTATTCAGGTATTTCTAGTATTTCTAGTCATCTTGTATAGAATTATTTTTGTAAAAGATGACCAACCTCTTCCTTGTATTCGGCAATCTAAATGCAAGAAAATCGACCTGAGTAAAGTCATCTCAAAAATACTGGATCTAAATCCAAACATAAAGTGAATATCTGTATAATCTTCGCAAGTGTATTCGATTTTTTGGATCAGAATGCAAATTCAAGTACGAAATCTTTCTCATCTTGCATGTTTCTTCCCAAGAAGTAATCTACCAACAATACCTTTCAATTAAAGCAATGCCCAGGAATACCGAAAATAAAATCAGATTTAATAACATTTTATCTCAAAATTAGTGCAAGATAAGTGTTTAGGATAATTTATCCTTGATTACAGTAAGACGCTTTTCGAGGAAAAAATTTATATGGATTTTCGTGTTCTTTGGACGATTTTATCAGGTCTTGGGAGATAGGCATCTCATTTTCAGATGATGTAAAATAGCATCTCAAATCAGAGATTTCAAATTATCGATAAGTCTCGAAGCTTTCGCCAAAAATTTTTCAACTGAAAAATCGAAAGAACTCTCTGAAATAAAGACTCTCACTGTTATCATAAATTTAAATCAAATAGTTTTATTTTATTAAATGACGGATTCACGGAGTATTCTAACAAATAGGTCAAATATTTCATTTTGAAATAGTTTTCAAACGATTATCCTTCAATAGTAGAATCCAACTAAGGCAGGTGCTGGCAAACGGAAACTAGTTGCAAATGAAATAACAAGAGAGATAGCTTTACTCTTCAGATTACTACAGTAGGATATTTAATCCTTTGTAGATGGAACTTCCAAGTTCTCGGCAAATTCTCCCCTTGATTGATATAAATTGAATCCATCCCACTGTTTCATTTTAATGAAATTTCCGAGTTAGTCATTTAAATTCTTGAATAGGCTTCCGCATTTCGGTTTTTACTCATTTTGTGTTTTGTGCAACAGAATTGTTTAAAAGAAACTATCTGAATTTTCTAATAGTTTTTTCAAAATTCATTTGATTTACCTACGTAATAGTTATGGGTCGTGCAGGTCTTAGTGATCATTATATTTGGCTTAAAACTATTCAAGTCGGAATGCTCCGTAGTGCTGTTGAAATAATTTTATGATCAGCGGATGCTGGACTCAAAATGGTGCGGTGTTTACACGTTTATCTAGTTCTCTCTGAGATTGTAAAAAGCCATGATTCATTGAAAATCTTTTGGTTCGCCAGCACGAAGTGTAATTGTTTATGAGAATTTGTAAATAACCAATAAAAATAATAGAATGACCATTAAAACTACCTTTTTTCAAAAAAAGATAGTATTTGAGAAAGCAAAATCTATTTTGCTCTCTTAAATATACTGTGTGATTCACCAGTGACGCGGTGCTCTGTAGCTCGTACACTCTTGAAGATTTCATTTTTGTTCGAACGGTATTGTATTTAGAAAGTAAGAATCTATTTCAGGAATTTATTTTTCAGTGAACAGGGTGTCCCAATTTTCTATAAAAAAATCTTGGGTGGTTTCTTCAGATTGGAAGACCACTTTTTTGTTCCACATTCAGGAGCGGCCTAAACTCTGCTATAATGCCTTTAAGTAATAAATAATAAATAAGCAATATTTTTTTTTCCGTAAAAATTCATGAAAATAGGCTCTCACATCATCGCATACTCCTTCGGCCAGAGAGGATGAATACTTTTTCCTTTCGTTTTCTTATTGCCCAAGGATAGCCGTATTGATGAATTTAAATAGATTATCCTCATTTTCTACAGGAATGACTCAAAAAATTATTGAATATTGTAATTTTAAAATATCATATCTGGATTTTTTCAAATGGAACATCCTGTATTTTATTATTCATGTCAACGCATGAAATATTGTACTATATTTTTGCAAAAGTAACCTTATCCTTATTTTCGATCATTTACGAAATATTCGATTATTTGTAAAAATTTTTGATGAAAATTCTACAAACCGTATCAAACTCATCAACATGCATCATTATTCGCACAGAAGTTTTTTTTCTGTAATGATTCAAGTAGTAGAAAATGAAACCTAAACAATATAATTCTTCTAACGAATGATAAAATCAAGATGATTAAAACCTAAATCGAGGTATGTGTTGACATTTTTTCTTATTTGTGCCTTCTGTCAGGTATCCGGACATGTCATATTCTGCATTTTACATGGTGAATTATCAGTGTTTCGTTATTTAACATTGTTAAAGTGAGGTTTGAACCCAATTTTCTCAATTGACTGCCATGAAGTTCTCCAAAGAAGAAATGGTTGATATGATTTTTATTCTGGGTGAGTGTGATAGAAATTCTTTGTTGGCAAGTAGAGTTTATGCACAAAGTTTTCTTGTTAAGAGGCATCCTGATGCAAGATGCTTTGAAAAACTTCTAATTAGATTTATCGAAACGGGTAATATCGCTTACAAAAAACATGAAAAACAAAAAACTGCTACAGCTGAAGACAACCAGTTATCAGTTCTGTTGACAGTGAGAGAGGACCCATATGAAAGCCAAACAGGGATTTCTCAGTTAACAGATATAAGTCAAACTACCGTCCAGAGAATCTTGAAAGTGAATAAATTTCATGCATATCATGTACAGCTGCACCAGGAGCTGAACAATCAATACTATGAAAATCGAATCAATTTTCGCAATTGGGCAAGTGACAAAGTAGCGGAAAATTCAAATATGTTTAACAGAGTTCTTTTCTCGGACGAGGCAACTGTCCACAAGAATGAGTTTGTTAACAGGCACAACTTTCATTATTACGCCACGGAAAATCAACACCTTATGAGACAAATAGATCACCAGCATCGTTGGTCCTTGAATGTATGGGCCGCTATAGTAGATGGATATCTAATTCGGTTGCACTTTTTCGACGGGCACCTCAATAGTGAAATGTATTTAGATTTTCTGCAAAATCATCTACCAAAGTTACTTGCCGATGTACCAGAGCATATAAGACAAGATTTGTGGTTTCAACAGGATGGAACACCGGCACATTACTCACATCAGGTTAGGAGGGAGCATTTGAATCATGTATTTCCAAACAAATAGATAGGACGTGGTGGTCCTCTTAGATGGCCAGCTATGTCTACGGACCTTACAAGTCTAGATTTTTCTTGTGGGGTTATATTAAGGGCATCGTTTACCAGATTCCTTCTATAACACAGTTGGATATGAGACAGAGAATAGTCGACGCCTTTCAGTCAGTTTATCCGCAAATATTGTCGAGATTTCAACGGTCTTTGCTCAGAAGGATTGAGTTGTGTCTACAAAGAAACGGGCAACATTTCGAACACTTATTGAAATAGTTCAACACTTTGTAGATCATCTCACCAAGAACCAATCAGTTACGTATTTCATACACGACTACCTTAAAATATCTCCATTTCTCTGATCAAGTATAATGATATGTACTAATAAACTCTTCTTTCGCGTCCTCTGATTTTATTATTTTAGTTTATTTTTTTTTATTTCGAAAATGGTCGAAGATAAAGATAAGGTTACTTCTGCAGAAATATGGCACAATATTTTATGCGTTGACATGAATGATGAAATACAGGATGTTCCATTTGAAAAATCAAGATCTGATAGTTTTAAAATTACAATATTCAATAAATTTTTAAGTCACTCCTGTATAAAATGAGGATAGTCTATTTCAATTCGTCAATAAAGCTATCCTTGGGTAATAAAAAGTAAATGTAAAAAAAGTATTCATCCTCTGTGGCCAAAGGAGCATGCGATGTTGTGAAAGCCTATTTTCATGAATTTTTACGGAAAAAAATATTAAGACGAAACTACTCACCAAAAAAACTTATTACTTTAAGACATTATAGCAGAGTTTAGAACGCTCTTGAATGTTCAACAAAAAAGTGGTTTTCCAATCTGAAAAAACCACCCAAGATTCCTTTATAGGAAATTGGGACACCCTGTTTACTTCAAAACAAATTGCAGAAGTAGATTTTTAATTTCTAAATACAATATCGTTCGAACAAAAATGAAATCTTCAAGAGTGTACGAGCTACAGAGCACTGCGCCACTGGTGAATCACCCAGTATAATAATATATAACAATGAGAAAGCAAAATAAATTTTGCTCTCTCAAATACTACAATAATGTAGCGAATTAATGCAAATTTGTATAATTGCATTCGAAATTAATGATGAAAATTAATATTTTTCCAAATCCATCCAACATTGCCAGTATTTTTCACCATAAGTGGCACCTTATAATTTTTTGTTCAGTGACCAACTTGTTCATTTTTCTGCTCTAATGATAGGAGGTTATTCTTTATAAGTCTCTTATTTCATTTGCTATGATTAGTTTCATACCTGATATCACTTTTTCTAAAGCAACAGAGGAACTACTCTTCAAAAAACAAGTTAAGTATCTTTTTGACTGGAAGTATTCTTCACGTAGAAGAGAACATATATTGAAGATGTTTGTCGTATTGTAAACATTGACACCACTATAAATCAGAGTATATGAAAGAAACGACTGATTCAGAGATCTATATATATATATATATATATATATATATATATATATATATATATATATATATATATATATATATATATATATATAAAATGTGTTCAAAACATAACTAAGGGCACTCATTAGATGATAATCAAATCAGTGTCTGAGGTAGAAACTTTTATAACCCGTATTTGTAATTTTAGTAACAATAAAACTTTTTTCACTTCAACCACGAATAAGTTATGACATTACTGGATTACTTCAGGATCTATTTTCATATTCATTGAAATATTCACTCTCTTCAATCTCATATATACGATGAATTTGGATGGAACACATCGATCAAAGCAAATGGAAATGCGTGGAAATCAGCACCTAAAGAAGCAAGAGTTTTACATTAAGCGTTAGCGAGAATTCAAAATGACAAATGCATTTCCCAGGTTTTGTGCCACTTTTTCATTAGTCGAGACGAATTAACTAGTTCTATAAAACGAATATTCGGTTCTGCATTTTGTACCATTTAGTCAATTTCTGTTCATATTTTGTTCAGCCTCATAAGGATATATGATGTGAAATGATTGAATTTCGATGTTCAGTTACGCATCCATCAATAAAATGTATAGATAGAAATATTTGTGCTGTTACTGAAATCAGTCCTTGTATTTTTCATTCAAATGACAGGAAAGAGAATAATACAATTTATGGCCGAATATGTTTCGTGTACAAATTCTCATATATATTATGATATAGATTAAGACATGAGTTTCATACTAGTGAAGTCTTCAAAATCTACTACACATACAATGGAAGCAAACTTATTCACAATAGGCGTAATTTGATTTTCTATGAAACAGGTAAATCGGCCGTATTCTCCACAATCAATGTAAATAACTATAAATATCAATATATAGAGGCTTATGAATCAAATAAGATCAATTGATCTCCAACTAATTTCATCGTATCCTTAAGTTTTGTATCCGAACCTGAATCGGCCTTCACCGAGCTGATAATAGAATAAAGCATATTTTATAACAAATCTAGTATATTAAAAATACACACACCACAAAAATTGTCCCATCACCTGGTATTCTGAATTCCACAATCGATTGAGCAGCTCGATCGCAGTTTCTTTGTCAACATATGTTTTTGGACATATAAGGGGGAAAAAATCTTATCTATGTACTAACATTTGTTTCCATATGATCTCAAACACGTCTGAAACAAGAATGAGTTTATTTGACTATCAGTGTTCATTTAATTTCTCTTCAGTTTTCACGCTAAATTTATGCAAGCTTTCTATGTTTCTTATTGATTTTTGAATCTTTGAATTTATTGTAATGGCTGCTGAACGTCCTGGACGCTTTTTGAGTGATCATGAAGTGGTAAAAATTATAACAATTCGTTACAATTTTAATTGAATTGTTGAATGTTAACCAAAACAATTAATCGGTACCACGAAACAGGGAAATGTTGAAGAAGGGCCAGACAGGGAAGAAATCAGATAACAACACCAGTTGATGATCGTTGACTTCGATTAACTGCACTAAGAGTTCGGCACTGTACGTCTAGAATGCTACAAAATGAACTTGCAGTTTCCAGAAATGTACATATTTCATTGCAAACTATTAGGAACAGGCTAAGAGAAGACGATATCAGACTAAGGGTGGCTTCTATCAGCCCGCGTCTCACCAGAGAGCATCGAGTTGCAAGACTTCAGCTTACGAGGGAACATGCAAATTGGGGTATTCCAGAATAGTCGAATGTTCTCTTTTCCGAAGAGTCCAGGTTCTGTCTAATATCAAATGACAGACGCATACCTGTATACAGACGACCTGGGGAACGGTATCAGCAATGCAATATCTGGCAAACCAAAAACTTCGGAGGGGGCTCAGTAATGGTGTGGGGAGGCATTTCTTTCCATGGTCAAATTGAGTTAGTCCTAGCGAATAATGGAAGAATGACAGCGGCCAGATACATCGCAGATATCCTTGGCTCCATGTTGTACCCTTTGGCCCAGTGATTGGCGAAAACTTCATTTATATTTCTGCAAAATACCAAAATTGATATTTCAAGATGGCCATCCAGAAGTCCCGACTTGAATCCCATAGAACATGTTTGGGACAACATGGGATGGCAAATTCAGCAACGTAGGATGCCTTGTAGAACAATCCAACAACTAGAAAATCTGCTTCCTGATATTTGGAACTCAGTGACTCAAGAGTACATCCAAAATTTATTTGAGGGGCTTCAGAGACGTATGCTGACAGTAATTAGGGCCCGGGGAGGAAACACTCGATTTTGAAAATGATTAGTAACCATTCGATGCAAGTTGATTAGTCTCTTCGCGTATGTTTGAAGATGGTAGAATTTTTAATTTTTCATCAACTCGAAAATTGTTGATATTTTCCTTCATTTCTTTTGAATGATATCTTTTCATTTCACACTTCCGAAAGTTACCAAGCGACTCTTGAATGACCAACCTAGAAGTTTATACAGTATTGTCGTAAAAGTAGGGTAATGCGACAATTTTTGTGGGGAGTGTATATTAGAAATGGGTTGGCCGAAAAAATCCAGGATAGTCTATTTTTAATTATGTAAAAATAATTATTCTGAATTAAATAATGCTACATCAAGATAATAAGAAAATTTAATCCTAAGTTAAAGTATAAGACGTATAGAATGTGAAGCCGTCGGGTTACCTATTATTTACCTAGGCGAACTACAAGGTTGGCAAGTATAAACAGGTATGTCGATGCCAGTAACTTTCACTTGCTGGATAAAAGAAAAAACTTAAATTCAATATAACCGTTGTTTTTTTGCGAACATGTTGATACAGAGTTGTCAGTAAAAATCCGGCCCTAATAGCGGTTTGCGAATTTTAAAGATTGAAATTTGAACGCGAGTGGAGCATTATTTTGGAGCAATTAACATTTCAGTGGCAAAAAAAATAATTCAATATCATACGTACGAGATGTGTCCTTTCTGGAATAGATAGGGTACCCCGATGTAGCTTGTTAGGATGCTGGGAAGCAATGTGCGACACTGATGAGCTCCTAATAAGAACGAAACCGCAGTCTGCCGCTTCGTTTCTCGGCGTCCTGCTTAGTTGCACTATTGTGGCTTTTGGGGGATGCGTGCATGGCGGGCAGATTTGGGAACTAGCTCTTGTCAGGAAGGATTATTCATTGATCTACGGATTTTTGAATATGGTTTCTCCTTTCTTCCGGTTTCTCGTCCGTTGATCCTGGATCGCACCAGCCATTCTCAAGTCGGAGTATAATTCTGCTAGAATTATATTCATCACATTTAAATACGTCCGCGAAAATCTACGAATTAACATATATATAAATTTTCAAAAATTCCTATCCGAAACCAATTAATATGATCATTAGGAAAAATATGAGTTTCTGTTCTACCCAATAATGGGTGAAATTGCCGAAAAAAAAAGTAGAATGAAAAACTTGCAGATTATTGAAATACTTTTTCCAACAGTATCTTTTAAATCTAGCTTGGAATGTAACTTATCGAAGTTTATCAAAAACCGGCAATAATTGCATTTTGACTATTTTTGTTGTGTTTTTATCCAATTGCTATGAACTCATTTGAATGTTTACAGAAATATAATTCGTGGTAAATGAAATAAGAACGTTTTTCAAAATTTACAAAATTTCTTCTTCGATTCATCATATTTATTTGTTTATATACCTGAGATGATTTCTAACTGAAATGAAAAAATGTTAATAACAAATGAAAGGCATATGAAAATTTAACGGATATTCACATGATTTGCTTTGTGAGGTACCTAAAGCTATGGCAGTCATTTTTTCTTTCATTCAGCTTAGCGAGACGGCCAAACTAGGTTTAGCCCATTCCATTGTCTGTAACCGAAGACCCGCGATTCGCTTAAATTTTATACATGGAATTGTTAAAAATTGATGAAACGAAGTCCTTTATTTTCTTCAAATGGTACTATTCAAGAATAATCCCCTGCAAGGCAAATTCTGTCACTATCACCCCGAAATTTTACATATAGGAAAGGGACTGTGGAATACCTCCTTGAAAGGTTGTTCAATTTACTTCATTTTTGTTGTATTCATGATCGAGAAAATTAAGATCTATCATTCCCTCCAGAAAAATCTAGATTTCTTCCCTTTGAATCAATAAATAATAACGATGTTTCACTTTGATGGAATGTTTGTTATCGATCTTCCCGTGCTAGAAATTTTTTCCAGACCTTCTAGATTCAGTTACTTTTGGTTATTCGTCAAAAACATAGGTGAATTCTGTTGTATTTTTCATAGTTTTGAAATCCTGAAATAACGGTGATTTGGTTGAAGATGGTGACACACTGAAAAAAAGCATTGAAACAGTTAACTTTTTCGAAAATAATAACTGTGCTAAAAACTCCGCCGATTTTAAACAAAAATAACTCAGGAAGATATTTGTGACTATCTGAAAAATAGATTTCCAGGTTGTTGGTTTGGTAGGGGCTACAGAATGGCCGGCAAGCTTGCCTGATTCAACATCCCTCGATTTGTCTTGGTGGGGCTTTCCCAAGTCTGAAGTTTATAGTGTTTATAGTTGTGAGAATTACGGGAAAGGTAGTTCAAGCTTGTCAGCAGATAACACCACAAATGTTGCAAAATGTTAGGCAATCTTTCGAAACGAGATTGTACCAAATTCATGAAAGTAATTGGGGACTACTTTGAACATTTGTGATAGAAATGTAACACAATTAAAAAACTGAAACGATATATCTCATTTCATAATAGATTTTCATGAGAATGATAGAAGTCCAAGCACTGTTACTTTTTAATTCATAGCACTTCGAAAAGCAGACTGATAGTAATATCAGAAAAATTATCTCACTCAATTTCTTTTGCATCATAAAAATTTTCGGGGTGATAGTTGACAAAGGTAGGAGGTGGATACGCAAACGTTCAAATAAATAACAAAAATTTTTCTGATTGAACCAAATCGATTTTGAAAGAAGATTTTCAACTAACGGAGATCGTTAGGAATCGTGGAAACCTGGAATTTTTCCAACCAATTCTTGATTTCGATTCGTCACATGCTATTCTAGAAAATATATATATAAACGTGGTCTTGTAGAGAATGGAATCAATTCGCGAATTTTTTTCAGCAACTTCACCAACTATTCTCCTATTTCTGTTTTTTTTCTATATGACTATATTTTCTGTTTATTTTTTTTATTTCTGTATAACTTCATACCTATTCATTGCCGGCTCGGTGACATAGAGGATATGATGCTCGTCCCCTACGCAGAGTTACCTGGTTTCGATCCTCACAAAGTCGGTGCGATTTTTCGGATTCTGGGAATCGCTTGAGTGTCCATCTTTCGGATGAGATATAAAGCTGTCGGTCCTGTCTAACAGAGATGTGTTGGACGTTAAAGATCCCTTCCCTTGACACGAGAGGATTCGGCAAAGGGCGAAAATAGAGCACGTTAAAGGAATAACGAACAAACAAACTAGTATCCATATCTTATATCATTCAAATTAGAACTGATGTACAAACAACCAAATTTATATGGAATCATCCGATATTTCGAATATTACCTCAGGGATTTTGGAAATTTGGAAGGATTGTTAGAATTGATGCTTTTTGGGATATTTTAATTGAAGAAAGGAATAAATTGAAGTTTATTTTAATGAGGAAACAAATAAAAGAATAAGAAGAATAAGAGGCTCTCTCCGCATGTAGTAAAAAAATTGAAAATTGTTTTCTCACGGAGTAGGTGTTTTTTATCGACCTCAGTAGCTTGTATTATCTCCTCTTGCCCTGATACAAGCCTGAATCCGTCTAAGCATGCTTTGGATTAGCTTTTCGACCTTCTCTGGGGTGATATTCTGTGGCGGCTTGGATGAGCTGTTATGAGGTTCTTGGATTATCCTGGCGCGACATAATTTTCCTTTGAGATTATCCCATAAATGTTCAATAGGATTCAGGTCTGGAGAGCAAGCTGGCCAGTCCAAAATAGCGATTCCTCTGTTTCAAGATAATGTCGCGTAAGGTTGCTGTTATGCGGAGGAGCATTATCTTGCATAAAAGTGAAATTCTCACCATGGGCACCTCGCCAGAATCTCACAATGGGCTCCAGCACAAGGGCCACGTAATTTCTAGCCGTTACACTCGCAGGAAATTAAAACAAATCTGTTTTGTCTCCCAGCATAATGTTACCCCAAAACATCAATCTGCCCCGTTGGTATTTCGGAATTTATCTTGCTGCTCGGAGTCTAGCTTGTCTTCCACGACCCTTTAAAATCCGAATCCGGCGGTTTTCTGATCGAACACCAATTCTGGTCTCATCCGAAAACAGAATATTTCGACAATTTCGGTGCTCGATACACCAATTAAGTCTGCTATTTTTTTATCTGGTTAGCTCTGGAACTCTTAAGGGCCTTCTGCTGTATAAATCCCTTGAACGAAGTCTTTGACGTATAGTTTCGACTGATACACTGATGCCTGTTGCTTCCAGAAATAGCTTTTGGATTATCGGGTTCGACGCACTAGGGTCTCTTCTTCCAATTTGGCACAAAAAGCGGTCTTGTTCTTCAGAAGTAATCTTCCTACGAATTCTGCTAGGCCTACTTTGCAGAGATTGTAGCTACACATATCGGGCGTAGGTTTTGAAATCATCCCCCTGTGATACCCCCATTGTGGCCGCTATATCCCTCTGTGTCACCCCTTCCTCAACGAGAGCAATTATTCGACCCCTCTGCACATCAGTTGATCCAACGTAGGGCATTTTCAATTATGATTACAGGCTTTTTTAAATTTTGAGATTCACAGTTTCAAATCTCAGGGACGACTTAGTACAATAGCCGGCTCAGTGGCGTAGAGGGTATGATGCTCGTCTCCTGCGCAGAGTTGTATGGGTTCAATACCCACAAAATCGGTGCGATTTTTCGGATTCTGGAAATCGCTTGAGTGTCCATCTTTCTGAGGAGATGTAAAGCTGTCGATCCTGTCTAACAGAGATGTGTTGGACATTAAACGTCCCTTTCCTCGACACGAGAGGGGTTCGGAAAAATTCCCGGGTTAGTGAGGTGACAGAATTCTCCGGCGTGTCATTAGCCGAAAGGTAGAAATAGAGCACGTTAAAGGAAAAACAAACAGACTGAGTACAATATCCCGAACATGTGGTGATAATTCAACATTTCTTATCATACTATCCAGTTTTTTCACAACAAAAAACTTTATTCTTCACAAGTAGTCAAAGATCCCATGGTTAAAAACAATCAATAATGTGAAATACAGAGCGATTCCATATAAATTTGGTTGTGTGTATATGATACTGTTATGTTATCTGAAATATATTTCAAACTACCTTTCAGAATAAGGTAATTATTCAATCAATAATAATGGTTCAACAGAAATTCATTAGTACAATTTTGGAAGAAAATTCAATTCAATGAATTTCGATTAAAACAGAAAACTAAAATTTTCACACTATAATTAAGAGAATTCTGGAACTTCTAATGCATTCAGATAATTTAAAAGAAGTTGAATAATAAATTTGTGAAAAGAAGTATAGTGCATTTTTCGAGTATGTAAGGATATCAAAGTTTCTAGATATAAAAGTCCATAAAAGTTCCCCTTCCAAAATAGCTCAGGACCTGCCATGATTAATCTAAATTAAACGCAAAAAATCAAATCATCATTCTTCATTAAACATTTACACCCACATTTGACTGCGTAATAGAGCTTGCTTTGGAAAGAAGGGTGGAACTTGCGGCAAACAACGCTAGCAGGGCTCTTACGAGGGTGTGATGCTCACAAACCCCAAGATATAAATCACTCAAGGAAAAATATACGTGAAATATTTTCATGATGTTGTTGCAGTCTTTTATGGTTGAAATATGCCATAAAATTTCATCATACATCAGTTTATGTGCTCGTAGACGAAATGTGCTGAGTTTGATATTCAAAATTTCGGTCTCACCATTCAGCAGTGGATCAACTAAATTGACCTATTTGTAAAAGACAAAAGTTCGTGTTGGTTTTCCGGGGTGTTATCGAAGTCACAATTTATGTATCTTGTAAAATCTGCAGTAATTTATATTCACCATATTTACCGAACGGCTGATAAGAGAACGTCGCGATATAAATTGCGACATCCCTTTCAATGGGTGAATTTAGCGATAAGCAGAAGAAATATCTGAAAGATCTACTCAGTGACCTCAATTCATCACTAAACAATAAGATTCATCAACTTGAAACAAGTATAACTGCGAAACTTGAAGATGTAAGGTCAGAATTCCGGAACTGAATCGGAGTTCGAAGAAAATTCTTTTGGATTTATGGAGATTCTTTAATACGTGAAGTACTCCTCAACTAGAACAGTGTTCGTGACTTAAATAATTTTGTTAAAAAGAAAATTTATTATAAGATATACTCACGACAAAAGTCTAAGGATAACTCGTATTTCTTGGTTGATTATTGAACTACTAGTAATGAGTGATGAAAATATTACTGTAAAAATTATTGTTATTAATAGTCAGCCGAAATTTCTAAGTTTAAACAATGATTTACATTTTACATTTATAATTAAATTACATTGCAATCATGCAGTGGTGCACTTGAGTGAGTTTTTTATACAACCACCTATTTTTGATATGCAATTAGTGACACAGTTACATTTTCTAACTCTTTCGTCAGGTATTAATGTATGTCCAGTAAATAGACCCTTTTAATCTCCCAACCATTTTTGTAGATTTGGTAGAATATAGTTACTACATATTGAACGATTATACCGGGACCGTCCGTTAAAAACTTTTTGAGTTCCAATGACAATATCAAGCTGAAATTTTATACGCGGCCATAACTAGCGATTTCCAATTGAAGTGAAATATTTTCGAAGTGATACCATTTCCAGTTATACCGGAAGTGGGTCATCACTTTGTTATTTCAAATGGCAATCTACCTTTTTTATTATAGATCTAGAACCGACATTTGAGCAAAGCATGAAATACCCAAGTTGTTGGCACTTATCTGTCAAAACTTTTAACAGATTCAATTATTTTTATTATAAACTCAATTTTTGAGGAACATTTAAAAAAATTGTAGCTCATAGATCTTTTGCACTACAGACACAATTTTTGCTTGGGTGGATAGAAGAAGAACCAAGGAATTTTTTAAGCAGTCTACACATGTCAAATGTTTATTGCGTTGTTTTGTATGACTTTTTCAATTTGGCCTTTTTCAAACAGCAATAACTCAATTTTTTCAAATGGCACGTGCTAATTTTTATATCGCCATCAGATGGAGCGTCAAATTTCAGATGGAATTGTATAAGCATGCTTCATACCCATCTCTTATATTTCCGAAATAATTGGGGAATATATTGAATTTTGATGACTTTCCAAGAACTAACAGAGAATGCTTTGAAATATTCGAATCAAGTAGCTGAACTGGCTACGCTCACCTGACAGGTGCCTAAAATTAATGTACTTGTCACTTCGTTCATTCGAATTTGATATTTCAACAAGAATTGTTGGTAATTTGAAGTGAAAATTTTTGAAAAACACCAGATTGATAATAAAATGGCTGATTATTCAACGAGGATATGTTTAATCCTTTTTTAATTCATGGCGAATGTCAAAAAGTGGTGGATAGAACTTGCAGGCAATTCAATAACCAATTTCCAAATTTGGCGCCTATGAGAAAAACTAAATTTCGAAGGATTAGAAGCAGTTTTCTGAAATTTGGAGGAACAAAATACATAGAAACTAGAAGAAAACCAATCCTCGAGGATGGCGACAATCAAATTGATACGCCAGCGTATTTTCGTGCCAATCCACATGCCTCCATTAAGTCAGCATCAATGGATATTGGATTGAGTTATACTTCCATTCAAAGGATCCTTAAGAAACATAACATGCACCCGTATTCTTTTATCAGACTACAAAAATTGAAACCAACTGACCTTCCCAAGCGGCTAAATCTCTGTGAAATTTTCACATTCTGAGGAAGTGCTATTACCAAATGGATGGTGCACCACCAAATAAAGCACGAGCTGTAGATCGGCAGCTAACAGAAATGTTTGAGGATAGATAGGGTAATCAAGGACCAAATTTATGGCCTCCGCATTCTCCGTACCTGACGCCCCTTGATTTTTATTTATGGGGCAAAATCAAGAGTGAAGTGTATCTTATTCCTGTAAGAAGTAAAGAAGAGTTACTAGAGCGCATTCATAATGCTTTTCGTAATATTGATTCTGAGGAAACTAGGAGGGCAACTCATCATGTTCGTATACGTGCTGTCAAGTGTATCGGGCAAAATGGGGCCCATATTGAACATTGCAGAAAATTGCTTCTAATGCTTCGAAATTTTATTTTACTCATAGACGGTAAATTTGGAAATTGGTTATTGAATTGCCTGCAATTTCTACCCACTACTTTTTGACATTCTAAAATGAATTATAAAAAGATTAAATATATTTTCGTTTGAATAACCAGTGGTTTTATTCCAAATGTGTTGTTTTTTTTGGATATTTTCAATCTCAAATAACGAACGAAGTGACAAGTTCATTAATTTTAGGCACCTTTTAGGTGAGCGTAGCCAGTTCAGCTACTTGATTCAAATATTTCAAAGCATTCTCTGTTAGTTCTTGCAAAATAATCAAAACTCAATATATTCCCAAATTATTTCGGAACTATAAGAGATGGGTATAGTACATGCTTATACAATTCCTTCGGAAATTTGACGCTTCATTTGATGGCGATATAAAAATTGGCACGTGCAATTTGCAAAAATTGAATTATTGCTGTTTGAAAAAGGCCAAATTGAAAAAATCATACAAAACAACGCAATAAACATTTGACATGTGTAGACTGCTTAAAAAATTCCTTGATCCTTCTTTCATCCACCCAAGCAAAAATTGTGTCTGTAGTGCAAAAGATCTACGAGCTACAATTTTTTTAAATGTTCCTCAAAAATCGAGTTTATAGCAAAAATAATTATAATAAGTGCCAACAACTTGGGTATTTTATGCCTTGCTCAAATGTCGGTTCTAGATGTATAATAAAAAAGGTAGATTGCCATTTGAAATAACAAAGTGATGACCCACTTCCGGTATAACCGGAAATGGTATCACTTCGAAAATATTTCACTTCAATTGGAAATCGCTAGTTATGGCCGCGTATAAAATTTCAGCTTGATATTGTAATTGGAACACAAAAAGTTTTTAACGGACGGTCCCGGTGGATATCCCTGTATAGGGTGATCCACGAAAACCGGAATTGCTTTCATAATCCATATGTTTACGCCGCTGTTTAGAATATTTAGAACTTCCCTGTAGATAGTAAATCAAACTTCTTCATATCGCGTTCGATGTATTAACATCAAAGGAAACGAAAAGACAGATGGTCACAATAATGCGTTTCCCCGCAGTAAAATATGAGATGGTATAGAACGTATACATACGAGTCTTTCTTAGAAAAATTATTCGCATAGCGTATAGAATCATAATCATATAGTTTACCCACCTAATTACATCGCATAGTTAATCCGCATTATAATACTTAGTGAACCCGCAAAAATAGCTTTTCTATAAGTGAAAGGTGAAAGACATCCATCTGTCTTCAAAACCCTCGGTTCGGTCGCAAAACACGAACTTTCTTCATTTCCTTCCTGTCTACACCTTCCTATTTTAACCCTTACAAGAAGTGAAAGTGTCTCAGCATCGATCGAACAGGAACGAGGTGAGTCATTATTATACAGTCTACTTTTTCCAAATTTCATAGTTTTCCCGCACCAGAGTTCTAGAATTGGTTCATATCATTTGAGCCATTCAAGGCTCAATCACCATAACTTCCACAATTATTAAGTTAGAGCTTTCATTTAAGATTCTTTGGAATGCCAAAGGATGATGGAATACAAGAATTTCCAACAAATATCATTTTCTTTACAATTCAGAATGGTCGCCAGGCTCAAAAGTAAACTACATTTTCAATTCGCTGGAATTTTTTTTCCATAGAATATTGAATGTGATCCATGAAATCCAAAGTCAATTGTTTTCGATTATTTAGAGGGATTGAACATGAAAATCGAACCGAAGAAAATTCCAGTTTTGTATGCGAAGCGCAAATTTGGATTTTTTTTTCACCTCATAACTTCCAAGATTCTAGAGCAGAGGTCGGGGAACCGGGGTAAAAATGAAATTTTGGGGTGAAATGAAATTTTGGGGTGAAAATGAAATTTTGGGGTGAAAATGAAACTTTTGTCAGTAAAAGTATATATTTTTAAGTTGCTATTTTATAAACCTGTTAGTATTTTTTCAACTTAAACAATTTAGCGACATATGCAGGCCACGCCATCTCGAGTTATATCTTTGCGCAGTAAAACACAGCCCGAGCTACCTGCTCAGTCCGTGATATGCCCGTCAAGATACAAATACATTGACGGGTCAGAGAGCGAGTTTTTACTAGTTAGTTGCTGACAAGACCCCAATTTATCATTAATCATAGATAAACACCTCAAAAAAGTCTAGGAAACACTTACCAATATCTTTAAAATATGAATTTGATGATACGAATTTATAGAAATCTTTCGGTTTTTGTTAGGATGTATTGTATATAATGTATTCTCAAGAAAACAAAATAATATTTGACTTCTCCAAAGCACCTATTATAAGAAAAAATTTGAAATTTGAAAGTGACGAAATTTGTTAAAACAAAAAAAAATTCTGAACTAATATTTTCGGAACGATATAGAAGCACTTATATTTTTCAGTACCCAGAAGGTCCACCTCTGTTATTAATGACACTTTGGCATCGTCGCGGCATGCTCAATATTAAATTGTTTATTACATTTTGGCCTAAGTCATTCCAAGCCCCCTGAACTGCTAATCGTAGCTCCTGTTCATGATGGAAGACGTTTCGACGCAGGAGATTTCTTTTCAGGGTGTCCCACACATGCTCGATGGGATTCAGATCTGGGGATCAAGATGGCCACGGTAGAAGATTGATATCATTCTCTTCAAGAACGTTCAAGACAACTCTTGCACGACGAGGAGGGGCATTATCTTGTTGGAAGAGTGGATTTTGACCCATTGTTTGGAGATACGGTACCACTACAGGTAAAACTATCTCATTTGCGTAAGAATTTCCTGTGAGGTATACCTCCCCAAAACATCACTACCCCGCATCCCTGTCTAACAACTTCTCGAGCATGCTGGAGACGTTTTTGCTTTCCAGGTTCCCTCCATATTCGAATTCTTCCCGAATCGGGATAATAACTGGTCGGAAATTTGTACATTATGAACTCGTGATAGCTCTTGAGCTAATTGAGATGCTGTGGTAGTACGATCTCTTCTGGCTTGTAAAACCTAAAATCGGTCTTGGGCGACTGTAGTAATCCTGAAACGACCAGTATGGCGTTCTTCTACGCTACCTGTTTCATTGAAACGCGACCATAAACGGTTTATGCCACTTGGGCTACTTCCCAGAAACCTGGATACTTCCCGTTGTGAGCTCCCAGCTTGGAGCATGCCAACGGCTCGTAACATCTCTTCTCTAGTCAAATGTCGTCTTTCCATGGTCGAATCACAAAACTTGAATCTTTTATTTATTTTTACAACAGAAACAAAGTGCCAACTAACTGATTTCAAACACTGAATACATGAAATTATTATAAAGAAGCGTCGCATCTGCTGCATTTTTAGTTTTTTATAAAAAAAACTGAAATCTGTTACGGCACTCTACATAATTTGGTGAGAAATTGATGCAGGTGTTCATTTCTTAAAAAAAACCATCCATATTGATCGTTCTGGATACGATGTATCGATATTCAGAAGTGTTCCCTAGACTTTTTTGAGGTGTTAATATCGATCAAGGTAAGAAATCCAATTTAAGTATTTTATAAACAATTCTTTCTGTCTCCTTCTGATGGCAGCAAATATAAAAATAACATACCAAGACGAATTTCTTAATTACAGTTTTACACAAATAAAAGACAATGGTACAATGAGACCACAGTATGATGAAGAAACATTTAGATAATTTGCATTTACACCGCGAGAATACTTTGCAAATTTAGAAATATTTGTTGAAAGACAAAGATTGAATAGCAACTTGTTTGGTACATTCGATCAGCGTTCAGCATCAAGCTTCGAAGTAGCCTGGTTGATTGCTCGAAATATGAAACCATACACTATTGGTGAAGATTTGGTTAAACCAGCTGCGGTAAAAATGGCAGTGATTATGTGTGGTCAAAAAGAAGCGAAGAAACTGAATGCAGTGCCCTTGTCTGCGAGAATTATGGAAGAAAGAATTTCTATATGAGGGGCCGTTCAAGTATTACGTAAGCAGAATTTTTTCGATTATTTAAACCCCTCCCCTTCCTCTTTGTCAGCAAAAGTAAGCAATGCTCTCGAAGTTGCTATCTAAGTGGCTTTTGTGGTGACCGTCTGGGCCCGAATGAGCTTAACAGGGACTGTCGATACATGTCTGCGTCCCTCTGCAGAATTAGATTTTCTGGGAATCAAACGAAGATATGTTCCACTTCGACTGATGTGAAATCCTATTTCATGTAATTCTTGTGTGAGTTCATCAAGACTTTTCACGCTGCGAATAGATTCCGTTCGTCTTCTATCATCTGCTGCACTTCCAAATTAAGCAATATCCGCAATTGTTTTCAATAGTAATGGTTGATCGTTTTCTAGGCTAGGACGTCCCACTGATTCCCTCAGAGATTATTTCTGGATTTTCATGACAGATATCTTCTAACTTTCTTCTCATATCATGCCTGTGTTTCTTCTGGGCAACTGCGTTTTGAATCTTTCTGTTTAAAGACTGTTTTGCTGCTTTTAATTCCTCGCGCAATTTAATGATCTGTTTATCAGCTTCAGTATGGTTTTGTATCGTATCTCTGGCACAATATAAAGCATTCGGATTTTTTTTGAGTAGAGCAATCTTATTTTTCATAGATTCCTGAGAAGGTTTAGCTCTGTTTGAATTTGGGAGGCTTTTACTTGCTAACATTCCATTATCAATAATAAAACCAAGTAATGTGTTTTTGGAATTTTACTTAATAATTATGATTCGTAACGCGTTTCACTACACCGTAGCTTCTTCAGACGAATGAATGTACAGAAAATAAGAATGAGAATATAAATATAAATGTTCTTAAGTAATTAAAAGCTTATTGGGTTGGTTCTTCTTAAGTGGTTATTTATGACAGGTTTATCCAATAAAACTAAGGAATAGATTGCTCCCCGAAGAGATTCAATAAAGGTGAAGGGCTTAAATCGACTTGTTCATTGATGAGTCTACCTGAGTGTTTGTATTTGTTGATTTCTAAAGTTTCCCAAAGATCTACCTTCCAATATTTATTATCTGTATGCAAAATTTCAAACTGTGTTTGAAATGAGTGATTATTTTCTAAGAGATGAACGCTTAATTTGAATCTGATTTTTATTTGAAAAACTGCGTTTATGTTCCGATATTCTAATATTAAAATTTCTATGTGTTCTACCAAGTAGAAATTATCACAGTCATTGCAATTCAATCTATAAACACCTGATTTATTGTTTTTACCTGATTTGGTTTTATTATTTTTATATATTTGCCTAAATTATTATTAGTTTGGAAAGCTATGTTTTGGCTATTTGTTTAATCAAATTTAATTCTTTGTTGGAATTTTCTGGTAATAACGGGATGTTATCTATGAATAAAACTATTGAATGCTGACATTTTATGTTGATACGGATGACACGACGAGTTATGTATTATAATATCTGTATGTGACGGCTTATGGTAAATTGTGAAAACATGTTTTCCATTTTCATTCGAAATTGTTACGTCTAAGAAATTTATCGAATTATTGCTTTCTATTTCGGTTGTGAATCCAATTTTTGGATGTAATGAATTTATACGATTTTCGAGAATTTTAACTGTCTATCTGTTCTTGTGAAGCAAATAATGATATCGTCTACATAGCGATACGAGTATAAACAATAATTACTGAGTGGATGATTATGAATTAATTTCTCTAAATTATTCATGAATATTTCGGCTAACAAAGGACTTAACGGATTGCCCATAATCAAGCCGTCTACAATAGTATAATATTTGTTATTGAAATGGAAATAATTTTGATCTAAACAAATTTGTAATAATGAAAGAATATCTGATTTAATGATAGTATTGACATGATTCTTTTCTAATAATTCTTCAACTAAGTAATACGTATCTTTCGTAGGAATGTTGGGAAATAGATTCTTAACATCGGAAGAAATGAGTTTGGAATTAGGTGGTATAATGGTATCTTTGATATTGGCAATTAGTTCGTATGAATTTTCAACCGAAAATTTAGATTTAAAATTGCAATGTTTTATTAGCAAGTCGTTAAGGAATTTTGAAAGTTTGAAAGAAGGTGACGTTACATAAGAAACAACAGGTCTAATAGGGTAATTAGGTTGATGAAGTTTTATCAACGAATATAATTCGGGGGATTGTGGATTGGAGTTAATGAATTTATATTTTTCGTGGTCTGTAATTAATGATTTAGTTGTGACAATTACGTTTTTAACCACTTTCTGAAATTTTGCGGTAGGATCCTTAGTTGATATTATATAGTTTCCGGCTGTTAAGAATTCTTCAGTTTTTGAAATTTAATCGATTTTATTAATCGCGATGACGGTGTTACGTTTATCTGCTTTAGTGAATACTAAATCGTTCTTGGTACTATTTTCTAGAATTGGTTTTTATTATCTTATAATCGGAACTCCAATGAGGTGATATTTCGAAAAGTCTTCTTTGATGATTTTTGCTGTTTGATGTTTGGCTAAAATATTATCTTTGGAGTTTTTGAGAATGATTTCGGAGACTATGCCTAACTGTTCAAAATTAGTTTTATTTTGTTTTGGATGTAAATTATGTTTGAATCCTTTTTCTAATAGATCTTTTTGTGGTTGTGTAAAATCAGTTTAATTAGTGAATCTGTCAAAAATTTATGGTCTGAAATTTTATCAGTTGAAGGTTTGGGTGAAGAAGTTTTGAATTTAAGTGAATTTAACTTTTTCTGTTGTTGCTGAAACTTTTTATGAATTAAAATTTTGACATCGTATCTGGAGTCAGAATCTAAAATATCAAACTCAACAGGGTGCAATCTAAACAATAATTCCGTATGGATTACCTTCAAATATATGTTGGCAACGTCCCTCCTGTTGTACTGGATCTTCTTATCCTCTTTAATCTGTTGTTTCTTATGTAACGGCACCTTCTTTCAAACTTTCAAAATTCCTTAACGACTTGCTAATAAAACATTGCAATTTTAAATCTAAATTTTCGGTCAAAAATTCATACGAACTAATTGCCAATATCAAAGATACCATTATACCACCTAATTCCAAACTCATTTCTTTCGATGTTAATATAATACTTAGTTGAAGAATTATTAGAAAAGAATCATGTCAATAGTATCATTAAATCAGATATTCTTTCATTATTACAATTTTTTGATAAAAATTATTTCCATTTCAATAACAAATATTATACTATTGAAGACGGCTTGATTATGGACAATCCCTTAAGTCCTTTGTTAGCCGAAAGTATTCATGAATAATTTAGAGAAATTAATTCATAATCATCCACTCAGTAAATATTGTTTATACTGGTATCGCTATGTGGACGATATCATTATTTGCTTCACAGGAACAGATAGACAGTTAAAAATTTTCGAAAATCATATAAATTCATTACATCCAAAATTGGATTCACAACCGAAATAGAAAGCAAAAATTCGATAAATTTCTTAGACGTTACAATTTCGAATGAAAATAGAAAGATGTTTTCGCAATTTACCATAAGCCGTCACATACAGATATTATAATATATAACTCGTCGTGTCATCCGTATCAACATAAAATGTCAGCATTCAATAGTTTCATTCATAGATTGATTAACATCCCGTCATCACCAGAAAATTTCAATAAAGAATTAAATTTGATTAAACAAATAGCCAAAAATAATGGTTACAATCCCAAACTAATCAATAATATTTTAAATAAACAAAGTAGTATCGCATTGAATGAAGTTTACCCTGTCGATAAATTGAAACAAAAATTCAACACCTTAACCTACGTTGGTTAGTTTAGTGAGAGATACAAGTGAGAAACTGAAATCATTCTTGAGTAGCAATAATTTCAACATAGCTTTCCAAACTAATAATAATTTAGGCAAATACATAAAAATAATAAAACCAAATCAGGTAAAAACAATAAATCAGGTGTTTATAGATTGAATTGCAATGACTGTGATAATTTCTACATTGGTAGAACATATAGAAATGTTAATATTAGAATATCGGAACATAAACACAGTTTTCAAATAAAAATCAGATTCAAATTACGAATCATCTCTTAGAAAATAATCACTCTTTCGACCCACAGTTTGAAATTTTGGATACAGATAATAAATATTGGAAGGTAGATCTTTGGGGAAACTTTAGAAATCAACAAATAACTCAGGTAGACTCATCAATGAACAATTCGATTCAAGCCCTTCACCTCTATTGCATCTCTTCGGGGAGCAATCTATTCTTAGGTTTATTGGATATACCTGTCATAAATAACCACTTAAGAAGAATCAACCCCATAAGCTTCTAATTACTTAAGAACATTTATATTTATATTCTCATTCTTATTTTCTGTACATTCATTCGTCTGAAGAAGCTACGGTGTAGTGAAACGCTTTACGAATCATAATTATTAAGTAAAATTCCATAAACACATTACTCGTTTTTATTATTAGCTCTGTTCATCTGTTTTTTTTTGTTTTTGCATTGCTGTTCTTATTCAACACTGAGTATTAATTTATCTTCTTCCTGTTCTTCAGTATTTGAAGCTGGCTGTATAACTTGTGTCTTTTCTGCAAGCTTGCTGGACGTCGTTGCCTAAAAATTAAAAGATCCTAAAGGTACTACTACTAGATTATCTTATTAATCTACAAAAATATAAAGATAGGACTAAGAAGGGTAATTTACATTTTACCCACTGTAGTGAGAACGTACTGTTTTAAATTAAAATTCATTAATCTATTAAGTGTTTCCATTTAATATAAGCAGTGCTGAAAATACAAGAAACTATTATATACCTTAATTTTTTCAGAGAAGAACTTATAACTTATATAATTATCAATATACAATTATTTTTTGTTTATTAACTCTTTTACATATTGTATCAAAAGACTTCTTTAGCCTACATAAGAAACTGCATTTAAAGAGCACTGTCGGGAATGGAAACCATCAGAAACTTACAGTAAACTAACTGTATTTTTGTAACCAATCGTCAGAGACAATCATATAGAATAAATCTAATATAATGAACATACTTTGAGGTGGACCATAATATCTTGTAATGATCGTCTAAATTAACAAAAATAAAAGAGAAAATTTTGACGATTCCTAATGTTTCTATGTAGTATTCATACTTATAAACGTTTTATCAGTCTCATCTTGGGAAAGAGTGTAGTACATTGGATTTATTCTTAGTCGCTGCTTGCAATTCTTCTTCAATTCTCTTCGATACAATAATATCAAGTTCCTTGTCGGACTTTGCTTGTAATTTATAATTACGCCACACGTCGTTAACTAAGTGTATATTTTGTACTTTCATATTTGTATGAGATTTTTTAACTTTCAAATAATTTTTGGTATAACTTGGATTTGTGTATTTGAAACGACATTAACATTGAACTGGCTAATTTAATTAAAGGTAATACTAATGTTAACTTGCTTTGCTATGCTAAGAATACGTCTACCAACTCGTCGTTGTATCCAAACGAAACATTACACTGAGTAAACACTGACGCAGAAGTTAAGACAATGGAATAGCGCGCGGTAAAATTCCTCTACTCGGTTCTAAGAGAGTACACGCATTACTTGTTGTAGAGGAATCCTCGAAAATGCGTTTCGTGTTGTGGGTTGCCATAGGAGTAGAAAAATAAATAAGAACAGATCAGATGTAATCATCATCATCATTATCTAGACCCCCCTACCACCCATGTCATCAAAAATAAGTAAAACAAAGACTTGCTTACGTAATACTTGAACGCCCCCTTAGCAGAAAATGTGAAGAAACAGGTTATTTCCGCATTGGAACAGGCTAAATATTTTGCAATTCAGCTCGATGAGACAACTGATTTTAGTAGCAATTCACAGCTAATAGTATATGCTCGCTACAAGGGTGTAGATAATTTTGAAGAGGAATTACTATTTTGTTCTACTCTTGGGTTGAGATCTCGTGGAATTGATGTCTACACTAAAGTAAATGAACACTTCAATGCGGAAAGTCTAAAATGGGAAAACTGTATTTCTCTATCTTTGGATGGAGCTTCAGCTAGGCTGGGTCATATCAATGATTTTCGGCTGTCGTAAAAAAAATAACCCAAATATTGAAGTTACTCACTGTATGATCCTTCATCAGGCCCTTATGGTCAAATATTTAGAACCTACACTGGAAGCCGTCATGCATGATGTCATCAAGATTGTAAATTTTATCAAGGGACATGCACTAAGCACGCAGCCATTTCGTGAATTATGTCAGAACGGTGAAGCTGAATATACGAACGTACTTTATTATACAGAAGTAAGGTGGCTCTCTCGCGGAAATGTACTAAATCGAGTATAGACTCTCAAAACTGAAGTCGACATTTTTATGGGTTATCAAAAAAATATTCTCGCATATAAGTTTAAAATCTCTTCCTGGGTTGCATATCTCGCATATTTAGCGGACATTTTTGAGAGTATAAATATATTAAACAAAGAATTGCAAGGAAAGAATAATATCATTTCAGATAGAGAAATAGTATCAGCGTTTGGATTAAAGCTGCAATATTGAAGACAGAAAGTAGAACATAACAAGATAGCTTCTTTTTAAAGTTTAGCTTTGTTTTTGGAAGATTGCGAAAATATTACTTTTGCTGGCATCAAGGATACAATTGTAAGACATCTTATCAAACTCAGAGGGCGGTTTTCAGATTACTTTACAGATCTTGATACACGTACTATCAGTTGGATTGTAGATCCTTTCAAATGTGAATTTGCTATGATACCAGAATAACCTTCAGATTTGGCAGAAGCAATTCTTGAATCTAATAGTGAAGCACGTATTCAATTTGAGAGTAAACCCAATCTGACGTCTTTTTGGATTTCAAAATTGCACATGAAGAGACGGTTAAAAAATTACTGCCATTTAGAACAACAAATTTGTGCGAACAAGGCTTTTCCACTCTAATGAACATAAAAACGAAGAACAGAAATCGATTAAACGCCGAAGACTGTATTCAAATCGCTCAAATAAAAAGATCCTAATTTTGAAGAAATTGTATCGAACATGAAACAACATCATTTCTCCAAAACGTGAAGGAAGAATGTTTTCAATTCTTCTTTTTTCAAATTTTCAATTCTAATGTTTGTTTGTACCACCAAAATTATTATTATTATTATAATTTGTTACAGTACTAAATTTTCTACCCTCAATTGCACCCCAATGGGTTTCAATTTGTATATATATATATATATATATATATATATATATATATATATATATATATATATATATATGCTGTTCCTATTCTTACATCTTCTTTTGGAATTATTAAATGGTCTAAAACTGATCTAAATGAATTACAATGTCAAACAAGGAAAATGCTCTGTAAATATCATAAGCACCACCCAAAGTCAGCTGTTCAGAGAGTTACACTACCTAGACATCTTGGAGGTCGTGGATTAATTGATTTGAATAATCTTCATAGTAAACAGATTTTTCATCTACGTTCCCATTTTCATGATAAACAGAGAACGTCTAAATTACATGATATTGTTGTTGCTTCAGATTATAATCTTACACCTCTGAACTTGACAATGCAAAAGGTAGATTTTGATATATTTGATGATAATCCTAAAAAGACAGTTGGATGCAGAAGGAATTACACGGAAAGCACCTAAAGAATTGAAAAATGATTATATTGATGAAATTGCATCGAATAAATGGTTACTATCTGGAGAGTTGTTTGCTGAAACAGAAGGCTTGGCAATTGCGATCCAGGATCAGGTTGTTTTCACGAGGAATTATAGAAAATATATCATCAAACAAAATATAGATGATTCTTGCCGTAGATGTTTCTGTTCTTCAGAAACAGTTTTCATATATTATCATCTTGCTCAGTCCTTGCTTCAACAGATTATTTAGAAAGACATAATGCCGTCGCTAATATTATTCACTTTAATCTAGGAATTAAACATGACCTAATTCCCAAAAGAAAAAATTTCAAAAATATGAACCTGAGATTATTTGTGAAAATGACAAATATAAACTTTATTTTGATAAAACAATTCTTTGCAACAGAGCTGTAAAACACAATAGACCAGATATCGTTCTTAATGATAAACAGAATCAAATAACATATATAATTGATATTGCTATACCCGACACACATAATATACAAAATAAATACAATGAAAAGATTTCTAAATATATGATGCTTGGCGACGAGATTACAAAAATGTGGAAAATGAAGAAAATATTTATTCTACCGATTATTATTTCTACAACAGGCGTTATTCCTAGAAATCTTCACAAAAGTATTGAGATTTTGGGTCTGAAGAAAAATTTGTTTGAACAGTTACAAAAGATAACAGTCATCAAATCTTGTAATATTCTTCGTAGGTTTCTTTCCGAAAATAATAATGAGGTAGAGTCATAGGTTTTCTCTTTAGTTTATACTGCTCAGAATCTCATTTCATATTTTATTTATTTGTTTATATAAATATAATATAATTAACTGACAATTTTGTCATATTTATATTCAGAGCAGTATTCTATTCGATCGTTCACCACTTCATACAAAGGAAACTATTAATGAGTAACATTCAGTGTTACTTGACTAAGGTCCGTACACTGGATTTTCCGGGAGAAAGCCTCTGATACTACTCGTTGGTACATTGATATCATTGTCTGATGATGCTATAGTATGTATATATTCTGGTAGATTGATATATTCTCATAACATTTAACGTTATCCTAATATATAATTACTCCAGGATATGTTTTGATTATAATCATTGCCTGGCAATGGTATTAATTACCGGGTGGTGGATTTATATTTTTCATGAAATCCGTTTGATTGCATGAACAGATATATAGGCAACTCGTCAAGGTAAAACCCCTATATATATATATATATATATATATATATATATATATATATATATATATATATATATATATATATATATATATATATATATATATATATATATATATATATATATATATATATATATATATATATATATATATATATATATATATATATATATATATATATATATATATATATATATATATATATATATATATATATATATATATATATATATATATACTCGTTGGTACATTGATATCATTCTCTGATGATGCTATAGTATGTATATCTTCTGGTAGATTGATATATTCTCATAACATTTAACGTATATATATATATATATATATATATATATATATATATATATATATATATATATATATGTCTGAAGTTGTGCCAAATAATCGTCATTTGCGGGAAGTGTTGATTTTCTTCTTTCATTCGAAGAAAGCGGCTGAAGCTCATAGAGAGCTCCAAAAATTTAAAATTTACGGAGATGTTGCTCTGAGTGAAACAACGTGCCGGGATTGGTTCCGTCGCTTCAAAAACGGTGATTTCGATATGGACGATCGTCCCCGTGATGAAAGGCCAAAAATCTTCTAAGACGCTGAATTGGAGGCATTGCTCGATGAGGATCCGTGCCAAACGCAAGGAGAGTTTGCTTCAGCCCTAAGAGTTACCCGCCAGGCCATTTCCAAGCGATTGCATGCTTTGGGAATGATTCAAAAGCTAGGAACTTGGGTTCCTTATGATTTGAAGCCGAGAGCGTCGTTTTTTCGCCTGTGAACAACTGCTCCAGCGGCAAAAAAGAAAAGGTTTTCTTCATCGCATCGTAGCGGGTGATGAAAAATGGATTCATTATAGCAATCCAGAGAAAAATAAAATCTTGGGGACTGCACGGTCATGCTTCTACGTCGTCGCCTCGGCCGAATATTCATGCTGCGAAAGTTATGCTGTGTATTTGGTGGGACCAAGTCGGAGTTATTTATTATGAGCTGTTGAAACCTAACGAAACCAGCACTGGGGAACGATATCAAACTCAATTCATGCGATTGAGTAAAGCACTGCGCGAAAAACAGCCACAATTCGAGCAGAGACACGAAAAAGTAATTCTACAGCATGACAACGCTCGGCCTCACGTTGCCTAACCCATTAAAACCTACTGGGAAGTCCTATACCACCCGCCATATTCCCTAGATATTGCACCATCCGATTATTACTTGTTCCGTACGAAAAATGGCTTGATTCGTGGATAGCCTCAAAAGACGAACACTTCTACCATCACGGTATTCGAGCTCTACCAGAAAGATGAGAAAAAGTTGTAGCTAGCGATTGGCAATATTTTGAATGATTCATTTCTGATCATTTTTCACAATAAAGTTGTATTTTCATGAAAAAACAGCGAGAACTTTGTTGCGAACCTAATAAAACAATGCGATTTTTCATTGGAATTATATTTTTTGTTTCATTCGCAAAATACTGTTCTTGCGAAATTCGTTTAGTTATTTTTGGCAATTTCAATTAGTCTGGAGTTGGGTAAAACAGAAACTCGAAAAAATTTTTCCATGGACATGGATATTGACTATATTTTGTTTTCGGGTAGTAATGTTTGTAAATTTTACATTAGTTCATAACAGATTGATTAAAACAATAGGAATTTTTACAGTAATGTACGAGGTGAGGATATTAAACAATGAGATCTACTTTGAAGAAGAATATTATTCTTGAGTAGATCGTGATAAAGTTCCTTCATATTCTAGAAATCTCTATTCTTTGTTCTCATCTTACATAGCATTATGACAATAATACTTCATAAATATATTTGAATGGTACTTGCCTTTTTAATTATACATTTGTGAAATTAACCAAAAAACAAAAATAATTTTGTTCTTGGTTACTTCATAAACTTATGATTAACAAAAAAATTATTTTAATACTTTAATAACGTCATATTTATTCGTGGAGAAGTCGAAAACGAATTATATAAACATTTTTGCAGTTTCAATGGAAATGGAGGTCCGAATACATGTTATAAGTTAGCAATTACTACTTAACTAATCAATTTCCTAAAGGAATTGAAGAAACTGAAACTCAGTTTTAGACTCGAGTGATGGAATGAGTATAGCTAAGACCAAAAATATAATAGTATACCATCTAAAATTTACTATTTATAAGGATAGGTTGAAATAGCCAACATCTAAGTGAATCATCCCCAAAGACATAAATTTGTGGAAAAAAGCACCATCTCCAGCAATTAAAATAATCATGAATACAAACACGTTTGTTATGACAACAATGAAACAACAAAAAAGAACTGATCTGTAGATAACAAATTGATAACTCCTAAAATTAGGTATTTGAATTTTCCATGATGAACCTCATAAAATGT
Source organism: Cryptolaemus montrouzieri (assembly GCA_013387265.2). Lineage (NCBI taxonomy): Eukaryota > Metazoa > Arthropoda > Insecta > Coleoptera > Coccinellidae > Cryptolaemus > Cryptolaemus montrouzieri. Next base: position 99,665,046 of record JABFTP020000185.1, on the reverse strand, counting down.
AATATACCAAGAATAGGTAAACTCAAATATAAATAAATGTTTGAATTGGACGTCTATACGAGGCTGGATTAATAAGTCTCCGGCCTGACCTAAAGATGGCACCATTAGGCATACTTCGTAGGTGGCTTTCTACAGCTGTTTGTGAAAATGGAGAAATTGGAAAAGCTTGCTGTCATAAAATATTTTCATTTGAAGGGGTTAACGCCGAAGGAAATCAAAAAAGAGATTGATTCAACACTTGGGACATCCTCCCTATCATTTTCAACCGTTAAGCAATTTAAAATGGTCTCTCTCTCTCTCTCTCTGATGAGCCACGCTCAGGACGTCCGCCGTTGAGATCACAACTCCAGATATGATCGAAAAAATTCATAAAATAGTGAAGACCGCAGATCAAAAGTGCGTGAGATATCTAAGACCTATAAAATGTCATATGAATGTGTGCAAAATATTTTGCACCAACATTTGCATATGAAAAAGCTCTCTGTAAGATAGATGCCGCGTTTACTAAAAATTGATTCGAAAAACCATTTCTACCGCCAATCTTGCGATGTATAAGCATAATCCAAGCAAATTTTTGCGTCGATTCGTTACTGTTGACGAAACTTGGGTTCACCACTACACTCCTGAAACAACAGTCTAAACAGTGGATTGGAACAGAGGAACCAACTCCAAAGCAGGGAAAAAACAATTTCATCGGCAAAGAAGCTTCTGGCTACTGTTTTTTGTATGCAAGATGTATTAAATACATTGATTACCTTGAAAAGGTAAAACTATCACTGATCAATACTACGCCGACTTATTGCAACGTTGTAGCCACGAGGTGCAAATTAAACGACCTCATTTGGCGAAGAAAACAAATTTTTTTCATCACGATAACGCACTAGCGCATTCTATGCACGTTGCCATGGCTAAAATCTATGATCTGAAGTTCGAATTGATGCCGCACCCTCCCTAGTCTCCAGAACTAGCCCCGAGTGACTATTATCTGTTTCCTCACCTCAAAACATGACTTGGCGGTAAGAGATTTGCGGGCAATGAAGTAGTAATCGAAGCTGTAAATGGGTATTTTGAGGAACTTGACGAATCAGCCTATAGAGATGGCATTACTAGACTAGACTAGACTAAAACACCGCTATGAGAAATGTATCAGCCTTAGAGGAGATTATGTTGAGAAATGAAAAAAAAAATTCTTAAAAACGTTGTTTTTCTTGGTCAGGCCGGAAACTTATCAATCCATGCTCGTACAACAATGCACATAAATACACCCTAAATATTCAAATAAAGAATAGTGTCAAGTGAATTTGCCAGAATCATGTTTCTACATTGCAAATATAGTTCCCGCTCAGAACGCACGAATAATATAAAAAGCATTCACCATATTTGATGAATTATACAGGAGAATGATGATGTTGAACTATTATTGAATATTACAAAGAAATTAAAACAAAAATCAGTTGTGGAAACCAAACTTTCGTTTGTATTAAATAAAAATGTCTAAATGTTTTCTGCCTAAAACCAAACTCCATATTCTTTTTCATCGCCTGTACCCCAACAAAAAAAGTAATTATTACTTTCAGCGTGTGGGCCACAATGAGGGATTTTGCGTATTTATGAACGAAAAAAGAAGAAATCCACAGTGGCCGCAGTTTTCACCGGGATGGTGTAATCGTAATATTTTATGACATAACGCTCTGATCGGGCTTTAGGAGTGCAGTAAAGGTAATCGAAAGTCGTAAACCCTAATCTGCTATAGAAATTCATGGCCCAGTCTCTCTGCGACTTGCCCTTTCGCCCTTTTCTCCCCAATCATACGATAAAGTTGCAGAATTTCAACACCATTTTGAGTTTTATTTTTCAGTATATTCTCTTGAATGCTATTGTAGATCAGCAGTTCATGGAAAGAACATGCCATATATATACTGAGTGTTCCGTATTGACTATCCAACTTTGAAACTGGAAATAGTTCTTGTAGAAATGCTTTCTGTCAAAAAAGTACCGAGAATTGATTATTTAAAGAATCTGCTCGAAACGATTGTCAAAATTTGTGTTTGTGCGTGTGAGTTCGAACTCGATCTGTCATTCAGTTTGTTGACAGTGTTCGATTTTGTCAGTCATCATAAGTGTATTTTGCGCTTTTCACAATAGATCAAATTATCGACAATTATTATCATAATAAACTGATGTTTGGTTCTATTCAAAACATTGTTTGTCTCTTGTCAAGTTTTTCAGTAAAATATAAGAATAAAGTTGAGTTGATTTTCAACATAGGGTTGTGGATGAAGGCGGTCAAAAGATAATTGAGGTAACTTTTAGAACAGGTATAGAATAAATCAAAATTATTGCAGTATATCGAAGCCATGAAATAAATTTAGGGGCTTTCCTAGAAGGACTGGAGGATTTTTTGGGCAATGAGAGGACGACTAAATGTAATTTTGTGATAGGTGACCTCAATATAGACATTTTATCATTATATTTTTACAAACCCAAAAGATTTCTATGGGTTGTTCTGATATATTTGCTCTGTTTCTTTATGTTTTTTTGAATGAGCTAAATATATCTATTATTATTATGAATCACTGGTCATTCATGCGTATCTAATTTTTCTGTGCCCAATTCTTACGTTGTGCAGGAAAATATTGCATAAAAAGTTATGTTTTCACTCGAAAACTAGACGTTTTATCTTGCTCTTTTGCCCTTTCTGCTCAACCATAGAATAAAGAACCCAACCCCACTTTCAGATTTAGAAGACAGAAACTTTCTAACAGAACACGGGATCAATCCATTTTAATAAAAATGGTGAATGGCATATTTCGACAAAGTTTTTGTTGATTTTGAATGATAAGAAATAATAAATGATAATTTTGCTGTTCTTTGTGGCTTTAATGGCAATACAATTCCTCAAAAATTTAACTCCAAGAATGGCCATTTGAATCGTCTATGAAATATAGAGCTCATTCTCAGTGAACCACAGGCCCAGCTTATCAAGGGTTCCAAATACCCTATGTTCTATACTTTCGGAGTCAGCAAAGAGAATCAACGATGTATCTTCAGCAAACATCACCATATCTTCTGGTACATCTTCAGGAAGGTCATTGGTATAAACAATATAAAGCAGTGGGCCAAGTATTGATCCTTGAGGAACCCCTTTCGTTCCTCCTCTCTCAGATGATTGAATCATTTTACCAGTAGCTTAATTGTGTTCTATAACAGTTTGTGTTCTTTACGTTAGATACGATCTCATGAATTTAAGCGTTGTTCCCCTGATACCCAATGCGTGCAGCTTCTGCAGGAGGATACTATGATTAACGCTGTAAAATGCCTTGGACAGGTGAATGCAAAGCAATACAGAATTATTTCCTTAGTTAATTGCAGCTATTATCCTATCCACCGCTTGATAAAGGGCACGAGTTATCGACCTTTGTCTTCTGAAACCATTCTGTTGATCAGAAAGAAGTTTGTAGGTTTCAAAAAAATCCACAATCCGCTCATAAATCGATTTTTCGAATATCTCACTTATATTTGATAGAAGAGCAATGGGCCTGTAATTTTCAATACTTTCTTTATTCCCTTTCTTATGAATTGCCTTAACTTGAGCCTTTATGAGCTGGTCAGGAAATACTCCTGTATCGAAGCAGACATTTATTATCGATGACAATGGCTCCGCTATCTTATGTGCTATATGCTTCAACAGTCTGACTGGTATTTCATCGTAACCTGTCGAGTTCACATCTCTTAGAGCCAACATAATTCGCTCGATTTCCATTGCATCAGTAGGCAAGAACACAATACTATTGCAAATCTGTTCACTTGTCTGTTTACTAGGCTCATTAATCATCTTTGAGGCTGTGCCCTGACTTAAGAAAAGAAGAAGAAAATTAATCTGTTTGAATGTTTGTAAATCAATAAACTTTGTAAAAGCCCAAGTGAAATTACCCTTAGTAGCCTGCTACACGTTAATATCTCTCCAGAACTTAATATCAAATTAGGATAACATCTATATAAGTAAGTTCATTTCCTGTAGTTTATCACTTGAAAATGACCTGACGGTCGAAACCAGTCGTTTTGTAAAAATAAAATTGTGGAAAGTATAAAATGTATTTTACTTCATATTCGTCAAGTTTATTTATTTATATATATATATATATATATATATATATATATATATATATATATATATATATATATATATATATATATATATATATATATATATATAAATTTGTTACTAATATTTTCAGATGAACTTTCATATTTATTTTTGATTCTTACCTTGAATGGAACTGGATGATTATCTGAAATTACAATATTTAAATTTTCTTCTTCTTGAATGTGTTCGTAAAGGAGTTCGACCGAAAGAAAGACCAAAATTCGTTTTTCAGTTTTTTATTTTGAATTATTCTGCATAGTCTTACGGACATTTAAAATAAAAAAGTGGAAAAATTCGAACCAGAAGTCACTCAAATGAATTTTCGAATGGAGCGTCAGTGGGCTCCCGTCGCGTAAGATGGATTCTCCCCTTCTTGCTCGTCCCAATGGCCTTCCAGAAGTTTCAGCGCGTGATCTCTGCTGCCTTGCTTCTTTCGACATTTTCAAAGCTGCGTTCCGCGCTAATTTCTTTCTTCTAATGTCCTTTTCTTTGCAAAACTGCACAAAAAAATGACCAGGCGTGATTCTCAATTCAGACAAAATCTTGCATTTTCTGAAAGGAACTGAAAGTGACAGCATAACCTCGTTTTCATTGAAACCTCCGCTGAGGTGGTTCTGCAATAATTTAATGAGGCTTTATTAAATATTCGAACATCCTTGAGTACGAAAATTGTGGAAAAATTGTAGCAACTATGTTCAACTCAACCGCCCTTTGGCGTCCTGGTTCCAATATCTCGGAAACTTTTAGAGATATCGTTCTGATTTTTTTTAATCGGAAGTACAATTCCGTGTACTTTAGTCAAATAAAATTTCAATTCTAACGAATTTTATGGTGAGTGAATCGCAAAACTCCGTGCGTTGTGCTTCCGCCAGAAACTAGTTATGGGAAAATGGTGTCAAATTTCTTCAGACTTGAACTTCCAAAAGTTGTATGATATAGATGAAGTTCATTGCCATCACAGTATTGTGTCGAAGTCGGAAAGCAGTGGGCCTGCTGAGACCGTAACTGAGATAAAGGAACCCAAAGTAAGCAGTTTTTTCTCAAACATCTAGACTTTCCCGATTTTTCTTTTTTCTTCTATTCGATGGATAGCTTTCAAAATCGTTCAGTATATTCTTCAGGATCTATTGGAAATTGTCTGAAAATCAATTGAGCGAATAGTTTGGCCTCGGGGACGCCGAGAAGGCGACAACTGCGCATTTAGTTCCGTGCTGCGGTCGAACCCCCTTAATTGATTTTAATTCTGATTCAGATAGAAAATTTTCATTTTTAATATACGGTCTTTGGTTTGCAACTCTGTCTTCAGCAACATTTGAATTTTTCTTTGAACATATTATTTAGCTTTCATCAGACATGTATCCTCTTGTATTTATTCCATTATTTATTATTTTGTAAGAACAAAACATTATATATTCATTCATTTTCGAAGTCCATTTCAAGCGTTTCATGTTTTTATTAGATTTATGGAGATCTGAGTTAGATAATGAAGTGTGACAAATTAGAAGAACAAGGTGTTCTAACATAGTTATGATAACAGTCATCAAATCTATTGTTGCGAGAATAGTAGAGACACCTAGTAGAAATGTCATTTGAGCTGTTTCGTGTGTTCTTTGAATGTATAGTTTTTAATTCAATAATCTTTACTTCAAAAAGTTGTTAATATTATCATCAATACATTATTAACGGGATCATAAATAGTTTTCTTCGCAAAGTTACCTGAATCCGATAACAAATGAGTATGAATCAGATGGTTTTGCATCTCAACGATCTTGTGTGCAGATCTTGAAATTTTTCTTCAAGACGGATCGTGTATGTGAATCATGGGGATATTTTGAAGAATTATATTTCTCATCCGAGTCGTTCTCAGAGAATGAATTCTATTTTTAAATTTCAAAATTTCAATAAATTTTGACAGTTGTCAGTAATTAATCTTATTTTACGTTTTCCTGGAAAATGAATTGATAAAGGTTGGAAATTTTATATGTACTTAACCCTTTGATCTTATTATACTCATCTCTATAAATACAATTCAAATAACCTCTGTGAAATTCAAACTATATCAATGACGTTTATAAAAATACCTTCATAAAAGGTCGTATATATTTATATATAAAATTTCTCAGGATTGCCAGATATGATTTTAGAATCCTTTCTGCAATATTTGTTAGTTCACAATTGACACTTTGGCTTCATTAGAATGCTGAAAAAAATTGATTAACATATTTAAAGTTTCGAATTTAAAATAACAAATATTTCAGAAAAGATCCTACGAATCATATTTGGCATTCATGAGTAGTTTTTCGAATCGGGGATAGATACTCGGATACTCGTGACCTAGCATTAAAATCTTTCATATGATTAACAATTTCTGCCCTGTGTTTACAAATCACAGTTTTAATTTCATGCGCGTTATTAGAAGATTAAATGGGTATTACGGGCGCAATATCGCCCCTGCCCTACTTCCTGCTTAAACATTAGGATAAGGTTAATAAAAGTCAATATATCAAGTTGAGGTATTAAGGGAATAAAACCGATCATGTTCGCACCCCTTAGTGAAAGTTCAGGGTTGGCTTGAAGAGAAATATATGTGCTAGCAGAATTTTTACATTCCTTGAAATGAAAGTAAATGTAGACAATTGAATAAAAAATATATTTCGAAAAACACTTTTTTAAATTCGAATATATGTGTCGCTAATCTAGAGGTTTTGAAGTCTATGGGACTTAATTAGATTAAAACTCGTTGTGACAAATATATACTATTCGCCTGCACGTAGTGTTGTTTACGTGGAGATCATCTAGAAATATAAAACGAAATTATGATGAAACAAATTCCACCTAGCATTGCGGTAAAATTTATTACCGAAAAACGCGTACGAAAGATGTTTGTGTGCATAAAGTGACACAGACTAAAACGATGAATCATACTTTCTAGGATCTAATATTTTGAAACAATTAGCTAGAAAAACATAAAATGTGCTAAATATCTATACGAACAGAAAAAAGAATTCCTCTGTAAATTTTCTGCAAACGATACTGTACGATTAAGATTAAGATTTTAGAGATTTATTGTTTTTTTTCTTTTTCGAATCGGAGAAGGATCAATACTTTTTAAAGTCTTGCTAGTAGTGCATTGTTATCCTTTCCTCTGAAAAAGTACCAACCTGTAGATTTTCATAATTGTTCTGTGATCTGATTATGTAGATTCTGAAAAGGCGCCTATATAACTAGTTTGAACAGAGTGTCTCCAAAACTGTAGTAATCATAAGAAAAAACTGCAAAAACCTGAATGTTTCAACATCCTGTATTTCGGTAACGAAGCGTTTGCGGACATATATTCATGGGAACTTTTCATCATAAATGGCTTGAGAAATCACCACGTGAAAACTGTCGCACTTATTCATTTACACCCTGTATGTATAGCAACACTAAATGCATTTCAATAGGTATTGGAATTGTCTTTCATTTGCAGTCACTAAATGCACGATGTTCCTTTCGCAATTAGAAAAATTGAATAATGTGGCTTGAATCTTAATAAAATTTCACATTCATTAGAGAACACACTGCATAGGTGTATAAACAATTTCTTATTGTTCATGGATATTTAACTTTATGAAAATAATTGAGTATCAATATTGAGATTCTTAGACGATTCCGATACAGTGATGTTCGAAAAAAGTCATAATTTGACGAAACGTCGATTAATTCGGATTGACACGTTTAAAAATAATGAGGAAAAAAGGGCTTTCCATTTAAGGAAAACATAATTTTGAAATGAACCTCTACAGTGGTACACCTTATATATATTTTTCGGATATGCAACAAATTTGCATCTAAACTGATTGATATAGAGCAGGGGTGCTCGAACTTGGACTGCTGGCGATATACCTCAATATTTTTAGACTACTTAGGATCGCCTCTGAGAGACTGCAGATATGTTTGATGCACCTACCTGCCTAAATAGGTAGGGTGTACCGTGGCATATATAGATATTAGCTTTCAGCACAATATACATTATTTTAGTCAGGGTTTGGGTAAGGTTTAGTTAGGTTCTTCTCTATAATATCTCATAGTTATTCAAAATTGCCAAATTGCATGATGGCATATGATCGTCATTTGTCGATTGCGATATTTTGACTAAATTACCTTCATTTTAGAAAATGCAGACTCGCACAAGTAATTTGACCCAAACATTGCTGTTAGTTGAAGGGCGATTTGCCTTAGATTCGGATATTTATTTTCATATATAAAACACCTGAAATTTGTATCAGATGCTGTAGCTTTGAGATGCATTTCTGATGTAATCTGCACCAAGTAATTTTCAACAGAATAGAGTTCATATTAAACTGACCTGCTATTTCAGTATCTAATTCCCTAATGTTTACACACCTGGGCAGTGCCTGTCATATCGGTGGATTCGTCGAACTGTAAAGAATGTACATTTCATGATATCATGTTTTAGTTTATCTGCCATGTCTTGACTCATCATTTCAATACGAGATAACTGAAGTTCTCTAATAGCAGACATGATTTCTGTTTTATTTTTAAAATCTCCAAATAAAGTCTCACCCTCTTCGATAAATGCTTCCTTCACAACCGATCCATCTTCGAATGGTTTCTTGTGTTTCGCCAATATATGAGATATTTTAAATTACGCGATCGTAGCAGCTTTTGATTGTTTGGCTGGTCTTGTGAACATGGTTTGTTCTTTTTTCAAACAAGATATCAAATCACGTACTTTTCGTTTTCCTAATTCACTCTGTGGCGGAAAATCCTATTCATAGTTTTTATGAACCGTTTTATGATGCCTCTCTAAGTTACCACGCTTAGGTATTGCAACTGACGCACGACAAATGAGAGAAATGCACTTATTCTTCACCATACAAAAGAAAAATTCTTCCTACCAATCGTTATTAACATGATACGTTTTAGATTTCTTCGCTGCACTCATTTTGTACTATTTAATAATAAACTTTGTATCGACGTAGTATTGCCTTCATGTTACAATTTGGAATGACTCCAATTCCAGCAAGCGCAATATTTATATCGGCTTGAACGACAGTCTCGAATGTTAACGTCAAACGCGCCGCCCGAAATTTCTAGAAAAGCAGCGAGAATACAAAACGCGGCTTTTCTTTGACAAGTACCGCGCGTTTCTTTGATAAAGCCGCCTTTTGCCGCTAGCAGAGTGTTATTTCATTACGTAATAAATTTTTGTAGTTTAGTTACCTACTTATTAAAAATTTTTTTCTTCTCGAGATCTACTCAAAAAGAACTCGACCGTTTGAGCACTCCTGATACTCCTCTTTATTCGAGGGGTATATTTGAATATGGAATGGTAATTTATATGGGATCGAAGGAGATACGCTCCTAAGGTGACCAAATCAAAAATAAATATATAAAAAAATCAATTTGATTGAAGTTTTGGACCATATTTATTAATTATCATATTTAGGCTCAGGCACCGGTTTAAAGAATTTTGTAATTTTTCCTTGCTTGGCAGTTTGTGAAAGCTCCTTCAATGCAAACTGATATTCAGCAGTAGCATCAGCAATTTCCCTCTTAAAAATAAGAATTCGTTCCATAGACGAATCAATTTTCATAAACAAATCATGAAGCTCATTTGCCATTTTTAAACCTTCACTAAGATTTTGAAATTGAATCACATTTCCAGTGCTTGTTGAAGCCTCGTCTTCAATAAGCTGTGACTTCAACATTTTCTCCAAGTCGGTTTCAGTCAAATTTTCATCTTAACATTCAAGCCAATCCTGAATGTCACTTGATTCTCTCTATTCGAAATCATCTCGTCCTATTTCATTTGCAATGTCACAGTTTTTTTAGCATTTTAATTTGTATGAGTTCAGTTCATCCAGTGATTCTTTCATGTTTAGATATTTTACTAGGTCAAATTTCTTCCAGCTTTCCATAACATTATATATCATATTATTCCATATCATTTTGAAGTTTGTCTGATGTAATAGAGCTTAAAAGCCTGGATTATGCCTTGGTCCATAGGTTGAAGCAAACGTCGTGTTGGGAAGTAAAAATGTCACTTTTATATTTGGATGCATAGTTTCAAGTTCGCGAGGATGACCTGGTACACTCCCCAAAACTAGAATAGCTTTAAAGTCTAAATTCGTTTTTTTAATAAGTTTCAACTTGTGAAATAAATCAATTCCAAAACCAGTCACAAACACTTTCTTATCAACATGCCAAAACACTGGCAGGTCATTCTTGTTTTCATTTTTTGAAGTATGAGTATTTAACGATATGTAAAACATTCGTGGTTTAATGACACAATCTTCAGATGCATTAGAACATAGCAGCAACGTAACTCTATCCTTTGCTGTCTCAAATCCAGGGACAGACTTTTTGCTTTTGGAAATAAATGATTCTTTTGGCATTCTCTTCCAAAACAGTGCAATTTCGTCTGCATTAAATACTTGCTCAGGTTTATATTCTCCATCAGCTACTAGGTTTGCAAATTCTTCTGGATATCTTTCTGATGCAACAGCGTCTGCAGATGCAGCTTGTCCAACGATTTTAATGCTATGCATAGATTGTCGCACCTTAAATTTATTGAACAAATCTTCTGATGCTTGAATTTCTACACTACCACAACTAACACCAAGTCTTTTAAAAAATGCCCTCTTTTTTGGTCTCCGATCCATAATAACAACGCCACTTCCATTTTTCTATTGCTTGATCACGAACAATTTTCGCTGACAGTGAAGTTGAAGCTATAGACGATTTTATCTCACCTTCGGATTTTGTTTATCGATCGTGATATGGATGCAAACGACTCTCCAAGGTGTAACACTGATGTTTGCGTATCGAAACTCATTTTTCAATTTTTTTAGGAGACATTATGGAACAGATTCATTCCAGATCGAAGGCTGTCATCTTCCGAAACACCATTAACATCTCAAATGTTAACTGTTCCATTTTTTTGCACTAATACTTGAATAGCTCAGGGCGATAGATAGTCTCCTCTATTTTTCAGTAGCTCACTCTGTATCTTCTACAGTTTTCAATCACAAATGAAAATTCGTTCACGGCGATGGAGACAAAGATAATACCTTTCTTTCGATGTATCACTCGACGCATCTACCCTCTTCCAAATTTTTAAGGGTGGTCACCCCTGCTCTAGAGGTTGAAATTCGAGATGAGAATGGTACTTGATGATGACTGCCATTGATCAGCATGGATCTGTTCCATTTTACTTCACTGAAACTTGAATAATCTCAGGGAAATAGTCTTCCTTATCTTTCAGTTGCTCACCCTGTATCGTTTACAGTTTTCAATTGAAAATGGAAATTCGTTCAAGGCGATGTAGACAAAGATATCACCTTCCTTTTGAGTCATCACTCGACCCATCTCCCCTATTCAAAATGTTCAAGGATTGCAACCCCCACTTAGGGGGTTGATATTTCAGGCAAGTTTTGTACCCCAAAAGATGTCCCCCTTAAAACAAAAATTGACCTGTTTTAGCGTTTTGATCAGAAATGAATATCTTGGTAGATATAGCCTCTGTTTAGTTTTCGTTGAAGCACCCTGTATGTATGTACCGATTAGATCGAAGAAAAATGGAATATTTAACAGCGAATATAGGGATTTTTTATATGCGAATATTGAATACGCAAATGTAGGAAGCGCCAGAAGTAGCTTTTACTGTATACTTTTTTAATATATTCAACAATAACAACGTTATTGACCGATTACGCTCGAATTAATTACAATAAAATGTTACTACTCATATAATTATATCAAATATTTGAACTGTTGAGAAACAATACTGTAAACTGTAAATGAGGTACACAGAGCAAGAAACGAACTAATGCGTTTTATTTTATTAAGTCCATCGCTGGTAGATCTTGGCAATAATATACCTACATTGAACGTCAGCGCCCAGTGGGATATGAATCACCGCTAATTGAACGGCAGATGAAACAGATTGAGAACCAGGTGATTTTCGTCTAATCCATATGCCTAATTCATGTGGCCAATAAGGATTTGGCCTGTCCGCAACTCAGCACTTTCCATTGTTTTCTGACGGTTCAGTGTAGTAAGCTCTTGGATATTTAGCTATTCAACTGATTAAAATTTGCCTTCACACTAAATCTCTATTGTATATATATATATACAGTGTGTTCCAACGAAAATTTGACCCCCCCTATAACTCCGAAATGAGTAACATTAGCGAAAAACACCAAGACACGTCGATTTTTGTTTCGAGGGGGAGCATTTTTCGAAATAATTCTAAACTTGTCAGATCAACCCCCTACCCCCAGCAACCCTAATTTCGAAATTCATCATAGGGAATAAGGGTCGAGTGGCACCTTACTGTAAAGGTCTGTCAATTCTCCATTCTGATTTGTCATTTTTAGAATTTTAAATTAACATACAGGGTGTCCCAACCGAGGGTAAAGTTGAATTCCTGCAAATCCCAAATACTAAATGAAATCGATTTATTTTGGCATAATGCAAGCGCAGGTTTATGCTCGGTCTAGAAAAACGACCTACACTTGTGAATTTGGAGTTGGTGCAATCAACCCCCTATTTCCAGCATCCCCAACTCAAAAATCATTCGATCGAAAATAGGTCAAGTGGCACCTCGTTGGAAAGGTATTTCAATTTTCTCTTCGAATTTGGTATTTTCGAAATTCAGAATCAGCATACAGGGTGTCCCGGAGCAGGAACACTGAAAACCCAAATAACTTTTTGAAACTGGTTCATTTCGGTATAATACGAGAACATGTTTATGTTTGATTCGAGAATAAGACTCTCTTGCGTGAATATGGAATTTTTGCAATCAATCTCTTCCATTCAGCATCTCCAACTCAAAAATCATACAAGTGATTACAGGTTGAGTGGCAAAGTTCCAGAAAGATTTTTCTATTTTCTGAATCACTGAGGCATTGGTTTCAGTTTGGCAATCGAGGTTTTCTGGCGTGAGGATCAGGATGAGGGATGATGGAGAAACTGATTGGATGCTCATCTAAACAGGAAAACGAGATTTATTGAACTTGTATTCAATTGAAAACAAAAACTAACTTGATTATTACAACAATTGTTCAAAATGACCTCCGCCCACCTCCATACAGTTATACAGACGATTTTCGAACTCTCTTCTCACATTAGCGAAAACTTCAGGAGTCAAAAGTCGGCATTCTGTGATAATCCTCATCCGCAGCTCCTCCAGGTTTTCTGGTCTTATGGCATAAACTTTAGATTTTAGATGGCCCCACAAAAAAAAATCTAGGGATTTAAATCTGGTGACCTGGCTGGCCACTCAACAGGTCCTCTTCTACCAATCCACCTTCCTGGAAATTTTCGTCTAAATATTGGCGCACCTGAGCATCATAATGCGGAGGAGCACCGTCTTGTTGAAAACGCATTTCGTCCTCAGAAAGAGTTGGATCGTTCTGTAAAATTTCTGTCAATCTAGGATGTATGTGTTCCTCTAACAACTGTAGGTAGCCATTTCCATTCAGATTACCCTCAATAAAGAAAGGCCCAACTAGATGATTGCCAAAAATTCCTGCCCAAACGTTCAACTTCTGAGGCCTTTGCGTGTGGGCCTCTCTAAACCAATGAGGATTCTGTGTGTCCCAATATCGACAATTATGTCTATTCACTTCACCACTGAGCATAAAGGTGCTTTCATCAGAAAAACAGATGTTATTCAGAAAATTTGGATTAGCGTTTAGGTTTTCACTTAGATTTTCACAAAACTGTAAACGACGATCTGGATCATCTTCGTTTATTTCATGCACTAATTTTACCTTGTAGGGTGAAATTTGTGATGTTTCACGATTCTATGGACAGTTGTAGCTGATACACCAGTCAGACGAGATAGTTTTCTGATCGAAGTAGTATTCTCCATTTGTAGATGACCCACTACTGCCACTTCCGTTGCCTCATTTCTGACAGGACATGCCACTTCATGTTTTTGTTTGCCACCGAACCCGTAGCTAGGAATTTGTCAACCAAATATTTAACGTACTGGTGACTGACTCCCTTTCTCTTTCAGGATGGTTCCTATCGAATATCCTTGCCGTTTCTTTGGCACAACTGTTATTTCGAAAATACGTCGATACAATTTCGACCCTTTCCTCAGTGGAATAAACCATTTTCAGATTAATTTCAACTGACGAACAACAACAATAATGAGGAACTGATCTGAATAATAATAATATTTCATTGCAAAATGAGAAATAACAGATGACTGCACGCCAGATGGAAATGAAAAAATGTGAACATTTTCAATGCAGAAATCAGCTTTATTTCTTCGTAATTGATGCTCAACACATCGTACCCCAATACTTTTAACAGTTTCGAATTAATTTTAGTTGATAATTTCAAATGACGATATTGAATTTTTCGAAAGCGACATCCTGTATGGAGAGCCGAACTGAATGAAATGCTTTAATCATTCTGGAATTCAAAAACCTTTCTGAAGATATGCCACTTGAATTATTTGTATGATTTTCAAGTTGGGGATGCTGAATGGAAGGGGTTGATTGCAAAATTCTATAACCACACAAGAAAGATCCTATTCTCGGATCAAACATGTTCTCGTATACCGAAATGAACCAGTTTCAAAAGTTATTTGGATTTTCTATGTTCCTGCTTCGGGACACCCTGTATGATGATTCTGAATTTCGAAAATACCAAATTCGAAGAGAAAATTGCAGTACCTTTCCAACGAGGTGCCACTTGACCTATTATCGATCGAATGATTTTTGAGTTGGGGATGCTGGAAATAGGGGTTGATTGCACCAACTCCAAATTCACAAGTGTAGGTCGTTTTCTAGACCGAGCATAAACCTGCGCTTGCATTACGCCAAAATAAATCTATTTCATTTAGTATTTGGGATTTCCAGAATTCAACTTCACCCTTGGTTGGGACACCCTGTATGTTAATTTAAAATTCTAAAATGACAAATCAAGGTGGAGAATTGACAGACCTTTTCAGTAAGGTGCCACTCGACCCTTATTCCCTATGATGAATTTCAAAGTTAGGGTTGCTGGGGTAGGGGTTGATCTGAGAAGTTTCGAAGTATTTCGAAAATGCTCCCCTCGAAACAAAAATCGACGTGTCTTGGTGTTTTCGCTAATGTTACTCATTTCGGAGTTATAGGGGGTCAAATTTTCGTTGGAACACACTATATATATATATATATATATATATATATATATATATATATATATAGGGTTAGGCAAAAGTACCGGAACGGCTTTATGAAGCATAAAGAATTCAGTGTTAATGTTTAGTAATTAATGAGAATTTCAAATATAACACCCTACATGTTTATTTATTTTTAGATTCAGAGGAAAACTTTCCTAGAAACAATCAAGAAAAATGCTTCTCCTCTAATGTCGTGTTCATAAAAAAATCAAAATGACAATAATTATTATCACCTAAATCAAACTACTCTCAAATTCATAATCAACGTAACAGGTTGACAATTATTGTCATGTATTTGTTGAAGTTTTGATTTTTGCACGAACGAATGAACTTAATCGATCACTGAAATTTCTATGAGGATTTTGCAGAAATTGTGGGGATATCGAATTGATATATTCTGTTCTGTGACGCCTTAACTCATCTATATTGGCAGGTCGTTTTCTAGAAGTTCAAAGGCGATAGATCAGGTGACCGCAGGGGCCACTCGATAGGACCCCTTCTACCGATCCATCTTTCTGGAAAAACTTCATCCAGATAATTTCGAACACAACTGGCTGGCACAACTTTATTTCTTAATAATTCCAAGTATCGCTCTCCATTTAACTTCCTTCTATGAAAAATGGACCAATTATGTGGTCACCGATAATACCGGCCCAAACATTCAATTTTTGTGGATGTTGTGTATGAACCTCTCCAATCCCATGTGGGTTGTCTCTCGATCAAATACGGCAAATTATGCATATTAACTGTACCGTTGAGGCAGAAAGGCGCCGGGCAAAAATCTAAACTTCCAACAAATACTTGACATTATTTCTCAACCTGTCCCGTTGATTATTAATGCAGAAGTAATTTGACTTAGGTGATATAATTTTTATTATTTTATTTTTTATCAACTCGACATTGAAAGGAAATGTTTTTTGTTGAGTGTTTTTGAATAAGCTTTTTTCTCTGAATATGAAAATAAATAAACATATAAGGTGTAACATTTGAAATTCACTTTTGGTCTTTTCCGGCTACATTGAAAACACTAGCCAAAACAAAATATCAACATTGAAATCTTTATGCTTCACAATATCGCTCGTAAATAACTGAGATAATTATTAACCGTTCCGGTACTTTTGCCTAACCCTGTATATATATATATATATATATATATATATATATATATATATATATATATATATATATATATATATATATATATATATATATATATATATATCAATATATTTAATTTTAGCCTCTAGTGAAAAATTCCTGTTTTAGCCGGTAATATCTATGGATGTAAAAGAGTATGCGGCCATATCGATTTTTGATCAATTTCGTCTGTATTAATTTAATCTAATTGTATGTGAAGGCACTTCAAAGCAGATGAATTGTTCAACAAAAATTGCCGTCAAGTGGGAGTTAGGCTGACACAATCGGCGCACTAAATAACAAAAAGTTGTTAATAGGTCAAACTAATTAATTACATTTAAATTTTGATTATAAATCAATACCATTTTCACTAAAAATACTGTTGGATCGAATTTTCCAATAAAGGTAGGACGATATTGAAAGATAATATAACAAGGTATGTGAGCTTTCGATGAAAAATCTCAAAGTGGCATTTGTATGAAATGTGATATTCATGTTTGTTGCTGTTTCTCACGATCCAACTTTTAATAACTTTGATCCGCCGTTATTTGACAACAGAAAATTCCACACAAAAATATCAAAAGAAGTGATCTTTGTGGCCAATTCACCAGAGATAAGCATACCCTTGAATTGATCATGTACACTACGCCAAAAAATCAACTCGCAAAATCGAAAATTCAAATTTATTCTGAAGTTTAAATTTGTTGAAGAATTACTTTTCCAGAAATCCAAAAGCACTAAAGAATGCTTGAGAACAATCAGAATGAGAATGGTACTCATAGAAATTATTGAAATAAAACTAATGATGAATGTGAAACTTTTGGAAAAATTCAAATTCCGCAAAAACCTGTGATTACCGGATATTTCCACCCCTGACTACATGAAATCTAAGATGCAAACGCAAAATCAATGACCTAACCTATTTTGTTGTTGTTTGTGCTACGATCCTCATTCATGGTAGCTGGGTGGTTTTGATGGGTTCTAAATATAAATTATAGAAGATGTCAAATACATGTTCTATGGAAACGATATAAGCTTGGTGAGGTCTGATGTTATCATGCATATACAGCCATATTTGCCAGAAATGGTACACCATGTTCTCCTGAATTGCCTATAACTTTCTTCTGAGCATTCAGGGTTTCATTATTTGCGATGATAAGATCAGTGTGGGCGATCAAAGAAATTTCTCCCCACACTATTATTGAACCTTCACCAAAATCATAGGTAGGTGGAAAGTTGCACTGGTCATATCTCTCATATCGATGTATGTACAGTAGAGAAGGTCGATCGCAATTAATAAGACAAAATTTCGACTCATCTATGAACAAAACTTTCTTCCTGTCAACTCCTAACCAATTGACATATTCCTTGACAAAATTCAATTGGGCTCTTCGATGTGCTGCGGTTAGAGGTGGGCCTCGGTCGCTACACGAGACCTCAAACCAAATTTCCTGAAAAGTTGTGGTATTGTTTCAATGCGAATATTCACTCCACTGTTCTCTCAAAGCTGCATTTGAAGGTGCGTAACAGTCTAAACGAACAGTCTGTTCCGTACCTCATCCATGGTTTTGCTGGCTTCTCAATGTTAATTATTTAAAATGTCCCAGACATGTTCGATGGGAACAATATGAGCTTGAAAGTGCCTAGCCAACCGTTGTCTCAACGTGGAAATTCTTAAGTAACGGTCATTGATCGTCGTTGTTGCCCGAGTTTGTCCTTGCCTAGGTCTCATTTAATGACTTTCAGTCTGCCTGTACCTCCGGACCATTTTGGAAACGGTTGCATCGGACATCCCAAGCCTTTGGTCCATTCTTGTATTAGTCCAAACTAGGTCATCTAACACCACTGCATCAGCACATTCTTCCGTGGTCAAATTTCGTGATTCGCGTTGCATTATTACGGAAAATTAAAATTTGCAAAAGGACAATCGTTACTCTCAAATATTGGTCAACAATTGCTGTTATGAATATGTGGTGGATTTTTGCAGAATTTCAATTCATTTTTTTCATTTTATTTTCCATGAGAAGAACATGTGCGCCAAGAAAAACCATCCAATTTTGTTGGCATATGTCCGGACATACCCGGAAAAAATATGTGTTAATAATAAGCTGCCTACCAAACTTGATTTTCTCTTGGTGAACCTCGAGTGATGATTGTTATTTTCAGCCCAAATTGGCGTATTCTTCCAAATATTCCGATTCTCAGTCATGGAACGAACATAGCTAGATATTATTATTTGAGTGAGGGCTGCCTAGCAGCCCGGCCACTGCGACCTAGTGGTCTATTGTGGCACACTCTGTCCTAAATTTCATCCACTTGCTCCATCCTTCTCGTAAAGGATACGAGTTTCGTGGGTGAGAGCTTAAAAAGATCTGTCAGCTTCAGTTTGCAAGATCCAAGTTCTTCCATCCCTGCCCCTGTCCCCTGCTGGGTACTCGCACATAACATGTTCCATTGGTTCTATATCTTTTTCACATAGCCTCCATGAAGGATCCTCAATCAATCCTAATTTATTTTTAGGTGTTTTCTGAGGCGACAGTGCCCCGTTAGTATGGCAGTTAAAACTCTCAGTTCCAACCTAGAGAGTTTAAGCCATGTCTTGGCTTTCACAGTGGAAGGCCCACTGATGGCACGTCGAGCGTGTCTGATACCTGGGAGGCTCATCCAATGCTCACGTACCCTCAAGTCCAGCCATCGGTTGTTTTCCATCCTTGCAGTTTTCAGGGGAATTCCGAGCTTAGACTCCGGTCCTATGAACTCCAGGTTAGTTCCTCGAGCAGCCAGTTAGTCCGCCTTCTTTTTTCCTCAAGGCCCGAGTGACCAGGAACCCATATCAGCCGGAGCCTGCTCCGCTGTCCTATTTTGGCAAGGGTGAAGCGACATTCCTGCACTATAAGTGACGTACAGGTATCGAATGCCAATGTTTTCAGTGCAGCTTGGCTATCGGTGAGGATTTTAATTGACTTATTTGTTAATCTCCTCGCAAGCAAGAGGTTAGCACAGTGGTCAATGGCGAATATTTCTGCTTGAAAGACAATCGCATGCCCACCAAGACAGATCGACTGTTCCTTGGCGGCACCTCGACCGTAGACACCATCTCCAACACCTTTTTGAGTTTTTGAGCCATCCGTGTACCAACAGGGACGCTCAAGTAGACGGAAATTGGAGATAATCCATTCCTGTCTATCAGGATTGATGGTCTGGAATGGCCTCTCCATGTTGATTTTAGGTGTTCCTATGTCCGACTTCATACTCAGCACTTCATTGTCCTCAATTTCAGACTGTAGACGCCAGGCACAAAGCCAAAGTTACCCGCTTCATTACGGGAAAGATGATGGAATCTGTAGAAAGCCATTCTAGCTACTCCTCTTATCACCAGATGAAGAGGGGCAAGGCCCAATATCAATTCCATTGCCGCAGTGGGTGTAGAGCGAAAGGCTCAAGTAATCATCATGCAGGCTGTTCTCTGTGATTTAGAGATCTTGAGGTGGCATTGCTCCTTGGTACGAACATTGTCTTTGGTCATTATCAGCCAGTTCCTCTTGGATCAGTTGGGTCTAGTTCGTGGTATCGCTATCAGATGATTCATGAACCATCAAATATAGCGATGATGATCTCGGCATTCTATATTGAAAAAAGTTCCTCTTGACATATCTCTCAATACTTCTTTAGTTATCGAATAGATTATATGTATAACTACCGTACAATACGAAAGTAATACTTCTCACATGTGTTAGAAGGTTCACCATCTCAGTTCATAGAGAGCATTTCTCGTTTGTATGTATGTATGTTCGTATATACGTAGGTATGTACGAGGTTTGTCATTTCTAGATTGGTATTCAGGTGTAATTGGTTAGCATGTTGAAAAGAGAAATGCGACACTGTTTAGTTCCTACTAAGGACAAGACTGCATATATGATTAATGTTTTGTGATTAATGCGATATTGGGTGATCACTTGTTTGTAGTAAATGAGCACTGACTGTGAGGCATTTTTCAGTGAAATCGTATGACTAGTTTTGGAGATGCACGGCATTAAAGTTGGATATTTGGCTACGTCTAAGTTCTAGCAATATTTTTAGATTTTGTTTCTTTTGATACCTCTGAACTGATTGACTAGTTCTTGTACAGGGTGTTACATAATAGAATGTCACAATTTGAGAGGTTAAATCTACGTGCAATTTTGAGAAAAAAGTTCATATAAACAAAGGTCCGCAAAAGCTTCGTTACGGAGCTACGAGGTGTTCAAATTTCAGGGAAAAATTGTTTTTCTTCAAAACACCTGCAGTTTTTGAGGTATTCAGCCCAAAGTTGGAATGCAAGCTATTTATACAGCCTCCATCAACACATGTCCTAGATTTTAAATGAAATTCACAAGCTGTTTTCTTCTCGGAGGCAATGTCTCTTTTTGTCCTTTCAAACTTTTTTGCAGTACGCCACTGATCAGAGTACAATCAATTTTCTTCATCTTCGTTCAATTTAGAAACTTTTTTTTTCGAATCTCCAACCGTTTTCGAGTGAAAAATTATTGAATTTGAATTATTTGAATTGTATGTTATTCGCAAAATAAAAAAAAATAATAGAAATACTCCATAGGAATGCCCAAAATTTGCTTTAATTTTGATCGATCGTCTGCTGAGACTCAAATTATACTTATTCAATATCAAACTAAAAAAAAGAACAATTAAAAACTAAATAAATTCCTGGAAGTGTCCTCCACCTGCAAGAATACAGGCATCTGTCGGTCTTCGCATATTATCACGCACTCTCTGAAATATTCCTGGGATATTTCTTATCGTGTCACAAGAGGTTATTATTCGATTTCTCAATTCTTCTACAGTGTTCACTGGGGTGGTATGAACTAAACTTTTGAGATATCCCCATAAGAAAAAGTCTAAACTATTTAAGTCTGGGGACCTAGGAGGCCATGGTTCTGGTCCAACCCGACTTATCCATCGGTTGTTGAATGTATTATTCAAGAGTTCCCTAGCTTCTCCACTAAAATGTGCTGGTGCCCCGTCATGCATGAACCACATTATGTTTCTCACCAAAAGTGGCACATGCTCTAGCAGTAACTCCTCCTCAAGAAATTGCCGATAAGCGGGACCGTTTAGTCTGTTAGGCAAACAAAATGACCCAATAAAATAATTTCCAATTATTCCGACCCAAACATTTAGTGAGCATTGTTCTTGATGATGTGATTCTTCAATCAAATGGGGATTTTCCTCAGCCCAATAATGATACTAATTTGTGATAGCAGTTCTCGAAAAAGTATCTTCGTCTGTGAACATTATTTCACTATCAAAATGAGCATTTTCTCTTATTTTATCTAAGAACCATCAGGAGAAATTCAGTCTTGAGGAAAAATCTCAAGGAAGTAGAGTTTGGACGCGTTGAATATGAAACTGGTACAATAAAAAGTCGTGGAGAATTCTCCTAACTAGAGCATGTAAAATATTCAACTGATTTCCAATATTTCTATTACTCACATGAGGATTCAAATCAATACAATTCAAAACTGCTTCCTCAATATCTGGAGTTCTTATAGTTTGAGTTGCACCTTTTAAATGATTATTTGCAGTAAAAGTAGCAGTTTCCTCAATCTTCTGTGGATATTTGAAAATGTTCGCCTGTCTGGTGTTACTCGATTTGGAAAGCGCACCTGATATAATCGCCTAGCTTCTGTTGTGTTTCCGTCAGCCAGACCGTACATGTAATGGATATAAGCCAATTCGGCGTTAGTAAAATTAGCCAATTTTTCTTACAGCAATAACTTCAAACGTCTTGAAACTAATCGCTAATTCAATAAACAATTCGAGCAGACACTGGTTCAACATTAGCAATTGTCAAAATAAATAAATAAATAAATGAAAAATATCAAAGCCTACTAGTCATTTTTTTAATTAGAAGTGCTTGCAATTCAGCAAACGCATACAATCGTTTAATAATTTTTTGCTCGAGAACGATCAGACCTACGAAAAAATTACAGCTGTCAAAAACGTTTCTGAATTGAACGAAGATGACAGAAATTGATTGTACGCTGATCAGTGGGTTACTGTAAAAAAGTTTGTAAGGGCAAAGCAAGACATGGCTCCGGACAAGAAAACACCTTGTAGATTCTAGTTGAAATTTAGGACGTGTAATGATGAAGGCTGTAAAAATAGCTTGCATTCCAAATTTGGGCTGAATATCTCAAAAACTGCAGGAGTTTTGAAGAAAAAATCAATTTTTTCCGGAAATTTCAACACCCTGTAGCTCCGTAACGAAGCTTTTGCGGACCTATGTTTATTTGAATTTTTTCTTTAAATTTCACGTAGATTTGTCCCCTCAATTTTTGAGACATACTATTATGTAACACCCTGTATATTTAGTATATGTATATTTCTCGAATTAATTGACCGATTGTTATAGGCTGAGGCTTTGGTTAGGTTAGAATTTTCATTTATTGAGTATAGCAGCAGTGCAGGATTTTTCATGAATTTAGGAAATTTCTATTATCAATAATTCACTCTAATCTTCCATTAGTATTGATTGACATAGAAATACACCAGAGGTGTATGTATGTATGTATGTATTCGAATATCCTCACGAAAACGAATCATTAAAACATGCTCTATTTTATTTTAAATTACGCATTTGGAATAATAATTATATCATCATCATCATCATCTCACGAAAATGTTTCATTTTTCGCACTGAACAAAAAGGATGAAGACAGTATTTGAATGCGTAATCTATATAACTTTTCAGAAAAAAAGTGAATTCCTTTTGAAAACAATTTTTCGATAGATGTGTATGTTTAAAGTTTTTCACAAGTAATTTACTATTACAGAGCGTCATGCCTTCTGAAAATTATCCTCAGGTTTTTGGAAAATACCAAGAATGCAGGAAAGCCGAGTCGTCACTCGTCTTGACTCTAATATTCATAAAATGTCCCAAGCTATGACTCCTTATTCCATTGTCCGTATTAGTAAAAGAAGTGAATTACGTATCAGAGAAAACATTATTAGCTCGAAGTATTTTCGCACATGCGTCACTTCCGGAAACACCGAAAGACTTACTTATTTCCATTAATTATAGTTCACTCAAAGAAATTGCTTCGAACTATTTTTATGATCGTAAAAATAATAACTTGGTTAGGTCATTCAGTCAAACCGAGGGTGACATCATTTTCCATGAATGAAACTTTTCTTTTGAA
The DNA here is from genome assembly GCA_013387265.2 of Cryptolaemus montrouzieri. Lineage (NCBI taxonomy): Eukaryota > Metazoa > Arthropoda > Insecta > Coleoptera > Coccinellidae > Cryptolaemus > Cryptolaemus montrouzieri. The sequence goes on along the minus strand of JABFTP020000185.1, from coordinate 99,641,378 downwards.
TGAAAATATAACAAAATGAAAGTCATATGACAAAACATATCGAAGACGAACATTTATATATTTTACTATTAATATTTCTCAGTATCCATTTATATTAGAAGATGTTTTATTTTCATGTTAGGCTTTACAGAGATATTGTCATGGCTTTTATTGCAACTGACTTTGTATAATGCTATGAAAACGTGGATTTTAATAACTGGATTTTTATAGTCCATAAACGTTGGTTGCAAACAAAAAAGCAAAAAAAATTCAATACTTCTTATAACTCATGACGCCATGTATTAGTGAACAACTGCTTCTGAAAAGTTGTTTCATCTGTAGTGTAATTCTTATCTCGTTTGAATACTTATGTTAAAATAGAAATTTCAAACTTTCATGAAAACCCAAAATGTGTTTTTCTTCTTCAGATAATTTCACTTTAAGCCATTTTATTCACTAATTATACGAAGCCGGTTATTTTGAAATTTCAATAACGCTACTGATTTCCTGAACTAATGAGTAGTAACATATTTATTCTAAGTGATACTTGGAATGTTTAATGTGTCGAGCCTAAAAATCAACGCAAGAAATCAAAACATTTACATCATTATCTTGATACCACCATTTTTACTCGATTAATTATGCTTAAATGACTGAAACCACGGCCCTCTCTATACAAGGCCGGAGCTGCTGAGAATTGACAACAATGCTAGCAGGGCTATTGACGGCCCGTACTGAGTGCGCATCATGCAGGCCATTGTTTACAGTTGGTTGAAGCACGTTAAATATATTTCGTATTTTATTCGTTTTCGGAAGTTTTAAGCATTGTTTGAACAATCTACAGTTTTTATTGCGAACTGTATTCATTTGAGTGTAACATCACCTCAAGTTTTGTATAATCAGGTGCTTATTCATCTGTATATGGTATCTGCCTAATTCTGTTTAGTTTTCGTTTCGAGACTCTAAACATACCAAATACTTATGTAGTGCCAGCTTGTAAAAGCAATTATAAATCGCAAAACGAAAAAGTATCAGTGTTTAATTTTCCAAAGGACTTGCTCAGGAATACTTGGATGAAAAATATTCGCAGAAAAAATTGGACTCTTGGTGAAAACTCTGTTGTTTGTGAAAAACATTTTGAACCTCATTTTAAAAGAAGAGAAGTATGTAGATTCGACAGGCTAGGAAAGAGTTATTTCTAGATCGAGGTATGCAATGGTACTTGGGGAAGTTCCCACACAAATCTTAGGCAAAAACTGGATTTTCAACAGTGAAAGTGTGAAGTTTTTAAGTGATAAAGTTTCTTTTTATCAGGTTGATTTGAAAAATATGCCAACAGAATCTGTCTGTATTAAAGTGTAAGATAGTTTGAGTATAAAGGTATGTACAAACAACTGTTATAAACACCCCAAAAAGTCTAGGGAACACTTCTGAATATCGATATATCGTATCCAGAACGATCAATATGGATGATTTTTTCTAAGAAATGAACATCTGCATCAATTTCTCACCAAATTATGTAGAGTGCCGCAACAGATTTCTGTTTTTTTATAAAAAACTAAAAATGCAGCAGATCCGACGCTGCTTTATAATCATTTCATGTATTCAGTGTTTGAAATCAGTTAGTTGGCACTTTGTTTCTGTTGTAAGCACAAATAAAATATTCAAGTTTTGTGATTCGACCATGGAAAGACGACATTTGACTAGAGAAGAGATGTTACGAGCCGTTGACATGTTCCAAGCTGGGAGCTCACAACGGGAAGTATCCAAGATCCTGGTAAGTAGCCCAAGTGTCATAAACCGTTTATGGTCGCGTTTCAATGAAACAGGTAGCGTAGAAGAACGCCATACAGGTCGTTTTAGGATTATTACAGTCGCCCAAGACCGTTTTGGTTTTACAAGCCAGAAGAGATCGTACTACCAAAGCATCTCAATTAGCTCAAGAGCTATCACGAGTTCATAATGTACAAATTTCCGACCAAACTGTGAGAAATCGACTGCACGAAGGTCAACTCCACTCCAGACGTCCTTTAAGAGTTCCACAACTGACCCATGGAAATCGCGCTGCTCGTTTAACTTGGTGCCAAGAACACGTAAACTGGGATCAAGAGAGGTGGACCACAGTTCTCTTCAGTGATGAATCTAGGTTTAGTTATTATCCGGATTTGGGAAGAATTCGAATATGGAGGGAACCTGGAAAGCAAAACCGTCTCCAGCATGCTCGAGAAGTTGTTAGACAGGGAGGCGGATCAGTGATGTTTTGGGGAGGTATACGCCTTGGTGGAAGAACTGACCTGGTTTTCATACAGAACAACCTCACGGGAAATTCTTACGCAAATGAGATAGTTTTACCTGTAGTGGTACCGTATCTCCAAACAATGGGTCAAAATCCACTCTTCCAACAAGATAATGCCCCTCCTCATCGTGCAACAGTTGTCTTGAACGTTCTTGAAGAGAATGATATCGATCTTCTACCGTGGCCATTCTGCGCCCCAGATCTGAATCCCATCGAGCATGTGTGGGACACCCTAAAAAGAAATCTCCTGCGTCAAAACGTCTTCCATCATGAACAGGACCTTCGATTAGCAGTTCAGGGGGCTTGGAATGACTTAGGCCAAAATGTAATAGACAATTTAATATTGAACATGCCGCGACGATACCGAAGTGTCATTAATAACAGAGGTGGACCTTCTGGGTATTGACAAATATAAGTGCTTCCATATCGTTTCGAAAATATTAGTTCAGGATTTTTTTTTGTGTTTTACCAAATTTCGTCATTTTCAAATTTCAGATTTTTTTTTATAATAGGTGCTTCGGAGAAGTCAAATATTATTTTGTTTTCTTGAGAATACATTATATACAATACATCCTAACAAAACCGAAAGATTTCTATAAATTCGAATCATCAAATTCATATTTTAAAGATATTGGTAAGTGTTCCTAGACTTTTTGAGGTGTTTATATTTAAAGAAGATTTGGATTGGGTTCTTAATGGTGGTGGCAAAATTAATAGATGGTCGCAATTAGAAAATATATTAATTAGATACAAGTATGTTAAGGGATGTGATGAACTTCAACTCAACGTTACAAATCTGGTAAAAAATATTAATGATCTTTTTGAATGCTTGCTAAATTTACTTAAACACGATGAAAGCAAGGAGCATGTTTCTCACAAGATAAATATTTTAAAAGAGCAATTCAATTTGAGCTTCGAAGGAAAAAAGTCTATGAGTTATTCTCCAGAAATGATTTAGCATTCTTTTTTAATACACATCCAGTCTACTGCATGCTATTCTACGTTGAGAGAAAATTTCATTTTAACATTGCCTCACCCAAAAACAATATTCAAAATACAAATTCTTCGAAAATTTCAGCTAATAAGCCAGAAGAAAATGAATATTTTCTCAAAGGAAGAGTTAGTCAGCTAAATAGAGGAGAAATATGTTATTTTGCAAATAGATGAAATATATATCAAACAAAAATACGATTATAAGAATGGGGATATTTTGGAACATGCAGAAAATAAAAATTCTTGTGCAGCTAAAACAGTGGTGACATATTTAATTTCTTCAGCGTTTGGTAAATATATATATATAAAAATAAAAAGGAAAGATCACCTCTGATTATATAAAGATTTCCAGTTTAACCTCACAACAACCCATTGTCAACCGAGAAGAGCAGCAAACATTGAAAAAATTATTTCTAGTTATTTACAGAAAGAATTGTACTACATAGCTGAGATATTGTTTACAAATTCAAAACCAAAAAATAGAAGTAAACAATAAGCACACTCAACCCCAACTTAAACAAAAATTCAACAATTGGGAATCCCAAATTTTCCTGTTTTTTCTTTAATTAAATGAAGCCATCTATTGTATAAACGCACAAGTTATCTTGATATGTATCTTAGACGTCCTATTGAATTGGTATCAAATTTCACATCTGAATGTCTTTAGTAATATTATTTATAAAGTGTCCTAATTTGAGTTCAGTGAGGCCAAATGGGTTAAGAAATATTGAAAACAATAATAATCATGTGCACTTCTACATTTTGCAATTAGCAGTTAGGCCAACCTTCAATTCAGAGGATTTTCAAAACCGCATCTTGTGGCTGTGAGACCTATTTACGATAGCATTTATATTAATGGTAATGTTAATGTTACTGAATTCAAACAATGCCTTCTCTATTGAACTGTTTTCAATAGTGTCAATGTTAGCGGTGATGTTAAGTGGGATTTTTGTGACTCCAGAAATTGTCTGGTCTTTTAACTACTTCAGATAACATCGACGAAAAAATGCAGTTGTGAAATATGTCTTTACATTGCAGAAATTTGATTTAAAACAGATATCAGCTATCTTCTTCTGTTTTCGATCTATTAAAGAATTTTTGATTTTCTGGAATGAATATGCCAATATTTCGGTTAGTATTAAAGAAAGTTAGTTATATATATATATATATATATATATATATATATATATATATATATATATATATATATATATATATATATATATATATATATATATATATATATATATATATATATATATATATATATATATATATATATATATATATATATATATATATATATATATATATATATATATATATATATATATTCAATCAAAAGAGGCATTTTTCAAGGTGATTCTTTAAGTGCTCTTTGGTTTTGTCTTTGCATTAATCCATTATCTCATAAATTAAATGCTACTAGTTTCGGCTTCAAAATGAAGAGTCTATCAACTGAATTCAAATTAAGTCACTTAATTTATTTAGATGATATTAAATTATGTGCCAGAACCAGATCTCATTTAAAAGTCTACTTGAAATTACTTTCAACTATTCAATGATATTCATATGAAATTTGGGCTTCCAAATGTAAAAATCTTTCTATTGGAAAAGGAAAGATCACCTCTGATTATATAAAGATTTCCAATATCGAAATCGAGCCAATGCATCAAAGAGATACATATAAATATCTTGGATTTGGTCAAGAGAAGACAATTAACCATAGCATCACTAAAGAAAATATTAGAAATTCATATTACAAAAGACTTAGAATTATCATCAAGAGTCATTTAACTAGTAAAAACCTTTTCAGAGCTATCAACTGCTATGCAGTTCCTATTCTTACATCTTCTTTTGGAATTATTAAATGGTCTAAAACTGATCTAAATGAATTACAATGTCAAACGAGGAAAATGCTTTGTAAATATCATAAGCACCACCCAAAGTCAGCTGTTCAGAGAGTTACACTACCTAGACATCTTGGAGGTCGTGGATTAACTGATTTGACTAATATTCATAGTAAACAGATTTTTCATCTACGTTCCCTTTTTCATGATAAACAGAGAACGTCTAAATTACATGATATTGTTGTTGCTTCAGATTATTATCTTACACCTCTGACCTTGACAATGCAAAAGGTAGATTTTGATATATTTGATGATAATTCTGAAAGAGAAAGTTGGATGCAGAAGGAATTACACGGAAAGCACCCTAAAGAATTGAAAAATGATTATATTGATGAAATCGCATCGAATAAATGGTTAGTTTCTGGAGAATTGTTTGCTGAAACAGAAGGCTTGGCAATTGCGATCCAGGATCGGGTTGTTTTCACGAGGAATTATAGAAAACACATCATCAAACAAAATATAGATGATTCTTGCCGTAGATGTTTCTGTTCATCAGAAACAGTTTTTCATATATTATCATCTTGCTCAGTCCTTGCTTCAACAGATTATTTAGAAAGACATAATGCCGTCGCTAATATTATTCATTTTAATCTAGGAATTAAACATGACCTAATTCCCAAACGAAAAGAATTTTACAAATATGAACCTGAGATTATTTGTGAAAATGACGAATATAAACTTTATTTTGATACAACAATTCTTTGCAACAGAGCTGTAAAACACAATAGACCAGATATCATTCTTACTGATAAACAGAATCAAATAACATATATAATTGATATTGCTATACCCGACACACATAATATACAAAATAAATACAATGAAAAAATTTCTAAATATAATATGTGGAAAATGAAAAACTTTTTATTCTAACGATTATTATTTCCACAACATGTGTTATTCCTAGGAATCTTCACAAAAGTATTGAGATTTTGGGTCTGAAGAAAATTTGTTTGAACAGTTACAAAAGATAACAGTCATCAAATCTTGTAATATTCTTCGTAGGTTTATTTCCGAAAAAATAATGAGGTAGAGTTATAGGTTTTCTCTATAGTTTATACTGCTCAGAATCTCATTTCATATTTTATTTATTTGTATATATAAATGTGATATAATTAATTTACAATTTTGTCATATTTATTCGATTCTATTCGATCGTTCATCACTTCACACAAAGGAAACTATTAATGAGTAACATTCAGTGTTACTTGACTGAGGTCCGTACACTGGATTTTTCTGGGGAGAAAGCCGCTGACACTACTCGTTGGTACATTGATGTCATTGTCTGATGATGCTATAGTTTGTATATATTCTGGTAGATTGATATATTCTCATAACATTTAACGTTATCCTAATATATAATTATTCCAGGATATGTTTGATTATAATCATTGCATATCAATCGTATTAATTACCGGGTGGTGGATTTATATTTTTCATGAAATCAGTTTGATTGCATGAACAGATATATGGGCAACTCGTCAGGGTGAAACCCCTATATATATATATATATATATATATATATATATATATATATATATATATATATATATATATATATATATATATATATATATATATGACGGAATGCCACCACACTATACAAGAAATGTCTCAGAATTTTCAAACCAGTCTTTTGATGATAACTGTATGGGATTCAGAGTACTAGTGAAATTGACTCCTCATCCACCAAAGTCAACCCTGTTAAGTTTTTCTCTGTAGGGCTTTGCCAAGGATTTATCACGTAGACAAACCCATAATGACATAGAAGCGTTGAAACGAAAATTGTCCATCGACAATGATCCATATTCAAATTCAAAATGCATGCAGAAGTGTTTCTGAACGCTGAAGTTGCATTTTGATTAATGGAAACACTTTAATGCTTTCATTTCATTCGTTTTCTTGTTACTAATTATTTCTGATATTTCCCAACTCTAAGTGTTAAATAACTTTCGTTTCTCCATACTATAAGTGCACTGCATTTGTTTCAATTCGCACTAGCTAGCATTCTAGATGAAATGTCAAAGTGTTCACAGTATTAATTTCTGGAAAAATCCACTATTTTCGATCAATTCTTTTTTAAGGCGTATTATATATATTTCGAAAGAACGAATATGTTAACATTTACACTGACGCTGTATTGAAATTCATGGCAATCGATGATGTTTAGTTCAATTATGGAATGTTCATTCCGTATCTTGTTGTAGAATGAAAATGCATGAAAAATACATAAGAGTCAAGTCTTGTAGAATCAACATTCAAACTCAAGAGCGAGAATGTTTGAATTCCATTGTTGAAAATTATTTCAGAATTATTACATTCAGTGATGGTCGTAGAGAAAAACCTTCATTATTGTTCAGCTGAAAATGAAAGACAGAAATGATTATTCTTCGATTCAAGTGGAAAATGTTTTTGGTACCTTATATCTCAAAAAGTGTAAAATTCTCCTTTTTCTCCATTTAAGAAACTGTTCTTCAAACATTTTAATATATGCATTTGATTCATATAAACTTTGATAAATAAAGCTTTCCTTGAAACTTCTTTGAAAAAGTATACTGTCAACTGTCAAAAACATTTATTTCGCATCATCTCAAACATCTTAATATCACGTTTGCCATTAACACTGCTGTGAATGTACAATAAAGTTATGTATTCGGAAATGCAGTGGATACTATATTTCACCTGGAGGTGTATATTTTGAAGATCTGCTCTCAATATATTATAGGTAGATCTATTTTATATTCATCATAATGTTTTTGTTTCTATCAATAATATTAAATATTGAGTACACGGTATCTCATTAGCGAAAAAACTTATCACACAAAACTTCTGGACTTTAAATGATGAAAATTTGCTCACATCATTTCAGGTTATCTACCTCAGAAACACTCATTACTTATATTAATATTAGAAAGAAATATCATTATTTAAAAAAACTTGTTTCCTAGTTTTCTCGTTAGTAGATGATCAAATCGATATTTGTACTCCGGAAAATAATTTCACCCACAAAATCTATACAAAGGAACCCCGTCCAGAATTACACTACGGACTGCTGTATTCAGAGCGGGGGCGAACGAGTATATTGCTCTTGTAACAAATAGTTAATATGTTGGCGTTATAGCCCCGCGGTAAGCCAACAGGGAGTTAATTTCGGCGGTGTTGGCATCATTAATCCCTAATGGGGCGGGGTGATGTATGACTTCGCTCTGTTCTGTTCTATTCTATTGCGTGCTCCTCTATCGGCGGCAATATATTGTTCTGAATTTGTGGAGCATGCACAACTGTGCTAGTGTTCAGCAAAAAAGCTGAAAAACAGTGAAATTTTCAATTCTCTTTGAAAGTGGGCTAATTCTTGATTAAGATAACCGTTTTTAATTATTAGTTCTATGCATTCCTTCAGGTGCACATGATGAAAAATAATAATTAGGGAGTCTTCAAGTTTTCTGAAATGCGCCGAACCAGGTAGATTTCGTTTTTTCACTTTCTGATAAAAGTTATTTGCTCTTTTGGTAATATGATGAAATATGATTCCAGCTCTCTCTATCAAAAAAACATGAATATAATCGTTATATCAGAAACAAGGTAACATGCAAATGCATAGTAACACCTCATTTTAATGATAATAATTGGTAGAAAAATTCGCGGAACAGTTGGAGGGAGCCAAACCTGATGAATACGGTGGGTTTTCCGAGCAATCGTATTTTAATTTTTCCAATTTATATTTTAAAATATCGCTGATAAGAGCAGGCGCATTATCCTGGTAATAAGGATTTTTTATTAGGTAAAACAGATCTTTTGTCGCGAATATGTGCATTCACCCAAAAGGCTTTGTTAATATTCTCCTTTTATGGTTTTGCAGGTTTGAAGCTTGTCAGTTTTTTGTATCCCAAAAAATTGATGTCATAAACATCACGATTTTGGCTTCTTCACTTGCTTTGGATTTGAAAAATCGGATTCAGTCCACTCAGTGGTTCGTTGTCGTAGTTTAGGATCATATAATATACATAGTTGAGAATCGACGCATAAAATCAGTGTTTTTCGTTTGAATATGGGCCAAATGTTCTTGAGAAAATATCAATCGAGCGTTTTTGATCGAACATTATAAAATGCGGCACCCTTCTTGCCAAACATTTCCGTTCTTTAAGATTAGAACACCTATTTGGTTCACATACCCTAGCCCCAATTTCACACTTCGTCAATCGCCTGTCATCCATAACGACGAGGATCATCTTTAAGGCTTCTACGGTAACAGTGAAATTCCAAGAACAAGAAACGTTGTTCACCAAAGCTATGGTGTATGTATGAAACCATTGGCTATGAGATTACTAGTATCATTAGATACTGCATAAGCTATTGTTGTTTCAACAACAATTTTACACAATATAGTTTGCAAAGGAAACAAAATTACTCTTCCAGTATTTGAAGAATAAGAAACTACAATATATTTAGTGTATATGTATGTATGTGTCTTGTGTTCAATACTCCCTTCAAGTAATACTTCACTTGTGTTCGGAACTTTTTGTGAGTGTTGTTATTTGTTCAGAATAGTTCCACATTATCATCTACTTAGTAATATTCAACTGAGTGAATATTGCACTCCACGCTTTCTTCTCTAAAGAAAAATGATTAAGATGTTTATGATATTTATCTTCAATTTCCGAAATCTGAGATGTATATGACACATCAGCACACAGTCATCGGTCAAGTGCTCATCCGTATTGTTTTAGCATTTCTGAATAGGCAGCGACTATTATTTGCCCAAACACATCAAGACCAAGCTGTTTAAATTTATAAGATTGGTGGTTGAAAACTTTCATACGTAGAAGGGAAGGTGATTCTTCAAATTTCGGAATTAACATAATTTTTGATATTACGAGTAGTCTAATTATAAGACTATCTCGTTTTTCAAATTACATTCGTTATTCTTAATGTACATATGGCATCTACACAGAACCAAATTTATATGAAATCTCTCGGTATTTCACATTATTAATGGTTTTCAACCTTGAATCTTCGAATACATAACAAGAATAAAGTTTTTGTTGTAAATAAACTGGATAGTATGATAAGAAATGTTGGATTATCACCACATGTTCAGGATATTGTACTCAGTCTTCACTAAAGTTTGAAACTGTGAATTACAAAATTAAATTTAAAAAAGCATATTCATAATTGAAAATGCCTACGTTGGATTTTCCGATGTGCAGAGGGGTCGAATAATTGCTCTCGTTCAAGAAGGGGTGACACAGAGGGATATAGCGGCCACAATGGGGGTATCACAGGGGAGATTTCAAAAACCTGCGCCCGATACGTGGAGCTACAATCTCTAAAATCTCTACAAAATAGGCCTAGAAGAAGTCGTAGGAAGATCACTTCTGAAGAACAAGACCGCTTTTGTGCAAAATTTCAAGAAAAGACCATAGTGCGTCGCACCCCATACTACAAAGGTAATTCTGGACGCAACAGGCATCAGTGTATCAGTCGAAACGAAACGTTAAAGACCTATTCAGGGGGTTTATACAGCAGAAGACCCTTAAGAGTTCCAGAGCTAACCAGACAACAAAAAATTAACAGACTTAATTGGTGTATCGAGCACCAAATTTGGAATATTGAGAATTGGCGAAATGTTCCTTTTTCGGATGAGACCAGAATTGGTGTTCGATCAGGAGACCGCCGGATTTGGGTTTTAAGGGGTCGTGGAAGACTCCGAGCAGCAAGACAAGTTCCGAAATACCAAGAGGGCAGTGAGATGATTTGGGGTGGCATTATGCTGGGAGTAAAAACAGATTTGATTTCGTTTCCTGCGAGTGTAACGGCTAGAAATTACGTGGACCTAGTGCTGGAACCCATAGTGAGCCTCTGGCGAGGTTTCCACGGTGAGAATTTCACCATTATGCGAGATAATGCTACTCCGCATACCAGCAACCTCGCGCGACATTATCTGGAAACAGTGGGAATCGCTATTTTGGACTGGTCAGCTTGCTCTCCAGAACTAAATCTTATTGAACATTTATGGGATTATCTTAAAAGGACAATTAGATTGCTCCAGAATAATCAAAGAACCCCACAACAGCTCATCCAAGCCACCAAAGAAAAGTGGCAAAATATCACCCAGAGGAGGTCCAGAAACCTAATCCAAACCATGCCTAGAAGGATTCAGGCTTGTATCAGGGCAAGAGGAGATAATACAAGCTACTGAGGTCGAGAAAAAAACACCTACTCCTTGAGAAAACAATTTATAATTTTTTTACTACATACGGAAAGTCTTATTTTCTTTCATCTGTTTCTTTCTTAAAATAAACCTTAATTTATTTCTTTTTTAGTTGAAATATCTTAAAAAGGATCAATTTTAACAATCCTTCGAAATTTCCAAAATCCAGGAGTAATATTCAAAATATCGCCTGATTCCGTATAAATTCAGTTGTGTGTATATATAATAGTGTAATTATCCAATACTGATGGAAGTAGGTCTATAGGTTACGCGGGGTTCCAACTTAAACATGTTATAGTCTTTTAATGTGCTTTTGAGGAAGAAGTGCTCTTTCCCATCAGATGAATTACCCTATAAGATATCATTGTTTAGATGGCTAAAATCAATAATAAACATTAACAAGGAATTCTACACATATACGCAGATTGTCGTTAATTTTATTGATGACATAAAGAGCTGAATTGAGTTTTCAGCTTTCTGCGTCTCGTGAAGAGTCAAGTTCAACCCAGGACCAAGGTACAGCCTTATAAATGTGAACTGAATATTTTCCTTGAGCTCATTTTCTCGAAAATATGTGCCAAAATCACTGTATCAAAAAATATACATTCAGTTTCCCCCAAATTCCCTTCACAGTTTGTTAAATTCGTTCATCAAGAATGTGCACCTTTTCGAGAGCTCCCAACACCTTTTACCAACAAGGATCATCAGCAAATATCACTGTTACATTGGTATTTATGTATTCAGGGAGGTCAGTATGATGAAGGGTGGACTAAGAACTGAGATCTGTGGAACTCTAAAATCCGTACATCCCCTCTCTACTCTCTAGTTTGTACTTCAATTTTCACGCATCTGTCAGATATCAAACTTCCAAGCCAGTCGAGAACGGTAACCCTCAACCCAAGGTTATATAATTTGTATAAGACTTATTTACGTATCAGCCAGCCAAAAGCGCGCGTGAGGTCGAAGAAGAGACGTACTACGAATAGAGCACGACCTAATTATTTATGAAAGATTTATCGAAGCTTCAAAATACAAGCATATATACTTTACGAATTTGATGCATCCATTACCAGTGATATCATTATCGTAGCTTTGGAGGAGTATTATGCCATAAATATCTTTATCAACGTCAAATATTTGTGGATTGAGCATCCTCCTAATTTTTCCATCAGAAAATTTCTCTTACTATTTTCCTTTCAAATTGCTGAATTTTTCTTTAAGTCGATCAGGTATTCTCCACCAATACTTTTTGATTTTGAATTCTTTTTCTATCTTCTATCAGAAGCTATGCAATTTTTTTTTCCCATGGGGTACTTACTGATTTTATACATTCTATTTTTCGATTAAGCAGATTAGTAGACGGACTTAAATTTAGTTGAAGCGTGGATCTCTTTTATTATTCATGATTTTCAGCACCTTGTTTGTATTCATAACTTAATGAAAAATACCCGAAAAGTTCGATTTTTACGCGGAATAAAATAAAATAAGAGAAACTTAAAAGACATAGCAAATATATATGTAAATATATATATATATATATATATATATATATATATATATATATATATATATATATATATATATATATATATATATATATATATATATATTCTTTTGAAAAAAGTGGATTTACAAAAATTCGAATAATCGTATTTACAATAAATGCTTATATCTATAATTTCGGTGTATATCAGAAAAACACAAGTGTGAGCTCAGGAAAATGTAACAGGGGAACCATACCCTCTTGCGTATGATTCAATAAACAAGTGAATTAATCTGACAAAAAAACTCATTTCCATGTCGCTATTGCACTAGTAATAGCTTGTCTAATTATGTTGTGTTAGTGTCGTGTGTACATAAAGAGTACCAAAGATTCTTCTGCTTAGCAGCTTCAATTCTCATCTTGCAATTTCCAGACGAATACAAGGGTGAAAGGAAGGGGGTTTGGGACAGGAATGTGTAACAATGGAAAAAGAAAACCGGCAGAAAAATATTTCAAAAATCATACCTGACTCTTATATGTTTAAACACACTTGAATTTAAGAAAAGATTTTACATAGCAAGCAAGGTCATAAAAAAGACAAAGGAGATAATAAAAAAGTACATTTCCTCTGTCGCGGAGATGTTCTTCCGTCGCAGTGTGAGTCTCCTGAAATATAATCACTTACTTGTTCTTGCTTGCCAATTTTAAAGTATAATTTCGCAAAATCCCTTCAATATTCAAATTCAACAAAACAATTCCCTCTCTGTTTGACCGAGAGAGCCCTGATGGCTAGGTTCCGGCTTCTATATATATATATATATATATATATATATATATATATATATATATATATATATATATATATATATATATATATATATATATATATATATATATATATATATATATATATATATGAGTAGAAAAATTATTCAACAATTGTAAATAATCAATATTACTTCGTATAGTAATAAGATTTCTCAAAAACTTGCGCCCTGGATTTTTAAAGCATTATCTCCTTTCGCATGGTGGACAGTAACTGGATATAAAGTTAGAAAGAGAAAGAACTGGTTGATAGCCAGATCATTCTCGGATAAAAGCTCCCATCGGTCAACAAAATGACCTTCCATCACTCAATCTCTCACCCAAATAAATCTCTGCGGGCATAGGAACATCGAAATCACAGTGTGCCAGATGCGTGATCTGCTCCCTCCATTAAGGCAGAAGGCATTAATGATGTTGGATTATTTAACAATCATATATCTTCGCGCGATGGATTTCTGTCGTCATGTTACCCCCGAGACCGCAGGAATCCCCTGATATCGGCGATAGAGCAGGAATGTTTTTGAAATGGTTTGTTACTCTGATGGCATGAGGGGGAGAGTGAAAAAGAATGACAGATTAAAAAAAGGACTCGCTTTTAGTGGGGTAAGTTTAGTTTTGCCAAGGCGTGAATAATATTATCACAGGTTATCAATACTGTCCAAATGAAACTTGGATGATAATTCTTTCCTATGGATATATTTTTCTTGTTATATCTTATTTGATAAAAGTTTCTGATGCTATTTACATTGCCAATAGTTTATTTGTTTTCTGAATGTTTGAATATATCGGAAATTGCTTCATTATTTTTTGGATGAATAGATTCGAACTATAAACGCAGAGTGGTATTTGATAATTATATTTCACTAAACAGACTAAACTTTCGACTTCATTTGGAAAGATCAGTGTTCATTTATATATCATTATACAGGGTGCTTCAACGAGAACTAAACAGAGGCTATATCTACCAAGATATTCATTTCTTATCGAAACGCAAAAATAGGTCAATTTTTGTTTCAAGGAGGACATCTTTTGGGGTACAAAACTTGCCTGAAATATCAACCCCCTAAGCGGGGGTTGCAATCGTGGAACATTTTGAATAGGGAAGATGGGTCGAGTGATTACTCAAAAGATAGGTGGAATTTTTGTCTACATCGGCTTGAATGAATTTCCATTTTTAATTGAAAACTGTAAAAGATACAGGGTGAGCAACTAAAAGATAGGGAAGACTATTTCCCTGAGACTATTCAAGTTTCAGTGAAGTAAAATGGAACAGATCCATGCTGACCAATGGCAGTCATCATCAAGTACCATCCTCATCTCGAATTTCAACCCCAAGAACCGGCTGACCACCCTTGAAAATTTGGAAGAGGGTAGATGGGTCGAGTGATACCTCGAAAGAAAGGTATTATCTTCCGCATCCCCGTGAATGAATTTTCATTTTTGATTGAAAATTGTAGAAGATACAGAGTGAGCTACTGAAAAATAGAGGAGACTATCTACCGCCCTGAGCTATTCAAGTATTAGTGCAAAAAAATGGAACAGATTCATTCCAGATCAAAGGCTGTCATCTTTGATCTAAATGAATCTATTCCAGTTTTTCGCACTAATACTCCAATAGTCTTGGGGCAATAGTCTTCTCTATTTTTCAGTGGCTCACTCTGTATCTTCTACAGTTTTCAATCAAAAATGAAAATTCTTTCCAGGGAATGCATACAAAGATAATACCTTTCTTTCGAGTTATCACTCGACCCATCTACCCTCTTCCAAATTTTCAAGGGTTGTCACCCCTGCTCCAAGGGTTGAAATTCGAGATGAGGATGGTACTTGATGATGAACTTCATTGATCAGCATGGATCTGTTCCATTTTACCTCACTGAAACTTGAATAGTCTCAGGGAAATAGTCTTCCCTATCTTTTAGTTGCTCACCCTGTATCTTTTACAGTTTTCAATAAGAAATGGAAATTCATTCAAAGCGATGTAGACAAAGATACCACCTTTCTTTTGAGTCATCACTCGACCCATTTTCCCTATTCAAAATGTTCCACGATTGCAACCCCCGCTTAGGGGGTTGATATTTCAGGCAAGTATTGTACCCCAAAAGATGTCCCATTAAAACAAACATTGACCTGTTTTTGCGTTTTGATCAGAAATGAATATCTTGGTAGATAAAGCCTCTGTTTAGTTTTCGTTGAAGCACCCTGTATATCATATATCATTTATAATAATATAATACTTGCATTGCACGATAGCAATGTTCCCATCGCTGTGTGCTCATTGTGTTCTAAACAGTTCTGGGAGATTATCTGTTTTCCTATAGGGTGCTACTGGTATTATTATTCGAAGTGGTTGCTTACAGAAATTGTTATAGATTTATGATGAATACGACAGAAATGCAATCGTGTTGTGAATTTAGCTTAATTTCACCATTTTTTATTATTGCCCTTGCAATGAGAGAGCAGATTTATTCGAAAAATGAAAATAGAGGTTTTACAAAAATTTGAATAATTGTATTTACAATAAATGCTTATATCTATAATTTTGATGTGTGTCAGAAAAAACACAAGTGTGAGCTCAGGAAATGTAACAGGGGAACCATACTATCTTTTATAGGTCACTTATGTTCGAGAATGAGTACTGAAATCATAATCGTTGCGGTTCACCCGAATTTACAAACTTGGCTTATATTCATCAGGATTTTTGTCCTGAAAATATTTGAGAATTTCAACGAAATTCATATAGTTATGATCGAAGGTAACTACGAAAGTTATGTTATTTATATTGGGTTTCCGATTCCATTTTTATTCACATTGAATGATGTTTCCACTGAAAACTTTAACCAAATTTGTCTTTTGAGTTATAATTGAAAATGCATAAAAAATAAGATGGTTACAACTTGGTCGATTTCTTTTGTATCCATACTGAATATTTTTCACGAAAACGTTCGTTTTTCGAAAACATAAAGAACAAACTAGAAAAGAATGAAACAAATATGTCATTTTTATTTCGTTATTGCTTAAGGCCTATACAAAAACTTCAATTTCTGCAGTTCGGCCGAATTTCCCTTGTTCTGAATATTTTATCTCATGAAAAATTAAAATTGTGAAAAAATATTCGCAATGCAGTTCTTTCAACGCAAAAAGTTAAGAGATGTCATTTGAAACCAAGTCGGTTTGTTCAATCAGTATTTATGAAAGCACCTTTACAATTTTTTCATAAATTGTTTTATGATTGGCTACTTACATTTACAGTGTTCGCATCAAAATTAGACATCTTTATTTCTTATATATAATATATATAAATATAAATATTATGACTCGACAATCGCACGACAATATATACACAATAAGAATACATGAATGAACGTAAGAACAAACCGCTTTTTGTGCCAAATTGCAAGAAGAGATCCTAGTGCGTCTCACCCCATACTCCAAAGGCAATTTCTGGAAGCAACATGCATCAGTGTATCAGTCGAAATGATACGTCAAAGACTTCATTCAAGGGCTTTTACAGCAGAAGGCCCTAAAGAGTTCCAGAGCTAACCAGACAACAAAAAATTAACAGACTTAATTTGTGTATCGAAAACCAAAATTGGAATATTGAGAATTGGCGAAATGTTCTTTTTTTGGATGAGACCAGAATTTGTGTTCGATCAGAAGACCGCATTTTGGACTGGCCAGCTTGCTCTCCAGACCTAAATCCTATTGAACATTTATGGGATAATCTCAAAAGGAAAATTAGTTGGCGCAAGGATAATTCAAGAACCCCACAACATCTCATCCAAGCCGCCACAGAAGAGTTGGAGAATATCACCCCAGAGGAGGTCGAAAACCTAATCCAAAGCATGCTTAGACGGATTCAGGCTTGTATCAGAGTAAGACGAGGTAATACAAGCTACTGAGGTCGGGAAAAAATACCTACTCCGTGAGAAAACAATTTTCAATTTTCTTACTACATGCGAAGAGAGTGTCTCATTCTCTTTTATTCGTTTCTTTCTTAAAATAAACCTTAATTTATTTCTTTTCCCAATTGAAATATCTCAAAAAGAATTAATTCAAACAATCCTTCGAAATTTCCAAAATCCCTGAGGTAATATTCAAAATATTGGGTGATTCGATATAAATTTGGTTGTGTTTATCATATAACTGCCAAGTTTGAGGGAGGTATCGTCTACCTTAATCTGCGTCAAAGCGGAAGGACCATAACAAATAGGTGGTTGAAGTACCTACCACGAATAGATTAGGATTTTCATCTTATATATCGGAATATAAATTTCGTACTTCGATTAATACAAAATGTATGAAATTGATTGGACATGGTCTGAAATATAAAAAACAAGAATTTCCAATAGTCAATATTCAAAAAATTTTGAGTATATAAATCAAAATTTCGAGAAAAATTATTCAAAAATTTATGGGTTTGCTAAAAATTCTTCATGGTTTGTATCGCTTATCATCATACGAGAGCGATTTGATATGTGATTTTTTGAATAAAAGAAATTTTTTCAGCGAATAAACATTTTATTTTTCTGTATTCACCTTTTAGCTCGATACAGCGTTCTTCAAATTTTTTATTCCCTCCAAGTAATAGGTTTTTTCAAGGATCTCAAAACACGCTTTTATTTCGGTAATGACTCATCCATTCGACTCAGATCTCTTACCGCCCAGCCATTTGTTAGGTTTGGAAACAGAAAATAGTCTCAGGGGGCTAAATCTGGAGAATATGCTGGATTTGGTAGCAGTTCGTATCCCAATTCATGGTTTTTGGCCATTGTGACTAAACAAGTATGCACATGTGCATTGTCTAGATGGAACATCACTTTCTTCTTCGCCAAATGCAGCAGTTTTTCCCTTCGAATCAACGTCGAATCTGTTCAAAAGATTTGAATAATATTCACCGGTGATCGTTTTACCTTTCTCGAGGTAATCTATGTAAATGACCCCGTACATCCTAAAAAACTGTGGCCATGACCTGTTTGGCCTTCTTTTATCCTGTTTCAATTGTTCCTTGGTCTCTGGCGTATGGTGATGGATCCATGTTTCGTCCACAGTAACAAAACGGCGCAAAAACTTATTCGGATTACGGCGGAACATCGCTAAACACTCTTTTGGAGTTCTCACACGATTGTGCTCATAGTCACTCATTTTTTCATGTCCAAATATTCCTGTAAAATATGATGTACCCGTTCAGCTGAGATACCTACATCATAGGTCAACTCACGCACTTTCATTCTCCGATCGTCCTATATCATTTCATAGATTTTATCGACGATTTCCGGTGTGATCACTTCTGTTGGGCGACCTGAACGTTCGGCGTCACTAGTGCTGGTACGCCCACAACGAAAGTCTTTTCAACCATTGAAATTGATAGTACCGAGTCCCCGTCGTATTTATCAAGTCTTTCCTTAGTTTCAATGACGGATTTTTCACGTAGAAAGTAATGCTTAATTCACTTTTCTCCATTTTCTTGAAAATTCACTATGTTGTATGCTTTGAACGGCTATCAAACAGCAACTGCACGACGTAGCTTGCTCAAAGTTAGAAAGTTGCCCACTGATAGATTACAGTTGACGGCAGCACTGTTGCATTTGAAGTAACTGCGCGGGAAATTCAAAGGGTCACTTATTTATCAAACCGCCCTCGTATAATATTCAAACTAAATTCTCCTTGATTATACAACGAATCTCATGGAACCAAACACATATTTGTGTTCGAATTACGTCCTGAAGGAATCGAAAATAGAGACCCCAAATATGATAATTAACGAACATTAGAATAATTATGCATGATACTATTTGTCGAAGACGTACAGGGTGGAATTTATATAAATATAAATTCTTCTCATTCGCATTACGTTCGCTTGGTTTTTTTTTAATTCAGTGGTGACCTGAAGGGCACCAAATGGGAAAGACTAGAGCCATTAGCCAATAGAATACAACAAACTTGATTTAGTCATAAAATATAATTAATTTCAACCAACTTTTAACAGGCTCTTCTTTTTTCTTTCTTCTCAAACCTAAAGAAGAAACTAACTCATGGGATTAAACAGGGATATAATACGCCAAGGGACTCATCAAGGCGATTTTACTCTTCATACACATACAGGACATGAGTCACGGATAGGCAGGTAACATATATATGGGGTAGTAGATAAACCAAAGATAACGGAACGTTGATCAGAATATCAGTTCAAGAGATTTAATGTATTTATAAATTACTTCATAAACATCTAAGTTGTTTAGTGATAATAAAAAATTTAAGGAATAAGGTTGGTTGAATTTAATGATATCACCAAGTTCGCAAAGAAAGTAGCCACACCGATGCCGAAAGTTGCTGCAGAACAACAGGAGATGCTCCGTTGTACCTAGTTCACCACACTCACATAATGGATTATCCGAAAGACCAATTCTATGCACTTCTCAGACAAGATATATACAAACTCCCTACGCTGTCCAATAATTTTATACCATACAACAGTGAGAGGTAATGGTTGAATATTTTTATACTATAGCCCTTTCTCATGAATAAAATGAAATTCGTTGAACCATTTCTGCATCACCCTGTTTATGTGAGCTAGAATGATGTCAGATGGAAAACATTTTGACTTTTGTACATGAATGCCAATTTTGCAGCCTTGTCAACTCTCTCATTCGCTGGAATACCAACATGAGCTTTCCCCCACATAAAATGAATAGATTTATTTGATTGTTTCAAGGTGTACAGAGAGGTCAGAATTTTGTTGTATAAAGCAGAGAACGAGTCGTCCAATTTACAACTTTTCAATGAATTGAATGCACTCAAACTATCCGAAATTATAAATTGGTTTATGTTTTCGAAGCGGAAAGGCTGACATTTTCATTCATAAACGTATTGGGATTCTATAGGATTTCATGTCTGGTTAAAAAAATTTCCATTGTTCATCGTAGAATCATGGTATGCGACAGTAAGCTTTGACATTTTATGCCAAAATATACAATTAAATTCTTGCTCTATATCATGTCGACAACCATCATGAATCCGATTATTGACTCCTCAAGAAAGATTGGTTCATGATATTTGAATAACTGCATAGTTCTCCTTGATGAAGTTCATATTTTTGAACAAGTTAAGATGTTTTAATATCTCAAATACTACTTAAGTATATATCAATACTACGTTTACAAGTTTATATCAGTGTGAAATTCAATGTGTTTCTATTCTGCAAGAACAGCAACAACATCAGGTTGCAAGTTTATATACTCCTCTCTTCGTTTAGCATTTTTCTAATCATCTTCTTCCATGCAATTGTTTCGAATTTCCAACTGCTCAAGATAAGTTTGCCTCTAGACTATACTGTATTTATTTATCTTGATTTCATTCCATTTTAGGTTTGGTTTCAAAATAGACGCGCCAAATGGAAGAAGAGGAAGAAGACTACTAATGTATTCAGGACACCTGGTGCACTTCTCCCTTCTCATGGACTTCCACCATTTGGAGCAATGGGAGATGGATTATGTGGATCCAGCATGTTTAGTACTTCGGAAACTCGTTGGGGCGTCGCTGGAGTAACTACAGGTAAGAGATATCCAATTATTCAAGAAATAGAATAGAAACTCCTGCATGAAGCCCTTATATTTCCTAGTTGTTCCGATCTGATTCAGGGCCACAGTTTTTATTCTTATCCGTCAGCTATGTTGGAAAAAATTTCATAAACACGCTACCAATATCAATTGAAATCTTCCGAACACTGTTTTTTGGACACTTCTATTGATTATGAGTCGCACGCCATCGATCATCTATTTTTGCCGTAATGTACTTTCCAGAGCGTTGGTCTCTATCAATATATGAGCCACACTGTCATCTGAATTTCGCCTAGCACAAATGATGTCTCCATCATTTCAATAGTTTTCGCACAACTGTTTTTGAGTTTGAAGAAAATTTGAGAAAAATTCTTTTTTCTGATTTTTCCATCATTCTTCTTAAAAATGAAGTAGGACAAACGCAAAAACATACTATAAATAATAGCTAAACGTTTTCAAACCAAAATGTTCCTCCAGTAACATACACCTTCAAGGGGTTCGTGAAGACTTGCGCAGATGTCGCTTTGACGATCTGTTGCGTAGATATTATGGTAGGTCGGATACTTTTTGGCCAATCCTCGTACTCCTCAAATATATCTTGATATTTTCAGGGATGTATTGAAATAAGTTTGGATCGTATTCCGTGTTCATCATCTTCATAGTAAACAGATTTTTCATCTACGTTCCCATTTTCATGATAAACAGACAACGTCTAAATTACATGATATTGTTGTTGCTTCAGATTATAATCTTACACCTCTGAACTTGACAATGCAAAAGGTAGATTTGATATATTTGATGATAATTCTAAAGAGAAAGTTGGATGCAGAAGGAATTACACGGAAAGCACCCTAAAGAATTGAAAAATGATTATATTGATGAAATCGCATCGAATAAATGGTTAGTATCTGGAGAATTGTTTGCTGAAACAGAAGACTTGGCAATTGCGATCCAGGATCAGGTTGTTTTCACGAGGAATTATAGAAAACACATCATCAAACAAAATATAGATGATTCTTGCCGTAGATGTTTCTGTTCTTCAGAAACAGTTTTTCATATATTATCATCTTGCTCAGTCCTTGCTTCAACAGATTATTTAGAAAGACATAATGCCGTCGCTAATATTATTCATTTTAATCTAGGAATTAAACATGACCTAATTCCCAAAAGAAAAAAAATTTACAAATATGAACCTGAGATTATTTGTGAAAATGACAAATATAAACTTTATTTTGATAAAACAATTCTTTGCAATAGAGCTGTAAAACACAATAGACCAGATATCATTCTTAATGATAAACAGAATCAAATAACATATATAATTGATATTGCTATACCCGACACACATAATATACAAAATAAATACAATGAAGAAATTTCTAAATATATGATGCTTGGCGACGAGATTAAAAAATGTGGAAAATGAAAAAATATTTATTCTACCGATTATCATTTCCACAACAGGTGTTATTCCTAGAAATCTTCACAAAAGTATTGAGATTTTGGGTCTGAAGAAAATTTGTTTGAACAGTTACAAAAGGTAACAGTCATCAAATCTTGTAATATTCTTCGTAGGTTTCTTTCCGAAAATAATAATGAGGTAGAGTCATAGGTTTTCTCTTTAGTTTATTCTGCTCAGAATCTCATTTCATATTTTATTTATTTGTTTATATAAATGTAATATAATTAACTGACAATTTTGTCATATTTACATTCAGAGCAGTATTCTATTCGATCGTTCACCACTTCACACAAAGGAAACTATTAATGAGTAACATTCAGTGTTACTTGACTAAGGTCCGTACACTGGATTTTCCGGGAGAAAGCCTCTGACACTACTCGTTGGTACATTGATATCATTGTCTGATGATGCTATAGTATGTATATATTCTGGTAGATCGATATATTCTCCAGGATATGTTTTGATTATAATCATTGCCTGGCAATGGTATTAATTACCGGGTAGTGGATTTATATTTTTCATGAAATCAGTTTGATTGCATGAACAGATATATGGACAACTCGTCGGGGTAAAATATATATATATATATATATATATATATATATATATATATATATATATATATATATATATATATATATATATATATATATATATATATATGCAACATTCACCCTATTCACCTGAAAGGTGAATGAAAGGAAAGCGGCACAATTCTATTCAGGCCATTGAAAGTGCGATGTCTGACGCGCTAAATTCCATTCAAAAAGGAAATAGAGAAGTAGTTTGGCGCGTTCAAATTTGTGTATCAATGAAGAAGGCGAATACATTGATAATATATATATATATATATATATATATATATATATATATATATATATATATATATATATATATATATATATTCTTTTGAAAAGGGAGGATTTACAAAAATTCGAATAATTGTATTTACAATAAATGCTTATATCTATAATTTTGGTGTGTGTCAGAAAAACACAATCGTAAAAAACAAGCGAATAAATAGAGTACCATCAGAAGAAACAGGCATCTAATCTCGCATCATGCCGCCTACGATTGCCCCTAAGGTGTGAGCTCAGAAAATGTAACAGGGGAACCATACTATCTGGCGTATGATTCAATAAACGAGTGAAAAAGCCTGAGGATAAACTCGTTTCCCTGACGCTATTGCACTAGTAATAGCTTGCCTGTTTATGTTGTGTTAGTGTCGTGTGTACAAAAAGAGTACCAAAAATGTTTCTGCTTAGCAGCTTCATTCTCTCTTTCTCATCTTGCACTCCATGATTTCCAGGACTTCTTCAAGAAGACAAGGGTGAAAACGAAGGAGGTTTGGGACAAGAAAAAATCTGTAACAATGGAAAAAGAAAACTCTTATATGTCTAAACTCACTTGAATCTAAGAACTTAACTAATGCTCCTCTGTTTTTCAATAGGGAACATCTCATACACCTTTTGGGAATGAAGCCCTACGGGGGTGTAGCCATTGCCATTAAGAACTTAACTAATGCTCCGCTGTTTTTCAACAGAACTTGAACTAATGCTTATCCAAGAACTTAACTAATGCTCCGCTGTTTTCAAACAGGGAAAATCTCATACATCATTCGGAGGTGTTGCCCATAATAACCTCAAGATTCAAAACTAATCTCCTAAATAGACTTGAAGTTTTCTACCCAGTTAATGAAATTATCTGAAACGGAATGAATTTCTTGAAAACCACCCGTAAAATGGTAAATAGGACTAAATGTCTTATTGTTTCTTCAGCTGCGCCACATTCACATGCCGGACTTGATACATTGATTAATAAAAAAGATTTGTGTTCGGTTATTTTTGGAATAGTTGTTTCACCTCATATTTTTTCAAATGCCTTGATTCATAATATTCTTGGACAAGATAGCAAAAAAGCATCCTGAAATTTAGTGAAATAATTGCAAAAAGTTGACATCCCATTATATATACCCAGACGAAATCTATACATTCTACTATAAAATTTAACATGAAAAAATTAGTGTATAATACAATAATGAAAAGTGCATTCACAGTGGGATAACTTGATATTTGGAGAAGGAAAGGAGAGCCCAAACAAAAATTCGAACATGATATTGTTTTTTTTTGCACAAATGGGACACCGTGTGTTTCTCATCATTTTTGAACGCGTTAACCCGAAATGTGTGTTTTTGCAGATCACTATGTGCCTTATCTAAAGCGTTTTCGAACTAATGAATATTTTGTGAAAATATGACTTTTTCGAACATTTCTTCTACCTCTTAGAATCTCAACTTCAATACTGAATAATTCTAGATATCCATGAATAGTAAGTAATTGTTGATAAATCAGTGTTCTGTGATGGAAATCAAATTTTGTTGCATCTCAAATCATTTGTTTCCTATCATTTTTATGATATGTCTAATACCAGGATTTATATATATATATATATATATATATATATATATATATATATATATATATATATATATATATATATATATATATATTCTATTGAAAAGAGAGGATTTACAAAAATTCGAATAATTGTATTTACAATAAATGCTTATAGCTGGTGTGTGTCAGAAAAACACAATCGTAAAAAACAAGCGAATAAATAGAATACCAGCAGAAAAAACAGACCTTTTCCGTTCCTTGATCAGGCATCTAAACTCGGATCATGTCTCCTACGATTGCCCCTAAAGTGTGAGCACAGGAAATGTAACAGGGGAACCATACTATCTTGCGTATGATTCAGTAAACGAGTGAAAAAACCTGTGAAAAAAAACTCGTTCCCCTGTCGCTATTGCACTAGCAATAGCTTGTCTGTTTATGTTGTGTTAGTGTCGTGTGTACAAAAAGAGTACCAAAAATTTTTCTGCTTAGCAGCTTCATTCTCTCATTGTCATCTTGCACTCCATGATTTTCCAGAACTTCTTCACGAAGACAAGGGTGAAAAGGAAGGGGGATTGGGACTGGAAAAAATCTGTAAAAATGGAAAAAGAAAACCAGCAGAAAAATATTTCATCAAAACATAACTCTTATATGTCTAAATTCACTTGAATCAAAGAACTTAAGTAATGCTCCTCTGTTTTTCAACAGGGAACATCTCATATACCTTTTGGGAATGAAGTCCTACATGGGTGTAGCCCTTGCCTTATCAACATACACCATGGGAAAAAAACACTAAGGAGGAGCAAAAACTAAACTCCTAAATAGACTTAAAGTTCTCTATCCAGTTGATGAAATTAACTGAAACGGAATGAATTTCTAGAAAACCACCCGTAAAATGGTAAATAAGACAATCGAGGAGTAAATGTTCTATTGTTTCTTCAGCTGCGCCACATTCACATGCCGGACTTTCTACAGTATTCCATTTGAACTACTTATATCGAAACCTGTAACCCTTTTGGAAGGATCCTCTATGAGAACTTTATTAAAAACATCAACTTCCTGCCATTCAGTTTTCAAAAGATCAACAGCCTTTACCCGTGTACGCAAAAAGTCAATCGACCAAATAGGTTTCCTAGATTTCAATCTCAGGTTAGGTGGATTTTGAAGATCGTGTATTATCGGAAAAACTTCTGGAAATGAGTGATACTCATCCCAAGACGATGTAATGACAATTTTATAACTCAATGAAATGTATTTGTTTGCCTTTAAATATTCGTAGCAGTTCCAAAAAAAAATTATTTGCATTTTATTTATCTAAAATATTGTTAGTTAGTGATTGAAATTAGCTTTTGATTTCTGATTTTTAACTTATCCATTGTTTCCTGCGAATATTTTGCATTTTTCAGTCAATTATCGTTGACTTCGAGTATCTTCGGCTATTTGCTTTTCAAAGTTAACTGTTCATTCTCAGTTTTTCGATTTATTTTCTGAACTTTTCACACTTTTGCTGTTTTTTCGAATTTATGAATTATTCTCGTCCAGAATTAGTGAACGTGGTATATGCCAATGAAAATAGGATTTGGGAAAGAGGACATCCTTGTGCGTCAAATTGAAACTTGCACACGAACAGAAGATTAACACTTTTCATTTTTGATAGTGTGGGTAAGTTACCCTTTTCTCGGATATTGATTATGTTTATAACATATTTAGGAATTTTAGTTCAAGTTTGATAAAATAATGTGAGTATTTCAGCATAAAATACCAAGTCATTTTTAGCTGTGAATTTATTGAAAATAGGTATGAGGACACTTAATATGTATCAGAATTGTATTTCATTTGCAGGCTCTCCATTAGAAATGAGAAAAATATTGAAGTTTTAACCAAAGCAAAATTTATCGTACATCACAGAACACTCTCTATAACTATATCAACAGTCTGTTTATGGATATTTAGGTATTAAAACTGTGATTCAAACTGATTCCAATAAATTCAGGAGATGTTAAAAAATCAGATTTTCACAAAGTATCGATTAATTTGTTTTGTTGAGGCATATAAACACCTCATAAAAGTCTAGGGAACACTTCTGAATATTGACTTATCGTATCCAGAACGATCAATATGGATGATTTTTTTTAAGAAATGAATTTCTCACAAAATTATGTAGAGTGCCGCAACAAATTTCAATTTTTTTTTTATAAAAAACTAAAAATGCAGCAGATGCGACGCTGCTTTATAATCATTTCATGTATTCAGTGTTTGAAATCGATTAGTTGGCACTTTTTTTCTGTTGTAAGCACAAATAAAAGATTCAGGTTTTGTGATTTGACCATGGAAAGACGACATTTGACTAGAGAAGAGATGTTACGAGCCGTTGGCATGCTCCAAATTGGGAGCTCACAACGCGAAGTATCCAGGGTTCTGGGAAGTAGCCCAAGTGTCATAAACCGTTTATGGTCGCGTTTCAATGAAACAGGTAGCGTAGAAGAACGCCATACTGGTCGTTTCAGGATTACTACAGTCGCCCAAGACCGATTTTAGGTTTTACAAGCTAGAAGAGATCGTACTACCACAGCATCTCAATTAGCTCAAGAGCTATCACGAGTTCATAATGTACAAATTTCCGACCAAACTGTGAGAAATCGACTGCACGAAGGTCAACTCCACTCCAGACGTCCTTTAAGAGTTCCACAACTGACCCATGGAAATCGCGCTGCTCGTTTAGCTTGGTGCCAAGAACACGTAAACTGGGCCACAGTTCTCTTCAGTGATGACTCTAGATTTAGTTATTATCCCGATTCGGGAAGAATTCGAATATGGAGGGAACCTGGAAAGCAAAACCCTCTCCAGCATGCTCGAGAAGGGAGGCGGATCAGTGATGTTTTGGGAAGGTATACGCCTTGGTGGAAGAACTGACCTCGTTTTCATACAGAACAACCTCACGGGAAATTTTTAGGCAAATGAAATAGTTTTACCTGTAGTGGTACCGTATCTCCAAACAATGGGTCAAAATACACTCTTCCAACAAGATAATGCCCCTCCTCATCGTGTAAGAGTTGTCTTGAACGTTCTTGAAGAGAATGATATCGATCTTCTACCGTGGTCGTCCTGCTCCCCAGATCTGAATCCCATCGAGCATGTGGGACACCCTAAAAAGAAACCTCCTGCGTCAAAACGTCTTCCATCATGAACAGGAGCTTCGATTAGCAGTTCAGGGGGCTTGGAATGACTAAGGCCAAAATGTAATAGACAATTTAATATTGAGCATGCCGCGACGATGCCAAAGTGTCATTAATAACAGAGGTGGACCTTCTGGGTACTGAAAAATATAAGTGCTTCCATATAGTTTCGAAAATATTTGTTTTTTTGTGTTTTACCAAATTTCGTCATTTTCAAATTTCAAATTTTTTTATAATAGGTGCTTTGGAGAAGTCAAATATTATTTTGTTTTCTTGAGAATACATTATATACAATACATCCTAACAAAAACCGAAAGATTTCTATAAATTCGAATCATCATGTTCATATTTTAAAGAGTTCCCTAGACTTTTTTGAGGTGTTTACTGATCTGAAGAAACTCAACTCATTCCAGGTTAACACGTTCAAGACAATGAGAAACAAAGGACATCCCATTTAGAAAACATTTTTGATGTGAAAGTCTGTAATTGACCAGCCTTTGTATATGAAAATAATTTTAGAGCATGCAGCAAATTAGTATCAATTTTTTTTTAGAAATTTCTACGACATTTCCAGCAGGAACAAAGATACGATTATGCAGAAAATCAACACCCGGTCTGATGATACCATAACGGCCAATCGGGTGCTAAAAGGTTTTTCTACTTTTTGAACTAGTAGTGGGTATCTTTGTAGAACCAATTTTGGATGATTAACGGTTTAGCTATTAATCCAGGTAACATTTGAAATCGATACAGATACCCTGCGCTCTTTTATTTACAAGATATGACTGTATTAACTATCGTGAAATCTTGGAACTAAAACTGGGATACTTTTTGAGCTTAGTATTAGGACCATGCTCCGCAAAATCAATAATGCTTAACACTATCTTATGATACAACCAGGCGTTTGTCTGAGGAATTGTGCACGCCAAACAAAGCAATTATTATTTCGAAAGATTCATATGTAGCTTGCTCTGGGAACGTAAGTTTATTCTTTCTGATAAAATAGGCTGGACTAGGTATTTTGGTCAACCAGTTTCTGATCTGTGGCAAAGCTGCATGAATAGTACTATCATACATATCAGTCAAAAAAGTACCGAGAATTATAATGAAACACAAAAAATTTATTTTTCAATCCAAATTTACTGTATAGCCTTCAAAGTATCCCCCTTCTAAAATAATACATTTACGTTCTCACCGTGAATTCTCTTTAATGTCTTCTATCGATTCAAAACGGGTACCTCGACTTGGTAATTTGAGTTTTGCAAAAAGAAAAAACTCACACGGAGCCATATCAGTTGAATACGGTGGATGTTCGATGGTATTTGTTGAGTTTTTGGTCAAAAATTAATTCACAAAGATAGCCTCGTGAAATGGTGCATTATCGTGGTGCAATACAAAATCCATGAGTTTACCGTTCACAAATCTAGCATTTTTCGACGAATTTGCTCTCTCAAACGCCGCATGACCCTCAGGTAATATTTTTTATTCATCGTCTAACCTTCTGGCAAGAATTCCGAGTGCACAACACCGCGATAATCAAACAAAACAGATAACATTTCCTTGACTTTTGATCAACTTTGACGTGGTTTTTTCGGTTTTGGTTCAGTTGGAAGGCACCATTCCGAAACTTGTTAACTGGGTTGCAGGTCAAAGTTTCAAAGAAAAAAAACTGGTATTGAAAAACAAGAGCAAACTCAGAACTGAACCAGGCCAGCCGATTTTCATTAATACTGTTTTGATACGAAAAGAAGCCGAAATACAGGCACGAATTAGAGAAGAAGCTGAAAAATTAAAAGCAAGTGGAAAAAGAATCAAATTCTCGCATCAGAAACCAGCAGTGGATGGTAAAATTTACAAGTCGAATAATGCGGAACGAAAAATAATAAAAGGAATGGAAGTTGAGGCATCGACTCCAAAAAACTACTAAAGAATGGAGATAGAATAAATACGACGCAGACATTGGCTATAGAAAAGGATGATGATAATAGGAATAATGATATGAAATTTCGAAACGTAAAGAATCAGTCGGAACGTATACAAAAACAATTGAAGATAAAACAAAGAAAGAAAGATAAAAAAAATAAAACAAAGAAAGAAAGGTATCCATTTTCGGACCGATATTTTTTATTATATATTATACCTTTCAGCTCATGTGTTGTTTAATTTTCTGCTCGGCTTATTTATATGCTGACGACTCGCATCTCTATTTACAGTTTTCGCGCGACTCACTTGATGAAGCTCTAGAAAAAATTAATATAGATTTGGATAACATCTTTAAGTTGTCTGAGAGTATGTGTCTAAGCATTAACCCTTCAAAAACTGTAGTTATGCTATTTGGAAGGAAGGTCATGAGAGAGGATGTAAAGATCTGATTAAGATATCTGTGAATGGCGCAGTTCTTCCTCTGACTAGCGAGTGTCGTAATTTGGGTTTGATTATAGATAGCGATTTGAGGTTTGATTGTCACATAAACTTGCTACTTAAAAGGGCTTTCGTGAATATCAAATTGATTTATGGTTGCAAAGACTTTCTGGATATTCGACAAAGAAAAATGCTTTGTGAAGCGCTGGTGTAGTCTCACCTCAATTATTGCGATACCGTATATGGCCCATGTCTGACAAAACAGAATATGGCCCGAGTTCAGAAAATTCAAAACTGGTGTATTCGAATTGTTCTCAACCTTAGACGCACAGATCGCACGTCCTGCAGGCTGCAGCAATTGGGTTGGTTGAACATGGCGAATCGAAGAAGGCTGCATGTGCTGAGTCTGTCTTACATGATTTTGAATGAAAGAAACCCTCCTATCTGCACCGACGAATCAAATATAGAACAGATGTTCATAGCATCAAAGTCAGGTTCAGACATAAACTTGCCATAACGCGTTATCGTGCTTCCATGGTTCAGCGTCGTTTTTCTTATATAATTGTAGATGAAATCAATAAAATACCGAGTAGTCTTTTAGGTTTAAGTTTGGATGCATTTATGAGGAGGATGAGGCATTGACTTTTTGAGAGTCAGTTAAATGAGGTGTAGTATTTCCTTGTTTCCTAATTCTTTTTCACCAAGAAGAAAAGATCTTTTATATATGGAGCATGAATTATTTTGATTTAATTTAGTGTTTAATTCTTTTTCAAGATGAATAGTTGGTAAGATTAGTGATAAATATCTCTTACATAACGATGTTTCCGTACAATTGTGGGTACACTTCTCTAGTATTTGTTTCTATTTTATTCAGGTTGGATTAATCAGCTATGCTGTATCCTACCTTTTGGTATCTCTCAATGTACAGTAACACTCACTCATAATAAGTTTAAGACCTTTAGTGTAATTGATAGTTATAATTATTATTTCTGTACAAGATGCCAATAAAATGCTATTTATTATCGTGGACTTATGCACTATCTCAGCTATTAGCTGGATATAATTTACCTTTCTCAGATTCAGCAATCAAAGGGAATAGGCTCGATTACAATATACTTGACATAAATTTCCTAACTATCCTACATGTATTAAGAATTACAGCTTTTTGCATTTCTATATAGGTATTCTTATGCAATTCTAATTTCTTAAGGCTATCATGCAAAGTTTTGGGTATTAACCCAGTGCAGGATACGATGACAAAATGCTATTATTATTAATGCTTATTATCGTGGACTTATGCACTATCTCAGCTGTTAGCTGGATATAATTTACCTTTCCCAGATTTA
The DNA here is from genome assembly GCA_013387265.2 of Cryptolaemus montrouzieri. NCBI lineage: Eukaryota > Metazoa > Arthropoda > Insecta > Coleoptera > Coccinellidae > Cryptolaemus > Cryptolaemus montrouzieri. The sequence goes on along the minus strand of JABFTP020000185.1, from coordinate 99,609,387 downwards.
GCAATCAAAGGGAATAGGCTCGATTACAATATACTTGACATAAATTTCCTAACTATCCTACATGTATTAAGAATTACAGCTTTTTGCTTTTCTATATAGGTATTATTATCTTTAATAATATAATAATATTATTATTATTATATTATTAAAGATACATGGAAACTAGGAACTTGGAACACAAGAAGTATACAAGGCAAAGAAAAGGAATTAGAATACGAAGTTGAGAAATCAGAACTTGAAATTCTTGCTATAACAGAAACGAAAAAAAAAGGCTAAGGAATAATTGAGTTAGAAAACAAACACATATTAATATACACGGAGCAGACGAAAAAACCAGGGCGGAAGCAGGAGTTGCATGTTTGATAAATCGCAGAGCAGATATTAAGCTGGAAAGCGTGGATAGCAAGAATACTCACAGTTGAATTAAGGAATCCGAACATGAACAAAAGAACAATAATTGTGGCCTAAGGACCAAACAAAGATGAATCAGTTAGTAAGAAAACCGAATTTTGGGAACAATTAACGAAAGCAACAGAAGAAGCAGGGGGCAGTATTCATATTGCAGGTGACTTCAACGGAAGAGTAGGGCAGATAAATAATGATAGTATTTATAGGACCGTTTTAGGCAAACATGGAGAGCAGACAAGCAATAGCAATGGGACTAAACTACTAGACTTTGCGGTAATGAATAACTTGATAATTAGTAACAGTATCTTCGAACACAAGCATATACGTAAATATACGAGACAAGTAGAAAGTAGAAACGAGAAATCGATAATAGACTATATATTGGTAGAGAAAAGTAACCTGAAAAAAATAAAAGTCGTTAGAATGAAAAGAGGAGCTGAAATAGGGTGCGACCATTTTTTACTAGTAGCTTTTATCAGAAAATAACTGAAAGACGACGGTAAAGAGATATCTGTAAAAAAAAAGATCGAATATGAATCGATGAAGGCTTACAAACTCGCTTATCCAGAATATGCCAAAATTTTCGAACAAACCAAATCAATGAAACTAGAAAATATAGAAGATGCAACAGACAATATGAGCACAGAAGACTTATGGAAGTATTTCAAAAGCACTCTTCTAGATCCTGCTAAAGAAGTATATGGAAGCAGCAGAAAGAGAAATAACGCAAAGCAAACGGCATGATGGACAGATGCAATTAGAGAGGAAGAGAGAAAGGCCAAATTATTTCAACTGTAAAACTATAGAGAAATATGAGTTATACAAACAAGCAAGAAAACGAGTGAAAGATCTAGTCTTGGCATCTAAAAAAAGAAAATTAGTCGAATTCGGGGAAAAAATAGAAGCCGAGAGCAAAACAAACCAAAAGCTATACTATAAAATAGTTGAATCATGTAGAAAGAAAAAGAACTCTGACATTTATAACATCAAGGACAAAAATGGAGAAAAACTCAAAGATGACAGGAAAGTAATGGAAAGATGGAAGCAATATTTTCAAGAACTAGTTGGGAGCGGAGGAAACTGATTAGAGGATAGTGAAGTTTGCGTAGAAGAAGATAGAGACCAAGAAAAGATAATAAAACAGGAATTACAGGAAGCTATAAAACGGTCGAAAATGGAAAAGCCGCAGGCTATGACAAGAATACGACCGAAATGATCAAGAATATAGGACAATATGGAGAAGACGTACTTTTGAAAATATATAATAGGGTATGGCAAGAAGAACAAATCCCGGAAGACTGGCAGATCTCAATGATAATCCCAATTTATAAATCAGCTGACAAACATGGATGAAACAACTACAGAGGAATCACATTATTATGCACGGCTATGAAAATATATGAACAAATAATAGATATGAAGCTGACGCTAATTATTGAAAGAACATTGGGAGAGACACTAAGTGGATTTCGAAAAGGAAGAAGTCTCCAAGATCATATATTCAGCATAAAGATATTGATGGAAAAATCTAACAGGATGAAGAAGAAAATATACCTAGCGTTCATGGACTTGGAAAAAGCTTTTTATAGGATGCCTAGATTAAGATTATGAGAAATACTACGTAGAAGTAGAATCAAAGCAAAAATTATAAGACTGATGATAAATATATATAAAAGTAATAGAAATTGCATTATAAACGGAAACAGGAGATCGGAGTATTTCAAGACAACAGAGGGACTTAGACAGAGGGGTGGGTTTAGTCCTCTGTTGTTTATAATCTTTATGGATGAAATAATAAAAAATTTCTCGACAGAAATGAGGAAAATCCAGATTGAATATAGAAACTTACAGCAAATAGAAGTATCAGATGGGGCATACACGGATGATATAATGATTATGGCCAGCAATGAAAAAGATCTTCAGAAAAATTTGAATATATTAGAATTAAAGAAGAGTGGTATGAAGATGAACAAAGAAAAAACTTAGGTGATGGTGATTGAAACAGAAAAGGAAGGCATGAATATACAGATAGAGGGGACAAAAATAGAACAAGTGGAAAAATATAAGCACTTAGGAGTTGAACTCGAAGAATCAGGAAAGCAAGATGCTGAAATCAATGATAGTATCTAAAAGACCATGCAGGCATATTATGCTATCAGCAACAATTTCATAAATAAGAAAGAATGTCAAGAGCTACAAAAATGAAAGTATTCACATCTATTTATAGGCCAGTACTGACATTTGGAAGTGAGTCATGGGTTCTAGATAAAAACAAAAAAGTAAAATTCAAGCTGTCGAAATTAAATCTCTTAGGAGGGTAAGGGGAGTCACAAAGAGAGATAAACTGAAGAACATTGACATACGAAAGGAACTAGGAATTGAATCAACTTTGAAATTTATAGAGAAAAAGCAGCTCAGCTGGTGGGGACATCTGCAGAGAATGGATAATACACGGCAAGTCAAACGTATGTGGGAGACAATGAATAACGGAAAGATGAAAAGAGGTAGGCCACAACAATCATGGGATGGATTAATAGCAGAAATATTGGGACAAAATTTGGACAGAGGCTAAAATAATCATCTATTAACAATATTGTTGATATTAATGATATATATATATATATATATATATATATATATATATATATATATATATATATATATATATATATATATATATATATATATATATATATATATATATATATATATATATATATATATATATATATATATATAAATATATACATACGACGGTGCACCATTGATTCGCTAGACTGGTCATCTAATCTAATCTATTAACAATATTGTTGATATTATATATATATATATATATATATATATATATATATATATATATATATATATATATATATATATATATATATATATATATATATATATATATATACATACGACGGTGCACCATTGATTCGCTAGACTGGTCATCTAATATAAACCCTATGGATTTCAAAAGTTTTTCATTATACTCAAGGAATTATTGAAGATCTGAATTGTCGCATAAGAAAGGAAATACAAAATATTCCTACATAATTTTTTTTAATATTGATTGGTCTTTGTTGTATTCTTTAATGTTTTAGCCAGTTTTTGATATTGAAACCATATCGATGTTGTTTTCTTCTGACAGAATAAGATGTGATTTTTTTTGCTGTATCACATTTAAGGTAAATCTCACTATTAAACGGTCGCCAATTGAAAACAACACGCATGAGTCTTACAAGAATCTTGAGGGTAGAGAGACAAACTAGAGCATTCTAATGGTGTTCCACACACCATATATTTCCCAAGGCCAAAAACTATATATTTTTTAATAGGTGCCATATAATGAGCAAATAAATTCTATCAGGAGAGATTGAAAAACATCGACCTGTTCGAGCATTTTCCATGAAACTTGAATACTAGCTAATTAGGTACTAGGATAGCCCATACTTTTACCCACATTGTGTAACACATAACGTTTTTGCATGAAATATTTCTAAATTATTGATATATTGAAACTGCTTCTATTGTCTGACTCACTGGTTAAATGATAAAATACGAAATAACCAATTTGACAATCTCCATATTTTAGAATGAATATTTTTTTCCATATAACGATTACTTTGTAAATTTTTGCATGTTTAATATTAAAATGATACTATTCCTGAAATGTTCTCAAAGCTTTCAAGCATAGGCTTAGAAAAATAGATCACTGACTGAGTTATCTGTAGATATATTTCTGTCGAGAAGTGAAAATTTTAGAAACAGTTTCGAACGGAGACCCTTCCATCGAAAATAAAGAAACATCAATAAAGATGATTTTTAACGATTGTTTGGACAATGTCCGATAACACTTTTTAGTCCTAAACAAACAACATTTACCCCAGTCATAAAACTTCAAGAGCATTTACAAAAATATGAATGTATTCGGTGAAGATACAAATATTTATGAGGGTCTTCCAAATTTCCATTCCACATTAATGTGTGATTTTTCAGGTCTGGGCCAACTTGGACAAGGTTCAGTATCCATGGGTGGATTTGGCCAGTCACTCGGTCAGCTAAATCAAACTTCCGGTTTAAGTCCTGCTTTGCCAATTAGTACCGGTAATACAGTGTACCAGGCACATTATGGTTTGAACTCATTAGGTGAGTAAACATTTCAAATTAACTGATTATTGATTTCGAATATTCAAATAATAAATAAGGGAAAATTTGATTTAGGATTATTGAATCAAAAGTGAGTAAAACTACTCTGGTCAAACTTACAGAACTATTATCACAATGACTCAGCCGGAAACAAATTATGTAAAGTTGAATTGTTGTCAAAATGTACCTGTTCATTCAATAACTGTTGAAAAGTTTATATCTGTTGATTTCAAGAAGAAGAAAATTAATAATAGGTTTGTAATTTCATGAATGTAAGATTTCAAAATTTTGGTTGAAATGATGATTTCCTTTAACCAAATGGTTCGTGTAATAAGAATTAATTTTTTATTGATGAAACTACGATAATGTTCATTGATCTAATATTCAAATAAAATGTTAATATTTAAATTCCTCCTATAATCATTTTACTACAACTACCGCAGCTAAGCTTGTATATAGGGTGTTACATAATAGTATGTCACAACTTGAGGGAGTAAATCTACGTGCAAGTTCAAGAAAAAAGTTCATATAAACAAAGGTCCGCAAAAGCTTCGTTAGGGAGCTACTGGGTGTTGAAATTTCCGGAAAAAATTGTTTTTTTCTTCAAAACTCCTGCAGTTTTTTAGATATTCAGCCCAAATTCGAAATGCAAGCAATTTTCACAGCCTCCATGATTAAACTTCTTAAATTTCAACTAGAATCTACAAGGTGTTTTCTTTTCCGGATCCAAGTCTTATTTTGCCCTTTCAAACTTTTTTGCAGTACGTCACTGTCAGCGTACAATCAATTTTCGTCATCTTCATTCAATTTAGAAACTTTTTTGACACTTTCTTTTTTTTCGCATCTCTAAGCGTTCCCGAGAAAATATCATTAATCGATTGTATGCATTCGCTGAATTGAAAGCACTTATAATTAAAAAAATGACTAGTAGGCTTTGATTTTTTTATTTATTTATTTATTTTGACAGATGCTTTACTTGAACCAATGTCTGCTAAAATTGTTTATTGAATCAACGATTACTTTTAAGACTTTTGAAGTTATTGCTGTAAGAAAAAAATGGCTAATTTTACTAAAGCCGAATTGGCTGATATCCATTACATGTACGGTTTTGGCCGACGGAAACACAACAGATGGTAGGCGATTATATCAGGTGCGCTTTCCAAATCGAGTAACACCAGACAGGCGAACATTTTCAAATATCCACAGAAGATTGAGGGAAACTAATACTTTAACTACAAATAATCATTTAAAAGGTGCTACTCAAACTATGAGAACTCCCGATATTGAGGAAGCAGTTTTGAATTGTATTGATTTGAATCCTTTGTGAGTACAAGAAAATAGAAATCAGTTGAATATTTGACATATTCTAGTTTGGAGGACTCTCCACTACTTTTTATTTTACCCGTTTCATATTCAACGCCAAAATATTATATATATATATATATATATATATATATATATATATATATATATATATATATATATATATATATATATATATATATATATATATATATATATATATATATATATATATATATATATATATATATATATATATATATATATATATATATATACAGCTCTACAGGCCAAATAGGCCCATGGCTTCATTACACGTTCTTCTCCATTTCATTTTATTCATAACTGCTCCTTCCAGTCGTTCACTCCTAGCTCTTCAATATCTTTCTTCTTCATCTTGATCCATTCTGTGCGTGGTCTTCCCCTGCCTCTTCTTCCCGTTATTCCCTTGTCAAAACTTGTCTTGTTGTTCTATCGTCTCCCATGGTAGATCCACCAATGACGCGATTAGGAGGGTTGTGGGCCGCGTCTATGAGCTTCTGGACCAGGACTGTTTCCGATGGCTGTTTTTCTCGATACTACCAAGGCTTTCGATCTTGTCACCTCATAAACAACTACTGTAAGCTTGATAGAATGGGGGTGAGAGGTGTTCCTCTGCGTCTCTTGGCGTCGTATCTTTCAGATAGATGTCAGTGCGTCCGTATAGGTCAATCTGTAAGTGATAGTCAAAATGTGAAAATGGGTGCCACAAGGTACTGTGTTGGGTCCTTTATTGTTTCTATGTTATATAAACGACTTTCTTAGTTTGAGTGGTGTAGGTGAGATAACATCCTATGCGGACGACACGAGTGCTATTGTTTAGTGGAAAAGTTGGAACGCTACAAGGGATTTAGTCCGTAAAGGGCTGATTTTGGCAGGAATTGATGAACAGCAATGGTTTAATACTAAATCAGAAAAAACTACTATTCTCCTTTTGCTAGAAGTACAGTTGGATTGCCGCAGTCGGAAAACATGGCCAAGCCATCTCATTCTTTATGCTCTAGCCACATTTGTTATTGAGGGTTGTCCATACAATTCTTGAAGCTCGGCGTTCGTTCTCCTTCCCCAACGATTATCTACCTTTTTTCCACCATATATTCTTCTGAGTATTCTTCTCTCGGAAACTTCTAATGTATATTTTTCGTTCTGATTTAACTTCCACAGTTCGCAACCGTATGTTACCACAGGCCTGATGATCTTCTGATAAATTTAATTCTTCGCATTTTTCGACATATTTTTGGACCTGAGCACTCTGTATAATCCTCCTAAGCAATTTGTTCCTTCAGCTATCCTCTCCTGTATTTCTACTTTCTCCTCCCCTGTTCTCGTCAATGTTACACCTAAATAGTTGAACTGTTCTACCTTTTCAGAGCAGTATGTCCTATCTTCGCCTATGGATCTTAGGCAAAATTATAGCAAATGCTCATTTTGATAGTGAAATAATGTTCGCAGACGAAGCTAACTTTTCGAGAACTGCTATCACAAATTTTCACAATAATCATTATTGGTCTGAGGAAACCCCCATTTGATTGAAGAATCTCATCATCAAGAACAATTCTCACTAAATGCCTGGGTCGGAATAATTGGTAATTATTTGATTGGGAGATTTTTTTTGCCAAATAAACTGAATGGTACCGCTTATCGGCAATTTCTTGAGGAAGAGTTAACTTTATTGCTGGAGGATGTGCCGCTTTTGGTGAGAAACATAATGTGGTTCATGCATGACGGGGCACCAGCACATTTCAGTGGAGAAGCTAGGGAATTTTTGAATAATACATTCAACAACCGATGGATAGGTCGGGGTGGGCCAGAACCATGGCCTCCTAGGTCCCCAGACTTAAATAGTTTAGACTTTTTTTTATGGGGATATTTCAAAAGTTTAGTTTATACCACTCCAGTGAACATTGTAGAAGAATTGAGTAATCGAATAATAACCTCTTGTGACACGATAAGAAATAGCCCAGGAACATTTCAAAGAGTGCGTGATAATATGGGAAGAAGGACAGAGGCCGCGCAGGTGGAGGGCACTTCACTATTTAGTTTTTAATTGTTCTTATTTTTAGTTTGATATTGAATAGGTATAAGTTGAGTCTTGAAGACGAATTATCAAAATAAAAGGAAATTTTGGGCATACCTATCGAGTATTTCTATTATTTTTTTTACAAGTCTCAAAAAGTTTCTAAATTGAACGAAGATGACGAAAATTGATTGCTGATCAGTGGCGTACTGCAAAAAAGTTTGAAAGGTAAAAGAAGACATGGCTCCGGAAAAGAAAACACCTTGTAGATTCTAGTTGAATTTTGAATGTGTAATCATGGAGGCTGTAAAATGCAGCTTGCATTCCAAATTTGGGCTGAATATCTTAAAAACTGCAGGAATTTTGAAGAAAACACCAATTTTTTCCAGAAATTTCAACACCCTGTAGCTCCGTAACGAAGCTTTCGCGGACCTATGTTTATATGATTTACCCCCTCAAGTTGTGACATACTATTATGTAACACCCTGTATACTAGATTCATTATTTTCGATGTTTTTGGATAGATTATTATTGTTCTGAAATGAGATGTGTAATTGGAAATTTGCCAGTAAATCTTCAGATATTCGGTACAGCTATTCTATCATATTTGTTGCCTTGTGTTTTCGTTTTTTCTGAATAATTCGGTTATAATATTTGAATTAAGTCATTATTAAGAGCTATTCATTTAATAATACAAAATTCTGCTAGATCTTGCTATTAAACTTAGTGATAAGTAAGCTATAGAATCAGGTCATGCGAACAAGCAAAGCTGATGAAGGACCTCCAAAATCTTTTCATAAGTACTTTCCAAGTAGGAAATGTTATAGTTAAGCTCCATCGTGTGGTCTACCCGCAATCGTTTTCGGCAATAGATGCTGCCAACCTATCATCAATACTGATAATGTTTGTATAGTGTTATCCTTCATATTCTTATCTACAGGAGAGGAAATAAAGGCGTATATAAAGAACGGTTCCGTTTCGAAAGTGACTCAAGACATTGTTCAGATAATTTCACCAAACATTGCAAGTTGTGAATGCCCGTAAAAATGTGGAATTGATCATGTTAGTCTTTTTCGACGTTACTGAGATCCAAAACGCATCGAACATGCGTAGAATCACTGAGACGGGCTCTTGTGACCATCTACCACGGCAAGAAAACATTTTGTATTCAACATAGTGAGACCTTATTCCTGGTATGCATAAAAGAGGTAGAAAGCAACAATTGTTCTCTCCGTTTTCGAGTTATTTAAATTTACTAGAATTTAAGGAAATACGTCATTCGAAGATACCTCGATTACATAAAAATGAGATTGTCATTTTAAGTACACTTTGTATAGTAGAATTTAGTGGTGTAAAAAAATTCGACTCTGCGGTTTCAGAGTTGCAATGCAAACATGTTTTTTTCAAATATGAACCATAGGCACTTTCACTATTGTTGAATGCAGTATTTTCCCCTTTTCGCTAATACATGGCACATACTATCTATTCTGATATTCTGATTCATGTTGTTCTGTAACTGAAAACCATCGATTTTTTAGGTCACGCCCAAGACCATGGTTGTTTCTATGTTCTATGTTATATGTGGTCTTAGAGTTTACGATTTTAGATTTGGAGTAGGTATATTGATCTTCCCCAATTACTAAAATCGATCAACAGTTCTAAGTTATTTCATTTAATTTGTTCAACTGCGTGTAGTTCTTTTGAGATGCAGAATGAAAATCATCACTGAGAAATTATAGGAAATTTGATATGATGTTATATCCGAATTAGGTATGATTCAACAGCACTCATAAAAACATTTGAATCGGTTTCCTGAAAGGCACTAGCCTGATAAGTCTATTTTTCAAGAGTTGAAAGAATATCTCGTCAATAGTGGATCGATCAAACAACCAGGAGAGAAGAAATATGAAGTAAAAGATGAGAAAAGAGTAACAATCGAAGAAATAGGAGCTGTAAACATCAAACCTCTCATTTTGATCATTTATAAAATACAAAATGCAATTTTTGCAGAAGGGGATTTCATTCGCTTACTAAATGTTTGAAATATGTATTTAGTAAAATCCTTTAAGAATATCATTTTTTTAAAGAAGTCTTTTGGCTCGATGAAGTCCGCACCACCAATGATGAAATATTCAATCGCCATAATAAGCAATTTAGATCGGTAGAACTTTTCCTTCTATTTGTCGAAGATTTTTGTTTTCGTTGGAGAAATATTGAACGTTATTAGCCATTTTTCAATAATAATATACTTTCTACACTTGCACCTTTTTGTAGTCATTCTGAATGGAATATTGCCAATCCATCGCCTTATATTGATGTTACTCAAATACCTTAGGACGGTAAATTTCGAATTTCAGAAAAAGTAGCTTTCATCCGAAATTGTATTCTGTAGTACGAATCACAGATTCATGAAGAACAGAAGTGATTTTTAACCTCTTGGGCCACAGATAATTCTATGATACAAATTCAATTAAACCAGGGCCTTGGACAGGGCCTAAAAAATCAGCGGTAAGTACATTATAATCAAAAAAAGTTTAAAACTTCTAACGGTATCAAAGGAGGAGATACAGTGATATCGCAAATATTAAAAAGTTTGACCTTTGTTTTCAATGATTGAAAATATAATCATTGCTAGCAGGAGCAAGGCACAACATTTTTTGTGTGTTTCGACTCTTCTAAGTTTTCTTATAGAGTAAATCTTTTATATAACCTCAAACAAAGATGTCTAGTGGCATCAAGTCAGGGAAACGAGTTCACCATCTCACTTGACCTCTAGTCCTTCACCAATTATCCCCAAGATTGAAATTGAACAGTGATGGTTCTTGAGTGCTGGAAAGGGCACCAGCGTCATCAAAAATTTCAAAAGCTAAAACGCGGTTAGCTTTTAAGGCACACCGCATTTTAAAGCAATATCTTTCTTGGCGATGGGAATTCAGACCAAAAATGCTTATTATGAGGATTGAATATCTCATCACTGGTGATGGGAGTTTCATCGCTTCATTTGACATCTTATTGAATAGCTTCTTCATGAATTTTTCCTAAATAACAACTGAAAACATTTTGTTGGCGAATGGGATCTCCTATCTCCGCATTTTGTAGGGCGCAAACTCATTTTCTTTCAGAATACCGAGCTCACGATGACGCGAAATTTTAGTTGCTGCTTCTATTTACTTGTTCGAAATGAAAGGTTTGGCCGTTACAGCATCTAATACTTCAATTGCTCTCCTTCTTTTTCTCTTGCGTCATATTTCTTTTTTCGGCTGGTTTGACCAATATTGACAATTTTTTCTGTTTCAACCTCTGGAAAATAGATTCAGAAGACTGGTACCCTTCAGGAAACCGATTCAAATATGATATGATCATTGCAGCTGAATGATACCTACTCTGAGAATATAATAGTATCATTTCCATTTTCTCATGATTTTCGTAATGATGATTTTGATTCTTCTTCTCGATAGAACCACATACGTAGATGATCAAACTTTTGAATGAAGTAGCTTAGAACTGTTCATCGATTTGGATATTTGGTAAAAATTATAATATGCTCCAAAGCTAATATCTTAAGTGATGTCAAACTCAAAGACCGCAGATAATTACTATTAGAATAATAGAAACAACTATGGTCTTGAACAGAACATAAAAAATATGTGGTTTTCAATTGCGGAAATCAAATGAATGACATTTCAGGTTTTTCTTGAAAAGGGGTAGTCAATACGAAAATTGGCTACATGTATTACATATTTTGGAAAGAGAAAAAAATACTGCATATAAAAGAACTTAGCCCGCCAATGTTTTCATTTGAAAAAAGGCATATTTGCATTATACTTCGTAAACAACTTAGTCGAAATATTATTTTCTGCACCACTGAATTTTAGTTGAAACAGAGCCTGGAGAGTATCAACTCATTTTTACGTAACTTTGATGATAACGGAGGTATCCGCGATTGACAAAAACGGAGTGAGATAAGGTAAATGCACCAATGCCTGACACATTAAGAGATTTGAAACCGATAATAGGCTGTAAATGTTCTCAGATTTCGCTTTCTGCATAGAATCATCTGTTCCTTCAAAAATTCAAATTAAACACCTCAAAAAAGTCTAGGAACACTTACCAATATCTTTAAAATATGAATTTGATGATTCGAATTTATAGAAATCTTTCGGTTTTTGTTAGGATGTATTGTATATAATGTATTCTCAAGAAAACAAAATAATATTTGACTTCTCCAAAGCACCTATTATAAAAAAAATTTGAAATTTGAAAATGATGAAATATTGTAAAACACAAAAAAAATCCTGAACTAATATTTTCGATACGATATGGAAGCACTTATATTTTTCAGTACCCAGAAGGTCCACCTCTGTTATTAATGACACTTTGGCATCGTCGCGGCATGTTCAATATTAAATTATCTATTACATTTTGGCCTAAGTCATTCCAAGTCCCCTGAACTGCTAATCGAAGCTCCTGTTCATGATGGAAGACGTTTTGACGCAGGAGATTTCTTTTTAGGGTGTCCCACACATGCTCGATGGGATTCAGATCTGGGGAGGAGGGGTATTATCTCGTTGGAAGTGTGGATTTTGACCCATTGTTTAGAGATACGGTACCACTACAGGTAAAGCTATCTTATTCACGTAAGAATTTCCCGTGAGGTTGTTCTGTATGAAAACGAGGTCAGTTCTTCCACCAAGGCGTATACCTCCCCAAAAAAAATCACTGATCCGCCTCCCTGTCTAACAACTTCTCGAGCATGCTGTTCTTGGCACCAAGCTAGCTAAACGAGCAGCTCGATTTCCATGGGTCAGTTTTGGAACTCTTGAAGGACGTCTGGAGTGGAGTTGACCTTCGTGCAGTCGATTTCTCACAGTTTGGTCGAAAATTTGTACATTATGAACTCGTGATAGTTCTTGAGCTAATTGAGATGCTGTGGTAGTACGATCTCTTCTGGCTTGTAAAACCAAAAATCGGTCTTGGGCGACTGTAGTAATCCTGAAACGAGCTGTATGGCGTTCTTCTACGCTACCTTTTTCATTGAAACGCGAACATAAACGGTTTATGACACTTGGGCTACTTCCCAGAACCCTGGATACTTCCCGTTGTGGGCTCCCAGCTTGGAGCATGCCAACGGCTCGTAACATCTCCTCTCTAGTCAAATGTCGTCTTCATATGGTCGAATCACAAAACTTGAATCTTTTATTTGTGCTTACAACAGAAACACTGAATACATGAAATGATTATAAAGCAGCGTCGCATCTGCTGCATTCTTAGTTTTTTTTATAAAAAAAACTGGAATCTGTTGCGGCACTCTACATAATTTGGTGAGAAATTGATGCAGGTGTTCATTTCTTGAAAAAAATCATCCATATTGATCGTTCTGGATACGATATATCGATATTCAGAATCTAACCTAGACTTTTTTGAAGTGTTTATAATTTATTTAAATTGATGAGTATCAGTTATATTTTCTTCGAAGATTCAAAGATATTTGATGATATTTAGATCGGTGTCGTGGCTCCAATACATGACATCAGAAATTTTCAATGGACCTAAACATGACATTTCTGCTCCTAAAGCTGTCTTCAAGGTTCATGAGTAACCATATGTTCAAAATCATTTCTGTTCAGAATAATTTATTTACATAAAACAACAATAATAAATTAATGAAAATTTAAGAACAGCAAATACACCCCTTGCGTTAACAGCTTTTGGGGTGTTGATAATTTTCACAACATCAACCTTGTCCTACCAAATTTCGTCTTAGCAATCAGGCCACCGCCATCCCGTTTTGCCACTCGGTGTCATGGCATTTACTAAGTAATCCCCACCTACAATTGAAGCAATCTGACCAGGAAAATAGCTCTCATCATAGAAAACGATCACATAGTGTCCGATTTTGGGTTAACAGGGACTCTCTAGTGACGGTATTACATTTTCCCTACATTCATTTTCCTTCTCATCGTTAGATGTCGACGACTCTTCTGTTTCAGAAAGTTGTTTGATTGGTTTTCTTTTTTGCAATCTTTGTTTTCTACTTTCTAATTTCTTTCTTCCGTTTCTTTTCTAGCTTTTCTTCTTCCATCTTCGCTTTTTTCCTGCTTTTGTCCTATGATACTCTTGCCACAACTCACTGGTAATGACACTAGGAATTTTTTCTTCTTTCCGTTTGCTAACAGGCTCTGGCTTTTCTTCTGGCCAGAAAAGTACTGTTTCGAATGGACTTGGAACATTTGCCTTTTGCACATCTTCTCCTATAACATTGTATTGAATCTGGATATTTGTCTCAGTATAATTTATTTTCATCTCGTCAGTATGTTCTGACACAGTTGTTTCATTTTGCGAATGAGGTGACGTAATAAAGTGCATATCCAGAATTCTTATATTGGGCTCCGTAATATATACGTCAGTGCATTCTTCTGTTAAGACTGCCAAAATCTTCATATTCTTCAGGTGAATGCTGTATTGAAATCGGTTCTTCATTCGTAGTGTTTCTACTAGAGAATGTATCTCATTTTCATCTAATAAATCTGTGAAATCCAAATTAGATTCATTGAAAACTATTTCAGCATCATTTATAATTTTCTCCATATCATCCATAGGAAATATCTGTTGTGACAGTTGTGAGTTTTGCCTCATTTTTTCCATAAATCGAATAAAGATTTATCGCATAAGAGACCATTCCATTGGTTTTCATTTAACTTTTTCTGGAATTCCTTTAAGGCATCGTTATTCACAAAGGATTCAAAAAAGGATAAATTTATATCTGCCCGATACTTATCGTCTGAGATATCACGTTCCTTTGATTTCCCTATTCCGATCTTGACAGTTTCGAAATCCGTTTTGAACAACTGTTGGAGTCACCTGTTTTTTTTATCGCAGCATCTTGAAGAGGTGCGAAATCACATCTTTTAAGATTTTCAGTCCCCCATATATTCACCTGCTATTTCCACCCAGATTTGAGGGTGCGAAAAACGGATACATTCATGGGTTGTAGTAGGTGAGTTGCGTTTGGGTATAACGCAATTAAAATAATATCCTTTTCCCTGCAAAACTTTCCGAAATAGTAGAATAAATGTGAGACATGGCCATCAAAAAAAAAATTATGGGAATATATATAAATATATGAATGACGATAGTGACCGATGAAATGTGTACAATAAAAGCTCCTTATTCGCGCGTCCTACATTTGAATTTTCACTATTTGCGGATAAAAAGATGTGACCCAACTCCTGTATTCTTTATTCGCGAATCTAATCGGTACATCGGTACATACATATACACACAACCAAATTTATATGGAATAACCCGATATTTTGTATAATACCTCAGGGATTTTGGAAACTTTGAAGGATTGTAGAATTGATCCTTCTTGAGATATTTCAATTGAAAAAAGAAATAAATTAAGGTTTATTTAAGGAAAGAAACAAATAGAAGAAAATAAGAGACTATTTTCGCATGTAATAAAACAAATTGTTTTCCCACGGAGTAGGCGTTTTTTTTCGACCTCAGTAGCTTTCATTACCTCTTCCTGCCCTGATACAAGATTGAATCCGTCTAGGCATGCTTTGGATTAAGTTTCCGACCTCCTCTGGGGTGATATTCTGCCACTCTTCTGTGGCGGCTTGGAAGAGCTGTTGTGGGATTCTTGGATTATCCTGGCGCTATCTAATTTTCCCTTTGAGATTATCCCATAAATGTTCAATGGGATTAAGGTCTGAAGAGCAAGCTGGCCAGTCCAAAATAGGGATTCCCTCTGTGTCAAGATAATGTCGCGCGAGGTTGCTGGTATGCAGAGGAGCATTAGCTTGCATAAAAGTGAAAGTCTCACTTCGGGTTCCAGCACTAGGTCCACGTAATTTCTAGTCGTTATACTCGCAGGAAACGAAATCAAATCTGTTTTGCCTCCCAGCATAATGCCACCCCAAATCATCACACTGCCCCCTTGGTATTTCGGAATTTGTCTTGCTGCTCGGACTGTAACTTGTCTTCCACGACCCTTTTAAACCCGAATCTGGCGGTCATATGATCGAACACGAATTCTGGTCCTATCCGAAAAAAGAACATTTCGCCAATTCTCAATATTCAAATTTCGGTGCTCGATACACCAATTAAGTCTGTTAATTTTTTGTTGTCTGGTTAGCTCTGAAACTCTTAAGGGCCTTCTGCTGTATAAACCCCTTGAACTAAGTTTCGACTGATACATTGATACCTGTTGCTTCCAGAAATTGCTTTTGGAGTATGAGGTGCGACGCACTAGGGTCGCTTCTTGCAATTGGGCACAAAAAGCGGTCTTGTTCTTCCTACGACTTCTTTTAGGCTTATTTTGCGGAGATTGTAGCTCCACGTATCGGGCGTAGGTTTTTGAAATTACCCCCTGTGATACCACCATTGTGGCCGCTATATTCATTTGTGTCACCCCTTCTTCAACAAGAGCTATTATTCGACCCCTGTGCGCATCGGACAATCCAACGTAAGGCATTTTCAATTATGGTTATAGGCTTTTTTAAATTTTGAAATTCGCAGTTTCAAATCTCAGTGACGACTCAGTACAATATCCCGAACATGTGGTGATAATTCAACATTTCTTATCATACTATCCAGTTCTTTTACAACAAAAAACTTCATTCTTCACAAGTAGTCAAAGATCCATAGTTAAAAACAATCAATAATGTGAAATACCTAGTGATTCCATATAAATTTGGTTGTGTGTATATTAATAAATAGGATTCGGTAACTTTATGAACGCGTTATCAAATGGCCTAATAAAAAACTAAAAAAAAAAGTATGTTTTTACATATTGCCGCTGCATTGGTTCGGCTTTTTGAGAATGTAAAAAACAAAATGTTTAAGTGAAGCGATTCAATGCATAAAGTATATTGATAAATGCCACTCATTAGACGTTCCGTGCTTTGGTAAAAGCCGTTTTGCGTTTTTATTTGTTAATTTTTTCATTCGTTACAAAAATTGTGATCGAGTAATACGTCTCTACCGTTGTCTTCCTAATTTATAATGTCGCCTAAAAAAATGAAAACGTGTTTCGATAAGAAAAAAATCAGTGTTACCGCTTAAAGTGAGAATAGAAATGGTTGATCGTTTACGGGTTGGAGAGTCGTTTGCATCCATATCACGCTCATTCAATGTTAAGGAATCAACTGTACGACAGATAAAAATCCGAAAATAAAATAAAGTCGTAAAGTGGCGTCGTGATTGTAGATCGAAGACCGCAACCAAAAAAGAGTTCCCCTGAGTGCGAGAAAGAAAAGCGTCTTTACGCATACTTTAAAGAACCTGGTGGTAGTTGTGGTAGTGGAGGATTTCAAGCATCGAAAGGTTGGTTCAAGCGAAAAGTGTGCCCCTGGATTGGAGGCAGGCAGCAAAAGATAGAGTTATACTACTCATCTGTTCTGATGTATCTGGAGATTGTGTCGTTAAACTACTGATACTTAACAGATCATTAAATCATCATGCTTTAAAATCGAAACTAGAGCGTGGGTAACAAGCGCTTTTTGTTGTGACTGGTTCCGGATTTGTTTTGTTTCAGAAGTTGAAACTGATTTAAAAAAATTATTTCGACTTTCAGCTGTTCCAGTTTTGGGCAAGTACCACCCAACACAATGTCCTTAAGCTCTATTACATTAGACGACCCTTCATAATCATCCTGAATAATATGAAAACAGAAAAGAATCGGTGGAAGAACTGAACACACGTTGAAATTCTGCTGAAGAAAACTGTGGCCTGTTGTGACTACTGAAGATGGCGAAGAATCTATATAAATTCAAACTTTAACTGCATATATTGCCGAAATTGCAAATGGAATAGGACGAGATGGGTTCGAACAGATAGAATCGAGTGGCATTCAGGAGTTGCTTGAATCGCAAGAGGAAGATTCGACTGAAACTGAGTTGGGGAAATGTTTAATTCACAGGTTATTGAAGACGAGGCTTCAACAATCACTGGAAACGTGACATTTAATTTTAAAAATCTCAGTGAAGGCTTAAAAATGGCAAATGAGCTTCGTGATTTCGTTATGAGAATTGATCCGCCTTTGGAACGAAGTCTTATTTTCAAAAAGCAAATTGCTAATGCCACTGCTGAATATCAGTCTGAATTGAAGAAGCTTTTGAAAACTGCCAATCACCAGAGGTGCTCAAACGGTCGATCGATCGATTTTTGAGTAGATCTCGAGAAGAAAAGAAATTTCAATAAGTAGGTACCTAAACTACAAAAATTTATTACGTAATAAAATAACACTCTGCTAGTGGCAAAAGGCGGCTTTGTCAAATGAACGCGTGGTACTTGTCAAAGAAAAGCCGCTATTTTTATTCTTGCCGCTATTTTATTCTTGCCGCTTTTCTAGAAATTTCGGGCGGCGCGTTGGACGGGATCATTCGAGAGTTTCGTTCACGCCGACATAAATGTTGCGCCTGCATTGGAGTCATTCTAAATTGTAACTTGAAGGCAATACTACTACGTCCATACCAAGTTTATTATTAAATAGTACAAAATGAGTGCAGCGAAGAAATCTAAAACATATCATTTTAATAACGAGTGGGAAGAAGATTTTTCCTTTTGTATGGTGAACTGCATTTGTCTTCATTGTCGTGTGTCAGTTGCAATACCTAAGCGTGGTAACTTAGAGAGGCATCATAAAACGGTTCATAAAAACTATGGGAAGGATTTTCCGCCTCAGAGTGAATGAAGAAAATGAAAAGTACGTGATTTGATATCTTGTTTGAAAAAAGAACAAACCATGTTCACAAGACCAGCCAAACAATCAAAAGCTGCTACTATCGCGTCATACAAAATATCTCATATATTGGCAAAACACAAGAAACCATTCGAAGATAGATCGGTTGTGAAGGAAGGATTTATTGAAGCAGGTGAGACTTTATTTGGAGATTTTAAAATAAACAGAAATCATGTCTGCTACTAGAGAACTTCAGTTATCTCGTTCGACTGTCACAAGGCGTATTGAAGTCATAAGTCAGACAGATAAACTAAAACATGATATCATGAAATGTACATACTTTTCTTTACAGTGCGACGAATCCACCGATATGACAGACACTGCCCAGCTGTGTATTTTTATTCGGATGGTATTCAATGACATGCTGGCTAAGGAAGAATTTTTGACAATCATTCCCCTGAAGGGGAAGGCCCGAGGCGAAAATATATATGACATTTTCTTCAATTTTGTAAAAAACTACAAGCTACCAATATATAAATTAGTGTGCATTACAACCGATGGAGCACCAGCAATGACTGGATACAAAAACGGTTTTGTGGCATCATTATTATTATTTTCTTTTATTCTATTGCATTATACATCAACAAGTTTTGTGTTCAGAAGTTTTAAACAAGAATGAAATTATGGGCACTGCAACAAAAGTTGTGAATTCCATCCGTGCAAGTAGCTCTTTAAGTAGCAGTTAGAAGATAGGGAGTCAGCTGTAAACACTGATTTAGTTCTTCACACGGACGTCAGGTGGTTGAGTCGTGCAAAATTCCTAGAAAGTTATCAAGAACTATTGCCCGAAATAATACCTTTTCTAGACGAAAGAAGTGATGACACTCAGATGTTGAAAAACGAAAAATGGCTGACTGATTTGGAATTTTTGACTGACATCTCAATGCACTAAAAAACATTAATTTGGAGCTTTAAGGTAAAGGAGAAACCATTATTGAGATTATTATTCAAAAGTAAATTGCACATTATGATAGATCAACTGAAAAGAAAGGATCTGAAACATTTTCCGTCTTTGAAAGCAAGGATGCGTCAGTTGAATTAAGATACGTATGAGGCTGAATTATCAAATATTTTGGAACAATTCGAAATGCATTTTTATGATTGCAGTAAATTGGCAAATATAGAATCATTTATAAGTTATGCTTTTTTATGTAAAAACATTGAGGAATTGGCTACTAAAATAGCAAGTCAGTTTAATATGAACTCATGTTCTGTTGAAAATGAGTAGGTGCAGATTATATCAGATATACATCTCAAAGCTACAACATCTAATACAAATTTCTGGTGTTTTATATCTGAAGATAAATATCCGAATCTAAGGCAAATCGCCCTTCAACTGACGGCAATGTTTGGGTCAACTTAATTGTGCGAGTCTGCATTTTCTGAAATGAAGATAATCAAGTCAAAATATCTCAATCGACTAACTGACGATCATATGTCATCATGCTTGCGATTAGCACTCAGTGGTTACGTACCATCTTATGAAAAGTATGCTGAGGACATGCAGTGCCACGCTTCAACATCCAAAGTCACTCCTTAGTTATGTTTACCACCATATGTAACTCTTTTGTTTTGTAACAACCAATAAACTCGCAATTTGGAATAACTATGAGTTTTTTCATTGATATTATAGAGAAGAACCCAACTAAACCTAACCCAAACTTTGACTAAAATAATGTATATTTTGCGGAAAGCTAATATCTATATATGCTACGGTACACCCTACCTAGGTAGGTAGGTAGGGTAGTCTAAAAATATTGATCGCCAGCAGTTCAAGTCCGAACACCTCTGTACTAGAGGCACTTTTTGGAATAGAATGCAAAGACGTTTTCAAGAAAATTTTTTGTTCAGAACTTTTCGAAATATAATATAAATATGTGATTTGCTGAATTCATTCAATAAGTGAATTTAGCTGATAGAATGAGAATTTCCTTCTCTTCCAAACATATATAACACGCTTGACATTTTTCGTCAGAAATGAATCAAAGAATCAAAAATAATTAGTAATAAAGAACCAATTAAAAACCATCCCAAACACTCAGAAGTATTTTCATTCATTTTTCAAAATGGAAGCATTCTCCGTCCACAATCATTTCCGCATGCATTTTGAACTGGAATAATGGTCATTGAAGCTAAACAATTTTTTTGGTTTTTTTTGGTTCAACTCTTCTATAACCTAGGTAGGTTGGTAAGTAGGGTGTATCGTGTATGTACGACAACCCTGCATCAAACATACCTTGCAGCCTCTCAGAGTCGATCGTAATTAGTCGAAATAGTGAAGTAGATCGCCAGTAGTTCAAGTTTCAGCACCCCTGACGTAGACGATAAAACATTGATATTTTAGAAAGTTTTAAGATTATACATTATTATTACAAGTTTCGTTTGAGAAAAAAATTATGAGATATATGTTACTAGCTATTATGCGCAGCTTCTATTCTAGTTCACATGTTCAAATCCGTGTTTATTATTTATGAAACTCTTGAAAATTTTAAAAGTAGATCATTCGATTCGGATTGACATCTAGAAAAATGTATCAAAATGTTTTACCAGCACCTAGATAATCACAAAAACTATAGGATAAGTCCGAGGGAGATGACACAGGAGAGATGACAAGCTGCTGTAGCTCAGCAATGTTTAAGTAGATATCTCTAGTTGATGAGTCTTTGTGGGTGTGTGAAAGTATAAACACGCGGTAGCCAACGCTGTGGCGAAATAATCCATAAAAAAGTAAGTTTTTATGATTTATGTATTACAGATAGGCTCCAATATGTTTTGATGTTCATTTGCAAGTGTCCTGTTTCTTAGCGACAGTAGGTAGAGTTGTGAGTCTTGAAGCATGTTATTAATAAAATGGAAGGTTATTGCAGTTTTCCTTTGTTGACGTGATAGATGTCGTTCATATAAAGTGGGGCGTCTCACCCATCGTTTTGGGATAGATGGTACAATCTATCTCGGTTAAGGTGCCCCATGGAATGAATATTTCTTCATTAATTTTTACATACAAAAAGCAAAAATGTACATTCACATAATATTGCGAATATGTTCATAGTTTGATTTTTATAGATGCCTACCAAATATTTAAGAAAACCGGGGTCAACTCGAGGTTCCTGCCCTTACGCGTGCTATGGCAGCAGACACAAATGGAATTGGTGTAAATTTGGCAGCAAGCGTATTCAATATACCGTCGAGAAAACTACGGCGCCGCCTACACAATAATGACCCATCCAAAAAAGCTATGGGACCAACTGAAATTTTTGGAGAAACCAATGAGTTGGTAGCTCATGTTAACGCACTTTAGAAAAGAGGATTTGCTCCAACTCGCGATGGCATTCGATCTTTGGCATTTGATTTTGCAATTAAGTTGAAACTAAAGCATTCATTCAATCTTGAGAACGGTAAGACTGGATACGACTGGTTTAATTTATTCATGTCACGTCATCCAGATCTAGCTATAAGAAAGGCCGAAGGTGTTTCACTTGCCCGAGCTGAAGGTATCTCTAGGGAGGAAACCATTATCTTAATTATTGTACGAAGTACTGGAAGAAAACGGCTTATTTGATAAGCCGGGATCCATTTACAATAGGGATAAGACAGGCCTGCAATTAAACAATCAGGTAGGTTACGTCATAGCAGAAAAAGGATCAAACGATGTATCTGCAATTACATCAGGCGAAAAAGTAGAAACTATCATGGTTATTCGCTTGCTGCAATGCTGGTGGGACCTTTTTACCTCCAGCTTGCGAGTTCAAAAGGCAAGTACAGAAATGATGAGTTCCAAGATGGTATGCCCAATGGATCGGTAGTTTACATGAATCAAAAATCAGCTTATGTAAATGCTGATATTTTTATTTTGTGGCTGAGAGAGCATTTTCTACCTCGAAAAGGCTTGGAGAAAGCACTCGTAATAGCTGATGGATATACGTCCATCCAATACGGTATTGTAACAAGCCGAAAGTAATGACGTAATTTTATTATGTTTTCCTTCCCACACAACACATTATCTTTAGCCCTTGGATCGAGAAGTGTTTGAATCTCTGAAATTTTCTTTTAACGAAGCTTGCCATCTTTATATGAAGACGAACCCCAGTAGAAAAATAACCAGACTACAATTTGGACTGGGCTAAAGCTGCAACTATTGACAACGCAGTTTCTTCATTTAGAGCTACCGGAATCTTCCTGTACAACTCTGAAGCCATATTAAAACATGCTTATTCGGTTTCTAATGCAGCTAAATCTTCAATTGGCACAGTGCCCCCAACCATCAGATCCTCAAATACTCTCTAACGTTGTCACTGGGCCAATGGCAGAACACCTTCCTGATCCCTACTACAACTGAATCTCAACCTGGACCTTCATCGGCGCCTGATCTACCACTGTCTGGTGGCAAAATACTTAACGTAATATCACCTTTGCCCATGATTCCTGTGGGGTTCAAGAAAAGAGGCAAGTATTGCAACAATCTTAACATCGCCCGAAAAGATGGAAAAGGCAAATTCATTGAAAGGGAAAAATCTTCGGAAATCTAAGTCCACCTTAAAAGTGGGATCTAAATTAAAATGTACAAAGAAATTAAAAAACCTAAGCCCGAGTCGGATAAAGAGGGGGGCGAAGTATTCTATGAAGAAGACAGTGATGAAGACGCCGATGAGTTTGATGAAAATGAACGTGCATGGTGCCTTGAAGACTACAACAGTACCACACGGTCAGATGATTGGAGTAAGTGCGTTCGTTGTAACAGCTGGATGCATGAGCTCAAGACTCTGCACTAAAACAAGCAAATTCGTATCTAACTGTATATATATATATATATATATATATATATATATATATATATATATATATATATATATATATATATATATATATATATATATATATATATATATTATATATATAGAAGTGTTAATTACACTATTTATAACTCTAGAACGGCTGTACAGATATGGCTGAAAATTGGTGGATAGGTAGCTTAGAGCCAGGAGACGGACATAGTATATTGTTCGACAGCGTTCCCGTGTGTCTTGGACGTATGGATGACAATTTGATTTTTGTAAGAAATCAATATTGAAAAAGTGAACTGAAAAATAAAACGAGAAAAAGAAGGAAAAAAGAAAGTTTATGATACTTTAATGAAGTCAATCGATGTTAAAAATGTTGGTTTATATTTCCTAGATGCCCCTGGTGGAACTGGTGAGACATTCCCCATGTCAGTAGTTTTAGCCAATGTTCGTGCGAGATCCAACATAGCGGTTGCAGTTGCTTCTTCTGGAATAGCAGCCACATTCATAGAAGCATGCCGTACGGCTCATTCAGCATTAAAATTACCGTTAAATCTTCAAACTATTGAAGAACCAACGTGTAATATTGCAAAACACTCAGCAATGACCAAAGTTTTGTCGGCATCGAAAATCATCATCTGGGACGAATGCACAATGGCGCATAAACGTGCATTAGAAGCACCTAACCGAACGATTTACGCAATGACTCGAGATGTTTTGGAGGAGCAATGATTTTACTGTTTGGCGACTTCCGCCAGTGATTCCAAGTTCTACGCCTGCCGACGAATTAAACGCTCAAATCGTCGCATATATGACGCTGTGTGAAGAAACTACAGCTGATAACAAACATAAGAGTTACATTGCTTAATGATAGATCTGCTGAAGATTTCTTGGAGCAATTGCTGACTATCGGTAATGGTCAAGTACCTGTCGATGAATCGAGCGGATTGATATCATTTCCAAATAATTTCTGTAATTTTTTCTCATCAAAAGACGAACTTATCAACAATGTATTTCCAAACATTATTTCTAACTACAAAAATAATGAATGGTTGAGTGAGCGAGCAATTTTAGCGGCTAAGAATAAAGATGTAGATAACCTGAAATACATAATTCAAAATAAGATCATTGGAACAATGCATTCATTCAAATCTATTGACTGCGTCATAAATGTAGATGAAGCCGCCAACTATCCAATTGAATTTTCAAATTCCTTGGATGTGCCTGGCTTACCACCGCACCATTTACGCCTAAAGGTTGGCTCCGTAGTAATAATGCTTCGAAACATAAACCAACCAAAACTGTGCAACGGTACGCGTTTGGTGGTTAGAAAATTGATGAACAATGTAATGTAGGCGACGATACTGAAAGGAAAATTCAAAGGTGAAGAAGTTCTCATTCCGAGGATCCCGAAGATCCCAACCGATATGCCGTTTGAATTTAAAAGACTTCAATTTTCGATCAGTCTTGCATTTGCCATGACCATCAATAAATCAAGGCCAATCCTTAAAAGTTTGTGGTTTGAATCTAGACCATCCATGCTTTTTCCATGGTCAATTATGTGTGGCATGTTCATGGGTCGGAAGACCATCTGCGTTGTTTGTTTTTGCGCCTGATAATAAAACAAAAAATGTCGTGTATCACAAGGTACTTAAGTGAAGAGCAACCTATGTACTAAAATACAGAAATAATAATGAATGATTAATGTAGGTACTTAATTTTTTCTGTATTTTTTCTAATAAAAAATTTATAAATTCCAAAAACTGCTTATTCATTGCGGAACAGAGTTCGCCAGGTCAGCTAGTTAATCTATAATTTCAAAAAATTCAATTTCAAGCGAATATTTGTATTAACAGTTCATATACGTAACGATCGAGTGATCCATAGTGCATTACATGTTTCTTGTGTAGGAGCACAAAAGACATCTCTGATATTTGTTGGGGCTTTATTAATGATAACACACCAATTTGTGCTCGATATCTAGACTGTTCCTATTAGATTTATGAAAACTTTGAATACCTCTGATATGAATTTTCTTATTTGTAACTACAAATTGCGGTCCATCTCCTATCTTCTCTATTCAAGGGGCAAATTTCCCAAACTTTTGACATTCTAATCACTTTTAACCACAACAAAGGTGAAAGAATTTTCAAAAATACTTTTCTGATGATATTTCGCTGTTATATACTCACATAAACACCTCAAAAAAGTCTACGAACACTTCTGAATATCGATATATCGTATCCAGAACGATCAATATGGATGATTTTTTTTAAGAAATGAACACCTGCATCAATTTCTCACCAAATTATGTAGAGTGCCGCAACAGATTCCAGTTTTTTTTTATAAAAAACTAAAAATGCAGCAGATGCGACGCTGCTTTATAATCATTTCATGTATTCAGTGTTTGAAATCAGTTAGTTGGCACTTTGTTTCTGTTGTAAGCACAAATAAAAGATTCAAGTTTTGTGATTCGACCATGGAAATACGACATTTGACTAGAGAAGAGATATTACGAGCCGTTGGCATGCTCCAAGCTGGGAGCTCACAACGGGAAGTATCCAGGGTTCTGGGAAGTAGCCCAAGTGTCATAAACCGTTTATGGTCGCGTTTCAATGAAAAAGGTAGCGTAGAAGAACGCCATACAGGTCGTTTCAGGATTACTACAGTCGCCCAAGACCGATTTTTGGTTTTACAAGCCAGAAGAGATCGTACTACCACAGCATCTCAATTAGCTCAAGAGCTATCACGAATTCATAATGTACAAATTTCCAACCAAACTGTGAGAAATCGACTGCACGAAGGTCAACTCCACTCCAGACGTCCTTTAAGAGTTCCACAACTGACCCATGGAAATCGCGCTACTCGTTTAGCTTGGTGCCAAGAACACGTAAACTGGGCCACAGTTCTCTTCAGTGATGAATCTAGATTTAGTTATTATCCCGATTCGGGAAGAATTCAAATATGGGGGGAACCTGGAAAGCAAAACTGTCTCCAACATGCTCGAGAAGGGAGGCGGATCAGTGATGTTTTGGGGAGGTATACGCCTTGGTGGAAGAACTGACCTCGTTTTCATACAGAACAACCTCAAGGGAAATTTTTACGCAAATGAAATAGTTTTACCTGTAGTGGTACCGTATCTCCAAACAATGGGTCAAAATACACTCTTCCAACAAGATAATGCCCCTCCTCATCGTGCAAGAGTTGTCTTGAACGTTCTTGAAGAAAATGATATCGATCCTCTACCATGGCCATCCTGCTCCCCAGATCTGAATCCCATCGAGCATGTGTGGAACACCCTAAAAAGAAATATCCTGCGTCAAAACGTCTTCCATCATGAACAGGAGCTTCGATTAGCAGTTCAGGGGGCTTGGTATGACTCAGGCCAAAATGTAATAGACAATTTAATATTGAGCATACCGCGACGATGCCAAAGTGTCATTAATAACAGAGGTGGACCTTCTGGGTACTGAAAAAAAGTGCTTCCATATAGTTTCGAAAATATTTGTTCAAGATTTTTTTTTGTGTTTTACCAAATTTCGTCATTTTCAAATTTCAAATTTTTTTTCATAATAGGTGCTTTGGAGAAGTCAAATATTATTTTGTTTTCTTGAGAATACATTATATACAATACATCCTAACAAAAACCGAAAGATTTCTATAAATTCGAATCATCAAATTCATATTTTAAAGATATTGGTAAGTGTTCCCTAGACTTTTTTGAGGTGTTTATATAGATCAAATATGCAATGGCAATGGCAAACGGTTAAAAAAATTGATCTCAAAGAAACTTGCTGGTATGTTAAATATTATGATAAGTAATTTATTTGGCTAGAACTAGCGAAAGATGGAATGTTGTCAAGTCAAAAGGTTTCCACGATTTTTCGTTGAACGAATGATAATCTAAACTACAAATGAAAATATAAGTGAAAACATTGAATAACAACATCAATTCATGAAAATCGAGATATAACTTTCCGCCAAAACTCGATATAAGTTCTTTCAACGCTCAGCTGGTAACATACCACAATAGTACAGTATGAAGAACACCCGTGTAACAGACGCTCTATTATTTTATGTTCTTTAGGGCATATATTGAATATATTCAGGGCTGCCATCTGTCCGGGTTTCCCCGGATTTGTCCTAGTTTGGAAGACGTCCGAGGAGCATCCGGGCGGGGTTTAGATAAACGTCCGGGTTTTTGATCATATCCGTTCCCATAATTTATGTAAATAAAAACTATGGGTTAGGTCTTTCACCGCACGCGCTGCCGACGCTATTTTACTACGCGAAAAATAAAAAGTTAAACAAGTTCTTATTTAATTTCATTAACTGAATAACTAATATTGGGTTTGTTTATTTTTCATTTAATACCTAAACTAGAGAGGTTAAAAATAATTCAGAATTACTAACTTGTCGTCACAAGAACACACTATTTCATGCAACAAAAGAGGCTTAAAATTGAAGTGAATGAAAAAAGTATTGAAATGTCCGGGGTGAAAACTCCAAAATGGGAACTTATGCTTACGGTCCTGGGGAGCAGATTTTTGAGATGGCAGCCCTAAAAAAATGAAATGCACAGTTAAAAAATACCATTTGTATATTCAAATTTAATTAAGTAATATTATTAATGATATTGTTGATGGAGTTATTCAATGGAAATTTATTTTATTATAAATAAAATGAAACACTTTTGTCTGATTTCTACAATGTCAATTTCAATATAAATGACCGGTTTCAATTTTCAAGTGTCTTATGCTAACAGTAATCAAAAGTTTGTTCTAATCATACCCATATTTTGAGTAATGGGGAGTGATTTAATTCCAGTTGACTAATGAGAGTGATGAATTTTGCATTTTCATAAGTTTGTTAATTTCAAAATTTTCCAACAGATTCATCGTCATCCCTTAGTTTCATTTTTGGAAAATTTTTAATTTCTAATGTTCTTATGTTATTTGTTGATTCCGTATGTTCTCATCTGAGGAGAGATAATATTTGAATCTAAATTCAAAATTTCGACCTGTTTGTCCTACGCAAGCTGTTGGACGTTCAGAGGATTCAATTCTGTATATTCCAGTTTGTTTGAATTTATTAGTTTTTTGTTTGGCGTTAACTAATAATTTGCTCATATTGTAATCACTGGAAAAGGAGGTTGTTAAATTTAATTTGAAAATATGATTGCTGATGTTATTAGAGAGCGAACCAATGTTAGTTAAACATGCGTATTTATTTTCTGGTTTGCCTATATACAAATATAGTAATTGAGGAATTTGTTTTTGTTCTTTGCGTTTAATAATACTGTTTATGTGGAAGAGTGGAATATTATTATTCGATGCAATTCTCTTAATAATATTGATTTCCGTATTAAAGTTATTATTATTGAGTTTAGTGTTGGTAATATCTAAGAAATTTATTGAATTGTTGGGTTCAATTTTAACAGTGAAGGTTGTTTTATGTGCATTTCACAAACTGGTCTATCTGTCTGTTTGAACCTTGAAAACGCATATGAATATCATCAACGCATCTGTTCCATTATATTAGGTACGCAACTAAGTTATCTCTGTTTGTCAATAGATGGCCCCAACAGTATATGGTACACAAATCACTGTGGCACATTAGTGTATTGTTTTTGCGTCATATACTTTTAGTTGTGAGAAAATGTCTGATTTTGTGCCAAATAATCGTCATTTGCGGAAAGTGTTGATTTTCTTCTTTCATTCGAAAAAAACGGCGGCTGAAGCTCATAGAGAGCTCCAAAAAGTTTACGGAGATGCTAAGTGAAACAACGTGTCGGGATTGGTTCCGTCGCTTCAAAAACGGTGATTGCGATTGGGACGAGCGTCCCCGTGAAGGATCTCGATGAGGATCCGTGCCAAACGCAAGAAGAGTTTGCTTCAGCCCTAGGAGTTACCCGCCAGGCCATTTCCAAGCGATTGCATGCGTTGGGAATGATTCAAAAGCAAAGAATTTGGGTTCCTTATGATTTGAAGCCAAGAGACGTTGAGTGTCGTTTTTTCTCCTTTGAACAACTGATCCAGCGGCAAAAAAGAAAGGGTTTTCTTCATCGCAACGTAACGGGTGATGGAAAATGAATTCATTACAGCAGTCCAAAGAATAAAAAATCCTGGGGACTGCCCGGTCATACTTCTACGTCATCGCCTCGGCCGAATATTCACGCTGCGAAAGTTGTGCTGTGTATTTGGTAGGACCAAGTCGGTGTTATTTATTATGAGCTGTTGAAACCGAACAAAACCATCAATGAGGAACGGTATCGAACTCAATTGATGCGATTGAGTAAAACACTGCGCAAAAAAACGGCAACAGTACGAGCAGAGACACGAAAAAGTAATTCTACAGCATGACAACGCTCGGCCTCACGTTGCCAAACCCGTTAAAACCTACTTGGAAACGCTCAAATGGAGAAAGTTCTACTCCACCCGCCATATTCCCCAGATATTGCACCATCTGATTATTACTTGTTCCGTTCGATGGCACATGGTCTGGCTGATCATCAGTTCCGCTCATATGAAGAGCTCGAAAATTGGCTTGATTCGTGGATAGCCTCAAAAGACGAACACTTCTACCGTCACGGTATTCGAGCTCTGCCAGAAAGATGAGAAAAAGTTGTAGTTAGCGATGGTCAATATTTTGAATGATTCAATTGTAATCATTTTTCACAATAAAGTTGTATTTTCATAAAAAGAAAACAGCGAGAACTTTGTTGCGGTCCTAATAGATTTCCCAAAATTCTTCATAAAAATATGTGTTAATATAGAGCTGAATGGGGATTCCATGGGTAGTTTTGTTTGAAGCTTTTGATTCAAATTGGAAATCTTTAAGAGACTTCTTTGTAACAAACAAGTCTCTTAAAGATTACGAAATTCATCTATAATCTGTGGTGAACTATTATTTTGGTTGAAGATTTCTTTTATTAACGGAGGACATTCATCTCTTGGAATGTTTGGCTTCATATTTTTCTATATTAAATGAGACAAAACTAAAATGATAAAGTGTCGAAAGTTTATCTATCAGATCCACAGAATTTGAAATGGTATATTGTGGATGAAAGTTGGTGAGTTCCAGGAGTTTGTGGTTTGAGAAACTCGCTAATTTACCTTCAGGTGCGTTTATGTAAGGTACAACTGGCCTGGCGGAGTTATTACCTTTGTTTAATTTGAATTAATCGTATATTTTTGGAGCTTGAGGGTTCATTGGAATGTTTTGTAGGTTCTCTTTAGATTTCTGTTTCGCCTAAACTATTGCGGATGTCTTGAATTTTTTCTTGGTACTTATTTTTGTCCAGACACACTACACTATTTCCTTTTTAAGGTTTTGTAAAAATTATATATTCATTATGTAATTTGATTGAGATAGATTTTATTCCGTATGTGATTTTGTTCAGTGAGTGTCAAGTTGGATTTCACTGATCTGATTTTCTGTTTGTGAAGAACTGGATTATTGATAGTGGTTTTGTGTCGTTGAATGTTTAGTTCATGTTGAACTCGAATTATTTCCTTATTTTGTCTGACATTGTTTTTATAAGATGTGAATTTAAGTCCTTTCTTCAGCAGGGCGATTCGATCTCTGTTGAATATATTTCAGAAAGGTTGATGAATCAGGGGTAAAAATGATAATATATAATAACTTTAGATAATATTACAGAAAGAAATGTTATTAATAATTACAGCTATAAGAAAATCATGACGAAAAATCTTAATTTATTTCATAACAATAGGAGCACATTCATTGAAATTTTTTTGAGCACTATAAAAACCATTGAGAGAGGTGACACGCAGCGATATGTTAAATTTCAGATTTTCTGAAACAAGCGAGTCTGCCAGTCTGATATCACAACTTTGGGGTTTCCACCGAGAGAGTTATAGTGAAGTTCGATTTTTTTGTATGATCTGCATAAAATTAAAGTATCTGAATTGTTCAATAGTTAGATGTAGGTTAATTTTATTTAGCATAATTTCCACATTATTAATTATTCGTTATGGATTCTCTCTGAGTCATAATGCAATAAAACATTCGAGTCTGTTCATTCGCAAATTTCTACTCTGTCAAAATTAATGTAATGAGTCTTCTAATACTAGGAGTGTTCACGTTGGAGAAATTACTGAGTGTCAATATTTTTCATAATACGAGCCTCTTATGTTCACATAAAACTAGGAAAAATTCTGAAACCGTAAACAACTAACGCTATGTTAGTAGTTATTCAGACGTTATGTGCTCTTCTTCAGTAACAGGGTCGGTCTGGAGTAGTTCTAGTTCAATATTATTGTAAGAGAACTGATGGTTTGCCCTGGAATAATGGAAGCTATCATCAATTAACATGTCGGTTGAAAAAATATATTTCGTGCTGTCTATAATGTGAAATCAATACTCAATAAATATCCTAAATATGGTGTAAAATGAACTTCATCATTATTGAGATAAGCATTCAAAGATTCGCATCGAACGCATTTTTGTATGCTCTCTATAGAAATTAATATAATTCGCATCGTACGAATCGGACGAATTGACCTGTCGGTAATACCGACAGGTATTACACAATTACGTGAAGAGGCAACTTTCCGATGCGTATCGATGGGTCATTCATCTGTTCCTATGAGAAGTAACGATAGCTGGTACATATATGATTCCGATTACTACTGATATTGTGACCTTCCGATGCAGATCTATGGATGTTTACATTTGTTCTTCATCGGAATATTAAAATTTTCAGTGAAATTCTAAATTAATGAGTTTATTTATTTCTTTTGGTCTTCACATCATGTTTGAACATCCTTATAATATATACATAAACGAATTAATAACCATATATTTGAAAGTATTTGCAGTTCATAAAAGTGTTCACAACTTTTTATGGATAATTTATTTGCCAACAAATTCTCCTTTATGGTGAATTTTTTCGAAAAATCAACAGTTCTTGCATTCTCAAAAAAACGTACCGTATAAATGTCATCTAACTGAGTATCTTAGTTTTTCTTCATTGGGTAGGATCTTTCTGAGTACACCTTATTGAAAAAAACCTCTCAGCTCCTTAGCACATTAATGTAGAAAATAATATAAATTGAGGATCATACTCGAGTCTTTCCTCATTCACCGTCAAAATTGCAATCCATCTTCAAGAATGATGATTTTCATTCTTCCGAGTCTTTACGGATACTTTAAATGATAATGGATTCATGATTTTATTTGGAAACCATAACTTTTGAAGAATATGCATTGAATAACAATAATTTGATGACTGAGTAAGAAATAGTTCTTTTAACTCTCTTGAGCCGTTTTCATACAATACTTAATAACTTATCAAATATCTCTACTAAGGGTTTGTTTCTTTGTTATTCCTTCAACGTGCTCCATTTCCGCCTTCGATGACACGCCGGGAAATTCTGTCACCTCACTAACCCGGGAAGTTTGCCGAACCCCTTTCGTGTCGAGGGCAGGGATATTTAATGTCCAACACATCTCTGTTAGACAGGACCGTCGGCTTTACATCTCCTACGAAAGATGGATACTCAACCGATTCCCAGAATCCGAAAAATCGCACCGACTTTCTGGGGATTGAACCCAGGTAACTCTGTGCAGGAGACGAGCATCATATCCTCCACGCCAACGAGCCGGCTCTCTTAAGGGTTATAACTTAAGATATGGGATTTCCCAATGTATTCCTGAGTTCTTTTTGTAGTTCCATAGGTGAAAATTGCTCCCCCTAGAATTAACAATTTGAATTTACAAGTTAAATTTTGAAGTGTTGTAAGATGCCAATTCTTCACGCCTACTCTCCTGAGAATCGTCAATTTTTGCTGCAGTCTGTGGAGAAAATGCAGTTATTTTATTGTTATATATCGTCGAGTGGAAAGTAACAAGCTGGTTAATTATAAGAATTGGCCTATTGATATAGAAGTCTCGATAATCAATTAGTGAATCATTTTTACTAATTAATGAAACCGTTGAAGAAATAACACTACGCCTACCACCGCCTGTAGCCTGGTGGGAAGAACACATGCTTTCCACTTTGCACACATGCGGCTGCCGGTTCGACTCCGGCGATGGTATGGGTGTTGTAAATGTCCATGTGTTTAGAGTTTATATGATATTATGATAATCGACGGACAATGTCTAAATAACAAGTTCAGACCTGAAGGGTCAAGGAAGGACGAACGTGGGCCAAATTGTCCGCGTCTCTCCTTCCTCGAAAAAAAAACACTTGGCTTATGTTTCACAAAATATAATGAATGCAAATATGTTTGATTTATGTTTCCAGATAAGTCCTAAATTATGCCATGTATTAACTATTAACGCATATATATATATATATATATATATATATATATATATATATATATATATATATGACGGTAGTGTTTGAAACAATAAACGATTAAGAGTCATATTGTATTTATTCAATTATGATTGAACGTTTTAAAAATGCTGATTTTGGGGTTCCGTACCCCAAAAGGAAAAAGATATTTGTTGGATAACTTCATTGGCCATCTCTGATCTCTATGTATATCAAGACTCTTAGCTCGCGAACAAGTGTGTAGGTATATAATTGAAACTAATACCGAATACTCAGGTCGGCAATTTATTGGAGCTGTGAATAAACCTTTCTGTTGACCTCGAAACATGAAGCAATGTTTCATAGCACAGTTACGGGAAAAAAATCCGAAAATCATAAATTTTTTTATAATAAACGTAATCGCTTCTCCTGAGAGATGATGAAAGTATCAAATTAAGATTGTAACCAAATACTCAGGTCTGCAATTCTATGAAGCTGTGGGAAACTCAGATTTTTCAGTCAAATCACCTGGAAAATACGGCCGTTTAAATTGCATTCTGCTGCTTATTTTGACAGTCGCAAAGGAAGCGTACTTTCCGAGAAGCAAAGTCTTACACAATGGATACAGGAAAATATCAGAAAAGTATTAATGATTAAATCTTAACAAATGAACCAAGTGAATGTGTCTGAATGAATTAAGTGTCAGTTTACGAAATCGTTAATAAATTATCATTGATATTGTTATCACTCAGTTATGTTATCTTAAAAATATACATTTCGATCTTTTGCGGAATTTCTGAAAATATTTTCATCTAGATCCATCTCTGCGTCTTATTGGAGACAGAAACGAAATAAAACAAAGTCAAACAAACCCACGACGTTTTGACACCTTCACTCTAAAGTAACAACTCGGTGTGGTATTCAGCTCCCGGGTGAATAGTCTGCGGGGACAGGGGGGCACACGACGTAACAAAACGCACAATTAGCAGTGATTAGAAACAGTCTCGTTACTAGCTACCGAAATACACGTCAATAATTCTAATTGCTTTAGCATACACTTTTTAACTTAGAAGTGTTTTTTCACCGTTGACGAATTGTGTGTGGTATTAGGAGTACATTGAGTTAACAAAATAGAGAGATAATGATTAATGGAAAACAGTTGTTTTCCTGTTGATGAAATAGTAATAAAACTTTGTATCTTTAATACAAAATATATATTTGAGGTTTAAAAACGTAAATTTTGTTTTAGATACTACTATTTCAACTTGTACTTGATAGATCAAATACTTCTGGCCATAAAGGGAAGAAGTTTGAAAGCATATTAGATTACGTTGGTGTCAAGTGGGCTTACATCTGAACTTCTTTGGTCCAATTAAACCTTATTAATATTGATCAATGTGTAACTAAATTACCTAATCCCAGAACTAAGTACATATTTATCCATGAAATTAAGTATGTAGGTTCTGGTAAGCTTATTAGATATGTTTTTCTTTTTATCGTCCATATCGTTTTCCATATAATTCGTTAATGAACAATTTCCTTGGATAGAGTTAAGATTATTCATGGTTAATTTTTCAACTGTATCTTTATATACAATCCTGAACAACTAATCAACTAATTGTTTCGAAATTGTGACAAAATATCGTTTGCTAATGAAATGTTCCTTTAATTTGACGATGGTAAGCATGAGAATATGAAAAAGATACGTAAAATGTAGAATGAGAAAAGATTATAAATTCAAAATTTCGTGACAAGAACATTAACTTTCAACTCCTGATATCCTAATGGGCTCTCCATGGGAGCTTATAACTCTACTTGGCATTTCACAAAAAGAATTTCGGGGAATATTTGTTTACCTCTTTACAAGTACTTCTTCGTGCAGTTGAAAGATTTCAAAGAATTTTCGAGAATATATTAATTCATTAGAACAAAAGAAGGAGAATTACATTACAAACTATAATGCTGAGTGTCAAATTTTAAAATGAGTCAGAAACACGATCGGAAGACATCACAGCATGTGGAATGGATAATCACAAGTCTGCAAAAAAAAAAGTTGAGAGCTGTTTTGGTTTTTTTGTGTAATTCTTATGTTTTTGGATGTGCTGAATTCGAAAATGACTTTAATTTTTTCCTAGCACGTCACGTTTTCTGACAATGTAGGTGTCTATGCTAAACAAGTTATTATCTTAAAATAAAACATAATTTTTTTTTAATGAAGTAGTTTATATTTGCGTATCAAATCTTATTTTCTTATCTAAAATACATTAATTAGTGAGCACTAAACACATTTATTTTTCCCAGTGAAACACCTTTTGGTACATTTTCGCTTGTGGGAAGCATCTGGAAGGTCTCTTTTAAGCGTCCAACGTCTACCATCGTTGAGACGCTCCGTCTTCCCTGGTATCTTTTTTCCATCTCCTTTATATCTTGGTAAAATCGTTCACCTTGCTCTTCACTCACGTCTCCTAAATTTTCTGGAAAATATTCAAGGTGGGAATGAAGAAAATGTACTTTTAAACTCATTAAGCAACCTAAAGCTTGAAATGCTTTTAACATTCTTTTGACGATTTGTTTGTAGAGGGTCTTTGTTATTGCCTAAAAATTTTGTTATAACTTCCTTAAAGGCAATCCACTCCTCTCT
Organism: Cryptolaemus montrouzieri; assembly: GCA_013387265.2. Classification (NCBI taxonomy): domain Eukaryota; kingdom Metazoa; phylum Arthropoda; class Insecta; order Coleoptera; family Coccinellidae; genus Cryptolaemus; species Cryptolaemus montrouzieri. Next base: position 99,573,021 of record JABFTP020000185.1, on the reverse strand, counting down.
TTGAGGATCCGCCATGGTTGTGACGAATAGTGGATCAGCCATAAGCCCTCTAATATCTGGTCCAACGAAAACACCTTCCTTCAACTTTGCCTCCGAGAGGCCAAGAAACTTTGATAATAAGTATTTGAAGCAATTTCCATCTCTTGGAAGTGACTTTACAAATTGCTTCATCAATCCCAGCTTTATCTGAAACGGTGGTAGAAGAACTATATGAAGAGGCACCAAAGTTTCATGCAGGGCATTTTTTTCGCCAACTTTGAGCTCCCTCGCAGGCCAACACTTTTTGGTCCAGTGATTTGTTCGGTCTCTACTATCCCATAGACACAAAAAGCAAGGGAATTTGGTAAACCCAGATTGCTGTCAGAGCGCCATGCTCAAGATTTTGAAATCACCGCACACTTGCCAACCGTGGTCTTTATATTTTAATTTACAAAGAATCAATTCCAAGTTCAGTAAACATCCACCCGTTTTCTCGAGCTACTCCTGCCGTGCCAGTTGGTGCTTCATCCACGAACTTGTTTTTCATATTCTTCCTCGGGAAAATCATGAAAGGAGGTACATACGACCGAGCTGCGTTCAAGCAGCACACTACTGTTACATTAGATTCCCGCTCAGCTCTCGTAATGGCACCTACTTGCTTTCTACCAGCGGTAGCCAAGATTTTTTGGAGTTTTTGAATAGTAGACATCCCCGATCCGTCAACATTGTAGATCCGGTTTGCATTGAATTTGTATTTGTCAATGTATTCTTAATAATTATCAAAAAACTTTTTTACCTGGGGTCGATTAAAAACTTGGGCTCTGGCTGCGAAAGTAGGCTCAGGTTTACGTAAAGATATGTCTTTATGGCGACTTAAAAATCCATATGCTCAACCAATTGCCTCTCGATTTCAAGAGGAAATGTTAGCTGAAATCGGCCCAAACATTTTGCTGCAGGTGAAATTAATTTATTTTGTTCCAAAGCATGACGCCTTAGTGTAGTTTGTGGCACTTTGAAGGTCTTAGAAGCCAGTAGCCAACCCATTTTTTTCTCCTTTACAGCTTCAATAGCTTTGTTCATCGCTTGTCAACAAAATGATTGCCTTTATAATTCCGTGGCATATTGTCATCCTGTAAATTAAAGAGATTCATGTAGATTCAGATATTTTTATTATTCACTATCCCTATGGACAATACGACACATTATATTATTTTGTTCATAGTGGTTGTATGCCATTTTGTACTTAGCCTCAAAAATATTATGATTCGATGAATAATATAGTAAATTTTACACGAACATCTCAAACACAAAATGCTTGAAATTAAAAAAGTATAAGACAGTAAAAAAACAAAGGAAAACTTACCGAAAAACAAAAAACTAACGACCACTAACAAATTTCTTTCTGAGCTCGAAACACAAATGTCAACATGGTGTCCGTAGTGTATTTCAAACGTCTCTCAGAAATCCAATGGTATATTTCTGTTATAGGCGCTTCCTAATTGGTTTATTTTTGACGGTCTAAACCGCGCCAATTTTAAATATCGCCAATTTGTCGTCTTGTCCATATATGTCATTTTGGACGTACTTCCCCTACATATTTTGCCTGGGAAAGAAAAGAAATCACCCGTATATCATGAATTTTGCAAAACGAAATGTGGTTTCTCCGAAATGAAAGGAAAAATACTAAAACTGTAGATTTCTAGTTGCATCTCGAAAAAAAATACGATATAAACATCGCATTTTCTCAGGATCGCATAGGCGTGTAAAGTTGAAATAAATGAATCATTCATGTAGTCTTAAAATTATGAAATTCCACAAGGAGGAATGATTTATAGCAATATGACGGTGGGAAATTATAGGTACAACAAAAGGAAGCTATGCGATAAATCAAATTGAATTAAACAAACACGGTTTCTACGAATGTCATCAGATATTCGATCACACATGTCCGGTGCTTTTGATTGTCGGAATATCAAAAATCATTGTGCTATCGAAACATTTAAAAAAAATTGTAGCTCGTAGATCTTTTGCACTACAGACACAATTTTTTTTGGGTGGATAGAAGGATTATCAAGGAATTTTTTAAGCAGTCTACACATGTCAGATGTTCAATGCTTTGTTTTGTATGATTTTTTTCAATTTGCCCTTTCTCAAACAGCAATAACCCAATTTTTTTCAAATGGCACGTGCCAATTTTTATATTGCCATCAGACGAAGCGTCAAATTTCAGATGGAATTGTATCAGCATGTACTATACCCATCTCTTATAGTTCCGAAATAATTCGGGAATATATTGAATTTTGATGATTTTGCAAGAACTAACAGAGAATGCTTTGAAATATTTGGATCAAGTAGCTGAACTGGCTACGCTCACCTGACAGGTGCCTAAAATTAATGCTTTGTCACTTCGTTCATTCGAATTTGATATTTCAACAAGAATTGTTGGTAATATGAAGTGAAAATTTTTGAAAAAACACCAGATTGATAATAAAATGGCTGATTATCCAAACGAGGATATGTTTAATCTCCTTTTAATTCATGGCGAATGTCAAAAAGTGGTGGATAGAACTTGCAGGCAATTCAATAATCAATTTCCAAATTTGTCGCCTATGAGTAAAACAAAATTTCGAAGGATTAGAAGCAATTTTCTGCAATTTGGAGGAACAAAATACATAGAAACTAGAAGAAAACCAATTCTCGAGGACTACGACAATCAAATTAATACGCTAGCGTATTTTTGTGCTAATCCACATGCGTCCATTAAGTCAGCATCAATGGATATTGGATTGAGTTATACTTTCATTCAAAGGATTCTTAAGAAACATAACATGCACCCGTATTTTTTTATCAGACTACAAAAATTGAAACCAACTGACCTTCCCAAGCGGCTAAATTTCTGTGAAAATTTATTAATTCGGCTTCAAGAAAATGAGACAATTCTGCAAAAAATTATATGGTCTGATGAAGCCAAGTTCAATGAAAGTGGAATAACCAACAGGAGAAATCTACATTTTTGGGCCACAGAAAATCCACATTTTATTGAGGTTATTGATTTCCAAAATAAATTCAGCTTGAACGTTTTTGCACTTTTAATGAATGATTTGTTGGCTTATCACATTTATGAGGAAAATCTTAATGGACAAAGATACCTGGAAATTTTGAGAGAAACATTAGCAAATTTTTTAGATGGACTACCCCTTAACATTCTGAGGGATTTCTATTACCAAATGGATGGTGCACCAGCACATAAAACACGAGCTGTAGATCGGCAGCTAACAGAAATGTTCGAGGGTAGATGGTGGAGTAATCAAGGACCAAATTTATGGCCTCAGCGTTCTTCGGACCTGACGCCCCTTGATTTTTATTTATGGGGCAAAATCAAGAGTGAAGTGTATTTTATCCCTGTAAGAAGTAAAGAAGAGTTACTAGAGCGCATTCATAATGCTTTTCGTAATATTGATCCTGAGGAAACTAGGAGGGCAACTCATCATATTCGTATACGAGCTGTCAAGTGTATTGAGCAAAATGGGGCCCATATTGAAAATTTATTCAGATCGTAAATTAGTTTTCTCCTATGATGTTTGCATTTATTGGTATTAATGTAATTATCTTCGATGATTGGTTTTCGCTTAGTTCCTACAATTTTTATTCATCCAAATTGTAGAGAATTGCTTCTAATGCTTCGAAATTTTATTTTACTCATAGACGGTAAGTTTGGAAATTGATTATTGAATTGCCTGCAATTTCTACCCACTACTTTTTGACATTCTAAACGGAACTTAAAAGATTAAATATATTTTCGTTTGAATAACCAGTGGTTTTATTCCAAATGTGTTGTATTTTTTGGATATTTTCAATCTGAAATAACGGCAATTCTTGATGAAATATCAAATTCGAATGAACGAAGTGACAAGTACATTAATTTTAGACACCTGTCAGGTGAACGTGGCCAGTTCAGCTACTTGATTCAAATATTTCAAAGCATTCTCTGTTAGTTCTTGCAAAATCATCAAAATTCAATAAAATTATTTCGGAACTATAAGAGATGGGTATAGTACATGGCTTATACAATTCCATCTGAAATTTGACGCTTCATCTGATGGCGATATAAAACGAGAATCTAATATAATTTCGCGTTCTTTCCAATGAAAACTGAAAAAAAAGTCATATATCGCAATAGATTTCTTCAAAACAGAATAGACTGTTATAATTCACCTTTATAATATCAGTGATCTGTCGAGTTTAATTCAGATTTATCTCTTACAGGTGATACTATGATGACATATTGCAACAACAGCGCAACAGCAGGCAGCAGCAGCATTGGCGGTGGAGGTGGTGGTGGGGGCGGAGGCAGCGGCGGGAGTGGCAATGGGAATTCCCCGCCCCCGCAGATCTCATGCTCGAGCGCAGCTACTCCACCAGTGGCGTCCGTCGCGTCCTCGACGGACCAAGAGGAAGATATTTGGAGGGGGCATAGCATAGCAGCGCTGCGACGGCGGGCGTCTGAACTGAATGCCGCCATCCCGTCGTATCTTCAAATCAATTACGACACTCACAATAATGCTTCTGTATATTAATTCTCTTGTACCTTCCCCATATCGATTTGTTGGAGTTTCGTTTTGTGCACTCTTGTTTCTTTATCGATTTTTGCTTTGGTTAGGTTAGAACTTAGATTGAAAAGTTAAATTTAAAATATTCCTGTATAAAATTCGATTTCAGATATAATCAGCATAATAAATTCTAGGATATTTCTACATGGAATTTAATGAGATGAACTTATGAACCAACAGAAGTTTAAAAAACACTTTGTAGGATGCATATACAGGAAACAAAGAATCAGTTTTCTACAAGAATTTTAATGAAAGTCTTTTTTGATGTAACCCAATACATCTATTCGCGGATATTTTTACACTGCATTTAAAGGCATGCATGCAAAGACAAACGAAGAAATATTTTCAAAGCACCTTATCAAAATGGTATGATTCATTTTTCGGTTTTTGAACTCGTCAATCAAGTTGCATGAATAAATTCACAAGAGTATGAGGGAACTTCATCCTCAGATGTTCCACATTTTTCGTTAATCAGAATTTTGGATTAGGAGTTGTTTTCATACGTTCCTTCAACCAATTTATTTGATATTGATGGTACCTTTCTAGAAAAACAGCATTTGTTTTTTTCGTACCTGATATTCTGCCGTCGAGATTCCACTCAATATAATATTGCTGAAGTGAATGGTCAGCTGACGTTGGTTTAAACTGTCATAGTGATTAGGTACTCGAAAGGATAGTCCGATAGTTGTTTCCTGAAAATGGGGATAGCGGACCTCTTATAAATTTGGATATTAAGGTTGTTGAGGGGAAGACGTTCATCTAATAAATGTTAATTTCTATTCAATTTATTATTAACACAACAAAAACTATTTCGTTAAATAATCTAATAAGCATTAATAAAATAATACTCGTTTGTGTTTAAGAACTTCGAAAAAAAATAGAACTTAATTTATTTAAATGGGGTTGGAGGCGTTATAACCACAAGTGTCTATCGTAACGTAAATGGAAATCATCATTTTAAAAATAAGTTTTATTATTTATCCTCATGCTACCAAATTTTACACTTACTGCATTGCCACATGTTCATCATCCTACTTTGATTTCATGTTTGACAAGACCAGTCCTGTTCTCTGGATGGTGAATTTTCCTGGTTTATTGAAGTTAATAATGTATTTGATTGTATTGATACATTGATTGAGGCATCTTCTTTAGGTTTTTTGAAATAACTCCGGTTAGGTGAGATTACTGTTGGATATCACGAGATTATTTTACTGGCATAAATGAAAGTTTTCGAAAAGCAGTTTTCGGTGTGAGGCATTCTCTTTAGATTTTTTAAGTTTAGTTAGATCATCATCACTATCAAAAGATTCCTCAGTATTAATTGCGTTTCTTAGAAATAATTGCGGTGGTTCTGGATTAATATTTGATGTATTTTAATTTCCGGAATTGCTTAGATTGGAAGGGCGTTCCGTAACAACTGATGAAGCAGATGCAATTTCATATATCATTGGGATTAAAGGTATAAATCCTTAGTCTTGAAGCCACTTATTATGTTCGATTTGGTACAAATGGGACACCCATTGATATAGGTGTCCCATATCAATGGTTTTGTGGGGCAGCTATGTGTAACATTGTAGATAGAAAAAAGTGACCCCCTTTCTCGATCTCGATTTTCGAGAAAACCTTATTGGTCAAAACCAATTTCAGTTGTCATTTTTTTGTGTTCGAGTTAATCCGGAATTTTCGGGGATTAGAGCAAATGACCATATTTCGAGTAATAATTGAGTTACGTAAACAATATTTCCACATTTATAAGGCACTTTTCTGAATAGAATCCAGGGATGCATTCGAATTTTTTTTTACCTAACGGTTTTCGAGCTATAAGGTAAACTCATGTTTTTTTTTCAATACAAAGCATATTCGAAATTGGTCCTGTCGAGTAGAGTATTTTTCCTTTTCGAAAAATATAATATGAAGATAATATTAATATGTCGTATTTTTAAAAATTAAGTCATTTTCAATCGAATCCCTTTATGAGATGCGTATCTTGCCATTCGCAAAATAATTATCTTTATCAATATTAGTGTAACAATGATCATGGAGAGATCACATAATAATTCGGATGAATTATCGATTCTCAATAGGTGAAGACAGCAACGGAGAACATTTTCATTTTGTTAGCAAGATCTCTTCCATAGTATTAGAACGACAAAAAATATAATAATAAAAAAATAAAATAAGAAAAAAAATATATAATTTCTTTTTCAATTGAAAGTGGAGGCAATGGTTGAGTTGCTGGTGATCTTTATATCAAAAAAGATGTGTTCACGATTCTTGCGGGAACCACGAATAGTGAAAACCAGTTTCGAGATTATTTACTATTTATTGTTTTCGAAAATGTTTCAGAACGTTGAAAACACTACACACAATTTCGAGATAAATTTTCAGTCCGGAACCTTTCGAGATATAATAACAAGTGCAACTTTCTCATTCCAATTGTTACCAATAGAAATCTTACATCATATAAAAATTCAGCTCTTCAAAAATAGATGGCTTTTATGTGTTAAATTATTGAATGAAAAATGAAAATTGATAAAAATACCGGTTTCAAATTACATGCTCGAGTTGTCCTCCCAAAATCTCTACCTATAAATAATCTGCATATTCTTCTGACCGAATCACCGCATTCAATGATTGAATTCCACGAAAATCCCCCCTTCTTTCCGGCTGAGTGAGGTAAATTTTGTTCTTGACTAAACCCCATATGAAAAAGTCTGATAGGCTGAGATCAGCGGATCTCGCGGGCCATAAAACGTGACCATTTGTGCCTACCCAGTGATCTCCCAAAATTTCGTTCAATCTTTGGACGGAACTATTAGTATTAACCGTCTGTTGAAACCACTTTATTTCGAGGTCTATAAGCGCAACATTTCCCAAATAAGGCTCAACAAATTCGGTCAAAATATTCAAATACGTATTGGCGTATAGGAAGGCCGGGCAAAGTGGATACCTTAAGGTATTTGAGGTTATGGCAGAAAAGGTTAACAATACAAAAACAAAATAATTATCACAAATCAGTCTTTATTTATTGCTCTTACAAATACGAACGTCAGTAACCAATAATATATAAACAATAATCAACTGCAATTAAAATTTGAAAAAGTACGATAGTATTCGCTTTGCCCAGTACCCCGCTTAAAGTGGATACAGTACTTGGGCAAAGCGAATACCCATATTCAATCTCTGAAAACATAGAAATAACTTTGATAAACTGAAAAAAAAAACATTACTTAACCATAAAAGTAGAAAATTAAGATTGGCAATTATCACAGGTATACCCTTGAGTGCCATCAAAACCAGAACAATCTTCGTGACACCATTTTTTACAAATATCACATCGAATCCAATTTTCAACTGGTTTACAGTCTTCTGCTATACCTATACATTTCACCGCAATAAAGCATTAAGTATATTTTCTTCTTTTTTTGCTGTTTAACCTTTTTAGCAGTTTTTTGGTCTTTGTCAGTTTTTATATTAGTCTTCTTAGGAACATTTTTAAACTTATCATTCAGTGTTTTAATAACACTCTTAACTTTATTTTTCTCATATTTCTGCTTTTGATCTTCCTTGATCGGGGTACTGAGTAATATTTCCGATTTTTGTAATTTCCTTTTACGGGTGGTCATTGGTTTGGCAGGATTTGCAATAGGTCTTAACACCAAGCGACTGTAGGCTAGGCAATCCGGTTTCGAATCAGGTGAGTTGTCACGTCTTGTATTTTCTTCAGTATCTGGCACCACTGTGTCACCTCTCTGAGCAGCTATATCTGGCCCAACAGCGGAGACAATTCGGGAACATCCAAGTTCTGATTCCTGGCTACTAATCTTTTCAGGCGTGTTAACAATGGAAGCAACAGAGTCTTGAAACTTACAAGAGGGAGTTCTGTTTCGAGATGAAAATATTTCTGATAGAGGATCTACTAAATTTTATAAAATCTGTTCTTGAAGAAGTGAAGGCGAATGAGTTGAAGAAGTTTCTGCTAAAGGTCTGGGAATATCAATCGTTTCTGTGCGTTTGTACTTTCTGGGCCAATATTCATATTAGACGTGCCTGCAATCACAGCGGCTGGTTCGTAATCTTCGTCACCAAAAACATATTTATTCACTGGCCAAATACCAGGTCTTTCAAATCCTTGAACTGCATTTTGAGCTACTGCACTTTTCAGAAAAGCTGGAGATGGCTTATTTGTGGTTGTAGATATACCAGTTTCATCCATCTTGTATGATCTATATGCATCAATACCATACTTTTCTGTTAAAGCTTCAAGGTTTTCATAAAAACGTCCAGCTCCATATCAGTTAAATCCTTTTGCCCTTGCAACCGATATTGCCTCTGGAGTTCTGAGGGATATTTGATCAAGATGAGACAAAAATGACGATAGCCAATTATCTCCAGCTTTTTCGTACCTGTCCCAGTTGTTCGGGTAGTTCAAATTATTTTTCTTGGCGTATATGAACGCTAAATTTTTGAATTCATTTCGAGTCAAGCCAAAAAATACAGAATCCATATCGTTGAGATATGTCACCAACTCAATTCCCTGATCTTCGGTGAAAACAAGACGGAATCGACCAAGTTTTGAAGCAGTAATGCTGGTTTTTACATGCCTAGACAAGGTTGCATAAGCCAAACCATATTTCTTAGCTGTGCTTTTTATTAAATCTCCAGCTTTGCACAAATTAACAGCCGTTTGCATAGCATTTTCATCCCACGTCCCTTGCTTAGTTTTTTTTATATTTATTTACCATCTGAAATAAAGAGAAGACATTTTTAGATAATAAGTCATCAATTAAAAATGGCGGGCAAAGTGGATCCCATATCCACTTTGCCCTATTCATTTTGCCCTACTAGGTAGGTTTTGAGGTTAACAGATTGCATACAAAAACTAATAATTCTGACTTTCTGTTAAATATACCATAAAAACCTACTTTGATATGCTACCGAATAAGACTTTCCGAAAAATCAAAAACTAGTAATACAGGAGAATTGATCAATGTACTTACCGCATAAAATCAATCTTTTATTTACGAAAATACAAATCTCCACGCCGCGAACGGGATACGACGCGGCCCTTCGGTCCGATATTTGCCGTGTACTAAACCAAGATGGCCGAACGTAACAGAAGTAGTGTGTTTAATGAACAACTAATATTTCAGGAGTAGTGGGGAGTATTCGCTTTGCCCGTGTTATCCACTTTGCCGGGCCTTCTCCTATGTTCTCAATCATTTGTTGCCCAACCATTTCCAACCACGCATTGAAGCCAAGCCGACCTTGAAAAAATTGGTAATTTTCATCAGCCTAATGATGTCGATTATTGCTATTAAAGAGTTCACTGCTAATCCTAGCCTTATCGCTCCAAATAAGGTATCTTGGAAAATCTACAACTACGTTCGTGTCTGTTTCTTCATTATTTTCTTTAGCATATTCTTTGGCCCTCGATTTTTTGAAAGATCTATAGGTTCGCAAATTATTTTCCAATCTTTCGAAAATATGTCTGTCAGGTTGGTGTCCCTCTGTAAAACCTCTCTTCATAAATATAACCAGCAGCTCCACTAATATTTTCGTATTCAATGAAACAAAAAATCATGTCTTACTCATCGTCGTTTCTATATTCCATTTCTAACAATACAAAAATTCGGGGTATAGTTCCCTAGATGGCAGAATGAGAAAGTGAACAATTCATAGTGAAATATGTGTAAACAAACTTCCTGAACACGAAAATAATATTCGTTTTTTCAGGAAATGTACCGTTTTTGAAAAAAAGAGAAACTAATTTCGAATAAAGTTACTTTTTGACTAGCATTTATCTGCATATAAAAATGGTATACTTACGGTTGTTTGAAGCAATTCTTCAGAATATTTATTTTGTAATATTATACGAATTAAACTATTATCGAAAACTTATTTTTCCATTCAAATTAATGTTAATGTTAATACGTGTTTATTTTTCCACTCCTAAAATTATGTAAATAAACTGCATCCATCTTTAAAATTTCATAGAACATAGAACGGTGATCTTCGGTACTGATCGATACGTAGATCGGAGTCACAGAGTTCCGCAATTGCCAGATTGTAATAATTATTCAAAATTTCAAAGAATTCTTAGAGGAATAATGAATTTGGAAAATATTGTCTAATTTTTTGACCAAGTTATATTATTTTGTTTTACAATAACTAATTCATTTACAAATTTACAAAGCAAAAGAAGATGGGTTGCGCTTTGCTGTATATTAGGTTAGGTTAGGTAGGTTAGGTAAAGAGGTATCCAAAGCAAGATTAACAGGGCCGCAGACCTGATAAAAGTGTTCATGACCGATAACGGGCTGGAGATTGCGGTTCGAAAGATTATGGGATGGGATTATTGAAGGGACAGAGTTCAGCGGGTGAACCGCGGATAACACTGTAGAGGCAGAAAACTATAACTACCTAGGGATAGTCCTGGACAAGGGTCCAGGTGAAGTTTTCCTCCAAAGAATCGGCAAAACCGGAAACGATGGGTGCAAGACGTGTGGCGTGTTGGATAGCGTGCAACACATGGTGTCAAGCTGAAGTAAATGGATCACTGGAAAAGGAAAGCTGAAGGACATCTTTGGTGGTGTCAGGGATTGCCAGAAAATGTTCTCCGAAATGCTCCGAGATGAACGGAAATGGACGGAGGGTTTCATTGTGATAACCAACGCGATGGTAAGGAAGGAGATAAAGGACCGAGAACATCAGAACGATAATATATCGTAGATGAGATTCTCCTCGTAGCAATGGGAAGCCCATATCGGCCTAGTTAGTTCTGCGATGGGCAAATACGGATACTGCAGGCAGGAGAGAGGGAGGTTATGTTTAGTATGTGTGAGTCCCACAGTCCTCGCAGCATTGCACTACCCGCTGCGGGGGTGGTCTAGTAGAGATTTCCCCTCCGTCTTGGGCGAAAAAATGTTTAGGTTGAACTGTTTAAGTTGAGTTACGTAGAATGGGTTAGTTCTGTTTCATTATCATAGATTAGGCTAGGTTGTGCTTCGCTATAGAACATGATTGTGTCAGGTTAGCTTGAAAGATTTAACTTCAACATTAGTGAGCAATAATTTTTTCATTGAATTCTGAGTAACCTAACAGTTCCAAACTATCACCCAAAATCACAGGTTAGAGTACTTACTAAAAATCTGCTTCTTCTAACAATTTTTCTTCTGTTATTTTGGACAAATTTTACTATCTGACAACTCTGATAAATTATCAATCTACCTGTCAATTCATAACAAAATTCACCGAGTTCTATGAAAACTTAAAGATGGATGACTATTTGTTTACATAATTTTATGAGTGGAATAAATAACATATATTTTCAATATTTTGTGAATTTTTATGTTGTTTTCGTATTTTTCTATTCTTATATGACTCAAAATTGATATTCTTTGTAATCAATTCAAATAAACGTAAGTAAACCTTTTTTATATCGATAAATATTCATTTAAAAGTACCTTCATTACACAGATTTACGAAAATATTTAAGATTTTTTTTTATCGAACGGTTCATTCGCCGAAAAAACGATTATCATTTTCGACTTCAGGTGGTCCTTTTACACTAAAAAACGTTTAAAATATTTTATTACTGTTCTGCCGTATACGGAACCACTACCAAAATTAAAGGAATGGGAGATAATCATTAATATTTTGACAGTAAAAAGGCGTTCTCTGTGGTTTCACCAGACACAAATGCACGTTGTTCAGTATAGAAAGTTCTTCTTTGTGATCTTTATATGTTCACTGATTAATTCTACTAATATTGCTATAGAAAATTATTGTTCTAATGGAAAGATTTCCATCTCTTAACTAGACTCCAACTAGCAGGTTGGAAATGACTTCATTTTTTTGAAAAATACTCCATATTTGATCATATTATATATTCTCGAAAAGGAAAAATACTCAACTCGACGCGACCACTTTCGCGTATGATTCGTATTGAAAAAACACAAGTTTACCGTGGGATAAAAAAATTTTCGAATGAATCCCTGGATTCTATTCAAAAAAGTGTCGCAAGAATGTGAGAATATTTTTCACGTAACTTAATTAATACCCGAGATAAGGTCATTTGCTCAAATCCCGGAAATTCGAAAATTCCGGAATAACTCAAAAACAAAAAAATCATAACTGAAATTGGTTTCACCAATAAGGTTTTCTCGAGAATCGATACCGAGAAAGGGAGTTCAATATTTTCTATCTGCAATGTTTCTCATAGCTTCCCAACAAAACCATCGAATTTGGGACACCCTGTACAAAAAATCTATATATTGATTTGTCTAACAGTGAAGAAAAGTAGTATTTTCATTCGCATGGATAGTAATATATGTATGGCATTTCTCGCCATCATACACCAAAATTATTTCTCCAGGAAAGTTAAAGGTAGCTAAGTATTTTATGCAATCAGTAAATAGTTCTGTTGTCATGAAATCTTTAGGTGACATTTTAACGATGCTACTTGGAGGCAAGCAAATTATGTGAATATCAATTAAATTTTCACATGCGTTTTTTTGTTTACATTTGTCGGTTGATTAATATTTATTCGCTCCATCATTATAGTAAATTGAAATTTTAGGTACAAAAATAATTGAACTAAGCGAATAAATTCAAATACATTTTTTAATAGAAAAGCCCTTGTAATGAAAACGTGTTTGTAGCATGTCTTGTGCCCTAGACAATATGCGCATAATACAATTTTGCAATTTTATGGCATTAATAAAACGCATATGAAAATTCAACTGATATTCAGATAACTTGCTACCCCATTTAATTAAAGAAAAATCCATAAGGAAAATGCTATTGGCTGAAAACTTTGGTCACGGGAGTTTTTCGAAAAAAAAATAAACGGAAATTACATTTCTTTTAATTAGTTAAAAATTCCAGCAATCCATTCGTGCCAAAGATTCAACATAAAATTGAAATTGAAATATATTCTCGAATAACTGACAAAAAAACAAAATAATTTTTCGGTACAAAACCGCTATGATATTTTATTGCAGGAGACTACAATTTTGCAGAAGAAAATAAGCCCAAGACTGTTATCTACGATCACTCCTCAACTAAGAGCTGCCGATTTTCGCGAACCCCTTTTTTGATAAAGATACAGGAAATATAAAAAAATGCGATTTTTGCTAGATAAATCTCGATAAGTTACATCTTGATCGAAATTTGAAATAAAAATCGATGGATATTTTTATTACCTAAAATTTTTTCATTCAACTTTTCCTGATTGAAATTATATTTCTTGTTTCAATTACAAAATATCTATTTTACGAACTTACATTTCGCCGATTAGTCTGGATTTGGAAAAAACAAATTCATATTTTTTTTTTCCTTATGAGACTATTTTTTGTTTTCGGGTAGGAATTTTTATAAATTTGACATTGGGTCGTAACAGATTGATTGGCTTATCTTGGGGGGCGACAAGAACAACACGAATAAATATCGTGTAAACTAGTGGAACATCTCAGCATAGATTAATAAAGTAGAGTTTTGCTCTTGTTATTGATTATCCAGTATTATGTACTCTCCTGCCATACTACACACCTCGAAAACTATATACCGAGCCGTGGACAGCGCCAATCAACAAATATATATTTAAATCTATCTTTTTCCAAGAAACGAAATGCAAGACAAGTCGAAAAGCGTATAAATGGGGGAATAGTACGGTACCAATCTACGTAAATATCGCAGAGTTCTCTTCAACAGTGATCACGGGGAGATACAAGTGGCTACTGATAACTCTCACAGTCGAATAGGTTACATCCAAAATTTAATAGTTTGAAGTAAATATATCAATCATAAACGTAAATGCAGTATGATTTAGAAATTCACGAATTATTGGAAATTCCACATCGAACTCATAGGAATTCCTACACAAGTAGTTTTTTAGTTTTTTTTAGGCAAGTTTAGGTTAGTAGCATAATTTTGTTAAAACCATTGCGTGTGCACCTGCGGATTTCCTGTGAGTTTTGTAAATCAAAAAAAAAAAATTTTCTACTGGCTGCACTCTTAGTTGACAGTTAAGATGGTTCTAATTGTCGTCTTCAGTTAAATAGGATTCTAGTATTGCAAACCTAGACACTGTACACTAGGATGGACCAAAAAAATATTTTAATTTTTTTTCCTTAGATAGCACGAAAGTATCGTCCGAAAGGAATTCTGAATATTGATGATATAAACAAGTGGCGAATCGTAATTTTCCATTTTAATAGATATTTTAATGCATTCAAACAAATAATCCTTTAGTGAAAACAAATACATATTTCTGTAGAGAATTTAACGATCTACAAAAAAGGTTTGAAATGAATTTTGTTAAGGCAACTCCTTTGAAAGTTATTCGAGGTTGAAGCTCGATCTTAAGTCATGAACTAAGTATAATTTTTGAAATTTGTTATGTTCTATGATCAAAAGATTACTGAAAAACATAAAATATCTCATATTTTGTTAATTTTATCGATTATTTTGAATGAAACAATACAATTTCTACAAAATTTTTATGCAAAAGAATTAGTAGTTAACTTGCGGCCAAAGACATTCGAGTTGGGAGAACCAATTAAAAAAGAGATTTGAAACTCATTTTAAGTGACAATAAAAATTTAAATAATTAAAATTAGAAATAGTAGTATTGTTTAATATTTTCAAAGATAATAATTGAATACAAATCAAACTACACAAGGTCTCACTCAGAAAACAAAGTTGAAGAAGATTAGTGTAACTTTAAGTTTTACTTACATGTAAATAATATCATAAAGGTGGCGCTGAATTCCACCACAGCAATCTTAGCGGTAAAATATGAAAATAGTAATAAAATCCTTGATTGGATAACATAATAAAATTTATAATCTTTTAGTACTTCCAAGTATTTTATGTATCTTTTAACGTTTTTTTTAATCATGCTGAATGATAACCATTTTTCTAAGAATTTATCGAATAAAAACAAAATGTCTTCAAAAACAAGATATTTGTGAGTCGTTTTTGATGTTACAACATAAAAATTTCAAAATTATAGCTCACGATTAAAGGTTGAACTTTAACGTCGAATAACGTTCAAAATAGTCAACACAGCAGAAAATCATTTTAATCCTTCTTGTGAAGCGTTAAATTTCCTATATAAATATGTATTTGTTTTTACTAGAGAATTATTTGTTCGAATGCATTAAGAATCCAAACAAAATATCCTGTGTTTTTAATTGAGGAATAAAAATTACGAATCATCACCTGTTAATATTAATATTAATAGTTTATAGGTTACCAAATTTTTTTCATCATTTAGGACGATATTTTCATGGTATATAAAAGAAAAAAAAATTTAATTATTTTTTTGACCCACCCTCCTGTGCATTCATTAGTAAGTCAGACAGTGTGGAGTGATTGTTCTAAATAACATCGTCGAGTAACTTGTATTTTAATATGACCGCTAAGATGAACGTAAGGCGTCCGAAAATCTATATTTTTGGTGCAATCAATATCTTTGTAAATCATGCTCAACATGCGTCAGCAGTAAATCTTGAACATTAGTCCGCTGCTGCTTGTATTTAACATGGATACAACTTGATTTGAACAGTTACCGATTAGATGTTTTACTGAAATTAAGTTGATGTGCAATTTGGGTTTCTTTCTGGTGAACACTTTTTCGTCCTACATAGGTCCTTTAGTCGTTAGTACGCACTCTCCTACGACGATCTGAAGAATCTAAACGTTGGAGCAATACGCTACTAGGATGATGAAATTTCTCAACAGTATAATTTTTTCGTCTACTTATTTCTAAGACTCCTTAGTTATTTAATGTCACACCTCCAGATTAAATTTAAAAATACGGATTAACTTTCACAATCTTTCATTATGGAGGTATTAACACTAACAATTTACCATGAACTGATTTGAATTTGGGAGGCTTTTACTTGGTAGAATTTCATTATCAATAATAAAAACAAGTAATTTGTTTTAGGAATTTTACTTAATAATTGTGATTCGTAACGCGTTTCACTACACTGTAGCTTCTTCAGACGAATGAATGTACAGAAAAGAATGAGATTATAAATACAAATGTTCTTAAGTAATTAGAAGCTCATTGGGTTGATTCTTCTTAAGTGGTTATTGATGACAAGTATATCCAATATCTTATTTTCTGTATATTCATTCGTCTGAAGAAGCTACGGTGTAGTGAAACGCATTACGAATCACAATTATTAAGTAAAGTTCCTAAAACACATTACTTTTTTATTATCCATGAACTGATATTTAATTTTGAATTGATCATCTTAAAAAGGCAGAATTTAAGGTTATGTCTTATAGGAGAAATATCTTAGATAATTTAGATCTTTTACTCTCGGGTCGTTTAGCAACAATTTTTCTAGTTCAGTTACAAATTCTTCGTCACTTCTTTCCAAACTAAATAAAGATAATACGTCACTCGCCTCAAGTATATAACCGATGTCAATATCTCAATGAAAACAAAATTTTACAAATATAAATAAAGAATAGTGGTACTGTGCAGAATACACTACAATAATCAACAAACCAAAATCAACAATTGAGACATAACCTAAATAATCTGTATTTTGAGTTTGTTTGTTCAATGGTCCTACAGTTGATAGTGGACTCCGAATCAATCATCTAGGCCGTGCAATGATAACTGCCATTTCATCGGCTTACAAGTTATCTGGCCTTTAGTGGTTGTGAACTCAACCTTTCGGTTATATATCAACCTCCGTTATTATTATGTGTATACATGGGACAAACACATCAACATTCATACTACATCTATATCTTACCTGGGATTCGAACCCGGGCCCTCGGCGTGGGAAACGGTACCTCTACTGACGGAGGGAGCAGATTCTGTATTTTGAGATTTTATTTTTCTTAGTACGCATGTGCCAACCCTCGAATTTGCAAATAATACGCTAATCATTTTCACCGTTTCGTTGGGAACAGCAAATTCTTAATTTGCAATGCTTCGAAATCCTCGGTTGAAACGCTTTTAAATTACAGCGCAGACTCCTGACGGATGGAAACTGAATCTTGCTCTGGTTGTAAATGTACGAAGCGGAGTTATAGAAAAACACATTACCAAGCGCCTGGTTTTGTTTGAAGGATCGGCTTTTATGCTTAATTTAATCCTTAATACCGGGAGACTTTTAATCAAACGTTTCCAATACCTATATGAAGCTTAATTCACTATTATACCGCAAATTATAATTTTTTTGGTTTTTCCTCACACTTTTACCACAAACTACTTTCTACCTAATCTAACATAATATTACCCTTAAAGAGTTTTGGCGAAAATTTTATTCAGAAGGCAATGTAGATTGATAATAAAAGATCATAATGAATACACGAATGGTCTCCGGTATATCCGTAGTGGTACTTGGTGATATATTCATTTATAGTAGCTATGATACAAAGGTGCAGGAGCAGTTTAGATTAGGTTGCTTAGATTTCCATCATCATCACACTTCCGTATGACCAGAAATAATGTTAACAGCTAATATATGAATGTGGTTGAGGCCCTTTATCGCTTTTGTACTTGATTGACTAGTGCATGGGAAATTAGAAATTCTAAAAATTCAATCATCAATTGAGAAGGTCGTTAATTGATGGAAATTGATATACATTCTCAATTTAATAAAACAATGCTGTTCAAATTTTCACTCTATTTTCAAACTTGTGACGCATATCGTGACAGTGTGGCTTCATCAGATTTGAGGGAAATATGTGCCTTATAAATTTATGCTATTCCATGGGTAATGAGCAACCCTGTTTGGATTTTTCTCACAGTATTCTTAGCTTTTACTCATGAAGTGATGTACGTGTAATACCGTAGATTTGTGAAACACATCTTCTCAAATGTACTACTTATCTCATGAAGCCATTGTGGAGCGAAACGCATACGTTTGTAAATATAGTGAAAATTTTAAAAGATACATTTTATTGAATTGAAAAAAGTTTGATGGATCTATTAAAGCTTTTGATGTTCATCAAATTCGGATTATAACAGCTACCGAATAAATGTTTTTGTGTTGTTGTTTCAACTTGTACGAGTTAGTGTTGTCTAATGTGGATCATTTTGCAGATTCTATTCTACTGAATTATATGCATCCCAGTTTTCAATTAAAATTCCATAGATTATATCCAAAAATTGTTAAACACCTCACCCAAGATCATATTCTTTCGACATTTGTTTTAATTTCCCAATTGTGTTTTTGTTAGTCTTTTTCGACTAACTATTAAAATATTAAAAACATAGAGTCACTTACAATACCGTTGAATGTATACGTATGTATATTAGTATCTACTGAAAATAACATAATGTTTTCTGAAATGCAGAATTCAAGAGACAAATGTTTATCTTTCGGAATATCTTCAAAATATTCATTAAGATCTTTTTTAGATACGAAATGAGAAAAAGAAATAACTTTTGATAATACAATTTCATAGTTTGCAATAAGAAAACTAATAAGTGAATCGTACTAACTACTAATTTTATTCTAAAATTTGTACAAGAAACTGAGAAACCATACAGAAAAATCTGAATAATATTCATTATTTTTGCGGAGTCTGCATTTAATGAAGAATTTCACGAGCATCAGTTTAATGAAATGATAAAATAAGTGGTTGGTATGATAGACTTAAATCATTTAATCGTAAATGTGAAATAAATGTATACGATGTAAATTATATAATGATATGTACAAAATGAAGAAAGTTATTTATTATGTGGACTCTGAAAATGGATTTTACTAGTGTGATGTGTTATGTTTAAATGTCACCAGTAGACTAGAAATGAAATGGAAACATTTCAAAAAGTGAATTAAATGCTAATTTTAAAATACATATTACTTACTTACCCTTATCATTGATACAATCGAAAGACTTAATTTAATCGTATTTAATTAGTAAAAGTACTTTCATAAATGTCTGATAATCTTATGGAATGCAGTAGGTACTCTTTTGTGATATTTTGCTTTCATTTGAATTTATTTCTTTTTAGTGTTGGAACTTCATTTCGTTAGTAGTAAAAGTTATTTTGTTTGTCGAAATATTTTTCTTCTTTACAGAGTATGTGGTTTATAATATGTATAATAAAAAACGTTAACTTTTTTCAGATATCATCAGTATTTTACTTGTAACCTAAAAATAGTTCCCCACAGGCACTCCTAAAGGTATTTGGACAGCTAACAGTGAAACTTGAATAAAAACTCACTGAGTGTGACAGAAAAGAAAGATGTAAAATCTAGACAGAAATTGATTCCATACATCTACTGAAATATCCTTCGACCACTACTATCAACACTACCTCACCTCAGTGTGTCTATCTATAACTTGGTAGAGTGGGTTGAAATGATATAAATCTAATAATCAAAATATTTTTGCATATGACGGAAAACGTTCGATCTGTGATATATATATATATATATATATATATATATATATATATATATATATATATATATATATATATATATATATATATATATATATATATATATATATATATGTATATTAGGATTTTAAGGGTTGTGTGGCAAGGAAGGGCCTATCAAATAATGCTACGTTTTATCTTTTGTAGCAAGTCCAATATTTCGTAATTTGCATCATCTTCAGGGAAAGCTATCAGATACTGATTTAAGACAAACCACCATATGAAGACGTAATTTGATATTCTCTAAATACATTGATTCCATAGATTAGGTTAAAATTACAATATATTAACTTTGAGATCTTTTGTCATTGTTTTGTAAGGACACCGATAATAAATTATTTATACTATAGTTTTCATTTTTGTGATCGATACATTTCGACAGGTAAACCCTATAACTCACATTCTTCTACGTCACTGAGTGCAGGTTCTAACGGGTAACGAGAATTTGTTATTTTATATAGACGAGAACTATATCGGATGACAAGAAAAATAGGGAAAGATTTCACAGGTAATCGCGTATAACGTAGATATATGTATGAGGGATTCTTTTTGGTCGACCGTCATTACAATTATACCTAGCCCAATGTAAAATAACAGAACTTCTCGGATTTTTCGATGTGTCCCCGTACGGCATGGTCAGGGCATTTGCATATTTAATGAGCTTTTATTACTAAAGAATTTCTCTAGATATACTATAATTCAAAATTGGTTCGGAATTGCACCAACGAACAAAGCTATTATGATTACTAAAGGAGATTAATTGGCGCTAAAATTGTGAACCTCAGTAAATGCTGTGGCGAAGGCGAAATTTTCTCGCATACAGTTGGAGGTATATATTTCCACTTTTTTCTATGCAAACTATCTGCCATGCAAAAAATTATATTGAGTAGAAAGAGCCAAAGAATTCGGAAATGGTACACATGAAAACTTCACGGTTTGGAATAGTGTTCTTTCATCTTCAGTTTATTGAGCAGAATGAAAAACCATTCACTAAAAGAACTATTATGCACAAATTTTATTAAATTAAATATACATCAGTACTTACAATGAACTATTAATTGTATAAGCCTCATAAATTACACAATAAAATTAAACAAATACTTGCTCATTAGATAAACTATCTGAGAAAGGACTAACAATTTCTTTGGTTACAAAATAAAATATCAAACCGAAAGTGATCGAGATCGGTAAAGCTGGCAGCGCTTTCTGGAAAATAGCCAATAAGAGAAGCGTCAAACACAATCCCTGAAAATAATAATGAATATATAATGAACGAAATTCGGTTTAAGTTATATTATTAAATACAACTATTTGTTTCATAAGCCATAATATCAATATTCATTCTCTATTACACAATATATCGAAATTTGTATGTGTAACCTAAACTTTTTTGAGGTGTTTATAAGAAATTTAAAAAAATAATTACAATGAGTGGTGTGATAAACTTGATCTAGAAAGATTAAATGTCCCAAACATAATTTTTTGTTATCTTGATTTGAAAATTAAGAACTTATACTCACAATAAGAATAGCCACAAAGCAAGCCAACGTAGTGTTCCAATCTCCATAAGAAGAGGCCTTTCCAACCAGAACGCTGTAGAAAATGAAATCACCCAAACCCAATTTAACTCCCCTTTCTTCCTCTTCCTGGCAAGGAATATTCTCAGAAATATGACCCATGGTTCTACTACGATTCTGTGAATCCTGTGGGTCAACCCTTCTATGGGCAGCTCTAGACTCGTGGTTATCTACCCAGTCTTGACTAAAACCGTGCTCGTCCCCCGACGTGTTCGAATTTCTGGCTGTTGTCTCATCGCCTGCGGCTAAGCTGGTGTACATGTACGTGGCTACAATTGAAATATCATCGTTCATGATTGAGGTATATATATATATATATAAATGAGTGTTTTCCCCTTCACCCGACGCGCGGCTTCTCAGTACCTTTTACATTAATGGCGCAACGAATATAGGAATAGGTGGTTGTGTGGTCGGCTTCAAAGCATTCAGCTTTTGTATTCCGACAGTGGCCCTGGAGACCTCACGTCCACGTTTTCCATACAATGTATTACACATAGTTTTTGAATTTGTTTACATTTATTTGATAAAAATGGATGATAATATACCAAGTGCATCCAGGATAAAACTGTTTGAAAAAAAGAGATTTTTTGTTTGCTAATATCTATTCGAAATTTGATGTTCCTTTGAGTGATCTCATGACGTCAAAGACTGAAATGCGCCTAACAGTTTGTAAATTCATAATGTTTCTACAAAATATTGGAGTAAACCAAGCGGATAGAGAAAGTCTATCTCTAATACTCACAGGAATAAATGAGGGCTGGGAAAATCTGTTCATTCCTCTCTTGAGCAGTTTCTACAAGAATCCTTAAAGGACCTTTTGGCATAAGGACAGCGATCAGGTCTGAAAATTCAAAGAAATTATTTAGTCCACAAAAAAATGCATATCCGCAATAATGAGTCTCCTAAGTAGGTTAAAATTTTAACAAGATTTTTATATGATTATATATTAATTATACAATTATATTTCATTATTACAATTATACAACATATTAGATAAAACTATTACATGAATAAAAAGCACATATAATTTAACACCGACTTGTTTCACCACTCCATACCTAAACAGATTTATCAGGAGCTTTGTTCACAAGATATAAGTTTCTCTTGATGGTTCATGAAATTTCAAAGTGTCCAGCTTCAATTTACAGCAAAGATATCTATTCACTAACCAATGAAAACATTGTTTTTGCAGATGTCGTTTGGCAATAGCCAATCTAATTCTTTATATGGACCGGGTCTCCAGTAAGACTGTATCTAGTCCCTAAGTCCTTTCATACCGTGAATCATAATGTAATGATGCGTAAACTTGAGTCTTTAGGAAAATCAGGTTTTCTGCTTGGTTCTCTATATGGTAGAACACAGATTATAATATATAAAAACTTTTACCTCAGATAGATTCAGGTATTTCAAAAAATTGATGGAAAATCCTATTTATAACATCAAAATAACCAACAAGAAATTATTATATGTATTTATGACAGTTTTAATGAACAGAATTTTATTACATGTAAATATACAGGGCGTTCCATTTAAAAACTACGATTTCAGTCTATAACTTGAAAACTGTACCCCTTAAAAAATCTGGTTACACCAATGGAGTCAAAAATTCTGTAGGATGCACATTTCACTATTGCGCCATGTTATAGGATAACCGAGATACTAGGGTTACTTAAAATTGAAGATTTTGTTGACTGCATCTATTATTTCATCAAAAAGTAGCACCATTTCGGGAAAACCGCATCCTCATATCTCTATCAGTTTAGAAGTTACCATTCAGGGACAACGAACTCGGCACACAGTGTACAACTACTGCGTTAGGAATAAAACTATTGGTTATGTGTCAAGTATTCGCGTTCTTGACGAAAAGTTTGACAGCCAGCTGAATTCCAGAGATCAAATCTCCAATATTTCTTTAAAATCTATTCAAAACTCTTGAATTGTTCTGCGAAATTCAAGGGAATCTATCCTCACATTATTAAAATTCTATATTGTTCTCTGATTAGATCTAATTTAAAATTCAAATCTATTACATAATCTAAAATCTAAATAGGTGATATTGACTTTCTTGAAAAGGTCCAAACAAAGCTTTTGCGACATTTAGTGTCACATTTTACACTTCAATCTTGAAATTGTTTTTCTCACATTTTGAATGGCAATCATGAGATATTTAAGCTGTAGTATCTAAAGTTATATTTCAATACCTATAAAATCACTTTTATTGTATAGAATAATCATCAAATACGATGACCAAATTGTCCATTCTGAAATGCACATTTTTGATAAAAACTGAGGCCAGAATAACATCGATAAAAATAAAATAACCCTATTGCAACTGTCCCTGCCAGTGAATACAATCAACAAAAATATTTAGCTGATATCACAAGTTTTGGCCAATAGCAAGCGATTAACAAAATAATGTAACCTCATAAACAGTTGACCAATACTTTTAATGGAGTACTGTATATACTCACCCCATACAGAAATTACAGCAAGCACAGCCCAAGTTGTCCATTCTGGAAGATATTTAATGAAAACTAAAGCCATAAGAGCAGCAATAAAAATAAGATATGCTTGCTGCAACTTTAACGGTCCCTGCCAGTGAATACAGATCATTCCCATCACACCAAAATTCCATAAACCAAATAGTAACGTCGGATAATCCATTGGAATGTCATAGGCTCGTAGAACTTCTCTATAATATTTCAAAAGAAGATTGAAAATTAAAATAAATGTTTTTCTGTAGTTATTTACTTACTCTAAATAAAGATACGAGAAAACTGAGAGCAACATCAAGGAAGATACTATAAGCCATCCATGTATAGTCTTGTAACATCTATATTTGTACAAGAGTATAAGAAGAATAGTCATAACCACTATTACACACATAAGAATCAGAGAATTTGCAGCGGCATTCCATACTTTTGTAGATGTTTCAGGACTCTCTTCGTGAAATGGAGTATAAACTCTGAAATCAAAAGCATAACAAATGCAAATACATACTTTTATAATACTCACAAATACACATCCTTCACTGAATAAAAATGTACAGTCCTAATAGTAGCAACTACGACCACCATACAAAGTGAGACTGGTGCAAACAGTTTTATAACATGTTTGGCACCGTACTTCAATTCTTCCTCCTCCTCGTGTCTAGACATCTCAGACGGAATATCAATGGAATGCCTTCTTGATCTTCGTGAACCTTCACTCAAATTTTCACTTCTTTCACGACTTTGATTTTCACTTGCATCACCACTTCCCCGTTGATGGTCTTTGCGTTTAGAGACATTGGGGGCCTGCCTTGGATTTCCTTGACCAGAACTGTCTGTAGCTACGTGCCCATCCATAGATTTGTTTAATAAAATTCTAAATTTTTTGATAGATATTCTTCCCCTTTTTTCTCTCTTAAGTTACACGTCGTCGTTTGTAGTACCTCAATTCGGCGGAATAACTTAGTGGACCAACTACTTGGCTGTGTCCATCTCCGCGTGGGATTCGTATTTGAGTGAGCTGGATGGATCCAGGGAAACTAAAGGAGTATAGATTGAACCCATACAATCCAACTGGAATAAATGTATTCTAAATTTAGCAAAGCGTTTCTAGCGACAATTGTGCATTGTGTCTGATTTACAGGGGTATGAAGGCATGAGGTAAGGTAGGCATGGGGAATACGAAATGGGGGGTATTCTGCTCTGGATGCGTGCATAAGATTTATGATATTGATATATTGTACCACTAGGATAGCGTTAGATGAAAATTCTACAAGCTTTAATGAATTCGTATACTACATCGAGAATTTCTAGATCATTCGAGAAAATAAAATTAAAAACGTTGATAAGTCACGGAGGGTTAAAGTTAAGAATTTCATTATATACTATTTCAGAGTTAACTAGATTATTATGGCAACCAAAAAACCAATGAGTAATGTCCCTATTTCTCCACAGCTATACTGACCGGATTCCTTAACCCCTATCTTAGAAGATGTTCGCTGCGACAGCAATGTCCGAATCTTAGTCTGATGCAATTTGTAATAAATTATCTAAGTCTATTTATTTTACCCAACATTTTCATACCCATGTATGCTCTGCATATTCTGCCTTTTCCCACGCTGATACTTAGGAAGTGCTCTTTCCATTCTGCATGTTGCTTCTCCTTAAAAACTGGCCACAACTCCTGTGGGCCATTTCTGAGCTGAGGGGTCCGCAGATGTCTACCTTCATTGGCAATTCTGTCAGCGACGTTGTTGCCATGGATGTATGAGCAACTGGGCACCCAGTGAAATGTCTGAATCATACCTCCTTATCTCGTTCTTTGGATGCTTTGTACAACTTCGATTGACATGACGTCTGAAATTGCTTCAATGTTATTCATTTTTATTTGTTCCAGGGTACTTAGAGAATCCGATGTAATGATCACTTTAAGTAGGTTCCTCTCTGACGCTCCCGCTACTGCTCTTCCGATTGAGTAAGTTCCCGCTGTGCAGATGGATCGTGTCTATCAGCTATCTTGACATTCATTTTGGGTATGTTCACCCCAATCTCTATAGAGTCTGGTGTCCTTGAAAGAGATGCATTGGTGTATACCTCGATAAATCACTGGAAGTTTTCATTCATAAAGTCTTTGTATATTCAGGCATTAGTGATGGCGTTATGGGTAAACCCGACATTTGGAATGAAGATGATAAAGTCTGTATTTCATTTAGGAAGAAGTAAGGTAATTGGTTATTATGGAAAATCAGTTCAGCTTTTCCGGAGCAGGCTTCAAACGGTCGTAGGTAGGGGAGAGACTTATCACCCAGCCACCTCGTACTATAATGTATATGTAATATGTAATATATATGTAGCTGTAGATCATCCTAAACTTTATGTATGCATCCCTTAGCAAGTTCAGCATGACCTTACTTTTCCCTGTTGAGGTTTCTCTCTTCTAACCATTGATATTAACCAACCTCTTGTTAAGGGAAGCAGCCAGGTTATCAAAATTTCTCCCCTGAGCTATCAGGAATTCTGGGATGAGAATATATAAATTAAACAACGTTGGCTGGACCCCTATGGGAGTCCCATCTTGATGTATCTCAGGCCCAGCAGGATATCCTGTGGTTCATTAAAGGTGAACAGAGAAGGATTGAAGATGTTGAAGATGGCTTAACACAAGTTGTCGGGTATTTGTAGATTGTATATGTTGATAAAAGCTATCAGTACCATTTAATTTGTATGGAAAGCATTGTATATGAGGATGTTCAAAATATTCAGGCAATCCATGGCAGATCTTCCCTTTCTAAACCCATAACACAACTTATTACCTACGGTAAGTTCGATAGTTCTCTCAATTCTGAGTATAATCATACCATCCAGGACTTCGAGGTGACAGAATGCTAGAATTATGGGTCTATAATTACATGCATCATTTTTTCTTCTCCTCCCTTATAGATGAGAATTACTAGGCAGGTCTTAATGTTGTCTGGGATTAGCCCTGTTGTTAATATTTCGCTGAAATATTCCAACAGCTTGATGTTAAGTGAGAGCGGTAGGTTTTTGTACACTACATATTTAAGGCCATCCAACCCAGGGCTGTTTTTCTTCCTGTTAAGGACAAGAGAAGCTCATTCGATTTGAATCTGGGGCTTTTAATTTGTTATGAAGAATAGGTCCAGGGGAAAGAGCGGATTTGAAATTAGATTGTCAATAATATTACTCAGGCAGTGAGAAGAGAGATTCTTATTTAGACTTGTATGATTGCTACCAGAGAATTTGTTGACAATTTTCCACATTCGCTTTGTATTAGTTTCCATGATTGTTTCGATAAAACGTCTCGTTGTTTAATTTCCTTACAAGTGTAATCTTAGCCTCCAGTTTGTTGTAGTTGCAAGAATATGGTGTTTTTTAAAAACCTTAGACCCGCACGTCTTTTGATATTTATTAGGTGAGAGATCTTCCGGTCCCACCAGTGGGCACAGTATTTGGTTGATACTACTTTGTTATGTTCAGGGATCGATTCGTTAGTAGCCCTGGTGACTAAGTCTATAAAGTCATTGAGTAACTCTCAATTCAGTCAGGATTTGATCATTAATAATATATTATTAATCTGTTCACTTCATTTATTTACTTTTATTGTAGTCACGAACAAGTGTTAGCACTTTGTGAGAAACTTCTTATGTTTATTGAACCGATATATCAAAATGATGTCTCTCTCTTCATTCTTTATCCTCTTCTGAGGATGTAGCGACTAATGAAATGTCATCAATGAAAGTTTTCCATTCCTTTCTATCCTGTGCCATTACAACTAGAGAATGCATGGGTCGGCCTGTTGTTTCTGTAATTTGATCCATCCATCGTGTTGGGGACCTTCCTCTTCCTCTCTTTCCATCTACTTTCCCCTGAATAATGATTTTTTCCAAATTCTCTGGTCCTCTTCTCATGATGTGTCCGAAGTATCTCAATATTTTGAGTTGAATTGCACTCGAAAGTCTTTGTTTTATGCGGAGTTGCTTTAGAATCGATGTATTCGTTCGGCGTTGTGTCCATGGGATGTTAAGCATCTTTCTCCAACACATCATTTCTGTCGCGTCGATTTTTCTTCTTTCGCTCATTCGAAGGACCAAGATTCGCAGCCGTATGTGAGAATTGGAAAGATGAGGCACTTCATAAGCCTGGTTTTAGTGGAAATAGCGATATTTCGATCGGCCCAAATTTTATTCATTTTTTCGTAGCTACCTTGGTTAGTTCGCATCTACGTTTAACCTCTCGTTCTACGTTTCCTACGTTTGTTATCAAGGATCCCAGATAAAGATATTCTTGCACTACATCAAACCTATCAATTTGCTTTTTTCTGGTTGATTGTTGTTCATCCTGTCCACGATCATGATTTTTGTTTTAGAAACATTCAGTTCCAAGCCAAGTTCCGTACTCTCTCTCCACTCTGCTAACAAGCTCAGTCAGTTCTTCCTCACTTGTTGCCAGGAGGACCGTATCATCCGCGAATCTCAGATTATTTACACATCTTCCGTTAATTGGTATGCCGCCCTTCCATCCGTCTAATGCCTTTCTCATTATGTATTCAGTGTATATGTTGAATAACTGAGGAGAAAGAATACACCCTGCCTCACTCCCTCTTTGGTTTGAATTCTGATGACAGTATTTCATTGATTTTCACAGTATCCCTGGTTTCATTATATAGGTTGATGATTAAGGCACACAAGTGATCCGGTACAGCCATATTCCTAGAACGATCCATAACTTATTCCATTTCACTCTATCGAAAGCTTTTTATAATCAATGAAACATATGTATAGGGTATATTGAACTCTCTGGCTTTTTCTATTATTTGCCTTAAATTTATCAAATGCTCTCTAGTCCCTCTTCCTTTAACAAATCCTGCTTGCTCTTCCGGGATTTGGTGTTGTAAAGTTCTTCAGTCTTTCGTTGATTATTGTCAGCATTATTTTGCTCGTATGTGAAATAAGTGTTATCGTTCTGTAGTTTTCGCATTTTCTGTTACTCCCTTTTTTGTGAATTGTGATAATTGTGCCTTGTGTCCAATCTCTTGGCCATTGTGTTGTTTTCCATATTTTATTACACAAGTGGTGTAGGCTTCGGGTGCCCTCTTCTCCTATTTCTTTCAGTATTTCGGATGTTATTTTATCGTTGCCTGGAGATTTGTTATTTTTAAGTTTATGGATAGCTGACGTAATTTCGCTCTGCAGTATGAAAGGTTCTTCTTCGTATTCTTTTATTTCGTGTTCATTAATTTCCTCGTTTTCGGCGTAGAGTTTCTCGCAATAGATCCTCCAAGTCTCTGCTATTTCTTCTCTGTCTGTAACAAGTTTACCATTTTCATCTTCTATAGGCCATGTTTTTGGTTTGAATTCTCGGGTCAAGTATTTAATTTTTCGAAAAAGATCTCGTGGTTGGTTAGAATGGCTATGAACTTCTATTTCTTTGCATATGTTGGAAAAATACTCGTTTTATCTCTTTTACATGACCTCTTAATTTCATCGCTTATCTCTTTGAAGGCTTTCTTGTTGTTAGTATCAACCTTTCCTTTATTTGAAATTTTTCTTCTTTCTTGACCAGTTTCAATGTATAGTCAGAGATCCAATGTTTTCGTTTGAGAGGAGGTTTTGAACGTTCTGTCTCTGCGGCGTTTCTTATCCAGTTTTTATTTCTGTCCATTCTTCTTCCGGAGTTGTTTCTTCTATCAGAGTTGGCTTAGTTGTCCTCAAAGTGTCTTGGAAGCTGTTTCCAGGCCCTACGACCAATCTTTTTCAGGCTTTCTCGTCACGGGTGTTTTGAGTTTCAACTGTATTTTAGCTGTTAGGAGTTGATGGTCTGTACCGCAACAAGCTCCCGGATAGGTCTTGCAGTTTGTTACCGAAGATCTCCATCTAGTTCTCATCATGATATAGTCAATTTGGTTTCGGAACTTATCGCCTGGACTTTTCCATGTATAAAGTTTTCTAATATGATTCGTGAAAGTAGTGTTCATGATTGTGAACTCATTGTCAATAGCAAATTGTATTAATCTGTCCCCTCTTTCATTCCTCTCACCGATTCCGTATTTACCGACAATGTTTCGGATATGGTCATCTGTATTAGTGTTTCCTACTTTAGCGTTAAGATCTCCCATAACCATTGTGACCTCTCTGTTGGGAATCTTGCAAAGCGTCAATGAAAGTTTGTTATAAAAATCTTCTATATCGTTCTCACTTGCATTAGCTGTGGAGCATACACTTGTAATATATTCAGTGCCCTTGGTTTTGTGTTTAGTCTTATGTTTATTATACGGTCGTTGATTGTCTTGATGTCTGTTAGGAAGCTTTGTATTCTGGGTGTCACTAATACCGCTACTCCGGCAAAATTTTGTCTATCGTCCGATGCAAAGTGGATAAAGTTGTTGTTACTCGTATGGAAAAATCCCTGACCAATCCAATGCGTCTCTGCGAGACCCAGGATGTCTATTTGGTGTTTCTTCATTTCTCCCTCTATCAGCGCTAATTTTCCGGTCTGGTTCTTAAGACCTCTAATGTTCCATGTGCCAACATGAAGTTCTTTCCTCAGTTGTAAAGCTGTTCCAGTAGCTGAATTTCCAGACGAAGCCTGGTTCCCTACTCCTGTCTGGCCGGTCGCCCATTTCACACTACTCGACCCGGAATCAAGGTAGCGCCGGTTGTCATTTGGATCGCTTGACTGATCTATTACTTTCTGTGACATTATCCATTAGTTCTCTTGGGAAGTTTTATGAGATGGTTTCCCCTTGCCTTTCTCATCGCAATGCAGAAACCATTGAGACTGATGCAGTCGTGCCCTCTGGTGTCCATTATTGAGCCATTCCAGGATCATTCCCTTTGTGCCTCAACGTGGTATTGAAAACGATGCTGCCCATCGTTTTGATGTACATATCTTTTTATTTATACATATTTACAATGTCAACTGGCTCAATAAACTTTTATTATATTATTATTATTATTATCTGCCCATTCCTGTTATTGAAGGTGGACCCCCCAAACCATTTAGGGCATTCACGTCTCCCAAAATTAACACTTTGTTCTTCGTTAAAGGTAGAATTTCTTCAGTGTATGTCTGGTGGAATATACAGATTGACCAGGGTTACAGCTTCTATAGTTATGGCTACAACCTGAAATTTGCCTGATAGATTTGAAGAGTTTAGAGGAACTATATCGTATTTTATATTGTCCTTAATGATGGTTAGCATAACTGAAGTTTCTTACGAAAGGTTTTTATGCAAACGTTCAAGTGGAAGTGAATAATTGTTCAATGTGATCATATTGATTGTATCCTGGACTGAATACTTCCTGTTTGTTGGCTGAATTGTGTGATATATTTGTCGCTCTTGGTGGTTTCCCCTTGTGACCCTAGGAGAGTTGGGACAAGATGAAGTAAAATTGATGTTAGGATCTAGCCTAGTTACTAGTGCATATGAATCTTTTTTTTTTTGAATGATGATCTATCATTAGCTAGATGTTTGCCTGTACAATTGATACATTGGACTTCACCATCACAAGGCCTTCATCATTATAACTGATCCCACATATATAGCATCTGTATTTGCACCTACAGGCCTTATGGATGTGACCAGCCCTTAAACATTTCTTACACTTTCGAATGGGTGACACATAGAGTTCTCTACTCTATTATAAAGAATCATATTGAAAGGTAGGGTGTATCCGTCAAAAGTTAACAGACATGTTCTTGTTTATTTTAATGTTTTTCTTTCAAAAGTCTTTATCTACAATAAGTCTATTGAAACATCTAGCCCTAATAATTTTACTACCTGAATTTGCGCCCCTACCTACAATTATCATTTGGTTTATAGATATGTCAAGGCCTATGTCCCTCACTATACCCATCATCAAGCCTAGCCTAGCTGGTATATAGATATCATATATATTTTTACTATACAGCAGAGATGAGCTTGTTCTGCTGAATCAAATATGACACCTACTCTTTTCAATCCCATTCTATTGATATTAAACAGTCTGGATTTAGGTCTCTCGCAATTTCGATCATTTCCTTGATAAGAACCTTTCTCCTCATCAATAGCTTGAGAAAGGGATTTGAGTTCATCTAATAATAAGCTATCATTATTTAGTTGAGCTTCTTTGGTGAGTAAATAAACATATTCAGTTAGAAGTACTATTCCATGAGTATCCCAAGAATCAATGTCTTTCATTTTATTTAATGTCTTGCATGCATTTATAGAAAGAGACATCATCGAGAAAAACCTCGATAGAGAATTAGAAATAAATACAAGCAGTTAATTAATTAGGAACGATTACCTTAAAGCAGGCAACAAAGCAGTAATAAGAGGGTATTACACAGGAAAGCTTCAGACGCTCACCTAGGAAAATTACACTATGTAAATTTTTCACAGGTTAGTCACAGCGATTTAACTGGTGTTATGCCGTCGCTCTCCCAAACCGGAATCAAGTCTCTGATACAAAGAGTAATGAGTATAGGTCTAATACATATTCTAATAGTTTTTCACTCAAATGTCAAATTACTCATTCATTTGTCAACATCAACATCAGCATCATTCATAGCATAGCGGACATTGAATGGAATGGAACACTGAAATAGTGAAATATCTATACAGTTTTCTTGTTTACTCGAATTTCCTAAAATAGCTCATAAAGTCATAAATAATTGGTAATGAAGTTATATACAGTTTAAGTTATTATTTTTTTGCAAATGCTCACACAATGGGATAACATAATCTGTTATGAGAATTCATAATGTATATTGTATATAAATGATCAATCAAAATGGTATAAGAATATGGAATTGTCGACGTTTTTCTCAAAGAAACTTAGATTGAAATTTTAATTTTACAGTACAAATTGTGAATACATTCAAAAATTATTGAATCAAAACTGTAATCTGGTTACTCAATTGGTAGTATGAACCAAAACAATTAATAATAACGATGGTTTTCTTTATTATTCTGTGTTAATCCATAGTGAAATCTGTCTGTCAGTCTGTCTCCTATTTCAGTTCATCGCACAAATTGTACTATGTAACAAATAGTAGAAATATTTCTTTGATACTAGCAAATAACAGGTACATGTCTACTGTATAGCATTATTGTTTTTCAAAATTGTTAAAATTTCATCGTTTCTATTTACTCCAAAGATATTATAAGTAATTCTCATACGAATGTGACAGTTATAAGACGAATCGGATACTGTGGTTCCCCTAGTTGTGTGCTCTAGATCGAGTGAAATGAAGATGAAAGATATAGTGTAGATATATACGCGTATTTGATACATTATTATTTATAATTATTCTTTCTGTTTTGTATGAACAAAGAATTTGGTTCATTGATAACTGGTACAAAGTTCAAAATTTGACAATTGTAAAAATTCTGGAACAACTATTGCAATTATTTGTAGAATTGAAATTTAGATTACTAAACGTGATTTTAAGTATGCGTTTAAATTTTCGAATTAGACTTTGACATCTTGTTTCCACTACTTGTTTTTTACAGAAAATCGAAGATGGCTCCTAGTTATGATGAAGTGCTTGATATATGCAGAGTATTATCTGAACAAGAACAATTAAATGTAACACTTAAAGAAGCTGGAAAAGGATTTGTGCTGGCTGGTACTGGAGCAGCAATAGGGACCTTACTTGGGGGCCCAGTTGGCTTATTTATAGGTGAATTGGAATTTTTTTGTTGTACTTTGAAAAACTTATACTTCATTTGTAGGTGGGACCTTAGGTAGTGCAACTGCGGCTTATGTTTGTAAGGGACAATGTAAATCATTAGTACACATTATACAGTATGATATGACACCTGTTCAGAAAGAAAGACTTGCTGCAAGTGTTACTCATGCTATACAAAAATTTCGTGCCGAGGATCTAACACTCTTATTACCTTTGGTTTTGAAATCGGAACAGTTAAAAGGTGTGGTAATTCAAGAGATGGTAACATTCTTTGCTAGAGAAATGCAACTAGCAGTTACAAGTAGTTAATTTTAACTTATGTCTGAATTGATACCTGAAGAATAAATTATTGACGTGTAATTCAAACTTAATATTTGAGTATTTAAAGGTAGGTACATCTATCATTTTATATAAACCTATATTGCAGATTATAATTAATTGAACAGACATATATGGAGTATTGAAACAAACACTTTCATTTTAAGCTCATTTGTAAATTTACCTCAAATTTTGATTTACACAATTTTCACTTTCAAAGTAATTTATTTATAGTGTAACTCAAATTATTTGATAGCTTCATCTATTCATGTGATTGAAACTTGCTCTGAAAAAGGTTATATTATAATTGTTGTTTTTGTGAATATTTCTTTATTAGTAGAATTTGTTATGAATGAATATTTGTGAAATTATGAATTTTTCCGAGAATAAATATTTTTATGATAAAAATTTGGAATATGATTTTTGGTGTAGAACCAACTTGAACACTTCTGTTGAAGGAGCACTATTCAACTTTCCATAGAATGTTAACTATCTCCCCCTAAAAAAGCTGGTCTCCCAATTCACTCTGCATAATCATCATATACCAGAGTCACATAGTCGTGATACAATCTAATCGAATGTCATCAATAGGAGCATCAGACTGCAGTTTGCTAGATTGTACCACTACTAATGTGGCCCTGATTGACAATGATTATGAAGACTTTATTGGCAAATCAGCTTCTTCGGGAGAGATAAAATTCTACAGAAGGTTGAATATTGCTCCCTGAATCAAACTCTTCAATGTTCTTACAAATAAGATGTACATCTAATCATTTAGGACAGAGTGTGCCACAATAGACTACTGGGTCGAAGTGGCCCGGCTGCTAGGCAGCCCTCACTCAAAAGATATCTATCTATCTACATCTAGTTTAACAGCCAATCAAGTACTAGAGCGTTACCTGATTTTGACCTCTGCAAATAGAAGCACATTGTGCAATGTGGTAGACAATGGACAAACTAGTCTGGCTTCTTGAAGTTTCCTTAGTTTGATCTACTCTTTGTCTTCATGGTATTCCGGTTGCTCTGGTAATTTGTGTCGAATCATTGGAGGGCGCCAATTGTATATGTAAACATATATAGTACATGTACTCGCTACGTTCCAACGAATTGGTACATGTTTCTCGAAAAATTACGTAAGCAACTATCCAAAATTTCAAGAAACTCAGGATCATGTCATGCTTTTTCAAAAAATCGTAACTCGGAAAGAATAGGACGATGTCAAAAATTTTGGAAAATATAACTACCGATGTAGTAGTGCCTCCGCTGAGTCGGGGGAAATACGCAGCCGTAGTATCCTTTTCTCGAAATAATTCCCGACATTGTCGACCCACTCCTATAACTTCGTTGTAGGTAAGGCTAGAAGTCTGAATTTTCAGTAACTAAGAGAACTCACTGAAATTAGTTATATTTCCAAAATACATATTATTATACCTTATAGTTTAAGAACTTTAACAAAAAAAAT
Organism: Cryptolaemus montrouzieri; assembly: GCA_013387265.2. Taxonomy (NCBI): domain Eukaryota; kingdom Metazoa; phylum Arthropoda; class Insecta; order Coleoptera; family Coccinellidae; genus Cryptolaemus; species Cryptolaemus montrouzieri. Next base: position 99,537,463 of record JABFTP020000185.1, on the reverse strand, counting down.
TTCTTTAATTTTGTCACTGAAGCACTCGCCGATCATAAAAATTTTAAGGTACTTCGAGCAGACACAAAAACTCAAATTTTGAATTTAGAGTTCCTAATACTTAAGAAAAAATTGAAAATCCCGATAAGATGGCGATTTTCCTCCTGCAATGACTCGTCAGGTTACGAATCGTCTCAAGAGAGCGTTCAGCGGAGTTCGCCGAGAAATATGCTGAGCAGACCACTAAATCAAGTTTGTCACGCTCTTCCTGGACACTCACAAGTACAAAGGTTATGTCTCTGTTACAGAATTCGGTAAGAAAAGATTATCGATTCTGTTGTTGATGAAGATACACGTCATGGGGTTGTCCCCAGGACAGTAATACAGTATCTGGTCTGGTAGGTTTCGGAGTCCGCAAACTGATCCTCGCTTAGCCAGCCTGACTTCCTGAATGAAAGCCACATCAAGGATTTCATTCAAGATGCATTTGCTATGGAGGTATGAACCTTCTTAGGAATGCTGAATGTTAGCCTGACGGCACCTGGTCCCCCTCTTCAGCCTTCGGGCGTTTTGCTCTGGAAACCCCACAAGGATCACTTCCTTTAAGAGGTGTAGCTTGGATTTTTTTGGATCCAAAGTACCATCCTTTGTTTTGGTAGCGCTTTCAGCTGCCGGGTGGCGCACAAGTCTCCTCTGCGCCACCCTGCGGTACGTTGAGCGCATTCCCTTTCCGAACTCGAAAAAGGGTCTGCGAAGATCCATGTCTGCCCTGGCCCACTCTCCTCATGGTGTAGCACCTTCCACTCCCCAGTATTGAGGCCTCAATTGTCGACCAACAAGGTTTGTAGGACAGCATCGGGATTCCACCTGTCCTCAGGCGCCCGATCAGGAATATGTGCTTTGGTAGCTCACTACCTGTGCGTAAACTAGCACCCTCCCATGGCTTCAGAACAGCTATACAGCTCTGGAGCTACGCCACACTGTGCTCGTTTAGACAGGTGATCTATAACCTCCCAGGACGAGCAGAACTTCCCAAAAAACTGATCAGTTCTGCCCCCGGAGTACTCACTGTATACCCCAAGAATAGCATCCTGCAGAACCTTGATCATCTCTTCAGTCAGCTGAACCTCAAAGAAACCAGATGGTATGATACCAATTTTGATACCCCAGTGTCATCCTCATTGGACATTGCCTCCTCTCCCTGGCTCTCCGGTTGGTACTTCGTTTGGCTCTGCTGCGAAGTACTGCCATCAGACCTGAGGCGTTTTCCGGCAGTCGAGGATGCACCCGCGGGCGAGGTTGATCTCGCCCTTGAGGGCTCATTCCAACTCGGATTTATTTTTGCGACTACCATACCCCTGGCAATCGAACATTTCGCCAGAGGCAAGCAACCTCTTTAGACGCTTTCCTCTTTGGGGCGAGTCCTTCAGTCTCACCTTTGGTAGCAGCTGGGGGACTAATAGAAGCAGCAGTGACGCTGCTTCCCCGGTCACCGCTTCAGTCTTGGTAGGAATCACTAGGTGGGATAGCTCGCGAAGTCAGGGTGGTAGGTGAAAATTGTTCCTCCACCTACATGGTCCCCTTTGTTCGACGATCTAGGTTAACCTCCTTGTTAGCTTTGGGTTTGTTTATGTGGATCAATAGAAATCTCACGAGTTGGGAAGAAATAGTTACTGGTATTCTTTGTTAGCAAGTTCGATATTGTTTAAATAAGTTTAGGGCTTAGACAACTATTCGTTTTATCTACTTAAAATATAAAATACTTTTTTAGGTACCTACTCTTACACACCGTTTTTGTTATTTCACTCATGCAAAATTTACTACTAATACTACACAAAAACAAAATATATTTACTGTGAGAATGAAATTTACAAAAAAAAAATTGGATCTCATCAATAATATGCTTCCACTCACCAAAAAATTCTATAAGATCTCATATAGAACCAAGTGAGTTATTTTAATTAGTTTCTATGGAAATAAATTGGTAGCCTACACGTGTAGTGACTATACGCCAATTGTTCAACATAATCTGTGGGTCAGCCTCTTCGTTTGGATGAATTTAAGGCACAGAAAACTATGTATATTTTTTTAAACTAAATTTGAACTTTCAATATTTCGTTTTAGGTACCTACTCTCCCCTATCGTCCTCTCAACTTACTAAAGTAAAACTTACCCATCACACAAAAAATTTGAACCATTTGTTGTAAAAATGGATCCTACAAAAAAAGTGATATCCCATCAAAAACAAAATGTAAAAAAATGCCAAGTCTCGCAATGCAGTCCTTTCACTGCAAAAAGTTATGAAATCACCATTTATGGTTACCAAAATTAAATATCTTCATTTGTATAATAAATATAATGGTTTGGCAATCGCATTGAAACATATTTCATTATTTGGAATGCTGTATTCTTAAAAACTGTTTACTGTTTCTTACAATGGAAATTCATGTATTTCTATTTTCGGCTATGTTACCGAGTGATTGACAAGTCATTACATTTGTTATAGAAGTAAAGCTGTCTTATTTTGATTTACTCCTTCTGTGCCCAACGGTATAGTTATATTTGAACTTGAATATTATCATCAATTTTCCTCCTTAGTTGAAATGAAAATAATGCTCAGAAAAAATAAAGAATATATATTACCTTCACAAATTTTTTAAGAAACAATTTTATTATTTCCCAAAATATAATGAAATAGATAAAAATACTAGAAAAGTTGGACATATGAAATACAAAAGTAGATAAATAAATTTCTTTTATACCTATAATGTAATATACTCTTATATAAGGCTTAACTTTTAGAGAATAGATTTTCACTAAAATTGAAAGCATTTGAATGCCACCTCTACATAATAATACAAAAATTTTCTTCAGAATTTCAATAGTGCCAGAATTTTCTGAAGATTATTTCCATCATCACATCCATCATTTGTGATCTCCAAGTCCCAATTATTAAAATCATCCAGATCACATTCTGATTCTGCATCATCAACACCTTAAAAATACCCAAACACAACAGACATTAGAGTATTTCTGTCATAAATCGGTAATCCTGTCTTGTATGAAGACAACTCTTGCGCACCCAAAACGAGTCAATCAGCTGTTTGCCGAATGCATTAGAATTATATAGTGTTGTCAGATTACAAAGTAATATTTCGACACACTAATTCGCCAGTTAGCAAACACAATAATTGAACGCTCTTGTCTCCAATTGACCTTTTTCCTTTTCTAGTTTCTAGTCAATAAATAATAAACTACTTCTCTTATGTCGTATTGTTAATACCATAAAAAACAAAGTTTACCGAATAAATTATTAGCAAAATATAGAGAAAAAAGAGACGATTCCGAAACATTTTATTAGATCTCATTAATAGTTTATTGAATATATGGAAATATACTCTGGGACGTATAAAATCAGCTTTTTAATTTTTTTAATGAATGTGGGGAATGGAGGTTTTTCTTCTTAAATTGGTGATTTTCATTAGTGTTTTCAGATTATTCAGAACATAGACATTGGCAATTCAGAAGTCAGTATAATATTCTGGGTTGTAGGTATATTAGATGATTTGCTACTTTGCCGTTTGCTGATATGTTTAGTCTTGTGTTTCTCACAAAACCTAAAGCATTAAATTCTGAATACCAATGCCAAATTATTACTCTATATTGTAAGACCAGCTTCGATGTTTTCTATTTTTTTTTTTAATATCTGATGAAAACGTTAATTGATCAAATATTGAATCTAGAACATTTTAGGAAAAGTATGGACAGCTATTATAAATTGAAACCGAAAATTTCTTATTCTGTTAAATTGTTGTCATATACATATTGGAAATGGATTAACATATTCTATTCATCAATTATGATTTGTTAGAAATAGAGATAACGAAAGGACGCTTACTATTCCAATGACAACACGAGAATCAGGTCCCAGCCATTTGAAATTCTGAATTTTCATCCACAAACTGAAAATATGAATGATTGTGAAGATGAAAGGTCTTTAATGTGCTGTGTAAAGAAGCCATTCAAAAATTATGTTGGCATTAATTGTCTTGGCGTCTACCACGAGAGTTGCATCGAAAGACTGAAGAACCTAAAGCTTTTGAGGGGATATAAAGTGGAATGCTGCGAAAAAGAGGAAATGCAAGGTAATTTGTTGAGAGAAAATCAAACTCTGAAAAACATAATTCAGAATGAGTTTGAAGAAGAATGTAGAAAACTACTGGAGGAGAACTGTAGATTCAAGGATGAATTGGAGAACCTTAAAGAGGAACTGAATCTTAAGGACAGGCAGCTAGAGGACGTCGAAGAAAAAATGAGAACTCGAGGATGAATACAAACAAAATGAGACGGAGTTGGAGGATAAAGTTGCAAAGAAGGAACAATCGATTAGAAATTTGAAACTGAAACTGGTAGACAGTGAAAAACAACTGAAGGCTATGAGAAATAAGAACGAGAAAATGAAAACAGAACGAAGGAATAAAGACACAATTGTTAGAGAAAACCAAACAAGTGGTACAATCAATCCGAATATGGAAGTAAAATTGAGACAGGAGTTGACACAAAGAGAGGAGACAATCGTTTTTCTTAAAGAGAAGTTGGAGAATCAGAAACAAAGTATTGAAGATCACGCTCGACATCTCGCCCACAGATCTTATCAGTCTGCAGCTATGCTCGCCGATATTGAGAAAAGGGTTTACACTAGACTTTACACGAGAATGACAGAGGACCTTTCGCAGAAGATTAAAAGCCTCGAAACTCTTTACCCCCAAAAAATCTTGAGAAGGAACATAGAAAAAATTCTTCTAGAAAAGATAGAAGCACCAATGAGCAATAAAACGACATATTCTCGGGTGTAGCGCACATCGTCATCAGGTGAATCTGTCCAGCAGCTACAAATACCCTCTCCAACAGTATTAGAAACAGGAATACGGACAAAGTTCAACTCGAAGGCTGATGAAAAACAATTTGTGGAGATAAATCGTAAAAAGTCCATTTCAGTTAGAGAAAGTGTAAATGATAATACGAATGCAACTCCTGCACTGGAATGTATTCGTCCCGAACAACTTAATTGAATGATTGAAATACAATCGAAGAATGAAATTCAAAATAAACAGAATAGTTCTCCATTAGAGGTGAATTCGAAAAATGTGATGGAGAATGAACATAAAGCAAAAAATGACAACATAAAAAATCAGAATGGGGAGTTTAAGCAAGTGGGACATAAACGTCGAACTGTCATCGGGCAGAATAAGGACACATGTGGAATAAAAACAAATCCGCGTCTAGTATCTCTTCATGTTACTAGATTGCACCCTGACACAAAGGCTGAAGATCTTGAGAGAGCTTTACAAAGACATCTGCCTGGTGCGAGATGTGAGCTGCATCAGATAAAGCGTCCGGACATTAACGCATCAATGAGGGTTACTATTCAGCAAGACTTATATAGAAGTGCATGGAAGCATGACATATGGCCTGAGGGTACAGTGGTGAGCAATTTTTTAATGAAAAAGAGGACTCCACCAAATGCAATGGGTCGGGTGGATCCTCTCGAGGAAGTGCGGAATACAGAAATCGTCTAGTCCCTGGGTCGTCAGGAAAAAAATATCGTGTGCGGTCAGTGAGGTCGTTACTGATAATGACCAAAAAGAAATTCTGAAGAGGGATCCAAATGAACTGAAGTTGAAAAATGAAGCTCTAACAATCATTCATCAGAATATTAGATCTGTAAAAAACAAGCTGTTTGACATAGAACTTTTCTTAGAAACATTAGAACACAGACCTCAAATATTATGCATAACTGAAACATGGTGTACTGTACATGAAGTAGACTCTGTTTATATCTCCAACTATAAATATGTAACATCCTACTGTAGGAAAGAAATGGAAAATGGGGGTTGTATTGTTGTATTGATAAGAATTCGGATTTTAGAGAAGCGTCTTTTGAGACGGAAAATATTGAAGGGCATTTTGAATATTCCTGCACTCTCAGTAAAGCTTTGAAAGTAATAGTTATTTACATCTATCGGAGACCGAAGGGTGAGGTAAGCACATTTTTGGATTCCCTAAATTAATTATTGAATGAATGTATAAATAAGTACCGAAAACATCGAACTGTTTTGTGTGGCGATTTCAACATCAATTTGTTTGAAAAATCTAAATCATTAGAGATTTTCTCCATATATTGCACACTTTCATTTTTGTACAGACGATTTTTGAACCAACTAGGGTAACGAACACTTCTGAATCATTAGTAGATAATATCTTTTTAAGCAATTTGGAAGATATCTCTGCCAAAGTTGTCATAACTGCGTTGTCCAATTATCGTGGTCAGATTCTAACTTGGAAATGCTCCCGAGAAGAGCTCAAAGAGCAAAGTAAAAAACGAATATTTTCGGATAAAAAGATAAATGACTTCGTACATGAATTGACGAGTGAAGACTTTGATGATGTGTATTCTGAAAATAATGCAAACAATGCTTATAAGTTATTCTCTAAAAAGATTTCACGTAGAATGAATTATATGTTTCCGGTGAAAATTATCAAGCATAAGAAAATAAAAAATTCATGGACTACTCTCGGCATCAGCACTTCCTGCAAAAACAAGCATAAACTTTATATTGAAAAAAATTTGGGTCTGGCATCTGAAAAATAATATAAGAAATATATCAATATTCTAAGAAATGCCATAAGGCAGGCGAAACGTAAGGCAGCATCTGAATATATTGCAAATTCTTCAAATAAAATGAAGTCAACTTGGAATGTCATTAAAAACTACACTAAACCGATTAGAAAGAGTAAAGATGAAAATGGAATTTTCGATTTGTACGAATATACTTCTGAAGAGGAACTAGTAAATAATTTAAACAAACACTGTGAATCTGTGAACGCAAAGATACCCAAATTCCACAAGACATTATCCTAGATAAAGAATCTCGTGTGCAACACTCTATTTTCATGAAACCAACTGACTCAACTGAAGTGTATAATATCATACATTCCCTAAAAAACAAACACTCTGTAGGTTATGATGAGATACCAATCAAGTTAATCAAATGTATGGGTCATATCATTGCACAGGCTTTGAGTCATATAATAAACTTAAGTTTAGCATCGGGTGTCTTCCCAGATGATTTAAAAATTGCATGAATAAAAGCTTTGTACAAGAAAGGTGATGGGGATAATTTTGAGAACTATCGCCCTATTGCAGTCACGCCAAACTCAAGTAAAATATTCGAACATATCATTGCCAACAGAATAACATCATTTTTAGAAAAGTTTTCGATCTTGTTAAACTCTCAATACGATTTCAGAAAGGGCAGATCTACTGTAGGAGCGCTATTTATTCTGTACTTGATAAAATAATTTAGTCTTTGAATAGTGGAAAAGAAACTATGGCGTTGTTTGTAGATCTGACAAAAGCTTTTGACAGTGTCGATCACGCTATATTAATGAAAAAACTTGAAAGGTGTGGATTACGTGGAGCCTGTCTCAAGTTGATGGCATCTTATCTGTAAGACCGATATTAATATATAGTTGAAAAAAAAAAGGTGAGGAAATAATATCTGAAAAAGAGAAAGTTCTACGAGGCGTACCGCAGGGCTCAGTCCTTAGGCCTCTTCTTTATATCTTATATATGAATGATGTCCAGATGAGATTTTGAAATATATTTTTCAGTATGCTGATGAGACATCAGCTGTTGTATCTGCAAATGATAGCGAAGAATGGTTCTTGGTGTCAGGCTGGATGCTAGACTTGACTGGTCTAAACACATTGAATACATAGCAAACTCTATTAGTAGATATTGCTACGCTCTTAGCATCCTTTTCATCTTGGTGGATTTAGAGACAGTTCTCTTGACGTATTCGGCGTTTGTGGAACCAAGGCTGAGGTACGGTTTGATTTTTTGGGGAAATGCACAGGAAGCAGAAAGGATTTTCATCCTTCAAAAGGAGTGTTTGAGATCTATTTTGAATCTAAAGTATCGAGATAGCTGCAGGAAGCATTTTATTGCCAGAAGTGTGCTTACGCTGCCGAGTCTTTATATTTACGAGTGTGTCCTTTTTGTAAAACAAAACCTAATGAATTCTTTGACTAGTAATGACTGTATCTATGACACAAGACATAAATCCAAGCTGAAAACTTATAAACACAATTTTACTTACCTTCAAAAAAATGTAAATTTCTCATCTATAAGTGTTTTCAACAAAATTCCAGCTAATATTCGACAACTTCCTTTGAGAATCTTCAAATTTAAAATAAAGCAGTTTTTATTGGGGAAAGCCTACTATAGAGTGCAGGAGTTTCTGATGGATAACATTGATATATTGTGATACTGCATGTATTTCCTTTGAAATTATATTGTATTGTATTATGTGTGTATGTCACCTATATGTCAAATTTGTTGTCCATATTTCTATGTTATGTGCTGTACATACTCATACTATTTTTGACATGTTCATCACCTGTATGGGCTTTTATACTGAACGAATAAACATATTATTATTATTATTATTATTATTAATAATTCCAATCAAAGAAGAATATGTCACAAGCCTGACATTACTGTATAAAATTCAAATGCATTCTATAAACAGCTGATTGACTCGTTTTGGATCCGCAGAACTCGTTATCATACAGGACAGGATTACCCATTAATCATTAATAAAATCATCAAACTATGAATAAATGTAATGGTACCTTGTTTATATATCCAGCCTCTAGATTGCCTTACAGTTTCATTAACATTAATTCTAACAGTCCTTATTTTATAGCCATATGTTTTCTTGAAATATTCAATATCTGTTTTTCTTCTTATATCACTCACTATCCAAATGGGCGTCCTTGATGCTACAAATTTCGAGACGTTTAATTTTTTTGCTTACAAATCATTCATATTCTTACAATTTTTACAAGCTATTCTGCAGAAATAACCCGGATCTTCAGATCTCATTTTTTCTCCCCAAATGATCATTTCAAGCCTGTATTTTTCTTTAAGTGGGCCATCACTTAGTAGTTCTTCCAAGCTTATTCCACACTTTTCAGCATAATATTTCTTGATTGGTTCTGATATTCGTAGAATGTTACATTCATAACCAAGCCTATGAAGTAAATTTTTCAATTAATTATTAATTTTGTAATAATGAATGAAAATCACCTGAATTTTAATTGCCCTGTTATGAAATCTTTGCCGCATTTTCTTTTTCCACTTATCAGTAGTATAACCCTGGGATTCTCAGGATCTGAGCCCATTTCGAACAATAAATATAAAAATATGTTCTTTGTTTACCTCTTTTTATGACCAGGCTACTAGGTCACGTAGTGAGACCCAAATTAACAATATAACTATAGAATACAGAGATTTTATGAAAATTCATATATTTCAATACGTAGTTCTAACTACGGGAAGAGAAATTCTATGAATAACTACGTAGTTTTGAAAAAATGTTACTTGATACATATCTTATATATGTTTACAATACTTTTAGACGGTGAAATTGTTATGCTCCATACTGGTTCCATTAATTCAATAACAATTTACAATAAATAACTCGAAATTTTTGAAATTTGATTAAATAATAGAGGTTATGATATATAGTACCTTCTGCACATAGAAAATCAATTCTATCTTCATGAATTTCTTTCAACAAACTTCTCGGAACTTTGCTCAACTATAAAAGCTTCAATTTTCATTTTAAAAGGGCTCATCTTTCGATGGGTGTTAAATTATCCAAGACTCGATTAAATTTCACATAATAATATCTTAATAAGAGTGGGCCTCCATATGATATAGAAAAAGAGAACATGTTAAGCTGTTGATAAGAGACGCTCGGAATAAATATTGCACATAACAAACTGTTTCATTGTGAAATCTGCCAGCACTACTAGCCCATGCCATTGGAAGATGTGGAAATTATCTGAATGAAAAATAATTGATTCTTTATTATACATATTTTCGGATGGTAATTTTCATCTGAAGTAATCATTTCCTTATGAAAGAAAAATACTCTATCAAAGTCAGTTTCAGTTGATGATCATCTTGAGAATTCATGTGAACTTGAGGAATTGAAACAAACTATAAACTACACTTTTTTAAGAATAAAAATAGCATAATTATCAAAATAATTAGTACTGCAACATGAGCTAATGTTTTGTTAATCTATCACAAAATAGTTCGATCATTAACCGTCTTAGCGCTGAATTCTCAATTTGAAACGTAAATTACTAGTGCAATGTTTTTTTTAAGACCATAACCCGATACACAAAACAGAACATTATCTTAAGATTCCGTGGTCTGCTTACTTGTCAAAAGTAGTGAGAATGTAGGAGTGTTTTTAAAACTATTTTGAAAACGTAACTTGTAAAAATTGGAATAGGTTTTCCTAATATTAAATTGACATTTAATAAAAGTACTTGTAATGCTCAACCACTGTAGCAGATAAGCAAAAATGTTATTTTCTTTCTTCAGTAATTATTTGTCGAAAGATGAACGGAATAGAGAAGGAAATGATTGATAGACGACCTCTGGTTACATGTATTTTGTCAGAGATTTGTATTTTGTACCGTACTAATTAGTTTTTTCTAGGTGCTGGAGAAATCGAAGTGTTTTCTGCAATCGAAGATAATTTATTACAGTCTCTACCAAAAGATTCTGCAGAATGGAAAAGATCTTTAGGAAGACCTGTAAGGTCGGTCCATATTGGTGCCAATTTTGTGCCTTTCAGTTCTGTTGGATTACCTAAGGGCACACAATGGGACCTTATTAGGCAACCTTTGTTTCATATTTACTGGACTGAATGTAGTGTGAGTTAAACTAAAAGAAGTTCTTCAAAAAATTTAGCTTATGATGAATTTCTTATTCAGGATGTTGATGTGTATAAATCAACATTGAAAGAAGACATTGAGACATGGTTGAGAGAATTAACATTCAAGGACATTCAGGATTGGTTAATTGTTGTAGTAGAAAATTATGATGGCAAGAGGGCTAATAAATTGTTACCAAGAACAACAGTTTTGGATAAAATTCGTGCAGATTTTGCTCCAAAGCAAGGTAAAATTGACTGAATATTAAAATATTGATACTATCATGAATTAATTTTCAAGGTGATCGTTGCATTTCTGTAATAAATCCTGGAAAATCTGATGCTACTGAATCATGGAAAGGTTTAGTGACCCGCATTAGGCATTTACTCTTGATTGCTTATGCCAAAGCTGTGTCTCGTTTGGAAGATCATGTGAGGCAGCAGAGAGAAAGAAGAAATGATCCAGGATGGAAATTTATGGAATATTTTCAATTACAGGTAATTTTTACAAAGAAATATGGCAATTATTGGTGGTTTTAATCCAGTTTATTAATGTTCCTAATGAAATTTTACAGGAAGAATTGGCGCAAGTATTGGAAATGTTAGGCTTGTATGGGGAAGCTCTAGTTCAATTTGATGAACTAGATGCACTTTTCTCTCAATTTGTGGTGAATGGAGTAACTTGTGAGTCAGTTGCTTGGTTGAATGACTTTCAGACTCCCCTTGAAAGATGGCATGCATTGAAATTGGGACCTTCACATCTTCCTAGGAGCCCATCCATTTTAGAATTAAGAGCTTATTTGTTCGCTAAGCAAGCTCATATGCTTTTGTTAACCGACAAAGTGTGGCAGGTTAGTCATTCAACTTTATTGTTCATTGTAATTAACTTGAATAATTTCTTGATTTGGAGAAAAAAAGGCTTATTTCAACAAACTGTTTTAGATGCTTCAGGTAAAAACAATTTCATTCAATTAATCATAAGTTTATAGTAGAACATATCCTCCAATTTCAAAAGTAAAATGCAGATATAAGCCAACAACAGCAAATCTTCACAGGTGCCTCGAAAAAAAAGTTGTCTGCCAGTGAACAGTAAACCGAGAATGGATCTTCTGAAATGAGAAAGAAAAAGGATATTGTTGAATAAAAATAATAGTAACAATCGTTATCAATTTGTGGAACTGAACGGGAAAAGATCTTTCAGACTCTCCATAACTGGTTTTCCACAGGGTTGCAGCTTGGACCAGTGTTTTTTTTTTAATTTTTATTAATGATCTGCGTTCAGTGTTGAAAAATCTAGATAATTCAACAATGTTCACCGATGACACTACCCTTATTTTCAAATATCTTTCACCCTCAAGGAACCTATAACCTAGTAAAACAGATGTCAACAGAAATATTATGAACTGTGAGAAAAGATTTTAATCATCGATTAGGGTGAAGCCAAGTTAAAAATAAATAGTTCTTTTCATTTGTCTTGATGCGTGTACAGCAAGCTATAACATGATATATATTTTTTTTCAAATCAAATCAAATTTGATTGTACAACATGAACATTGTATATTGAGGGTAACATTCGAATTACGTGTTCTACCGTGAGCCCTGAGTATATAAAAATAGCTTTCAAAATTTTAACATGTATCGAAAATTCACATAGTTCTAAAAAAAAGCACTTTGAAAATTATAATTTTTCATGGTGTATAAGTTTCTGGCAATAAGTTTTTTTATATCTATTGAGAGGACAAGCTAAGCATTTCTCAAATTTAGCTGTTCTATGCTTTGAAATCCCAAATCTCTGGTCTATTCCTCTCAGTTCCTTTTAAAGGATGCTACTCCTTGTTACCCAATAATTGACAGGATATTTTGGCTCCCCACTGCGTAATATGCTAAAAATCATCCGAGCAAAGTCCGTGTTATGTCTATCTGACATCTATAAGTATTTATTGCCTTGTAGATTGGAGTCACATACTTATGCATTGACATACAATATGTAAACCTAATGCAAGAGTACTGTGCAATTTTCCCATAAACTTAGCAATGAGAAAGTTTTAATACAATGGCCAGCAGTAATAAATAATATGGTACAAGATACTGCACTATTTTTATTTTGCGTGCTCTCTAAGCCTAAATTTGGACCCACATAAAGACTTGAGATTCATGTAGAGAGCTCCCAGTTTTTTGGTAACATGGCACCCGAAATTAAGTTGATCTTCGAATATTTTAACAAGGTTCCGTCAAAAATTCTTCTGGGATAACTATACATGATTTATGTGTATGGTGCTAAAATTGAAATCTAGTGTACATTGCTGGGTCGTTCCAGTTTAAATTAGTAGATAATAGCATTTTGAGGATGTAAAATAAAAGATTCGCTGCCAGTTACGTCCCTGATGACAGTGTATTACAGTCTTGTTCATAGTCATTTGTCTTATAATGTTGTATTATGGGGGAATTCAGTGGATGTAAATAGGGTTCTCATTCTTCAGAAACGAATTCTGAGAATGATGTTCAATATAAACCCCAGAATGTCATGTAAACCTGTTTTCATTGAGAATGCCATTTTGACATTTCCATGTGTGTATATTTATAGATGTTTAGTGTATTTAAAGGATAATGAGGCTAACTTTTCGAAACTCTCTATGTATCACGATTATGCAACTAGAAGTCAGTCAACTCTTCTCTTGCGAAACATCGTACTTCAAAATTTGAGAACTCTCCAACATACCAGAGTATCAAATTTTTCAATACTTTACCTCACCATCTGAGAGTTAAGCCTACAAAAGTGTTCAAATCTGTTCTTAAGTCTTTTCTTCTGAGAAAGGCATATTATTCTATTAAAGAATTTATGGAGGATGATACTCTCTCATGACATGTCCTATATACTGATGTATCTTGTTGGATAAATAAATTATTATTATTTATGCACTATCTCAGCTAGTAGCTGGATATAATTTACCTTTCCCAGATTTAGCAATAAAAGGGAATAGGCTCGATTACAATATACTTGACATAAATTTCCTAACTATCCTACATGTGTTAAGAATTACAGCTTTTTGCATTTCTATATAGGTATTCTTATGCAATTCTAATTTCTTAAGGCTATCATGCAAAGTTTTGGGTATTAAACCAGTCGAGGATACTATGACAGGAACAATGTCTATTTTATCGAGGTGCCACATCTGCTTGATTTCAATAGCAAGGTCTGTTTATTTGGACTTTTTCTCCTGGAACTTGTTCAGCACGTTGTTATTATTCGGTATGGCGACATCCACCAGCATTGCTGTTCTGGCTCTCTTATCATACACCACTATGTCCGGCCTATTATTCGTCACCATTCTGTCAGTGATAACAGGCCTATCGTAGTATAATCTGATAGAGTTATTTTCCAATACGGGCGCCGGCTGATACTTGTAATATGGCTGGAAGGTGTTCAGAAGTCCGTACTTGTGTGCAAGTTTCTGGTGGATAATGTTGCACACTTGATTATGCCTGTGAAGATACTCCGTGTTGACCAGTTGTTCGCATCCGGACGTAATATGCTGTATAGTCTCCGATCTTATATGGCATTTTCTGCATTTATCTGTTTGTAATGTTCCGTCCTTCATTATAAATTTTTTGTAATTGTTTGTAGCGATCACTTGGTCTTGGATGGCCATAATGAATCCCTCTGTTTCTGCGAATAATTCTCCTTTCATCAACCATTTGTTGGAGGCTTCTTTGTCGATGTGTGGTTGATTAATCTCATGGTGATGTCGTCCATGCAATTCCTTTCTTGACCATTGCTCTTGTTTTTCAGTATCTGATAGGAACGGTAGATTCAGCAGGTCATCTCTGGTAGCAAGATTCAGAGGTGTATACCCCTTATCAGCCAACGATACTACTCTATGGAGGTCAGAAGTGAGAGCTTTTGCTGAGAAGAATTCTCTGAGATTTCTTATCTGTTCGGTGTGTAAATTGACAACATCTATTAATCCGCGTCCTCCTTCTTTCCGCTTCAAAGTTGTTCGTATGACAGACGATTTTGGATGATGATTGTTGTACTTTGTCAGCATCGTTCGGGTCTGCCTTTGAATATCATCCAGCTCCGTCTTAGTCCATCTGATTATTCTAATTGAGTAAAGCAACACTGGACTGGCGTAGGTGTTAATTGCCTTGACTAGATTCCCCGAGTTCAACATCGATTTCAGCACAGACTTCAGACGCTGACTGTATTCTGAACGAATCTTCTCCTTTGATTGTTTTTGGTCTAACAATCTGGCTTGTTGGTATCCCAGATATTTGTAAATTTCGCCATCTCCCATGCACTGTATAATGTCACCGTTTGGAAGTTGTGTTTCACCATCTATGACTTTCCCTCTTTGAATGTTCAGGGTCTTACATTTTTCAATCCCGAATTTCATATGAACATCTGCCGAGAACTCACTGACAGTTTTCAGCAAATCATCCAACTGCTTCTTGTTCGAAGCATTATTATTATTATTTATTATCGTGGACTTATGCACTATCTCAGCTAGTAGCTGGATATAATTTACCTTTCCCAGATTTTCAAAGGGATTGAAGAAGCTAGTAGCTGGATATAATTTACCTTTCCCAGATTTAGCAATCAAAGGAATAGGCTCGATTACAATATACTTGACATAAATTTCCTAACTATCCTACATGTATTAAGAATTACAGCTTTTTGCATTTCTATATAGGTATTCTTATGCAATTCTAATTTCTTAAGGCTATCATGCAAAGTTTTGGGTATTAAACCAGTCGAGGATACGATGACAGGAACGATATCTATTTTGTCGAGGTGCCACATCTGCTTGATCTCAATAGCAAGGTCTGTGTATTTGGACTTTTCTCCTGGAACTTATTCAGCACGTTGTTATTATTTGGTATGGCGACATCCACCAGCATTGCTGTCTTGGCTCTCTTATCATACACCACTATGTCCGGCCTATTATTCGTCACCATTCTGTCAGTGATAACAGGCCTATCGTAGTATAATCTGATAGAGTTATTTTCCAATACGGGCGTCGGTTGATACTTGTAATATGGCTGGAAGGTATTCAGAAGGCCGTACTTGTGTGCAGGTTTCTGATGGATAATGTTGCACAGTTGATTATGCCTGTGAAGATATTCCGTATTGGCCAGTGGTTCGCATCCGGACGTATTATGCTGTATAGTCTTCGATCTTATGTGGCATTTTCTGTACCTATCTGTTTGTAATGTTCCGTCCTTCATAATAATTTTTTTGTAGTTGTTTGTAGCGATCACTTGGTCTTGGATGACCATAAGGAATCCTTCTGTTTCCGCGAATAATTCTCCTTTCATCAACCATTGATGTTGGAGGCTTCTTTGTTGATGTGTGGTTGATTAATCTCATGGTGATGTCGTCCATGCAATTCCTTTCTTGACCATTGCTCTAGTTTTCCAGTATCACGGTAGATTTAGCAGGTCGTCTCTGGTAGCAAGATTTAGAGGCGTATATCCCTTATCAGCCAACGATACCACTCTATGGAGGTCAGAAGTGAGAGCTTTTGCAGAGAAGAATTCTCTGAGATTTTTTCGGTTCGGTGTGTAAATTGACAACATCTATTAATTCCGCTTCAAAGTTGTTCGTATCACAGACGATTTTGGATGATGATTGTTGTACTTTGTCAGCATCGTTCGGGTCTGCCTTTGAATATCATTCAGCTCTGTCTTAGTCCATCTGATTACTCCAAATGAGAAGCAACACTGGAATGGCGTAGGTGTTACTTGCTTTTGACTAGATTCCCCGAGTTCAACATTGATTTCAACATAGTCTTCAGACACTGACTATATTCTGAACGAATCTTCTCCTTTGATTGTTTTTGGTCTAGCAATCTGGCTTGGTTTCCTAGATATTTGTATGTTTCGCCATCCCTTATGCACTGTATAATATCACCGTTTAGAAGTTGTGTTTCACCATCTATGACTTTCCCTCTTTGAATGTTCAGGGTCTTACATTTTTCAATCCCGAATTTCATATGAACATCTGCCGAGAACTTACTGACAGCTTTCAGCAGATCATCCAATTGCTTCTTGTTCGAAGCATATAATTTGATGTCATCCATATACAGTAGGTGGGAGATTGTATGATAGTTTCTATCTGCTTTTATCCTAAATCCGTATCCTGTTCTATTGAGCATTGAGGACAATGGGTTCATAGCTAAACAGAATCATAGTGGACTCACAGAGTCTCCTTGAAAAATTCCACGACGTATGGGCATCTCCTCGGTTTTAATTGAATTATTGTTCATGTTGACCTGGAGGGACGTGCGCCAGTGTGTCATTGTTGTCTTCAAGAATTCTACCAAGGCTGGGTGAATTTTGTATATCTGCAATACTTCAACAAGCCAAGAATGGGCGGTTCTATCGAATGCCTTCAGATAATCGAGAAAAGCTGAATGACCATTCCGATGCCCTACTTGTGCCTGTTTCATTATCACAGAATCGATGATGAGTTGTTCCTTGCACCCGTGGTGTTTCTTTCTGCTCTTCTGCTAATATATTGTTGTCGTCAAGGTGTTGGTATATTCGATTGGATATGCATGAGGTGAGTATTTTGTAGAGTGTTGGCAGGCAAGTGATTGGCCTATATTGAGACGGATCCTGTGTTCTATCGCTCTTAGGTAGCATATATGTTAAGCCTTGTGTTAGGAAAGTGGGTGTTTTCTTGGGATGTTGAAGAACATACTTGAGATGTTTTGTTAGGGCTCCATGGAGCTTATCAAACTTCTTGTACCAGAAGTTGTGGATATTATCTATACCTGTGGCCTTCCAATTGTTGGTCGCTCTAACTACTGTTGTGATTTCTTCCTCCGTTATTCCTTCGAAGTCCATATGTTTGATATCAAGGCGTTGTTTTTCATTCGCGATCCATTCCGCATCTTTATTGTGTTCTTTGGGGTTCGACCATAATGATGACCAATAATCGGTCAAGCACTGTGCGTCAGGTAGTTCTCTGTTATTGTTGGTCGCAGTTTTGTTATTTCCCTTATAAAAATTGGCTGCGCTTTGGAGGAACCTCTGGTTTTGATGTTTCCTTTCACTTGATGTATCTTGAGAGCCTCTTTGCTTTTGCTTGGAGTTTCTGCTTCAAAGTGTCCATATACACGTCGATATGTTGTTTGTGATCAGGGTGTTTTGTGTTCGTACCAATTTTTCTATGAATTTTGCGTATATGGGATTTCAAGCGCCTTGAGGGCTTTTTGTTTCTCAGGAATTCTGTGAGGCGAACGATCCCAGCTCTAATATTGTCAATGTCCTTCTCCAGTCGTATTTGCCATGATGGTTTTCTGACGCTTTTTGGCTCAGATCGAATCAGAGTTGTGGAGACTTGTTGTTTGTGTAGTCGAAGAACCGCTACCGCTCCACAGTAAATCAAAGTGTGAATTTTCTCCAAGGTGTTCTGGTCAGTATATTCTTCAAACACTGAGTTTATGCTTGCTAGGATGATATTGGTATTCTTGTTAGTCTTGAGTTGGGGCAGTTTAGGTCGTTTAGTTGGGTTACTACCACTGAGTTCAGTTATTGCTCTGTTGTGTTTTGATCGTGCTAAATACATAAATTCGTTCTGCTGGTTCGTCTCAGGGGGACGTTCTATGTTGATATTCGTTTCCGTGGCTTCGAGGTTATCTGTAACACTTTCATTGACGGTAGGTATACCGTTATGAGTATCATCTTCACTTCTGAGCTCCATTATGACCTCTTCTCGTATGCTTTTCAGCGTTTCTGAAGAAGTAGCCTGTTTTTAACGATTGTTCTTCGTTGATCTGAAATTCTTTGTTCGGATATGTGCTGTAATTCCGGATAGTTTTCTACGAATACAAAATGTAACGCGTATCTGTAAGCTGTCATTTCTGATTCCAAGTTCGTAATCTTGTAATAGGAACGCATAATGAAGGCATTCATTTCTGGGGTCCACTTCATGCGTTTCCTAGGTATTCCAGCTCTCGTGGTCGTAGGCATAATGGCTTGCGCTACCGTTGAAACATCAAGGGACGGTTGGGAGGTATGCTTTGCAGCGTTTCTGAAGAAAGTAACCTATTTTTAACGATTGTTTTTCGTTGATCCGAAATTCTCTGCTCGGATATGTGCTGTAATTCCGGATAGTTTTCTACGAACGTAAGTTCGTATTATTATTATTATTACTATTATTATATTTTTATTATTATTTTGTTTTGATTACAGGTTTATTTTATCATGTTTGCTTGATTTTCTCTCTAATCGTTTTCAGCGTGTTACATGCAGTGGTTTATTCTCTGATCCCTTTGATGTTTAATCTATTGTTGGCCAGGGTACCCACCTAGGTCCAACATTATTCCTTTTATTTATTATTGATCTGAACGAACTTTTTAGTGACTGTAAATTTTGGTTCTTTGAGGATGATTGTAACATCTTGAAATGCGTTCGTACTACCGAAGAGCAGATTATTCTCGAAGATAATTTATTCGTTTAATAGATAGTTTAATACAAATGGATTGATTCTCATTAATGCAAACATGTTAAATTTTCCTCGCAATCACGACCCCGTAGTTTAGTATATGATCGACGGTGTTCCTTTGGAAACGGTTGGTTCAGTAAAGGATTTGGGTGTTTATCTAGACTCGAAGCCATCTTTTGCTTTCAACATTGATTCTATAGTTGCTCACGAGAACAAATTGCTTGGTTTTATTTCCAGATCAACCAAATCTTAATCTTATATGCGCTCATTTATCATACTGTATGTTTCTTTTGTTTGTCTCATCATAATAATGTTGTACTGTGTGGTCCCCTCTGTATGTCATTCACATCAGTAGAATTGAGAGGATACAGAGAAAATTTATTAAACTGCTGTTTCTGGAGTGGAATATTTTTTGATGCAAATTGTTATGAGCATCATCAAGGCCATTTCTCCCTGCCACTTCTTCTTTCTGGTAGATCCTCTTTTAATTTACCTTCAATGTAATAAACTTTTACAATTGCCCAGACGATTCAGAACTTTTTTCTATACGCGTCCCTCAAGAGCTATTAGAAATAACATTTTAGATATTGACAAACTATAATTTATGGCAGGTTGAATTCTGTGGAAGATGTTGATCTCTTTACTGACAGCGTCTCAGCTTTTAGATCCACGTTAAAAAGATCAGTTCAAATTGTGTAGTGTTGTATAAATGGATTATTGTTTTGTAACTTATACACTTTCAAATGATATTTTTATTGTAGAGTGTGTGATTACTTACCACTGTATCCACTGTACTATATGTATATTCAAAGGTTTCAGTTAATAAATTACTATTATTATAATTATGTCACTGGAGGAAGCAGAACTGAAAATTCCTAATAAGTTTGAAACTGTAGTATGCAATTCTATTCTGTGATGAATTTCAAATCATTGATTACATTTGTGAATAAATAGATATTTGAATTCTTCTAGATGGCTTCTAGATGTTTACCATTTTTGCATACCTGCACTAGAGAGTTGTCCATCCTAGAAATATCCTCTCCTCCTGGGGCACTTGAGTGTTGGCTTTTTCTAGCTGCCATGGAAGTATTACAAACTTGCGACAAATTCAACCATGCAGATGAGGTGGAAGCTTATTCAATGCACACTGCCTCATTGTGGGCTTATGCTAGTCAAAAAGTGAGTAAACGTACTGGCATTAATTTTTTTTCTGATAAATATATATAATTTTCTAGTTGAAAGCTTTGGGAGAGTTATGTGGACTTTTACCAGGTAGTACTCCAACTTCTGAGCAGTTACATGTCGTAGTTGGTCTGTCAGCTGGAATGGGGGATAATCCAGGTACTCCTATAGCCCCTTCTCCAACTGATAAGCTGAAAGAGGCATTGTGTTCGCAGGAGGCTTTTAACAAAACCTATTTGGTGAGTTACAAATGATTTCAATTAATTCAAGCAGATTTCTTGCTTAAAACCTTTCACATTTTTTCATGCAAGTTAATGTCCAACATTTTAGGAATTAGCAGAGTTAGCAATGGGCACTTACAAACACACGGGCAGAGTTAGATCGGCGAGACTTATTGGTAGGGAAGTTGCTGCATTCTATATGCTTTTGGGCGAAACCCAGAAAACGGCAGCATTTCTTAGCGATGCGTCACGACTTTTCAGACAGGATGGCTGGCTCGAAGTAGCCGCGCAGACTGATAGAGAATTAGCGGATTGTTACAAACAGGCACAAGACTGGAGAAAGTTCATAAGGTAAAACACAATTCCCAAATGAAATCATGGACTACAAATTCATTAGAACTTCTTTAACGTAACGTATATCTACGCAAAGACTATTCAAATTAGGCTTAAGTTTCACAAAATTTCTTGATGCAGGTCGAAAAAGTGGTGTATATAAATAGTAATGGTTTTTTTATAGATCATACAGGTCATCATTTAGGAGTAGGCGACCATAAAAAATCAATAAGTCGTAATAAATTAACGATTGGGTTTTCAACACATTGTATACACAAAAATCATTTCTTAGATCTCACAAAATCTCAAATTTTACATTCCGGTAACAAAATCAAGAGATTAGATTTATTAGAATTAGTAGAAATTTCATCAGCTCACAAACAAAATCTACTAAAAATGAACAACCAGCTTGATTTAATTTTGCTCCCACTTCTCTCATCGGTTACTTAGGTATAAATTACATTTAGATATTCCAATTTTCTCTTAGTTTTTGATAATGGGATAAAACTTGGAACATATGTCAAACATATTTTTATGCATTATATTTTGTGGGATTTATGCCTAGTGCGTTTTCTTTAATTGTTTAATTATTTGGTATAAATGTTCAACCAAGTGATTAACGAGACTATTTCGAACACTATTCGTTCGTCAATAGGAAGTATTTTTAACAATAATACAACTCCGCATTTAAGTTCGTTCTTCCAATACAAATAACTCTGTGAACTGAAACGATACTGTGTCAGTCAATGAATATTAGAATTGGATTTATTTATTACTTTGATAATTCAAGAAGTGATGGACTTTATTTTGTCTATTTTGCGTGACGTCACGTCGTTGATGATGAGATAATGAACTTACTTTACTACATTGGTCATATAGACGATAAATACAGCTAGATCCATTACTTCTGATTGCAGTTGGAATTAAGAAATAAAACTCTTTACAGATGCTGCGCCCACGTTTCCGCGGCGGTCGATTTGGACACTTTGGTTAGATGGAACTATTTCGACGAAATGCGCAAGCATGTCGACAAGTTGGACAAATCTTTAATCGTGCCTTTCAGTGATATTATTAAAATTGTTAGTGTTAGTGTAAAAAATGGGGGAATTGTAATGCAAGACAGTACAATCGAACTTGAATGTTTGGTGACGTCAAATTTTCCACGAGAGATACTCTGTTCGAACGTGCTTGTTTCGCTGGAGAACGAACCGAATAAAAGGACCGAGAGGTACCTCAAGGGTAGAAGTCTAACGGACAAGGAGCTGAGAAATTCGGATGGCGGTTTGAAGAAATTGAAGATACAAAGTTATTTAGATTATAAGCAGGACAAGCAGTTGTCTAGCGTTAGCGTCGTTAACAAATCGAAGGAGTTGCAAAGGAAGGACAGTTCTCCGCCAGTATATAGTGATTTTGGGAGATGTTTGGAAGCTGTTAAATTGGTAATGTATATCAGGATTTTTTTAAATTTTAATTTCACTCGAAATAAAAATTCTATTGTGAGCACTAGGTATTGGCCAAAACCGGCAAATTTCTTTATATATACACTGCTCGCCAGTTGAAATGGATAATATATTATTTTCATCTCTGAACAACAAGCTTAGCAGTTCTGTGCATTATAGATTTTGTAAAATATTTATTTATTTTTATTCATTAAATTTACAGGTTTCCCCCATTTACAAATTAATACTGATATAAAAATATCAATACAAAAACATTTTCAAGTTTCAGTTGCTTGATAATTCTGAATTTGTTCGAGAAGGAGCAACTCCAGTAAGTAAAGCACAACATCAATAGTCCAACACTGATACCACTTAACACCTCTAAGCAGCCTAGTCATATCTAATTTAAAAACTGCAAGAGAAATAGAGAAAAAAATCTATGTTTCACCCAGGCTTTTGGCAAGGGAGAAACAATTTGCAGTTTTTATTGTATTGTAACAAGGGAGTGTGCCTACTTAATTCAATTCAATTAATTTATTGCCCAAAAGCATTAGTAATAAAATGGGAACAATAAAGTTGACCTATCAAATTTTCATTCAAAAATTCTTCTATTGAGTAAAATACATTTTCTTTCAAAATAGTTTTTATAACATTTTTGAAAGATTTTTCCTCTAGTTGCTCAAAATTTGTTGGAAGCTTATTATACCTACCTATATCCTATACCTACCCACCTATATCCTATACCTACCCACCTATATCCTATACCTACCCACCTGGACATTAGGATTATACAAAGGTCGCAGATCGGTTCACCCTTAAGGTTGTTCAGTAATTCAAAGAGCACTGTCAAGCTGGCCACTCTCCTCCTAAGAACAAGATATTCCGGGTTGAAAGAACAATACATAAAAGACAAGTCAGTTGTGCATGTCCTGTAACCTAAAAAGCAAAGCGCAAAAGCTTCTTCTGAACTCCCTCTAAATGGTCAGTATCACACTTGGACAGTAGAGCCTCCATATTCCGAAAACCCAAAATTTATATGCTGTTCAGATCTATGGAGCGTACAGATTACAGTATGTAGGTACTTTGAGGTATTTTTTTTCAATGAATTTTATAATTCAAGTTACAAAAAAATTTTATTATTAAGTATTTTAAATACATGTGAATTATTACACTTTTTATAAATGATCTGTATGGTACTTTGGCGAGTGGTGTTAAGTGACATAGAAAATGCTTTATCCCTCAATTTACGCAATAGAAATGGAAATATCTACAATCATCCGACCATTCCAAGCATATTCATTTAATGCAGACACAACTCGAGTAGGTGGAATCTTGCCATTGGTTTCATTTTTTCAAATACTTCTTCATTTTCGCTGTCATTCTCAGTGAGCACTTGTTTTAATATGTAGGCATCAGTTTAAGGCTCCTGATTATCAGTGTTATCATCGCAGGATGAAAATTTGTTAATCTCCTTTTCCGAACAGCTTCTACTACAAGAAATGTTTATTGTAAGATCATCTTCAGGATTGAAGCAGCCACCTGTGTACTCTGGTTCCAATAAGGAGGACCACAGAGATTTCCAAGACATTAATTAGATTCAAAGACAGTTGTTGCCAATTTTTTCGAACAGGAGAAAACACGGCATCTTTCAATGTATTTTTTAAGGATGTCAGATATTGTGCATTCTGGATCAACTTCTTGCTGTCCAAAAACGTATAACAAGAGTTTTTTGTATGTTACTTCAATATTATTAATCGCGTCCATGGGTTGAATTAGGGCCGTACAATTAGGCGGCATGTACAGAACAGTGACATTTTCGACAATCGACTGCAGATCTTCTTCTAGAGAATGCGTTGGTGCATTATCAAAAACTAAAAGTGCTTTTAGCGTTAAGTTTTTCTGTGATAAAAATTTGTTGACTTCGGGAACAATCCATTTGTATTCCAAGGTGTTCTTTTTTCTTATTATTTTGACATTTTTCAACTTGTTTTTTAATTGTCTTCATAAGAAAATTGGACAGAATTTCCACATCTGTAACAGTATAATGAAGATGAAATCTCAACATAGAATAATTTATGGCCTTTTGTGAATGATTTTATTACGCCCTGTGCAGTTCCTTCTGCCGATACAAACAATTTAGTAGAGAAATGATCAGTAATATGAGTTTTTTAAATTATAGGTATGCATTCACCAATTACCTTTACTAAGATATGGTCTATAGAAGATTTGATACTTCCCTGTTCTCTAATTGACTTATGCATTACCGAAATGAAGTACCTTTCATTCAGCATATTTAAATATTCCGAACTATTAGTATTTTTATTCAAGACATCAATGTTTAAGCATCTGACTATTATATGATAATGATTAACGAATTATCGAGAAATCAGTGATATCGCAACCACGCAACTATAAAAGATGCAAGTCAATGTTTAAGTGAGAAAAATAATCGGAAACGGCTAAATACAAAAAACTCGCTGATAGAAGTCTAATAGCAGATTTTGAGTTGGCTAATCAATTGATATATTGTTATTACATCGTTTTTATCTCTTTCAGCCTTCATTACTAACTCCTGGTATAAATGTTATGAGACTGACTGCGAAAGCAAGCCAAATTGGTAAATATCATTTCGGGCAGATGGCATTTCACATAGGGCAACTGCAGCTTGTATCACAACCTCTAATTCCTAGGCTAGCGATAGAGGTGATAGAGGAAGGTCCTTCATTAAGACTGTACAAAGAACCTGCACCTCTATTAGCTGGATTTGAACAAACTATGAATGTTATATTTACTGCTGGTAGTTATACAATAGACCCTGTAAGTATTCATATGAATTTCAACAATATTCTGATTTTTTCAATTTATCTATATTTCATGGTTAAGTTGAAATATAGTTGCTATGAGAAGGAATCCATTGAAAGGAATTTTAAAATGCTGAAAATTGTTTTTCCTATTTGGATATGAAATATGTTTATTACAAGTAACTACTCTGTAGTAATTATTAATGGCTGCATCCAGGACATCATTTTTGTTATAGAAATAATTTCTGAAAATGAGAACGAAATCCAGTGATACTATTCGAGAAACTAACGTTTTTAAATGAAATAGTACAAACATGTTAGTTGTGGTAGCAGTTTCTTTGAAATATCGCAGCAGACATAACAAGTAAATTTTTGTTGTTCTTCTTTTCAGACTACAAAAATTAGGCTGAATGCTTCTCGCGGCCTATCTCTACAAATAGAACCAGAAGCAGCTCTGACGAGCTCTTGCGAGTTCGAGGTCGGTCATCAAGAGATGTTTTCGAGCACCCGCCGAAAACTCAGGGTATTGGCAGATATGCTCTCTAAAGACCAGCAGGTTTCTATAATCTGCCCCTGGCTCGCCAAGCCCATTGTTGTAAGTTTGAGCTTCACTCCTCCCTTGACTAGTTCGTGGAAATTGCACACTGTAAAACATAGGAAATTCCTACTAATCAATTTGATGGGACAGTGTCACACTGATCTGATAGTGGGACGACCTAAGCTGGTTGTCGGGAAGGAACGCGAAATCGTCGATAAAAATGGAGAACAGGAAGACGAGGTGAGTAAGATGTGTGAACAGTTTTATTTGCAAACTTTGAGATTTTTCCGTCTGTCTAATTATTAATGGTGAAACGAAATTTTGAAAAACTTGTGTTTTCTTTTATTGTTATAGATATTACAAAATGGATTGTCCTATTCATATATGTGGGAGCTTATAATGGATCCTAAACCTAGTTTGACCCTTAATGCTGAATTTAACATCACATATAGATTGAAAGGTATTTTAATGGAACCTAAATTATACCAGTATTTCTTCGATATTACAGATTATCAGGTAAATGTTTAATCTCAACTCTGAAAAATAAAATCTGGTGGTACTTTTAATTGTTGCTTTTCCTAGATTAACTTATCAAAAGATGTCTCTAAAGGTAGTTGAATATTTCAGATGACTCCTTAAAGTTTGAAAAGTAGATTAGCCTTGTGAAATCATGTTTATTATACACAAGCAAAAAAAAATTAAAGATACTATGAAAATTCTGGTTTTGAAGTTCAATTAGAGCAGGGGTGCTCAAACTTGAACTGCTGGTGATCTAACTCAATATTTTTAGATTACTTACGATTGACTCTGAGAGGCTGAAAGTATGTGACGCAGGGTTGTCGTACATACACCTACCTAGGTAGGGTGTACCGTAGCATATATAGATATTAGCTTTCCGCACAATATATATTATTTTAGTCAAGATTTGGGTTAGGTTTAGTAAGGTTCTTCTCTATAATATCAATGAAAAAACTCATAGGTATTCAAAATTGCGAGTTTATTGGTTGTTACAAAACGAGAGTTACATATGGTGTTAAACTTAACGAAGGAGTGACTCAGCATACTTCTCATAAGATGATACGTAACCACTGAGTGCTAATCGCAAGCATGATGACATATGATCGTCAGTTAGTCGATTGTGATATTTTTACTTAATTATCTTCATTTCAGAAAATGCAAACTCGCACAAGTAAGTTGACCCAAACATTGCCGTCAGTTGAGGGGCGATTTGCCTTAGATTCGGATTTATCTTCAGATATAAAACACCAGAAATTTGTATCAGATGATGTAGCTTTGAAATGTATATCTGATATAATCTGCAACTCATTTTCAACAGAACATGAGTTCATATTAAACTGACTTGCTATTTCAGTAGCTAATTCCTCAATGTTTTTACATGAAAAAGGATAACTCATAAATTATGCTATATTTGCCAATTTACTGCAATCTTAAAACGCATTTCGAATTGTCCCAAAATATTTGATAATTCAGCCTCATACTTATCGTAATTCAACTGAGGAACCCTTGCTTTCAAAGATGGAAAATGTTTCAGATCCTTTCTTTTCAGTTGATCTATCATAAGGTGCAATTTACTTTTGAATGCGTTTACTGCGCTAATCATCTCAATAATACTTTCTCCTTTACCTTGAAGTTCCAAGTTAATGGTGTTTTAGTGCATTGAGATAAGTAAGTCAAAAATGCCAAATCAGTCAGCCATTTTACGTTTTTCAACACTTGAGTGTCATCACTTCTTTCGTCTAGAAAAGGTGTTATTTCGGGCAATAATTCTTGAAACCTTTCTAGGAATTTTCCGCGACTCAACCACCTGACGTCCGTGTGAAGAACTAAATCAGTGTGTTCAGCTGACTCCCTATCTTCCAACTGCAACTTAAAGAGCCGCCGTTGCAAGCTAGGTGCACGGATGGAATTCACAATTTTTGTTGCAATGCCGATAATTTCTTCCGTGTTTAAAACTTTTGAACACAAAACTTGTTGATGTATAATGCAATGGAATGAAAAAAAATTGAGGGAAATCTTCATTCGCTCGACCCAATGCCACAAAACCGTTTTTGTTTCCATTCATTGCTGGTGCCCCATCGGTTGTAATGCACACTAATTTATATATTAGTAGCTTTTAGTTTTTTACGAAATTGAAGAAAACGTCATATATATATCTTCGCCGCGGGTCTTCCCCTTCAGAGGAATGATTGGCAAAAATTTTTCCTTAGCCAACATGTCATTGAATACCATCCGAATAAAAATACACAACTAGGCAGTGTCTGTCATATCGGTGGATTCGTCGAACTGTAAAGAAAAGTAAGAACATTTCATGATATCATGTTTTACTTTATCTGCCACGTTCTGACTCATGACTTCAGTACGCCTTATGACAGTCGAACGAGATAACTGAAGTTCTTTAATAACAGACATGATTTCTGTTTTATTTTTAAAATCTCCAAATAAAGTCTCACCCTCTTCAATAAATGCTTCCTTCATCTTCGAATGGTTTCTTGTGTTTCGCCAATATATGAGATATTTTAAATTACGCGATCGTAGCAGCTTTTGATTGTTTGGCTGGTCTTGTGAACATGGTTTGTTCTTTTTTCAAACAAGATATCAAATCACGTACTTTTCGTTTTCTTAATTCACTCTGTGGTGGAAAATCCTATTCATAGTTTTTATGAACCGTTTTATGATGCCTCTCTAAGTTACCACGCTTAGGTATTGCAACTGACGCACGACAAATAAGACATGCACTTATTCTTCACCATACAAAAGAAAAATTCTTCCTACCAATCGTTATTAAAATGATACGTTTTATATTTCTTCGCTGCACTCATTTTGTACTATTTAATAACAAACTTTGTAGCGACGTAGTATTGCCTTCAAGTTTCAATTCAGAATGACTCCAATTCCTGCAGGCGCAACATTTATATCGGCTTGAACGAAAGTCTCGAATGTTCCCGTAAAATGCGCCGCCCGAAATTTTTAGAAAAGCAGCAAGAATAAAAAACGCGGCTTTTCTTCGACAAGTACCGCGCGTTCCTTTGATAAAACCGCCTATTATCGCTAGCAGACTGTTATTTTATTACGTAATAAATTTTTGTAGTTTAATTACCTACTTATTAAAAATTTTGTTCTTCTCGAGATCTACTCAAAAAGCACTCACGATCGACCACCGTTTGAGCACCACTGAATTAGAGCATTTGACATGGTTTGACACTTGGATAGCTTTATCAATACAATTTCAATTCGTGCATCATGCAGCTCTTAGATCATACCTGGAGAATTGGCGATTGGTAGTGCTCATTTATTCGAAAGATCACTATTTCAGAAATATTTTCGAATGTGGTGTACCTATTTTGCTAAAAAACATTGTGGACAACTCAATTCATTTACATTTGAATGGTGCTACACCCCACAAATTGTCAGTCTGGCCTTAAAATTATTGAATATTTTTATTGAACACTCATCAACAAACACCTACGGAAGGTTTTCATACCCCAACTCTACCAACCCCAATGATTAGGAATCATTCTGTTTTTATAAAATATTTATCTTTCTAGACCTTATACGTCTTAGACGCCACGTTAGAGCCAACCAAGGGTAACGAATTCTGTCGAGTGGGCTTCCTATGCCACTTGAACCTCTCCATCAAGAACGTTGGGGACACTCTAGAGAAAAAGGCGGCAACTAGATCTATTATGTATGAAGTGCTGGCTGAACAGAGTGTTTGGGCTGTGTGCGGCAGAACCGCTGGCGTGGTGAGTTTCGAACCTGAGATGGAGCCTCAGACTATAGTCTTGGACATAATGCCTTTGACCAGTGGTTATTTGCCTTTACCTCTTGTTAGAATATCCAAGTACATTCCAGCCGAAGGACATTCAGGTAAATTTTAGTAGGCGAATTTATTAATTTTAATAATATTCCAATATATTTATTCATTACATGTGAACTTGAGAGTCTTTTACTTGATAAAAATCCATAGACAATTAAGAATTTTCAGGATTTAAAATATGAAATAATCGTAAAGCGTTTCACTACACAGTAGTAGCTTCATCAGACGATTGAGGTGTAATGATGATAGTAAGAAATAACTATACATAAAAATGACTAAATCTTCAGGAAGATCCATAAAGTCTATTGCAAAGATGGCTTCTTGAAGAGATTCAATAGGGGTGACGAATTTAAATCTATTCATTAAGTGATAATATTTCCTGTGTACTTGTCTTTGTTAAACTCTGAAATGACTCATTGATGAAACATTGCAATTTCACATCAAGATTTTCGTTTGAAAATACATGTGAACAAATCGATATAATTAAAGATATCAGTATACCTTATAGTGCCAAATTTGTTTCTTTTGATGTTAGGAACTTGTATTCTAGTACTCCTCTGAAGGATTCTTTCGACTTGATGGAAAAATTGTAGGTTTCAATCATGTCAATCTGTTTGTTAAATCAGACATTCTTTCGTTGTTACAAGTTTGTTTAAATCAAAATTGTTTTAATTTCAATAACAAGAGAGGACGGCCTAATTATAGGTAATCCGTCAAGGCGATTATTATCTGAAATATTTATGAATAACAGAAAATACATAATCATCGACTTGGTAAATATTACATGTACTGGAAAATTAAACCTTTATGAAGATTCATTAATTCAGGCATCCTAACATCAAATTCTTCACGGAAATAGAAAATAATGGTTCAATTAACTTTTCGATATAACAATTTCAAAGGAAAATAGTAAATATGTTTTTTCTTATCATTTCATCTTTATCAACACAAAATATCAACATTTAATAGTTTTATCCATAGATTAGTTCACATACCTTCATCTCCAGAATACTGCAATAAAGGATTGAATATAATCAAACAAATAGCTTTCAATAATGGTTACAACCCTGCAAAACCCTTATAGTACCGTTTACCAGGAAGAGGAGGGTATTTGTTTCTCCGTCTAATATGGGTTCCTGGCCACTCGGGCATTGAGGGGTATCAGAAGGCGGACTCATTGGCCGCTCGAGGAACTAATCTGGAGTTCATAGGACCGGAGCCTAAGCTCGGAATTCCCCTGGAAACTGCAAGGATGGAAAACAACCGATGGCTGGACTTGAGGAAACGTGAGCATTGGATGAGCCTCCCAGGACTCAGACACGCTCGACGTGCCATCAGTGGACCTTCCACTACAAAAGCCAAGGCCTGGCTTAAACTCTAGGTTGGAACTGAGAGTTTTAACTGCCATGTTAACGGGGCACTGTTGCCTCAGGAAACACCTAAATAAATTAGGATTGGTTGATGATCCTTCATGTAGGCTATGTGAAGAAGATACAGAATCAATGGAACATGTTATGTGAGAGTGCCAAGCAGGGGACAGGGTCAGGATGGAAGAACTTGGATCTTGCAAACTGAAGCTGCCTGAGCTTATTAAGCTCTCACCCACGAAACTCGTATCCTTTACGAGAAGGATGGAACTCGTGGATGAAATTTAGGACAGAGTGTGCCACAATAGACCACTGGGTTGCAGTGGCCGGGCTGCTAGTTCGCCCTCACTCAAAGATAATATCTATCTATCTACAACCCTGCATTAGTAAATAATATTTGGAAGAGAAAACAAACTGAAGCAGCATCGGAATGAGATCTATGCTACAGTAAAATTGAAAGAAAAATTCATTATGTTAACCAACTTTAGCAGTACCAGCGAGACTTAAGTCTCTTATGAATGAAAATGATTTTAATATAGTTAATATAGCTATTGGAACCAATAATAATTTGAGCGAATACATAAAAATAATAAAACTAAGTCCAACAAAAAATAATAAATCCGGTGTTTACAAATTAAACCACAGCGACCGCAATAAATTTTACATTGGTAGAAAATTTCAATACTTGAATAAAAGAACACAAACGAAGTTTTTAAATCAGAAATCGGGTTCATATTATGCAAATTATCTTTATTATTATTATTATTTATTAAATTTAATCACTCTATCAACCCGAAATACTAGATCTCACGTAGAGATAACAGTAATTGGAAAAGAGATGGTTGGAAAATTTTAGAGATTAACACATGTGCACTCTGGAAATATCAATGAACAAATAGATTTAAATTAAAATTGAATCTTTCCAAGGAGCAATCTTTGCAATAGACTATGGATTTACCTAAAGATTTAGTTATTTCTTTTATATTTCCTGTTCACAAATAAATAAAATTATCATCATTGTTGCACCTCAATCATCTGTTGAAGCTACTGTGTAGTGAAACGAGTCACGATTATTTTATATTTTAGTAAAATTCCTGAAAATTCTATATTGTTTATTTTATTAATTTTTGCATTTATAGAGAATTTAAAGTTAATCTAACATTATCTTATAATTGTTTGATGTGTTCAAAGATTCATGACTTTTTATCGCACAGTCCATTGAGCATTGTTTCTTAAATACCTGATTATTGTAACTTATGGCTTTCTTGTTTGCTAAGGTTAAAGCCACTTTGAAAAATAATACGAACATCTACATGAAAAACGTTCAATTATAGAAAACAAGAAACAAAACCACCAATAATCTTCAGTAAACTGAAAATTTGATACTATCTTCACCCCAGATAATTATTTGCTATAAATCTAGAGGAATTTAAGGTAATTTTTTTTAGGTAAACATGAGACCCATCCACGATTGGAACCTTTTAGCCCCGGTCAAGTCTATAACGCAACAAAAGGTAAACAGGTGCATGTTATCGTTACGCCAAATGATAGTAATTTGTGAAACTAAAAATACCATGACTATCTTAATTTTCTTCTAATATTCGAACGCAGAAAATTTAAGCTGTTAGGTAAAAAAATTGGCCAAATCTTTTGTTAATCTTTCATTGAAAATGAAACGGATTCTCCAAACAATGTCAGAGTAGTTACTACCCTTTTACATCAACTTGAATTGGTAAACAGAGTGCTTAGCCTTTTTATAATTTACCAGTTGCTAATATTCTTCAAACAATTAATGTAACCCATAATAAAACCATATTCTAAAAATTATTTTCGTTCTAAAGGTATTTCTGAATCAGGGTTGTTGATAAATATATATTCCAGAATTCTAAGTAAATTTCTGTCGTTCATGCATGTTTCCTCAATTTGGAATTATGCAATTCTCTTATTTTGAAATATATTTTTAGAATATATAATTGTATATAAAATTAGTTGATAAGTTTAAATTGTCATGAATACGCAATGCCATAATTGTCAAATTTATGAATTATATAACTTTGAAAAAATGAATCAATACACTGTGATTTTATTTAAATGAATATGTATTTGTGTTAGCAATTTAGATATTTTTAATGTAGAACGATTTATTTTTCAGCAAGCTTTCCCAATTTTCATTGTTACAACGTCACACTGCCTTTGATTTATTTTATATTCTCCAAGGTTTGCTATGAATTTGAAAAAAATTCGTTGCTGACCTTTATACCTCAACATTTTGTTGGTTCATCATTTTTTTTGTTATTTGTTAAGTTTATTGTTTTATTTCGAACAAATATTTTTTATTTGATAAGTGGAAAACCGGCTTTTATGTTATTGTCAGGTAGGTTCATATTTCGATTTGTAGAGGTTTTGGAAAGTTCTTTCAAGCAAATTTTTGAAAATTTAGTTTTTTAAAAATAAATATTTCTCAAAACGAGTGATTTGTTTTATTTTCACAGAATTTCCCTTTATATCCTAAAAACATGAACTCTCAGGATATTTTTGGCTACTGAAAATATGCAGTTTCAAAGTTCTCGCTTGAACTTCACATACAACAAAAAATCTGCCCAGTGTTTTACGAAAATAAGTAATATTTTTTTAAGCGTATAACATGTATGTTATAATCTTTTTTGGACACTAAGAAGACTTACGGATTCACAAGTTTTATTCGTGATGGCGATATTATTTTCCCTTTTGTTAGGTCCTGAAAAATTACCGAACTCAATACTTCATATTGTCAGCATACATATAAAAGTATTGTCCAGATCTTGGAAATAGAAACACAAATTGCTTCATTGATAACTTACGAAATATGAAGTGGAATGAGATTGAACAACTTTCTGATACTGAGGCGGCTTACAGTGCACTCTATTCTGAAGTGTATAGATGTTTTAACATATGCCTCTCTTAAAGAAAAAAAGTAAAAACACAAGAAAAAAATTGTAGAAAGCCCGCAAATACAAAGACTCAGGAACAACTCGATGCTGCAGTAACAATTGGTGAAATAAGGAATGATGATTTGTCCAAAGAATTATATAAAACTCCGAAAAAATTAATACAAAATGCAATAGACAATGACGTACGGAGAAAATACTTAGAACATTAGAAAACAAAAGTAAAACTATCTGGAAAAGTAATAAGTTCGAATACCAAAGAATGAACGTCTACTAACAAAAGTAAATTGTATTTCCCCAGACGACTTTAATAATTTTTTGCTAATATTGTTGAAAATATAGAACATGATGAAAATGATTTTAAAAAATTTGGGGAGTTTATCAAAAAGATATCGGACAGCACCTCAATGTTTCTATGAGGAACAACGCCAAAAGAAATTCTTGATCTCTCAAAATTAAGAGGCTAGTTCTCCTGTGATAATTATGGATGTTATATAGTGCTGATGAAAAAGATCATCCAAATTGTAGTTTATCCACTTAGTGAAATTATTAATAAATCTTTTGAAAAGAAAATTTTCCAAGTATATTTCTAGAATGAGTCCACTATGGAAAAGGAGATAAAGATAATGCAGATAATTACTGATCAATAGCAG
The DNA here is from genome assembly GCA_013387265.2 of Cryptolaemus montrouzieri. Classification (NCBI taxonomy): domain Eukaryota; kingdom Metazoa; phylum Arthropoda; class Insecta; order Coleoptera; family Coccinellidae; genus Cryptolaemus; species Cryptolaemus montrouzieri. Next base: position 99,502,934 of record JABFTP020000185.1, on the reverse strand, counting down.
TATTACCTGCATTCTAAAAATTTTTGAATCTGTCTTGAAAGCAAGAATTTTGATCTACATTAATAAACTACAGCTGTTAACTAAGTCTAAGCATGGCTTCAACGAAGCTGCATGATTGCAACTATGAAATACGTGCTGGAGGCCTTAAATTGGGGAGATATAGCGGAGATCTGTAGTAGAGACTTGAGTAAGGTATTTGATTGCATCGATTGGGACATTATGTTGAACAAAGCAGAATATTATGGAATGCGAGGACTAATGTATGAAATGTTGAGATCGTATCTGAGATGCAGGTATCGAGTGACCATATGGAACGACACAGAATCAAAAGGGCGAGTGCCACATTGATCTATTTAGGGCCCTCTTTTGTTCCTGCTCTATCTGAATGATCTTCCAATGGGTGTAGTGGTGGGAGAAGTGTACCTTTTCGCAGATGGCACTGCGTTCTTGAACATGAAATAAAAGATCTCTCCGAGGCCACTGGTACATCAATGTCGCAGGCAGGTCAGTGATTCCAGGCAAACGGATTGATCCTAAACACAGAGAAACCCAAAGGCTTATAATTGGGGAATGGGACAAATAACTTATTGGAGCTGCTGATCTATTTGCTAGATTATATTATTAATAGTTCCCTCATAATGTAGAAAGGCCACATCGACATGTGTCACACACAATAAAAAACTATCATCAGCTATTTATTCAATTCAGCGAATCGAGTATATGATGAGTAAAGGGGCAGCTGTTTTTACATACTACACTGTCTATTTTCACAGTTTACATCTACGGACTTTTATTATGAGGATCTTCTCCTGCTACAGAAGAAGGCTGTCAGGTCAATAGCTGGAGTTCCTCAATTCATAGTTGCCGAGATGTGTATCGTAAATATGAAATACTATCCCATCATGTTTTGTACTTACTTGTTTATGTTATGTAGATGCCAACTCCGATAAGCAAAAAACACTCCAATGCGCATGGTTATTCAACTCGTGATAGAGAGCATTTTATATTACCTCTGCACAGGATTAGAAAAACTCCAAATAATTTCTATTTTATTGGTGATAAGTAGTAAAATTTGTTGCCTAATTAAGTTAAACCCAAATAAGTTTAAAAGACAATTAACATCAATGCTGCTGGATAGGACCTGTTACTCCATCCACAACAGTTTACTGATTTTGTAGGTGGTTTTTAATTATTTATAAATTACTATCATCATATCGCTAGAACATATTCTGTTTTCTGAGTCTCCATGAGAGCAAATTTAATTTGACCTTGAAAGGGCAAGTTAGAAAAACAATTTTATCAAAATACTTTTATAACATAAAACTAATTTTCAACAAATCATTCAGCTAAATAAAAGAGGTATTTTTATAACATTTAACATATTTTTCAATCTTCGTTTCACATCCCAAACGTTTCTGAAAACAATTTAGAAATGCAATTCGTTAAAATCAACACATTTTTCAATTGGTTTTCATTACATAAATTATATTTTCTATACTATGAAATGTGAATCCGCTAAAAAACGAGATCAAAAATTGATCTGGCAAATTTTGGACAGTTCTGCGTATCACTTATTTGAAAACAATCAATCACTTTACTGAATTATGTGCCCAAGAAAATTGAAAATGCAAAAAACAAATACATATTCTAATTTCTTTTTGTTACTTGTATTAGTAGTTCTTAATATTTTTATTATATTTATCAATTATTATGAAAATATACACCTCAAGAAAGTATCATTTTGATCTGATACTCCTGCAACTGAATTATATAAACCATATTTTCTTTACGTGCTCTACAACACATCCATGTGATATTGAGCTTGAATAATCTGACCTAAACCGAAGTTGAAATTCAGATGCCAAAGGAAATTTAAAATAAATGCTCAGTATACAATTTTTAATCATATTTCATTGATAAAATGAAACATTATCAACACATTATCGACAGAAATTATGACATTCTAGATTTGTATTACCTCATCTCAGTTATATTTTCAATGGTTATCCAAAATATCTAAAACCGAAACAGCCTGAAAAACTGTCGACGCGAAATGGTTGAACACTATTTATCTAAGAATGAAAATAGGCATGTATCATGCATGGATTCTCTAGATTTTTGTCTTCCATACATATTAATATTAATTCTTCAGTGGAATAGAATTAATATTAAATAATAACAATATTGAGCGGGTGGGTACCTAATCAGTCCTAATATTGGTTTATTCAAAATCTTTTTCATCGTGAATCTATGAAAATTACTGTGATTTTGAATGTTCTCCTGCCAAATGTAAACTTCACAATTTATCAGTCTTTTGTTCCGATTTCAATTTTTTTTAATCCCAAATAATGTGAGTTGCCCAAACTGAAATAATGATTAAAATACTCTTTAGAGCTGAATAAAATTATAACCAATTCAAACAGACATCCATTCTGCGAATTACATTAATAAATTGGAAATGGTGGTTTTCTTCGGAATTTTTACAAGAATTTTTTTTCTCGGAAAATACAGCGTTTTCGCAGAGGGTATTTAACCTCCTATCGCATCCTGTGACATTTATGGCACGAGTGCTAAACGACTGAATATTCGAAATGTTTATCCAATTTTGTTGGTCTTTAACTATAGCTTTAGTTGTGTACTGAAGAAAAAGCAATAAAGTGTTTGAACAGTTTTATAAAAAATATTTTCTACAAGGTAAATGTTTCTAGCTTGAGTTTGATTGTTAATTCGATAACAATTTTTATTATAGTTGTTGATTTTGGAGTTTAGAAGACTTGTGTCAAATTCAAAACAAATCGAGTTAATGGTAGAAATTCTGTTTTGCAGGTTCTTATTTTAGATGGATATACCAAAACGTTTTATAGCAAGAGAAGGTCTCAAATACCTGACTGTGATAATAGTGATATTGATAATCTCTCAAATGGTGGTTATTGGCAAGATGGGCGGTACCCTAATCCTTTTCAATGACTCTTGAAAAATAGCTATCTTGGCCCAGAGTTCCACAATTATTATTTTGTCATTTTTTTTACTGTTCATTGGTAGTTTATGAGTAAAAGAGAAAATAAAAACAAATTTCGAAAGTTAGTGCAAGTGTCACGTGAACAAAGGCAATGTTTGAGAATCATAGTAAGTGCTCCAGGTTAAATTGAAATACTCAGTCAAAGAGGAAAAATGCTCTTAGTTCATAAATGTTTCAGATATAAGGAACAAAATCGTAAATTAGCATCAAGGGAAACTAAACTATATTGCGTTAAAGATAAATGTCCAGCATTTCTTTGAAAAATTGGAGAATTGGGAGCTGTGTTATAACGAATTCGAATGAAAACCATAGCCACCAACAGAAGAGCAAGGACATAATATGAGCTCCTCGGTTAAACGAAAGGCAAAGCAAGATATGTGTGAAAAACCATCGAAAATCAACAGACAAGAAATGTGCAAGACTGAAGCTGACATTACATATTTAACGACGATGTTTAAGATAATTTGGTGATTTTTTCGTGTGATGAGAACCAAAAATTTTTATCCGATTCCAAAATTATTTATATGGACAGATTCCCATTTTTTTTGTCTCTCATTTGTCTGTTAGAAAAGACAAATCAACTAACACATATGAATTGTGCGCATCAAAAATCAAAAAGTACTGTTCCAGAATAAATATTGTACTATCTCCAGCAGCAGTAGTGACTGATTTCGAAATTAACTTTCATCATGCCTCACTGAATGTTTCGGCAAATACAAATATTGAAGGATGTAGGTTTCATCACACACAAGCTTAGTACCACCAAATTCAAAGATTAGGTTTGACTTCTGAATATGAGAGAAAGGCTCCGATATTGTTTTCGCTCTCATTTTCGAAGCCTGAAGAGGTGGAAGATTTTTATTTCTTCGAGATGTAGGAGATCAAACCTCAAAGATGAAATGCTAGAGCAATTCTTGAATTACTTGTTTGAAAATTAGCTGACGAATTTTTCTAGATTTCCAGCATCAATTTGCTGCTTTGAATCTAAGCATTGAATATAAGGTTTATGTGAAATGTGATAGTGTTCACCTTCCTAATAAATTTTAAAATGTCGAAGGACATAAAAGAAAAATAATGCTTTATCCAGAATATTGAAATTGTTTGAATCATTTCAGCGCTATGTTGTAATACTGTATTGTAACCTCATTTAAAATTTCAAAATAGAATATAATAACCAATAAATATCACTGATATTTTTAGAAGTGTTTTCTTTCTTGAACCTACAATTAGAGAAATATTATTCATGAATAAATCAACTATATGGGCCGAGATGGACATACAGAGTATACACCTGAAACTCACTTGTGGTCGAGGTGGACATTTTCCAAATCTTTATACCTAGGCTGAGATGGGCATCACCGGGTGAGATGCGTTACACATTGTCTTGACCAAACAGTCTGACAGTATGAGTGAATATGAAACTATCAGAAATGTAAAACAAACCAAGAAGACAAGTGGAACTAGGATGATCTGGTACCCCTTTTAAAGTTACTGAATCAGAAATATACTACAAAACCTATGGGAAAGACGGGACAGAAGAAAATTTTAGAATGGTTGGTTAGATTTCTCAATGCGCCTGACGAAGAAGTGGCATTCAAAGATGACTCACCTCTGCCTGCAGAAGTCCTTGAATTTGAAGATCCAGTTCAATTTTTTTCAATTGATGATATAAATATCTGCATATAAAACTGAACAGAATAACTTATACCCTGTTCAGGTAAGACCAGAAAAACCGGCAGATGTAAAAGAAGAAGAGATAAGACCATTTATTGGCATATCTATACCTCCACTAAAATGAAAGTAGTATGATAATTCTTTCAATAATGAGAATAAAAATGATTATTCCATTTTGTTAATGGAAGAATTCATTATGACTTCAACAAAATCTTATTTTCGACGCTCATTTCATTTACTTAAGCATCGTCAGTCAATATACATGTTTAGATTACTATCGAAATTCATCACTTTCTATTTCTATTTCTATAGATTCACAAACTTTTGAACCACACTAAGTTAATCCTTGCAAGCTTGAAACATGAGCATGAGCTCCATAAATTGAATTCCGATAATCCGAGATACCTACCGAGATCAAAATGGTAATTGCTGTCTTAGCGCCATATAATTTCCAAAAATTTCGTTCCGTACATTTGATTCACACTAAATAAGTGGAAAATTAATTTTATGAAATCACAGATTTCAAACATCTCTTTGGGCACAGAATTTACCTAGCCATATCAAAGAAATCTCTCACGATTATCTACAAATTTAGCTACCGATTGTAAGCTTCCAGCATTTCTAAGAATAATTTATTCATCGGCACCAGGTTCTGGTGGTGAATATTGAGCCAAAACTTGCGGATTACTTGATCAGCTTGACGTAGGGCTGGTAGACAGAGAAGAAGCTGTTGAACTTGGTACAACACTCCTGCAGGCCTGTAAAGAATTTCAATATAAAGAGTATGTTGATAGTTGAATCATAAAAAATCTAACCTGAGAATCCCGACTGTGTCGGACAAGGCCGATAATATTGTATCCCTGAATTTTTTCAGAGAATGGTTTTCTTCCAATCTGACATCACAGTTAGTAAGAACAAGGCCTTTGAGAAGGTAGTACTCCTCTTTTAAAATGGAGAGCCCATCTATTCTTTCCACTACATGGCAACACTGAAAATTAAATCATAATAATATCGATACCTACAAGAATATCTTCGTACATTCAATATACCAGCATACAACTATACTACCTCAAAAATTATTGTACTATTTACAATTTGAATTATTACAAAGCATTGTCAATAGCAATATCAACACATATCGGTTTTAGCCTCAACATATTATTTATATATTTCATTAGTCTAAATTTACAAAGAGTGTTCATTATAAAAACTGGGAATTTCTATATAATATCGAAGAACTTGAGGAATTAGAAAATGTGAATATCAATCCGAAGACTAAGTGTAAGAAATATGAATGTAATATAATATAAGTGATAGAAATCATCAAAAGCGGCTCAATACAATAAAAGAAAGAGAATCATCTGATGTGCATAATTCAAATCATATTGCAAAAGTCTTATTACAGCTGAGACAATAAAAGAATTATAAAAACATCTGCTGCCTTAAAAGTACTGGGAATTCAACATTTATTAAGTAGTACGATAATTTCTTGGACTAGGGTACGAAAAAAAAATTTATTTCAGTATTATTTGCAATTGAATTTTTATTTCAAAATCCACTTTCATGATTGTGAAAAGACTTAAAACGATTGTTTTCTTCTTTAAACAGGTCCACGGAATGTATATTCTTTCAGTACCTCATTTTACAAGGGGAAAATTCTTCATTCTTTCATCTGATCGCTTTTTTATCTTGATAAGCTTTAAATTGAACTATGCATATCATTTGTAAAAAAACTTTTATAGCGTGATTTTTCGTTTTCTCCTTTTCTTATGAGCTCAAAGACCCTATTTCAATTTTCTCGTCACCCTTATTCGTTCGTTAAGCAACGTTCAACTGTCCATCGAATTAGTGGAAAAATACCTTCTAGTCCAGACAAGGTGTTTCCCTAATTTCTTCAGAAGTATTTTGGTGCCCTTGCCAAGCCAGTTTTCATTCTACTCTTAAAGTCAATGTTGATTGCCGTATTACCACGGCCCTGGCGAACTGCCGCGATCATTTCCATTTTCCTGAAAGGTGTCAAGTTTTCCTCCCACAATTACCGCCCTATAAGTGTGCTTTCAGCCCTTGACAAAGTTTCGGAGAGAATTATGTGACGCCTTTGCTTTGTAGAACGATCTCTTTCCCAAAGAGCAACACGGTTTCCTTACTGGTCGCTACAGTGACTAACCTTATTGTATGTATGAAGGATTGAACCAAAACTTTCGATCTAATTTATCGGCCATTTGCAAAGGCTTTTGATCGCATTCCGCACATCGCTTTTGGTCGAAGGTTTACCATCAGGATCTCAGAGGTGGATTAATGGTTAGGTTAAAATCATTCTTATCAGACAGGTCCTTCTTTGTCAGAGTGGGAGATGTCGTCTTCTCTAGAAGGTGGTCAGTTGATAGTGGCGCCCCCCAAGGTTCCGTTCTCGGGCTTCCCCTATATATTTAAGACTTACTCTCAATCATCATGTTGAAATGTGCCTTTAGTGCGGATGACACAAAACTTTACAACACCCCAACGACTGAGGCGCGTACACTGCAGAAAAAATCTGGTGCGCATTAGCTAGTGGTTGAGAAGGCGGCTTTTCCTGATGAACCTCCACATGTGCGTGATTATGAACATTGGCAAATCTAATGTCAGGACTAGTTATTTGATCAGTAGCCAAATTCCCTGCATGTATCGCACCATGCTTATCTTGGTATAACTATCAATAAGGACATCCCTGGTTGAGCGACGTTACAATCACTGCGTCCCAAAGTTCAAAAGATCACATACTGTTTGCAGCGTAGGTTCAGTAGATGCAACAATCAAACCTCAAAACTTCTGCATTAGACAATAGTTCGTTCAATTCTTGAATAAGCAGGAGCTTCATGATGCTTCTTCTTCTTCAAGCTAGAAGAAGTAATTTTTGAGTCTGTCTGGATTCCCTTCAGCAGAGTCAGATCTGACTATGAGAGCCGCCTTTTCATGTTTCGGCTCACTACTTTCCTAGACCGTTGTACAAGTGGAGACATCATATTTACTTACTGGGCGATTAAAACGGTTCTTGGCGAAGAAATTGGGGACCTTTTTCTCTTGAACCGTGGTCACTGATACGGCCACTCACAGAAGTTGCTGAAGGAATATTTCAAAAGCAACAAGAACCTCAAATTCTTTACGATGTCTGCTTTTGAGTTATGGAGTAAACTCCCAAATACAGTGGTCAGTTCATTTATAAATAGATTTGACGCCTGGATAGCATCCTGTCGGTAGTGAGAGTGTCGAACCTCTGTTTATAATGTGAGTGTTAACTATAAGATTTTTTAATTCCATATGAACTATTTTGAGTACATAGGTTTATACCTCAACTCTTGTAAAATGGTAATAATAACAGTAATAACTCCACCGTATCCATATCGCTCAATGTTAATCTCTTCCACTTACCGCTTGATACAACTCTAACGCCCCACAGTCTTTAGACTGCTTCTCGTCAAGAGTAAAATCCGAAGCGAATCTCAATCTTCCCAGTCCTATGAGCGGCAAACTCCTATACGCCAATGTGAGGGTCAAGATCTCCGCCCAGGTGCTCTGCAACAACCTCATCTGGTCATTTAAGGGTAGATCTGTAAATCCCGGTATTTGTTTAGCCCACCCAATGGTACCAACCAGTTCTTTGTCGTAGAGATCGCTAAGAATGGAAAGAGAACGATGTTTGGAATTTTCCAGGATCGTGTTGATCTCCAAAGGATCTGGTTCACATGCCGCCAAGGCTTCCAACATTTTTATATCTGAAACATAACAGCAATTGGAATAGATAACAAAGATGTGTTACTTGTGAGTTGCAAAGACTCAAGTTTATATCATCATCGTTTCTCAACCATATATATATATATATATATATATATATATATATATATATATATATATATATATATATATATATATATATATATATATATATATATATATATATAGGTGTCTACTATAAAAGGTGCCAAACTTCACTAGGTGATAGTACAAGTCATTTACAGCAAAAATGTCCTATAACATTTTTTCGAAACGTTGATAATTATCGAGTTATTTAACACTTCTTGATTTTACGAACTTTTTTGCTTCTCTCTATAGAAACAAGAATATCTCTGTTACTCTTACAGCTACATCAAATCTGACCATACCATCGGAAAGAGAATTGAATTTGCTATAAAATAGGTAAGTAATGGTAAAAAATTGTTTACCGGGTGTTGTGAAAGGTTAAATGAAAAAAATTGTGAAATGAACAAAATTAGTGGTATTTTCTTGTTAGCTGTACCACTGAAAACTGATCGATAAGTAGCCGTTTTTTTTTAGAAACAACTACTACATATCAACTTTTGAGCTTTCTATTTTTTTACCAGCAATAGCATGGGTAAGAGTAAGAGTAAGAACATTAAATTCTCTTATCGTTCGAACACAAATGAGATTTTTTCTCAGATTAGAAGAAGAAAATCAGAAAAAAGAATCGTAAAAGAATAAATCACAGAAGGCTCGTATTACTTAATTTTAAAACATATAAAAATATTTAGAATTTGACAGGAACTGTCATTCAATGAATAAATGAATTGAAGTTTATATTTTCCCCTTTTACGGTTCAATTTTCTTTTTCGAAAAAAAGAAAACATGTCTAGTTTCTCAAATATTGAATATCGAGATATGTTATTTGTTTATGGCTTCGCGAATGGAAATTCCCGTGCAGCGGTGCGGGAGTATGCATTGCGCTTTCCAAACAGACACCAACCTTGCAGAAAGACATTTGTCTTTCCTATGATCTGGTTTAGGCGCTCCGGCGAAACTAGTTCATTCAGTGGTTTAAGAATTAGAAAAGGTTGTGGAAATGCTCAGCAATGGAGACAAGCACCTGCAATATTGCAGGCTGTTCGCGAGGACTCTACAACAAGTACTCGGAGAATTGGTGCTACATTGAGACTTATTATTCTACGGTTCATAGAGTTCTCAAGCGAAATAATTTACATCCTTACCATTTGAGTAAGGTTCAAGACCTATTGCCAGTGGATAGTGAGGTGAGGTTGCAATTTTGTAGGCGGTACATGAATAAATTACAGGATTGGGGATACAGAAAATCCTCATGGCACCATTGTGTCACTCTCAGCACGAGATTAGAGTAAATGTGTGGTTGGGGTTAAGGAGGGTCAGCTTGTCGGGCCAGTTATACTTCCCGATCGTCTCAATTCAAACGAATTTTTAAATCTATTAAATAACGAAATAATGAACATTCTGGACATTCGAATTTTATGTTCTTATTACTCTTACCCATGATATTGCTGGAATAAAAATAGCTCAAAAGTTGATATACCATTTGAAAGCCAGTTAAATGTTGTAGTTTTTACAAAAAAAAAACAACTACTTATCGATAATTTTCAGTGGTACAGCTAACAAGAAAATACGACTAATTTTGTTCATTTCACAATTTTCTCATTTAGCCTTTTACAACACCCGGTATACAAATTTTTTTTACCGTAAATAATTTCCTATTTTATATGCTCTTTCCGATGGTGTGGCCAGATTTGACGTAGCTGTAAGAGTACCAGAGATATTTTGGTTTTTCTAGAGGAGCAAAAAATTTCGTAAAATCAAGAAGTTTTAAATAACTCGATAATTATCAACTTTTCGAAAAAATGTTATAGGACATTTTTTGTTGTAAATGACTTGTACTATCACCTACTGAAGTTTGGCACCTTTTATAGTAGACACCCTGTATATATATATATATATATATATATATATATATATATTTGGTCAAATATCTTCCGCGATAAACTTCGCGAGGAGTCTATATGTGTAAATTTGAGACAAGACGAATTATTCAAAAATCCGTAGATCAATGAATAATCCCTCCTGACAAGAGCTAGTTCCCAAATCTGCCCGCCATGCACGCAGCCCCCAAGCACCACAATAGTGCAACTAAGCAGGATGCCGAGAAACGAAGCGGCAGACTGCAGTTTCGCCCTTATTAGGGGCTCATCAGTGTCGCATATCGCTTCTCAGCATCCTACCAAGCTACATGATAGGGTACCCCGATGTACCCGATGACCTGGTTTAGAAACGATGGTTTATATGATATGAATAATTGGCTAACCTTCCAATTGCAACATAGGCCTCTGTGAAGAAACTACTTGTATCTGATACGGGCAATCTGGATTCCGTCTGTACTTTTGTCTTCCTCCTCTCACCCTGTCTAATCTCACACCTTCTTTAAGCATTCCAGACCTTAAGCATTTCCGAAATCTACACGCCTGGCACGCTTTTCTTCTCCTTTTGTTGATTTCACATTCTCCGTTCGCTGGACATGTGTATTCTATGTTACCTTGTATCGTCCGCTTGAAGAAAGCTTTACAAGCTTCGCAAGAAGCCACGCCGTAGTGGAACCCTGAAGCTACATCGCCACAAACGAGGCACACCCTTCGAGGGGCATCTTCTTCTTTGATTTCGTCCTACAAAAATAAAAACTGTGAAAGATCTACTTTGCTTTTTATTTCTGACGGTAATTCATTCTCAATTGCATAAATAATTTGAATAACATTTAATTAACAACTTTTACTCCCAAAAAAGCGTTTCTGCCGCAGTAAACAAGTCAAGTTTAAAAATAGACTGAATATTTATTTTTGAAACTCAAATCTCTTTATTTCCACTACATTAATTACTTATTCTGCTTAAAAAGTTAATTGCTTTATTTCTAATAAGATAGAGCTAATTATAAATATGTATCGATATTTCTCAATAGTACATAAAATGTAATTGAGTTGAGAATAAACCATACTTATCTAATTAACAAGGAAATTACTAATATGTCTATATTGATGGAGATTAAAATCCAATGTTCTGATTTAGAAGCAAAATTAAACCGATGTTCTTATCAATAAACGTCAGAGACAGAAATTTCGATACGTTTTAGCTTAGGAAGATAGATATAGGAAGCCTTAATTCAGTTCAAGACAAACTTTTAGTCAATTCAAAAATATCAAATTGTAGGAAAAATGTTGGATACAAAATATTTGATAGTGTAACCCATGAACACCACCATGATGGTAATAGACTTATATTTTACCAAAATTTCATAAAAATATTACTATTTTCTAAATGTTGCACGTAATATTATATGCTAATAGTTTAATGAAATACTGTGAATAATTTAAGATTTATTCAAACGATGATGGCGAACAAAGTTTTAACATTTTAAATGTCTTGCTTACACTACAAAGTTTTAAAGGGACGATATTATGCTTACATTAGAATGTGTGTCCAGGTCTACCAATATCATCGCTTAGGCTACTACGTTAAAAAAATAAAGTCGATGCCGTTCCATGAAAACTCCCAACTTATCATTGCTTCTACGCACATACCGAAATTAATCATTTTCCAGAGTTTTCAATTTTCTGGCCTTTCTGTTTGGTTTCTAAACGGTTACACATCTTGGAAAATTCTTATATAAATTTTGTAATTCGTGAAAAGCAGCCTGCGTATTTCCTCAAATTTACAGGGTAATTATTTTATATAATTTCCAGTTATCTAATTTCCTTAATAGCTCTTATCTTTAAGATTGAAGATTTTCACGGTTCTTGGTTTTAAAACTTGCTTTTTGCTTCTCTTATTTCATATTTTCAGGTTTTTTCGAGTTCTAGATTTTGAGTACACTTCAGCTACATTTTTCGATTTACTTAGTTTGAGAATATAATTCATTCGACTCTTCAAGACAACCAACATCTATAGCTTTCAAGAGCTCAATATCTACAGAAACAACTTGAAGATAAGTCTTCGAGTATTCATATTTCACTTCATCATCTGTATATTGTAATTTTTACAACCTGTTCTGAACTTTTTTCAGTCTAGTTTGTTCAATTATTTCTAATGTGAGTGTTTTCCTAGAACGACTTGACAGAATTATGACAAATGAAAAAAAATTACGTTATAATAGGTGACATAAACCTTGATCTCCTAAAACCATTACCTAGTACATAAGTATTGTACTAATGAATACTTTCAATATGCAAAATAACATTTCCCAAGAATGTGCAACTAGGACAACTAATACTACCTCAACAATTATAGGTCACATATCAACAACTGTAGAAAAACGAACGAAGGAAAAAGTAGAGTCAAGATTCCTAAACTTAATAAAATGACTAACTTACAAACCATAGATGGAAGTTCTTCTCATGACAATATCTCCAGCTTCAAAGATCAAATTAATTTACGAAGTACGAATTTATTTATTATATTAACTGAATAATTTGAGAAAAAGATTGAAATACCAGTTCAGAAGGGAATATTAGAAGTGCAAAAGGCAACACAAAAAAAGATATGGGAAATTCTAAATAAACTATGTGGTTCGTCAAAGATCAGATATCAAAAACCGTATCTCACCTGGTAGAGATGGTATTACTAAACAAGATGTGGTTGACCTTATGAATATTAATGATCCATTCGATATCAATTCTCTCTACCTTCTCAAGACTTACCGAAAAAATCATCAAGAAGAGATCAAATCATTTTATTAATAGAAAATTTCGTTTTACCCATGTACGTATGGGCTTCAGAAGGGGAGTAGCATTCCTTTAGCAGCGGTGGATTTACTGGAGAATGCTCATGAGCTAGATCGAAATAAGTATCTAATTACCATATTTATTGATCTTTGACACAGTTTGTGTTGACATACTTCTAGATGAGCTTTAAAAAAGGTATTTAAGGGAGTTTGCTACAATCTTCTTCGAACATATTCTAAACATAGAATACAGTGTACAGTTGTGGCTGAAGAGTCGGTACTTGCTTCTCTATTATATTTGTTCTATGTTCATATTAAGAAACATTAAGAGGTGTTTTGAATGGCTGTGCCATTAACCTAGTGTTAATTTAGATAAAACTGTCTATATCCTTATCAAACCAGAAAATAAAAAGTGCGATTTTAGAATTAGACTGAATAAGAGAAACTTAAAACAAGTTGTAAATTATAAATACTTAGGTTTAGGTATTAGTAATAAGTTGTTATGGTAAAGTTATGTGATAAATCTATCAAAGAAGATAGCACTTATTGTAGGAGCTATAAAAAGATGTACTTATATGCTGGCTGAAAACACAAGAAACTAGCTATACATTAGCTTTATCGAATCACACCTCAGATATTCAATCCTCTGTCGGGATGAAGGTTTTAAGTATTTGCAAAATAAAATTCAGAGCGTACAAAACAAGTTGTAAAATCAGTATTTTCAATGGATTAATATACTCCTACCAATGTCTATAAATATACAAATATACTTGATATTAAAAAATTTGATGACTGAATAAGTAAAACTCGTTTTCAGTATAGAAAATAATCTATTAAAATCACAATGTAGATTCAAAATTAGAGAAAATATGAAAATTACGAATACAATAACCAAACAAAAAGTTTTATTAGGAATAATGGAGGACGCACAAATAAAGCACGTGACTAACCCATAATTAGCTCTATATCTGTTTTCAATATTGTTTCATCCTATATTTTGAAAATCAAAAATATAACAAAACGTGCCATTACTTGAAAAGTGAAATAGTGTTTGGTTGATAAATAAAATTATCATTTTGATCAAAGAAAATATGTATAATTTTTGGTTTGGTAATATTTAAAAATAGTTTTTGAATGTTTGATAATAGAAAAGTGTAGTTTTAAAATATTTCCTAAAGTATTTTATTTTTGTGAATGGGAGGATATTTTATTTAATTTTTGAATTATATTTTTCTGCTATGAACACATGTTCATTTTATTGTATACATACTTAGTCTCATATACCAGTTTTTATAACTGTCTAAGGGCCAGATAAAGAAATAAAACTTATTATATTACTATTATTTGATCGAGCACTTAGTGTTTCATTTTCAGTATAGTAAGACCTTAATCAACATAAGCACTTCTTTGCTCTTCTGACATGTAAATTATTGTATGAAACTTTTACTTGATTTACTTGTAACATGTTAACGATCCTTTATACTGATTTTATACTCATTCTCATTTCTTCCTTGCATGAAGATCATAATTTTAATTAAACCATTGTGGCATAACGCCTAATTGTCATGTAAAATTGAACAAGATGCTACTTCAAATCGCACTTTAAATAATTTGGCTACAGTACTACTTACAGTCAATTCCAAACCGGAATCATTATGAGGCTGAGTTGTTGAAGAACAATATTGCCTTTCTGGACTTCCTGGAGATCTGGCATTGTGTTCATATTTTGTAGGCTCTTGGTAATCGATCTAGAAAAGGGATTCTGTTATATAGAATTGGGCAAAATAAAAGAATTATATTGAGTTTGGTGACATTTGACATGGCTCAGAGCATTTTCGAATAGAAAGAAGCATTTATTCAAAATTATTATAGTGTTTGTTATTGCTTAGCATTTGTTTTAAAGTGTCTTCTAGTCATCTTGTCATCAAGCACTGGCAGAAGTTGGGTGAAGGGACACGAATAGTGCAAGAACAACATCAAAGCAGACGAGTTGGCTAGAAGGGCGACAAGGCAAAGATCCTAGACCATTTCAGTTTGCCATCAAGCCAAACAAGAGCACAAATGTTCGAAGTAATTCCCTAGAATCATGTAGCAATGAGATACTAACAAAAACTGCAGTGAAATAGGTATAGTCAAGGTTAAGATTATTACACATGACTGATACACATACTAGATATTGTCAAAGGAAGAAACACTTCTATATCATAAGAAAAAGTAAAGCACTCTATAGAGAGTGCGAGAGGGAGAAAAAATTATACAGCGCGTTCTATTTAAATGTGAACGCCCGATCAACATATCTGATCTACAGAAACGGTTGATGGGCAACATTTCCACCTTTTTTGAGTAGTTAGAATGGCAGAAGGAAGGGGAGGCTAAGAATACAACGGGGCTTAGGTAAGGCAACTTACGCCGTTCCTCACAAACATGTGTATACATCGGGTATATAGATTTAAAATATAAATATTTCACCAAAGAAACTCGACAAATGAAGTATAGATGATATAAGGGTACTAGGATTCTGACCCCTTCTTTATTTATATTTATATTGATGTACAATTCATCAAATTGTTTCATGCGGGGTAGTTAAGTCGGCCAAGTTCTCTAACCATTTTTTCAGCGTAAGGGGAGCACTTTCTTCCTCATTTGAACTTTGATATTAAGAACTCAAGTGATTTTGACATACCAATTTTCGAGAATTAAGCAGAGTTCGAAATATTGATACCATATCAGGGAATCAAACAATTTTAATCACGAAATTGGAGTATGTCGTTGTATGCAGGAATATGCAGTTAAATCTTGCCATCTCAGTGTTACATACTTACACTGGGGTCGTGCATCATGGTAGTGGTTGGTGAGTATGTATTGCTGTTGGAGGGTGAACATTCTGCAAATCCGTCTAGTTCTTTTTTGATGTTAGATGGTGCTGAACTGACTTCAGTGTTGACTGTAGTGTCTGTCATCATTAACACCTGGAACAATGTTAATTTTCTTTACAAGGAGAACATATAATAACACTATAATTAATGCTTTCATATTTCTATCTAGCAACTATATTATAAAGAATGTTTCCGAAGTAATCTAAAATATTCGGTGGGTGTCGTTCAACTTAAAGGTGGAAAGCTCCTTCTTGAATCTTCACTTTGCACATATTTTCGGATAGATAATTCCAATGTCTAAGCAGTTTGATATAAGCCTGAACTCCCCAGAATTCCATTAATTTTGTGTTTTCTTTTTTATGCAGTATAGTTGAATACTGTATTTTGAAACTTTTTGAAAGATGATAGTCGCCGTAGAGAGGCAAATTATTTTGATTACATCTTATATTCAGAAGACATTCGGGTATATTCAAGGAAGGAAATGTAAGTATTTTATGCTCCACAAAAGCTGCTTAGCTCGAGTCCTCGTTCTAAAATCCAAAAAAGCATTCTTTATAGAAGAATTAAATTCTTTGGAAATGGAAAAAATATGTAATCCTTATAATCTGGTGAGCACCGTTTGTTATCAGCCTTCTCACCATGTGAAAAATTCTGGAGTTTCCTACAAGTAAAATTTATATGTTGTGTGCCCTGTTCAGCCTATTATCAAGAATCACCCCTAGGAATTTTGCACTTCGATTAACAATTTCGATGTTGTTTATGTAGATTAACAAGAAAAATGCTCCCAACACAGATCCTTGCGGCACCAGCTATCATTTTCCAGTTTGGAAGAGGTTTTCATGTTCCAATAGACCATTTGTTTTTTTACCTAAAAATAAGAATCCGTAGCGGTACAAATACGAGGGATGTCTTTTATGTTTTGCATGCTGCGATATAGAGAACACCATTAATCAACTGTCATTATAAAAAATTATTCTATATGATTTGTTGATAAAATTCATAATTTCAGTTCTATGTGTGCTGTGCTTTAGGCGCAACAAACTGTTAATGTTGACAAGTTGAAAAATGGTATTACACGGTGAGCATTTTCGCGAAATAATTTTCTACAATTTTCAAATTGATGATTATCTCAACAAGAATGTCAAGGCGGCATTGAAGCACCACACCAGTCAACAGTTTCACTTTGGTATGGAGAATTCAAGCACAAAAGGTTTAGGCTTAGCGATGATCCAACGGTAGGTGCACCAAAAGCAATGGTAAGTCGAAAAAAAGTGGATGTTGTGCGAAAGATTATCCAGGACGATCGGCATGCAATATATCGAGAGATTGATGTACCATTGCCTATTTCAAATACCTCAATACACGATGCACAAAGAATTGTGTGTGAAAAAAATAGTTTCCGTTGGATACCGCATTTGTTGACTGAAGAATAGAGAGCTGCAACGATGAATTAGTGTCAAAAAACTCTGGTTGATTTTTTTACTCTTCCCAAAAACAAGAACGGATTGCGTGGTCAAAGGTTTCAGTCTTCAGAAAAAGCTGTTGATGCCTTCCAAAAAGCCATTTTGAAAGTAGCAGCAAACGATTGGAATAACTGCTTCCAGAATTTGTTCAAACGAATGTAGAAGTGTATCAATCTTTGCGGAGAATACTTCGAAAAAAACAATAAATTCTGTCAAAGCTCTCAATTATTTAATTATAGCTCTCTATATATAATACTTAAAGACATCTCTCGTAATATATTTAATCTAAATGGTTTTTGGAAAGGTGACATACATTACGAGCTAAAAAGAAACCTTCAGAGTGGAGCTTTGTTTGGTAGTCCAAAGAGCCTGGAATGTTATTCATAATTTAATCTTAAATATGCCAAGACTTTGCCGAAGTATCATCATTAACAGCGACTTGTTTATACTGCCTTGTTTTATACTTTATCTTAAACGATTTTGTTTATATACTTGTTTATATTGACGTGTTGTACAACAATTTATTTTTTATATGGAACAAATAAATGGATTGATTGATAGATGTATCAGATACAAGAGTATTAGATACACAATTGTATCAGTATCATTTGTATTCAATACAGGATATTCTTGTATCAACCCATCCCTAGAAAACTGGCCGGCTTTTTTTTTGGCAAACCCTTGAAGACCAAACATAAACTTGTCACTTGCGCTTCAAGCGTTTTCCTCTATAAAGTTCGGAAATCCTCAACTTTGAAGTGTCAACGCTAAAAAGTGCGTGAAATTACAAATTAACTTGAAAACGCTCCAATGAAGAGAAATCTAGATATTTAATAATTATACCAATATTTTTATTACACTTCAACTCTGTAGAAAAAAAGGATTTAATTCTCTTAAGAAATATATTTATTGATTATTCAACTCCTCTCCAAAAATTCGTTCTAATTTCTTCTTTGCAGCAAAAACTGCAAAAATATACCACAGAATGTATGTTAGTAACATGACAAAATTCTTAGCCGAGTTGCCTGGTTCGAATCGGGGTTCAAGTTATGAATGTTGTCCTTGAACAAAAAAGTGATACTTGGAATGAGTCGCCGAAAGAGGGCATAAAATTACGAAGACCAGATAACTAGTAATCCTTGTGGTGGAAGTTATCATTGCACGGTCTAGGAGAGTGCTTCGGAATCCACTATAAGCTGTAGGTCCCTGTGTAAAAGCAGCAAAAAGGATAAATTCCTGGTTAGCTGGCCAATGCAGTCAAGCACATATAAAAAGAGACGAAGAAAAAAACAAAATTCTTTTCTTTTTCTTTAAAACCTAACGTAACCTATCTTCAACTTTCAATTAGATAGCTTTCCTATCGAAAACGTTTTGCTAAAAGTATCTTTTAGAAATGCCGTCTGTTTTGAAAGATTCTTCTGAATTTATTGAAGCAACAAGGTGAAATTTGTGCTATATTCTGTCTAATTTTCAATTTACAAATCAATCCATTTTCAGTGATGCGAAGCTGACAGTGGCACATTTCTCAGCCGATTGGGCAGAGCAATGTAAGCAAATCGATGATTTATCCTTTCAAAACAAGGAGGATATTCCAATGTTAAGTTCGCCAAGTGCCAAGCAGAGAGTTTAACAGAAATATCTTTAAAATATAAAATTGATGTAGTTCCTAGTGTGCTTCTATTTCGAAGTGGGAAACAAGTTGATAGAATTGATGGTGCAGATCCTAGAACAATAACCGATGAAATAAAGAAATATAACAATGCAGAACCATTAGAAGAAAGGCTGAAAAAATTGATAAATACGTCCAAAGTGATGCTGTTTATGAAAGGTAACAGGAATCAACCCCGATGTGGCTTCAGTAAGCAGATTATCGAAATATTGAACAATACAGGGTAAGAGGAGATCGATTAAATATATCCACTTTATATATTAATTTTCTGAATGCCTTTCTAGGACTAGTTATGAAACTTTTGACATCTTAACAGATGAAGAGGTTAGACAGGGCTTGAAAACGTACTCTCATTGGCCTACTTATCCGCAGCTATATATTAATGGAGAGTTAGTTGGAGGACTAGATATAGTCAAAGATCTAGTTACTAGTGGAGAATTAAGTCAAATGATCAATGCTTAAATTATTTTACACTGTTATTTTAAGTCTCTCTGAAGTTTGTTAATCTTTAATAAAGTACATGTGGGTTTATTTTTATTTAGTATTACTAGGAGTAGGTGATCA
Organism: Cryptolaemus montrouzieri; assembly: GCA_013387265.2. Classification (NCBI taxonomy): domain Eukaryota; kingdom Metazoa; phylum Arthropoda; class Insecta; order Coleoptera; family Coccinellidae; genus Cryptolaemus; species Cryptolaemus montrouzieri. Next base: position 99,483,169 of record JABFTP020000185.1, on the reverse strand, counting down.
GGAAAGATATTCATTCGAGAAATTACCCAAAATATGCGAATTATCAGTAGAGGGTTGTATAGAAATGGTTGCCTTATATCGACCTCCGAGGGGTAGTATGGATGTCTTCCTTGATAAACTTGATTGCCCAGAAACTGTTACACAGGAAAAACATTACAATATATGTATAGCAGGGGATTACAACATCAACTTGCTGAAGGAAAGTACGAAGAAGAAAAGATTAATGAATACCATGTCATCTATTTGAACCTCCACGAATAACTCAGAATAGCTCCACATGTATTGACAACATTTTCTGTAATTTTGATGTGTGTAGTACATCTACAATAAATCTGCATCTAGGAGACCATCTGGGCCAATACACAACTCTTCCATCTGAAAATAAAAATCATTCAAAACCTACTCATAAAATAAAAATACGTAATTATACCACTGAGGGCATTCACAGTGTAATTCAAAGGATGGGTAACATTGATTGGAACTTTATTTCAATTGGTAAATTTGCGGAAGAATCTTAGAACCACTTTTTCAATGAACTGAAACACTGGTTCGACGTTTATATTCCAGAACGAAAGAAAAAAGCTATTAATAATAATAAATATCCTATATTCGATTCTGATGAAGTAAAACAAATAAGAAACACACTGGATGCTATCAATACAATATTTAAAGTCACTCGCTCAAATGGGGCTTATATAGCATATAAAAAATGCAAGGAAATCCTTCGACAAAAAATCGAATTCGTTAAGAAAAAACACCATCTTGGCCTCATACAAGAATCGAATAACAAAATAAAGATAGTTTGAAATATTTCAAAGAAGAGGTAACTAAGCCAGTAAATGCAACAAATACGAATTTTCCGTAGACGAATTAAATGATTTTTTTGCTAATGTTGGAAAGAAGGTCAACACCAGCTTGGGCCCACAAACGAGTGATAAAGAGATGCAATTGCTAGAAAAAAGTCTTCCAACACAGATTAAACATTAACTCTACATCCGACATCCGCTTTTGAAGTGAGTGATATAATATCCTACATGAAGAGTAAAAATACACAAGACATATTTGGAATTTCAACAAAATTTGTTAAATCTATCCAAAAAGTGCTTATTCGTCCATAATTTTTTAATGTTCCCTTATTAATAGGATTTCAATAGGTAATAAATTGATTTTGTACTTCTTTGAGGGGGAAAAAGTCAAAAATCGATTTTCATTTTCTGATACTACAACTTATATTCCCGGAAAACTTAGTCATTAGAAGCAAAACTTTCCGAATAAAGGTTCCTTTTCATTAGAGCGTTTCGACGCTGATTCGGATGGTCACGTGATTTTCAGCGTAGACGCTAGAAAGTTGAGATTTTTGAACTTTATAGCGTCAGACGCTGACCAGTTTTCTTCAATACAAAATGGCTCTTTTTATAGTCATGCAGTTATTGCGCCATATTAGCTTTCGATACTCGAACAACATAGTAAGAGGTCTTGAAAAGAGAATTTCGCAATATATAACATTAAAGATTCCAGAAACGATACCAAATCAATGAAAAATAGACTTATATTCGTCAATTAAGTGTTTTAACCTAAAATAAGTGACAAATGACATATTTTGACGTTGAAAACCCCTTTTCATGGGCGCGTCATGATTTAATAGAAAAATAGGTCACATAACCATTTTGACGCTTGAAACGAGCGTCAAAACGCTCCAATGAAAAGGCACCTTGATGGACAATCCAGTCTCTTTCTGGTCATCACTAAGCTATTAAGGTATTAAGGCGACTTGTTTTAGGTCAACTGTTTTTTAGCAACAGTTCTTACCTATTTTCCCCTCTCCAGTTTCTCTAGAAATGAATAGACTTATTTATTTTTCTATTTATAGAAACATACCTGAATCCAAAACATTTCATTTTAAAGAACTAAACCAAATTAGTTGGTCATCGACTGTCTTGCTGTACGGATATACATTTGAAGTATAAGTTCATTTTATTATTTATAAAATGAATAAAGTTACTAGAGATGACAAAAGAAAAAATAGGACAGTAATTCAAGCCTACACCAACCGAAAATGTAGAAAAGTCTTTCACATACTCATTACCAAAATACTGAGAATTGAAAACAAAATCAATGTACCAGACAGTAATGTTCAGTATTAAATAATAGACTTCAAATGGGCGTATCGTGCAGTTTCTTGAATCAAACAGTCTACGATTCTCACATCAACAAAGTTCTCGAATGTGTGCTTATGGTTGCAGATAAACTTTTTTCTTTTGCTGTTAAGATCGGAAAAAAATGAAATGTGTGCTGAAGCCAGTATTGTTTTATTAGATTTGAGAAAAAACTTGGATTTACTTCCTTTTTTGCAAAAGTTCTTACTGTAAGCAATAAGAGTCCTGAAAACAAAAATGTGCCACAGCAGATGTCCAAGAGTGCTATACCGAACAAGTTGAAAGCAATAGATGAATCGCAAATCACGAAGGACCATCTGGCAATATGGAAGTGCGAGCAATACTCAATTTGTTTGAACAGTCGCATGATAAATATGGAGTAAAATATAATGATTATATCGGAAACGGTGACGCTAAAGTTGAAAGTTGTGAAGGCGCAATCATATGGTCAAGAGTAATTAAAAGAAATGTGTCGGTTATGCTAAAAAAATGGGAATATGTTTTCATCTACAAGTAAATGAAACTGTTGATGATAAAAGGTAAAACAATAAGAAACATATTTTCCAGTAAAGGTGAGCTAACGGCAAAACTCTTTGGCAAATTGACCGTTTATTACGGACTAGCCCTTAGGAGAAATTCAAATTTCGTGAAAAAAATAATGCAATTAGGGCACTTTTCTGCATTACAACTTCACGAATAATAATCACCAAAATGAAAAATGCCCAACTGGTGCTTGGTAACGACCTACGGCTTCTGATGAACTTGGATTCTCTTCAGCAGTATTATAATCCACTGCCAGTTGACGTTTTGGAAGCTATGAGGTCAAAATGTTTGGAGAATAGCACCAAAAACACTTCAAGTTGGTGCTAAAGTAGTTGAAATAGCAGCGAATGTGACTGCTAGCATTTTTAACGAAGAATGTTTGGCTCTCTTGTTATTTTGAACAGCTTAGATGTGAAACCTGGCCAAATAGCCAATGGGTATACATGAAGGGGAGACAAGAAAATATCGAAAGCAGATCGCAAAACTCAGGCGCTACTCAAGAGATAATTCATCGTAGGATGGGGAAAAGCATGCTTTGTCAAACTTTAATGGCGTTTTATTCAATCCTTTTTTTGTTTTTGTAATCGATAGCCAAAATTTCTGGAAGATGTTTGGAGAATAGCACCAAAAACACTTCAAGTTGGTGCTAAAGTAGTTGAAATAGCAGCGAATGTTACTGCTAGCATTTTTAACGAAGAAAGGTTGGCTCTCTTGTTATTTTGAACAGCTTAGATGTGAAACCTGGCCAAATAGCCAATGGGTATACATGAAGGGGAGACAAGAAAATATCGAAAGCAGATCGCAAAACTCAAGCGCTACTCAAGAGATAATTCATCGTAGGATGGAGAAAAGCATGCTTTGTCAAACTTTATGGCGTTTTATTCAATCCTTTTTTTGTTTTTGTAATCGATAGCCAAAATTTCTGGGAAACCTTCCGATCAACTTCGCTCACACTTTGCATACTTTACTTAAATGATAAATACTTGCTTCTGAACGAAGAATTTTTTCAATTACAATTTACTTTTCAATTAAACAAAAAGGGGAATCCACTAAATATTCAAGATCGATGCACTCACTGGCAAAAATTCGATCTAGCAGAAATTATTCTCTAGTTTGGAATGATTACTTAGAGATGGACTTGAAACATTGAGAATAGATTGGCCGGAAAGGAGCCCTGATCTCAATCCGATTGTGCATGTATGGACACAATGGGTAGAAGGTTAAGAAAGCACGTCTCGCTCCGCAGAATCTGAATGAGGTAGTTCGGGCACGGCAAGAAGAGCAGGCAAGAATAGAGCAAGGGTACATCCGTAATCTTATGGAAGGTATTCCAACAAGCACTCAAGCCGGGATAAGAGCTCGAGCGGGGGTAACATTCGCTAGTGAGTCGGTGTTTATTTAATAACTTTTTGTTCGTATTCTTTCTCTTGTTTATTACTTAATTTTTTTCCGTAAATAAAATCTTTTGTTATACCAACAGACAAAGCTAATGAAAAAATTTATCTCTTGCAAATAATCCACTAGCGCCCTGAAACAAAGGTGTACTGCGTACTGCCTGGAAACATTTTGAAGGGTGACTAGGTTCTCACAGTACCACCTGAATCTTCAATATTTTTTCTCATCGAGATGTAGCACAATATTCTTAGAATAAAGCTTAATAATGTACAACCATTTGAAAAATATTGATAAATAAGGTAAAGTATACTCGAGTTAATGTGAACTTGCGTAACTGTAAACTCTCAATAATGTAACACAGAACAGTATGAATAATCGGCACCTTTATATGAAAAGGAATCAACTTGTTCAGAACTGCAGTATTACGGGGATCAAAGGAGACCTAACACTCTGTCACATTTACTCATTTTGTATTTGTTGGAGTTCATAGACAATTGTGCTCAGTGTTAAGTAATTGATTTAGCTGGTAAAATAATGGCTAAAACAACAAAAAAAAGTTTTGGACTCTTTATAAGAAATCTTTAATTATAGAAGAGCTCAGAAAGGATGTTAGTGTTAGCAAGATCAAGAAGCTTACTCTGCGAAAAGCTGAATATCCTTTGATGGAAAACAAAGAGCAAAGCAGAGAGAAAGAAACATTTCGGGTGAAATGCTCAAAAGCAAAGCTCTACATTTGCAAGGGAAGTTGATGTCACCTAACGAAAAATTCGATGCAACCGATGGATGGTTGCAACGTTTCTAGAGTCGATAAGGGATACGGTTTTTGAAAATCACGTGTGAAAAACTGTCCTCGCAACCTGAATTAGTTCACTCATTCATAGAAGAATATATATGAGACTGGTTTATACTGGCAATTTCTTTCGCTGATAAAACATATGTTTCTGTTTCCGAAAAGGACAAGAGCAGTCCATTCAGAAAACGAAACATAGGTTTCATCAGGAGAAGTTAACAGTTTTTCTTTGTTTAAAGGAGGAGGGATACGGGCATACTTTCCCACGCCCGTCCTTTCTTGACTTCAGAGGCCATGGATTTGTCCTATACGACATTCTTTCAACAAAATAATTTTTATAACCAGATAAGGGATAAACACAACAACCAGGCCTTCGCCGGAATCAAACCAGCGAGCTGCCGTGTCACAGCAGGGACTTCTGTCTACTGTGTCACGGAGACGACCAGTTAACACTGTTGATAATTGAAAAAGAAAAGTTACCTAGACGTTTGAAATTTCAATAATCCTCTAGTCTTTAAACACACTAAAAGTGCATGGTTGATCAAAGAAATTTTTTCTTTCAGTAGTTTGTTCCTAAGGTGACTTTTTCACATACATACGACTTTATAACTCAAAAAAGAAAAATATTCACAGGTTAGAACTTTCTTGAAAAGATATCCTTCTGTTAGATAATGCCTCATTCATCAGCAAAGGAGTTAAAAGCACCAGACGGTGAATTTTTGTCAAATTTTTGTCTCTTAATGTCACACAACGTATTTGGCCTATGGATCAGAAGGCATTAAGACTTATTAAACTTCATTACAGAAGAAGCTTGCTTAGCTCTGTTATATCTAATGGTGACAGAATAGCAGATACTATCAAGATAATAGCATTGAAAGATGTTTCTCTACATTTCATTACGGCTTGGGAACGACTGGGCTGGCGACGATAATAAAATGTGGCATATTTTACGAAAAAACAATGAAGACGATGAAGATTTACCTTTAGCTAGGCTTCAGGAAGTTTGGAGACCAAATGTACAGGAAACTGTGATTAACGATACTCTTGACTCATTATATGATCTTGGTCCTTCTGACTACACAATGCAAGATGTTGAAAAATGGAATGTAGACATTTTAAATAATGGGACTGACCGGGGAGCAAATGAGGAGAGTGAGATTTCTGAAGATAGCGACTGTGAATATTTGATTATAACACAACATGAAATTTCCCAATCCGAAGCTATTGCAGTTATCAAAATTGTTTCACCATGGACAGTACAAAAAATGTTGGAATGAATTCAGGAGAGAGCAATCTTCGAAAAATTTGCTAAAATAATTTTCAAACTAAAATTTTTCAAATAACTGCAGATGTATACAAACTGGAGATGTCAAAATGTATGATTATATGTAAACACCTCAAAAAGTCTAGGAACACTTACCAATATCTTTAAAATATGAATTTGATGATTCGAATTTATAGAAATCTTTGGGTTTTGTTAGGATGTATTGTATATAATGTATTCTCAAGAAAACAAAATAATATTTGACTTCTCCAAAGCACCTATTATAAAAAAAAATTTGAAATTTGAAAACGACGACATTTGGTAAAACACAAAAAAAATCCTGAACTAATATTTTCGAAACGATATGGAAGCACTTATATTTTTCAGTACCCAGAAGGTCCACCTCTGTTATTAATGACACTTTGGCAACGTCGAGGCATGCTCAATATTAAATTGTCTATTACATTTTGGCCTAAGTCATTCCAAGCCCCCTGAACTGCTAATCGAAGCTCCTGTTCATGATGGAAGACGTTTTGACGTAGGAGATTTCTTTTTAGGGTTTCCCACACATGCTCGATGGGATTCAGGTCTGGGGAGCAGGATGGCCACGATAGAAGATCGATATCATTCTCTTCAAGAACGTTCAAGACAACTCTTGCACGATGAGGAGGGGCATTATCTTGTTGGAAGAGTCTATTTTGACCCATTGTTTGGAGATACGGTACCACTACAGGTAAAACTATCTCATTTGCGTAAGAATTTCCCTTGAGGTTGTTCTGTATGAAAACGAGGTCAGTTCTTCCACCAAGGCGTATACCTCCCCAAAACATCACTGATCCGCTTCCCTGTTTAACAACTTCTCGAGCATGCTGGAGACGGTTTTGCTTTCCAGTTTCCCTCCATATTCGAATTCTTTCCGAATCGATATAATAACTTAATATAGATTCATCACTGAAGAGAACTGTGGCCCACCTCTCTTGATCCCAGTTTACGTGTTCTTGGTACCAAGCTAAACGAGCAGCGCGATTTCCATGGGTCAGTTGTGGAACTCTTAAAGGACGTCTGGAGTGGAGTTGACCTTCGTGCAGTCGATTTCTCACAGTTTGGTCGGAAATTTGTACATTATGAACTCGTGATAGCTCTTGAGCTAATTGAGATGCTGTGGTAGTACGATCTCTCCTGGCTTGTAAAACCAAAAATCGGTCTTGGGCGACTGTAGTAATCCTGAAACGACCTGTATGGCGTTCTTCTACGCTACCTGTTTCATTGAAACGCGACCATAAACGGTTTATGACACTTGAGCTACTTCCCAGAACCCTGGATACTTCCCGTTGTGAACTCCCAGCTCGGAGCATGCCAACGGCTCGTAACATCTCTTCTCTAGTCAAATGTCGTCTTTCCATGGTCGAATCACAAAACTTGAATCTTTTATTTGTGCTTACAACAGAAACAAAGTGCCAACTAACTGATTTCAAACACTGAATACATGAAATGATTATAAAGCAGCGTCGCATCTGCTGCATTTTTAGTTTTTTATAACTCTACATAATTTGGTGAGAAATTGATGCAGGTGTTCATTTCTTTTAAAAAAACATCCATATTGATCGTTCTGGATACGATATATCGATATTCAGAAGTGTTCCCTAGACTTTTTTGAGGTGTTTATGTATATTCCTAAGAAAAATTGAAGAATATGTAAATCTGTTCTATTTATTTGATTCATACAATAATTGGGGTGAACATGACAAAGGTGTGAACAACCCAGAATTTTTCGAGTTCACTTTATCGCTGGTTTACTATAATCTACAAAAAATCACTAAAATATGCTCTTTTTGGTATTTCAGACCCTTGTGTCCCCTTGAAAACTTTTTACAATACTTTTTAGTGACAAGCAAAAGATTTTCATCAAAATGAAACAATGTGAATTCATTGATATTAGTAAGTGTTCCCTAAAATTTTTTGAGGTGTTTATAATATATAAATAATTATCGCAAAGGGCGTTCGATGGTACGCAAGCTAGTCTTATTTGTAAAGTGGTATATGGATTATTCTAAATCTAAACTGACATTTCATCCCAACAGAATCATCGAAACACCGAAATCGTCATCTCATCACGTTCTTGGATTATTCAAAACACATTCGCCCAGGTCAGGAATGCAATGAACGCGTATCCATCATTCCCAGACTGGCGGTAAACAAATAGGAGGAGATTTAAAAAATTTAAAATTAAAATGACCAGTCATCCGGAGCGAACGCGAATATTATTCGGTGTGTAATTTTGGCGATTGCATTTTGGACCCCGCGAGCCCCTTCGGTAATGCTGACCAGGTAAAAAGTCTCATTAGGCTATATGCACAAATGGGACCGCGTTGTCTAGACAAAAGTCAAGGTCGATCAGATAGCGTCGTTTCTCGGAACAGTCACTCTGCCTTCAGCGAAAATTTGTAAACACCATTAATAATATGCCTTCCTCCCATGACCCCCCTTTCCCCTGAAACAACGCGTATTCCGAGATTTTTTCAACGTAGTGAACGATGATTAATTTCTGCACCTGTTAGCTCTATTTGCTGGGTGAGAAATTCATGGCATTTGACATTTTTTTAATTTAATAACTTTGAATATTATATTTTCAAAAATACAGAATGTATTCCAACGAAAATTTGACACTCCTCTAACTCTGGAATGTGATACTAGCGAAAAATGAGTGAATTTTGATTTGTTGGAGACTGTTTTAAAGGTTGAATTGGAGTAAGTGAAATCAAGCACCTACCCTCAGCATAATCGAATTCAAAACTTATTGAAAGAAAAAGGGTTTTAGTCGGCAGCTATGTGAAATACTGGAAATAGAGATAAATGACCCCCACCCAACTCCATTTTCGATTTTCTCTTGGATGAATATCATAAGTGAATTTGGATGAAATAGGAAGAGTATTTTTTTTCTCTTTCAAAAGATAAGTGCAACATTATCCATCAGAAAATTGCACACAAGTACGGACTTCTGAATACCTTCCAGCCATATTACAAGTATCAACCGGCGCCCGTATTAGAAAATAACTCTATCAGATTATACTACGATAGGCCTGATATCACTGACAGAATGGTGACGAATAATAGGCCGGACATAGTGGTGTATGATAAGAGAGCCAGAACAGCAATGCTGGTGGATGTCGCCATACCGAATAATAACAATGTTCTGAATAAGTTCCAGGAGAAAAAGTCCAAATACACAGACCTTGCTATTGAGATCAAGCAGATGTGGCACCTCGAGAAAATAGATATTGTTCCTGTCATCGTATCCTCCACTGGGTCAATACCCAAAACTTTGCATGATAGCCTTAAGAAATTAGAATTGCATAAGAATACCTATATAGAAATGCAAAAAGCTGTAATTCTTAATACATGTAGGATACTTAGGAAATTTATGTCAAGTATATTGTAATCGAGCCTATTCCCTTTGATTGCTGAATCTGGGAAAGGTAAATTATATCCAGCTAACAGCTGAGATAGTGCATAAGTCCACGATAATAAATAATAATAATAACCCCTCAGGGGCTCAGGAACATTGTTTCTGAGTACGGGCTTAGCGAACCCGAGGTACCCAAGCTGAGCCTGGCAATAAGTATAAAATGTAACTTATCCAATGATGTACAATCTAAGGAACAAACGGGTGAATCGACATTGTACCACCATAACCTCTTGTCGCGTTCAAGATTTAGGAAGAGGGTCTTGTTCGGAAAGTGAGTCACAGTCTCTCTCGGTTAGCGACGGAAGCAGCGTGATATCGAATAGGGATACTGCAACACAAAACCAAGTGGGAAACAACATCCATACCTCCCAACCGTCCCTTGATGTTTCAACGGTAGCGCAAGCTGTTATGCCTACGACCACGAGAGCCGGACTCCCTAGGAAACGCATGAAGTGGACCCCAGAAATGAATGCCTTCATTATGCGTTCCTATTACAAGATTACGAACTTGGAATCAGAAATGACAGCTTACAGATACGCGTTACATTTTGCATTCGTAGAAAACTATCCGGAATTACAGCACATATCCGAACAGAGAATTTCAGATCAACGAAGAACAATCGTTAAAAACAGGCTACTTTCTTCAGAACCGCTGCAAAGCATACGAGAAGAGGTCATAATGGAGCTCAGAAGTGAAGATGATACTCATAACGGTATACCTACCGTCAATGAAAGTGCAACTAAAAGACCTAAACTGCCCAAACTCAAGACGAACAAGAACACCAATATCATCCTAGCAAGCGTAAACTCAGTGTTTGAAGAATACACTGACCAGAACACCTTGGAGAAAATTCACTCTTTGATTTACTGTGGAGCAGTAGCGATTCTTCGACTTCACAAACAACAAATCTCCACAACTCTGATTCAAGCTGAGCCAAAAAGCGTCAGAAAACCACCATGGCAAAAACGACTGGAGAAGGATATTAATAATATTAGAGCAGAAATCGGTCACCTCACAGAATTCCTGAGAAACAGAAAACCCTCAAGGCGCTTGAAATCACATATCCGCAAAATTTATAGGAAAATTGGTACGAACACAAAATACCCTGATCACAAACAACACGACAGAACTGGATGATATTCAAAGGCAGACCCGAACGATGCTAACAAAGTACAACAACCATCATCTAAAATCGTCTGTGATACGAACAACTTTGAAGCGGAAAGAAGGAGGACGCGGATTAATAGATGTTGTCAATTTACACACCGAACAGATAAAAAATCTCAGAGAATTTTTCTCAGCAAAAGCTCTCACTTCTGACCTCCACAGAGTGGTATCGTTGGCTGATAAGGGATATACACCTCTAAATCTGGCTACCAGAGATGACCTGCTGAATCTACCGTTCCTATCAGATACTGAGAAACAAGAGCAATGGTCAAGAAAGGAATTGCATGGACATCACCATGAGATTAATCAACCACACATCGACAAAGAAGCCTCCAACAAATAGTTGATGAAAGGAGAATTATTCGCGGAAACAGACAGAGGGATTCCTTATGGCCTTCCAAGACCAAGTGATTGCTACAAACAACTACAAAAAATTTAGTATGAAGGACGGAACATTACAAACAGATAGGTGCAGAAAATGCCATATAAGATCGGAGACTATACAGCATATTACGTCCGGATGCGAACAACTGGCCAATACGGAGTATCTTCACAGGCATAATCAAGTGTGCAACATTATCCACCAGAAACTTGCACACAAGTACGGACTTCTGAACACCTTCCAGCCATATTACAAGTATCAACCGGCGCCCGTATTGGAAAATGACTCTATCAGATTATACTACGACAGGCCTGTTATCACACGCCAGACATAGTGGTGTATGACAAGAGAGCCAGAACAGCAATGCTGGTAGATGTCGCCATACCGAATAATAACAACGTGCTGAATAAGTTCCAGGAGAAAAAGTCCAAATACAGAGACCTTGCTTTTGAGATCAAGCAGATGTGGCACCTCGAGAAAATAGATATTGTTCCTGCCATCGTATCCTCGACTGGATTAATACCCAAAACTTTGCATGATAGCCTTAAGAAATTTGAATTGCATAAGAATACCTATATAGAAATGCAAAAAGCTGTGATTCTTAATATATGTAGGATAGTTAGGAAATTTATGTCAAGTATATTGTAATCGAGCCTATTCCCTTTGATTGCTAAATCTGGGAAAGGTAAATCAGCCAGAATAGCAATGCTGGTGGATGTCGCCATACCGAATAGTAACAACGTGTTGAATAAGTTTTTCAGTGGCTCACTCTGTATCTTCTACAGTTTTCAATCAAAAATGAAAATTCTTTCACGGGAATGCAGACAAAGATAATACCTTTCTTTCGAGTTATCACTCGACCCATCTACCCTCTTCCAAACTTTCAAGGGTTATCACTCTTGCTCCAGGGGTTGAAATTCGAGATGAGGATGGTACTTGATGATGACTGCCATTGATCAGCATGGATCTGTTCTATTTTACCTCACTGAAACTTGAATAGTCTCAGGGAAATAGTCTTCCCTATCTTTCAGTTGCTCACCCTGTATTTTTTACAGTTTTCAATTAAAAATGGAAATTCGTTCAAGGCAATGTAGACAAAGATACCACCTTTCTTTTGAGTCATCACTTTTTCCTATTCAAAATGTTCCAGGATTGCAACCCCTGCTTAGGGGGTTGATATTTCAGGCAAGTTTTGCACCCCAAAAGATGCCCCCCTTGAAACAAAAATTGACCTGTTTTTGCGTTTTGATCCGAAATGAATATCTTGGTAGATATAGCCTTTGTTTAGTTTTCGTTGAAGCACCCTGTATTTGGCTGAAAGCTATATGTAATTGTTTCTGTTTCACTATTTTATCAATTAAGCCACTATCAAAACCGTGGTTGTGAGCTATAGTTTTGAAGGTTACAATTTCTGTTTTACAATTTTTCAATGATAAAGGTAACGAAAATGCTATAAGGATTATTGAATTGTATATGATTTAGGGCAGTTAGAATCCTTGGGAATATGTATATCTGATCAAATAGGTTTTCTGGAGATGATGAAGTTATTTTTGCTATTTGAGTGGAAAATTGAGAGATCTGAAAATGATATCCTCTTTTTCGAATTTAAATTTCACTTTCGGATGGATACTGTTTATGAATTCAAGAAAATGATCAAATTGTCTAGGTGTACCATTTAGGTAAATCATCGACGTATCTATAACAAAATTGAATTTTAACAGGCAAGTTAGAACTTAGTACGTTGATTTCTATGCTGGATATGTATAACGTATGTCATAAAAGTCTTGGGAAAAAATTCGAATAGATAATGTCGGATTCTGGGAATCGCTTGAGTGTCAATCTTTCGGAGGAGATGTAAAGCTGTCGGTCCTGTCCAACAGAGATGTGTTGGACATTGAAGATCCCTTCCCTCGACACGAGAGGGGTTCGGCAAAATTCCCGGGTTAGTGAGGTGACAGAATTCCCGGCGTGTCATTAGCCGAAAGGCAGAAATAGAGCACGTTAAAGGAAGAACAAACAAACAAACTCTATAAAATCGTATTTAAATGATTGATAGGGGCCTGTTCTGCTCAATGGCACGCAATTTTCTCCGAACACCGCTCATCAGTCTCTGGACAACATCCACATCGATTTCTCGTATTTTCTGAAAGATTCTCTGTCTCAAACCTTATCCCCATCCATTGCCATAGACTTTCCTTATCAGTAAACCCCGAAAATCTTCGATTGGTCTTACTTGCGGAACGTTTGGGGGGTTATCTCCGCGAGGTATAAATGGTATGTTATTAGCCTCTAACCAATCTCTCGTAACTCGCGCATAATGGGAAAACGCCAAGTCTGGCCAAAACATTATTTCGAAAATCAGCGTGATAGGTATTAATGAAATCTAACAATTTTGGGAGACATCTTTGAGTATATAGGTTTGCATCAACAGCTTCGCCTCTCACATGCCCTACATATGGTCTTGAACCCCAGCCTCAGAAATAGCACACCAATCCAAAACCTTGTCTTCAAATGTTTTCTTTGTTTTGAATTCTACTTCGTTTGGACAGTCTTTTATGTTATTTGTATAGAAACCAGCATTACAGTTGATTTCAGAATGGGATAATGCTTCATCATTCAAAATTATGGTTCTGTCATTTGCGAAGTGAATTCTTCTTAAGGCGCGGCAACATCTGGGGATATTTTCCAATTGATTCTGGGTGTATTTTGGACACTTACATTCCGCATTCAGTAATTCTCGCCTTATTGTCTCTTGAGCAAAGTACGAAATCTTCTGGATAATTTTCGTAATGGTTTTCCTACTGTGTCTCTTGCTCTTTCCAAGAGCCTGTTTCTACGGATTTCATTCAGAGCCTTCGGTCGACCACTTTTTGGCAAATTCAAGCATGGTATTCCTTGATCACATTCACTTATAACCCGATAAATAGTTGTCTTAGAAATATTCTGACGACGAAAAATGTTGATGATTTCACGCTTAGGAACTCGCCCAACTAAATTGTAAATACTTCTTCGAAGTTCTAATTTGTGAGCCATTTTAGCGAACTTATTCAGACTTTTGACAGAAAGAATACACAATATGAATCATAAATGAAAATCTGTTGATCACGGCAACTAGATCTTCCACGAATTGCGGGAACTATCCTATGAAAAAACTTTTCCCAAGACTTTCGTGACATACGTTATATCTGCTAAAAGGGGTGACCCCATTGTCAGATCGCTTGGTTGTTCATATATATTTTCATAAAATTGAATATAATTAACATGTGATTGTTTTAAAATATCAGACGCTAAGTTGATACTTTCATTTCTCGGAATGTTTGAAAACATGTTGTCCTTTAATTTTTTTCGTTTATTTATTTATTTTGACAGTTGCTAGAGTTGAACCATTGTCTGCTCGATTTGTTTATTAAATTAACGATCAGTTTAATGACTTTTGAAGTCATTGCTGTAAGAAAAAATAGCTAATTTTACTAACGAATTGGCTGATATCCATTATATGTCGGTCTGGTTGACGGAAACACAACAGAAGCTAGGAGATTATATCAGGTGCGCTTTCCAAATCGAGTAACATCAGGAAGGCGAACATTTTCATATATCCACAGAAGGTTGAGGGAAACTGGTACTTTTATTGCAAATAATTATTTGAATGGTGCAACTGAAACTATAGGAACTTCAGATATTGAGGAAGCAATTTTGAATTGTATTAATTTGAATCCTCATGCGAGTACAAGAAAAATTGGAAATCAGTTGACTATTTCACATGTTCTAGTTTGGAGAATTCTCCACGACTTTTTATTGTACCCGTTTCATATTCAACCCATCCAACCTCGACTTCCTCGGATTTTCCTTCAAGACTGAATTTCTGCCGATGGTTCTTAGATAAAATTAGAGAAAATGCTCATTTTGATAGTAAAATAATGTTCACAGACAAAGCAAACTTTTTGGGAACTGCTATCACAAATTTTCACAATAATCATTATTGGGCTGAGGAAAACCCCCATTTGATTGAAGAATCTCTTCATCAAGAACAATTCTCACCAAGTGTCTGGGTCGAAATAATTGTAAATTATTTGATTGGGCCATTTTTTTTGCCCAACAGACTAAACAGTCCCGCTTATCGGCAATTTCTTGAGGAGGAGTTACCTTTATTGCTCGAGGATGTGCCACATTTGGTGAGAAACATAATGTGGTTCATTCATGACGGGGCACCAGTACATTTTAGTGGAAAAACTAGGGAATTCTTGAATAATAAACACCTCAAAAAAGTCTAGGGAACACTTACCAATATTTTTAAAATATGAATTTGATGATTCGAATTTATAGAAATCTTTCGGCTTTTGTTAGGATATATTGTATATAATGTATTCTCAAGAAAACAAAATAAAACTTGACTTCTCCAAAGCACCTATTATAAAAAAAAATTTGAAATTTGAAAATGACGAAATTTGGTAAAACAAAAAAAAAATTCTGAACTAATATTTTCGAAACGATATGGAAGTACTTATATTTTTCAGTACCCAGAAGGTCCACCTCTGTTATTAATGACACTTTGGCATCGTCGCGGCATGCTCAATATTAAATTGTCTATTACTCTTTGGCCTGAATCATTCCAAGCCCCCTGAACTGCTAATCGAAGCTCCTGTTCATGATGGAAGACGTTTTGACGCAGGAGATTTCTTTTTAGGGTGTCCCACACATGCTCGATGGGATTCAGATCTGGGGCGCAGAATGGCCACGGTAGAAGATCGATATCATTCTCTTCAAGAACCTTCAAGACAACTCTTGCACGATGAGGAGGGGCATTATCTTGTTGGAAAAGAGGATTGTGACCCATTGTTTGGAGATACGGTACCACTACAGGTAAAACTATCTCATTTGCATAAGAAATTTCCGTGAGGTTGTTGTGTATGAAAACGAGGTCAGTTCTTCCCCCAAGGCGTATACCTCCCCAAAACATCACTGATCCGCCTCCCTGTCTAACAACTTCTCGAGCATGCTGGAGACGGTTTTGCCTTCCAGGTTCCCTCCATATTCGAATTCTTCACGAATCGGAATAATAACTAAATCTAGATTCATCACTGAAGAGAACTGTGACCCAGTTCACGTGTTTTTGGCACAAAGCTAAACGAGCAGCGCGATTTCCATGGGTCAGTTGTGGAACTCTTAAAGGACGTCTGCAGTGAAGTTGACCTTCGTGCAGTCGATTTCTCACAGTTTGGTCGGAAATTTGTACATTATGAACTTGTGATAGCTCTTGAGCTAATTGAGATGCTGTGGTAGTACGATCTCTCCTGGCTTGTAAAACCAAAAATCGGTCTTGGGCGACTGTAGTAATCCTGAAACGACCTGTATGGCGTTCTTCTACGCTACCTGTTTCATTGAAACGCGACCATAAACGGTTTATGACACTTGGGCTACTTCCCAGAACCCTGGATACTTCCCGTTGTGAGCTCCCAGCTTGGAGCATGCCAACGGCTCGTAACATCTCTTCTCTAGTCAAATGACGTCTTTCCATGATCGAATCACAGAACTTGAATCTTTTATTTGCGCTTACAACAGAAACAAAGTGCCAACTAACTGATTTCAAACACTGTTTGTTGCTTGTTTTTCCTTTAACGTGCTCTATTTCTGCCTTTCGGCTAATAACACGCCGGGAAATTCTGTCACCTCACTAACCCGGGAATTTTTCCGAACCCCTCTCGTGTCGAGGAAAGGGATCTTTAATGTCCAATACATCTCTGTTAGACAGGACCGACAGCTTTACATCTCCTCCGAAAGATGGACACTCAAGCGATTCCCAGAATCCGAAAAATCGCACCGACTTTGTGGGGATTGAACCCAGGTAACTCTGCGTAGGAGACGAGCATCATATCCCATACGCCACCGAGCCGGCTGATTTCAAACACTGAATACATGAAATGATTATAAATCAGCGTCGCATCTGCTGCATTTTTAGTTTTTAACAAAAAAAAACTGAAATCTGTTGCGGCACTCTACATAATTTGGTGAGAAATTGATGCAGGTGTTCATTTCTTAAAGGAAATCATCCATATTGATCGTTCTGGATACGATATATCGATATTCAGAAGTGTTCCCTAGACTTTTTTGAGGTGTTTACATTCAGCAACCGATGAATAGGTCGGGGTGGGCCAGAACCATGGCCTCCTAGGTCCCCAGACTTAAATAGTTTAGACTTTTTCTTATGGGGATATCTCAAAAAGAAAAAAAGGATTAAGAAATCGAATAATGACTCCTTGTGACACGATAAGAAATACCCCAGGAATATTTCAAAGAGTGCGTGATAATATGTGAAGAAGGACAGAGGCCTGTATTCTTGCAGGTGGAGGTCACTTCCAGCAATTTATTTAGTTCTTAATTGTTCTTTTTTTTAGTTTGATATTTAATAAGTATAAGTTGAGTCTCAGAAGACGAGCTATCAAAATAAAAGAAAATTTTGGGCATACCTATCGAGTATTTCTATTATTTTTGTTATTTAGCGAATAACATACAATTCAAATAATTCAAATTCAATAATTTTTCACTCGAAAACGGTTGGAGATACGAAAAAATGACAAGTGTCCAAAAAGTTTCTAAATTGAACAAAGATGAGGAAAATTGTTGTACGTTTATCAGTGGCGTACTGCAAAAAAATTTGAAAGGGCGAAAGGAGACATGGCCTCGGAAAAGAAAATCCCTTGTGAATTTCAGTCAAAATCTAGGACGTTTAATGATGGAGGCTGTAAAAAATAGCTTGCATTCCAAGTTTGGGCTGAACATCGGAAAAACTGCAGGAGTTTCGAAGAAAAAACAATTTTTTCTGGAAATTTCAACACCCTGTAGCTCCGTAACGAAGCTTTTGCGGACCTATGTTTATATAAACTTTTTTCTTAAAATTGCGCGTAGATTTACCCCCTCAAGTTGTGACGTATTATTCTGTAACACCCTGTATAGCTTGTAAGTAATTTCTGAATTTTAACTGTGGGATCATCAGGAATTTCTACTAATTCGTTTTTCAATAAAATTCTTCATCTTGTCTATATATTCTGATTTTTTTTTATATAACTGTGGCGTCCGATTTATCGGCTTTAGTGTTTACCAAATGTTGCAAATAACGATATATTCATACACACAACCAAATTTATATCGAATCACCTCAGGGATTTTGGATATTTCGAAGGATTGTTAGAATTGATCCTTTTTGAGATATTTCAATTGAAAAATGAAATTCAAAATATTCAAGGATTGCAACCCCTGCTTCGGGGGTTGATATTTCAGGCAAGTTTTGTACCTCAAAAGATGTCCCCCTTGAAACAAAAATTGACCTGTTTTTGCGTTTTGATTAGAAATGAATATCTTGGTAGATATAGCCTCTGTTTAGTTTTCGTTGAAGCACCCTGTATATTAAATTAATTTATTTGCTGGTAGCACAACATAGTAAAACATTCCATTTGTGTATTTTAATCCTAGGAACAAACATCTCCACACCTATCATAAGAATATTATAAAAGATTTCAATCATATCAACATCTACGTAATCCTCTAAAAGTTTATTCTAAGCAACGTTAGAAAAGAAAAAATTATAGGCTATGAAGTCATAGCCTCTGGAAGGCTCACACGGAAACTTATATATTATTTTTTTTCGCCTGATGTGAGCAAGTTTCAATGTAAAAAACATCAATCAATCAAATCAATTAAAATTGAAGATATCAATTGTTAATAACTTTAAGCACAAAATGTTTCTGCATATTCTTGTTCCTGCATAATATTCCGGAAATTCCATATCAATTCTATTCTGTTACACACCGAAAAAAATATGAAATTCAATTCCAAAACGACAACGTTGTTCGCACGAGGCTGAAACAAAGTCAAGGTTGACGACGGTGCCTAAGAAAAGAAACGAAAAACGAATAGAAGGAGAGACCGTTGTGCTGCATTTAACGTGGCCTTGATCTTGAATAATCCGGTTACTAAGTCGACTTGCATTCGGATTAGGCAATTCCGGTCAAAAATCTGCACATTGAAAACCTGCATAGGAACCACAGGGTTTATGTATCGCAGCGTGCCCACATTGAATACAATTTAGTATGCAGGAATTCGCAGAAACACGATCTGTGAAAGATAGAAAACGTACGTCGAGATAAAATCTACATTGGAACTTGATGGATGGAACGGGTCAGCCCTATCAATTTGCCAAATATGTGAAGTGGAATTTTCACAACTTCAGCTATTCCTTATGGATAATTGTGTGAAAATTAGATTTGTTGTAGTGTCTTGATTACAACGATTGAATGTTTAACTTTTGGATTTTATTCACCTTTAATATTATACAAAGATAAATCTATCTTAGTGAAGCGCTGTAAATATTTTCATTTAGCCTAGAAATCCATCGAAGTGCCATATTCTAAGAGTTTGAATTACTCTTTATGAAGATCTTCGTGTTACAGAGGTGGAAACTAGACATCATCTGAAAAGACAAAGAACATACACCTTGTTTACATAATATACTAAAAATGCATTCTACGTAGTTATTATACGAAAGAAAATGTTCATTTTTGTTTTAGGATACTCTTCAAGCTAAGACCGACCTTTAGTAACTTAGAGAGGCATCATAAAACGGTTCATAAAAACTATGAAAAGGATATTCCGCTACAGAGTGAATTAAGAAAACGAGAAGTACGTGATTTGATATCTTGTTTGAAAAAAGAACAAACCATGTTCACAAGACCAGCCAAACAATCAAAAGCTACTACGATCGCGTAATTTAAAATATCTCATATATTGGCGAAACACAAGAAACCATTCGAAGATGGATAGGTTGTGAAGGAAGCATTTATTGAAGAGGGTGAGACTTATTTTTTTAAGTCAGTTCTTTGTCATAATTATTGTTATCAATTGTTAATTATTGTTTTTGTTCTCTACATTTTCATTAAATAATTTTTTTCTGTAATTGAAACGAGGGTCATGCTAGCTTCAATTTTTAAGTAGATAACGAATAATAATAATAATAATAATGATAATCGTTAAAAACAGGCTACTTTCTTCAGAAACGCTGCAAAGCATACGAGAAGACGTCATAATGGAACTTAGAAGCGAAAATGATACTCATAACGGTATACCTGCTGGAGTCAATGAAAGTGTTACAGATAACATCGAAGCCACGGAAACGAATATTAACATGGAACGCCCTCCTGAGCAGAATCAGCAGGACGAATATATGTATTTAGCAAGATCGGAACTCAACAGAGCAATAACTGAATTCAGTGGTAGTAACCCAACTAAAAGACCTAAACTGCCCAAACTCAAGACGAACAAGAACACCAATATTATCCTAGCAAGCGTGAATTCAGTGTTTGAAGAATATACCGACCAGAACACCTTGGAGAAGATTCACACTTTGATTTACTGTGGAGCAGTAGCGGTTCTTCGACTTCACAAACAACAAATCTCCACAACTCTGATTCAAGCTGAGCCAAAAAGTGTCCGAAAACCACCATGGCAAAAACGACTGGAGAGGGATATTGATAATATTAGAGCAGAAATCGGTCGCCTCACAGAATTCCTGAGAAACAGAAAACCCTCAAGGCGCTTTAAATCACATATACGCAAAATTTATAGGAAAATTGGTACGAACACAAAACACCCTGATCACAAACAACACATCGACGTGTATATGGACACTTTGAAACAGAAACTCCAAGCAAAAGCAAAGAGGCTTTCAAGATACGTCAAGTGTACTGAAAGGAAACACCAAAACCAAAGGTTCCTCCAAAACGCAGCCAATTTTCATAAGGGAAATAACAAAACTGCGACCAACAATAACAGAGAAGTACCTGACGCACAGTGCTTGACCGACTATTGGTCATCACTATGGTCGAACCCCAAAGAACACAATAGAGATGCGGAATGGATCACGAATGAAAAAGAACGCCTCGATATCAGACATATGGACTTCGATGGAATAACGGAGGAAGAAATCACAACAGTAGTTCGAGCGACCAACAATTGGAAGGCCACAGGTATAGATAATATCCACAACTACTGGTACAAGAAGTTTGATAAGCTCCATGGAGCCCTAGCGAAACAGCTCACATATGTTCTTCAACATCCCAAGAAAACACCCACTTTCCTAACGCAAGGCTTAACATATATGCTACCTAAGAGCGATAGAACACAGGATCCGTCCCAATATAGGCCAATCACGTGCCTGCCAACACTCTACAAAATACTCACCTCATGCATATCCAATCGAATATACCAACACCTTGACGACAACAATATATTAGCAGAGGAGCAGAAAGGATGTAGAAAGAAACACCACGGGTGCAAGGAACAACTCATCATCGATTCTGTGATAATGAAACAGGCACACGTAGGGCATCGCAATGTTCATTCTGCTTTTCTCGATTATCTGAAGGCATTCGATAGTACCGCCCATTCTTGGCTTGTTGAAGTATTGCAGATATACAAAATTCACCCATCCCTGGTAGAGTTCTTGAAGACAACAATGACACACTGGCGCACGTCTCTGCAGGTCAACATGAACAATAAATCAATTAAAACCGACGAGATACCCATACGTCGTGAAATTTTTCAAGGAGACTCTTTGAGTCCACTATGGTTCTGTTTGGCAATGAACCCATTGTCCTCAATGCTCAATAGAACAGGATACGGATTTAGGATAAAAGCAGAAAGGAATTATCATACAATCTCCCACCTGCTGTATATGGATGACATCAAATTATATGCTTCGAACAAGAAGCAATTGGATGATTTGCTGAAAACTGTCAGTGAGTTCTCGGAAGATGTTCATATGAAATTCGGGATTGAAAAATGTAAGACCCTGAACATTCAAAGAGGGAAAGTCATAGATGGTGAAACACAACTTCCAAACGGTGATATTATACAGTGCATGAGAGATGGCGAAACATACAAATATCTGGGATACCAACAAGCCAGATTGCTAGACCAAAAACAATCAAAGGAGAAGATTCGTTCAGAATACAGTCAGCGTCTGAAGTCTGTGCTGAAATCGATGTTGAACTCGGGGAATTTAGTCAAGGCAATTAACACCTACGCCTTTCCAGTGTTACTTTACTCATTTGGAATAATCAGATGGACTAAGACAGAACTGGATGAGATTCAAAGGCAGACCCGAACGATGCTAACAAAGTACAACAACCATCATCCAAAATCGTCTGTGATACGAACAACTTTGAAGCGGAAAGAAGGAGGACGCGGATTGATAGATGTAGTCAATTTACACACCGAACAGATAAAAAATCTCAGAGAATTCTTCTCAGAAAAAGCTCTCACTTCTGACCTACATAGAGTGATATCGTTGGCTGATAGGGGATATACACCTCTAAATCTTGCTACCAGAGATGACCTGCTGAATCTACCATTCCTATCAGATACTTAAAAACAAGAGCAATGGTCAAGAAACGAATTGCATGGACGACATCACCATGAGATTAATCAACCACACATCGACAAAGAAGCCTCCAACAAATGGTTGATGAAAGGAGAATTATTCGCGGAAACAGAGGGATTCCTTATGGCCATCCAAGACCAAGTGATCGCTACAAACAACTACAAAAAATTTATTATGAAGGACGGAACATTACAAACAGATAGGTGCAGAAAATGCCATATAAGATCGGAGACTATACAGCATATTACGTCCGGATGTGAACAACTGGCCAATACAGACTATCTTCACAGGCATAATCAAGTGTGCAACATTATCCATCAAAACTTGCACACAAGTACGGACTTCTGAATACATTCCAGCCATATTACAAGTATCAACCGGCGCCCGTATTGGAAAATGACTCTATCAGATTATACTACGATAGGCCTATTATCACTGACAGAATGGTGACGAATAATAGGCCGGACATAGTGGTGTATGATAAGAGAGCCAAAACAGCAATGCTGGTGGATGTCGCCATACCGAATAATAACAACGTGCTGAATATGTTCCAGGAGAAAAAGTCCAAATACACAGACCTTGCTATTGAGATCAAGCAGATGTGGCACCTCGTGAAAATAGATATTGTTCCTGTCATCGTATCCTCCACTGGGTTAATACCCAAAACTTTGCATGATAGCCTTAAGAAATTAGAATTGCATAAGAATACCTATGTAGAAATGCAAAAAGCTGTTATTCTTAACACATGTAGAATAGTTAGGAAATTTATGTCAAGTATATTGTAATCGAGCCTATTCCCTTTGATTGCTGAAAAGGTAGGAAAGGTAAATTATATCCAGCTAACAGCTGAGATAGTGCATAAGTCCACGATAATAAATAATGATCTAACTAACTAAATAAGCATATACTCCAGAAGATAAAGAACAGGAAGACGAAAATTATGTAGAGGAAGTAGCAACTAATATAGCTTTTAACGAAAAATCCTTCTAACAATATCAAAAATATTATGGAAATTGTATGAAAAAGAAGTGAAACTTCCATCAAACCTGAAAGAATAAGAAACAGTGATGAAATTCAACAGAAAGTTAACTATAATGCCAAAAAAAGAACTCATCAATATAATAAATGGAGCCATGAAAGGAATTTTAGAAAATATACAGCTGTAATAATTTTAAATAATATGATATATGTAATCACACTTACTATACAAAATATACTACGAATTCAAATGTATTCAGAAGAAGTTTAGATATGTTGTAGAATTATTCTTCTGACAATCCACCAGCACTAAGGAATGCTTGTGAACAATCGAATTGAAAATGGCATTCATAGAAATAAAACTGATAATGAAACCATTGGTCTGTGAAAGCTTTATTTGAAGGTACCTAGTGGTAGGCGAACCGTTGTTTCAACGAGGAAATTCTCAAATAACGGCCATGGATCGCCGCTGTTGCTTGTGGTCGTCCTTGCCCTGGTCTCCTTTCATGACAACCAGTCTACCTGTACCTGTGGATCATTCTGGAAACAGTTGAATGGAACATCCCTTTCAACAAGAACAAACGTTACTCCCAAAAATTGATTAACAACTGCTGCTAACAGTATGTAATGATTTTCTACGAAATCTCAATTTATTTCTTTCATTTAATTTTTCATGAAAGGAACATGTGCGACAAGAAAAAACATCGAAACTTTTTGGCATACTTCCAGATATATCCGAAAAAAAATTGTAGATTTCAAACCTAAGAAAAGGAAGATAAATGTAGAGGAGCCACCATGGAAGAAGTGGATGCAAAAGCAAATCTATAAACTGAGAAAAGAACAATACTGAAAAAGTATGCGGGAAAAAAAAGATGTTCAATACTGGAGAAGTATATGGGAATAAGATGTTTGGCATAGAAAAACAGCACATTGGATTGATAAAAAATATGCAAAGACTGCCATTATAAAGCGAATGAAATTAAAACAATAGAACTAAAAACTGAAATGCTGCTGTAAAGAGATCAATATCTGTCACAGAATCGACAAATTCTCGAAAGACATGACTGACGACCGTAATATATGAGATGGAAGTAAATATTTAAAATGTTGTTATTTCTAATAGTTACTAGAGGGACGCGAAGCGAACAAAGTAATAGAATATATGGGCACTTTATGTGAGAGTTCATTACCTTAAAGGTAAATAAATGGTCTAGGTGATACTCATAGCTATTGGCGTCATAAACAATTCCACTCCTGAAATACATTAGTTTAATACAATTTCCCTATATCATCTGAATCTTACTTATGTGAGTGACATAGAGAGGTGACAATACAGTACAACAGTATTCTATGATGGGACGAACAAAAGAAACATACAGGAAAATGAGTTAGCGCATATTAGAAAAAGATCTGGTTGATCGGGAAGTGAATCCAAGCACTTTGTTTGCGTAAACAACTATAAAATCAATGTGCAGAGTAAAAGATAACTTCGACTCTAGATGAATACCCAAATCCTTGACGAAACGAACCGTTTCCAAGGGAACACATACGATCCTATACGTAAAACTATGCGGCTGTAGTTAAACAGAAAATTTAACATGTTTGGCACTTAAAAATGATTTGACTCAATCCATTTGTATTACACCATCTACTGAAAGAATTTAAATTCTCTTGGAAATAATTTGATCTTAGCTTGTTCGAATAGATTTAAAAATCACAATCATCCGTAAAGACCAAAAATTTGCTGTAGCTAGAAACTTCCTCCAGATCATTAATGGATAAATGGAATAATATTGGACCTAGGTGGGTACCCTGGTCAACACCGGATGAAACATCAAAGGGAACAGAGAAAAAAATCAATGCGCATAATAGGCTGAGAACGATCAGAGAGAAAATCACGCATAACCTGCAATAAGAAGCCTATCGAATCCTTTGTTAATATCAGTATATACAGGGTGTTACATAATAGTATGTCAGAACTTGTGGGGGTAAATGTACGTGCAATTTTAAGACAAAAAGTTTATATAAACATAGGTCCGCAAAAGCTTCGTTATGAAGCTACAGGCTGTTGAAATTTCCGGAAAAAAATTGTTTTCTTTTCTTCAAAACTCCTGCAGTTTTCGAGATATTCGGCCCAAATTTGGAATGCAAGGTATTTTTTACAGCCTCCATCATTACACATCCTAGATTTTAACTGAAATTCACAAGGAGTTTTCTTTTCCGAGGTCATGTCTCCTTTTGCCCTCTCAAACTTTTTTGCAGGACGTCACTGATCAGCGTACAATCAATTTTCGTCATCTTCGTTCAATTTAGAACCTTTTTTGACACTTGTAATTTTTTCGTGTCTTCAACCGTTTTCGAGTGAAAAATTATTGAATTTTAATTATTTGAATTGTATGTTATTCGCTTAATAAAAAATAATAGGAATACTCGATAGGTATGCCCAAAATTTTCTTTCATTTTGATAGCTCGTATTCTGAGACTCAACTTATACTTATTCAATATCAAACTAAAAAAAGAACAATTAAAAACTAAATAAATTGCTGGAAGTGACCTCCACCTGCAAGAATACAGGCCTCTGTTCTTCTTCGCATATTATCACCCACTCTTTGAAATATTCCTGGGGTATTTCTTATCGTGTCACAAGAGGTTATAATTCGATTTCTTAATTCTTCTACAGTGTTCACTAGAGTGGTATAAACTAAACTTTTGAGATATCCCCATAGGAAACAGTCTAAACTATTTAAGTCTAGGGACCTAGTAGGCCATGGTTCTGGCCCACCCCGACCAATCCATCGGTTGTTGAAAGTAATATTCAAGAATTCCCTAGCTTCTCCACTAAAATGTGCTGGTGCCCCGAAATGCATGAAGCACATTATGTTTCTCCCCAAATGTGGCACATCCTCGAGCAATAAAGGTAACTCCTCCTCAAGGAATTGCCGATAAGCGGGACTGTTTAGTCTGTTAGGCAAAAAAAATTGCTTAATCAAATAATTTCCAATTATTCCGACCCAGACATTTAGTGCGAATTGTTCTATGAAATTCTTCAATCAAAAGGTGGTTTTCCTCAGCCCAATAACGATTATTGTAAAAATTTGTGATAGCAGTTCCCGAAAAGTTTGCTTCGTCTGTGAACATTATTTCACTATCAAAATGAGCATTTTCTCTAATTTTATCTAGGAACCATCGGCAGAAATTCCGTCTTGAAGGAAAATCTCGAGGAAGTACAGTCTGGACGCGTTGAATATGAAACGGGTGCAATAAAAATTCGTGGAGAATCCTCCAAACTAAAACATGTGAAATATTCAACGAATTTCCAATTTTTCTTGTACTCACATGAGCATTCAAATCAATATAATTCAAAACTGCTTCCTCAATATCTGAAGTTCTTATAGTTTGAGTTGCACCATTCAAATAATTATTTGCAATAAAAGTACCAGTTTCCCTCAACCTTCTGTGGATATTTGAAAATGTTCGCCTGTCTGGTGTTACTCGATTTGGAAAATGCACCTGATATAATCGCCTGGCTTCTGTTGTGTTTCTGTTAGCCAGACCGTACATGTAATGGATATCAGCCAATTCGGCGTTAGTAAGATTAGCCATTTTTTCTTACAGCAATAACTTCAAAAGTCTCAAAACTAATCGTTAATTTAATAAACAATTCGAGCAGACAATGGTTTAACTTAAGCAACTGTCAAAATAAATAAACAAATGAAAAAAATCAAAGCCTACTAGTCATTTTTTTAATTAGAAGTGCTTTCAATTCAGGGAATGCATACAATCGTTTAATAATTTTTTACTAGAGAACGGTTGGATATACGAAAAAATTACAAGTGTCAAAAAAGTTTTTAAATAAAGCAAAGATGACAAAAATTGATTGTACGCTGATCCGTTGGGTACTGTAAAAAAGTTTGAAAGGGCAAAAGAAGACATGGCTCCGGAAAATAAAACACCTTGTAGATTCTAGTTAAAATTTAGGACATGTAATGATGGAGGCTGTAAGAAATAGCTTGCATTCCAAATTTGGGCTGAATATCTCGAAAACTGCAGGAGTTTCGAAGAAAAAACCAATTTTTTCCGGATATTTCAACACCATGTAGCTCCGTAACAAAGCTTTTGCGGACCTATGTTTATATGAACTATTTTTCTTAAAATTGCACGTAGATTTAACTCCTCAAGTTGTGACATACTATTATGTAACACCCTGTATACATACAATCGATCGAGAACCCATTCAATAGAAGAACTAACATATAGTTAATAAAATAGAAGACATTGGTCTCAGTGGCCCTGTCACACATAAAGCCATGCTGCCCATCTATAATTGCAGACTGAAAGTTGGACAACAGTAATTCAGATATTATTATATCACAAACTTTTGGGAAGAAGCTATTGATAGATATTAGTCGGTAATTGGTAGTCTTGGATTTTGGATCAGACAGAATGCATTGCGCTTTCCAAACAGACAGCAACCTTGCGGAAAAACATTTGTTGAAGTGTTTAAGCCCTCAGGTGAAACTGGTTCATTCATACATTGGTTTAAGAATTAGAGAAGGTGATGGAAATGCAGCAATGGGGACAAGCACCTGCAATATTGAAAGCTGTTCGCGAGGACCCACACACCAAGTACTCGGAGAATTGGTGCTACATTGAGACTTCATCATTCCACGTTCATAGAGTTCTCAAGCGAAATAATTTACATCCTTACCATTTGAGTAAGGTTCAAGACCTATTGCCAGTGGATAGTGAGGTGAGGTTGCAATTTTGTAGGTGGTACATGAATAAATTATAGGATTGGGGATCAGATAAAATTCTATGGACGGATGAGGCAACTTTTACCAAAGTTGGTAAGGTAAATTTGGGAAATTCCCGTATATGGGATACAGAAAATCCTCATGGCACTATTGTGTCACACTCTCAGCGCGGGATTAGATTAAATGTGAGCTTGGGGTTAAGGAGGGGTCAGCTTGTCAGGCCAGTTATACTTCCCGATCGTTTCAATTCAAGCGAGTTTTAAATCTATCAAATAACGAAATAATGAACGTGCTGGAAGAAATGCCTATAGCTACTCGGCATCACCTTTGGTTTCAAATGAACGGCTGCCCGGCTCATGATTCTAGAATGGTCCAGAACTGGATGGCTAAGAGATTTGGAGAGAAATGGATAGGTCAATTCGGGCCGGTGAGATGGCCACCCAGAAGCCCTGACCTTACGCCGCTTGATTTTTATATGTGGGGCTCATTAAAGACTAATGATTATAGAATTCCCTTTAATACTCGAGAAGAATTAATTGAAAGGATTCGAATCTGTTCTGTTCTGTTCAACGAAATGAGTCAAAAGCATATTGAACTTTATAGAGTAGTAGATACTTGAAGAAAAAGATGTGTTAAGTGCATTTAAGAAAGAGGAAGACATTTTGAACACCTGTTATAGTTTTTAAATCTCTTTCGTGAATATATATTTCATTAATTTTTGTTAGTTCCTGTTCATGTTTCATTAAGTAATATAAGATATTTGCGTTTTCGAATTTTATGTTCTTATTACTCATACCCATGATATTGCTGCAAGAAAAATAGTTAGCTCAAAAGTTGAAATACCATTTGAAAGCCAGTTCAATGAATTAGTTTCTACCAAAAGATAACAGCTACTTATCGATCAGTTTTCAGTGGTACAGCTAACAAGAAAACACCACTAATTTTGTTCATTTCACAATTTTTTCATTTAGCGTCTTACAACACTCGGTATACAATTTTTTACCATTAGTATTATCTAGCAAATTCAATGCTCTCCGATGGTATGGTCAGATTTGATGTAGCTGTGAAAGTAACAGAGATATTCTTGTTTTTATAGAGAGAAGCAAAAAATTTCGTAAAATCAAGAAGTGTTAAATAACTCGATAATTATCAACTTTTCGAAAAAATGTTATAGGACATGTTTTGTTGCAAATGACTTGTACTATCACCGGCTGAAGTTTGGCACCTTTTATAGTAGACACCCTGTATATAATTATATGTATATCAACTTTTCGTGTAACATAAATTCAGCTGAATAGGCTTATTTCAGTGCTAATAATCTGCATTGTCCCATTCTGCCCAACTCACCCTGTATACAGGGTGCCCCTCAAGGTCTATAACAAACTTTGAAGTGGTTCCTGAAGTGATTCTAAGACAAATTAGTTGGAACTGCACAGCCCCAATCTTTTCAAATACGGAGATATTCAGCTTCAAAAATTTCACTATTTTCAACATACGAGAGCGATTACGTGGTGTTACTATAGATAGAATGAAATACATATCTTGTTCTACAGAAGATGACATTCGTAACCATAATAAAATGATTATCAAGAATGTTGAGTAACTTTGATAGATAAAGAACAGATTTTTTTCGATAGATAATTATTGTGTTGAAACCCCAAATTCCTCGAATTGAAAATGTATTCCTTTAGTAATGAAGAATATGTAGATAAGATGTAAGTTTATTGTTTTTACGATTGAACGCACGAGAAGTTGCTATGGAATACTATCGAAAATTTCCTAAGACATCATCCTGTTCGTACAGTTTTCACTTCGGTATTAGAAGTCTAAGAGAATGGGAACTTGACAACTTGAGCCAAAACATGTACGACCTCGTCAAGTCAACATATAAAATGAGAAAAACATTATAGAATCTGTTGAAGATAATCCTTCGATAAGTATTCGGTGGATTGCACAGTGTCATAAGGTGTGCATTTTGCCGCTCAATTGTGCAGCAACATGTACATGATCCAGATTTCATTTCCAACATTTTATGGTGTGTTGAATCATGCTACACAAGAAATGGTAGGAATAATTTCCACAATTATCATTTGCCTACAGAATCCTAATGCGATTAGGCAAAGACGTTCCCAAAGGAGGTTCAGTATCAACGTTTGAGGTGGCTTCATATTTTAAATAACTGATTGAATGCCATGACTTGTCGAAATTTTCTATAGAAGAAGTTGTTCAATTTCGTTGATGATGTTCCGCTAAATCTGATTCAGAATATGTATTACTGAATAGCTGATTTATATTCTTCAAATAGATGGATTGGTAGGGAACCACCACGGTCACCAGATCTCAACTCGTTAGACTCCTATATATGAGGATACATGAAAAAAACCCGTCTACAGCGTAGAGGTAATAAATTTCGAGCAGTAACAAGAACGGTAAACAATCAGCCGAAAGAATTAGAAATTACTATGTCCATCATATTGTTCTGGGGTCACTTTATCGTAGATGAGAGATTGATCGAAATAATTATAATATGTATTTCATCACCACAGAATTGCTCTTGAATATTCAGTCCTATCATCTAGCAACTTGTCGTGCGTTTCCATCGCAAAAACCATAAATATTGATCATATTTGCATCCTCTTCATTAACGAAGGAATGCATTTTCAATTCGAAAAATTTAAGGTATCCAAACAATAATTATCTATCGAAAAAGATATTCCGACATTTATCTATCAAAAGAAACTCAACATTATTGATAATATTTTAGTATGGTTACGAATGTCACCTTTTATACAACAAGATATGTATTTCATTCTATGGTAACGCCACAGAACCGCCCTCGTATATTAGAAATTGTAATTTCAGGACCCGTGAGGATGAAATTGGTGAAGCTAAATATCTAAGAATTTAAAAAGATTCGGACATGCTATTCTCACTAATTTGTCTGAGAATTTCTTGCCCCACCGCCTCACAAAGATTGTCACAGAACTTAGGGACAACCTGTATATTTTTGAACTTTTCATGATTTTCCAACTCTGGAACTGGACTAGAAATGCAGAAAATTCAACGTACCATTTCCTGCATCCAGTTATCCATTTTCCGTCGTGTTGACACATGTGTCAACACGGCCACCTTATATCAATGTTTCACGTTCCAGAAAATGTTAAACGAATCTCCAAAAATCATCCAGCACTAAACAATTCCATATTACGTATAATCAACTTTGTTCTTTTCGAAAAAACTTTCTTTCCACCGAATTGATATGACACAGTGAGACCGTAGTGAAACGCAAACACAATCACGCGAGAGGCCGGTCAGATATGTTGATTTCCGAAACCCACGTGCTAGAGTGGGCCGCTTGTTAGAAACACTACGGCACCGTCGTCCACGAGAAATAGTTACGGTTCTTACTGATTGGATATTCAGATAGAATTGTAATCAGATGCGTCGTCGAAGGAGATAATGGCGCATCTCGCAGCACATGTTGTGCCAATTAAAAGGACAATTTACAATTTTTTCAAAACCGATAAATGAAGACATTCTTAGACATTATTTATAGACAGAAAAATTTAATTATTTGTTATTTGAAGAAAGGGAAGTATTCTAATACTCTGAGCTTATAGGTGTCCTGCCAGCAGTTTTATGAAAATTTGCGAAGATGTTCTCACGAACTAGAAATTATCAACATTCCACCATTTCTTGATTTATAGAAAATAGCCCCAACTCTCTTATTTCTCTTTTTTTTTCTCAAGAATATGATTCCCAATTCAATTCTAAGTGAATTTAATGAAACATATTCCTAGTCCAAATTTCAGTTTCCGAATAACTAATCATTTGGGAATTTCCATAAAAGTAGAAAGAACAATATACCATTGAAAATACTCATCTAAAAGCTTCAGTCTTATATTTCTAAGTTAGATTGAAAATGTCCAAAGTTCTGAATTTTTTCCGAATTATTTTTTTATTCTTTAATTAAATAAAACAATGATACTCAAATAATTATTACGTTAACAAACTTACAACGCATTAAAACACACTGTGACTTCATTAGATTAGTATTATATTAGAGGATGATTTCCTTTTATATCACATTGATAAAAGCATGTACTTATCCCAGTAGGTGGAAAATCCGAACAAGGTTGCTTTTTTAAGAAACTGAAAAGATTAAGTAATGGTGACGTATTTAAATCCAACTGACTATCCAGTAAATTTCCGGAATTCCTCTGTTTATTCATTTCCAATGCTTTCCGTAGGTTCAGTTTCAATCTATTACTGTCTATTCATTATGTAAAATATTAAAATTATTTTTATAAATATGGTTTTCTTCTACTAGATGATTTGCATAGTGCAAGTCTGATTTTTTTCATCAAAGCTGCGTTTGTGCCCTAATAACCTAATATTGACATTTCTGAAACTTCTACCGATATAAATTTGATCACAACTTCCACCTAATTCGTTTCGTTTATTAATTTTAGGTTTAGAGTGTTTGATACATCTGCCTCAATAGTTATCCGTTCTGAAAGCTACACACCACAAAAATTGTCGCATCACCTGGTATTCTGAATTCCACAATCGACATATGAGGGGGAAAAATCTTATCTATTTCGTAACATTTGTTTCCATATGATCTCAAACACGTCTGAAACAAGAATGAGGTTATTTGACTATCAGTATTCATTCAAATTCTCTTCAGTTTTCACGTTAAATTAATGCAAGTTTTCTGTGTTTCTTGTTGATTTTCGAATCTTTGAATTTATTGTAATGGCTGCTGAACGTCCTGGACGCTATTTGAGTGATCATGAAGTGGTAAGAATTGTAACACTATTAGAGGAGGGTCGAAGCCAACGTTACGTGGCTAACTTGTTGAATGTTAACCAAAGCACTATTTCAAGAGCAATTAACCACGAAACAGGGGCATATGGAAGAAGGGCCGGACAGGGAAGAAATCGGATAACAACACCAGTTGATGATCGTTGGCTTCGTTTAACTGCACTACGAGTTCGGTACTGTACGGCTAGAATGCTACAAAATAAACTTGCACTTTCCAGAAATGCGCATATTTCATTGATAACTGTTAGGAACAGGCTCAGAGAAGACGATATCAGACCAGGGGGGCTTCTACCGCCCCGCGTCTCACCAGAGAGCAGCGAGTTGCAAGACTTCAGTTTGCGAGGGAACATGCAAATTAGGGTATTCCGGAATAGTCGAATGTTCTATTTTCTGACGACTCCAAGTTCTGTCTAGTATCAAATGATAGACGCATGCCTGTATACAGACGATCTGGGGAACGGAATCAGCAATGCAATATCCGGAAACCGAAAACTTCGGAGGGGGCTCAGTAATGGTTTGGAAAGGCATTTCTTTCTATGGTCGAACTGAGTTAGTTCTAGTGAATAATGGAAGAATGATAGCGGCCAGATACATCGCAGATATCCTTGAAACCTTTGGCCCATTGATTGGCGAAAACTTCATTTAGATGCATGATAATGCTCGGCCTCATGCAGCTAGAGTAGTTACAGAATTTCTGCAAAATGCCGAAATTGATATTTTAAGATGGCCAGTCAGAAGTCCCGACTTGAATCCCATAGAACATGTTTGGGACAACATGGGGTGGCAAATTCAGCAACGTAGGATGCCGTGTAGAACACTCCAACATCTAAAAAATCTGCTTCCTGAAATTTGGAATTCAGTGACTCATGAGTACATCCAAAATTTGTTTGAGGGGCTTCCGAGACGTATACTGGCAGTAATTAGGGCCCGGGGAGGAAACACTCGGTTTTGAAAATGATTAGTAACTATTCGATGCTAGTTGATTGGTCTCTTCGCGAATGTTCGAAGATGGTAGAATTTTTTAATTTTTCATTAACTCGAAAATTGTTGATATTTTCCATCATAAACTCATCTCTTTTGAATGATATCTTCTTATTTTACACTTCTGAAAGTTACCAAGCCACTCTTGAATGACCAACCTAAAAGTTTATATAGTATTGTCGTAAAAGTAGGGTGATGCGACAATTTTTGTGGGGAGTGTAAATTCAAATTATGAGATGAAAAGAATGACTTCAAATTCAGACTGGGTTTACAAATATAAGTTGGTATATCGTATTTTTCATTGCATACTGTCAATCATACTAGAATTAAAACCATTATTGACCGCAATTTTTTTATAGTCTCTTTCAAGAAATTATTTTCTGACATTCGTATCGTGGCGGGCCTATGTATCAAACTGTTATAAATACCTATTTTATGTTGATGTAGATGTGCAGAAAGAATTGTGAACGGTTATGTATATATGGGTGGTTCATGGAAATTGGAAAAATAATTTCTGTGGTTGATTTTGGATATAGTTAAATATAAAAAGAAATAATGAAATTCTTTTTCTATTTCAAAAGTGAAGTTATATCAGGGTTAAATGAATTTCTGAAGGTACTAAAGGAATCTAATTATCTATTTGTATATGTAAAACAGCAGATTATGTCATCCACATATCTTAACCAATAAATGCAGTGTTTCGACTGCAGCTTAGTATGAATTATGTTGTCAACGTTATCTATGAAAATTTCTGATAGTAAAGAACTAAAAGGATTACTTATTATTAAGCTGTTGTTGCTCATGTGTATTTTTCCATTGAAATTGAAATAATTTTGATCTAAATATACTTCTGAAAGAACCATAAGTTCTAATTAATTATTATTTTGCAAAGTTTTCGATAAATCGAGGAGGAGGAACACTATGGTAGATATTTGATTTTATGTTTTAGTTAGGTCCCCTTTTGAACAAAAATTTGGAAGCTGTATTGTTACAGTTGAGATGAATAACAAAGCGAAAACATGTAATAAATAATGGTCTATTGAATGGTGATAGCTTACCTAATGCAGATTGGAATATTACTTGAAATTATCTTCTTCATATCATCATATCAGTTCTGAAAAAAAAGATTATTTATTCATCATTGTTTTCCTAAATGTTATTATAGTTACTGCAAAAATAAAATATATAGTTTCATATACAGGGAGTTTAATCTCAAACAAGCCTCCCTGTATACTTCTTATCCCGTAGTGATTGGAAAAATTTGTCAAAACACGTCGAATGATTCTGTTTGAGGTACATCTTCTGACATAAATTTGAGGTTTCAACGAGCAATTCCCCGAGACGTGATGCTTCAACCCCTCAGAATTGAATTGGGCGAAGGAATCGACCGATATCTCATTTAAAAGCCCTTCAAAACCTCTTTACAACGGTGTATAAGAAGAGTAATTTTGCCGAATCTTTTTCGCAAAAAAAATAATTTTTGATCTCCAACGAACCAGCTTGAGTATTTTGGCTATTTTCCAGTTTATTCGACAAAGGGAAAACATATTAATTTTGTTTTGAATGGAAACCTTCTGAAGGTAGTTAGCGCCTCCGTGAATTGACCAATAAATTTGTTTTATTTATATTGAAATTTTTTCTCATTCAAAAATAAAAATTATCCCAAGCTATGTATAAAAAAATAAAAACATTTGCTTTGACTTAATTTTTGTTCTTAGAAGCAAGTTGTTTATATGATAATAAGTTTGTTCGATCATTTGATGCAATCGTTGAGTTACTACTTAGCTGTTGTTCAAATTTTGAAAATAATTGTTGTGTACACATTGCAAGAACGTGTTGAGCTGGTAAGCCTTTATTACCAAAACTAAAATTGTGGTTACAAGGACATTTAACCAAAACCATCTTGAACGTAACGTTCGCCGTAAGTACGTATCAAAATTTATTGAGACGAGTTCAGCGATGGATTAAAAAGGGACACCCATTAGACTGTGATTAATGAAGCAGCAGCTGTGGCGGTAGTGGGGAATATCCAAGTTTCGAATCCTTAGGATAGTCGTTGGTTAGACCTACAAGTCTAGGCCTGCCCACAACGTCTGGAAGTGGTAACGACTCCAACAACCCGTTTAGCAACCAGAAGGTTACCTCCTGTTGGAGGATTCCTGAGGACAAAGACGACGCCTTAGTTTCACCCCCTGGATTACATTAGATAAGTTTTTTTTTTGTTTGTGTAAATTAAAAGCACCTTATAATTATATTTTATTTAAAATTTAATGGCCATTCAAATCAAAATTGTTTAAATTTCAACCAAGGATTTGAGATAGGTGCTCCGCAATATCTGAGGTTACTTGTGATTCTACCGAGCAACCGGGACATTTTTTTGAAAGTTTCAATACCGTTCTAGCTTAGTCCTTTTTACTATTGAAGTTCTGTGTAATAGACATTTGCTATGAAGGCATATCATGTGATCCCGAAGTTTAATAATTGTCGGATTCTGAAGAGTGATAGCTTGTTTCTTTGTGAACATGCTTTTGCGGTGTTTGGGATACAGAGATCTACTAAACCGGTCTACTTATATGAACTAATTGTAAGAAGAAATCGGTGTCGATAGTGTAAACATCCGATTAGCCAGCGTGTATCTATATCTGTGCACAGGAGCTTCAAATTTGAAAGAGGTTTTAAATATATGGTTGCTACAATCATAAATCTCTATTTCGATCTATTAATGAGTAATTATTCTGAGAAAACCATCAAAAATAATTAATAAGCAAATTACTAGAGCAACAGCCTAGAAGAATGTAAACATTTTTTCAAATTTAACTCTATATTCTTTCTTGGAAATGATAGATGTTCTAAGAAAGTGCAGAATGTATCATTTTATGCTGTTTGATTTAATATTTATATTATTTAGAAATTGTTATTCAATAAACACCTCAAAAAGTCTAGAGAACACTTACCAATATCTTTAAAATATGAATTTGATGATTTGAATTTATAGAAATCTTTCGGTTTTGTTAGGATGTATTGTATATAATGTATTCTCAAGAAAACAAAGTAATATTTGACTTATCCAAAGCACCTATTATAAAAAAAATTGAAATTTGAAAATGACGAAATTAGGTAAAACATAAAAAATCCTGAACTAATATTTTCGAAACGATATGGAAGCACTTATATTTTTCAGTACCCAGAAGGTCCACCTCTGTTATTAATGACACTTTGGCATAGTCGCGGCATGCTCAATATTAAATTGTCTATTACATTTTGGCCTAAGTCATTCCAAGCCCCCTGAACTGCTAATCGAAGCTCCTGTTCATGATGGAAGACGTTTTGACGTAGGAGATTTCTTTTTAGGGTGTCCCACACATGCTCGATGGGATTCAGATCTGGGGAGCAGGATGGCCACGGTAGAAGATCGATATCATTCTTTTCAAGAACGTTCAAGTTAACTCTTGCACGATGAGGAGGGGGCATTATCCTGTTGGAAGAGTGGATTTTGACCCATTGTTTGGAGATACGGTACCACTACAGGTAAAACTATCTCATTTGCGTAAGAATTTCCCGTGAGGTTGTTCTGTATGAAAACGAGGTCAGTTCTTCCAACAAGGCGTATACCTCCCCAAAACATCACTACTCCGCCTCCCTGTGTAACAACTTCTCGAGCATGCTGGAGACGGTTTTGCTTTCCAGGTTCCCTCCATATTCGAATTCTTCCCGAATCGGGATAATAACTAAATCTAGATTCATCACTGAAGAGAACTGTAGCCCACCTCTCTTGATCCCAGTTTACGTGTTCTTGGCACCAAGCTAAACGAGCAGCGCGATTTCCATGGGTCAGTTGTGGAACTCTTAAAGGACGTCTGAAGTGGAGTTGACCTTCGTGCAGTCGATTTCTCACAGTTTGGTCGGAAATTTGTACATTATGAACTCGTGATAGCTCTTGAGCTAATTGAGATGCTGTGGTAGTACGATCTCTTCTGGCTTGTAAAACCAAAAATCGGTGTTGGGCGACTGTAGTAATCCTAAAACGACCTGTATGGCGTTCTTCTACGCTACCTGTTTCATTGAAACGCAACCATAAACGGTTTATGACACTTGGGCTACTTCCCAGAACCCTGGATACTTCCTGTTGTGAGTTCCCAGCTTGGAGCATGCCAACGGCTCGTAACATCTCTTCTCTAGTCAAATGTCGTCTTTCCATGGTCGAATCACAAAACTTGAATCTTTTATTTGTGCTTGCAACAGAAACAAAGCGCCAACTAATTGATTTCAAACACTGAATACATGAAATGATTATAAAGCAGCGTCGCATCTGCTGCATTTTTAGTTTTTTATAGAAAAAAACTGAAATCTGTTGTGCCACTCTACATAATTTGATGAGAAATTGATGCAGGTATTCATTTCTTGAAAAAAATCATCCATATTGATCGTTCTGGATACGATATATCGATATTCAGATGTGTTCCTAGACTTTTTTGAGGTGTTTATAGAGTTATTCATCTTTATTTGCTTTATTCTTAATTTTGTTTCTTACATTTTTCGATCAGAGTGGCAAAACAGATTTTGCTGAATATGTCGACCTTTGAATTTCCACTAAAATTGTTGTGAGATTCAATAAAGTACAATTATTATATGTTAACAAGTATTAATTCGATAGCCAATCAAACCGGACGAGCTGTTCCTTTAGTGTTAAAAAGGACTCCGGAAATGATCATGAATCCACGATATTGTGTCAGACGATCGCCGACTGAAGTTAAAAGAGATATCGAAGACTATAAACATCTCATAGAAACGAGTTTTCAACATCTTGCAGGAGCATTTAAACATGAGGAAGCTATCGGCAAGATGGGTGCCGCGTTTATTGACAAAAACGTGGACGAGTGACACTTTTCCAGGATAATTTTCAGTTCTCTGAACGAAACTCAGATAAGTTTTTGCACCGCTTTATTATGATAGAAGAAACATGGATGATACGAAGTAGCAATCCAAATAGTGAGTGACCGGTGGCAGTGCACCCAAGAAATCCATCTGTCGGCAATTTGATGGTCATCGTCTTCAGGGATGCACAGAGCATTATCTACATTGATTTTCCCCAAAAAGGAAAGTACTGCGCATCATTATAAGACCAATTGAACGAGGAAATCAAAACAAAGTGACCACATTTTCCACGAAAAAAATCATGTTTTACCATGACAATGCTCGTGTCCATTTTATCGCCATTGCAACAACCAAGCTGGTGGAGTTACGATATTAATTGCAATCTTGTCCACACCATTCTCCTGATCTGGTTCCCAGTGATTTCGACTTGTATCGAATGTTCGGAAAACGGTGAAATTCAATAGATTCGGAAGCCATCTCCGAAACAAAGGCGTGATTCAAGAAGTTTAGAAAGACTACTATAAAGAGGGAAAAAAATGAGATTATGTTGAAAAATATATGATGAAAAGTGAGTTCTTGTTCCAGTTTCATCCGACTTATTGATCTAGTCACACCGATCCAGAAAGGTAGAAAACAATGCAAAGAGTGCAGACCTCTTTTTGTCGGTCACTGGGTTAGATAAAGCATAACAAACGCGATTGTGAGAAAAGAATATAAGTCAGTTAGTTTAAACGCCCTTGAATTTGGTTCAAAATCAAATTTGGTATTGTCATTACGAGGGATGTCTCCTAAGTTTTGCATATACAGTTAGAATGAAATGATTGAGAGCTTTTAAAGGCTTTACTGTTTTTCGAAGTATTCTCCGCGAATATTAATAACACTCCTGCATTCGTTTGAACCAATTCTGGAAGCAGTTATTTCAATCGTTTACTGCTACATTCAAAATGGCCTTTTGGAAGGCATCAACAGCTTCTTCTGAAGACTGAAACCTTTGACCACACAGTCCGTTCTTGATTTTGGGAAAAGTAAAAATGAACGTAGGACTTGGCTTCGGACTGTACGCGTGACGATGTAACAATTTAATATTTCCTTGCGTTAAATATTCAACTGTTTTCCGGGCTATATGCGAACTTGCATTGTATTGGTGTAGGATGATTTTCCGTTTGGAACTGGTTTCTCGAAGGTTACTAACTACTTGTGGAAAACAAATGGTCGTGTACAAATCGGCAGTAACTGTTCTTTGATCTTGTAGAGGAATTGACTCCTTTTAAAACAAACGTTGCGACCATCTTTTTGAAGACACTTCGGCCACGGATGACTTTTGTCGGATTTTCTTCCTCTTGGAATAGTCAAACAGAAGATTTGCTCTCATGAATAAATCCAAGATTCATCATCACTGACAATGTTGTCAATGCTTTTAGACTTTCCAAAGGTAAAACGGTCCAGAGGTTTACACAAATTCACCTTTTTAGCGTTCTGCTCTTCTGTCAACAGATGCGGTATCCACTTTTTTCACACGCAATTCTTCGTTCAAAATTGTTTGTATTGAAGTCTTTGAAATCCGCAATGTGGCCTCAATCTCTCGATATGTTGCATGCTGATCTTCCTGGCTAATCTTAAAGACAGCATTCACATTTTCTTGAGTGACCACTGTTTTTGGTACACCTGCCCTTAGATAGTCGTTAAGCTTAACCCTTTTGCGTTTAAATTCTCCATATCAACACGAAACTGTTGACTGGTGTGGTACTTCAATGCCGAAAACAGAAACTAACTAGCCGAGACATTCTTATTGTTTCCATTTACAAATAACTTGTCAACTTTGGCAGTTTGCTGTGGCTAAAACATAGCACGCATAGAACTGAAATTCCGGATTTATATTAAATCAAATCATAGAGGTTCATCTTTAGTACTGACATTAGATTAATGTGTCCTCTATGTCTCAGCAAGCAGAACATTATACATCCCTCGTATTTTTTAAAATGATTTGTGATATTGCCATACCAATTTTTTTAAATATATTCTTTATGTAACAATTTGATTTTATCAATGTTATTGATTGATGAAATATCCAAAACATAATGTTGTTGTTTACAACCATGGAATTATGAAAATTAGGGTTACGTGAACCCAGATAATTGCTAGAATTTCGATCATCGCTAATTGTTTATCATTCTGTGTTATTAGAAAGATTCACGTTAGCTTTTGATAATTACGTATGTCCCTGACCTTTTTCACAAAATTTCGCGTGATAAGCACTATTTGTGCGTTAGATTCACCATTACTGAAAATCGGTGTCTTAAGTATTATTACGAACGGATTATGTCGTATATGATAAATCTCATATCAATCTTGGGAAAATAATCTGAGTTTTATGACGTACGTATTCAAAAGTACAACGAAATCAGAGATGATGCAAAATTTTGGAGATTATAAATAGTACTAATAGTAGTAGTATTAGCTTTATTAAAAAATCCATAGCTTTCAGAGGCGTAGATCATATCAAGTAATACAATAACAAAAATATAAATTATAAAAAGGAAATACAATATGTACAATGGAAGCAGAGAAACAATCAGCATAAATACTTCAAGTAAACACACATATCAATCCTGCAAAATGAGTTTGCTTCAAATAATCATTCAGACTAGTATATGCTTAATTAATTAAAAAATCCTCAATTTGAATTGTTTTTTCTAATACTCAGCATTTAAAATTTTTTAATACTTTGTTCCAAACTGCCACTAACAGTAGATACATTCTTTTGAAAATGGGAAATACCATATCAGCCATCAAAATATTTTTTATCCCGTTTCATCTGCATAGTGTGATTCATTAAAGAGGATAGTTCTTCAATACAAGTAATACTGATTCATAAAAATACATGCTAAATTGTCATGATATTTTTTTCTCTAAGAATAGGCCTGCAACTCCCCACGCTGTCAATCTTGAAAATATATCTCAAATATCTCTTCTGAAGCCTATAGATACCTTCAACATCCACAGAGTTTCCTCGGAAGATTATCCCATATCTTAATCTGGATTGCACGTAGGCAATATACGAAAGTTCTTGTTGGCTATTATTCTTGAAATGATTGAACATCAAAGTTAGATTTTGAGAAAATTCTTTTGTTTTCTCTGACAATCTCATTCGTTACTGAAGCTGTTTCAGTGGGAATGAGTTATGCCGAAGGATATAATAAATATATATACAGGGTGTCCCAAAATTTTCCAAACACGCAATATCTCCGGTGTTATGAGAGATTGAATTGCGAAATAAAATGCATTGCTTTGTACTTCTGAAATGCCTTCGACTCACAACGTCTATACTGGATGTTCTCTTTTAACTATTCAGAAACAACCCCTAATTTAATGTTTTCAAATTGCAACCCATAAACATTTATAGTGTCATTGATTCTAAAATGAATTCAAAGTTTTGAGGCTTGTCAATTTTTACGTTTCAATTCTGGATATTCGCGATGAAAAAAGAAATATTCATTAGAAAATCTGAGAGCATTCCTAACAAACGTACTAAAAATCCGTGCTGACCATTAATCACAGACACCACCTCTATAGATATACCACCTTCGTATAGTCGCCAGTCTAGTCAAGTCAAAATTTAATTTTTATAGACTAGTCTTCACTACTTATATTAATAAGTATATGCTAGTCTTGCACTTTCTATATGGACTCAACGCATAATTCACTTCTTTCAACTCAAATTACACTTATTATTTATTATAATTACAATTATTATTTTTGTTCATTGAGAGCATTGTTAATTAAATCTCGAGTTGACAACTACACGTGTCTACCATAGAATCTGTGGTACAAGTAAAATATTTTATTCTTTACTTATTTGTCAGTTCTGATGTTTATAAAGAGGATATTTTGAGTTGAATATTAAAGTTAGTTTACTCTCACCCTCCAGATCGGATTCATTCTTTGAACCATGAAAAACAATCTTCATTTTTCAGAATTAAATTCCTTTTATTCATTCCATTCAAATGTTCTATTGGGTATTTATGCGTATACTTATGTTGGACACCTACAGCAAAAAGCAAAAATTGTTATTTATTATCAAATTTGAACAACGAATCAATAATAAATTGAAGTAGTAAAATTTTGTCTTTTTTCATAAGAGATGTTCGAAATGTCCCCCTTCAGCCTCATGCAAGCTTCAAACCTACGTTCTACTCCTCTCGTACAGGAAGCTATAATCATAGCGGGTGTGATAGTACGACATGCCGCACGGATCCGATTTTTTAGGTCTTCCACGTTAGCTGAACGTACTTGATAAACAAGATCTTTTATGTATCCCCACAAGAAAAAATCTAACCTAACCTCTATTACCAATCCTTCCACAGGCAAATGAGTCATTTAAATAATTTGTCACAATATATGCATTATGGGGAGGGGGGGGTGCACCTTATTGTCACACCAATACACGTACTTCTGCCAGGGGAACATCTTCTAATAAATCTGGTAACGTATTCACCAAAAAATCAAAATATCGTTGCGCTGTTAATGTTCCTTCATAAAAATGGGGTCCAATTAAATGTCCATGGAATAACGAGCACCATACATTTATACCCCACACTGTTTGAAAGCGACTTTCTTTTATACAGTGTAGATTTTCTGTAGACCAGTAATGGTCATTATGCTTATAAACTAAATCATTATTATGGAATCTACTCTCA
This sequence comes from Cryptolaemus montrouzieri, assembly GCA_013387265.2. Classification (NCBI taxonomy): domain Eukaryota; kingdom Metazoa; phylum Arthropoda; class Insecta; order Coleoptera; family Coccinellidae; genus Cryptolaemus; species Cryptolaemus montrouzieri. The sequence continues at coordinate 99,439,463 of JABFTP020000185.1, read as the reverse complement.
TCACTCCAGTATATACGATTGAGCAAGTCTGCATGTCCCTGCATGAATGCGATGAAATCCATTCAACGTTCCAAATCGATTGGTCGCAATTCTTGTACTAAATGAATTTTAAATGGGTGGTACTTATGATCTTTGAGTATTCTCTTACTAGTTCACAGTTCTCTTGCTAGAGTACGCAATGAAATATGTGGATTCACACCAGTATACGCTAAAATATTTATAACATTTTCGTCAGTTTTTACTGGAGTTCGATGGTGCCTATATTTGAAATTCGGAAATGATCCAGTACGCATTTTCCGTTCCAACTTTAGAAATGTTGAATGCGATGGTTGACGACGAGCTGGAAATCGTTCATTATACAGATGAGCATCGTCGCGACTATTTTTTCGACACTCCCCATAAATGAGCAACATATCCACATACTCATTAGCTCTGAATGTAAGTGGCATCTTTGCAGCTTATTGCACTAGTATCATATGATTCTTCGAAATTGAATTAAAAAATATATTTTTACTTGCTTTTACTTCGCAGTTCATACTCCTTCAAAATTGACGGAGGGTACGGTTGCATAGGAACACTTCATGACATGGTTCTGCGCATAAACTTTTATTAAGTTATCTATCTATGTCTTTGCGTTCCATGTTTTTTTCATATCTACCTATGTTTCTTTGATGTAAATGACGCGCCTTGGATTCTGCAGTCTTTTGTTTTGTGTACGTTTATTTTTAGATTTTTCAGAATATCAATGAAATGATTCTTTCTTTATCGCCAACAGACAACATTAAAACGTTGAAAACGATATACTACAATACTCTGAATTCATTTGTAAATTATTGACACTATGAAATTTTAAGGTGTGCAATTTGAAAAACCAAAGTTGGGGGTTGTTTCCTGAAAGCCGAAAGAAAATTTCGAGCGTAGAATGTGTGAGTTGGAGACATTTTAAAAGTACATCGCAGTGCATTTTATTTCACATCTCAATCTCTCATAACACCAGAGATATTGCCTGTTTCCAAAATTTTGGAGCACCCTGTGTAGTTATCTTATATTAAAATTTATTTATTATAGTGTATTGTATGTCTTGGTTTTGTATATATGTTTCAATCTATAATTCAATTCCAAATTATGTAAATTGAATATCCCATACTATACTATACGACTTTACTTCGCTGGATACAGTATTTTTTTCTTTTCAAAAATATGTAACGATACATGTCATTCAATGGCCGAAGACTATAGAATTTTCAGGTTCTGTCCAGGGCCATGGTTGTCTCTATAGTTTGATTATATTCAGCTCTTATATTTATTTATTCGAATGAAAGAAACATACCACAAAATAAAATTATATTGCTTAATGTCAAATTCTGATGCGACATATGGAATTGACAATCATTCGACAGAAGTTAAGCCTCACACAATCAGCTCTAAAGTGTAAGTTAAGCGGAACCGATGATAAGTTCATATGTACACATGTTTAATATGAAAGGCATGGTTTTGAATCAAAAAATATTACGGACAGTCATTTTTCGAAAATCAGTAAAACTATTTTGAAGAAAGTTAAAATTATACACTTCAATTTACGCGCAGTGTTGTTTGAGATTGTGTAGTGTCAGGGTCCAGGATCATTCAATATTTTTCACAATATTTTTGGCAATATGGAGGTCATATTAGGCGAAAGCCTTTCCCTTTTCAACTTTTTATTCAAGGCATTCCAATCTGTAATTTTTCAAAATGTCAATTAAAAACTTTCCCTCTCCTGAGATTTTCGTAAATATTACCTTACTGCAATATTTACATTCGTGTCATTTTTTCCTCATGAGAATCAAACGAAAACAGAGAATCTACATCAGCCGGTGGCCGTAGGCCGGTTGCACCTGGATTACCTTGAATTTATTCAGAGCCGCATCGCGTTGCCTAGTGGTCAATGTCAAGGCCGCAACTGATCTTTGTACATGCATCTGTTGCTCGTTAAAATTATTACGCGAACCTTGGTAAAAATAAAATGTGACTATATTATCCTACCAATCTGGAGGATAATATAGTCACTGTTGGACCGACGGCCTGAATTCCCCGTTCGCCATGTGACGATACACGCAACCCGAAGTACACTACAGAATTAAATTTGTGGAAGCATTCACGTTGAGAAAAATACACTAGAGGAAATTGCCAACATAACAAAAATATGGGGATATTTGGTATTTATTAGATCTATAGTTAACTACAGGTATTTTGGTTATTTGAGTTATTACCAATTTTACATAAAAATAAAATGCTCATTCTACAGGCACTTTTTTCGATAAAATTCAGTGAGGAGAAAAAATTCGGCTCAGCATTTTTCGAGTTTTAATGCAAATATGCTTCTTTTAATACGAATCATAAACTATTTTACTTTTGTTGGGTGCAGTATTTTTTTCTCTTTGAAAATATGTAACACGTGTTGTCCATTTTCGCATTCACTGCCTTTTTTCAGGAAGAATCTGAAATGGTCTCAATTTCATACACTCGGTAGATGTTCATCAACGATTCATGTTGTTCTCCGACAGAAAACCACATGTTTGAGGTCTTGTCCGAGACCATGGTTATTTCTATGATTCTATTAAATTCAGACCACAATAGTCGCTAGAATACAACCTTTTTTATTCTACCTTGGCAAAGGGACACAATAGAAATAAGATTTATGTATCAAAACATTCAATCCATGAGAAACTGTTCTTTTCAGCTGGAGAATCTTTTAATTAAGAGAAAGGTACACACTATAAATTCATGGTATACTCGTTGGTTGCTGCCTTTTCTTTCAAAGACGCACAACATAAAGGTTGCGCAATCTATTGTATTGAAGAGTTAGACTTCACGACTAATTTGGACTACATGAAGTGTACCATTGGTTTTTGAATGTGATGTGCTCGAAAGTTTGGTAAACTTCAAGAAATTTTTGGTCATATATATTTAGCGATCTCCTTCTGAGGATACAAATATGTTTTTGGATAAACTTGCTGGTTGAGACTCATGTCTCAAACGATTTAATAGTAGGTATTACCGGCAATAATAGAAGTAATATTGGAAAGTTTCGGAATTAAAATATCAATCAATGAGGCTACCCGAATATCAGGTTAATCTAGAACATGCCTTAATAATACTTCCCCATTATTGAATTGCAGCATTGTAGTATTTGCCAATCATATATTTCTGATCATTCAAATAAGACAGATCAAGGATCTGAATGTGAACAGCTTCTTGAAGTACTCGGGTTTGAAATGAATCATATGAAACAATCAATATACACACAAACAAATTTATATGGAATCACTCGGTATTTCACATTATTGATTGTTTTTATCCATGGATATTTGACTACTTGTTAAAAATGAAGTTTTTTGTTGTAAAAAAACTGGATAGTATGATAAGAAATGTTGAATTATCACAATATGTTCGGGATATTGTACTCTGTCGTCACTGAGATTTGAAACTGTGAATTTCAAAATTTAAAAAAGTCTATAATCATAATTGAAAATGTCTTACGTTGGATTGTCCGATGTGCAGAGGGATCGAATAATTGCTCTCGTTGAACAAGGGATGACACAGGGGGATATAGCGGCCACAATGGTGGTATCACAGGAGGTGGTTTCAAAAACCAACGCCTGATACGTAGAGCTACAATCTCTGAAAATAGGCCTAGAAGAAGTCGTAGGAAGATCACTTCTGAAGAACAAGACCGCTTTTTGTGCCAAATTGCAAGAAGAGACCCTAGTGCGTTGCACCCCATACTCCAAAGACGATTTCTGGAATCAACAGGCATCAGTGTATTAGTCGAAACGATACATCAAAGACTTCGTTCAAGGGGTTCATACAGCAGAAGCCCCTCGAGAGTTCCAGAGCTATCCAGACAACAAAAAATTAACAGACCGAATTGGTGTATCGAGCACCAAAATTGGAATATTTAGATATTAGCGAAATGTTCTTTTTTCGGATGAAACCAGAATTGGTGTTCGATCAGATGACCGCTGGATTCGGGTTTTAAGAGGTCGTGGAAAACAAGCTAGACTCCGAGCAGCGAGACAAATTCCGAAATACGAAGGGGGCAGTGTGATGTTTTGTGGTGGCATTATGCTAGGAGGTAGAACAGATTTGATTTCGTTTCCTCGCGCCACATTATCTTGAAACAGATGGAATCGCTATTTTGGACTGGCCAGCTTGATCTCCAGACCTAAATCCTATTGAACATTTATGGGATAATCTCTAAAGGAAAATTAGATCGCGCCAGGATAATACAAGAACACCACAAGAGCTCATTCAAGCCGCCACAGAAGAGTGGCAGAATATCATCCCAGAGGAGGTCGAAAACCTAATCCAAAGTATGCCTAGAGCCAGTTCTCAAATCTGCCTGCCATGCACGCAACCTCCAAGAGCTACAACAGTGCAATAGTGCGGAAGATTTTCGTTTCATCAAATATTAACCGGCAGGAGAATTTTCCTGAAAGAGAGGTCGACATCACCGAAACCAACGGGACTGTTTAGCTCGTTTTGAACCGTTATAAGATTCACGGACCGGCGAAAGATGGTCTACAAGTGCTGGAATTTTTAGGTTCTCACATCTGTTTATTTATTGTTTTTCTCGAAGTCGCCTAGCGGATTCACTGTCTAACCTAATCCAAAGCATGCCTTGACGGATTCAGGCTTGTATCAGGGCAAGAGGATGTAATACAAGCTACTGAGGTCGAAAAAAAAACTCCTACTCTGTGAGAAAACAATTTTCAATTTTTCACTACATGCGGAAAGAGTCTCTTATTTTCTTTCATTTGTTTCTTCCTTAAAATAAACCTATGAAATATTTCAAAAAGGATCAATTCTAACAATCCTTCGAAATTTCCAAAATCCTTGAGGTAATATTCAAAATATCGGGTGATTCCATATAAATTTGGTTGTGGGTATGTGGGACTGTTTGGGCGCTTCGAGTCAATTTTTGATTCCCATTTCCCTTTGGTATGGGCAGGAAAGGAAATCAACCAAACATTACTTCTTCAAGAATAACCCTGAGATCTTGGAAACAAGAATCAACTTGATAAACTTCAAATCATAGCAGAAAGAAAGTACAAATTTAATGAGTTCTATAAAATTCTATCACTACTAAAAATTAAACTGTAGAGAAAATCATTTCAGGAGATCCCCGTTAAATAGTAGAAAAGTTCAACGAATTTTTTATTAACACTGCTACAAATTTAGTGGAAAAGCACATCAACCAAGCATGACTTCTTCAAGCATAACCCAGAGATCTTGGCAATCAAGAATCAACTTGATAAACTTCAAATCATAGCAGAAAAAAAGTACAAATTTAATGAAATCTATAAAATTCTATCACTAGTAAAAATGAAACTGCAGAGAAAAGCATTTCAGGAGATCCCAGTGAAATAGTAGAAAAGTTCAATGATGCAATGATGCTCTTTTTCAACACCACATAAATACAGGCCATAAAATAAACTTTGATAGCTGCAAACAAATCGCCAACATAAACCACTTCAAAACCAGAACAATACGGGAAGCAATAGAAATAGAGAAAAAAGGGATCCTCAATAAAAGAGACGATGCCCTCAACCTTCCAACTTCTTGGAAGTCCCTTCTCAAAAAAGACACCACACACAACGCAACAACCAACGCCGAACATCGAAACAATAACTCTACTCACAACCCCGAGGAGGCGGGGCCAACACCACCCAATCCAGAACGCCGATACAATCTTCGGCAACGACGAGGCTTAAATACCGTGAACAACATCGAAAATCCTCAGTTACCTACCAAGACTACGCATTGAAAATGCCAAATGAGATTTTGGCGAAACGTCTGCAAACTCCATTCAATGGAGCGCAATCTAACGGATGTACTCCCGGATAAACAATACATATGTACCCATCCGTGAAACTCTACGAATCTATATATATATATATATATATATATATATATATATATATATATATATATATATATATATATATATATATATATATATATATATATATATATATATATATATATATATATATATATATATCAAACGATATATATATATATATATATATATATATATATATATATATATATATATATATATATATATATATATATATATATATCTCCTATTTATGGAATGTTTTTAGCGCATCGACTTCTCTATCTCCTTTTTGGAATGTTTTAGCGCATCGATCACTGCACTTTCAATGGCCTTAATTGAATCGTGCATCTTTCCTTTCATCGTCAAATGCAGGTTAGAGAACAGATAGTAATCGCACAGAGTCAGATCAGGTGAATAGGGTGAATGTTGCAAGGCAATAATGTGATTTTGATCAAAAATTAAGTTACAACTCTTGTAAATAATGGGGCATTTTCGTGCAAAAGAGCCCAACTGGCGTTTTCTCGATATCTGGCCGAATACGACGAATTCTTGCCAGCAATCGCTTTATAACGCACAAATTAAAGTCTCATGTGAATGTCTCGCCGCGTGAAACAATTTCTTTGTGGATAATTCCTTCACAATCGTAAAAACAAATCAACATAACCTTCACATTTGACTTCTCCCAGCGATTTTTTTTGGTTTTCCTTCATCCAACGCTCTCCATTCAGCACTTTGCCGCTTTGTTTTGGGTTCATACTGAAAACACCACGTTTCGTCACCAGTCACAAGAAGTTTGGGTCTGCGGAGCACTTTTAATGATGTCTTTACTATGCTCAATTCGATCAAATTTTTGGTCGTCGGTGAGTTTGTGTGACACAAACCTCGAATTAACCTTCGTAAGGTCCAACACTTCGGTCAGAATGCGATATACAATTGTTTGAGGAATGCCTAATTCCATTTCAATAAATTTCACCGATTTTTTTTATTAATTCACGCACTTTTTCGATGTTTTCTTCCGATAATCCAGTTTTGGGGTGATCTGATTTTCGTCATCATTACCATATCGCGATGTACTAAACGCACTAACAAACATGACGCAATAACTCAAGTTGTTTATATACAAATGTCATGAAATTTTTAAGAGCTGTTAATGAAGTACCAAGTTATCGACGGGTACAATATTACCGTGTTTAAAGTAAGGGTAATTTCTTTCATTGGTCTCTTTAAGCCTTATAGTCTAATATAATAAAAATGATAATTTTTTCAATCAGAATAGAAACTTAAGTATGTTATTAAGATAGGTTGTTCTATTGACAATATTTTGCTAATATTTCAAGAAAATAACTATCTGGCATTAGTTGAGAAGAATATTATTATTATATTCTTAATAATTATCTGTAATCTCAGAGATTCAAAATCATTTACGATTTTAATTTTGAAATATATTAATTTTTTTCCAAATAACATTTGAAAATTGTTCAACTGTGTGTGAGATGCAGAATGAAAATCATCACTACAATTTGACATGACGTATTCAAAATGGGTATGATTCAGCTGCAATGGCAGAAACATATTTGAATTGGTTTCCTTAAGGGCACAATCCTGATAAGTCCATTATCCAAACGTTGAAAGAAAACCTTATCAATATAATGCATCGTTCAAAGCACCAAGAAGAATGTAAGTAAGGGATCAAGAAGATGCAACAAGTAAAGTAATAGGAGCTGCTACGGCCAAACATCTCATTTCGAAAAGGCAAATAGAGGCAAAAACTGGACTTTCGAGGCGTGCGCTCGATATTTTGAAAGAAACTAATTCAGGCCTTACAAAATGCGAGTATCACAATTTTACAGCTACAGATATTTTGTTTTTGTTTAAGAAAAGTTTATTGTTAGTGACCTTATTTTTTAATTATAACATACATCCTTTACATGCATATTTTTACAATAATTCTGAATGGAACATCTCTATAAACTGATATTGATGCTACTTAGGTTAGGTTAGATTGTTGCTTGCTTGCATCTCGGGAACATAGCCCATTTACACAGCTGGACCTACAGTTTATAGTGGATTCCTAACCACTCTCCTAGACCGTGCAATGATAACTGCCACCACAAGGATTACAAGTTATCTGGTCTTCGGAAGTTTATGCCCTCTTTAGGCGACTCTTTCAAATTCAGTACATTTTTGTTCAAGGACAACATCCATAACCTGACCCCGGATTCGAACCAGGAGCCTCGACTAAGCAGTTCCAATATGCTTGCGCACTAACCGTGCAGCTACCGGGGCGGTTTAGGTTAGATTGTTATTGACCTTATTTTTTTAATTATAATATTCATCCTTTACATGCATATTTTTACAATAATTCTGTAAAAAAATTCAGATATAGAACATGGAATCGTTGAGATATAGGCAACAAATAAATGTTATTGGGACAATTTCAAGTTTTTCCTGAAAGAGACTTATGAATGCAAACACAAAAACTCAAAAAAGAGCATCTAACAAAAATAAAATCACCTATAGTTCGTATTTAAGAAAAGCACCACTGAATTTTACTCCAAAACATGCGGAATGCCAAACTCATTTTCGAACTTTGACAATAACTGACGGAAAACAGTAAATGTTTTTAAAGAAAGTTGATAAAAATACGGCTGCAACTGAAGCATTATACCATGTGTGATAGACAATTGCACAAAAGAAACTTTATGAACACGGGAACATGATTAAACAAATATTTTTAGAAGCTATTTGATAACTTTAGAAATGAAAACGATATAGTTTTAATTATATCATCTATGCAACTTTCTGCTAATACGGTAATGAGACAAATAGAAGAAATTAGCAATGATATTTTTTAACAATTAAGAACTGACTTAGATAACTGTATTTATTTTCACTCAAACTAGATGAATCGTCAGATATAGTTAACACCTCCTAGATTTCCTGCGCCTGGATAGTTTTTAGTGGTTCTATGATCAAAAAAGAATTTTAGAAGTTTTTTCCAATAAAAGGTCATATTACTGAACTGGAATTCTTTTCTCATTTCAAAAATTTCATATCTTCTGTGAAAATTCCAATATCAAAAATGGTAAGCTTGACAACCAATGGTGTTCCTGGTATGGTGGGTTACGAAAAGGGTCTGGTGGCATTATGTCATAGTGATGAAAATTTTTCTTAATTTCTCTGTTACCATTGTATAACCCATCAGCAAGCATTGTGGAAATTTTCTAAAACTAAACAACGTTAGTTAGGAAATTTGTAGACAAAATTCTGTATGAATTTAGAGGTCACGCAATGCAAAGATTATTCAAAATCTTGATCGATGAAATTGATTGTCAATATGGGGAGCAATTTCTTCACTCTGAAGTCCGCTAATTAAGTAAAGGACGGGTGCTGATACGTTTTAATGATGTCCTATAAGTCATAGTTCATTTTTTCAAACAGCAGGATGAACCGAATCCCAAGAGAAAAATTCAATCTGGCTTAGAGATTTTGGTTTCTTGTAGAGATTATAAACAAACTAATTAATTCAATTTCCAGTTTCAGAGGAGAGCTAAAGAGCTGAAATGATTTCCGATATAAAGGCATTTATTAAAATGTTTGATTTTTGAACTACTGTGATCCCAAGCATTTTCCTGGATCTCAAAATCCATTGGAACTCTATGATTTTCTTCTTCTTCCTGCACGGCGCCCATATGGGCAGCACTCAGGAGGTTTGGCCCATTGTGCTTGCCGTGCTTTGTTGAGTTGTTATGTGTCTCACAGAAACTTCCGGATGAAGCTTGCAAGACTGTTGTAGGGTCCTCCTGGATCATCCGGGCGCTGGGTGTTTCAGTGCCCAAGGTGTTCAGTCTGATTTCCTTATGAGCGGGACATTCGAAGAGTATATGTTCCGTTGTTTCGTCATTTCCTAGGCAACCACGGCACTGCGTGGTTTCCGATAGTTTCATGACGTGTAGATGTTTGTTGAGTTGGTGTCCCGTCACCATTACCATCCCAACAGACTTTTTTTCGAGAGACAGTAGTTCATGTACCCTCTTCTTTGATTGCGGCCCCTTTATAAGCCTTTTTGACTGTCTCAGCCTGCCCAATAGTTTTGGGCATTGGTGGTGTTCCACTTTTGAAAATAGGATCATAGGAACCCTATGATACTAAGTTTCATGTGGAAATAGTTTCTAACTTGAAGGATGAATTAAAAAATCCAAATGATATCCAATAGTTTAAAACTTGTGTTATGAAAAATATAATTGAAGTGACTGTATTTCAGAGTGACTTAGTCTTAAAATCGTTAGTTTCAAGTATAAAATCTATCTGGTCCATCATAAGTGATGACAAATATTTGGTTCTATGACGTCTAGCCTTTTAAATGAGAGGGTTATTTACTTCAACATATTTCTGAGAATCTTCTTTCTCCAATGTGAAGTTTATTAAAAACAAATACCGCAATCGAGTTATAGATGAACATTTGTATAATTATATTCGAATGGCAAACTATACTATAAAATATGGAATATAATTAACAATTATATGAATCCTAGCAAAGTTAGTCCAAACGAACTCTTCAGTCTGTGCAAATATGACTCCAAGGAGGAACAAGTGAATCAAATAAATGATTTTTTTGTTGAAGTCCTAACGATAGTAGAAACTTCAAGAGGCAGAAGAACTTCTTTCAGATAATATAAATCAAAATTCCATTTTCACGAAGCTTTCTGGTCCCGTTGAAGTCTTCTATATAACAAAAACATAGCTAGAGATGATGAAATTCAGTCAGTTACTTAAACGCATTAAGGAACTCATTATACAAGCTCTTAGCTACATAATCAACCTTTGTCTAACCAGAGCGGCTAAAGGTTGTCAGGATTAAACTTTTAAATAAAAAAGGTGATTTTGATAATTGCCGTCTAATAGCCATACTATCAAACGTTAGCTAATTTTTATAATACATTATTCCGAATAGAATTACAAAGTTTTTTGAGAATTCTTTAATAATCATAGAATCGCAATATGGCTTTAGAAGGAATATATACACATTTGGACCTATTTACACAGCAATAAGTAAGATAACATAAACTTTAATTAATGGCACAGTAACATTGGCGGTTTTTTTTTTGGATCTTACAAAGGCTTTCGATAATGTAGCTCACAACAGGTTATTTCTTGAACTCAATAAATGTGGTTTGAGAGAGACTTGTCTGGAATTAATCAAATCATATCTTCAGGACCGATAGCAATATGTTTTTGAGGTTGATGAAAATGGCAATGAGGTAAGATCATGCAAATGCAAAGTTGTGTGTGGTGAGCCATAAGTTCGATACATAAGATACTTTTATATATATTGTATGGTAATAACACTCCACTGAAGATTGTCATTGTGCAATATGCGGATGATACATCTATTGTTCCTTCATCTCATAATAATCATGAACTTAAAAAAAAGCAAATGACGTTTTGCATGATCTGGAGTGTTGGTTCTCCTCAAATAGTCTAAGTATAAATCTTGAAAAGACTCTACTCAAGGTCGGAAATAACAGAGGATTCCAAAACTGCACTAGCTTGAGAATCGCAGGGAACATTTCGTATCTAGAAGTATACTTACATACTTCCAAGTCTTTATATTTTTAAATGTGCTATGTTCGTAAATTTTCATTGACTTGAAAAAAAATAGACAAAATTGACTGATACCATCAAGAACTTGCATAACAACTGGTTCTCTATTCCTAATCATTAGATTAGAGATTAATGTATGAAATTTAATAATCTTTTGTACAAATCTTATTCAATTAGATTTTGAACTCTTTCAATCAATAGATGCGAGTGTTATTAACACGTTTTAATTTTTAGGAAAATTTCAGTTACAAAATGGAATTCCATCATTGGAATAATTCTATAATATTACTAACTGGTGATATATTGTTGGAAACAAAAACTATTTCAGAATTTTTGAACCATAAAAATAAATACAGAATATAGCTAAGGCAATTTGATCAATAAAAATATTTATAGAAAGATGTTATAATAAATTTATATTATGAGCTACATAGAATTTTTCGATGATATTTAAATGTATTAATAAATAAAATTAATAATTCATTATCCTACCATAACACTAGACCCAATCTTAGAGATAAGAATGTGCATTAAGTTCATTTACAAGTATAAAGAATTCTTGAAGATACACCTCTCACAAATCTTCTGTCCCAGTTTTAAATTCCACAGCAACCTGAATTTCTCATTGAACAATAAGGAAGCATGGGCATTCGAATTCAACCTGTTTCATAGGTTGTATTCTGAATAAAAACAATCAGAATAGCCAGGATTTCCTTGAAATTAAAGTAAATAATTTTGGGAATGTATAAAAAATTTAAATGCCTGTCAGACCTATTATTTTAAATAACGTCCTATAGTAATAGAAATTATGGTTCGAACTACTACATTCAATGTAATCAATATTTTCAAATTAATATGTGAAGAAATTCCGGAAATAATGCCAAGATTTTCACTTTTAAAGAATTTTTTCAAGGTACAAGGTAGGTCTATTCTAATAAGAATGTGCGTCAGGCTTATTAACTCACCGATTAATGTTGCTGAACCAATTGATACGTTAATAAAATTTATAACACTAAAATTTTAAAAATAACAGGTCAATTAAGATGTGAATATCAAAATATATACAAAATATTCAAGAACTTTGCCACAAATACATCATATAGTCAAACACCATCTTGTACATTCATAGATAAAATCAACATTTCTTTGAGACTACAGAATACTATGCACTTCGTTTTTCTTCAAAAGTGGCTTATATATGACATCAATAGCAAATAAGCATGTGCAATTCAACATTATTTATTATACCTATTTTATAAAAATAAATAAATAAAATAATATTAATATATCTTTAATTGAAAACCGCTAAAGGTCTAGCTCCGAATTTACGTTTTGGTGTTACAGTACTCCTTCTGATCGGCTTTGGTCCTCGAGGTCTATTTCCAAATTCAAAATCTTGCTTTCTATTTATATGATAGTGTATATTCGGTGTCGGATATTGTTGAGTTAACGGTTTGTAATTTTGATAATTTCTCCGATAATAAATGTTGTAAGGATTATAATACCCCGTTATTTGTTTTCTATTCCTAGAGATTTGTGATGGATTCTGTAAGAATAAAAATATTAAATCACAATTTTTATTGATTTTCATTATGCATACTTCATATTTTGTTCCAAGATTTTCAGTCTCCATTTCTGAAAATTGTGAAGTAGATTTTTCCAACCTTCTGCATTTCTTGATAGATCAAAGTTATGCCTTCCATTCACATATTTATTGATGTCGTTTTCTTTTTGCTTTTGTATTTTGCATCCAGATATAGTTGTTAATGAAACAGAAAAAATGAACAGAACGGCTATCTGAAAAATATTAATCTCGACATAATAGTGTAATATGTTTGAATTTAGAAATACATTTACATATAGCAAAAAAATATATCTTACCATTTTCAATAATTTCAAAACTAAAATGAACACAAGTTCAACATAAAACAAGAATAAACTATTTAACAAGTAAACTTGGAAGTGAATCACGGATTCAGAAAATTTAGAAATGCATTTCGAGAAGGTGTGAAAATATTGCGGTACTGAATACGGTAAAGTTTCAATTTGTTGAAATTTGTATTAATTCATGTTTGTATACAACGGTACTGTATTTGGTTGTTTGGTTATTAGGAAAATGAAGAAGTAATGCCACAAATGTCACAGACAAATAAAAACTGTTATGTAAATCTTCTATACCACCTTCTACTTGGTCTATGTTTCCAATTTGACATAACCTAACTAAATTGTCTCTCAAATAAATTACCGCAGTGTGTAGAATAAATACAAAATTTTATTTTGAAATGCTTTCTGCTGTGCGAAACATAATACCAAAATGTCATACGTTAAATCAGGCTATTAATGTAATAAATCAACAAATAAGGGTGGGTTAACTTCAATAATATTGATGACATTTATTTTGTGGTAATTCATTTCAAAATATGAAAGAAAAAACACTTCTGTCGACGATACTACAACTAATATTCAGCACTTTAAAAGGACCGAAGGGTCGAAACCGGTCGTGTATTAACAAATAAACGTGGAACACTGACGAGTGTTTTTTCATATTTTGGGTTACCTTTTGTCTGGAACTACATTTAATTTAACATGTTTTAAATTGCTTTCAGACTACTTTTATTTTGAAGCGAAAATTTGCTCCTTTTATTCATAAGAAAAATATGAAACCCAAACCATTAAAACCCAAGCATTATGTTTATGAATTGATTAAAGATACTACCTGTGACAAACAAGAACTGTTGAAACTGATTCTGACATCAAATATCGAGGGTTTGGGAAATAAAGGTGACTTGGTTGAAGTTAAGTCTAATTATGGTTATAATAATTTGATTTTATTACAAAAGGCTGTTTATGCCACTGAAGAGAATATTAAAAAATTTGCTAATTTGGAAGAAGATATTGAAAAGCCTAGTTCTCCCTATGTACCATTGGTGAGTAATTTCAACCTTATAGTCAACATAGTGGTCGAAAATTATATATATATATATTTTTTATTTTGAAGAGTATGCAAACGTTATCCAGAATAACACTATCAGTGATTATGAATAGAGAATCACCTTGGACCTTGCAACCTTGGCATATCAGGGTTGCGTTTAGAAAATGTGGATGGGTAGTTCCTGAAAGAGCTATAAGTCTTCCTGAATATCCAATAAAAGGACCAGATATGAATCTGCAAAACAAAGAATTCTTTGTAACCGTTGAGGTAATCTTGTTCAGTTATATGATTATTTTCTTTATTTATTCAAAATTATTTCAGTTCAGTCCAAAAGAAAGACAACAAGTTAGATGCCTAATACACCATTGGAGTACTGAACTATCTGATAGGTTGCCTTATGTTAAAGAATTTTGGAAACTTCCAACCGAATCTATTTATGTAGAAACTGAATATAATGAGAAGCCTGTGAATTCATAAATCTAGTTTATAAAAATTGATGTTTTTTTGTATTTTATATGCTGCCTATCTGTTTATCTGACAACTTCATTATTATTACTTTTATTGATTGAAGATCAAGTCAAGGACTGGCCTATAAGAATCGATAACAAAATAATATACTGGATACGTAGTATAAAAATAAACTGAGAAGAGTATTGGTATATCAAATATTAAAGTATAAAGTAGGTAGTAGTAGAAACATAATAGAATAGAAAATTGTTTTCTTTGCATTGAAAATGAATTAGAATATAATGAATTTAATTAAAATAAATTAAATTCACATAGCTTACAAAAAGTATTGCACAAACGGTAATAATTGCTGAAATATTCTTCCATATTACTGAATATAGTTCCATTAGTCCAATAATTATATATCGAATGTTTAAAACACAGACCAAACATTTAACAGTAAGTAAATACAGGAAGCAATTAAATTCAAAGCCTGTGATTTTCTTTCAAAAGAATTCAGTTATCTGGAGGAGAGGTTTCTTTTATTTCCTGCAGAATGTTTTTATTAAGAACTTGCAAGGCATGTTGGTCGGAAACACGATTTTGCGAAATTATCATATATTGTAGCGAACTCAGAATTCACTGAAAAAATGTTTACTTACTAATTTTGGGGCCCAGAAACCAAATCTGAAATCGTTTGGCCCCGGATGGCTATCGTTTTAGAAAAAAAAACAAAATTTCCTTGAAAGTCCTCTTGTCTATATCATTCAAACTCTATAATTGCTTCATTAAAATATCCTTGTTACTATTACAATGGATAATATATACACACATGTACCATTCATTAGTAATTCTACGCTCAAATATACATTTATTTCTTATTAAAATGCTTTTTGATTCGAATGTTTATTCTCTAGATAGTTAACCTGCCTTATTTACAATGTTACATGTTATACGATGTGCGGCTCAAAACGAAACAAGAAAGAGAGAGAAGTACTCACTATCTCTCTCGTTCTTAACTGAGACAGAAATTCAAATGGGAATCTTTCCAAACCGAACCTAATTTTACCTAAAAATTTAGCTAGTAACCTATTCAATTCAAAATTATGAATTTAAATTAAGTTTGTTAGGTTTGGTTTAAAGAGATTTCAATTTCAATATCCCTCTCTTTTATAACGGGACATAGCGAGTACTTCACTATCCTAACACCTGTCGGCATCATGTTACGTAGGTCTTCGATATGTGTGAAATTGTTGCCTAATATTGAGAATTGAGGGGCAATCATATCTGTAAAGTAAATATGGCGGGTTAACTGTCTAGAAAATAAACATTCGAATTGAAAAGCATTTCAATAACAAAGTAATGTATATTTGAGCGTAGAATTACTAATTAATGGCACATGTGTGCATATATTATCCATTGTGATAGTAACAAGGACATTTTAATAAAGCAATGATAGAGTTTGAATGATATAGACAAGAGGACTTTCAAGGAAATTTTGTTTTTTTTTTCTTAACGATAGCTTTCCGGGGCAAAACGATTTCAAATTTGGATTCTAGAGCCCAAAATTAGTATGCAAACATTTTTTCAATGTCGCCACTATACACGATACTTACCGATATTTTGACCAGCCTGACTTCCATATCTTTCAAACAGTGCCAAATGAAGTTCAACTCTGTTTTCGTATTTTAATATTTCATATTTTCTATACGTTTGGGTCACAAGATGAAACTTACGAAAATGAAACGTATTTTCGCGTTTTGTGCCAGTTGGAATTTTCTCAAAGTCCAAATTTAAATAATTGCAATGAACTACACTATAATCATCAAGTTGTGAAAAAAATGTCACTCATTATTGTAGTGGGCTTCCTGGATCATCGCGACGCTGGGTGTTTCAGTGTGGTCACCTTATGAGTGGGACATTTGAAGAGTATGTGTTCCGTTGTTTCGTCATTTTCTAGGCAACCACGGCACTGTGTGGTTTCCGATAGTCTCATGACGTGTAGGTGTTCATTGAGTTGCTGTCCTGTCAATGGGCCAATTACCATCCCATTAGACTTTTTATCGAGGGACAATAGTTCATATACCCCTCTCCTTTGATTGCAGTCCGTTTATGAGCATTTTTGACTGTTTCAGTCCTGAGATGCCTGCCCAATAGTTCAGGGCCTCGGTAGTGTTCCAGTTTTGAAAGAAAGAGAACACGTGGGTCGACGGGATGTCAGAATAGGTTCTGGTCCTATCGGCCTAACAGCTGTTACCTTTTTGGCAAGGCTGTCTGCTATCTCATTTTCTTCGATGCCCTGATGGGCAGGGCACCAAAGCAGAGTAACTATGTTTGTAGCACTGAGCTGTCGAAGTGCTGCTTTGCATTCGTCAACTAGTTTGGATGTAACCTTCGTATATTTCAGATATTCAAGGGCGTTCTGGCTGTCATAGCATATGTAGATGTATACGTCTCTGTAGTTCCTATGCAGGTTTTTCTGTACACACCGAAGAATGGCACATACTTCTGCGTGTGTTACGATGACATGGTCTCCCAGAGCAATTGTAATGTTCGCTCTTGGGCCGTGGACGTCGATACCTGCACCCATACCGGTTTTGGACACGTCCGTAATCCAGGTAGGGCCCGTTGGGATGAGTAAGGCGTGTGGTCCTAATTTCTTTTGGTGGAATGACGACCTTGAAGGGTTCGTCAAAGTGGTAGATGGCTCTCATTTGATCTCCTCTTGTGAGAAGGTCAGGTCGGAGCTCTCTAATTTTGTTGAGGGATGTGGAGTGTCTAAACGTTGGATTTCTGTCCCTCCACATACCTCCTTCCCAGTCTCAAAGAGACCCTCATGGTCTCCTCCTCCACCACTATGTGTAGTGGAGGGACTCCCAGAAAACACTCCATAGAGGCTGTGGATCTCAAGGTTCCCGTGACTGCTAGACATGCTTGCCTTTTGATTTTGTTTATTTTGTTCCGTTTTATCTTCTTGTCCAGTGCAGGCCACATAGGTCAGGAGCGGTAGTTTCCTTTTTCGAGTGAATAGAATTATGTCTGTTTTGTTTGGATTAACAGACAGGTCGTTCTTTCTGCACCATTGTTCAGTCATTTACAGAGCGTTCTGCGCAACTTCACATATGGTGCTGAGGTTTTTCCATGAACAAGGAGGACGATATCGTCAGCATAACCCACCGCAAAGTGTCCAGCATCGTCAAGGGTCGCCAGGAGCCCATCCAACACGAAGTTCCAGAGGAGAGGAGATAGTACTCCCTCCCTGAGAACATTCCCTGCTGGCGGTCCCCCGGACGGTCGACTCGCTGAGGTGAGCCTCGATGCGCCTGGTCAACAGACGTCCCACCTACCTTGCTATGGTTTTAAATAATTTTCTATTTACGATAGCTTCATCTATCGATTTATAAAAGTGTGTGGTCGAAAGCTCCGTCTATATCTTGGAATATTCCTAGAGTGACTTCGCCTCTTTCCAGTCCTTTCGCAACATATCCTACTGCAGAGTGTAGTGCTGAGCCGACTGATCTACATTGCTCTTAGGCTTGTTGAGTGATGTAGAGGGCGTTCCGCTAGGGTTTCTTCCTAAGATATATTTCTACTAGTCTCTCCATAGTCTTCAGTTGAAAGGAGGTGAGACTAATTGGTCTAAAATCTTTGGCGATTTTATGTATGATCTTGCCCCGCTTGAGAATGAAGACAACCCGAACCCATTTCCAGGGGTCCCAAGGCAAGGCGTGATCTGAAGATGTGGATTAAATGCATAACAATTTGGTCCATTCCTTTTATTAAGTGTGCAGGGTATATACCATCTGCTCCTGGTGCTTTACATGGTTGAAAAGTAGCGTGTCCATCCCCGTATGTTAAGAAATACATAATTGTATATTTGAAACTTCCGGCAGACATCTGTACTACTACTCTAACTTAAATAGTTTTTGGTCTGGTTGATTGAACCAATTAGCATGTTAGAAAAAGAACGATAATTAACATAATCTTCATGATTTCTACTTCTATGGTATTGCTGCCATAAGACTTTTTCATGTCATAGCATTCTAATAAAGTGGAGTTACACCCAAGGTGTATTACTGTGTTATCAACTTATACTTCACACTTGTGGGAAGATTACAGGCATAGAACAATTGACCTACAATAAGTGCCATGTCGTCTATTTCGTCGTTCCTTTTTGCGTTTTGTCCAGAAATTAATAAATTTGCAATTATTCTGCTGTTTTGATTTTGTTTCGCACACTTAAACAAACATTGAGGAGGCTTCTGGAATAAGACGTTTTCTTCTCATCAATAACAAAACTTGGGTCAGATCACTTATTGTTTATACTCTCATTATCTTACTTGAGGAGTAATCTTCAATGGAATATTGAAAGGAATTATTTCAAACATTGTAAAAGCAATCAACTATAAAAATAATTTAATATACAGAATAAAAAATTATGCAGCACTCAACAATCGATAATTATTTGAACCTTTATATAACAAATATCCTTGAATATTCAAAGTTTGAACAATATTATGAAATTTTTCTGGGGAACTCCTACTTTTCACCTAAAGTTTGTATTTCTTTCAACGTAAACATCGATTTAGATGTACTTTTAGAAAGTTGTTGTAGACCTATCAATAACTTCATTGCCTAAAAAATCAAAAACTGCAATAGTGAAGCGATTTTTTTCAGAAATCCAACTTACTTTATTTCTACTACTCATTCCCGTGCTGTTTTGAGATCTAGTAGTGTTCAGTAAACCAGTTTCGTCAGTGAAGATATCACTCAGGCTGCGTTTCATTATTTCGACAATGTCTTTGGCATCTTCTTCGGTAGCTTCTTCTCTGAGTTCCAACTTGGCTCTAGCCTGAAATTCACGATTGAATGAATGAGTAATGTTGATGTTAACAGAACGTTTTCAAAGTACTCTGAAATATTGTGGTCGATTGTCAATTTGCTAGATTCACCCCTTTTACATGCAGGAGAAGTCGTACCTCTTATTAATAATAATAATAATAACTGAAAAACTACTGAAAAACAAGAGCAATGGTCAAGAAAGGAATTCCATGGACGACATCACCATGAGATTAATCAACCACACATCGACAAAGAAGCCTCCAACAAATGGTTGATGAAAGGAGAATTATTTGCAGAAACAGAAGGATTCCTTGTAGCCATTCAAGACCAAGTGATTGCTACAAACAACTACAACAAATTTATTATGAAGGACGGTACATTACAAACAGATAAGTGCAGAAAATGCCATATAAGATCGGGGACTATACAGCATATAACGTCCGGATGCGAACAACTGGCCAATATGGACTATCTTCACAGGCATAATCAACTGTGCAAACATTATCCATCAGAAACTTGCACACAAGTACGGACTTCTGAATACCTTCCAGTGAAAAAACCCTTGTCTCACTGTCTGGAATCAACATTCAAGGATCTTCAGAGGCAAGTCAACAACATGAAAAGTCATAATAAGAAAATTCACAATCAAGGTTATTCGAGAAAGCCGATGGTTCAATCAAAAACAATTTGATATTATAAGCAAAACGCTCAATCCAAATGATGCAAATAAAAATTCAATTAGGTCAATGAAAGATGAAAATGGAATTGTACACCATGATGCAAGCACTATAGCTAATGTACTTGCGGATTACTTTGTAAAGATTGTTGAAAAAGTAAAAATTAATCCAAATCATGCCAATTATCAACAGAAAGTAACAAATAAAATTGCATCTATGTATCTTAGACGAACATCTCCTAAAGAAATCGAAAATATTATTTCTACTTTAAAGTCAGATGCCTCGCAAGGACACGACAATATAAAACCTAAAATTATTAAGGAAGTGAAATCTCTGGTTGCTCCTATAATATCCAAATTGATAAACAAGCATTTGTCGGAAGGAACCTTTCCCAATGTTCTAAAGATAGCAAAAATTGTTCCGATTCATAAGGATGGTCCGAAAAACGAGCCAAGTAATTATAGACCCATCTCGGTGCTAACTGCATGTTCGAAGATCTTTGAAATTGTGATGAAAAACAGACTGCTAGAACACCTAAGTAATGTAAATTTTCTGAACACTCATCAAAATGGATTCTTGAGTAAGCGCAGTACACAGACTGCCATAGCCACTATAACAGAATATATATGTGCAGAAATAGACAAGGGAAAAGATGTGATGGCTGTATTTTTGGATTTGTGTAAGGCGTTCGATGTTGTGTGTCACGGTATTTTGTTACAGAAGTTCGATAGCATAGGTATCAACAACGCCGCGTATAAGCTTTTCAAATCGTATCTACAGGAACGAGAGCAGTACACTGTAGTGAACGGATGTGAGGGGGAGAGAGTGAGAGTGACAAGTGGTGTGCCTCAGGGCTCAGTACTCGGACCGATATTGTCATATTACAAGTATCAACCGGCGCCAGTATTGGAAAATGACTATGAGATTATACTACGATAGGCCTGTTATCACTGACAGATTGGTGACAAATAATAGGCCGGACATAGTGGTGTATGATAAGAGAGCCAGAACAGCAATGCTGGTGGATGTCGCCATACCGAATAATAACAACGTGCTGAATAAGTTCCAGGAGAAAAAGTCCAAATACACAGCCCTTGCTATTTTGATCAAGCAGATGTGGCACCTCGATAAAATAGATATTATTCCTGTCATTGTATCCTCGACTGGGTTAACACCCAAAACTTTGCATGATAGCCTTAAGAAATTAGAATTGCATAAGAATACCTATATAGAAATGCAAAAAGCTGTAATTCTTAATACATGTAGGATAGTTAGGAAATTCATGTGAAGTATATTGTAATCGAGCCTATTCCCTTTGATTGCTGAATCTGGGAAAGGTCAATTATATCCAGCTAACAGCTGAGATAGTGCATAAGTCCACGATAATAATAACTAACCCGAGGGGGTTCGCTGACTCCCCTACCCGGCGACTCCCCACGTGGCGAATAGGGGAACCCTTGTCAAATATGACAGGTACCGGGAAAAACCCCTGGGCGGACCAAAAGTTAGCCGTTACTCCCACGAAAACGGAGAAACACATGGATATGGTGAATACTAGGAATTGTGATATAGAGTCGATGCCTGGGAATCGCCAGGGCATGTCTGGAGCTGGTGCTGGATATGACAGCATGCGAGACGTAGGTGGCAGGGTACTGAGGAGGCGGGCTCCTGTCGCACAAACAGTTACAGCTTCACAACAAACTCAACAACGGAGCCAAATGGGAACCATAACCACCAATCCAATGATAATGTCCACAACTGGAATTATACCGAGGAACTTACAAACGAACATCAAAAAACTGGGGCTGAGCGAACATCTGTACATACCCATGCAGAAAGCGGTACTGTTGGCGACAGCTAGAACCGTCAGGAAGTATATGGGAAACAGCAATGAGTCAACAACGAACTACGCCACTATGACCTGATAACCTGGAAAGGGTCACATCCGAGCTGAATCCTTTTGATATCGAAGATATCTGGGATCAGTGAATGTTTCCCTTAGAGGAGTGCGAAACACCTTAGGTTACTTTTTGAATACCACTATCTTAATTTCTAGTATACAGGTCGATGGTAAAGTAAAAATGTTAAAAAATTTAAAGAGTACTCGTCACGAGTTAGTCTGTGAAACGCATAACATACAATGTATTCTTCTTCTCACCAGCTCCAACAGAGTGAAAATAACGTACGAAAAATTGAATAATTATGAAAGTAGAAAACAATAACTGACCATTGTTTGGAGTGCATTTTTTGTTCTTATCAGTGTTATCAGCTGATAAGACAAACATTTGGTGGTCTTCCAGTGGCGTAACAATAACGGTTTCGGTTCCTATTAAAAAGTGAATAAAATTTGAATTCATCATGTCTAAATATGGAACCTGTGCCAAGACTACTTCAAGCACTTACGCAATACAATGCACTGGTAGTTGTGTGAAGTGGTTTCACATCACTTGCATAAATATGGAACATGCAGAACTTAATCACTATGCAGTGGAATTGAAGAAAACCGGCGGGGAACGGTGAATATGCGTTTCTTGAAAACTAACTACTACAATTGATGATGTCATGAGGAAGCTTCTTGCGATAGAGGCCAAATAAGACAACCTTTTCGAAAAGTACGAAAAACAACTTAAAATAAATAAAACACTTTAGAAAGAGATTCGGGAAATGAAAAGTGGATTGAAAATTACTAGAATAGAGAAAAATAAAGCAGAGCAGGAAAAACTGAAAAATAATGCGATGATATATGAAGTTCCGGTTTGCAATGAACATAAGGATGTAGGCAAAATAGTGCAAGATGTTCTAGAACACCTAGATATGCCCAACTGTGAATATGATTGCTATAGGCTGGGGAAAAAAGCTGTTGGTACTTCTCCTCCAATAAAAATTCTTTTTGGAAATGCAAAAACTAAAACAGATTGTTTCAAGCAAAGAAAACAAAATCGATTGATACCAAAGATCTAGGTTTCACTGAAAGAAAAACAGTTTATATAGGCCACGATCTTACAAAAACAAACCAAGAATTGTTTTCCAAAGCGAGACAATTAGAAAAGGACAACCAGTATTCCTATGTTTGGTTCGAAAACGGGGTTATCACTCTGAAGAAATCAGATAACAGTAGAGAACAAATAGTAAATACCCTTGAGGATCTTGAAATTTTAAAACAAAAAACTAAAAGAGAACACGATTAGAATTTTGTGCATAAATATAAATAGTGTAAGGAATAGTTTGGATGAGTTGGAAATATTCTCACAAAAAAGAAAACCCGATATTTTAGTACTAACCGAAACTTGGTTGTACAAAAATGAAACCTGGAGCATTAATTTAAAAAATTATAATGCACTGCACTCTTCAACTTCAATAATTTTTTTGTACTTGATGTGACGGATCTGGATTATAAGCTTGCTATAGTTTACAAACAACCTGCTTCAAGCAAGGAATTATTCTTTGAAAAAATTGATGATTTACTTGCTACCTATAGTAATATGCTGATGATTGGCGACATGAATGTGAATCTTCTGTAAAGAAAATCGGCAAAACAAGACATATATCGGATTAACTCTGGATAAACAATTAAATTTCAACGAGCCCATAGAGCATCTTGTTTCAAAAGTTCATAGTTTGTCATATCTCCTTAGGAGAACATCATATTTATTCAATAATAAAACTTAATGCTCAATACACCATGCACATGTGAGTTCAATCCTGAGTTACTTAGCAGCTTTTTGGGGACAAGCACGAAAACAAGACATTAATAAATTACAAGTTCCACAGAACAAATTATTGAAAATATTATTCCATAAACAACCAAGAACTATATCAAGAACTTAAGCTGCTAGACATAAATAATATAATTAAACTGGATAGTATTAGACTGATATATAAAATCGGAAACACTATGGCAATTGATATAGTACTCATTAGCGATATACACACATATAATACACCAAATAACCAGGACACTTACATACTTCCATCAACATCAATGTAGGACGAAAAGAATTGACGTACCAAGCAGCCTTATGGTTTAATGCACTACCACACAATGTGAAGGAGGCCTCCACATATAAGAAATTTTCTATGTTTATCATTCTCTATTATATAATTTCATCTTATTTACCTGTCATAGATTTTATAATCTTTTTGGGATAAATATATGAAGAAAAAAAAAACAAACCCGAATTTGATATTTTCCTTATCCATAGTTAATAGATACGAGTTGTTGTCGTTTTACCAAATAACTGGCTAACCACTTAAAAGCATTACCTCGAACTTCGCATTTATTGATTTTATCAAAGGGAGACGAGATTAAAAGCCCTACTCAGATCCCAAAAATCACAGATCTGATTCCATACAATTTATAACGTCCTCAACAAAAGCGTATATTACAACATTCATTCCGAGTTCCGGTCGAAAACCGTACTTACTCCCTGACAGAATCCTTTGCCGATCCAGAAAGTTCAGAAGCCTATCAAGAAGGAAATCTGGGAAAACATCGTAGCCACTAACATTTGAAGGCTTTAATTTCCTATCTATTAATGAAAACAATTATTTCACAAATGAGTGTAGGAATATCGTACTATTTCTAATCTTAATATTATCGGTGCACCTCTGAATAGAGATTCAAACTTCTGTGCCACATCCGGGCATGATAAATGATACTGTCGTCCTCCCTGATCTGCATGTATAAAATCCGTTTATAGTTTTTGTTACTCAACGCTTCTACAATACTCCAAGATACTCTGCTCTGATTCCTTGATGAAGCAATCCTATTCTGATAATACTCTCTCTTGGTATATTCAATCAGGAGTGAGTGTAAAATGTAAATGCACAAGTCTCTAACCAACCACCAGCCTCCCTTTCATAGAACTTTTCTAGAGGAAAGTGAGAATGAAAATAACGCATCAAAATATCGCAAAAGCCTTTGAAAGCCTAGTTTACATCTTCCAGTTTATAGACACTCAACCTCCTCTCCACAAATATCAACAATAAATCTTTCAATGCTCCCAGGCGAGAAATCCTTCAATGCTCCCAGGCGAGAAATCTTTTTTATACTCAATTAGGCTACTAAGATGTTCATATGGTTTTAAAGCTACCAAAAGTATTCAATGATCAGACAAATGAGTGTTCACAACATAAGCTCATGAGTGATCTAGATTTGTGAATATGTAGTCTAAAGTGTTGCCTACTCGACATGAACTATATTGACGAAATTAAAACCTAATAAACTATTACACAGATATTTATACTTTGTTTAGTCTCTTTCTGGATCGACATTAAAATCACTGCACAAGATTATATTTAATATTGGAATGTACAAATATTGTGAAAACGCTTACAAAATATTTCAAAGGATGTGTCAATACAAGATTTGTAACTTTGAACTATTGTTCGGATTTTATAATTTTCGAAAGATACACCACAAATCTCGAAGAGCCTCTCAATAAAAAGCTTTTATGTCAATTAGTTTGACGTTGATTGTACTCCAATACCACCACCCTTCAAATTGGATTGACAGAAAGTCAATATTTGAATCTCTGCACCAAGTTTCACATTTTCACATAAACACAAAATATGTAAGATTTCATACTTTTCGATAATATCCACGCTGATTTGATCAGCCTTATCACCAGTCAAGCATGGCAATTCAGAGAAAGATGTATGACCTCATAGCTGTAGCCAATGCTACTCTTTAGTAGCTGTTAGTTATATTAGTAACTAAGATTCATAATGACTGACCGGTTGTATATGTAGTGTCGGAAAATTGATTATTTCTTTCTGGAAATACTTCTCGCGTCCTAGCCAAAAAAAACATTTCATTGACTGACAAATACTTACTTGGGTTAATCGTATCAACGATTGCAACTGCCTCATTGTTACAGGAGTGCTTTCACCAGTTTGGAACCTTCTTCGAAGACTCAAATAAAATTCTTTTATCACAGTTTTAGCACCTACAGATAGTTTGGGATTCACATATTTCTGAGCGTAGGCTATATATTTCCGAAACAAATTATGAGGGAGGTATTCAATTACCTCATTGTTGTAGATCAGCAATCTAGACCTAAAGAAGAATGTATGTATTGAGAATAGTAATTATTGAATTGAAGGCATATTTAAGGCAAATTTTTCTAAAATCAAGGTGTCATTCAACCCATCTTTCTGCTAGGGATAAAGAAGCAAAAGCTAGGGATAAAAAAGCAATGTGTATAATCGTTAATTAGCCTGGAAAAATATCTTCTTAGAATCCAATTGACTCATTCTACAGTTCTTCTACAGTTTTCAAATGTCTAGAGCTAACAGTTACGAGGAAGAATGTGCTAACAATACCTATTTTAAATGTTGAGTAGTGAGAAGTGATTGAGTTGTACATTGAGAGTGATGAATTTTGGATTTTTACAAATTTCGTTAAGTTCCAAACTTTCCAACAGGTTCATTGTCATCCCTTTATTGCATTTGTGGAGAATCATTGAGAGTGATGAATTTTGGATTTTTACAAATTTCGTTAAGTTCCAAACTTTCCAACAGGTTCATTGTCATCCCTTTATTGCATATCAAGAATTTACTGTATATAAATATAATATATATATATATAAATATATATATATATATATATATATATATATATATATATATATATATATATATATATATATATATATATATATATATATATATATATATATATATATATATACCAGTTTTACATTTCCTAAATGAAATGTATAATAAATTAACCTTCACTGCTGAAATTGAACGCAACAATACAATATCCTAGACATAACCATCACTGATCTCAATAATAATCTCACTCAATAATCCTAATGGATCCTTTTACTACACTACACATAGATTAGTCGCTATAATTCATTCTTTTAAAGAGCCTTTTCCACACCCTTATGGATATAACACTTTTATACGGAAATCAATATCATTAAGAAAGAAAGTTGCATCAACTAACAATATTCCAGTCTCCTACATAAACAGTATTATTAAACGGTAAGAACAAAAACAAATTTCTCAATTACTATATTCCAGTATAGAAAAACCTGAAAATAAATACGCAAATACGTCTAACTTACATTGGCCACCCTCTGTAATAACATCTGCAATTATCTTCCAAATTTAATTCAACAAGCTCCTTTTCCAGTGGTCCCAACATAAGCAAATAACTATTCAATGCCAAACAGAAAACTAATAAATTCAAACAGTCTGGAATATACAGAATTGAATGCAATGAATGTCCAACATCTTAAGAAAAACAGGACGAAATTTTGATTCTAGATTCAAGGAGCATTTCTCCTCAGATAACGAATCCGTCGTTTTTGAACATATTGAATCTACAAATCACATAATTCATTAGATAATTCAAAAATTCTCCACAAATGCAATAAAGGCATGACAATGAATCTGTTGGAAAGTTAGCTCTAGACAATTGAAAAAGACGTAACTGTCGAAACCGGTCGTGCGTATTAAAAATCAACATTGTGGAAAACAGAAAAGTGTTTCGTTTTATTCATATTGATTTTTCAATAAGATAGGTTTTTTCTTCAAATTTTAGTGAAATTAGTTATTTTCATTTGAATAGATTATTTCTGATGTAACTGAACCATAATAACAAACACTTTTTTTCCATTATTCACATAGAACCGGTCTTCTGCATCCGTAATTCGCTTGGACTATAGCGAGATGAGATAAAATAAAAAAAATCTTACCTCAAATTCGTTTCATTAATAGATGATTGGGTATTCACTGCTGACCATGATACAGAGGTATTTGTCAAACCAGAATGCATACCCAGAACATGTTTCGATAACATCATATCCATTTCCTAGAAGAAAAATTACTATAACTGAGGTTTTACTGTATATACAGTAAGTTTGAACTCTAAAGTAAAATAAGAATGTTGTATACAGCTCACCAGATTCCAAAAATATTGATTTACCTACCTGAACCTGAAACTTGGGGTAGTATACAAGCAACCTGAATCAGGTATCCACCCTTTCTTGATAAACTAGATAATTTATCACAGCACCATGATACTTATAGGCGACATGAATATAAACCTCCTTGCCAGTAATAATACAAAAAAAGAATATATGCAGGTCATTAAGTCCAATGGCTATAAAATACATAATAGTATTGATACTAACAATAATACAAAAACTATAATTGATCATAAAAGTAACATTGTTTACACAAAGGTTATTCGAGAAAGCCGATGGTTCAATCAAAAACAATTTGATATTATAAGCAAAACGCTCAATCCAAATGATGCAAATAAAAATTCAATTAGGTCAATGAAAGATGAAAATGGAATTGTACACCTGCAAGCACTATAGCTAATGTACTTGCGGATTACTTTGTAAAGATTGTTGAAAAGTAAAAATTAATCCAAATCATGCCAATTATCAACAGAAAGTAACAAATAAAATTGCATCTATGTATCTTAGACGAACATCTCCTAAAGAAATCGAAAATATTATTTCTACTTTAAAGTCAGATGCCTCGCAAGGACACGACAATATATAGAAATGTGAGGGGAGAGAGTGAGAGTGACAAGTGGTGTGCCTCAGGGCTCAGTACTCGGCCCGATATTGTTTCTAATATACATTAATGATATATGTGATATAGGACTCAATGGTAAAATAATACTCTATGCCGACGACACGGGACTTTTCTACTCAAATAGTTGTTGCAAAAGTAACATTGTTTACACCTAATATAGAAAGCAAATATCAATTAGCTAATTGGAAACGCTAAAATATTGTTCCACAAATCACCGACAACACATACTGAAGAACTCGGTAGCTGTTATTGTCTAATACTCAGTTTTAAGGACGATGTATTTTACATTTTCAAATTAAAGTATTACATAATGAAACTAATAAATAAAAAATTGGTCCTACTTACCTCATCAGGATTATCCAAAAGAATAAAGATCAGGTCGAACCTAGATAACATTGGCGCACTAATTTTTAGATTCTCGGCCACAGTCTTCCCCTTATTATAGTGGCCTCCAGCCGGATTAGCAGCTGCTAAAATGGTGGTCCTTGAAGGAAGTGTGCATGTGATGCCAGCTTTAGCTATACTGATGCTTTGTTGTTCCATGGCTTCCAGAAGAGACTAGAAAGTTAAATTAAGATTCATAAATCAGTGAGATTTTGGAGCAATTTTTCGGCAGACTTTTTTTATTAACATAGTAAATTCAAATACTACTGAAAATAAAACTACAGACAAACTATTTCAGGAGATTTCAGCGATATAAAAGAAAAATTCAACGAAATTTCTATTAACATTGCTCCAAATTTAGTAAAAATCGGTTGTCTGTAAAGATGATTTACTGACGATAGTTGAACGTGACGTCATAAGAAAATACTGATAGAATGGTTGCATTTTTCAAAAGAAAATTTTAATTTTATTTGTTTGATAGATATTTTGTTTTGAATTGATCAAGTTACATTTATTTGTACGCATAAATACAATTATGTCAATTTTTATTTATTTTTTTTACAATGTACATAGTTTTCACAAGTACGAATGTACTTTGAGCAATATCGAAAGAATCATTACTTTTATCGCCGCAATTATCGTCGCTATAAACAACTGACACCACATTCACTTTTCACCGCACTTCATACTTGACGAAAACATGTAAATGTATTATTGTATAGCAGCTGTCTACGTGGACGCATCGCTCACATGAGTCATGTTTTTTCGTGCGTGCAGCCGGCTCCATCGAATTTTTAAGACGTTGTCACGTCAAAAATATCCCAAATACTCAAATCAGACGGGCTTTTAGGCGTTCAAGAGAATCGTTCTATAGATTTCAGATAACAGAAACTGAAATTATCAAAATGGACAATAAAAATCTTGTTATGTGATGAATTGGATTCTTATTTCAGAGGTTTTTCCAGATAAACTTAGTAACCGGTAGCGGATTCACCGTCTCCGTCCATAGAGGGCGACTCTCGTACGTATGTACGAGGTGCGTCCTCGTACCCCGATGTAGCTTGATATGATGCTGAGAAGCGATATGCGACTCTGATGAGCTCCTAATAAGGGCGAAACTGCAGTCTGCCGCTTCGTTTCTCGGCATCCTGCTTAGTTGCACTATTGTGGCTCTTGGAGGCTGCGTGCATGGCGGGCAGATTTGGGAACTAGCTCTTGTCAGGAAGGATTATTCATTGATCTACGGATTTTTTAATAATTCTTTTTGTCCCAAGTTTACATATGTAGATTCCTCGCGGAAGACACAGTCCAGTGTATGTGGCATTCCAGAAGAAGGAATCATAAAATTTCTACATAGTCAATTATGCACTCTGAAGTCTCAGCTGGATATATCTGTGCTGATGGTGTTTTATTTTTCGAACTTTCATTCTATACTTAGTTATGAAATTATCAGGGGAGGATCTTCTAATGTGGAAAAAAGATTTGTTGCGCCAAAAAACTGCAATGAGGTCAATCTTTGTCTTGAAACATCAGAAGTATTGCAAAGAGGTTTTCATCTTCACCCATACCTTTACCATATTCATCAACTACCGCCTTGTGAGAACAATGTTGAATATATGTGTATGAGGTAGTATAACTCAGTGTCTAGAAGATATCACACGATAAATGAATACACTGTATTTAAAGTTAGAGTATTTTCTCTTTCATCGTTTTCTGTGAGTCTTATAGTATGGAAGAATTTTACCAGTACTGTAATAAGCATAGAAACCTATGTATGTTATCAATATAAGTAGTTCTCTTGGAAATATTTTGCTAATGTTTCGATGAAAACAATTATCTAATGTACATTCCTTGAAATAAATATTATTCACCCTAAGGTGTTTCGCACTCCCTCTAAAGAGAACATTCACTGATCCCAGATATCTTCGATATCAAAAGGATTCAGCTCTGATGTGATGTGGTGAGGTAGTCCGGTGTTGACGCGTTGTTGTGTTTCCCATATACTTCTTGACGGTTCTAACTGTCGCCAACAGTACCGTTTTCTGCAAGGGTTCGTACAGATGTTCCTTCAGTCCCAATTTCTTGATGTTCGTTTGTAAGTTCCAATATATTATTATTATCGAATTCACACTAACGTGTTTCACACTCCCTCTAAGGGGAACATTCACTGATCCCTGATATCTTCGATATCAAAAGGATTCAGTTCTGATGTGATCCTTTCCAGGTTAACAGGTTAGATGGTGGCGTAGTCCGGTGTTGACGCCTTGTTGTGTTTCAAATATACTTCCTGACGGTATTAGCTGTCGCCAACAGTGTACAGATGTTCATTCAGTCCCTGTTTCTTGATGTTCGATTGTAAGTTCTTCAGTATAATTCCAGTTGTGGACATTATCATTGGAAGTGTTTGAACGGATTCCATTCTCCATTGTTTTCTTATGCTTTCTTCCTGGTCACGATACTTCGCAATTTTCTCGGCATGTTTCAGCTCCAAATAGTTGTTGTTAGAAATGGCCACGTCAATCAAAGTTGCCGCCCTAGAAAATTTCTTTATAAGTATGATGTCAGGTCTATTATGCGCGACTCGTTGATCGGTAAGGTTAGTTTATGGTCCCAGTACAGTTTATAGTTTTCATTTTCAAGAATTGGCTCTGGGATGTATTTGTAGTACGATTTTGGCCATCGCGTCGTGTCTCTCCTTATATTCTGTCGCCGCAAACATCTGACATCCTCCTATTATGTGTTGTATCGTCTCCGAAGTCTGGCATCCGTATCTGCATGTGTCTGTCGCTACAGATGCGTCTTTGGCGATGAATATTAGATAGTTTCTGGTTGGAATATCTTAGTCTTGTATCGCCGAAAGGAACCCTTCCGTCTCAGGAAACATCTGTCCGGAGGTCAGCCTGCCGACCTCGTTGGGATGTCCCCCAGTGTAGAGGTTTTTCCTTCCTTATCTGTAGTTTTTCATCGTCCGTCTTGTGACGAGTCTTATGTTGGTGTTCGTTTAGACGTAAAGGAGTTGAGTCGTCTACTTCGCAGATAGTTCTATGGAGAATTGAAGTGTTCGCTTTTTGTTGGAAAAAGTTTCTTAAGTTAGAAATCTGCTGATCCAATTGCTTCGTGATATCGGCTCTCTCTCTGCCTCCTTGATGTCTTGGCAATGTAGATCTTTCGATAGCGATCCTTGGATGGTGTTTCTGTGCCTTCGTCAGCAGCGTTCTCATCTTTCGTTGTAGATTATCGATAACGTTGTTGATCCAGTCAACTATTCCAAAGGAATAATTCAGGACTGAGCATGCATAAGTGTTGATTGCCTCAAACACATTCTTGCTGTTAATAGTTGTACGAAGCAGTTGTCTATAACTCTCTTAATGAATTCATTGGTCAAGTCTTTTATCATTCTTCCGTGATCTATTCGTAGTGCTTGTTTCATGCCCAGATACTTGTAGGTCTCCCCTTCGATCATTGCGGCAATAGTTTCATCCTCTCCAACCTCATCTGCGGTTTCCTATATTTTTTCTTTAATTGTGCTAAGGGTGCGACATTTGTCTAGTCCGAAACGCATTCCTACATCATCGGAGAAGTCTTCTACAATTTTCAGAATTTGCTTTGGTTGGTTCTTGGTGGCAGCCATCAATTTTAAGTCGTCCATGTAGAGAAGGTGGTTCACTCTCATCATTTCTGCGTTGTTCTTCTTTACGCTTTACGTATCTTGTCGAGTTCAAACGGTGCTACAGTGGATTATTAGCAATACAGAACCATAGTGGACTCAAGGTGTCTTCTTGAAACATTCCTCTTTTTATGGGGATAATTGTTGTTTCCAAATTGACAGTGGCTGCGTTAAGCCGGATCTTAGTTCGCCATAAAGACATGGAGTATTCTAAAAATGTTGATAACTGAATCTATAATAAGTTGCTATTATTATAAATTATTATTATTAATATTTTCATCGAACTCACTGAATGTTGTGTTGGCATTTTGTCAAACTCATCAATACAACAACAGCCTTGATCGGCTAGCATGAGAGCTCCAGCCTCCAACGCATAGTCTCCACCTGATTCTCTAGACAATGTGACGGTCAATCCGGAACTTGTGCTTGTATTGCCACACACGTATACACCTGATGAAAAAATAGTTACATATTATTTCAAAAAATATTTCCATTGCAATTCTCATGCATTATTTTCATTTCAGAACATTTGTTTATGATAAGAATAAAACGTATGAAACGATGCTTTAAAAAATATTAAATTAAATATCTACTGCATTTTCAAATTGAGGAAACTATAAGTTTCAAAGTTCTTAACTAGAGTATTAGCTACGTAGGAGCGTAGATTTGTCATATACAGATACATTATTCTAACTACCAAATATTTTTTAAACACTCTGATTCATAATATTTTTTACCGTTGGTTGAAATTTTTGAACTGAATCTTGGAGAGTGAATTATTAAGTGTGGAGATGTAGAGAAGCAACCTGTTTGCTCATGAAAATTTATCGAAGTTGAGAACTGAAACTGGAACCGCTTTATTATTTATTATTAACATTTCAAAACACGAAGCGCTTTGCCAACTAAGTTAGCATCATCAGGAGATAATAGTACACTTCAGTGTAACTACGAGTTTTGAAACAGTTTTGGAGCAGTGGTGTACAGTGTTTTTGTCGCGATAAATTAATTCAAAGGAAACACATAAAATAAGAAATGATAAAACTTTGAAGAGAAGTAAAATATAACTAAGACGACATTGTATATTTGTAAAATGAATTTATTAATGATATTGTGGATGAATTTATTTTAAGGAAATTCATTTAAATATAAATAAAATGAAACACTTTTCTCTGATTTCCACAATGTTTATTTTTGTAACACACAACCGGATTGGCCAGGTATGTCATTTTCTAAATGCTAACAGTTATAAGAAAGAATGTGCTAACTATACCTATTTTAAATGTTGAGTAGTGGGCAGTGATTCAGTTATAGTTGACTATGGAGAATGGTGAATTTTGGGTTTTTACAAAGTTTGTTCATTCCCTCACTGAAAGCATGACACTAAAACAATAGAATCTATACAACCAAATTACAGAATGAAGTTTTAATTCTTAAAAAAGTTGATAGAGGAAATAGTAGTGTGTCTAGACAAAAACAAGTATCAAAAAAATATACAAGACATCATCGATACTTTGGCAGAACAGAAATCTCAAGAGAACCCACAGAACAATTAATTGATTTAAATTCAATCAATTATTAAATCAAACAAGAATCGGAACAGTCGAATTATCTAGCATATAGAACAAGAAGAAACTTATTCCGATGAACCCTCAAGCTCCAAAAATATACAGTTTAATAAAACTATACAAATAGGAAAACCAGGCCAGTTGTTCTTACATAAACACACCTAGGGATAAATTAGCAAGCTTCATAAACCAAAAATTCATGGAACTCACCAACTTTCATCCACAATACACAATTTTATTATTCTGTGGGCCTAATAGATACACTTCCAACACTTAACAATTTTAATTTTGTCTGATTTGATATTGAAATATGTATCCAAACATTCCATCAGATTAATGTCTGCCTCTAACAAAAGAAATCTTGAACCAAAATACTTCACCACACCTTATAGAAGAATTTGGTAATCTTTGAGGGATCTGTTCGTCACAAAATTATTTCCAATTTGAATCAAAAATTTTTAACAAAACACAGGACTCCTCATGGGATCTCCACTCAGCTTTATCAGCAAATATTTTAATGAACAATCTTGAAAAATCCATATTGTATAATAAGTTAGAACGAAAATATACTATTTTTTGGCTCAGATTCCTTGGTGATGACATTCATGTGGGTTTTCAAGGCTCAAACAACGAACAAATAGATCAGTTTTAATATTTTCTAAATAAACTAACCTCTACTGCTTAAATTGAACGCAATAATTCAATAAATTTCCTAGACACAACCATAACTCAATAAAAATCTTACCTACAACGTATAAAGAAAAAAAACATTTACAGACTCAACAATCCAAATGGATTATTTGAACCACATTACATAATTTAGCCGCTTATAATTCAATGATTCATAGAGCTTTATCCATTCCCTATCCATAACAGACTTTTAATACGGAAATCAATATTATTAAGACAATTGTATCAAATAATAATATTCCAGTCTCTCACATAATAAATATTATTAAACTCAAAGAAAAATAAACAAATTCTCAATTACTATATTCCATTATAGAAAAACCAGAAAATAAATATGCATTTCTAACTTACATTGGCCCCTATCTAATAGCATCAGCAATTATCTTTTCAAATTAAATTTAACAACCTCCTTGTTCAGCGGTCGCAACATAAGCAAATTGCTATTCAATGCCAAACAAAAAGCTAATAAATTTAAACCGTATGGAATATTCATAATTGAATACAATGCTTACATAGCATAACATACCTTACATAATATAAACAGGTCGAAAATTTGATTCTAGATTCAAAGAACATCTTTTCTGAGATAAACAATCCGCAACTTTGGAATATATTAGATCTACAAATCACATAATTACAATAGATAATTTGAAAATTCTCTACAAATGCAAAAAAGAATGACAACAAACCAAATGGAAAGTGTAATGGTTTTGTTTCCAGAATATCTACAATTGGAGAAATATTTCAATTCTACTGGAACTAAGAAATTTAAATAATGAAGTTTAATGAGATTCAATTATAGAAAGGCTAGTTGAAAGAAAATTACAATTGACACTACCTATTAATACCTATGCCTAGCTAGATCAGAGTCCCTTTATCTCAGTATGTGAGATCTTCGTCTAGAACCTAGGTCCTAGATATAGCCTTAGGAATAATACTCATCACTTCATTCAACTAGCTTTATTACAAGATGAATATCGAAATCACAGTAACTGATTAATAACTTACTAACTATAATCAAGGTAACTAATACAAAAAGAACTTAACTGAAAAGTTTAACCAATTACAATAAAAAAAGAGAGGCTCAGACGAGATGTATTCAAATTACATAGTACAAATTTTCAATTTAAAACAATCTGAGCTTTTCAACAAATCGAAACTCCAATACAGAGCTCAGTCAACAATTAACGAAGATAGAAGAGAAGAATTTGATCATAAAGAGAAACACTTAGCTTTTTAGGAATGAGATTAATTCCCACGATGATTGGATTTGGTGTTTTACATCAGTTTTCTCGTATTTCTGTATCTCACAGCTTACAGGTTACTTGATGGGCTCAATATGGTTCGCAAGGTGACTGCCCTAGGTGGCAAGACTAGTTCCCTAAAGACGTGGTTACCTCAGTCGTGAAATATCAAGGTTAGGCATAAAGATGAAAACTCATAGAATATCTTGACGGTGAAAAAAAATCCTTGGAGTAGTAGATATCGATCTAGGTTAATATAGCAAGGAAAATTCGAAATCTCTCCACTCTTTAATTGAATTGGTTGTCGAGGAAATCCGGCAAAACTACCGACTACTTAAAACGCCTCAGACAATTGGAATTTATCCAGAAAATCAAAGAATACTTAATTTCTATTACTGAAAATTATTCACTCCAATCGCTACAACACAGCTTCAATAAAATTACAAACGATTCCGAAGATTTCTAAATGGAAAGAGAGAAAATCTAATGAATTCCGAACTTATATAGACTCGGTTCTATGAAAAACAATTGATTTTCAAAAAAAACTAATAAAAAGCGAAATTATTCTCTTCACAACAATAAAGTGTAGAATGAGTACTGCTTTCCGTTCTCCCACAGAAACGAGAAAATGATCTTCTTTCAAGTACTGACTTTACAATTAACCGGTGAACAACCTAGATCAATAGCAGCGACACCTTACGGATATAACTATAATTTTCATTGGGTATCATTACCTGTAGATTCTTGATTCAAATTTCAAACTGTTTGAATATTTAACTTGATGAAATGAGATTGAATTATTAATAAAATTATGAAAACTGAGTTTAAAAGATATAAATGATTAATTCGAGAAATGAAACTGTTACAAAAGTTTGGAAATTAACAAACCTAGTAGAAACCCTCTCAATAGTCAACTAGAATTAAATCACTCCCCACTACTCAATACGTAGAATAGGTATAGTTAGCATATCCTTTTATCATAAATGTAAGCTCTGGACACTTGACAATGACGTAACTGTCGAAACCGGTCTCTCGTATTTATTGAAAACAAACATTGTGGAAATCAGACAAAAGTGATTCATTTTATTTATATTGTTTCTCTAACAGTTTATGTAATGCCAACATTTGAACATCATACACAGTTTTGCAGCTGTGTGGAATTCCTTCTCTTTATGACAGAGTTATAGATTTAGAATTTGTTGAAAATGTCAAGTTTTGTGCCTGAAAATATGCATTGGCGGCATTACTTTTCTTGTTTCATCAAATGAAAAAAGCCAAGTCATTGTTTCACTGGTAGAGACTTACGCTAAACATGCTTCAACCCAAACAACATGTGAAACGTGGTTTATACAATTCAAATGTGATTTTAACGTTCAAAGCAAAGAACGCCTTAGTAGACTAAAACTGGGAAATGCGGAATTTCAGAAGTTATTGGATAAAGACCCATAACAAAAACGAAAAAAAATGGCAGAAAAGTTGAATATCGGCCGAGTAGCAGTTTGTAAATGATTTATGTGATGTGATGGGAAACATCTAAAAGGTGAGAAGATGGATGACACGTGAATTGAATGACAGGCAATTAGAAAATGTGCAGTAAAATACTGCTTCAAATGTAGAAAAGAAGTAGTTTCTGAATTGAATAAAAACAAAAACAAACAAAAAAACATAGTTATCACCTGGTCAACCAGTCCAGCGAATGCAAGTCTAAATCGTATATTATGAACTGTTGAAAAAACCTGGAGCAGCGGATAACGCTGATCGTTAGCGACAACGAATGATCAATTTAATCTGTGCATTGATCGAAAAATGTCCACAATTCGCTGATTTGAAAGAAATTAAAAAATTGCTCGATGCATGATTCATCTCAGAGCAGAAACTGTTCTTTTGGAATGGCATCTATAAACTGTCAAGGGGTAAAGCAGTGCCTTAGGAGAAAAACGTTATTCAATGGCGCGGCTAAGGGAGATATTGGCACGTTCCTTCTAGGACCAACACTTTCAAGACTTATGCTTTCGAATATGACCTCTCTCCCTCCACAATCACTGGTAATCTAACTGTGTTTTCACAGGACTCTATACTAAATGGATTGAAAACTTAGCTGTTTTTACCTCTAGGAGCTACATTAGTACAAGCCTGTAACATCTGCGACTTGCCAAGACCTGGATCTCCGATCATTAGGACATGCGACTCCGACCTGGCAACATTGCCGTTGGTGCCACCAAATAGAGCTAACAGTAATCCAGCTTTAACGATCTCATGACCGTATATATTCGGGCATAAAGACTGCACCAGATACCGGAATAACATTGGCTCAGCATGGATTTTCTGTTAGAAAATAGTCGTTTTTAAACATTTTGAAAGACTTTATACGCCTCTGATTACTTCATTACCTGAATAGAATAATAATCCTCCATGTTAAATATTATTCTCTCTGAAGCACCATAGCTACCTTGACTTCTGTTCTTATTATTCATAACAGTAATTCCTTCCATGTACATTGAAAATAAAGATGGTTGATTATTCTTACTTGCATGTAATTCTTTCTTCACCTAAAAATGGTTACGAATAGAAGTTACCTCTATTACACATCGGCTTCTAAATGTGTCCATTTAGTGCATGTTTGTGCGACAGCCCGTTGCATATTTCAAAATTATTTTCGAATAAACAGGGTGTTCCATTCCAAAGCTTTATATCAAAGTTACGTTTTTAAACGAATTGTCCTATTTTTCGCAACATTTCATCATATATATATATATATATATATATATATATATATATATATATATATATATATTATATATATTTAGGTATAAAAATGTTTTAAATATATTAATTATATATATGTGACATATGAAAATGTTGAAAAATATATATATATATTTTTTTTCAATATATATATATATATATATAATATATATATATATATATATATATATATATATATATATATATATATATATATATATATATATATATATATATATATATATATATATATATATATATATATATATATATATATATATATATATATATATATATATATATATATATATATATATATATATATATATATATAAATGTCTTCAGTTTTTCTTCCGTCCTTTCAGAAAGACAGGCAGTTACAGGACTAGGCACAATTACTACATATATTCCCAACATAATCTCACACTAACAGAGAAAAACTGCACTTATATGTGTAATAACTATCACTGATTATCCGGTTTATCGCAGAGAAATCTACAGGATTTTAATTCAGATGGAACCATATTCTGTAGCAGAGTTCCTGTCCATAAAATAAACTAGATGTTTATATTCTCATTTGTTTGTGACGCTATTCGTCTTCATTTTTACTAGTTATTATTATTTATTATCGTGGACTTATGCACTATCTCAACTGTTAGCTGGATATAATTTACCTTTCCCAGATTCAGCAATCAAAGGCAATAGGCACGATTACAATATACTTGACATAAACTTCCTAACTATCCTACATGTACTAAGAATTACAGGTTTTTGCATTTCTATATAGGTATTCTTATGTAATTCTAAGTTCTTAAGGAATATTTATTATTATTATTATTATTAGAGTTCAGCAGTAGTCGGAAAAATCCGATGAAACTGCATACAATTTTTTTTTGCAGTGCCAAAAAATTCTTAAACTAACATTATCACAGTTAAAGAAGACTACAACATCACAGTATGTCTATCACAGAACAGGTTGCACATTCTGAAGGATGGAAAAACATGGTCAGAAATAGTGCACCAGACTAAGGTCTCGTAGCTTCATCTCTTTGTCTAGTCTATTCTTGAAGGTGTTTAGCACTGGGGCAGTCACTGTGGTTTCACTGAGTCCATTCCAAGGATACACAACACGGTTACTGAGGAAGTTCTTTAGTGGAAGTTTAGCACATCTTTCTTTCTTCAACCCAAGGCTGTGTCCTCTGAGGTTAGTATTAGAGCAGCGATGGAATATGTTCACTTCAACATGATAGTTGTTGTGAAGTATCTTAAATCAAGTCAACTCTGAGTCTTCTGTGCTTGAGAGTTGGCACGCCAAATACTTCAAGTCTCTGGAGATAGGGTAGCTGCCTGGTTTCTGTGGGGATTCTTGTCACTCTTCTTTGAACTGTTTCGATTAAATCCACGTCCTTTATGAAGTATGGGTTCCAAATGCTGTGACCTAAAGTGGTCTTATATAGGTTTTGTACAGTTTGCATATTGTATCGACTTGTGAAGACTTTCTGTATCAGGAACAATAAGCTATTTGCTTTTTTGACAATAAGGGCTATGTGGGTTTCCCATTTGAGGTCAGAACGAATTACAATACCAAGGTCCTTTTGTTCAGATATGCTCTTGAGCTGAGTCCCATTCAAGTATAAGGCGTGGCTGGGTTAGTGGTTCCCAGATGCAAAACATTACACTTTTCAGCATTAAGTTGAAGCTGCCAAACATTAGTCCATACTTCCAATCTCTTGAGGTTGTCTTGTAGCATATTGGGATTAACCAGGGATGTGTAAACATTTTCGCGTCATCTGCAAATAAGTACATCTCTGATTGAATCAGTTGGGTTAAGTCTGCTATGTAACTAAGAAAAGCAACGTGCCAAGCACCGAACCCTGGGGCACGCCGCTATCGACCGTGTAAGAATCAGAAAAGGACTGACCAACTCGCACTCTGCAGCTCCGACCCCTTAGAAAGCTCTCGATCCATTGCAGAAGCGTACGCCGCACACCACAGTGCTCTAGTTCCAGCAACAGTCTCCTTTGTGGAACACGATCAAAAGCCTTCTATTAGTCCAAGTAAACGATGTCAGTGGGGTCGTTTTCATCAAATGATTTAGTCCATTCATTATGACAAGTCAAAAGGTTGCTCACTGTTGATCTATGTGGCAAGAAACCGTGTTGCGAGTTAAGTATGGTGCCGTTCGAGAGTAAGAAGGTGGTAAGCTCATGGACAATGATTTTTTCCATACATTTGCAAGTAATACAGGTAAGACTTATAGGTCTGTAGCTGTTGGCTGTCAACCTATTCCCCTTCTTGAAGACCGGTACAACATATGCAGTTTTCCACTCTGGTGGGAGAACCCCTGAATCCATAATTGTATTCATGGCAGCAGAAAACGGAGCAGCTAGCGACGCGGCGCATTCCCTAAGGAACGCAGCTGAAATGCCACCAGGGCCAGGGCAAGAGTCAGTTTTAATATCTAGAATGGCTTTTTGGGCCTTTTCAGGGGTGAATACGGTGGTCTTAATTTCATATTCTGATCTAGTGTTGTTAGCCAGTGTTAGTAGTGGCCCCCCTCCCTTACCTGTAAACATTTTTTTGAATTCATCGGCAAATATACAAGCCACTTTCTGAGGGTCAGTTGCAGTCTCCAAGCTAACTGGATTGGTAAGTGCTAGGGTACTGACAGTTGAGTTCAGGAAGCGTTTAATGTATTTGAAAAATTGTTTTGCTGACTGATTCAATAAGTTCTCGTCATATTCCATTTTTGTTTGGATTAATTGGTATTTCAGACTATTATTTTGTCGTTGGTATGCTTGATAATCATGTGTTGTATTAATTAGTTAATGATTGTCGAAATTAAGATATATTATTATTATTACAATGTTTAGTATTCTTCCACAAACGAAAACCCAACTATCCTCAGCATCACTCATTAAATGACCATTTTACTTGGATTCGAGAAAATTACACCATAAAATAGCAAAGAGACAGTTTTCATTCTTATAAATGGCCACCAAAATGTGCTCCCTGGCCTGTTTAAAAACTGAACATAGTCTGTTTTGAGAAGATGATGAAGAACCTCATGAAGAAAGCCTTCTATACAACAGATGAATATTTTGGTCACAGATTCTTTATATCCTGAAAATTCTGACTGTACCATCTAGTACAAATATATGTAATCTTTATTGTTCCTGTCTGTTGTTTTGTAATTTGGTAATTCTTCAAATAGTGTCGTTTTATATGATGGGATCAAATGTATTTTAAACTAATAAATTGAATTTGAACTTGAATAATGAGAAACAGAGGCATTTTATTCACAACATAACTTCGATATAAATTTCTGTCATGGAACACTATATATGTTTAAATATAATTAAAGGACATGCATATAAGCAAAAATTCAATGAATAATTTTTTATAGGTTATCGTAATCGAAAATAAATGTTAAACATTTAACATATAACTTACTTTAATTATTCCTGATATTGTAATATCATCTCCTGGCATACATGAATTAACAATGTCTTCTGTCAATTCACATTCTAAAGTTCTCGGAGTCCTACCACTCTCATACTATAAACTAAAATATTCTCAACATTTCTCAATCTCAAGATGGGTTACTGACCTGTTCGTTTCCAACTAACTCTTGTATTTTTAGTGTTTGACAATTTATAGTTCTAGTATGGGGCGAAGAATGGAGAGGAATAAAATTACTTTTTACTTGGCATCCTCTAGACAAACATTTCATAGGAGTTGTAAATAATGAATCTTTCTGTTTCACGATCTGTAAACCCTTACATGAACTACATGAAAAGGCCAAATATTCACATTGTATTTTTACTCCACTGGCTTTTATAACTGTTCCACGAACAGTTGCTAGCTTTTCTGAAAAGGAAAAAAAGTGATTATGAATGAATTTTGGGTAAACTTGCAGATTTCACACCTATCTCTTGCGCACTCGGATACAAGACGATCAGCTGTCAACCCGATCGTGTTCAAATCTGGTCCCGGGTTGCTATATTGCATAACTGAGACCTAAATTTAAATGGGAATCCTTCCAAACCTAACGTAACTAACCGAATTTTACCTAAAACTTATCCTACTAACCTATTCAATTCAAAATTCAAATTAAGTTCGAGGTTCGGTTAGGTTAGTTAGGTTTGGTTTGAAGAAATTTCCATTTGAATTTCCCTTTCTGTTATGACGGGAGATGGCGAGTACTTCACTATTTTCGGAATCATGAAACTCTGCAGAAACAAAAAAATTTTGACATACTTTCTTCATGGAATTAATTCCCTATCAGAAATCAATAACTCTCATGCAGTATCAGTCTAGCAATCTGGCAACCCGGGCCCAGATTCGAACACGATTAGGTTGACAGCTGATCCTCTCGTACCAGAGTGCGCAAGAGATAGGTGTGCAATCTGCAGGTTTACGAATTTTGTAATATTTCTTACCATATATGTTAACTTTGAGATCTTTCAACTGTATAATAGGTTCAAAATTCGTAATTTTTGCCCTTATCTTTCCCAAATTTATATGAAAATTTTCTAGGGATTCAACATCATCTTCATTTTTCAACATGAAATCATCGCATATTATTTGATGCATAGCTAAACCAAAACAATCCAAGGTGTACTCAGTATTATTTACTATTTCACTTTGTATATCAGACCATTTGGAAATCGTTTCTTTCTCATTCAATAATTTGTAATCTAATGGAAACCATTTAGTTTTCTGTATAACATTATCATCATAAAGACCACTATTTTGTTTAATCCATTCCATACAAAATTTCAATCGAATAAGCAGAATATTGACATCTATCTGTTCTGAAATATGTTATAATTATCAGCATATATTTTGGATTTTTCATGTATTATACCTTCATCAGGAAAGTATATTTTAAATCCATAATAACCATGAGAAGGTTTGTCGTCTATAACACTAATATCACTTGGAGCATTCTTATTGGAATTGATATGCTTGTTATTAAAATATCTTTTCCTATAATTGTTCTTAGGAAAGACATTTTCTAAATTTATTGAATAAATTTTCAGAAACTTCTCAGCAGCAAAGATAATTTATATACACTTCTATACTTAGTTTATGTCTATGCTAGCAGTTTGATTTTTAAGGTTATTTACAAATTTACATGGACCATAGAGTATTGTAATTAGTTAAGAAGAAATTATTTGACATCTATATTCTGCGTTCTTTACATACCGTGAGAAACCATAAATTGACCTGATTTCACCAAATTTCACCAGCCTGAGTCATAATAGGACAAGTCCCCACTTTTTCATTGTGTTGTTTTCATTTTGACAGGAGATATCGGTTATTTTCGTCTAGATATAAAAAATGTAAGAGGAAAATTTTAAATCAAAACAACAATTAACAGACACAGCTGTCATCCCGC
Organism: Cryptolaemus montrouzieri; assembly: GCA_013387265.2. Classification (NCBI taxonomy): domain Eukaryota; kingdom Metazoa; phylum Arthropoda; class Insecta; order Coleoptera; family Coccinellidae; genus Cryptolaemus; species Cryptolaemus montrouzieri. The sequence goes on along the minus strand of JABFTP020000185.1, from coordinate 99,394,816 downwards.
AGACCGAGGAAATATGACTGAGATTCCGTAAACCTTGTTGATAATTGTATAACACGCAAAAATGTCCGAAAAACTGAAAATTTTGTCTACCTCTGGAGCTGCTCCAAATAAAATGCGGCTTTATGCGACTTGGGTAGATAGGACACCTTCAAACTGCATTCCAAGGTAAGACAATAAATTCATGCTGTTATTAAAATTGAAAGTTGATTGTTACAGGTTGTGTTCTCTTACACTTACAAGATTGGTTATTCTGAAGCCTCTTGGTTCAGAATTACAGTCCCTATCAATTGCTGTGAAGATGCAATCCACAAAACGCACATTACGTTCTCACGAATTAACGCTACCCGCTAGTGGGCTTCTGGATACGCCGTTAGATCTCACATTTTGTCTTCAATATCCCCATTTTTTGAAAAGGGAAGGAAACAAGCTGCATATATTGTTGCAAAGAAGAAAGAGGTACAAAAATCGAACTATGCTAGGATATAAGACATTAGCAGAAGGTGTTATTCGAATGGATCAGGTACATATGTTAATAATAATTTAAATATGAATTTTCACTCTTTACTAGCAACAAACAAATTTAGTTAATAGATCATTGATACCAGGTTTGGAACTCTTCTTCATCATTGGACAGTATGAAACTAAGTATAAAGTGTTTTTCTCTTCTTCCTGCACGGCGCCCATATGGGCAGCACTCAGACCCTTTGGCCCATTCTGCTTGCCATTTTATGTTATTTTGTTATCAATCTAGCAGAAAATTTTTGATGAAGTTTGCAAGACTATTGTAGGGGTTCTCCTGGATCATCCTGCCCCTAGGTGGTCCAATGCTTTTTTTTTACAAAAAATCTACTATTGTTCATTAAAATTCCGATGATTCACAAATAATAGCTCCCAAAAATGTAATTTTGAAAGATAATCTAACACTCAACATCATAATATCCATAAAAGAAAATGTTCAGACTAATGTTCAGTCGGATTTAGGTAGACTGCCTTTGCAGATTGAATTGTCTAAGGGTGACCACACACCACTTTTGTGTGATTCTGATAATTTCAAACTCATTTGTAAAATGAGTAAGATCTCTGATAAATTGTTCAAGTGCTGCGCTAACAAATTATTTTAAATCTATATTCGTGAACTCAGACTTGATCCATCCAAGATGGCGGAGGGTAAAGACCCCCCCGACAAAAGTGTACCAAAATTTTATAAATGTCACCCTAAAAAGTTAGTAACATCAGTAGTTTGTGTTATATGTGAAAACTGTTACCACATGAGTGACTTCGAAACAACAAAAAACTGAAATTTTCTAAGTAATGTGTTAGTAATCTGTCCTGAACATGAGTATATAGATCTAACATCTATTGAACATTCAGAAGTGATAAGTAATGAGGCAAAAACAATAATTGCAAAAATTAAAAACAAAAATATGAAGAAGTTAGAGAAGAAATAAGACAGAACTCAAAAACAAAACACACGAATCTCTTCTAAGTACTACAAAACATAATGATGATGCCGAATTTGAATTACTGAAAAAAGAAAATGAATTATTAAGAATGTTAAAAAGGAACTTAATGAAAAGAATGAATTGCTAAGGGAGAAAAAGCAAACACGAAGGAGAATTTTACAGCTAAGAAAACTCATGCACTGGTACTAACCAACCAGAGTATTAAAAAGCAAACATTGGTGAATGTAAAACATTACACTTATATACAAACAATGAGAAAACATCTATAATTATGGAAGTATCTCCAGAATTATATAAAAACATAAGAGAAAACAACAATCGTGTTTTCATCGGATACCGGAATTGCAGAGTATATGATGTGATAAACACAACACCATGCATTCAATGTGGGAGATTTGGCCACAATCCAAAACATTATGGAAATGACATTATATGCTTGAAATGCTCTGAAAATCAAAAAAACAAGATACTGCAAAAAATCCAGAATTAAAGTGTTCTAACTGTGATTATGCCAATAGATTTTATAATGAAAGTTTAGATACAAATCATTATGCATTTGATAATTAAAAATGCATCATATTGAAGAAAAAAATTGACTACGTAATCTCGAAAAAAACTACCTGATGGAACCTACCATACCGACAATCACAGAAGAAATGGTAATATCAACAAAGTGGGAAGTAAAAGCTACATTCCTAAAAACAAATGGAACTACTCCAACACCAGGGAACATGAAGGAGACACAAGAAGGTTATACATATGAATGAAAATATTGGACTACAGAATAGAAGATATTGAATATAATATTATAGAAGAAGAATTTGATGACCTTGATTTGTAGGTGTAACTCGACCTAATGGTTCAGACCCTAATGACGGTACATGTATTATTAATATTTTTATTAAAGTGATTTCACTTGAACCAAAAAGCATAAAATTCAGAGTTCCATCCATCCCTCTGTTCTTGACTATTAATAAACCAATTAAAATCAATGAAATACAGCAAACGAGCACAAATAACTATAAGAAACTAGAACGGGAGGCAGAGAAAGTGGACTAGGGACAATTAATAAATATACAGGATTCAAATGATTCCATAGTTGAGTTGATAAAAGAAATAAATAATTCCATAGGAAATTGTAAATTCATACCAAGAAAAAATAAGAAAAATAAACCTAGACAGATATGGATAACAAAAGCCGTTGTAACATCATGCAAAAAAAATTAGAAACTATATAATTTATATAATAAAATGAAAAAATACCCAAATGATAAAAAATAAGAGAAGAATACAAAAACTATTCAAAAATACTTGATAGAATAATTAAAGAGGCTGAATTGAACTATGACAAGGATAGGATACAAAATAGTTTCAATAATCCGAAAGAATTATGGAAACATATAAACAGCAAGCTTGGTTATAATGAGAACACTGAAAATAACATTCATAGATTACGAACCAAGAAGGTAATACCGAAGAAAAGTAAAAATTTAACAAATGGCATATTAGCACCCGAGAGGCAGAATATCAAATTGCCGCCTATGAACCCAAATAATATTTTCTTAATACCTACTGATACATTTGAAACAATAAAAATAATAAGGAAATGCAGATTAAAAAGGAGGTATTGACAAAATTAACTCAAGAATATTAAAAACAATACCTCATAAAATAGCACAACCACTATCGCATATATTTAATAACTGTATAACAAATTCAATATGGCCAAACCAACTAAAAGTTGCAGAAGTGATTCCAATCTATAAATCTGGAGACAAAAGTAACCTTTCTAATTACTGACCCATCTCCCTAATATCAAATTGGGCAAAAATATTTGAAAGGATACTTTATACAAGAATACAGAAATTCATGATAAAAATAAAATACTGGCTTCTAAACAATTTGGCTTCATGAAGAAAATAGGCACCGGTGATGCTCTTAGTTACAACTACGGAATAAGGGGAAATGCGCTAGATCTATTAAAAAGTTATTTGAATAATAGGAAACAAAAAGTAAGGACAAATAGATTAGAGTGATTATGAAGTGGTAACAACTGGAATACCTCAAGGAACAATACTTGGAACCTTACTTTATATAATATATATAAATGATCTCATTACGGAAAATAGTGGTAATGTAATCTCGTATGGAGATGATACTGCAATAATAGCTATTGGAGAAAAATGGGATGAAGTATGTATTAAAATGAATCAGTACTTAGAAACTGTTGCCGATTGGTTGGACTTGAATAAACTCTCATTAAATATAAAGAAAACTGTTATTGTAACTTTTGGCAATTATTGTGATAGTGTTCCAGAACAAATGGATGTAAGAATGAAAGGAATTAATATAGAAAGAGTTGAACAGTGCAAATATCTAGGTATAAATTTTGATTATAATCCAAAATGGAATAAGCATAATATATTATAAAAATAACAAAATATCTATTGTATCTTATGTATAAACTTGCGAGGATTATGGACAGAGAAGCACTAAGACTAATCTATTATGCTTTCTTTCATATTATAATATGTTATGGTATAGTAGCATGGGGAGGAGCTAATAATAATGTTATATATCAACTACAGAGAAGAATAGTAAAATTGTTAATTGAAGTACATTCCGTTTAGACAACCCTCTAAATGTGAAACAGCAATTTACATTGGAATGTACTAAATATCACTACAATGAACTATCACAAAAATATAAAAATTCAAATAGTATTACAAGAAATAAAAGTATTAGTCTTCCAAAAATGTTAAAAACAGTTAGTAACAAAAATAACTATATAGATGCTATGAAAACATTTAACCAATTACCACATGGAAACCAGACTTGAAAACTTGAAAGTACTTAGACGAAATTAATGATTTTATTGAAAATGATAATAATAAGGATATTTATTAATGAAAAAGCTTTGTACATATTAAATTCATCATAAAAGTATACAAATATAAAACAAATAGAAACTGTGTATTTTATGAAAAAATATAACAGTTTGGTTCTAAAACTCTCTAGAAAAATATCTTTATCAACTGTATTTATACTTCTAACAATCTGAGCGGCTGAAGTATTTGCTTCTTACATTTCTGGAAAGAACACGAATTGAAAGCGAACATGATGAAAAAGTATTATCTTCTGCTGATGAGGTGAGGAAGTTCAAGAAGGGACAGAAAATAGTTGTGAGCTTGAGAATCAAAATTTGATTTACTTTTGAAAGTAATCAATTTAATTAATATTCTTGAGCTTTGGAATGTAAATCGTGTACACAGAATATCAGATAACAAACCACACTTCATGATTGGTAACAGTAAGTAGAAATATCCAATGATCTCACAGCGAAAATTCAGAAATCACTAAAAGGCACTTTATTACTATTATAAAGATATAAAGAACATCAAACTTCATTCAATGAAAATAAAATCAAAAATAGTCACTCTTTCCCTGGTATTGATAATTTGAAAAATCCTACACATTGCCCCAAACGGCAGGACTCAATTACCTAAAATCAGTTGAAATGTTCAAATCACTTTTAAATGACAACTGACAGATGATGAACTACCAGACTGTTTTATGTAAATCCCAAAAACTTTAATATATTCAAATAATAACTCCCTTTCAATAGTTTTTGAGCTGTATACCTACTACCTGTTTTTTGCTAATCCAATTGGGGACCTATTTATAAATAGCCTGTTACTTTATACTTAGTTTCGTAGTGTCCAATGATGAACGAAAGTTCAAAACCTCGGTAACAGTGATCTATTAATTTATTTGTATATACCTGTTTTTTGCTAATCCAATTGGGGACCTATTTATATAGAGCCTGTCACTTTATACTTATTTTCGTACTGTCCAATGTGAACGAAAGTTCAAAACCTCGGTAACAGTGATCTATTAATTTATTTGTATATAGTAGAAATATATTTAATATTCTATTTGTATTTTAATCATGCTTAACTATCGAAATGAAACGCCTGAATCCATGCAGTATTCAAAATGTTACATTTTGTCACTGAAGGTGTTATGACAGTTTTTTGACAGATATATGAAGTTCTTTGAATTCTACACCATGTGGATAAGTACTAATAGAGAATTCAAAAAGGCAATTATTTGTTTAAAATCTTATTTCCAAGAAAGAGTTTCTTAGCAATAACTCGGATTTTTTTAATTTTCACTTTCTAGGTTCTCCAGAAGCATATGGATCTTGAACTCGAATTGATGGCTGAGAGTAATGGTAAAGATAAAATAGCAGGTCCAGTTGCCAGGTTGAGTGTTGTGCAAATAAGCTCTACTCCTGTAGACCAGGAAGGAAAATCAGACGTCAAGTATGATTTCAGCGATGAGGATGAAGAAATAAGTTCTGGGGAAGAAGAAGTGGGGGATCTGTCTGATAGTGAACCTATCAGAACTAAGTTGCCACATACAAGAGTAAGTAACACTTCGGCTAATCAGCTTTGTTCGCTGGTGCAATCTAATCTAAAAACTAATTCTGAATTAGAACTGAACCAGTCCTGGATTGTTGTAAAGCGTATGTCAAGTTTTATTTGTTGGGGATTTCTGTGGTTACCGTGAAGGGAATCACCAATCTTTACACTTCGGTGATTCCCCGAATCTAAACAAAATTCTCAAACCATTTCAATCGCGGTAATCACATATATTCCGAGCGAATCGAACTTGATATACGCTTTACAAACTTTCAGGACTGGTTCACCCCCAATTCAGAATTGCATTGCAAAAACCATGACAATGTATTGTATTTTGTGTGAAGTCTTTATTTATTCATTTAAGAAATAGGTTTATCAGGAAGAAAAATGATTCATAAAGACAGCAGAACCTTAGCCTCATTAATATCATAAATAGTTCTGTTAAAAATATTTGTTTTCCTCATGACTAGATAGAAGCCTTTAATTAAAAATTGCTTAGTCAGATATGCCGATGAAAATCTTTCCCCATTTCAGCATAACCTGAAACAGAGGTTTGTATCACTTCTAAGAAGATTCCGAGTGGCAGACAGTGAAGGTGGCAGAGGGGCCGATCTCACCAATACAAGCGATATTCAAGCCCTATTCCAGGAACTGGAATCTCTAAGCTGCGATGAGGAATCTGGAGGCGAACAAGATACTATGTCCATTTCTAGTACTCCGAAACCTAGCTTAAGGCCGTTTTTCAGCAGTAGCAGAAGCCTGTTAGATTCTAGCAGTCAGACATTCGTAGATACGGATAGATTTTGTGATGACAAGACATATTCAGGTACGACATCCCTTGAAATACGTCATTTGAATTCATAATGAAATTTGAAAGTCTTTGATTACATATAGAAAAACTGTGAAATGTGAGGGACATATTAAGAGCATTGATATTTTAATGATGTATCAAAATTGCATACAGAAAAAAACAAGCATTTTCTTTAGTATAACCCCAAATGTACTTTATTACTCAGTAAGACAAGTTTTTGTTGGGTTATATCGGGGTTTGTCTTCATTCTACCTGATTTAATAACCTCGTAATCACATGTGATTAACATTAAAATTCAGAGAAACCAGCAGAATGCAAAATTTCAGTAATTGTATAGTTCTTTCCAATTTCTATAGGAAGTGACGGTAACGCAGATCTCTGCACTACCGATCTAGAAGTACAAAGTGACGCCCAGGCGAATTCTCCTCCTAAGGAACATATTTCTAAACCGGAAAAGACTAAAGTTATTGAAAGTGAATTCAGCAACATTATGCAGGAGCTGACAGAGAGAAAGGCGAAGCTTTTTCGTTCTTCCACCTCCTCGGCAAAGAAAAAAAATTCTTTGAGTGTTTGTTCCGATATTCCAATCTTTGAGACAATAACAGTGAGTATTTGATACTTTTTGCCTTTTCTTTCAAACAAAGTAAACATCGGTTGGACCTATCCAAGACTGTTGGTGATGTACGGATTTTATGTTGAACTACACGTGCCAGATATTAACGCACAATTTCATTATTTCAAACTCTTGTGGTATGCGACTAAATAATTTAACATTTTTTTCGGATATGTCAGAACATATGCTAACATAATTCAACTTTTTTTCTTGGCGCACATGTTGCTCTCATGAGAAATAAAATGAGAGAAATGAATTAAGATTTTACAAAAACTACCACATTGATAACTGCAGTTGTTGATCAATTTTTACGAGTAGCGTTTGTTCTTCTTGAAAATTTTAATTTTCGGTAATAGTGCAATGCGAATTATCAAATTTTACCCCGGTAGAATGTGCTGAAATAGTGGTGTACGATGACCTAGAATAGGACAAAGGCTTGGGGTGTACCGTTGAATTGTTTTCATGATGATTCGCAGGTACAAGGAGACTGATAGTCATACAAGGAGACCTGGGCAAGGACGACCTCGAGAAGCAACGGCAATCCATGACCATTATTTAAGAATTTCCTCGTTGGGGTAATGGTTAGCTATTGCTAGGCACCTTCAAATACAGCGACAGAACAGTAAAGTGCAAATTAGCACTGAAATGATACGACAACGTCTCAGGGAATTCGGTTTGATATCAATTGGTTAAAGGCTAACTGAGAGAGATTTTGTTTATAGATTAGTCGACATTCTGTCTTTTTCATTGCGATCGACGTTCTCTATAGTACTGACGTCGAAATCAGAGGTATGCCTAGTGCAACTTTTACCCTCCTATAGTTTTGGTGGGGGTTCAATAATTGTGTAGGAGGCAATTTCTTTGAACGCCCGCATTGACCTGATCATCGTAAATAATGGAATTACAGTCATTTTAGAAGAACATGTACCATCTGCGGCAAAAATGGGTGGAAATTTCTTGTTTATGCATGATAACACCAGAATTCACCAAGCTTATACTTGCTTTAAGACCACAAAATTACTTCAATGGAGTGGCATGCACGAAATCCAGACCTCAATCCCATCGAACATGTCTGGAAAATTCTCCATAGTAGATTAAGAAACCATCAAAACCAGCCAACTGCCGTGAATGAGGTTCAGAACAGACTGATCGAAATTTGGAACGAAATGCTATAAGGTCATTGATTTTGAGTATGAATCGTAGATGTCATGCAGTAATTCTTGCTGGGGTGGAAAAATCCGGTATTACTAGGTTTTTGGGGACTTCGATATTTTCCAAAAGTTTCACATTTTTTATTATTAGTTTTATTTCAGTTTATATCAGTACCATTTGCATTTCGATTGTTCACAAGCATTCATTAGTGCTAGTGGATAACTGGAAGAATAATTTGTCAACAAATCCAAAATTCCTCTCAATTGCAAAGGGTCCATTGGAATGGAGAGACTTGTTTCAAGTTTGACTCTGTTACTGGAGTGCCGCAAGGATCGGTATTGGGACCCCTGCTTTTCATTATTTATATAAACGACATCGCAATTGAAAACTGTGAACACTTATGCCTGTACTGTGATGACACTTCAATAATTATCAGTTCTAAAACTACAGAAGATTTATCACATAAAATAGAAAATGCTTTGAAGGAGGTCGACTCATGGTTCTTGAAAAACTCACTAAAACTGAATACAAACAAAACCGAAACTCTTGAAATCAATAAGGAACCTGGCCTTCGGAGGGTCAAATTCTTGGGAGTATTACTTGACAACAAGCTTAACAGGATACCACACATAGATTATACATGCAGGAAGGTCTCGAAGATTTTGTTCATGCTGAGAAGATTAAAACAGAATGACACTTGCCAAATGATCAGGACTGCATATTTTGCTCATTTCCAGAGCATCCTTCTATATGGAGTTCTTTTTTGGGGCCGAGCATCTGAATCATCAAGGGTGTTTATACTACAAAAGAAGGCAATCAGAATCATGCTTGGGCTTGGCAATAGGGACTCCTGTAGACCGTTTTTCACAGAGCAAAAAATACTTACTTTTCCATCATTGTTTATACGTGAGTGCCTCATAAATATGCACCAAAACAAGAACACCTTTCCTAGAAACGGCGACAATCATCCTTTCAACACCAGATATGGAAACCATTACCTAACACCACTATATATGAGAAACAACACGCAGAATTCCTGGCAATATTGGGGAGTACAACTATATAATAAGCTACCTGGAGAGCTGAAAGCCTTGCCTGATAAACATTTCAGAAGGAGAGTTCATGAGCTTTTGCTGGAGGGAGCTGCTTATTCAATTGAAGAGTTTTTTGAATTTTTGGGATGAGCAATGATTTTGTGATGTTCCAACCAAGTTAAATTTCTTGAACTTGTTTTTAGATTGAGAAAGTTCATGCTTTTATGTTTTTTCAAATGTTTGTTGTTGCTTTTATCTTTTAATATGTTGACATGCCATGTAGTTTTTTGTTTTTTTATGCCAATAAATCTATCTATCAATAAATTCGAAATTTCGATTTTGTACGTTAATTTCTTGGCGCAGTGTAAGTTTGTTTGAACACATAACTCGAGAATGGCTGGACCGATTTTCATAGTTCTTGGTTTCTAGCGGAATAATTTTTAAAAACATTGGAAAACTGACAAAAAATTAAGATAAAAGAAAAACTTTTTTCAATTACAAAATCCACATGGGTTCCGTATCTGTCAAATATTTAATGTTCATCCCGTCGATACTGTCAACTCTACCCTCAAATTGGAGGGCGTATTCAATTAAAGGTTTCGAATTGACAAAATATATCCACAATATTCGGATTATTGCGAATTTTAAATTTTGAAAATGTAGAATAGTGTCGGTAATGAAAAGAGATTGACATATTTATTGGTTGCCAAATATTTATGAGTGCGTTCAGAAATCTATTTTGTGTGAACTAAAAGATATCAAGCTACTTAAAACAGTTCAAATTTCAGAAATCTTACTAGAGCGACTCTATGGTGTTACCATAAATGGAATGAAACCTTAAATTTGATATCTGTTTTGATTTTTGCGATGGAAACGCACGACAAGCTTCTAAAGAATAACACTGAGGATTCAAGAGCGATTCTGTGGAGATGAAATACATATTAATTATAATTATTTCGATCAAAATGATCGACAAATAATTTCGAATTGACATTATGTTTCAGAGTTGTGAAATGTCATCAAAGAAGATAATGAAGAAAATAATATTAATCATTACAATAGTTGCTTAAAATGACCGCCCCCACTAGAATGCTTAGCTCACATCCACAAAGAAATGGCTGCAGAACAATATCATGGACATTATCATATATAATTATTTCGGCAGTATTGTTTATCTGTTCTTGCTCGAAATTTGTTATCTGTACACTGTAGATGAGTTTTTCCATGTATTCTTATACATAGAAGTCTAACGGGTTGATATCTGATGGCCAAGCAATTGACCTTTCCTACCAATCCGTTTATTTACAAAATATTCATTCAGCCATTCAACAACAATTCTTCCTTGATGTGGAGATGCTCAGCTATCTTGATAATACATATTCTGAACAAAATTTAGAAGAACATCATATAGTTCAACAATCTGTTCTGTCGAAATTTTCGATAGGTAATGGCTTTCAATCTAACCTAACATATTAATGGGCAAGAAGCTAATATTATAAAGGCCATCCCAAACGATGATACGTAACCTATTTTGAAAACATCTTTTCTTAACCTCATTTGGATTCTGCAGGGACCATAAATGATCATCATGGAAATTACTTATACCATCTTTTGTGAAGCATGATTCATCAGACCATAAAATGTTGGAAATGAAATATGGATCTTGAGCACGTTACTGCAAAATCCAGAGGGAAAATGTGAGTCATGAAACTGATTTGCAATGCGCCTAATACTTATCGAAGGATTATCTTCAACATAGTCTATAATGTTCTCCACATTTTGTATGTTAACTTAACGAGGTAGAACATGTTTTGTCTCAAGAGTTCCCGTTTCTCTGAGTCTTCTAAATACCGAAGTAAAAACTATATGAACATAGGAAATCTTCGTTAGTGTTCTTTAGCACTTTCTCGTGCGTTTTTATCCCAAAAATCATAAACATAGATCGTATCTGCATATTCTTCATCACTGAAGAAATACATTTTCAGTTTGAGGAATTAAAGGTTTCAAAACAATAATTATCTATAGAAAAGATATTCTAACATTTATCTATGAAAAGTAACTCAACATCCTTGATAATCATTATATTATGGTTACGAATTTCACCTTCTGTGCAACAACATATATATTTCATTCTCTCTATGGTAACACCACATAAACGCTCTCGTATGTTGTAAATTGTGATTTCCTGAACCCGTGAGACTAAAATTTTTGAAGCTGAATATCCTAGAATTTAAAAAGATTTGAAATGTTCTGTTCTCACTAATTCGTTTTAGAATTGCTTCAGAAATCAAATATCAAAGTTTGGGGGATACCCTTTATAGAACAAATGACAACTGTTCTTGGCCGTGTAGCCAAGGCTTAATCTAAAAAAAAATAACTGTCAAATCGATTGGTCTCACTCAATCACTCCAGATTATTCTGTCAATCCAGTCAAGAGTCAGTATATTATATAAATATTTAGGTCACGAAAGGTAATTTTTCATTCATGCTGTCTGATTTGTTTTGAGAAAAGCATTAGGTTCTGGTTGATAGTATTGATGATTCATTTATTTTATGGAAATTCATTTTTAAAGTAAAACAAAATGAGACACTCTTGTCTGTAAATTGTGGAAAAGTGACAAGAGTGTCTCATTTCGTTTTACTTTATTAGGTACTGGTGTTATGTTGTTAGTATTATTATTAACAATGTCGCGACTAAGATCTAATCTTTCCTTACGCAGCTGTAATGTAATTAGGCTAGGGAACATTGCGAACCAATTTTTTGATGAAGAACGACAAATTGCATGAGAAGATCGCCTCGTTGGTATGGCACGAAGTAGGGCCCTACTTTGGCTAGGTCAGAAACGAAAAATCGTAGGCCAATTCTTGACTGTTTATGGTTTGAACTTCATGTTTTTCTCATGACCACTTAAACATGGCATGTTCACGTGTCGGCGAATCATCCGCTTTATTTGTTCTTTGGTCGGATAAGAGAATTAACCCGAATACATATGCTGAATGTTATGTACATATTTTAATTCAATCATGTCTTGCTAACAGTCAATTGAAGCTCTTGATTTTTATACTTTCTTATTTCTTTTATATTATTATCTTAAGTAATGACCTTAATATTCATTATTATTATTCTGTATTCATTGTATTACTTTCATAAAATCCTTCATTAAGTTCAGTTAAAAGGTAAAATACGACGTCCATTGACTGTTAGATGGTACAAAGTTCGCCGGGTCAGCTAGTATTTCAATAAAACAAGCAGTGCGTTAGGAATTGAAGTAATCTTTGCATTCAAACTTATTGCTATTCTTTCTTCTCCTGATCCATGATAACTTTCAGAACAAAATAATTAAAATATATCGTTTTTCGTTTCAGGCTCGAAAGACATTCTTAGAACAAATAACTCGGACCCTTCCCTTAGAAGAGAGCGTTCTTCCAGAGAACATTATTTTACTCAATGGACCCGATAATTTAATAAATCCCATATATTCCAAGCTTGCTCACTACAAAGTGTTCCAGCCCATATCCTATGTAGAAGTGAAGGCTATTTTATCCCAATTGTGCAATAAAATTCATAAATAGTAAGTTTTATTTAGGTAAATACGTGGTTCAGAGTAGTTCAAAATAACTTCATGCTCTCACACATGAAGAGGACTTCTAGTGGTAAAAATTTAAACTCTTGCATTAGGGTGTCACTTTGGTATTTTAACATTTCAAAGAATTGTTGTTTCTAGTTTAATTTAGGTGATTGTAGGTACTACGACGAGATTTTTTAAAATAAACTTTTGTCGAAGTGATAAGTTTTATCTCTTCTCAAATGCCAAGGTTTCATAAGAATCATCGTGTTGAAAAAACTTTTTTACAGTGATCCTCCATATTCGTTTCAGTTATAACAGCTGCGCGAAGACTGGCACCTTTATCCGGCTTATCCTATTGGGGGGTGACCCGCTGATCGGTTGGGTCGTACGACCATATGTAGAACTACTTTCGACGAGGCCCTCGGACTGGCTTTCCTTCATCAGGTTGTACGTGATACCGGTAGGAAATTGCAATTTTGCGAAACAGTTGACGTCTCTCGACCAAGGCTACGCGGCATTGTTTCCGGTAGATCAGGACGTTAGGATAGACGATCTCATGCAGAAGATGCAGAAGTACATTTCGGCTCCGCCGACAGCGCCATTTGCGCAGTTGCCGGTTGCTGAAGCGATGTTGACGTGTTACGATGATTCGAACCAGCAGTTCATACCTTTTATTAATGTGAGTATTAAAATACTTTAAAAAAATAAAGGACTCTTGTTTTGGAGTTTTTTATATTTTTATTGACGAAGTTATTACTTGGTGAAAATTGATATACATTTTTTAATTAAATAAAACAATGATGTTCAAATTTGCACTATATTTAGAATCTCATGACGCGTTTCACCACACTGTCGCTTTTTCAGATAAGTAGAATGTTTAAAAGGATGATGTGCCTTATATATTACTTTGGTAAAAGCAGGTGCTTAGCTCAATGTGAGAATATCCAAACAGGGTTGCTTATTTTGAGAACTGAAAATGAAGTAATGGTGGCGAATTTAGGCTTAATTAGCTATTATGTAATTTTTTTGTTCATTGATTTCTAATGCTTTCCATAGGTTCAGTTTCATACTTTTATTTTCATTATGTAAAATATCAAAATTATGTTAAGAGTATCATTTCCATTTCATGTCTGGTCCATTCTGGTTATAGTTAAATCTAAAAGGTTTATGGAAATTTTCAATTTTCATTGCCAAAGTAAACTTTATATTAGGGTGAATTGAATTTATGAAGGTACTAAAGGAATGTAATTGTCTATTTGTACCTGTAAAACAATAGAATATGTCATCCACATATCTAAAGTAATAAATGCTATGTTTCAGCAGTGGATGATTATGAATTATTTTCTCAATGTTATCTATAAAAATTTCAGCTAGTAAAGGACTGAGAGGATTACCCATTAAGAAGCTTTATATTTTGTTGATCATGACTGGAACGGCAGATTTCTCAAAATTACACTTCGTTGCTTCAAATTTGTAAGAAATAAATTAAATGTACTCTTTCATGTACATAAACACCCTGAAAAGTCAATAAATATAGATGTATTCTTATAGACAAGAATATGGATACTATAGTTTATGATCATCAAGTTGTTATCAAGTAAGGTCAAATGCAACATCCAATTCCGCTGTTAAGGGGATAGTCTCATGTTCGATCTTCAAAAAATTGATTTTCCTTTTTTCGTTTAATGAAATCAGAGTATAGTGTGAAAATCTTAGACGGATACACTTAGTAGTTATAAAAATGCTCCAAATTATAAGAGACAGCGCAGCTGCAGCTCCCATACGCTATTGTATGCGAACCTATGGCTTCGACAATGTTATAGCTGTAGTGTATTACACGTATTTTTAGAACAAGAAAATCAGTATATGCTTGTGGTTGAGCGTGTTGACGTCTCGTTAAGGTGGATAAGAATCAGCATTCTGCTGAAGAAATACTGAAATAGTTAGCACATCTGCTCAAAAAGATTTAGATGAAGACAAATTTAAAGTGAATTTTGATCCGATTTATAGTTACATTATATTGAATTTTATTTAGTGTTGAAAAGTTTCCCATCATTGGAATGTAAACTGTGTAATGGAGATATAGAGATTTTGGAACAATCTCAGCTAGGATTAGACTTTCAATTATGTGTTGAATGTCTGTGTAAAAAAAATTTTGCATGTAGGTTAGTGAAACTTGCTGAAAACGATGCTTATGAAGAAACCGAAGGTAATCCTTGCGCGCCAGAAACGAAGATTTTGTATTATTCAATATCTGAATAATAGCATATAATTATCATACGAGGATTGTATTTCATTCAATATAATCTTCCCTTCTTTCTGCAAAGAAAGAATCCTTAAAAACCTTCATAATCCAACCTTGGACATGAGACTAGCCCCTTAGAAAAAAATATAATAAATCCGATAGTAAATGTTTCATAATTATCTCAATCATCAGCTTGTTGTCTTTCTTTTTGTTGCAAACTTAAGAAAAACATTTTAATTTCGTGAAATTATTATGCATCGATGATGAGAATCTCTTCTTCGTTTTCAGGAGGTTAGAATTGGCGCTGTGGATCAGAGCTCTGGTGTGTCCGTTGACCTTGACGACGTTACTTGTTCCAGCCCCCCCTCTGCTCCATCACTGACTCCGCCTTCCTCGCCGAACGTACAGGTCAGAGAGCTGTGGGAACCTTTGGAACTACAAATCGACTATTGGCAGTTTCCCAAGGGGGGTGAAAACGTACAAAAGACTGAGAAAGGCAAACCTGATGGGAAAATTTCCGTCAAGGGGCTTTTCCGAGGCATTCAGGTCACTCCGACCTGCATCAATGGATTGAACGTAGCTATTCAGTTGGCTAACAAAGAGAAGAAGCAGAAAAGTAAGAAAAATAGTATATAAAGTTAGACCTGACATATGATATGCTTGGGTATGTAATTTTTGTTTTATCTGTTTCAGTAATGAGATTAGGAAAGAAGAAAGAAAAGGAAAAAGACGTCGAACCACGTAGTCAAAATATAGAATATGTATCAAGAATGATTTGCTCAGTTCGTACTTCCCATAATACTCCTTTAAAAGGTACTTACGTTTTTGTTAATTTATTACAAGAATTGTTCACAACTTTCACATTTTTCTTTGTCAGTTAAATTGGATATTTGATCAGAAAAAATATCAAAGAAACAGAACGTAATGATTAAATCCAATGTTGGCGTCTTTAAATTGATTTACTGGACATTAGATCATTCAGATATATATATATATATATATATATATATATATATATATATATATATATATATATATATATATATATATATATATATATATATATATATATATATATATATATATATATATATATATATATATAGTACCTTTCAAATAGTTCACCAAGTTATGAAAACAAATGTGAAAATCAGGATAAAATAATTTCCGTACATTTCGTACATTTACAGTATATAAGAATAAATGCTCTAAAATGAAGTATCAGGTAATTTCAGTTCAGATAGATCATCTGCCAATTAAAATGTGTAAAATTATTTGGAGTTTAAGAAGTGATTGTTTCACTCCCCTCAATAAATTCAAAAATTACGAAGTATATAATAACATCTCAAGAAATTCGTGAAACTCAACTATTGGACAGACATTTTGATAAATATAAGGTAGTAATTACCTTTGCGACATAACGCAAACTGGAATTCTTCTTCCTCTGTCCGGCTTCTTGGAGTGGTACAAACGGCGCCTCCCATCTTTCTGGACTTTCGTTACGTATAATTGAATAACCTAAATTTTGATTCTGATTCACGTATTCGCCAACTAAAAGAATAAAGAAAGAAAAAACTTCAAACTTAAATTCTTTCCCGCACTAGAACAGTTAGTGAGAACTGTAGGCTCCGGGCGAACATCAATATCGTTACCATTGTGAGTATGTCTCTTTATGCGAGTTGGTTGGACCACTTCAAGCACTCCGAGACCTACCTTGAGCAATCTTGGGAATACATCAGCCACTGACGAGTGGATTCGAGTGTTTCAAGCCTCAGGCGTACGTCGACCACACTTTCCTGGTAATGAGAACGGGATTTCGACTGTGGTCAATCCCATTTTGTCCCCCGTACCAAGAGAAGTCGACCACCAATTCCCATAAATACAATGATCTTTGTGCGAGTGGGTTGAACCACTTCGAGCACTCTGACTAGTATTTCCAGGGTCGGAACGGGTCGCCGTCTCCCCCCAGGGACGAGTTTTTTGAACCACTTTGGCCCCAAAAGGAACCGAAATATTCACAATCGAATCAGCATCACTTACTGTGTAAATTCACTGAGCCTCGAAAACTGTATAATCCTAACGTCGCAATCGCAACCTTTATATATCCGTTGCCCACAAGTTCACAACAAACGTGCTCCCTTGTGACCTTGGTTCGCAATGACCTGTTACATAGTGCATTGTCGAAGCGCCGCAGAGATCGCTGTATGAGAAAATATGTCTACGATAGCGTGGAATTTTGTTTGATCTCGATTTCTCATTTGAATGTGGCTGCATTCCAACGACACAATTAAAACGCTTTTGGATGATTTTAAGCTTCTTAAAATACGTAATAGTCCACTACATTGAGATTTTAAAATGAAATAATTGAATAATTTGGCACGTCTTTGCAATGTTATTTTGAGTTTAGATGAAACATATGAAATGTCTTGCAAGTAGATCTACACAATACAATTTTCACAATTGACGATAAAATTCAATTATATCAAAAATCAAGAAATATATGGATAACTTCAGTACATAAACGAAAAAAAAAGACCTCGGTTCTGGGTCCTTTCAAAATTGTTGTCACGTGGCAGTTAACAACATTAGTATTATAATGAATATGATGAAGTAACTTTTATTTTTCTTTCAGTTCATGTGGATGGTGTGGAATTTAGCGGCGTGAAATTCTTCCAGCTGAATTCCACGTGGCAGACTCACGTGAAACACGTGCCTGTAGCTTTGGTCGGCGTGCCTTTAGCTAGCGCGGAATGAGATTAAGTCGTGTTTGTTGCAACTCGATAGTATTTATTCATATAAAGAGCTTTAATTGTTGAATACCGGAATTAATGGAGTGTTCCACCTGCTTTTCCTCAAGTTCGAGGAATGTTATATAGATTACACTGGCTGCAGAGGATATATATCGCGTGCCAATATTATTATTATTATTATTATTTATTCGACAAATTTGGTTATTTCAGTCATACTGAATGATATTTGGGATAAATTTATGGAATGAAAAGATTTTTATGTTTAATACCATCTAGTCAATTTTTGTTTTGGAATGATTCAAAAGTAAACTCTGCATTTCCTGGAATGTGATATCATTAAAAAATTGAGCTTACTTTAGTAAAAATTGAAAAATATCTATTCAGGTTAGAGTTTGTTGATATAGTTCAGAAATATCAAATACAAAGGTGTATAGCAAAATCAGTGTGTTACATTTCTATTGAGTAACAAGAAATATACTGAAACGAGTTTTCGGCTTTTTCCAGTTTTTGTTCTTTAAGTTGGAAAGTGGAACCTTTGGCGTTGTATCACACTGAAAACAGTGTACACCTCACCCAAATTCAATTTCAAAACTCGCCGTGCATTTCAATTTCTATTCATTCATTGCCCAAAAGTATTAGAAAATAAAATGGGAAAAAGAAATTTGACCATTCAAATTTACATGGGAGTCTTACAAAAAACAATAAAATACTAAAATAATCCCTGTCACAAAACAGTACACATTAAAATACCAGTTTACAGGTTTAAAAGATCAAATATCTTTATCACCTAGAATTTGAATTTCAAAATTCTTCTATTTAGTAAAATAGTTTGGAAAACTTTTTTGAATGATTTTTCCTCTGGTTGCTCAAAATTTGCTGAAAGTCTATTATACATAAGCTCCTCTTGTTTTCCAACAATTGATTGAATTCTTTGGAGCTTCAGGTGTTCAGCTTCGTGTCTGATTTTTGTGAACACCTGTGTTTTGCCAACATTCAGAATAGGGTTATTGGTCTCAAATCTCTTCTTAGTTGTCATTTTGAATTTTTTAATTTGAGTTTTGCTTGTTCTCTGGTTGTAGCCTTGTTTACAAGAGTTGTGTCATCCGTAAAGATCTTAATATTAGCTGCTTGTACATTATACACCAGGACATCTATGTACAGAACAAACAGAATCGGCCCCAAAATTGAACTCTGGGGAACTCATGTTTCCACACCTCTGCTGGTCGATACAATATCTCTCCAATCTACTACTTGATGCCTGTTTTGAAAGTAGGATTTTATAACCTGCAGTGCCGTCCCTCTCACACCATCTACTCCAACTTGGCTAGTAGTTAACACAATCGAATGCTTTGTCAAGGCATATTAGTACAATTTCTTCCATATCCCATATCCCTGTTTAAAGCAACAATTTATTGCTTAAGAGGGGTTTGGCAAGGTAGTGAATTGCTTTTTTTTAATAACTATACTGCGAAGCAGTTTCCTCTATCGTTATCGGCATAAAAACATGGAGCCTGATACCTGTGCTCCTTTTTCGCCAAGTAGGTTAGCATCATTAGGGGATGATAGTACACTAAATTTATTTCTACATGACTATCATTTATACTTCTATCCTATTAATGGGCGTGTCTAATCAAAAACTGTAGAGTATACTGAACGAAATCGGACCTTAGTCCTTGTTTAGTAGATGTTCGCATTTCATTATATGGATACTTTCAAAATCGTGCATTGTTTCATTTTTCATCAATGCAAACCATAAAAATACTGAACGTTTTTGAAAGTATCCATGTAAGAACAAATTGTAGAGTATACTGAAAAGAATCGGACCTTTGTCCGTGTATAGTGGATATACGCATTTTCCTGATGATGCCAACATAGTTGGCGAAACTATCGAGTTTTGGTGAAGTGGTGTACAAGCTGGACCAAATTCGATGTTTTAGTACGACAGCTATGTAAAATATTGTAGATAGAAAAAAATAATCTCCTCTCCCTTGAGCTCGATTTTCGAGAAAAATTCATAGGTGAAAACGGATTTTAGCAATTTTTTTAGTTATTTCGGAATTCTGGATTTTTTGGGATTTCGACATGTGACGCTATCTTAAAATCTGTTGAAATAAGAAATAGAATATTTTCACATTCCCCTTTTTTGAGTAGAATGCAGGGACGTATTCGATTTTTTTCTGTTGATCAGTTTCTGAGTTCAAAACTCAGCAAACTTGTGTTTTTTTTTTGAAATACGAACTATATGTGATTTTGGTGACAGTGACTTAAAATTCAGTCGTCGTTGGTTATCACCAGGTTGGAGGAATTGAGATTTTCTCATCCTGTTGGGTCTGAATGTATTCTCCTTGAGAATTCTGAGAGCACTTGACTCCGAAATGGCAGTTTTAATTGCCATTTGAAAGCTTGAAATTTGGGTTGCAACTGCTTCTAAAACGTCGACGATAGCATTTTCAATTTCATTTTTTTTTCTCCGTTGTGTTTTGAAAGAGCCTCTAGCAATTAAATTATCCTTTAGTCGTTTGAAAATAGATTTATGTGGCTGTCTCCTCTCAGTGAATCTATTGAAATAAGATTCTTCCGCAGTATTGGAATCATACCCATTCAGTATAACATTCTAACATCCCATACTTTTCGTAATTCTGAAATTAAAGATCCATAACGATTGAGTTATAAGACGAAATGTTCGAAGCAGATAGAGAAGAACGACATAGATAATTGTTTTCACAGAATCAATGCTATTGAATGAATATTGCTATTGTTTCAAACATAGAACCGAATGAATCCACATCAATAAGATTGAATAGTTGAAATAGTATCATAAAAAAAGGAAAATCTATGTTCTAAGGGGTGAACTCTAACGCAGAAATGAATGAATGGGATTGCATGTTTAGATATGAATTTTCGATTTCTCGATGAAAGGCTGATGTTGAAGGAATTAATGAAGCATGTGATATATATTTGCAATAAAAAAAATCCTCTTAATTGATACCAAAATCACCTATTGTTCTCGTATTTGAAAAAAACCTGTTTGCTTCATAACTCAGAAACCGATCGGCAAAAAAAATTCGAATATATCCCTGCATCCCTCTCAAAATGTGAAACTATTTTCTACCTAACTTCAGAAGAATTCGAAATAATGTCACATGTCGAAATGCCGAAAAATCCAGATTTCCGGAATAATTGGAAAACTGAAAAAGAAAGCTGAAATCCGTTTTCACCTATAGTTTTTCTCAAAAATCAAACTCGAGAGAGGGGGGATCATTTTTGTCTATTTACCATATATCACATAGCTGCCGTACTGAAACATCGCACTGTCTACCCTGTACAGTGCTTTTTGTGCCATTTTTCGTTTATCGTCCAAAATTTCAATATTGACATACTCGAAAATAATTCATCCTTATGATGGTTGTGAATGATATTATCTCCATATCACACTGAATCTGCCATTCCTCTCTACTTAAAATGGTGTGTAATCAGTTATCATGGTATATGAAAGTTGCTTTTGAATGTAATTTTGTTATTCTCATTGTAGAGATTTTGTACTTGAAATTGAACTACTTAAGAAAAACAACAACAAATGTTTGTAGTATAAGAAACTAATGATTTGCAAAATGTAATTTTATATATTTTTCTCCACGAATAAGTTTTTTATACATACAAAAAGAAAGGCCATCGCTGTATGTTTGAGAACTTAAAATATTCTTAATGGATAAATGTTGGGGTATCAAACGTCTCTACGGTTATTTCAAAAAGCTAACATTCATCTAATCAAAATAATGAAGAAGTTTATATAAAATTGATATAACACAAAAGTTAGAGGTTACACAATTTTGGCTGTTTTTTTCAAATATTTGAAAGGTTATTTGATTATATACATTGATATGAACTTAATCATTAGTTCGATTAGACAAAATTTTAATTTTCGAGAATTCAAGGGTAGCAGAAGTCAAATATGTGTTATATAATAAATAATCTGAATCGTGATATAACTAAAACTCAATTTTCACCTACTTTCCTAGGTTTTTGATTTTTTTCAAATCTTGGATGATTTGAATTATTGAATATGAGTACACCTGAACTACTCAACTTAAGTGATTGTCGATCTCATGCATATTTGGTTAATTAACTAAAATCTTTTCGAATAGTTAGACTAGAACATTAGGCAATTGTAAGTATCATTTTGTATGACTAAATACTCAGAATTTTATAACATATATGAGATTAGAAGTGAGTAAATTGTAGCGAATAAAGATTTTTTTATCGACTGTTGTTTGCTTCCGGTCCTCAAAGCAATGACTTGGTGAAAATTTTTGCTAAATTATTTGCATTGTAAACTATTTTTTATACTAAAGGATATAGAAACTCTGCTTTTATTCAATCAATTTTTCTACTAGTTTCAAATGTTCGGGATGTTAATGTTTAAAATTTATACTATGGTTAAATGCAAAAGGGCGATAAGAAACAATGAATTTCAGTACCACCTATAGTTTCGTTAATGTGTTATATGTTTTTTTCTCAAGTTATTAGAGATTCTGTGAGAATTTTCAGCGAAATGGACCTGGCTTACGGTTCATGGTTGAATTGTGGGAAATATATAAAAATATCTAAATGTTGACATGGAACCTGAAAAGGGGTTGCATATTCTTTACTTATAAACATAAGAAACAAGCTTGATGAACTAAATAACTGGCGAATAAAAAACTCCATGTACTAATACTAACAGAAACTTGTCTGTAATCAAATGAAACTCATTTATATGGATATAAAGGTTTACATGCCACTTGGAATGGTAGAGAAGATGGCAAGAGCATATAAATTTGGGGAAACATTGAGTTTAATACTATAGATACTGAGACAAGAAATTGGATTAATGTGATTCTGTAGCAATTATTTCTAAAAATCCAGAATGTATTATATGGGCTATGTACCTTATTTCAATGTGTTTTACTAAGAAAACTTGACGAATTATGACGTATGGATAGAATCTGCGTAATAACGCACATAAATATTGTACAAATGTATGCTTTCAAGATGCGAAATAATATTTCCTAAGGTATGTGCAAATAGGACAACTAATACTACCCTAACAATTATAGGTTACATATTAACAACCAATGATTCTTCATGTAAAATTGAATTGACTGACCACTTAATCCCACATCATGAGTGTTATACCTCGAGATGGATAAAGTAATAAAACGAAGAAAAAGTAATAGTCAAATGTTCTAAACTTGATGAAATGGCATATATAAACCGTACATGCGAGTTTTTCTCATGACATCTCTAGCTTTAAAGATTTATCTAAGGTTATAGTGAAATCAAAATATAGAACACTCAGTATCATGAAATAAAAATAAGACCAAATAATGAATGGTTAACAGTTGATTATATGAAGCATATGAAAGAAAGACAGGAAATATTCAAGATGGAAAAAGTAGCAAATGAATTTACAAAGGAAGAATTTATCAAGGCCAAAAATTTACTGAATAATTTGAGAAAAGAAATAGCTAAAGAATATAACAATTATTTTGCTGGTGGGTTGAGAAATGAATTAGCAGATAAAATAGAAACTATGAAACATAAAAACTTTAGTTACGAAGAAATATCTGAATCTATATTCCTTGAATCAACGAACCTATGTGAAACACGTATTATGTTATCAGATATCAGAAACCATAGCTCCCTAGGTAGGGATGATGTTACTAAATAAGATGTGGTTTACCTTATGGATATACCTGAGTGGTGCCTAAAGATGTTTGCACTTAATACGCTCACACTAAAAACACTACAGCATTTCACCAAAACTCGACGCGCGTTTCACCAACTAAGTTCTACGTGGCTCTATCATTTATACTTCTTCTATCCTTGCTAATAGATTCTTTGACGAACCATTGTCCTGATTGGTCGCTATTATTATTAGTGGGCGTGTCAATCTAACACTTTTTATTTTATCAATTTTACATTCTGAAAATCTATTTTATGGACTTGATCAAAAGTTAGTTGTGCAACGTTAGATTTTTTTCCGCAGAATGAAAACCTGAATATCTGGTATCAATTTTAACTTGATACCTTTGCGCGTTTTACAAAAATGTTAATAAGTTCATTACAATAATGATAATTTTTTTCAACAAATTCACAGATTTTCTTGGTAGTTGCAAGAGATTTCAGAAGTATTCATTGTCAATCTCAACTGTTTACATATACGTGTTCCCGAGAAGAGTTCCTATAAGGGTTCCGTTTTTCTTTTTGGAGTATGGATTCGTGTAAATACAAGAAATAAAAATTTTCGTAATAAACTAAATTAAAATTCTCGAAATTTCAACACTCTGTACCTCGGAAATAAAGCATTTGGTAACATATGTTCTAAAAACTTTCTAAATCAAAATCGTTCAAGGATATACCTTGTTGAGGTATGACATATTATTATGAAACAGTCTGTTGAGCATTCAATATCTAAACAAGCAAAGGGCAAATCCTGAAGTATGAAGATAAAGGTGAGAACTCTCTTGAATGAGGAATTAATTGAAAAAAGGTGTTCAGCTGTAAAAGTTCAAAATCGTCTAAAATGGCCCTAGTGTTACAACAGTGTATAAAATAAATTTAGTTGTTCTAGACGATCTGAAGTGCGCAGAGTTGAAAAATTTAGTATTTCCCTCACCTGAGTCGGTAAATAACACCACAACTTGTTTACAAAGTCCAAAATAATTCAGTAAATAAAACATGCCGTTAGATATTTATCGTTTTGAGACTATAACGCCTCCCCTTCTTTACTTAACGCCTCTCGACGGACCTTTTTTCATACGCAGAGATGATCTCCTTACCTCTATCCTTCATACCCTGAACCCTGTGTTATGTCAGATAAAGTGGTTAGCTCATTAATGAGAAGATTTAATAGACTTATTCGTTTGTGTAGTTCGAACTGTGCGCTTGTGCAGTCAAAAAAAATTAGTTCGCGTGTCACGTAGTTATGGGATTTTTATGACAATCCCATGTTCGCGAAACTAAACATTCTGCTCTGATAATTGACAATTTCCGCGTTCATAAAGAATTTTCTGAATTAGTTATTTTGAACCATTTGTGCAGTGCAGTTTTTGTGCTACTTCAAAAAATATAGGTACTCCAATTTTAGTGATAATTTATCTGTTCGTGTTATTATGTCCTAATTAATCTTTTCAAAGTGCCCAAAACTGACACTTTTTAATGAATACATGGAGCATTTTCGAATAAATCCAGAACAGCTTCAGAGATAGCAAATCCATTTGCTAATTCTAAGTGTTATAAATAGCAGGAAGAAAAACCAGAAAAACTTTAGCTAGCTATTAAAACTGAAAGATGTTATTATTATCGGCATAGAAATGAATTCTAGGACATATATTGGTAATTCTCCCCAAACCATAACCCAGAGACAGAATATAAATAATTGTTACCTGTCACCTGTACAAAATAGAAATCGTTTAAATGTAAAAATCGTCGATTCCCCGATTCTAAACACAAATGAATAAAACAAATATCGAACCATTTCGTTCGCGTTATCCACAGAAATCCCGAACGAATAGAACTTGCCATGCGCTTTACAACAGCTCAGGACTGGTTCAGTTCAAATTCAGTATTGGCTGGGAATTGCACCATAACTTTTCTCTCCGACATCTCACATCTCTTATTACAAAATGCATAATTTATACTCTCAAATTTCACAATAATAAATACTTCATCCTTTACATGAAAATAAAAAACAATTAAAATGTCAGAAGTGTTAATTTATTATAAATAAGACTGCATAAAAATAAAGAAATTATATTAACAGGCGTTACAAATTTAGCTATAATAACAAAAATATTCAAGCTTTACAATTCTTTGTCAACTTTGATATCACCTATCAAATGGTAAGACAGCCACCAAGATAAAATAGGTTGTGTAAAAGCAACGAATAACAGAAAATATACCCGCCTCTTGTGATCACTTTTGGGACTCGCATCTACATAAAAATTATTCTGTTGTGGGCCAGTTGCAGTTAAAACTTGAACCTTTAAAGACCTAATCAAGAAAAAAGCTAAGGCAAAACTTGTGTAAACTAAACAAATATAATAACCTGTTTTGCTCGCGATTAAAGTCACGGATATGCTAAATATTAAACCAACAAACTTATATCCACTGTATGCTAATAAATCCAAGGTACGGAGACTGGTTTGAATCTTTGTGATATACAAGGTTCCCAAATAAACGCAGAGTTCCAGAATACACCAAGCCAGGGCGGAAGAAGACAAAATTCCAATTTGTTCCACAGTAAACCTGTGTTGGGTTCCAAGTAATAAACCTGCTACCAATATGTAAGTAATATATGCCATCATAGGTATGTACAGATCTGGAGCATTGATTTCGAACCTAGGTTGAATTGGACAGTCCTGTTCATATTTTATGGACCAATCCTGAAAAATTAAGGGCAAGGTAAGGATTTGAAACATTTTTTTTTTGAGTGGGCAACATGCCGAGAGTACTGTGACAACATTTCATGTAAATTGGGTAGAACTACTCTCCTCATTGCATGATAAATGGCCAAGCAGTGAGGACTCTTGTGAATGGCATTCATTCAGACACGTTTACAGTGCCCTGCTTACCAATATTATAGATGCAATAAAGCCAATCTACGAAGATTTAAGCAAAGATGCTCCTTTGCAGTGCTGTCTCAGGCATCTCTATAGATTCAAGTGCTCACTGATGAGCGCGCGCATCTGACGAATTACAAATAGCCAAAGCAAAAGGACAAACTGCAGGAACAGGTAAATAGAATAAAATCGAAATTAGGTTCTTACCTAATTTTTTTTTTTCATTTTGCTCTTGCAAAATGATGCATAGGAAATCCTGGATGACAACATTTTACTGTACACAGCTGACCTTGATAATTCTGTGTAAATATGAAAAATCATACCCTTATACTGATGCTGAATTTTGGATTTTCGACTATAAAAACATGAACTCATGAACATCATAATACGAAATCTACAGGAGTGATCCTTTTGAAATTTTGTACATTATTTCTACACATGAATCAACAGGTAATCAGAGGGAGTTTTTTCCACAACTTTTCTCCATTTTGCAATAGCGAATCTATTGAATTTTTTTTCAATGAAAATCTCGTAAAACACCTTTTAAATGCATTTTGATTTGAGTTATGAGGTGGCCTGCACTGAACAGGGAAACAAAATGAGCAAGATCTGAAGGCAAGTATGTCCAGTAGTCACGGGAGCCTTGAAATCCACACCCATGGCCTCCATGGAGTGTCTGGTGGGCGTCCCTCCTCTACACATAATGGTGGAGGAGACGGCCATGAGAGTCTCATTGAGGCTGTGGGAACGAGACATGTGGAGGGACGGAAATCCGACTTCGGACAGTCTGCATCCCTCATAGAAATTAGGGAACTCCGACCTGAACTTCTGCATCCCTCATAGAAATTAGGGAACTCCGACCTGAACTTCACACAAAAAGAGATCAAATGAGAGCCACTTTGATAAACCCTTTAAGATCGTCATTTCACTGAAAGAAATTTGGTCCACATCCCATGCCTTACTCATGCCACAGGGCCCCACCTACACAGGAACGACAGAGACGCATACATCTACATATGCTCTGGAATATGTGATAGATCCAAGGACTACATCCAAACTAGTTGATGAATGCAAAGCAGCATTTTGACAACTCAGTAATACAGAGTTACTCTGCTTTGGTGCCCAGCCTATCAGGCTATCGAAAAGAATGAGAAAGCACACAATCCTGCCAAAAAGGTAATAGCTGTTAGGTCAATGGGACCAGAACCTATTCGGACTATTCCATGGACCCACATGAACTCCTTCTTTCACAGGGGCCTACCTACACAGGAACGACAGAGACGCATACATCTACATATGCTCTGACATCCAAAACGCCCTGGGATATGTGAAAGATCCAAGGATTACACGCAAACTAGTTGACGAATGAAAAGCAGCACTTCGACAACTCAGTACGAGTTACTCTGCTTTGGTGACCAGCCCATCAGGAAATCGAAAAGAATGAGAAAGTAGACAGCCTTGCCAAAACGGCAACAGCTGTTAGGCCAATGGGACCAGAACCTATTCTGACTATCCCATGGACCAACATGCTTTCCTTCTTTCAAAACTAGAACGCCACCGAAGCCCTGAACTATTGGGCAGGCATCTCAGAACTGAGACAGTCAAAATGGCTAATGAAAGGGGCACAATCAAATAAGATAGTACATGAACTATTGTCCCTTGATAAAGTCCATTCAGATGGTAGTTGGCCTATTGACAGGCCAATAACTTAAAAAACACCTACATGTCATGAGACTGTCAGAACCCACAAGCTGCGGTGGTTGCCTTGAAAATTATGAAACAAGGGAACATACTCTTCGAATGTTCTGCTCATATGGCTCCGGATTGGACACATTGGGAACTGAAACATCTAGTGCTCCTATAACAGTCTTGCAAACTTTACAAGAAGTTTCTGCAAGACAGAACAACAACTTTTTTCAAAACATCTCAGGAGATTCCGTGTCACGAACTTATTTATTCATATTTTTAATTCAAAATTTTATCAGAGATACTCAAGATGTTGTACTATAACTTGTAAGAGAAATAAATAAACAAATAATGTTCACATCCCCAAAAAAATCGTTTTTTTTTGTCTTTAAAACCTTATCTCATATAAAAACACCTAAAATAGAAGTAATCCTCTACTAACAATAAAATACTATAAATTATCTTAAGTTCACTTACTGAATGAGTAAATGGAAACAATAATAACATCACTTTTGACAAAACATATTTGGTATCGACTGCAAAATAGTACTTCAATTTTCCAACAGGAACATACTTCCCAACTTCTTTTTGCAACATTGTCGTACCTACATTAGCCAACTGAAAAGCAAACAATCTCAAAACAATTCTTCAATCCAATTTTATCTGATTTACCTGTTGACCATACTGAACAGCAAAATCTTGAACAAATGGTTGTTTGAAAGCTCCTAATGATGGAGTTCTTTGGTTATTATCCACATTGGGCATATATTGCATGTTAGGGGTAAAAGGTACAGCTGCATTCATTGCTGCAACAGGAGTCATATCTATACCTTGGTTTATATAAGCTGGAGCCATGTAATCTATAAAAATATAAATGTAATTATCGAGACCCAATGATACTACGTTACATTTTCTTCGTGAAAATATGAAATTAAGGGAATACACACCTGGTTGAGGGTATTGTGGGATACCTTCAGTTGGAGAAGCCATAGGTGTATAAGGTGTTTGAGGTTGGGCATTAGTATCATATGGTGTATAACCCATTGCATTAACATCGCTTACTCTCTTCACTTTGCGACCAAATGCTAAGAAAAGAAGTGAGCAATACTTAACAACTACAATTTATTGGATGAGTATTAATAATACTACTTACACGTTCGTGAACCAGCATTAGAATTATAATTCATGATTGAAAAAGAATTTCGTTTTTTGTTGATAAATTAGGAGCATATGTAAATGTTTGGTGTGATTCGATTAATTGGTAATTACTAAAGGAATATTCTGAAAAATTCCAACTAGTGCAAATCAAAAAACATTCAAACGTCAAAATGGACCATAGAAAAAAGGTTAGGTTAGAGCAGAGAAATCTAAGAACCATATATCTTGACATTAACTAAGTGCGCATATAAATTATCTTTGATCTTTCGTATTTGTTTTCTTTCCCCAATATATTTTATCAGGAACCTGGACCATGCTTTGCTAATTCGTGAAAATGTATACCTGCGGAAAAAAAATTCAATTACATAAAACAAGATGAGTGATCTAAACCTAGTAGACATGTAAACGGAAACGACGGCATTGGCTATAGGCAATTTGTTCGGCCTGATCCTTAATTTGGCGCTATTTTTAATTCTGTTTCCATATTTTACCGTATTATACTGAATATATATGTAATACCAATTTTTCGTAACCCAGTGTAAATAGGAAATGATGATATAATGCCAATTTTAATGGTTTCAATAGTTAAAATATTTCTGGATATGCAAATAAAGCAAATATGCTCCATAGAAATGAATCTTCTCAAACCTTGTCTATAAAGTAATAAAAAATAAAATCCAATTTTAATATAATGGGCCTTTCTTTGCGGTCATAATCCTCTCGATTTCCTCGTTTCGTATTTGAGGGTGGAGTTAAATGAATAAACTGTAGCCAATACCGTCGTTTTCACATATGAGTCTACTAGGTTTATAACTCACGCTGACAGATTACTCAATAAATACCAAATATTCGACATTGACGCAAACCTGAAAGAATGACATCTCGCTTATTATGAATAGGATTAAAAATTTTAATTATAATAATGAATTAAAAACCATTTTCATTAGTTCACTATAATTTCAAATACCAATTAACAGTACTTAGTCGAACATGGCAACTCAAGGTACCGAGAATGATGTGGAACTATTGAAAAATGAAATTGAACGTCTTAGTAGGGAACTGGACCAAGCTAGTAGTGAAAAGATACAATCTGCTCAATACGGGTTGGTCCTTTTACAAGAAAAAAATGAGTTGCAAGTGCGTTGTGAGGAACTGGAGACTGTTTTTGAAAATACCAAGCATGAACTCTTGATAACTCAGGAAGTAAGTATGATTTGTAAGATGAGTTTGAAAATTGAAACTAAAATCTTGACATTTTTAAAGGCTTTAGCAAAATTCCAATCTAGTCACAAAGAAACAACTAAATCGGGTATAGAAACAGAAGAATCTTTGCTAACTGAATCTGCAGCTCGTGAAACATCCCTCTATTCGCAAATCATAGATCTAGAAAATGAAATTAAGCAGTTACGTCATGAATTGGATCGTGTTACTGCAGAACGAGATAGGATGCTTCAAGAGAATTCAGATATGGGAAAAGATAAAGAAGACAGAGGTATGGAATGTAAGAAATTAAGAAGCGAACTACGAGAATCAAAATTAAGAGAAACTAGGTATGTAATGATTTGACCACTTTACAACATATTTCCTCATATATAAATAATTTTTATTTCAGATTAAATTTGGATTACTCAGAACTCGAAGAAGAGAATATAATGCTTTTAAAACAGATTTCTAGTTTGAAGAGTTCACAGGTAGAGTTTGAGAGCTTGAAATATGAAATTCGTACCTTGCATGAAGAGATGGATCTCTTAAATTTACAATTGGAAGAATTGACAAACTTGAAAAAGATAGCAGAAAAACATATGGAAGAAGCTTTAGAATCTTTACAAAGTGAAAGAGAGGCCAAATATGCATTGAAAAAAGAACTTGATGCACATATTCATCGAGAATCATTTTACAACATAAATAATCTGGCATACAGTATAAAAGGTGAGGAATATTTTTAATTTATAGGTAATTATCGCATTTCCAACGAAATCTATATATAATTATAATGTTATGGTTTGAAGACCAACAAAGTATGAAGTTTTCAATCTGAGTACAGTTCTGAACTGTGCGCTTGCGCAGTTTCTGAAAATACGTTCGAGGGTTACGCAGTTCTAGAATTTTTAATAACAGTCCTACGGTCGCGGGTCAATTGATTCGATTCATAACTAAGTCTGAATCGGTTCAAGCAGAATTTTGTTAGGACTAAAAATTCCTGTCTGATAATTGACATTTCTCGCTCTCATAAATAGTTCGGGTTACTTATCAATAGTAAAATGGGTTTCAAGAAACACATTACTGTTACATCTAAACTTAAAATTGGTTATTTGGCATTGATGATGTTATACCGTCATAGACATTACTTTAGAAACAAAAGAAGAAAGTCTTTTGGGATAGTGTATATGGTTTTTGCTTGGACTTTTCTAATATTCAAACAATTCAAAAACTACAAAATTCTTGTTTGTGGCTGGTATTTGGTGTATAACATAAGGATCTAATATCACACAAACTAGAGATGTGAAATGGTAGAACATATAGAACCGAAGATCCTCCTCGCACTTCCTTTGCTCTCTTTCTAAAATAGTAAAATTCTAACTTTATTAGTAAAATTGTTTACATAACTGACATTCGTAATATCAATATTAGAAGGAAGCATTCTTACCATATCCTCATATAACAAGGAATTGTTTGAAATGATCTTTTTCTTGTTATTTCCTCTTTATTCTTATTTTCTTTATTCCCAGTAAATTTTGGAAATTTATGGAGAATATCTCAAAAAACAGTGATATTCCAAGTTCTATGATCTATAATAACAAGTCTATTGTTGGTGGGCTGAAAATTTGTAAACCATTTGCAGAGGACGGTAGTAACTACGTTGCTGCCACTTATGACCAGTCTTCCCCTGAAGGTTATGACCATTTTGTGTCTAAAGTTACCGATAATTTATGCTCAGTTAATATATCTTTCGACAAAATTTTTGAAACCATACTATCATTAAAACCCAAGAATACCTGTGGTCTGGACCTAATCTCAGCTCGTTTTATGATTGAATGTAGTTATAACCTTGTAGAACCTCTTCACTACATCTTCAATAAATGCGTGTCTGTTGGTCGTTTTCTATCTATATGGAAACTTTGCAATGTGATTCCTATCCATAAAACAGGTCTGAAATCTAACATCCTTAATTACCGTCCCATTTGTATTAATAGTTTCTTTCCTAAAGTTTTTGACAAAATTCTCTCAGAAATTCTTTTATCTCATGTAGTCAGTGATAGTGGACGAGCAGCATGGTTTCATGCGAGGCAAATCCACTGAGTCTAATCTTTTCTTTTTCACAAACTAATTTAATGCCTGTATTGAGAGTGGTTTTGCTGTTGACTGCATATATACTGACATTAGAAAAGCATTCGATTGTGTACTGATTTCCTACCTGTTGTTCAAGTTGGAGCGATTGTGTGGTATTCACGACCCCCTCTTGTCATGTTTGGGGGACTATCTTTCCGGTGGATCTCAGCAGGTTAGATACTTGTTATGGCTTCTGTTCTGATCCTTTTGATGTCACATCTGGGGTTGGTCAGGATACTCACCTTGGACCAATTCTGTTCCTTTTATTTGTTAATGACCTTAAAGAAGCGTTTAAGGATTGTTTGTTCCTCATTTTTGCCTCATGACTGCAAAATATTCAAATGCATTCGCATGATTGATGATTAGATTGTTCTGCAAGAGAGTTTGAACTTGTTCCACGATTGGTGGTGATGAATTTTACATATATACTAGATGGGACTCCTCTTGAAACTGTTCCTCTTTTCAAGGATTTGGGCTTTTAACTCGATACAAAATTACCTTTCACCCCTCATTTCTATTCAATAATTGCTCGAGCAAACAAACTACTTGGTTTTGTTTCAAGATCGACTAAATCATTTTCTAGTGTACGTTCTCTTGTGGTTCTCTATGTCTCTATTGTTCATCCAATTCTTGAGTATTGTTGTGTTGTATGGTCACCCACATATGCCACCCATATAGGTAGAATGAAGCGAGTGCAGAGGAAGTTCATTAAGCTATTATTCTTTAAGAGAGGAATTGCATTCCATGGAGTCACTTATGAATATCATTTGACTCACTTTGGCTTGCCACACCTATCTCGTAGAGTCTATTTTGATGTGATGTTTGCATACAAAGTAATGAACTCCTGTATAAATTGTACTGGTATACTTGAACTTTTTTCTTTGCACATTCCATGTCGTATTGTGAGATGCAGCATTTTGTTGCATGTCGACTTTCATTGAACAAATTATGGTCAATACTCCCCTCTCACGAGAATATGCAGTAGGGTGAATTCAGTAGTTGATGATATTGATCTTTTTGCTTATAGACTTTCTAATTTTAAAACTACACTCAAGTTGTCTCTTTTGAATAATTAGTTGTCAATATTTTATTGGGATATTACTTAATTAATTTTATATTATTGCTATTATACTATTGAGTTTTGTTATTTCTTTAGGTATTTTGTTATTTAGGTGTATACTATTTTTTTCAGTATTTTCAAAGGTCTATTCCGTTAATAAAGTATTTATTTATTTATTTCTTATGTTACTTTTTGATCTTTTTCTGATAAACCTGTTTAAATTTCTTTTTTGTTATCGATATGTTCTTCATGTAATGAGTATTGCTCATTTTCTATTGCTTATACAATAACTGCTGTGTATATATTCATTTTCATATCAACATTACCTATTAGTATTATTGTTTTGAGCACAGTATATAAGCTGCAACAGCAATCTTTCACTGTGTACAGATGATGAGAAAACTGAAAACTTGGCACTTCAACCCTTCAAATTGTAACCACTCAATTTGTTATTTATCATCTCATAACTTAACTCTATTTCGTTTTCACTGCATGAATTTATAGATATATTTTTATCTTGGTGGGTTAATAAACTTTGAATTATTATTATTATTATCGTGGACTTATGCACTATCTCAGCTGTTAGCTGGATATAATTTACCTTTCCCAGATTCAGCCATCAAAGGGAATAGGCTCGATTACAATGTACTTGACATGAATTTCCTAACTATTCTACATGTATTAAGAATTACAGCTTTTTGCATTTCTATATAGGTATTCTTATGCAATTCTAATTTCTTAAGGCTATCATGCAAAGTTTTGGGTATTAACCCAGTCAAGGATACGATGACAGGAACAATATCTATTTTCTCGAGGTGCCACATCTGCTTGATCTCAATAGCAGGGTCTGTGTATTTGGACTTTTTCTCCTGGAACTTGTTCAGCACGTTGTTATTATTCAGTATGGCGACATCAACTAGCATTGCTGTTCTGGCTCTCTTATCATACACCACTATGTCCGGCCTATTATTCGTCACCATCTTATTATTATTATCATTATTATCGTGGACTTATGCACTATCTCAGCTGTTAGCTGGATACGATTTACCTTTCCCAGATTCAGCAATCAAAGGGAATAGGCTCGATTACAATATACTTGACATAAATTTCCTAACTATCCTACATGTATTAAGAATTACAGCTTTTTGCACTTCTATATATGTATTCTTGTGCAATTCTAATTTCTTAAGGCTATCATGCAAAGTTTAGGGTATTAACCCAGTCGAGGATACGATGACAGGAACAATATCTATTTTCTCGAGGTGCCACATCTGCTTGATCTCAATAGCAAGGTCTATGTATTTGGACTTATTCTCCTGGAACATATTCAGCACGTTGTTATTATTCGGTATTATTTTTATTTATTATCGTGGACTTATGCACTATCTCAGCTGTTAGCTGGATATAATTTACCTTTCCCAGATTCAGCAATCAAAGGGAATAGGCTCGATTACAATATACTTGACATAAATTTCCTAACTATCCTACATGTATTAAGAATTACAGCTTTTTGCATTTCTATATAGGTATTCTTATGCAATTCTAATTTCTTAAGACTATCATGCAAAGTTTTGGGTATTAACCCAGTCGAGGATACGATGACAGGAACAATATCTATTTTCTCGAGGTGCCACATCTGCTTGATTTCAATAGGAAGGTCAGTGTATTTGGACTTTTTCTCCTGGAACTTATTCAGCACGTGGTTATTATTCGGTATGGCGACATCCACCAGCATTGCTGTTCTGGCTCTCTTATCATACACCACTATGTCCGGCCTATTATTCGTCACCATTCTGTCAGTGATAACAGGCCTATCGTAGTATAATCTGATAGAGTCATTTTCCAATACGGGCGCCGGTTGATACTTGTAATATGGCTGGAAGGTGTTCAGAAGTCCGTACTTGTGTGCAAGTTTCTGGTGGATAATGTTGTACACTTGATTATGCCTGTGAAGATACTCCGTATTGGCCAGTTGTTCGCATCCGGACGTAATATGCTGGATAGTCTCCGATCTTATATGGCATTTTCTGCACTTATCTGTTTGTAATGTTCCGTCCTTCATAATAAATTTTTTGTAATTGTTTGTAGCGATCACTTGGTCTTGGATGGCGATAAGGAATCCTTCTGTTTCTGCGAATAATTCTCCTTTCATCAACCATTTGTTGGAGGCTTCTTTGTCGATGTGTGGTTGATTAATGTCATGGTGATGTCGTCCATGCAATTCCTTTCTTGACCATTGCTCTTGTTTTTCAGTATCTGATAGGCACAGTAGATTCAGCAGGTCATCTCTGGTAGCAAGATTTAGAGGTGTATATCCCTTATTAGCCAACGATACCACTCTATGGAGGTCAGAAGTGAGAGCTTTTGCTGAGAATATTTTTATTATTCTTATTATTATTATTACTATCCTGATGTTTACCCTGAGGTGTTTCGCACTCCCTCTAGAGGGAACATTCACTGATCCCAGATATCTTTGAATTCAAAAGGATTCAGCTCTGATGTGACCCTTTTCCAGGTTATCAGGTCATAGTGGCGTAGTCCGATGTTGACGCATTGTTGTGTTTCCTATAGGCTTCTTGACAGTTCTAGCTATCGCGAACAGTACTGCTTTCTGCATGGGTTTGTACAGATGTTTGTTCAGTCCCAGTTTCTTGATGTTCGTTTGTAAGTTCTTCGTTACAGTTGTGGACATTATCATTGAACACATTCCATTTTCCACTGTGTTCTTATACCAGGTGCCGATACTTCGCTATTTTCTCGGCATGTTTCAGTTCCAAATTGTTGTTGGGAATGGCCACGTCTATCAAAGTTGTCGCCTTGGAAAATTCATTGAAAAGTATGATGTCACGTCTATTGTGTGCAACTCGTTTATCGGTGGGAACTGTACGGTCCCAGTACAGTTTATAGTTTTCATTTTCAAAAATTGGTTCTGGGATTTATTTGTAGTATGGGATCTTAGTTGCTTGGTGAGCTTATACGATTTTGGCAATCGCGTTGTGTCTTCTTATATTCTGTCGACGCGAACATCTACATCCTCCTGTTATGTGCTGAATCGTTTCCGAAGTCTGTCATCCATATTTGCATGTGTCTGTCGCTACAGATGCGTCTTTGGCGATGAATTTTAGATAATTCCTTGTGAATAACTTGGTCTTGTATCGCCAAAAGGAACCCTTCCGTCTCAGGAATCATCGGTCCGGAGGTCAGTCAGTAGTTCGACGCAAATTAGTCGACATGTCCGTATCTTGTCGAGTTCAAATGGTGCGACAGTGAATTCATAGCGATACAGAACCATAGTGGACTCAAGGTGTCTTTTCGAAACATTCCTTTTTTTATGGGGATAGTTGTTTCCAAATCGACAGTGACCACATTAAGCCGCCATAATGACATGGAGTATTCCAAAAATGACACTAGATTAGGCTCTATTTTATACATTCTAAGGAATCAGCCACTCATACGGAATCAGATAGATAGATAACTGAATCTATAATAAGTGGTTCTTCGCATCCGAGGGCATTCTTTTTACAACCTTTCTGTTGTGGTGCGATAATGTTGTTGTTCTCGCAATATTCCTGTATTTGTTCTGAAATGCATGCAGTTATAAATTTATATATAGTCTGTAGACAAGTTACTGGATGGTATTTGGATGGATCTTGGGTATTCTGAACATCTTATTATTATTATCATTATTATCATGGATTTGTGCACTATCTCAGCTATTTGCTGGATATAATTTACCTTTCCCAGATTCAGCAATCAAAGGGATTAGGCTTGATTACAATACACTTATTATATAAATTTTCTTACTATCCTACATGTATTAAGGATTACAGCTTTTTGCATTTCAATATAGGTGTTCTTATGCAATTCTAATTTCTTAAGGCTATCATGCAAACTTTTGGGTATTAACGCAGTCGAAGAAATGATGTTAGCATTGCTGTTTGGCTCTCTTATCATACACCACTATGCCCGGCCTATTGTTCGGCACCATTCTGTCAGTGATAACAGGCCTATCGTAGTATAATCTGATAGTCATTTTCCAATACAGACGCCGGTTGATACTTGTAATATGGCTGGAAGGCATTCAGAAGTCTGTACTTGTGTGCAAGTTTCTGATGGATAATGTTGCACACTTGGTTATGCCTGTAAAGGTAGTCCGTATTGGCCAGTTGTTGGCAACCGGACGTACTATGCCGTATAGTCTCCGATCTTGCATAGCATTTCCTGCATTTATCTGTTTCTAATATTCCGTCATCTATTTGACTGTTTTTGGTCTAGCAATCTGGCTTGTTGGTATCCCAGATATGTGTACGTTTCGCCATCCCTCATACACTGTATAATATCACCGTTTGGAAGTTGTGTTTTACCATCTATGACTTTCCTTCTTTGAATGTTCAGGGGCTTACATTTTTCAATCCCGAATTTCATATGAACATTTGCAGAAAACTTACTGACAGCTTTCAGCATCATCCAATTGCTTCTTGTTCGAAACATATAATTTGATGTCATCCATATACAGCAGGTGGGAGATTGTGTGATAGTTCCTATCTGTTTTTATCCTAAATCCGTATCCTGTTGTATTGAGCATTGAAGACAATGAGTTCATAGCCAAACAGAACCATAGTGGGCTCAAAGAGTCTCCTTGAAAAATCCCACGTCGTATGTGTATTTCGTCGGTTTTAATTGACTTATTGTTCATGTTTACCTGCAGAGACGTGCGTCAGTGTGTCATTGTTGTCGATCATGTAACCCCAACCCATAGGCAACATGAAATATTAAAATATAAACATAGAGTTGAACTTCACTTGGCACTGTTTGTTCAAAAGATATGGAAAACAGGGTGTCTAGAATAACTCCATAACATGATAATCAGTAGACAAGAGCTGCATGGACTGAGCATCAGAGGGACTATTTTTCAATTGCTCAGATATTTTACTTCGGCTTTCCTATCTCACTGTGAAGTGCTTCAACGACCCTGTTTTTTGTGCCCTTGCAGGTTCCTTATCAGAAACATTCTGCCAGGAATACAAGGAACATCTCCTTTAGATTACTGAATGACATTTCCCTTTTGTGAAAGAAAATCTCAGGTCATTTTAATTACTGAATGTAAGGTGTATGTTTCAAATATTTATTCGACAATCATTGTATAAATGAAATTATATTCGATAATACGATCGCTTTGGCGATAC
The DNA here is from genome assembly GCA_013387265.2 of Cryptolaemus montrouzieri. Lineage (NCBI taxonomy): Eukaryota > Metazoa > Arthropoda > Insecta > Coleoptera > Coccinellidae > Cryptolaemus > Cryptolaemus montrouzieri. Next base: position 99,355,732 of record JABFTP020000185.1, on the reverse strand, counting down.
TTTTTGTACATTTCATTTTATTTTGATTTATTAATTTTTATTTAATTTTCATTGCACAACAAACAATTTTCTATTCTTTTCTGTTCTGCTCAGAAAAAATGTCGCCAGTTATAAAAATTGAAATAGATGTATTCTAGCACATAGATAGGTAATTCCCTCAAACAATTTGGCCCTCTTCAATAAGCGAGTGAACACACTCATTAAATCATCTTGGGCAGTCACAGGTGTGACATCACAGGCATCGCCTTCTCCCAAGAGTTGAGAATAATAAACAATAACACAGAGATAGATCAAAAATTGTTATCGGTCAATGTTAATGTAGAAAATAGAAATCGTTGAAATGTAAAAATCAGTGATTCCCCGAATCTAAACACGAATCTCAAATAATTTCGTTCGCGGTGAGAGTAGTACAACAATTCAGGACTTGTTCAGTCAGAATTGGTTCGGAATTGCACCCAGGAATAAAGATATTAATCATCGAAAACTGAATTGTATCATTATTTTGATCCATTTCTTCATTATTAGAGTTATGGTGGTTCATTCAACTGTTTTAGGCATAGCAGATGACACAGGTTTGGGTAGCGATGGTGAAGATGACATTCCTGGTTTGAAGAGGATCGAAGATAGTCTTTCTTCACAGTCAGGTGAATTAGCATCTCCAGAAGGCAAACAGGTGGATCTTTTCTCTGAAGTTCACTTGAACGAACTCAGGAAATTGGAGAAACAGCTGGAGTCTTTGGAAAAAGAAAAGTTGCATCTGACTCAGAATCTGAGAGATAACCAGAATATGGTGGAGAAGAGTCAAGGAGAATTACAGGTATTTTTATCTTTTATCTGGTTACGACAATATTTATTTTCAATTCACACGACCGATTTCGACAGTTACGTTATTTTCAAGTGGCAATTGAAAAAATTGTTATTGTTCTTTGGGTTTAATAATACTGTTTATGTGGCAGAGTGGAAAATTATTATTTGATGCAATTTTTTTAATATTGATTTTCGTATTAAATTCTGTTATGGATAGGGAAATGGAAAAGGCTCAATGAGTCATTGAATTATAAGCGATTAATTTATGTGGATCAAAATTTCCATATAAAAACTTGGGACTCCCCATGAGTTCACCACAACCCCTTATTAGCATATATTTTCATGAACAATCTTTAGAAATCTATAATGAATAAGAAGTCAGCAAAAAACATATTATACTTTGGTACAGATTTGTTGATGATATTCTTGTGGACTTTCAAGGTTCAAACAGGTAAATAGACCAGTTTTCACATTTTCTAAATAAAATGCACAATAAAGTAATCTTTACTGCTGAAATTGAACGCAACAATTTAATAAATTCCCTAGACATATCCATCACTAAACACAATAACAATCTCATCTACAACATATATAGAAAAGTAGTATTTACAGATTCAACAATCCTAATGGATTCTCTTAACCACATTACACATAAATAAGCCGCTTATAATTCAATGATTCATAAAGCATTTTCCATTATCATTATCAAATTGCATCAAGTAATAATTCTCCTCTCTGCCACATAAACTGTATTATTAAACGCAAAGAACAAATTTCTCAATTGCTATATTCCATTATAGAAAAACAAATAATAAATACGCATATCTTAATTTACATTAACCCCTCTTTATTAACATCAGCAATTATCTTTCCAAAAATTCTACTAACTCCTTTTCTAGTGGTCCCAACATAAGTAAATTATTATTCAATGCAAAGCAAAAAACTAATAAATTCAAAGAGTGTAGAATATACAGAATTGAATGCAATGAATGCCAAACAGTTTACTTAGAACAAACAGGTCTAAATTTCGAATCTAGATTCAAAGAATATCCTCAGATAACAAATCCTCAGTTTCTGAACATATTGAGTCAACAAATCATGTAACATTAGATAATTTAAAAAATGCCCACAAACGCAATAGAAGGATGTCAATGAATCTGTTTGAAAGTTTGGAAATCAACAAACTTTGTAAAAACCCAAAACTCACCAATCTCAATAGTCAAATAGAATTATATCAATCCCCACTTATCAACATTTAAATTAGGTTTTGTTAGCATCTACTTTCTCACAACTGTTGAAGCAGACGCTTGAAAATGAACCAAATAAACCAACCACAAATAAATGTTTTGGAAATTAGACAAAATGTGTTTCATTTTATTTATATTAAAATGAATTTTCATGAAATAAATCCATCAATAATATCATTAATTACGGGTGTCTATATAATACTTGTTTATCACTTCGAAACTCATCAATATTATATAAAATATATATGGAACTCGCATAACACTTGGTGAAACATAATGAGTAAATGATTAATTAAAACACTTTCACAAAAATATATTAAAATACTCTACAATACAGATAAAATGAAATTATTGGATAAAAGCGGAGTGAATAAAATACTCTGCAGTGAATGTGAGACTTTCTATATAGGCCAAACGGGAAGATGTATCGAGAAAAGCTCCATTATTCAAAACAAAAATTCTACTGGTTTTTCTGATCTTTGTATAGATAAAAATCATTTCATTGATTTCGAGAGAATTGAATTCACACATCCGAGCAAAGGGAAACAGATGGACATTTTAGAGATGATGAAAATCACGTCGGCTCGTAGGAAAAACCAACCAATTTGCAATAAAGCAAACAGACTTCGGTCTATTTCCTGTTGTAAATGCCGTTATATTTAAGTAAAACAACTTTTTTGTTTTTCAGTGTTATATTACTCTTGATAATGGGCTGATAACCGATATCATGTCGAATATTTTAATATATTTTTGTGGAACCTTAGCTTTTTGTTTTTAATTAATCATTTGTGTATAAAGACTTTATTTTCAAAGTGTATGAAGAATTTTGTTCTTTCTTACTATTGTTCGAGATTTCCACCTTACCATTGCAAATTATATCTGCTAGATCTGATATGGCTACAAATTAAAAGTGAAGTAGCGAAAAATAATAGTGAATAACAAATTAAAAACTTAAATTTCTGTTCAAGGAAGCCATTGAAAATGGATCTCCACAATGGTCTTATGTATGGAATGAAAGAATAACGAAAATATCGGGTCCTGAAGGGACCGCCAGCAGGGGATGTTCTCAGGGGAGTACTATATCCTCTCTTCTTGAATCTTGTGCTGGATAGGCTCTGGCGGGCCTTGCTGATGCCGGATACTTTGTGGAGGATTATGCCGATGACCTTGTCTCCCCTGTTGGTGGCAAAAACCTCAGCACCCTATACGAAGTGGTGCTGACTGCTTTGCGAATGACTAAGTATTGGTGCAGAGAGAACAACCTGTCAAAATGGACATGATCATGTTCACTTGTAAAAGGAAACTACTGTCTTTCAAGGCACCAAATTTATTTAACGAGAAATTAACACTAGTAAAACAAGTGAAATACTTAGGTGTGATACTTTAAATCAAATTGAATTGGGATAAAATCGAAAGACAAGCGCTAAGGGCGCAAAACACCCTCTGAACGTTGTATATTAAACGAGATGAAATAAACAAGATCCAAAGGCAAGCGCGTCTAGCAGCCCTGTGGCCCTTACGATCGACTACTACTGTATCTATGCGACGTCTGCTGGGTCTCCTCCCCCTACGCATAATGGTGGAGACGCCATGAGGATCTTATTGAGTCTGTGGGCTGGAGACATGTGGAGGGACAGGAATTTGAATTTTGGACACTATATCCCACTCATTAATTTAATGGATTCTTTTAAAGTCTTTATTCCACCAAAAAAATTTGGCCTACATCCCCAATCAAATTTTACTGTATTTACTTATTCTTTACATATGACTCGGCCTCGAAAAAACTTTGGTATGAATCATGAGTCATTGCCAACCAAATGCGAACCATAGATCTTTTGAAACTTCATTGCTGAATTTTTGCATACATGTCGGTAATCGATTAATGAATTTTTGGAGTAAATGACAACTCATTTATAACTGATGTTCATGAAATTTGGAACAGACGCCATTCAGGGTTACGCCAATCTAAGAAAAAATATAAATACTTCATGAGCTATTGAATGATTTTTTGTTTAGGTATTCATGGCCAGATTGGTTCAACTTTCTGCTCATGTGGATTCCCTCCAACAACTATCCAACAAAGTGGATAGGAATGTTCAGAGTCCAAGCAAAGACTATAAAAAAATACTCGCCCAATATGAACAATGGTTCAAGATGTCTTGCAAAGAAATTTTGCAGCTGAAACAGGACATTAAAGATCTTGAGAAGGTATGTATAAGTTGACTGAAATTAGAATAATTAACTCACAACATGAAATTGAAATTTTCGGAATAATGATTAATAGATGGTCTCTTTGCCTTGATATAAATCTAATTTGGGTTGCACAATATGCAGATTAATATAAGATGATACAAGATTGGATAAAAGTATAAAATTAAATATTTTGATGCCTTTTTCAGTAGGTCCAGGATTTTGTAACACTTTCCAATTCAAATGTGAGTGTTTATTAACAACCACAAACTACACTGCACAAGTAATTAACCCACAAAATCGAAAATTCGAATTTATTCAGAAGAAGTTTAGATATATTGAAGAATTATTTCTCAAGTAATCAATGAACATTAAGGAATGCTTGAGAATAATCAAAATGAAAATGGTACTCATAGAAATTGAAGTAAAACTAATAATAAAAATGTAAAACTTTTGAAAAAAATCGAAGTCCCCAAAATCCTGTTAATACTGGATATTTCCACCCCTGGTGAGAATTAGTGCATGACATCTACGATTTATAATCAAAATCAATGAACTTATAGCATTCTAATCCATTTCTTTTTAATTTCGATTAGTCTGTTCCGAATCTCATTCACGGTAGTTGACTGGTTTCGATGGCTTCTTAATCTTTTATAGAGAATTTCCCAGACATGTTCGATGGGATTGAGGTCTGGGGTTCTTGCCTCAATCTGCGACAAGAGCCTCCAAACCGAATTCCCTGAGCCATTGTCGTATCGTTTCAGAATCTCTGGTAGAGACTATTGATTTAAATACAATTTTTTTCTTCACCTTTACCGAGTCTTTGTTTTTTGAATAGCATCCCATATTTTGAATGTTCGGAGCTTAGTGGGTGAAAGCTTAACAAATTCCTTCAGTTACAGTTTGTGTTGGCTAGACAAGAGTGTCTGAATCGTGTGAGGCTCAGCCTGTGTTGCGATATCTTTGGATTCAATCACAGGTTATTCTCCATTTTAGGGTCTTCTGGGGTATTCTGAGCTCATCTCCTTCCCTGTGAGTGCCAAGCCCAGCCCCTTAACCAGCCAATGAGTCCGCTTTCTCATTGCTTCCTATACCCAAGTAGCCAGGGATCCACATCAAGCGAAGCCTGCTTCTCACCCCGAATCTGGCAGAGGCTACAGATAAAATACTAGCTAAGAAATATCTGCATTTGAAGCAGTTCAATTGTGCTGCATATTGTGACTCTCCAAGGGAATAAAAACTTATATGTACTTTCATTGACTTCAAAACATGAAATTTAGATAGAAGCAATCTCTTTAAGTATGGATACAGAAAAACGTTTTTTATTTGTGAGGGTTTCTGTCTATTCCTGTTTGTGCTCTCTATTTTGTATATCCGCAGAATAATTCTGGATCTATAAGTTATTCTTTTGAAGTTCTTTCTTTTTGTTCTCTGCCTCTAATATCAGAATGCCCCGGCGACCAGATGGGGCATAATTTGATGCCTTTTCCAGTTTGTGTCTATGAGTTTGTGATACTTTCCAATTCAAAGATGGAAGTCCAGTTCCAACTCAAAATTAACATTCATAAAATAGTAACCTAACCGGTTTATTTGTAAGTATACATTTTTTTATATTTTAGCTGTCCAATGTATCCGATGCGACACTCAGCCTCCGACAAGAAATAACCAATCTCAAGACGAAAGTTCTTGACTTGGAACAGAAAAATATGGACCTTGACAGCGACATGAAACTACTCAGAGAATTTGCAAGTTCGTCAGGGGCTTCCCTGGAGGAAACGCAAAACAATTTGCAAACGGTTACAGAGGAGTTAGCCCAGTTGTATCACCATGTTTGCACAGTTAATGGTCAAACACCAACCCGTGTTGTGTTGGATCACGAAAAAGAAGGAATGACGCCAAGTAAGCTATAAATATGTGTAATCGGCATCTCTTTTGTATACGATATACATTTTTTAAGCTAAGTAACTTTATACATAGTCAGTATCCCACTGAGGTCTAGCCATTTTCCGTCTTTTTGGAGAAACAATTTTATTATTCCTCTACCCAAGTCGGGCTCTAAGTCAGATATAACTGATTACCGCAGAATATGCAACCAGTCTGTTATCCCTAAAATGTTTGATTCTGTGATGTGTAACTTGCTTCCATGGCATTGCTACCCATTGTTAATAAATTAACATCATGGTTTCTTCAAGGGGCATTCAACAGAAACCATCTTACTACTTCACCTTAATGATTAATCAATTATTTTGATTCTGGTCAGCAGTTGGACTGATAGGGTGAATATTAATATTTTGCTGATAAAACTCGAGGCTTGGTATTTTTGGTTGACCTCTGTCCTGGCTAAGCAACTTCTTATATGAACGATTTATATTAGTTGGTATAAGAACTTTTTATTGTTCTGTTTCATCAGGCGTTCCTCAGGGGTAACATCTAGGCCCAATATTCTTCAACTTATCTATAAATGATGTGAAAAAAAGTACTGTTCGCTAAGTTCTTATTATTTGCGAACATGAAGATCTACTCCGTAATTAGGAGTTCGTCTGATGTAGATACAATTGGTCAGATCACACCTGTGGACTGAAATAAACTATTTGCGTCTGAACATTAATAAATGTAATATAATATCATTTCACAGATGCACTGCTCTTATAATTCGTAATTACGAATCGGGGAGAGATTGTCTCAGTCATGTACGATTGATAAGAGACTTGGGAATTTTGCTTGATTACAAAATCAAAGATCATATACGGAATATTGTCTTAAAATCTTATTAATCCCTCAGCTTCATTCTCCTAAATGCTCCAGAGTATTCACCTTCACCATTAGAATATTGTTTTGCTCCCTTATGAAATGTCATTTGGAATATGTATCGACTCTATAGTCACCCTATTATAAGTGTGATATTGACTATTTAGAAAGAGTTCGGAAGAAGCTTTTGCACTTTTTAAGTTACAAGACACGCACAAGTGACTTGTCTTTTGTCCATTATTCTTTCAATCTGAGATATTTTGTTGTGAGGAAGACAGTGGCCAACTTGACAGCGCTCTTTAAATTATTGAACAACCTTATAAGGTGCCCCGATCTGCAGACTGGTTAATTTGAATGTTCCTGATAGATTAACGAGGAACATTTCCTTGTTTCAACTCGATGTTTATAGACACAACTACAGTAAAAATTGCTTTTTTTTATAACTGTTTTCCGTAGCCCATAGCTGTTTTTAAATTAGGCCGCCTAGAACCCTTCAGTAGTATCGGAATTGGACTAATGATGTTATGTTCTACTTGCAGAAGTTGCTCCTTCTCGCAGGAATTCAAAAGTATAGAGCAACTGAAACTTGAAATTGTGTTTGTGTTATTTATTTTTGTATTGTTATTTCTGTCAGTCATAATTTGTGAATGGGTGCATCCCGTAAACTTAATAAACTTAATTTTTCTCATTCCAGTGGTGGAACAAGCACCGTCCATAGGGGAAATATCCAAACTTGAACATCTGAGGAATCACCTGAAAAATGACATACCTTTGCATGATTTGGAAAGTTTAAACGATACAGTTACGTTAGCAAGAAACGTTTGCACTGTAGTTGACCAGATTAAACATCTTAAGAATGCTATTGAAAACACTATAGAGCTCTCGAAGACCAAGAGGGAAAACTCTAACGGATCCTATGAAGGTGTGAACATCAAACTATATCTTCCGATTTTGTAATTATTAGCTCTCTTAACTGCATCCACATGCATTCATGTCGAAAATCTTGTATTTTCAATCGAAATCAAATTTTCTTCTTCAAAATACTAAGAATCATTTCCCCATCACATTGTTTCTTTTTCTTCAGGTAACAAAGGCGAAAACAGCGAAGAATACGCCGAGCTTCAGGAACAGGTGATCAGATTGAAGAGTTTGTTGTCCACCAAACGCGAACAAATAGCCACCCTTCGTACGGTGCTCAAATCGAACAAAAATACCGCTGAAGTGGCCCTCACCAATCTCAAGGGCAAGTACGAGAATGAGAAGAATATTGTTTCTGAAACGATGATGAAACTCAGAAACGAGCTCAGGTTGCTGAAGGAGGACGCAGCCACATTTTCGAGTGAGTATGCCTTCATCTAACTACAGTTGAATGTCTGTTGGGTGTGCAATTTGAAATTTTTTCTTTGACAGCTTACTTCTATCTCTTCAAGTACATAGATAGGAATTTGTTGGTTCAATAAAATACCTCTTTAACGGCGATGAACATTTCAATTGTATAGTGAATTTCCAAATTATTACATCATCATTTAGAAATTCCTGCACCCTATAGTAAACCTTCAACAGAATGTCTTTCGGTGTTTTTTTTTAAATTGGAATAGGTGGATGTGTTCCTTGGTAACTTGTTGAATATTCTAATGGCTGAATAGTGCACACTTTTTTGGAGATAGGTAAAATTGTATTTGAAACTGGTTAGTTGTGCTCTATGTCTGGTATCATATATATGATTGTTGTTACTTTCTCCAATTAGGTTCCCATTTTGTCTTACGAATATGGCACATTAAAAAATACGAAGACTTGGCAACGTGAGCTTAGTTCTAGAGATGAAGTGCTCCCTGCAATCTTTAAGATGATCTAATTTTAGAATATTTCTAAGACACCTGTTCTGCAGAACTAAGATTCTCTACATTAGTAGAGTTGTCTTGACTGCACAAATGCGTAATATGGATTCTGTAAAGTCTCCACATCAACCAGGTTGGAGAGCATTTTATGAATAGCAACCTCCACAAATGGCGACCGTCAAATAGTTGATGTGAGCTATCCAATCGAGGCTGGTATCCAACCTAATTCATAGGAAAGATACCTCTTCATCCTCTGTTATTTCTGTATTGTTATGAAAAAATTGAAAATGTACCGCTGACTTAAAGAATCTGAAGTAGGGGCACTGAGCTTTTTATGATCTATACTCACATTATTTGAGGAGGACCAACCCTCCATATCAGGGTGTATATCCTGATCAGCTAGCTAAAAACATCACAAGTTAAACCAATGTATAAACATTGTAAAAGGGCGGTTGCACTTATAGAGCAATATCTTTGGTTTCAAATGCTGGTATGATTTTTGAGAGAGCTTTATATAATAGAATCAGTTCCTTTCTCGATAAACACCTCATCTTATCAGACAACTAGAATGGGTTTATGAAGGGAAGCTCCACAGTATGAGCTGTCTATAAGGTGTTATTGACTGTATTAAAATCTCTACTTGACAATAAAGGAACTGCTGGAGTTTATTTGGACCTATCAAAAGCCTTTGATTGTATCGACCAGGGACTGCTTCTTTAAAATCTGGTGACATATGGGGTCTCGCGAGTCGCTTTGGACCTTCTGACACAGACATCAGCGTGGAGTGGACATCTGTAGAGATGGAACGCAACTAAAAACGGATGTAGGTACCATTACACAAGGAGTTCCTCAAGGGTCCATACTGGGACCCCTTCTGTATATTCTATACACAAATGAAATACCACAATCTAACGGAGTGGCGGTAACTATGTATTCTGATTGCACTTCCCCATTTCTCAGCGAAAATAATGAATCGGACTTGAAAAACAAAATTATTGGTATAATTGATCATCTGGAGAAGTGGTTTCATAATAATAATTTGTTTCTTAACATAAAAAAAATGTCTTAACATTTTCATACAAAACACAGAAATGTGTTGCAATGTAATGTTTACTTTCAAAGATTTTACTGTCCACAGATGTACAAGATAGGTCTCTTAGGGATAAATATTAACAATAGACTAGACTGGAAGTGTCACATAGACAAGGTTGCGAATACATTGTCAAGTTGCAGGTATGCGCTGTCGGTTTTAACAAGATTGGTGGGGGTGCCGCACTCTCTATTCTGTTAGTGTCTACTGGAGGGTGAGGGATGGTATAATCTTTTGGGACAGCTCTATGGGGTCCTCTAGATATTTTTATTTTATATTAATATTTATTATGAAAAAAATTTTTGACAAATGTATTTGATAGTTAACAGACTCACTCCTGCAGACCTTATTTTTTTCAATATCATATACTTACTTTGCCTTCAATTCTAATCCTCGAGTCAGTTTTTTTTAAATTAAGACCTTTTCAGTGCATAAAATCGAGACCACTGTCATAACACCCAACAGAAAAAATTAAATTAAATATAAAATACCGTTTCAAAAAAGTTGAAATGTTCTAGTAAACAATTAATTAAAAATTGAAAGTATTTTTGGGTGGAAAAGCGTACTACAGTGTTTCTGAATTTATGAATGATGATATCAATTATTTTAAATTCTCTTGTTAAGCTCTATCCCATTTCAGTTGGTTTCATGTTTGGAATGTTCTATTTACTTGTTAATTGTTTTTATAGTTTCCACTCTATATAATTTTACATTGTAACATGATACTTGAATGAATAAATTTATCTTAACTTATCATGCAAAGCGTCATTTGCTTTTTTCTAAGATGATCATTATCAGATGAAAGAACAATAGATGTATACTCCGCATATTGCACAATGATATCCTTTAGTGTATTGGGAACGTCATTAACATACAATATATATAAAAGTGGCCCGAGTACCGAACCCTGTGGCATATCAGGCACAACAATGTATTTGCATGATCTTACCTCATTGCCATTTTTCATCAACCTAAAAAACATATTGCTGTCAGTTCTGAAGATATGATATGATTAATTCCAGACAAGTCCCTCCTAAATCACATCTATTAAGTTTAAGACATAACTTGTCGTATTCTACCCTATCAAAAGCCTTTATAAGGTCCAAAAAAACGCTCCAATGTTACTTTCCTATTATCGAAAGCTTGTGTTATGTTACTTATTGCTGTGTAAATAGCTCAAGATGTGGATCTATTCTTTCTGAAGCCATATTGCGATTCCATCAATATTGAAGAATTCTCCAAAACATTTGTAATTCTATTCGTAATAATGCATTAAAATATTTTGCTAACGTTTGATAGTATGGCTAAAGTTCGTCTGAAGAAGCTACGGTGTAGTGAAACGCGTTACGAATCGCAATTATTAAGTAAAATTCCTTAAAACACGGTACTTGTTTTTTATTATTGTATGGCTATAGATTTATAATTACAAAAATCATGACAATCACCTTTTTTATACTAGACTTTAATCCTGGCAACCTTGAGCCGCTCTGGATAAATACCCTGAGTTAGACAAAGGTTGATTATGTAGCTAAGTGGTTGTATAATGAGTTCACTAATGCATTTGAGCAACTTGACTGGAATTTTATCTTCTCCAGCTGAGTTTTTATTCATTAAATTTTTTATTATATAGAAAACTTCAGCAGGATCAGAAGCCTGATAACAAAATTACCAGCAGTCTCGCACATGGTTTAAAAAGTAATCGATATTTCCCCAAATCCTTATCTTGTGACTGTTAAGCACTTTATTTTGCTCTATTGCAAACTCATTCCATTCTTTCATTTCTTCAGGCTTGAGAGCCATGTTTGCCGCACGCTGCGAAGAGTATGTGACACAGGTGGACGAACTCCAGCAACAACTGAAAGCGGCCGAGGAAGAGAAGAAAACTCTCAATCAACTACTGCGTCTCGCCGTTCAGCAAAAGTTGAGCCTCACCCAGAGGCTCGAAGACCTGGAGGTGGACCGGGAGATACGAAACGCCAGAAGACCGAATAACAGGAATTTCCAGAGACCCGGCAGGTCAAATAGAGACGTCTTTTAGCGGTCTACCAGGTCGAGAAGACCGCTGGTGTATGTCGTAGCATTTATTACAACATTCTTCAACTTGTAAGTCATTATTTTCTTAGTCTGACTGTTTTTTCGGAGGAAACGACGGAAAAGCGAGTAACATGTCATTTTCTGGAAATTCGTTTTTTCTGAAAGAGTTTGTGATGTTTGTTGCGTGTTTTTTACGAATTGCGAAACCTTACAGGGTACAGATGAAGTCCATGCGAGAAGAGAGTCTGTAATTTTTGTTATTTTAAAATCGCAAGCATGCAGCTTCCACAAATTTATTCTGATGGTGTTGAGTGGAAAGTACTTAATGAATTTTGTAAATGTCGTTTCCTTGGGAAAAAACTTATTTTTATATATATATATTTTCTATTTATAATTAATAACTTATTGTTAAATTATATATTTTATTTACTTATACTATCAGGAAAACGTATCAACTTCAAAGAACAATTATAACGTTATGGTCTATTTTCCACTTTGATCTAAGCAAGGCAGTGGGTTTTGTTGTGAAAATATTCAACATATTCGGAGTATCTTAATATAAGGCAACATAAAATAAAAATAAATTAAGCTGTTCGTATTAAAATATTTTTCTTGAAGTTGATATGTTTCGAATACTTGAAATAATGAAGATATTTCACACCACATGTACAAAGTGTGTATAATATATTGCTCCAAAAGGCATCCAACTTTCCAAACCGTACAATCGTTGCTTTTTGAATTAAAAGAAATAATGTAATTATGTCAAGGAGCAATAGTTTTGTGCACTTTAATTTACTATTGAAATTCACTGTAAATTCGCAATACAACATATCTATCGAGGACCTCTTTTCTGTTTAGTGCAATTTGAGTTGTTGTTATTATTTTTTTATTGTTTTCTGTCGTTTAACTCGCAGCTTGACCAAAAGACTTTGAAAGCGCAATGGATTCTATATCTTTATCCAATTTATCTGCTTTTTTTTTAATGTGATCGTCATCCGCTCAAAGTCCACAGGAATTTCTAGATCCATAGCGCTCTCAGACTACCGCAACTATCATGTGATTTATTTTTTCCACTCGTTCACAAATGGCAGCATCCAGGTATCTTAGGTATATGATAATATATGTGGGCGTAAAATTCACTTTATAGGTTGTGTATTTTAAAACGCAATTTTTTATACAAATCATATATGTCTCAACTATATTTTATATTTATTTATTATTACGGAAAGAAAGACTCATGTTATAGGAAATTCTACAGTGTAAGTTAAACATAAAGAGACTTAATATGTACGAAAAATCTGCGAAACAAGCCGTACTAATATAAATCGACTTTGTTCCTTAGTTGAATTGTTCGAAAAAAATGTTCATACGATAAAATGTTAGGCACCCTTTTTATAATATTACAGGGTGTTCGAGGCTCATATTAGTCCAGTTCAGGCGCAAGATCTCTTGGGAAAACGAATATAGACAATTTCAAATTCGACAAAATTAACTTGATTAACTCTCAATAATTGAGCATCTTTGCTTTGCACACTATTCACTCTGATTTACCATATCTTGCGGAAAACAATGTCCATAACAACCATTCGTAAGAATCCATTTTATAACATTTTAAAGTTTTTCTAAAATCAGTTACAGAACTAACAATGAGACTCTTAATATTTTTGCACTTTCAAAGCTTCAGAGGCGTTATGAATACTGGATTATCTGCATTGCCAGTATTGTCGTTCTTTGCCAATGTCAAATATAAAACGCGTTTTATGAAATTGGATATAATTCGGGTAAAAATATCAGTTCAAATGAAAAAAGTTACTCAAATCACAAAAGAGAAATCCATTAAAGCATGTAAAATAAGAACAGACAGCGAATTCGTTCAAGAATTACTCTGTAGATACATTATGGACTGAAATTATTAAATAAAGAAGATGAATTTCAATGTAACTGACTTGTCAGTAAATTTTCAAAATTTCGGCGTTTATCAATTTATAATGCTTCTCACACATCAGAAGGAGTTTTCTGCTGCCTGAATTAATTATCCAATAAATGTTGTAGGTATTTATTCTTTATTGAATGAATTCATGAAAGATAATACATATTATCTTATCTACCATAGGGAAATCCCCAATTATTACTATATATTGAAGTAGTATAAGATTCACATTAATATTAGCGAACATTGAACTTTTTCTCAATACTATCTAAAATGAGCCAAAATAGTACAATATCATTCCCTAGTCCATTGATATGCGATACGACTAATAAAAAAATCCAACTATAGTTGGTCATTCCGAATTTCTTTAAAATAATGGGATATTTTCAGTTAATTTATAACACAAGTTGAAGTTTATCATACTCAGAAGAGTTGGACAGTCAAAAACATCACTGGCCATTTTGAGGCATGAACATTGGGCAAATACAGTTCTACATCTAGAGAGATATTTCAAGATAATAAAAACGAGGGGACTGCTTGCGATTCATAGACTTGCATTAAGTAACATGCAATTTGTTAGCCTGGCACCATTGATATATCTCCATCAATTCCCTCTACAGACTCACACCATTTTGAAATTATGGAATTTCTATGTATAGGTCATCCGCGAATGCTTTTCTCTCATCATTTCACTTCTCGATTAAGTCACTAACCAAGATTGTGAACAATAGAGGACCCAATATCGATCCTTGAGGCACTCCTGGGCACGCTCTGAAATCCTGAGAACAGTGGCCCTTGAAAATATGTCGCTAAAATATAAGTAAAAACTTCAAAAGACCTCGAGATCATGCGATCAAACGCTTTTTTAACGATTCAAGGTTTTCATTTCTGAGAGGAGAGAAAAGCAGGCCTAACATCCAATGCTTCCATCTTAGCCAACAACAACTTATGATTATATCTGTGAAATGTCTAAAAAAGCTTTTTACACAGAATTGAATTGTAACAATCAACGCATTCCACAATATTCGTAACATATAGAGAATAAGAGTAACAGATCAATTAAAAAAAGTGACAAATGAAGCTATCAAGATTTTTTGGAAGAACTGATTGAATTAATATGCATCTGTAGTTTCTGAAAAACTATTTGTGTAATGAAAAAGCCAAGAGGTACTACTTGGGTAGATTCTACTTATATTTGAGGAACTGGCAGTGAAACGTGTTATATATTTGCCTCTATTTTTAATTCAAATGAAAATGCAAAAATAGTTAATGAAGTGAAGTTTATTTCAATTATTGAGTCGATCCAAAAATTCCTTCGGATCGTTATGACTCAAAAAGGAAATCGCATCATAGTTTTTCCAAGTGTATCAGGTGAAAATATACTCCGAATCAAAATAAATTAATTATTGGGTAAAATTAAAATATTGTAATTTTCCGTCGGTCGTTGTCCATTGAATTTGTTACTTTGTCCTATTTCCGAGCCTATAGACCACGGAAAATACCGTCCCTTGTGATTTAAATCCAACCGTTCTCTCAATAATAATCGAAGATTATTAATAGTTGGTTCTAGTGACGTTTTGAGACATGATTTTTCTTGTTGGGAATCCCCTAAGGGATACCGGATAAACTGAAAATGGCACTAGAACCGATTGCATTATTTAGAGTAAAATTATGAAATGCATGCTCCAATTATATTTGTATTCTCTCATACTAGAAATATTATAATAATGTTAACGTTCTTTATTTAATGAAAGATTGTAGTTTTATTATTGATTTCTGATGTTGTTATTCATTTCAGATAAAATGATATCTGGTTAATGTTAACTGTATGTAATATTTTTAATATAATATTACTACTAACAAAATTTATGGTTTGAATGATAGAATATTACTTATGATCAAACCTACTGCAAATACACTGCGCCAAGAAATTAATGCACAATTTCAATATTTCAAATTTCTTTTTGGTAGGCAACTCATTATTACCATATTTTTTTATATGTCCGGAAATATGCCAATAAAATTCGATGTTTTTTCTTGGCGTACATATTCCTCTCATGAGAAATAAATTTAGATTTTGCAAGAAACCACATATTGATAACAGCAGTTGTTGATCAATTGTTGCGAGTTCTTGAAAATTTCAATTTTCGATAATTCCTCGCGAATCTCGAAATTTGACCCCGGCAGAATGTGCTCGAGCAGTGGTATTAGATGACCTAGGTTGGGCTTACATAAGAATAGGCCAAATGCTTGTGGTGTCTTGTTCAACTGTTTCCAGAATGATCCATAGGTAAAGGGAAACTGGTAATCATGAAAGGAGACTTGTGCAGGGACGACCTCGAGCAACAAAGGTGATCCATGACCGTTATTCAAGAATTTCCTCCTTGAGGCAACGGTTATCTACCCCTAGGCTCCTACAAATGCAGCTTCGGCAGAATAATGAAGTGCAAATTAGCTCTGAAACGATATAACGTCTGTGGGAATTGGATTTGTGGCCTCGTGTCGCAGCTCGAGATCCAGCACTAACCGCAGCACATCGAAGAGTTCGATTCAATTTTGCCAGGTTACATTCAATTGGTTAGAAGCTCACTGAGAGAGTTTTGTTTATAGATGAGATGAGTCGAGTTTTTGTCTGTTTCTTGCGATCGACGTTCTCTAGTGTGCAGATGTCGAAATGAGAGATGCCCAGTTCAATAATGGTGTGGGGAGGAATTTCTTTAAACGCTCGCACTGATCTGGTCATCGTAAATAATGAAACCCTGAATGCTCAGAGATACGTTACAGACATTATAAAAGAACATGTACCATTTGCGATAAACATGAGTGAAAATTTTTGTTTATGCGTTATAACGCTAGACCTCACCAAGCTCATATAGTTAGGAACTACCTTCAAGATCACGACATCACTTCAATAGAGTGGCTTGCACGAAGTTCAGAACTCAATCCCATCCAACATGTCTGCCTTCACGGACTTCTTCCTGGCTACGAAGTTTGTCACCACAACTGAGGAATATCAAAATCTCGATTCGTTCTTTTTCAGCTGAATAAGGTATTCTCTAATTTGAGATATTCGCGTAATGAGACGTGATCAATTAGTATGTTGAAAACCAACGACCAGGTCAAAATTTACAAAGATGAAATCTGCATTCCCTTGAATCGAGCATCATGTACAACAATACATGAAATCAAATTTAATTTATTCTACAACATTAACCCATATTATCCCAACGCCCCATTTAAGCTTCGCTAGTATTTTATCGAATACTAAGTACAATTTGACAGATGACATTGAGGTACATATTTTTTATGCTTGACGTATTGATCTATTTCCCGCGCAAAAGTTGAAAGTTTCTATTGCTGTCAATAAATTGCAAAAAATTCAAATATTGTGGAAATCGGGAATCATGTCACCGAAAACCGTAAAATATAACTTCTTGTTTTTATTTATAATTCATGTTATGTTGTATATTAACCTAGTAATGAAGTAAGTTATTAGTTCAAATTATCAATTATGATATCTTTTGTATTTTTTCAATGATTTTCTTGAGTTTTTTGTAGCGCCCCATTCAAAGTGCGGTAGGAACAGGAGTGGTGTTCAACCTCTTGGCAAAGTGAAGATATGCTGCAATAATAAATGGGTAGATGTAAATCAACTACATTGCTACCAGTTGTACAATAAGCTCATGGGCGGAGTGGACCAAAATGTTGGGAAATATAGGATTGCTATAAGGCTGAAGGGTGGGTATTGGCAAATGATGATGTTTCCTTTAAATGTGTGTGCTAATAACGCTTTTCAGCTGTGCAGATTTTCACCATCTGGCCAAGCTAAAGATGCTCATGATTTTTATTTTCACAAAATATATTGTTCAGACATATTTGATACTTGGCAAGGCTTCTTCGTCTCTTCCAAAACGAATTGGATTCAAGACACCCATGACCATAAATAGAAAATTGCCAGATTCGATACGTCTAGAGGATAAAGGGCATTCTATTGTGAGAAATGAGACTTAAATCTAAAGTGCAGTAAATGGTGTGTTGGTTTGCATCAACACTGCTCTAAGACTTTTTATACAATGAAATATTAATTCTTCTGATTTGTTATAAAGTAGCATCGCGTTCACATCGGCTCCGTAAACGTCGTTTAATTTAAGTAGGAAATCGGCGATTTCAATACTTGTGTTTAGTACCAAATTGTTGTGAAAGTTATGGTGAACAATATGGTTATAGAATAAATCCAAAATGGGTGATAATGGACGAGGGTTAACAAATTTTTGTTAAATTCATTAGAACATTTCATAGTGAATAACATAGACCATATAATCTGTGCATCTGGTATACTACAAAAAAAGCGGAATTTTGCGCTTATGTGATAACACCAAATCTTAATTTGACCATACTCTGCAAGATGGATGTTCAAAGTTTCGAGTGTTGTAAAAGCGGCGAATGATTTTTGTTTGCTTTGTATGAATATATATCATGCAAGTTGCATCGAAAGAAAAAAAACAATGGAAAAGGTGGAAGGCTGCAGAATTTTTTGCTACATAGAATGGAAAAAGGAATACCTTAAGAGGAAGGAGGAATCTACTATTTTGAATGTCAAAGCAGAACAATTGGCACGGAAATGTTCAGAACAGCAAGAGGAAATCTTAGCGTTACAGGAAACTCTGGATGATAAGGAAATTGAGGTTAAAGAGTTGATTCAACAATACAAACAGGAACGTCAGGATAAGAATCTATTAATTAAGAGATTGAAACGAGGAAGCCAAGTGTTAGAGGATAATGTAACCCAACTTGAAAATGATTATGAGAAAGAAGTATTGGAGATTAAGAAGAAAGTGCTTGAACTCGAGAACAGAAAGATAATATTTGAAAGAGAAACTGAAAGGTTGAGTATGTCTGGAGAGGTCCAAAGGCAAATACAGGCGAAGTTGATTCAGGATAATTCGAATCTTACCATCCGAGTGGACAAATTGACTTCAACGAATACAGACTTGATTAGCCAACTTGAGAGAACCGAGGAAATTAATAACGACTTGAAAGAAAAATTAGAGAAGGTAACAAAGCAGTCAACTATGAAAGATGTAAATGGCTCTGGGGCTATAGAACGAGACCTGATTGAAGAGATGGAGTACCTGACAGAGCTCAAAAAGACTATGCAAACCACCAATGAGGTTTTGACAGCTGATAACAAAATGCTTGGCGAAAGACTATCCATGAAAGAATTCGACCAGGAAAAAAGTGAGAGATCCTGGGAAATTTTTCGATATTATTGCATTAGAAACACGCATATATGATAGATTGCTTGAAAAATGAAAATAGAAATAACTAATAAAATGAAAGAGCATAAATGCCCAAACAAAGAACAGCTAAAAGTTTTTGGACGAACTCGATTAACCTCTAAAGAGTTCAAAGTAGCAGAAGCAAATGGCCAGTGCTTCTCCCATAACGTAATGGATGAGGTCCACCATGATGCCTCAAGGACATCTTCTGGTCCTGATATTGTGATTCTCCATGAAGCGGCAACACAAATAACTAGAATAAAACAAAGCGTAAACAACTTTGCAGGACACGCTCCAAAAATAAATAAAAACTCTCCCCCTGTGACAAAAGACACACCACTACAATCGCTTTCAGTGGAACTGACTCATCAGACACCAGAGCAAAAAAATAGCTCTACTGCTTGGACCAAGGTGACACAAGAAAAACAAAGGGAAAAGATTTAATAGCTAAATGTCATCTCCTAGCTGTACCACTACAAATCAACCCCTGAATGACGCAAATAGGAGTTTGCAGCGTCCAGTTCCCATCATTGGAACTGGGGATTCTACCAATGGTTTTAGCGCCAAGAAATCATATGGCTGGATTTTCCTATCCAGAGTTCAAAAGGGCACTGATAAAGGCGAGATTGTTGATTACCTGCTGAAGAAGATTCCTAATTCTGATTTTGACGTAACTAATTTGAATTCAAAAAGCGAAACCACGACTCTTTTAGAGTACGATCAGATTTGCCAGATATCAATAGTTTGATGAACCCTGGAATATGGCCCTCGGGGGTATTGGTTCGCAGATATCGGTTTTTTCGAAACAGACCAACCGAGGGTTCTTTCAACAACTCTTGATGTCTCATCCAAACATCGACCACAGTCAACGGCGGTCATCAGTCGGTCTGTGGTGAATGATATACGAGACTTAAATGAAAGTTCACTTCTACTCCTGAATTGTCAGTGTTTGACTCTTGCTAAGGTTGATGCAGTTGATGTTCGGAAAAGCAGTTTGAAGTGTATGGGGCATCTTTTATGGGTCAAAAGGTCAAAACAATAATTCTCACTTACTACAGATCTTGCGTTGGCTCCAGTTTTTACATTTTTTGTGAACGTCTTGTTTAGGTTCTTGAATTTTTGTATAGTCCAAAGATAAATGTGATTATGTGTGGTGACCTTAATGTCGATCCCATCAGGGACTCTTTCAAGTATAAATATCTTTGTAATATTTTGTCTGGTTTCAATTTGCAGAACGTTGTACTTGGAAAAACTCAACTCAACAATACCTTGGATTATGTGTTTACTGATTTGGATGGCGCAAAAACTAATGTAATGGACACTCATCATAGAGTTATTATGCCTAGCATTTAAACAAGACAAACATCCTAATCTGGTTGAGTATAGAAGAGACTTTGCACCTCATAATATTGAGAGATTTGCCGATGATGTCTCGAGGGAGAATTGGTTAAGTATGTACACGGCTGACGCCAACGAGGCTTTCAATGCTTTTCACGACATCTTAATGCACTACTTGAACTTACACTTTCCCCTAAAGAAATTTTATAAAATAGAAGAGAACCGTTGGGTTAATTATATCATTAGGCAGTCTAGTGAAAACCTCAGAGAGTTATTTAACTTATCGAAACGTTTACCCGAGCTGAAGGAATTTTACGATGCCTCAAAAAGGCAACATTCAATCTTAATAGATAATACTAAAACACACACAAATCAAAACAAGGCCTCTTGGAATGTTGTAGGGGAATTGAGTCGTGGAGG
This sequence comes from Cryptolaemus montrouzieri, assembly GCA_013387265.2. Lineage (NCBI taxonomy): Eukaryota > Metazoa > Arthropoda > Insecta > Coleoptera > Coccinellidae > Cryptolaemus > Cryptolaemus montrouzieri. Next base: position 99,334,811 of record JABFTP020000185.1, on the reverse strand, counting down.
TGTGGGGGCTTCTGGCGTTAGCATAAGGAATGGTGACAGGATTTTGTCTGCTCCTTCTGAGGTGGCACCAAAATTTAATGAATTTTTCATTGGTGTGCCCAGGGCATTATCGGAACAGGTTTCTCAGGAATAATAGATTGACAATAAAGTGAGCACAGATGAAACGATGTTTCTGACTCCATATGCTCAGGAAGAATTATTCTTATTGATGAACAGAAGATTGCGGCCTTTGAGTTCCAGCAGCTATGATGATTTTCCGGGATTTCTTCTTAGGAGATGCCTGAGAGAACTCATCGCACCTTTGACATACCTGGTAAATCTTTCGTTCTCCGAAGGTCAGTTTCCTGATAGATTGAAAATATCCAGTGTGGTACCCCTTTTAAAGAAGGGAGATTCTGAATCCATGTGTAACTATCGTCCTATATCGCTGTCTCCGGTCTTGTCAAAAATATTTCAATATTGTTGCCTTGACAGGCACTTGAGCTTTCTTGATAAACAAGGAATTCTCGCAAGGAGTCAGTTTGGTTTCAGATCGGGACTTGGGACACTTGATGCGATATACGCTTTCGTTGAAGGTGTGAAAGGCTTGGAGTCGGGACAATGTCCGGTTGGTATCTTCTGGGATTTGAGTAGGGCTTTGATCTCGTAACTCATAATATTTTAACTAATAAAGCGGAGAAACGTGGTATTCGCGGTATTGCTGCAAGGTGGATGGTTAGTTACTTAACTGGCCTGCAACAACATGTTTCCATCAGACACACTTGTGGTAATTTGAGAGGGACAACAAATTCGGGTTTACTTGGCACAGATATGGGCGTGCCTCAGGTCTCTATATTGGGTCCATTGTTGTTTCTCTTGTACATAAATGACATAGGAAGCGATGTTTTTCTTTATGCAGACGATGCTATCGCCTTGATTACTGATGATAGCGAGGCTATGCTGGAGTCAAGGGTTCTTCAAAATACCAACTTGCTGTGTCAATGGTTTAGCAGAAACAGATTGCACATTAATGCGCCCAAGTCTACATATTTGGTCTTTCACAACCAAAATAAGATAATAAATGTTAACGTGTCTCTCAATAATACTCAACTGAAAAGGGCTGGCTCGACGGGGTTCCTAGTTCTTCGGATATAAGAGAGTCTAAACTGGAAAGATCATTGTACTTAACTGTCCTCCAAACTTAGTACGGTCTGTTATCTTATGCGAAATTTGAGAAGAGTTTTGACTGTCACCCAGTTGAGGGCTGTTTATCATGCTCAGGTGGCCTCCAGATTGAGATATGGGGTTTTGTTTTGGGGGGCATCGGTTGGAGCTGACGAGGTTCTCCTTTGTCAAAAAAAGCATAATTCGTTGTATGCTGGGTATTTTGCAACTTACCTCTTGTCGAGAAGCTTTTCGATCTTTGGACTTACTTACATTACCATCCATATGTATACTTGAAATGACGACCGTAGTATTTAAAAACCAAAATGAAATAATGCGTAATGGTGACTATCATCATTACAACACTAGAAGTCAGCACAACCTCATCCCTCCCAACTTTAGACTTCGAATGAGCAGACGGTCCTCTATGTACTTGGGTGTAAAGCTTTACAACAGATTGAATGATGACATAAAGAAGTCCAAATCGTGTGTTACTTTTAGAAGAAGGCTGTCTGAATATTTGGCGAGTAAGAGTTATTATAGTGTGCAGGAGTTTTTATTGTAAATGATATTTCTTTCGATTTTTTTATATGCGATTTTTCTGATTTTGTTGTATATTTGATTGGGAAAATTATTTTATTATTTATTGACCTTTTCCATAATGTCATTTCGGTGTTCTTGGGGAAATAAAGTTTAGTATTATTATTTACACCTTCTTGTTATATTTTCATTATTATTTCAAGCATTACAATAACTTTAATTTTTACTTTTTATTATTTGCTCCTATTTTTCATGTTTCGTACAGACAGCATGTATCGTTTATAATAAATAAAAAGATTGATACAAAACCGTGATTATTATTTTCACATATACAAACCGTCGGCATATTCTGCTAACGCCCCATTTAAAGTGCGGTCCTGATTTTCAGAATGTATAAAATACGTAAGAAAAAAACTCATATTTTAATTATTTAAAACCATTTAGTTTATACAAATTAAAAAAATATGATTTTTTATTAAATTGTTACCTTGGGCTAATATGGGATAACAGACTATATATTGCACAAGAGGGAAGCATTCGCATTCTTCCATGCCCCCTGGATTTATGAAAATATCTGGAAAAGTTTCAAAACATTACAGAAAAAAAATAAACACTGAAAATCCTAATTTTTCATCATGTATAAAAGTTTTTGCCGATTAGTTTCTTCAAATTTGTCGAGAGAAAAGCTAATCAGACGTCAGACTGTAGAAATCCCTATCATTCAGGCCATCAACTGAGCTATATGCAAAGTATTCATTAAACTTTGACCTTCCATGCCTACGAATATCAAGTCTCTGGTCTATTTCTCCCTTTGAATGGATACTAATCCTTGTTACTGTAATTGACAAGATATTTTGGTTCCCCACTGCAAAATATCCTAAAAATTATCAGAGCCAAGGCTATTTTATGTCTGTCTGACATCTTTAAGTATTTATTGGCTCTGCAGATTGGAGTCACATGCTCATGTCTTGATGTGCAATATTTAAATCAAATCGAAGAGTCCTGTGCTGCCTGCAGTTTTCCTCTAAACTTAGCAGTGAGAAAGTTATAATACACCGACAATCAGTAATCAATGATAGGGTACAAGACAAACTGCACTATCTTGTACTGTGTCTGCTTGCTAAGCATAAATTTGTACCCATACAAAGACTCTAGTTTCATGTAGAGGACTTCCAGTTTTTCTTAACATGGCATTCAAAATTAAGTTGATTGTCTAATATTACGCCAAGGATCCTACAAGCATTTTCTGGGATAGCTCTACATGATTTATGTGTATGGTGCTGAAGTTAAAATTCAGTGCACACTACTGGCTGGTTCTAGTCCAATCAGTAGATGAGAGCATTTTGAGGCATTCAACGAGAATCCATGTGCAATTGACCTATCAAATATTCTATTCAGGTTATCATTAATTGCCAACAATGGTGAACATATATCTTGCGGCGCAAATGATCTTATCATGTATCATCGGGATACATATGAATGCCACAGTTTTGAACAACACTGGACAACAAGGACATGAAAATGCTATAGAGTATGATATCAAGTATACTACCCAGCAGAATGCCTTCTTGAATCATCAGAGACCTTGATCTTTCACCTTTCATATCCACAAGGTGATATCAGATTCTAATATCAAGGAGTACAGAAAGAGAGAGAGAGAGAGAGAGAAGAAATCATTTCTTCTCTCTAAATGTTTTTTGAAACAAAGGTTTATGTGACAAAACACTGCAAATTTTTGAATCTATCAAAAAATATTATATTTTCTCGGATAAAACACTGTATTTTTTATTTCAAAGAAAATAATTATACTAATTCTCAAATAATTTATTGGTCAAATTGTTCATATACTTTTTCCTTATAAAAGAGGGTAAATAATTGAATTATTTCATTATCAACTTGTTACTAATTGTTTTTCATTTAATCTTGTCCACTTCTCGCTGACAGCCCACAGCCACGCTCTTAATTGCACATCTTTAGCCTTATCTGCTACATCCTCTTCTTCGCAATTACTGAAAATGAAACCAATTGCAGAATACTGTTCGAAAAAATTAAATTTTGGAATAGATTATTAAGTCCAAAAGTGTGATTATTGAAAATCTTCATTTTCTATTATCGTCCATCTGGTATTTAGATATATAGATATTATTATTTGAGTGAGGGCTGCCTAGCAGCCCGGCCACTGCGACCCAGTGGTCTATTGTGGCACACTCTGTCCTAAATTTCATCCACGAGCTCCATCCTTCTCGTAAAGGATACAAGTTTCGTGGGTGAGAGCTTAATAAGCTCAGTCAGCTTCAGTTTGCAAGATCCAAGTTCTTCCATCCTGACCCTGTCCCCAGCTGGGCACTCCCACATAACATGTTCCATTGATTCTATATCTTCTTTACATCTAGTATTTTTGTTATTTATGAACAATCAGAATTAAATTCCACTCACCTAAAATATTTTCCTGTTACATTAGCTAATTCAGGTTTGCAGGCTACGTAAATTGTAGTGAAAGATCCTTGTCGTGGATTCTTCACAAATGGCCAAACAAAAGGTCTAATGAATATTTTCGCTATCCAACTGTTGTAGAAACTCATGTGTCTTATTATTTCAGTATCCACAATTCCAGGGTGAACTGCATTCACTGTCACTCCTGTACCTAAAAAACCTTCCATCAATTAGTTTGATGTCCTACCAAGAGGCAGATCTGGCATCATATCTTTATACTTCATAAATTAAACATGAAATCACACACCTTTTAATCTATCTGCTAATTCCTTAGTGAACAAAACATTTGCAAGTTTGCTTTGGGCATATGCCGCAGCTCCATCATAAGATACATCACTATTCAAATCATCTTTATTTATTTTCCCCCGTTTGTGTGCTACGCTGGAAACATTAATAATTCTGCTAGGAGCACTTTCCTAGAAAAATTTAGAATCAGTATAAATTAGTAAAATATGTGACCACTGACTTTCAGTAAGTCTATTAGTAGATTTGTGAGCAAAAAATGTCCTAAATGATTCACTCCTAGCTGCATTTCAAATCCGTCTTTTGTTCTAGAATTTGGTGTTCTCATAACACCGGCATTATTTATCAGAATATCTAACCGTTTTTCTTCTTTCTTGAATTGTTTCACAAAACCTCTTATTGATTCCATTGAGGCCAAGTCACACTTTCTACAATACACATATTTGTTCTTACAATTAAGTACAATTTCTTGTCTTGCCTACAAAATTGGAAACTGATTCAAACTGTACTTGAGAATATGCTATGTCGTCAACCTCTTCACACTTCTCAATGTTTCTACAGGCCATATATACTTTCGCTCCACGTTGGGCCAATTCATTAGCTGTTTCTTTACCTATTCCCGTATTAGCTCCAGTTATAATAACAACTTTATCCTTAATCATAACGTCACTTCTATATTTTTGTCCGCCGATATTCTCCCTGAAAACAATATTTGAAAAATACACCTATGTAAGATAACTTTACTAGTCATACTTAATTAAAACCGCAAAACCAAAAGCCGCAACCGCTCCTGTAGCGTATATCATAGGTTTCGGTAATTTTAATAATGAAACCATTATGTTATTCGTTTTTATATTATTTTCACAAGTATTTTCTCTAACCATAAAAATTGAAAATAATGAATGTAAGTATGGTTAAGTCATAGAAAAATATATCTTGTTTGTTTGTTTCATCTTTCAACGATGTGCTCGGGAACTTAGCTCGTCTACACAGGTGGACCTACAGCCTATAGGGGATTCTGGACCTCGCAATGATAACTGCCACCACAAGGATTACAAGTTATTATGCTCTCTTTAGGCGACTCTTGCAAGTGTCACTGTTTTGTTCAAGGACATCCATAACTTGAACCCGGATTCGAAACAGACACCTCAGCTGGAAGAACTCAGTATAATTTTCTGTGATCATATGTAATCGACTTTAACAAATTCCACCAGCGCCAATTGACTTATTTTAAAATTTCAAATGTTCTTGAATATATAACAAAGTCAAAATAAGAAAGAATGTAATTAAAACTCATTCAAATTGGGTAAGTATGTGCCTCTCATATTTATTACTTTTGTCAATAATTCTCATGGAAACATTCATGTTTCCATTGAAACGAAAACAAATAAAATTCGATATTCTTAATTTTTAGTCAACGTAACATTTTATAGTATTTTAACAGATTATTTTATACAAAGATACCCCATTTTTAATTTTTAGCATTATTTTAGATTTATTTTTGTTTTGAAGTTATTTCAAGTATGGATTTTCGTCTTGAGTGGGTAAAATCTAAGGTAACGACATATTTTGGGCTGGACTCTGACAAATATTTCAACGAGATGCTGAACAGCTCTGACGACCTAGAAGACCAGCTATACTCGTTCCTGGATGATGATATCGTTGCTCAAGACGAAACTCAAAAGAGATTTTTTTTCATTTACAAGGAATCCTTTGAGACACTTGTTGAAGAGGAAATTTTAGTACCTGAAATTGGTAAGAAAATAACATGGTTTTAATTACTTTGAAGTTTACTTACATTTTTGGTGTAATCCAATGTAAAATGGATGAAGAGCTTTTGACGAAATATGAATTCAAAAACTTGGCAAGATTTGAGATTGGCATCTTGAAATTATAAAAAACAATTGAATCGAAAAAGTTTTGATCAAGTCGCCAATGTATTGCGTTTTGTTTTTAGTTCGAAAACCAAAAGTTCCTGTAGTTGATGAATTACCTCAGCAAGAACCTACTAAAGGAAAAAAGGGAAAAGGCAAAGGAAAAGATAAGAAAGCAAAAGGAAAGAAACAGAAAGTAGAAGAGGTTAAAAAAGGAGATCAATCCCCAACAACAATCATAGATGCAGGTAGGAATAGAGATATTTTCAAATTTTTCTGATTAAAATCCCTTTAATATGGAATGAACCCGGCCTGCATACAATACATTCAAAATTGAGAAATAATCCTTGGTCTACTGAAATCCAACCAATCCAACTATGAGGCAATTTTCAGTGTATTGTGTGGGGTCCTTTGTTGATGTAATAAAATATTTCAAAGAATTAATTCCTCTGTAGAAACTGGTGAGTCTGTACCGAAGTCAGGTAAGATAGACATTTTTGTTCTGAAGTAAATTGGATAAATGAAGAAATATCTGAAAATTTTCTCCAGAAGTTGAGGGTGATGAAGAGGGTGAAGCTGTTGTTGGGTCGATTCCTCGAGAAGGACTGATTGAACTTGATGGTGAGTTTATTTCCTGGTTTTAGGTAGAATTAGGTAATCGTTTTGCTTTAGCTGCAAGAGTAACTATTTAGATTAAAGAACCAATGAATTATCATTATAATTCAATATAATTATAATTATATATTAAAAAAGTTGAATGCAAATGTGTATATAATTTTTATAGCATCTGAAAATGAAGAAATTGATGAGGATAATGAGGAACTATCTATGGAGTGGGAAGAAGAAGTGATAATGGTTCCGGTAAGTAAAACATTTTTATTGATATAAGATTGAATTCAAATTTTTATCTGGTACGGGAACATCTACTTGATATAAATGAAGGGATTTCGTTTGATTGAAATAATGTTTATTTTTAATACACACGACAGTTACGTCATTTTCAAGTGTCTGGTGCTAATAGTAATGGGGAAGTATGTGCCTATTATACCTATTTTAAATGTAGAGTAGAGGGGAGTGATTTGATTTTAGTTGACTATTGAGAGTGGTGAGTTTTGTGTTTTTACTAAGTGTATTTGATATGTTCAAAAACTGCGGATTTATTATTTGAAGAGAGATGTTCCTTGAATCTAGATTCAAAATTTCGATCTGCTTGTCCTACGTAAGCTGTGGGGCATTCATTGTCATTCAATTCTGTATATTCTTATTCTGTATAATGTTTGAATTTATTAGTTTTTTGCTTGCCATTGAATAGTAATTTGCTTATGTTGGGACTCCTGGAAAAAAGTTGTTGAATTGAATTTCGAAAGATAATTGTTGAAGATATTAGGGAGATGTAAGTTAGACATGCGTACTTATTTTCTCGTTTTTCTATTATGGAGTATAGTAATTGAGAAATTTCTTTTGTTTTCGTGCGTTTAATAAGACTGTTTATGTGGGAGAGCGGAATATTATTATTTGATGCAATATATGATATTGATTTTCGTATTGAAGTCTGTCATGGACAGGAGAATGGAAAAGGCTCTATGAATCATTGAAATAAATATGGTAAAATTCTCTATAATGTGTGGGAAGAATCCATTGTGATTGTTGACTCTGAAAATGTTTCATTTGATATAGAAAAATATGTATTAATGTATTAAAACGTTCCAAAAGCTGAATGTCCACCTCTAATAAAAGAAATCTATAACTAAAAGAATAAATATATATATATATATATATATATATATATATATATATATATATATATATATATATATATATATATATATATATATATATATATATATATATATATATATATATATATATATATATATATATAAGTATGTTTTATTCATGTATATCTGTTTTAACAAACTCCCACAAAAACTAAATATTTTAAACCGACATATTTCAGGATGGATAAAAATTTGAAAAATAAACTGTTTTCAGAGTTTCCTGATCAACGTAAAGTTTCAACATTCACAAAGGGTACGTTACAGAATTTAGTTTTTTGCAAAGTTGTTCAAGGTGTGGTCCCTAGTGCAAGTGTTTGTCCACCACAAGATCCAGGAATTTAATATTTTCGGTGGTTTTTAAACTGGTATTTTAAAATGGAACAGTTGACGGCGTATTTACATTTGACCGGATAGTTTTAAACAATATGACCTGCGTTTTTTCCTTATTCAAAATCAACTTGTTCTTCAGAAGCCAATCCAGATTTTTTTCTGCATACAACTGCAGAGTATGGAACAGTTTCACCTCGCTCTCTGCTCTTTTTAACTGATTGGTATCGTCCGCAAAACTGAACAATGAGCAGTCCAGATTTACGACAGGGTCGGTAATGTCGTTCATAAACACTAGAATAAACAGGGGGCCGATAACACTTCCCTGAACTATAGGGATCCTGCCATTGAAGATGGACTTTGACAAGTAAGTTATGCCGTCCCTCTCGATCTCTACTTTCTGAGATCTATTTGAAAGATATGATCGTATTCACCGCAATGCGTTACCTCTTACACCATAGCGTTCGAATTTCTCCAACAGAATGTCATGGTCTATTAATTCATATGCTTTAGTAAGGTCTAGGAAAAGTGCCATGATATTTTCAAAGTTCTCAAATCCCATAAGCACTCTGTTGGTGAAATCGTGCAAAGCCGTAACTGTGGAGCGATTTTTCATATAACCATGTTGACAGTCACTGAACAAATTATTTAAATGGCAAAAGTTTATTATTCTGGACGTCATTGCAGTTTCAAAGATTTTGGAGAAGGACGACAGCAGACTAATGGGCCTATAGTTTTCTATAAGAGTAGGGTCACCTTTTTTTATGAAGCGGCTTTATTAGAGCTACCTTCAAATTATCCGGAAAAAAATCCACGAACACATGAGTTATTAACGATGAAAGCTAAAGGTTCAGAGACTTTCTCAGCACACAGTTTTATCGCACTAGTAGGAATTTCGTCTAAACCACTACTCTACTTATTTTTCATATTTCGAATTATATCAAGGATCTCAGTGCTCAATACTGGACTGATGAACATTGACTTCAAATTAGTTGGTGAATTAAATTTGAAGTTGACATCACCCAAATCTGCTCTCAACCTATGAGCTGATTCTGTGAAAAACTTATTGACTGAGTCAGCCATCTGACATGGAATACCCGGTAGCTGTGTTTTGCTTACCTTTTTATCTCTCTTTAACTCTCTTACGACTTTTCAAACTGTTCTACTCTTACTTTCAGCTCTGTTTATCTGACTTGAATAAACCCCCCGCCTTAACTCAATGAGTAACTGATTGTATAACTTTTTGACTCTATTATACTCCTCTAAAAATCTACCATCTGTGTTTTTGAGTGTATACAAAATAACTAACCTAGATTTATATTCCTTGATAGCCACAGAGTCATACTTTATTTCTTTATTATGAGCTCTACGGTATTTTTTCTCAAAACTAGCATTGAAAATAGGAACAAATACTTTCATAAAGTTATCAAATTGATTATTCACATCAAATTCTCTGGAAGAGTACACTGATGACCAATCCTGAACATTCAGTAAACCAAGAAATACTTTGATGTATTACAGGGCTGTAATTTCTCCTGAATCTGTAAATGTTGCGAGATCCTTCAACCGTGAAGTCCAGTCTGCCCCAAGTGATCGGCTAGTTGATAATTTATAGTACATGCTCTGAAAGGTACATTTGTAAAGATATTATCCAAACCTTTCTTTGAGTTAGGTGTGATTCTGGTTTATTCAAATATTCCAGGTTGAAAGAACTCAAGAATGTTAACAGTGTTCTAGACAGCACAGTATTTACCTTGAGGTCTATGTTAAAGTCCCCTGCAATGAATATGTTACAGTTCTCGGAACTGATTATCTTCAACACTCTCCAGTTGTGAGAAAAAACTTCTATGATTCTATCGGGTGTTCTGTATAAGCACACTGCTATGTGTCGTATTCCTCCATATGTAAAATCAACTGCAGCAAACTCCACTTGTAAAGTCAACGACGTCTGATTAACGACTGAAAATGATTTTGCCAATATGTCACTTCTACAATATATTGCAGTGCCCCCATGTTCGCCTGAGTTTCGACAGAACGCTAATACAAGGTTATACCCTTTGAGGTTGTAGAAAAGTAATTGCTCCTGAGATTTCCAGTGTTCTTATAAGCAAAGGCATACGCATTCTTCGTTCTCTGCTAACATCAATTGTATTTTGTCGACTGAGTTTCCGATTGATTTAGTGTTCTGGTGAATGATGCTTGCACTCATACACTCTGTTCCTTTTTGTCCCTCTCGATGTTTCGCCAGGTAGGCTAAAAATTTACGAATGTTAGCACCTTCTGGCCATAGGTCTGGGTTTTTTATATTTTCTAACTCATTCATTGGGACCGTAACGATGTAAGACTTATAGAGGTCTGGGTACTTTGAAAATCCTCTTTTCACTTCGAACTTCTTGATGCCACCATCTTTCAAGTGATCAATTACTGTATCTACAGTACTGTCGGCTGAGATTCTACGCACTTAAACAGAAGTCATCTTGGCGACTCCTTTTAAGTTAGATACATTATTTTCCCAATAATTTCTGGTTCCTCTGCCTTTTTCCTTTTCTACTATGATTAACAGTTTTGAATTGATCATCGTTAGATTGTTGCGAGGATTTTTGTTGTCTGTTTGAGTTTGAATGAAGTGTCACCTCCCTTTCTATTTGTCTCACTTTCGCCTGGCCGGAGTGCCGTTGCATTCAGGTGCGAATACTTCACCACACATTATATTACATTGTTTATTACAAAATTATTTCCAATTTGAATCAAAGCTTTTCAAACAAAACTCGGGACTCTCCATGGAATCCCCACTCGGCCCCTTATTAGTAGATATTTTTATGAACAATGCTGAAAAATCTATAATGAATATTATGTTACCAGAAAAACATATTATTTGTTGATTCAAATACGTTGATGATATTCTTGTGGGTTTTCAAGGCTCAAGCAGACAAATAGACCAGTTTTCACAGTTTTTAATAAATTACCTAATGAAATAACCTTCACTGCTGAAATTGAATGTAACAATTCACTACATTTCCTATACATAACCATCACTAAACTCAATAATAATCGCACCTACGATTGAAATTGAACTCAACAATTCAATGAATTTCCTAGACATAACCATCACTAAGCTCAATAATAATCTCACCTACAACATATATAGAAATTTACAGACTATAATACCAATGGATTCTTTCAACCTCTATACACATAAATTAACCGCTCATAGTTAAATGATTTATGGAGCCTTTTCCATTCACCTCGAATGGGAAAGGTCTACAACAGCTTCTAATACACGAACATCAATAGCATAAGGAAAATTGCATCAAATAATACTAATCTAGTCTCCTACATAAACAGTATTGAACGCGGAGAACAAAAACCAATTCCTCGATTACTATATTCCATTATAGAAAAATCAGCAATTATCTCTCCAAATTTAATTTAACAACCTCCTTTTAAGTGATCCGAACATAAGCAAATAACTATTCAATGTGAAACTTAAAACTAATAAATCAAACGGTTTGGTATATACAGAATTGAATACAATTACTAGCTTACATAGGGTAAACAGTTCGAAATTTTGAATCTAAATTCAAAGAATACATAATAAATCAAAAAATCATATAATTACATTTGAAAATTTAAAATTCTCCACAAATACTATAAAGTCATGACAATAAATCTGTTAGAAAGTTTGGAAACTAACAGACTTTGTAAACACTCAAAACTCATCACTCTCATTAGTCAACTAGAATTGAATCACTCCCAGCTACTTAACGTTTGAAATAGGTATAGTTAGAACATACTTCCTCATAACTGTTAGCTCTAGACTCTTGAAAATGACGTAACTGTTGAAACCGGTCAGGTGTAGATATTGAAAATGAACATTGTTGAAATCACAGAAAATGGTTTCATTTTATTTATATCAAAATGAATTTCCATAAAATAAATCCTTCAACAGTATCATTAATTAACATCAACTTAGCTATTTATTTCACTCTCTTTTCTCATTTACAAAGAGAAATTGTTTTTCATATCTGTGCCTAAGTTTGTAATAATCAGAAGATAATATTTACTTATTATTATTCTTCAGAAATTAATTACCAAGACTATACCTGACTGTACTTTACACGGCTCTTTTGGACTGATCAAGGATGCCTTGAGTCCTCGTTGCAGGAAACGTTACCTCTATTTTTATCGCAAAACTGAAGAGGGTGTACCTACGTACGATTTTGCAGAAGATGCCGATGCCGAGATGTCCTTTCTCTTTGTCATTGGATGTTGCAGAGGCAACTTTTTAGTCAACGCTAGTCAACTAATTTACAGTGTGAGTATTTTTGATTATATACGTGGATTTTTGAGATTAGAGTGCTCTTAAATATCATTTACTAACAAAATGGGGGGATTTTCCTCGGAACTTTTTTGCGGTGCACCACTGGAAAGTTCTAGAAAACAAAATCTTTTTGCCATTTCATTCAGGAACTTTTTGTCCTCTTATAGTTTTGTATATCTCCGACTCTTGTTGAGTAAAAAATGAAACTAAATTTTTCGAGATGGTCTCTAGTAGGCTATGCCAATATTTAGATATTTTGATTATGACATCTGGCGTGTCGAATCGTAAGTTGTATCAACATTAATTGGTAGTTGTGTGATTGTTTTTGGCTCAAGTTCTTCAATATATTTCTAAGAGTATAGCAATATATCAGTATGTGTTGAGATATATTTTCAATATGAGTTTTTTCCAGTCAGTTATCTATCAATGCATACTTCTGAAAAAGTTGCACAACTATATTGTTGATATATTCCTATCTTGCCAAAATTCTATATCGATATTATCATTGTATCTGGTAGAACAACTTTAGTCTCAGACATATTTCAGAGTAAGTGGTACCTTAATAGGTTAGCAGCAATTCTCAACCTTGGACGCATCATCTTCTTTACCGACGAGGCCAATTTTTCAAGAAATTCCATTATGAGTTTTCATAACAACCATTCATGAGCAGATGAGAACCCTCATAGAAATGAGCATTTTTTATTGGTCCTTTCTTACTCCCTGATCGACTTACCGACTTCCCAAAAACCCTTTATACAACACGAATTGTCTTCATTTGAAGACCTCTTATGCTTAGGTATCAAATGTGGTACACGCATGATGGCACCCCCATGACTCTTGAGGCAATATCATTCTGAAGTTTCTGTTGACAGATTGACATGTGCATTCATGAAACTAACCTAACCTAACCTTATTTTGACCGCCTGGGTAGCGGCACGGTTAGTGCTCAAGCATGTTGGAATATGCCAAGCCCAAGTGTTCGATTCGAATCCGAGTTCAAGTCATGGATTTTGTCCTTGAACAAAAAAGTGTTGAGTTTGGAAAGGTTGCTCAAAAGAAGGCATAAACTTCCGAAGGTCAGATAACTTGTAATCCTTGTGGTGGCAGTTATCATTGCACGGTCTAGGAGAGTGATTTGGATTCCACTATAAACTGTAGGTCCTGCTGTGTGAATGGGCTAAGTTCCTGAGCACATCGTTGAAAGAGTTACGAACGAACGTAATCTTAAAATCTCCGAAAATTACTACTTGCGAGATTGTCGCAATGTAAAGACACATTGAAGAGTTTTTATTCAAGGAACAAGATTCAACCTTCCGTAGAATGTTAAATATCCCTGGTTTTCCGATCCACCCTTCAGAATCACCGTCAACCGGGGCTACACAGCAGTGGTATAGCACGATCAGATGTTATGAATAGGAGCAATGGATTGTAGTTTCGGTCTCATTTAACCTCGTCAGCACTGCATACTCATTTACATCAGACTACACTGCGACCTACTCATCTCAATTCGTTGGAGCGCTAGTAAACATGTAAATGTAACTGCGCCCTCCAACGAACCGAGACAGAAGCCACTTCACCATTACCATCAAGAAACCGTGATAACAAAGAGTAGATAAACAAGAAAACTTCAAGCAGTTACACTAGTGCGACAATTCACCGCAACGCTACACACCGTGTCAGCTAGGAAGCGGTTCCTAGCTGACAAGGAGCTAGTTCCCCCCTTCAAGGGGTGATATTTAACATTCTACGCAAGGTTTAATATAGTACTCTGAATAAAAATTCTTGAACGTAATCTTATTTCAAAGTTTGAGGTAAATATCTCAAAAAATGTAGGAGCTATAGAAAAGAAAACCTAAAAATATTGAAATTTCAATGTTTCAAATTTCTTTTTTGATAGATAACTAATTATTAACACATTCTTTTCGGATATCTCCAGACTTATGCCAACAAAATTCGATGCTTTTTCTTGGTGCACGTGTTCCTCTTATGAGAAAAAAAATAGAAAGACAAATTGAGATTTTGCAAGAAAACACCTTATCCTGATAAGAGTAGATGATTTTTGCGAGTAACGTTTGTTCTTTTTGAAAATTTTAATTTTCGGTAATAATGCAATGCGAATCATGAAATTTGACCTCGGCAGAATATGATGAGGCAGTGGTAGTAGATGACCGACCTAGGTTGGACTTATACAACGATAGGCCAAAGGCTTGAGGTGTCCAATTGAATTGTTTCCAGAATGATCTGCAGGTACAGGTAGACTGGTAGTCATGAAAGAAGACCTGGCCAAGGACGACAAGGTCTCGGGGAAATTGGTTTGAGGCCTCGTTTCGCAGATAGAGGACCAGCGCTAACCGCAGCACATCAAAGAGGCCGATTGAATTTTGCCAGGAACATGTCAATTGGTTAGAAACCAATTACGAGAGAGTTTTGTTTACAGATAAGTCGAGAATGAAAAACATGTCTAGTGAAATCTTTAACCTATCTAGGTTTTGGTGGAGGTTCAATAGTAACAAGGGATTTTTTCGAACGCCCGCACTGATCTGGAGCACATGTTGTACCATTTGCGACAAACGTGTGAAAATTTTTTGTTTGTGCATGATAACGCCTAACTTGAACAAGCTCATATCGTTAGGAACTACCTTTAAGATCACGAAATCACTTCAATGAAGAGGCCTGCACAAAGTTCATACCTCAGTTCCATCGAAAATGTCTGGGACATTCTTAATTGAAGAGTAAGAAGTCAGGAAAACCAGACAGATACCGTGAATGAGGTTCGGAATAGACTGATCGAAATTTGGAACGAAATGGATTGGAATGCTATAAGGCAATGATATTGAGTATGAATCGTAGATGTCATGAAGTAATTCTTGCCAGGGTGGAAATAATCGGTTTCAACAGGTTTTTGGGGACGTAGATTTTTTCCAATAGTTTTTCATTATTAGTTTCATTTCAATTTCCATGAGTACCGTTTTTATTTCGATTGTTCTCAAGCATTCCTTGATGCTGGTGGATTACTGAAAAATTAATTCTTCATTATATCTAAAATTCTTCTGAATAAATTTGATTTTGTGCGTTAATTTGTTGGCGTAGTGTAGATTCTTACTGAAACGTGTACGCACCTAAGTTAGTTAGTACATGATATTTAGTAGCACCCGGTATATAAAATCTATGGTCTGCAACTTTTTACAAAAAAGATGTTGTTACTTGCTTAAAAGGTATCCACAGACATGTTTTGAATGATCTGACTATTTCAAGGTGTTCCAACCCCTCTTTATCGGTTACTTCCAAGAGCCCATAGTGAAGAGGGCCATCCCCCAACGGGAAGAAGACGGCGGCGAAACTTTTCGAGTATCCATCAGTTCTGTGGAGGCGGCCGATCTGAAGAGGCCTTCTGACTACAGGAGGATGTCGCTGTCAGTGAAAAAAGCGCGAGACAGGAACGAACTGACCAATCTCGTGGTTGGACTTGAGGCGGCGACCAGACATAAGAAAGACGTAGAGAAGATCAGTAACACGCCCATAAGGGACGACTTGATTTCCGAAGTTTCAAGCTTTAGAGAGAGTTTGAATTGGTTAGTGAAAATTTATTGCTAAGTTTTGGCGGGAGCGGGGCGAGAAAGTTGATGTGATTTCATTTATAATTTTTGGTTCTACTTATTACTTGTATTCTCGATTTTTTTTTGAACACTTGGCATTCACTTATCGTGAGATAGCTTCTAGGCAAGGAGTTGTACAGTCTTACACACAAATATCTAACAGTGTTCTCACTAAGCGACAGTAGATGAGGTTAGGGGTCTGGGTGGAGATTATTTCTACTTCTGAATTTCAGAATGTAGTTCGAACATTTTACAATGAAATGAAGACACTTGTATAAATAGACACTTCTAATTGTCATTATGTTATTCAATCTAAAAACCCCTCCGCAAGAGGGGTGACATAGATTGGCCTTCAGAATATATTCTGCTGAGATTTCAAAGTGTATTGTGGATTGTTTAGGAAAATAATTTAGTAGCCAATATTGACAAAACTGAATACTTGAGACAAGAAGAACTATAGAACTATTCAAAAATCAGTAGATCAATAAATAATCCTTTCTGATGAGAGCTAGTTATTAAAACTGCCTGCCATGAACGCAGCTCCCAAGAGCCACAATAGTGCAATTAAGCAGGATGCTGAGAAACGAAGCGGCAGACTGCAGTTTCGTCCTTATTAGGAGCTCATCAGTGTCGCATATCGCTTCTCAGCATCCTAGCTAACTACATCGGAGTACCGTAACGATTCCCGAAAGGACGCATCTCGTACATATATACGAGAGTCGCCCTCTATGGTCCGAGACGGTGAACCCGTTACCCGACTTCGAGAAAAGCAAGGACCAATAACAAACAGATGTGAGAACGTAAAAATTCCAACACTTGTAGACCATCTTTCGCCGGTCCGTGATTCTCATCACGGTTCAAAACGAGCGGAACAGTCTTGCTGGTTTCGGTGATCTAGACCTTTCTTTTAGGAAAATCCTCCTGTCGGTTAATATTTGATGAAACAAATATCTTCCGCGCTATTGCACTGTTGTGGGTCTTGGAGGTTGCGTGCATGGCAGGCAGATTTGAGAAGTAGCTCTTGTCAGGTAGGATTATTCATTGTCCTACGGATTCTTTAATAGTTCTTCTTGTCTCAAGTTTACATATGTAGATATATAGTTTATTTTAAGAAAGAAACAAATAAAAGAAAATAAGGAACTCTTTCCGCCTGTAGTAAAAAAATTGAAAATTGTTTTCTCACGGAGTAGGTGTTTTCTTCTCGACCTCAGTAGCTTGTATTACCACCTCTTGCCCTGATACAAGCCTGAATCCGTCTAGGCATGCTTTGGATTAGGTGTTCGACCATCGCTGGGGTGAAATTCTGCCACTCTTCTGTGGCGGCTTGGCTGAGCTGTTGTTGGGTTTTTGGCTTATCCTGGTACGATCTAATTTTCCTTTTGAGATTATCCCATAAATCTTCAATAGGATTTAGGTCTGGAGAGCAAGCTGGCCAGTCCAAAATAGCGATTACCTCTGTTTCAAGATAATGTCGCGTGAGGTTGCTGGTATGCGAAGGAGCATTATGTTGCATAAAAGTGAAATTTTCACCGTGGGCACCTCTCCTGAGTCTCACTTTGGGCTCCAGCACTAGGTCCACGTAATTTCTAGGCGTTCCACTCGCAGGAGACGAAATCGAATCTGTTTTGCCTCCCAGCATAATGCCACTCCAAAACATCACACTCCCCCTTGGTATTTCGGAATTTGTCTTGCTGATCGGAGTCTAGCTTGTCCTCCACGACCCCTTAAAACCCGAATCCGGTGGTCGTCTGATCGAACACCAATTCTGGTTTCATCCGAAAAAAGAACATTTCGCCAATCTCAACATTCCAATTTTGGTGTTCGATACACCAATTAAATCTGTTAATTTTTTGATGTCTGGTTAGCTGTGGAACTCTTAAGGGCCTTCAGCTGTAAAAACTCTTTGAACGAAGTCTTTGACGTATCATTTCGACTGATACACTGATGCTTGTTGCTTCCAGAAATTGCCTTTGGAGTATGGGGTGCGACGCATTAGGGTCTCTTCTTGTAATTTGGCACAAAAAGTGGTCTTGTTCTTCAGAAGTGATCTTCCTACAACTTCTTCGAGGCTATTTTGCAGAGATTGTAGCTCCACGTATCGGGCGTAGGTTTTTGAAATTACCCCCTGTGATACCCCCATTGTGGCCGCTATATCCCTCTGTGTCACCCCTTCTTCAACGATAGCAATTATTTGACCCCTCTGCACATCGGACAATCCAACGTAAGGAATTTCAATTATGATTATAGGCTTTTTTAAATTTTGAAATTCACAGTTTTAAATCTCAGTGACGACGGAGTACAATATCCGGAACATGTGGTGATAATTCAACATTTCTTATCATACTATCCAGTTTTTTACAACAAAAAAAATTCATTCTTCACAAGTAGTCATAGATCCATGGTTGAAAACAATCAATAATGTGAAACACCGAGTAATTCCATATACATTTGGTTGTGTATACACGGTGGTCCAACGAAAACACCTCGATTTTCCGGTTTTAAAATAAAGATATGGAAAATCGCTCGGAACCGTCGATTTCTGATTCGAGGGGGAACAACTTTTCCGATTTTTTCATCCCGTGAATTCAATTCCTTAACGGGGGTGAGCACAACCACTTGATTGTGAATAGGAATGAGGGGTGTTGCGCCTCATTTTGAAGATCTTATCGAATACTATCTGACCTTAAATTTTCGCTTCAAAATTTTCATCGTTAACGAAATGGCAGCTAAAAAAGTGAAAGACTACTTACTTTTGTGATTAGTTTATTAGGTGCTGAAAATGGGCACCATTCACATTGGTTGGTTTTCGATCATAATATTCAATTTCACAGTCAAATAATAGTCTGATGATAACTAGCCTATCGGTCTGCAATTCCCAAGTTCCACACAATCCCTTTTGTTATAAAGTGATCTGATATAAAGATATAACATGATAAAAATGAAATAATTTTATGTATCCCTATGCCTCAAACTTATTTATCAAGGCTCTAGTGTGCTCTTAATTTGTCCCTAACCCTAAAATTTTGAATGAAACCCTACATATTTTCGATGTAGTTTTTCAGAATTCTCAGTTCTCTTTTCATTATTAATAAAAATCGGTTATTGAATAGATGCAAAATTAACATTTTATGTTACCATTAAGTTAGTCTTGACTCGGAAAAACAGAAATATATAACATATTTGACTATTGAAAAACTGAATTCAACGAGATAGTGTTCACCAGGTTTTTATTATATTTGATAATATTGTTGAAATGTCAAGATTCTTTACGGCAGGAAAATATGTGGACTTACTTCTTCTCTCGGCGAGAGCTTAAAAAATAGAGGAGCTAGAGACTTATATCATATTCGTTTTCCAAATAAAAATATACTTGCGAACCTAGAAGCATTTTGCGATAAGGAAATTATTCCCACTGAAAATCGCAATAATTCCAGAATATCAGTACTTAAAAGAAAAATAAGACTTCTATTGTCATACAAATAAAGTTCAGATATACAGTACAGGGATTAATACGAGTGATGAGTGATGCTGACACTATGAATTTATCGCGAACGTATTAGTTAAACTTGACGGTCCTGCCTTTCAAACCAAAGTATATATATATATATATATATATATATATATATATATATATATATATATATATATATATATATATATATATATATATATATATATATATATATTCTTTTGAAAAGACAGGATTTACAAAATTCGAATAATTGTATATACAATAAATGCTTATATCTATAATTTTGGTGTGTCAGAAAACACAATCGTAAAAAACAAGCGGAAAAAACAGACCATGCATCTTCCTTAATCTGGCATCTAAACTCGCATCATGCCTCCTACGATTGGCCGTAAAGTGTCAGCACAAGAAATGTAACAGGGGAACTATACTATCTTGCGTATGATTCAGTAAACGAGTGAAAAAACCTGTGGAAAAAAAAACTCGTTTTCCTGCACGAGCAATAGCTTGTCTGTTTATGTTGTGTTAGTGTCGTGTGTACAAAAAGAGTACCAAAAATTTGTCTGCTTAGCAGCTTCATTCTCTCAATGTCATCTTGCACTCCATGATTTCCAGGACTTCTTCACGAAGGCAAGGGTGAAAAGGAAGGGGGATTGGGACTGGAAAAATCTGTAACAATGGAAAAAGAAAACCAGCAGAAAAATATTTCATCAAAACATACCTATATATGTCTAAACTCACTTGAATCTAAGAACTTAACTAATGCTCCTCTGTTTTTCAACAGGGAACATCTCATACACCTTTTAGGAATGAAGCCCTACATGGGTGTAGCCCTTGCCTATGGTACACCATAGGAGAAAAAAAAACACTAAAGGGGAGCAAAAAACTAATCTCCTAAATAGACTTAAAGTTCTCCACCCAGCTGATAAAATTATCTGAAACGGAATGAATTTCTTGAAAACAACCCGTAAAATGGTAAATAGGACAATCGAGGACTAAATGACTTATTGTTTCTTCAGCTGCGCCAACCTCACATGCCGGACTTTCTACAGTATTCCATTTGAACAACATACTATTATTACGACCATGTCCTGTCCTGAGACGATTTAATGTACACCAATTTTTCCTACTTATTTCGAAACCTGCAACCCTTTTGGAAGGATCCTCTATGAGAACTTTATTGAAAACATCAAAGTAATGTGGAGTGATGGAGCCAAATTCCATAATAATGGTCTTATTCAATGGAGGCATCAATAAACCATACTTCTATAAAGATACTTTGAGGGAAGAGGTATCTGCACTCAATAATGAAAATGTATAACCTCAATTTCTGGAATTAATACTTGTTGGCTGAAAGACAACAAATGTGGTAACACAAGATGCTGCTGCTCACAATGTCCACACAGTTACTGAATGGCTCCGAGACATGTTTGATACATCACAAATGCTTCTCTCCTAATAAGGTGGCCTGCACGTTCGCCGGAACTTTTCTCCTTGGATTTTACTTGGGGGAACTTATAATGATATGGTGTATCTAAGTGTCAACCAAAGGGCATAAGGAGCCTGAAGAATGAATGTTACATGCTGAATTGAAATACATTTTTTTATAAAAAAGTTTGTGAGATATCTGCGTGGATAGTTTTCAAAAAATCACCCCGTATTCATCTGAGTTCTGATAAGGATATGCAACATCGAAAAGAGTATTATTTGTCCCATATAAAGAAAAATACAAAAGGTATCTTGATATATTTCGAATCGATTTAGGAATCTCAATCTTTATTCCAAATTTTCAATTTACTCTGTTGATAGATAAAGAAATTAAGGATAAATTATTCTATTTTTTTAAATTCGGATCAACATTCATACGATTTCAGGGCAATGGAACATATAGAAGACGAGATTGACTTACCGATGGGACGCTTTCCTGAAATTTTGTATACCAGCAAAAGCGACGACGAAATCCTTCAGGAGCCCGACATCGTCGAGGCACTCGAGGCTGTCGTCATGGAATGGGAGAGACATATTCTTAAAGTTATTGAAAGTTTGGAAAACAAGGTATAACAGAAAATATCTCAAAGCAAATCATTGGGGTTAAAAACACATTTTCATTCCTATTTGATTTTCGCCTAGAACGAAGAAATAATATAAATTAGAAGAAAAAATTTGATGAGTGATAAACTTCGTGATTATAAAATATTTTAAATATTCAAATCAATTTTGGTAATCCTGCATAGCGAGTTGACGAGAAATATCGATAGCAAAACACTCGCGTAATTTCTCGGGAGCGGCAGGAACATGGGTTTTTTTGGTTGTCAAGCCTAATAGAAAGAAAATTTTCGGTTCATCCACTGCAATCTATTCAAAAAAGTAACTGAAGGAATTATTTGGTATAGTGTCGATAGTCAAAATTCACTGAAAAAGTGTTTACTTTCTGATTTTGGGTCCCAGAATCCAAATCTGAAGTCATTTTGCCCGGAAGGCTATCGTTAGGGAAAAAAATCAAAATTTCCTTGAAAGTCCTCTTGTCTATATCATTCAAACTCTATAATTGCTTCATTAAAATGCCTTGTTACTATCACAATGGATAAAATATACACAAATGTACCATTAATCAATGATTCTACGCTCAAATATACATAAATTTTCATTAAAATGCTTTTTAATTAAATGTTGATTTCCTAGACAGTTAACTCGCCTTATTTACAATGATTTCGTGTTACATATTATACGATGTACGGCTCAAAACGCAAGAAAGAGATAGAATCTATCTCTCTCGTTCATCACTTAGACCGAAATTTAAATGGGAACATTTCCAAACCTAACCTAATTTGACCTAAAACCTAACCTACTAACCTATTCAATTCAAAATTATAAATTTGAATTAGGATTGAGGTTCGGTTAGGTTAGTTAGGTTTGGTTTGAAGAGATTTCCATTTGAATATACCTCTCGGTTATGACGGGAGATGGCGAGTACGTCACTATTGACGGGTTCAAGTCACGTAGGTCTTGGACTGTAAATTGTTGATAAATATTGAGAATTGAGGGGCAATCATATCTGGAAAGTAAACATGGCGAGTTACTGTCAAGAGAAGAAACATTCGAATGGAAATGTATTTTAATAAAAGATTAATATATACTTGAGCGTAGAATTACTAATTAATGGTACATGTGTGTATATATTGTAATAGTAACAAGGCATTTTAATGAAGCAACTATAGAGTTTGAATGACATAGACAGGAGGACTTTCAAGGAAATTTTGTTTTTTTGTTCCTAAACGATATCCTTCCGAAGCAAAATGATTTCCGATTTGGACTCTTGGACCCAATATTAATATGGAAACACTTTTTCTCTTATTGAACGTGAAATTGAAATGAACGCCAGGAAAGGGATCTGGCAACACTGGCTTGAAATTCAAATCGTTTGGAAATATTTCTCGTCAACACGGTACACGATGCGCGGGCGCTTCGCGTACAATGCAGGATTACCTCAATTTTTGTAATTAAAATCCAATTTAAAGAACTAGAAAACAAGAAGTGGAATCTCTCTTGAAAGTCAGAAAATAGAATTAACGCACACCTAGGATGTGTTCACTCATGTTCTTAACACCGTTTTCCTTTAGGATCTGTATGGTATAGCATTGTGTTTATGATTACATAGAATGAGATATCTTTACCCCATTTAGATGTTAATTCTCTCTTCGAAATTACGATGCCAATTGCTTCCCCAATCAAACTTTCCGGCAAAAAATTCGATCAAGCAGAAATTATCCTCTAGCTCTCTCTCTCTGTCTGATTTATCGTTCGATATCCTTGAAATTTGGATATCTTATAGCTTATTTAACGCTTAACAGTTTAAATTAGTAATATGTGAAAATACATTCTAAATGGTGATAAACGAGGGTAAACTAGAAATTCTTTTTTTTTTTACAAATTTTGTAGAATTCCTGAGCTAAATTTGGTCATGAGATATACTTCATTACAAAGCTACATTTATTCTGAATGATGAAGTCTTTGATTTGTGACGCTATCACAAAAAAAAAAGAATACACTGGAATTCATATGAAGCCTCATAAATTTCCAACGCAGCAAGAATATCATTATTTTTGAAATGAGGGGTGCTATGGAAAATGCGAATCTATGTAAAAACAACTTTTACGTCATTTAGGCGGATACTGTTACGTTTGAACCAATTAGTAAATGTGAAAATAAATTGTTGAAGATTTTCATCTCTGGTTCTCTCAGCAGTTGATGCTGCTTGAACCGTACAATTTATGATTGATGAATGATCCAAAATTACACCGCTAGGCAAATTGGTGCTTAAAGAGTCAGCGTACAAAGGACACTGAAGCATTTCCAAGAGACCAGTGAATTACAAGGCGAAGAGTATCGGGAAGAAGGAAAATTTTTCATCTCGATGATGGTTTTTTAGGGCTTGGTGTTTTGAGAAACATATCTAGTACCGCTTCACAGGAAAGAAATGTTGGAGGAAGTGAGGCAAGTATTAGTAAGTAAGGCAACAGTAAGGAGGCCTTCGGGAGAAATTTGCCTTTGAGCCAGAATACCTGCAACAGGTCTAGAAGTGAATAGAATACACCACACGCCGAGTATTCAATTTGCCGGAGAACGCCAGCATTGCGGCAATGAAGAATGGGGAAACGTTCTGTTCTCTGACGAATCTAGGTGCTGTCTTAAATCTCCAGATGGGCCTTTCAGGATTTTTTGGCGAACTGGTGTTTTATTCAAGACAATTTTGCTACAAAAATTGGTTATGGAGGCGTATCCGTATTGATTTGGGGTGGCTATAAGTATAGAAGAAATACGGAATTAATTACAGTTGATAGGGGGATCCTTGACTGTTGAGACGTATACGGCAAGTTTTAGGTCCTTAAATTTTCTCATTCACTTATAATATGGGCGAAAACTTTATGCTGATGCATGATAATGCCACAGCTCATACCGCAAGACTCTTGAGCGATTACCTTGATGGACTTGAACTATTGAGAATAGATTGGCCAGTGAGCAGCCCTGAGCTCAATCTGATTGAGCATGTGTGGGACATGGTAGATAGAAAGTCAAGTTAGATTTTCTTGCTTCGCAGAATATGAATGAAGTAGTTCAGGCTCTGCAAAGGTGCGTAAGAATAGAACAAGGGTACATTCGTAATCTTATCGAAGGTATGCCAAGACACATTCAAGCCGAGGAGGTTACAGCCGTTACTAAATGTATTCTTCCACTCGTTTTTGAATAAAAACTTTTAGTATACCTACTGACAATGCTAGTGAAAAAACTGTATCTCTTGCAAAAAATTAGCTAGCGCCATGAATCGAAGACTATTTCATTGAGAATGAATTTAGCTCAGAAATTCTATAGGGTGATTTAAAACTCGTGAAAAATTTTTGGTTCACCCTCGTATATAATATAGCTATTCAAAATGCATTTTCACAAATTACCAATATCAATTTTTATTCTGCGTTGAATAATCTGTAACATCCAAAATTCATGGATATCGAACAATAAGTTATAGTTATGGAGTTTCGAACTAGAGGATAATTTCTGGTCGAATTTTTCTCCAGAAAATGTGAAAAAAAATGATAAAGCCAGAGATGAGGTAGAAATTGAAAAAAACTCAAATTAAAATAAGATAATGGTGATATTAAAATTAGTATAAATGATATTGGTTCAAGAGAAGTGATTAGCTATAATATATTGAGCTGTACATAAATAACAAGTTCTCTAGAGAGTTCAAATTTTATTCATCTCATGGCTCAAGGAGCCATGAGCATATGTTCTTATAAAATAAGGATTTCTCTCGAACATAGTTATATAACAGCTATGTTTATGATACCAGATTTCTTGTAGGGGGAATCCTACAAAATATGTTCTAAAAATCCAACGTATTCAAAACGAAGCACTTAAGTGTGCCTTTTCTTTATGTTACTATATACCAGATTTAGATGTGTATCAACGTAATAAAGTTGTCTGTATAGAGAAACTGCGGAGGATATTGGAGCAAGTGTAAATCATTTATAGTTTGAAATTTGATTTGTTGAAATCAGAATATCGAACATACGATAATTCCCCAATAGATGAGTTTGTTTCCGCCTACAACAATGCCAGTGATGAGTCGTAAATATAAGAAAGTTTGGAAGAATGTGCCAAAAACTGAAGGAAACCTTCAAAATTAATTCTTAATTATAGATCTTTTGAATTATGTTTTTTGTTGTTGTTATTACTATTAGTTTTGTTCAGTTATTTTGTCTAAATACCTGCTATTTTTGGCTCTCACCAGTATGTAGAAAGACTTTTTGACACTTGTTGAGTGAAACTTCATTCATTAAAAAAATTCAATAAATTAATTATCTTCAGAAACCTGATGGTCCTGGCCCCATTCCCGAATACACTTATTGGCACGAAAGAGAGGCGGCGCTTAGTGTGATGGTGGAACAGCTCAAGAAATCTACTTTTATGCGAGTTTCGAAGTTGTTGGAAAAAACTAAATCCCCGATAATAGACGCTTTCGTTCATTATCAGTTGGATCTGAAGAAAAATTACATACAGGCTCGAGACAACGTCAAGTTTTTATTCACGATTCTTCGCTACTTAAACGTGAGTATATATATGGTTCATAACTTGGTGAAAACTCTTGTTTTCATTATACCCTTATACTTTTTACCTTAAGTTTATACGTATGCATCTTCAGAAAAACAGGTATTGGTGCCACCACAATAAAAAATAAACAGCAGTTTTTATTTTAGACTTTGTAATTATACTGACAAATTTCTATGACTTATATATCTCGATCGTTCAAATTTAAAATAGACTCGTATTTTATAGAAACTGAAACTGTTAAAGTTGTTATTACTGCGTCATCTTGAAAAAAGCAAATGACGTTTTGCATGATCAAGAGCCAGGGGTTCTCAAACGGTCGATCGCGAGTGCTTTTTGAGTAGACCTCGGGAAGAAAAAAAAATTTAATAAGTAGGGAACTAAACTACAAAAATTCATTACGTAATAAAATAAAACTCTGCTAGGCGGCTTTATCAAAGTAACGCTCGGTACTTGTCAAAGAAAAGCTGCGTTTTTTATTCTTACAGCTTTTCTAGACATTTCGGGGAGCGCGTTTGACGGGAACATTCGAGATTTTCGTTCACGACGATATAAATGTTGCGCCTGCAGGAATTGGTGTCATTCTGAATTGAAACTTGAAGGCAATACTACGTCGATACAGAGTTTATTATTAAATAGTACAAAATGAGTGCAGCGAAGAAATCTAAAACGTATCATTTTAATAACGATTGAGAGGTAGAATTTTTCTTTTGTATGGTGAAGGATAAATGCATTTGTCATATTTGTCGTGCGTCATTTGCAAAACCTAAGCGTGGTAACTTAGGGAGGCATCATAAAACGGTTCATAAAAACTATGAAAATGATTTTCCGCCAAAGAGTGAAGTAAGAAAACGAAAAGTACGTGATTTGATATCTTGTTTGAAAAAAGAACAAACCATGTTCACAAGTCATTTAAAATATCTTATACATTGGCGAAACACAAGAAACCATTCGAAGATGGATCGGTTGTGAAGAAAGCATTTATTGAAGCGGGTGAGACTTCATCTGGAGATTTTAAAAATAAAACTGTTTGCTATTAGAGAACTTCAGTTATCTCGTCTGACAGTCACAAGGCGTATTGAAGTCATGAGTCAGGACATGGCAGATAAACTAAAACATGATATCATGAAATGTACATACTTTTCATTATAGTTCGACGAATCCACCGATATGACAGACACTACCCAGCTGTGTATTCTTATTCGAATGGTATTCAATGACATATTGGCTAAGAAAGAATTTTTGACAATCATTCCTCTGAAGAGAAAGACCCGTGACGAAGATATATATGACGTTTTCTTCAATTTTGTAAAACACTACAAGCTACCAATATATAAATTAGTGTGCATTACAACCGATTGGGCACCAGCAATGACTGGAAACAAAAACGGTTTCGTGGCATTGTGTCGAGCTAATGAAGATTCCATTGCATTATACATCAACAAGTTTTGTGTTCAAGAATTTCAAACACGGAGGAAATTATGGGCATTGCAACAAAAATTGTGATTTCCATCCGTGCACGTAGCTTGCAACGGCGGCTCTTTAAGTTGCAGTTGGAAGATAGGGAGTCAGCTGATTTAGTTCTTCACACAGACGTCAGGTGGTTGAGTCGCGGGAAATTCCTAGAAAGGTTTCAGGAATTATTGCCCGAAATAACAGCTTTCCTAGACGAAAGAGGTGATGACACTCAGAT
Organism: Cryptolaemus montrouzieri; assembly: GCA_013387265.2. NCBI lineage: Eukaryota > Metazoa > Arthropoda > Insecta > Coleoptera > Coccinellidae > Cryptolaemus > Cryptolaemus montrouzieri. The sequence goes on along the minus strand of JABFTP020000185.1, from coordinate 99,306,728 downwards.
GTTGAAAAACGAAAAATTGGAGCTTCAAGAGAAAGGAAAAACTATTATTTAGATGATTAGCACAGTAAACGCATTCAATAGTAAATTTCAACTTATGATAGATCAACTGAAAAGAAAGGATCTAAAACATTTTTCATCTTTGAAAGCAAGGATTGCTCAGTTGAATTATGATACGTACGAGGCTGAATTATCAAATATTTTGGGGCAACTCGAAATGCGTTTTTATGATTGCAGTGAATTGGTAAATATAGCATCATTTATGAGTTATCCTTTTTCATGTAAATACATTGAGGAATTAGCTATTGAAATTGAGTTGGTGCAGATTATACCAGATATACATCTCAAAGCTAACAGCTTCTGATACAAATTTCTGGTGTTTTATATCTGAAGATAAATACCGAATCTAAGGCAAATCGCTCTCCAACTGACTACAATGTTTGGGTCAACTTGTGCGAGTATGCATTTTCTGAAATGAAGATAATTAAGTCAAAATATCGCAATCCACTAACTGACGATCATATGTCATGCTTGCGATTAGCACTCAGTGAATACGTACCATCTTATGAAAAGTATGCTGAGGACATGCAGTGCCACGCTTCAACATCCAAAGTCACTCCTTAGTTAAGTTTAACACGATATGTAACTCTTTTCTTTTGTAACAACCATTAAACTCGTAATTTTGAATAAGTATGAGATTTTTCATTGATATTATAGAGAAGAACCTAACGAAACCTACCCGAAGCCTTGATTAAAATAATGTATATTGTGCGGAAAGCTAATATCTATATTTGCTACGGTACACCCTACCTACTTAGGTAGGGTGTATCGTGTATGTACGACTACCCTGCATCACACATACTTGCAGCCTCTCAGAGTCGATCGTAAGTAGTCGAAAAATATTGAGGTCGATCGCCAGCATTTCAAGTTTGAGCACCCCTAATCTAGAGAGTTGTTTTTCCTTCAATAGTCTGAGCGTAATCTTGAAAAGACTACGTGCTCTTACGCTAAGTTCTTTAAGTTGGCGACACCTTTTACATTTTTCGAAAATAGGTACTTTTCCTTGGAGTTAGGCTGGATCCGAGACTCAAGTGGACGGCAGCCATACGTGGCATGTAAGATTCTCTCCGACCTGGTTGATATGGGGACTTCACAGATGGCTCTTTACGTATTGGTTGAGTCGAGACTTCGGTATGGAATGATTTTCTGGGGTATATTTGAAAACTAAAGGTTCTTTTTCATTAGAGCATTTTGAAGCTGAATCGGCTGGTCACGTGATTTTTAGCGTTGACGCTAGAAAGTTGGGATTTCTGAAGTTTATAGCGGCAGACTCTAGAAGAAACAAATGACAAGTTTATATTTTCTGTCTTCAAATGTTTCCAATAAAAACCTAAGGCAACCAGTTTTCTTTGATACAAAATGGCTTACTTAACTCCAAAAAAATGTGCACTATACTGTTAGAGTATTCAATAAGTTACCGAGGAACCCAAAACATCTACCCATAGCAATTTTTCAAAAAAAACTAAAAGGCTTATTATAGGGTGCAGGAATTTCTAGATATAATATTTTTGAAATTCATTACTGTACAATTGACATGTTCATCGCCTTTAAGAGGTATTTTATTGAATTAATAATATCTTATTCGTCCAGTTTTAATAATATCTGCAATATCCTGGCCATCGTGAAATATGATTTTTTTATGATAATAGTGTTTAGATTAGTCAAATGGTGTATATTGCACCTTATCCTTTTAATATAATTAAATTAACTATTTCATAAGTAAACTGAAATCAATGTTAACTATCCAGATCGTCACGTACTGCGACGATTTCGGTTCCGTCAAAGACATCCTAATGGAACTAATGGATGGTCTTCAATTGATTTGGGTACTGTCGAGATATTATTGTACGGATGAGAAAATGGTTCCACTAATGGAGAGAATTGCTTATTGTCTTAAAGTGAAGGTGAAGAGTGCGTTGAATCCAGAGTTCTTATTCAGGTCAGTCAAAATTTTTTAAAGATATCGTCAATTTTGGTGGCGGTAAGTATATGGTATTCTTTTAAATACCCCACAGGCTAACTGATCTAGTTCTGATAAAATTCACCGATAAAACGTCTTGTTCTCAGAAATTGATTTATCAGACAAGATCAAGTCGTCTATGAGGAAATTTAGTTTTCATGGCTATGTAGATCTGTGATGTTTTGAAATAGATTTATATGGCAATTGAAATTGGTATGTGTGGCAATTGAAATTGATAATGTGTGACAATTGAAATTAATATGTGTGCCAATTGTTGTTGTGATGACTATATATGTACTAATCAATATGCAAGCTTCTTGATCATGGATGCTTCACAGTTACTCGATAAAACCAATAAACTTAAAGAAATGCGCGGTCGATAAGGTACAATCAAAATGAAATCTTCTATTCCATTGAGGGCATTGAATAGGTAGAGAAAGATGAATATCAAAAACGATTTACGGTGTCTGTAATTTTATTGACATACAAGAAACACTAACTTGTTGAACTGCACTGCGCCAAGAAATTCAATATTTCAAATTCCTTTCTTGATAGGCAACTAATTATTAACACTTGTTTCTTTTCGGATAAGTCCGGACATATGCCAACAAAATTCGATGTTGTTTGGCGCACATGTTCTTCATGAGAAATAAAATGAAAGAAATGAATTAAGATTTTGCAAGAAACCACCACATTTGTTAACAGCAGTTCTGGATCAATTTTTGGGAATTATGTTTGTTCTTCTGGAAATTTTTCGTTTTCGGTAATGATACAACGCGAATCACGAAATTTGACTCTGTAAGCATGTGCTGAAGCAGTGGTGTTAGATGACCTAGGTTGGAAAAATAGGCTATAGGCTTGGGGTGTTCCATTCAACTGTTTCCAGAATGATCCGAATTTGCACTGAAACGATACATCTCAGGGAATTTGATTTGAGGCATCGTGTCGCAGCTTGAGGCCCAGCACAAACCTCAGCACATCGAAGAGCCCTATTAAATTGCACCTGGTAACATGCCCATTGGTTAGAAGCTGACTGGAAGAGGGTTCTGTCTACAGATGAGTCGAAAATTTTTCTATGTTTCATTGCGATCGACATTCTTTAATGTATAGACGACGAAATGAGATATATTTTTGCCTACCTATGTTTTTTGGTATGGATTCAATAATGGTGTAGAGAGGAATTTCTTTAAACGCCCGCACTGATCTGGTCTTCGAAAGAAATGGAACCCTGAGTGCTCAGAGGTACGTAACAGCCATTTTAGAAGAACATGTACCATTTGTGGTAAACATAGGTGAAAACTTTTGGTTTATGCATGATAACGTCATACCTCACCAAGCTCATATCGTTAGGGAACTACTTTTAATATCACATAATCACTTCAATGGAGTGACCTGCACGAAGTCCAAATCACAATTCCATCGAACATGTCTGGGACATTCTCAATAGAAGATTAAGAAGCCAGCAAAACCAGCCAGCTACCGTGAATGAGGTAAACTGATCGAAATCTTGAACGAAATGGACCAGAATGCCATAAAATTATTGATTTTGAGTACGAATCGTAGATTTCATGCAGTAATTCTCGCCAGGAAATATCTGGTATGAACTTTGATTTTTTCTAGAAGTTTTACATTTTTCATTATTAGTTTTATTTCAGTTTCTATGAGTACCATTTTCATTTCGATTGTTCTCAAGCATTTCTAAGAGCTGGGAATTACTGGATAAATAATTCTTCAACATATGTAAACTTCTTCTGAAGCCACATTTTGTTCGTTGGAGATTCGGAGATTGGGAGATTCGTCCTTATTGACTTATGACGATAATGTTTTGCTAAGGTGTTCAGCTGAATTTACGAATCAGCCAGTATGGGCTAATCGCCGTTTCTTCCAATCTACGAAAGTCCATCGCACTAAAGGTATCTTAAGTGCGTAATGATAACAATTAACTAAATGAAAAACTGGCACAACGGAAATGGTACCATAGTAGCGTTTCCCACCATGTATTACCTTACCCTGTGACGCGCACTAACATTGGCGCGTAATTTGAATATAATCGAGGAGTAGTGGGCGATCTCCAACAGAGGGTCATATACTGACTAATGTATTTCAACACTTAGGAGCAATCATTACTAAGGGTTTAAATAGGTCACTATGGATTCAGCGGTTACTATTTGTTAGCTAAGTTTGATTAAAACACCAATGATATTTTTACTACGTTTTTACTAGCATCAAATAATGTCATAGACATAACTTTCACTCACGTTCATTATCGGACAGTACGAAACTAAGTATCAAGTGCCAAGGTATTTATAAATGAGTCGTTATTGCATTTGGAAAGACCAGCTAGTCGGCATATAGTTCTTAAACTATTAAAAGGAAGTTATTTTTATTTATATTAAAATGTCAGATATTTGGGATTTACATAAATTAGTCTGATTAGTCTGATCATTCATTATATGTTGGAGTTGTTATTCAAATGATGATTTGAAAATTTCAACTAATTGTAGGTAATTATCTTTTTTATTTTTTGGGGCAGTGTGTAAGGTTTTCAGATTATCAATACTTGGAAAAGAGTGACCATTTTGGATGCACTGGTTAGTCAAAGTTGAATCTCGTTTATTTTTAATGAATGAACTTCGATGTTCTTCATATTCATTTTGAAGGACGAAAATTGCTACGATATCAACACTATTGAAAATTGACCAATGTGGGGCTCGCCTGGTAGTCCTTTTATAGGAACAATAAATATGTTCCCAGAGGTGCAACGAGAAAATATATTTATTTATTTATCATATGAAACACAGACAGGTGAATTAAATCCAGTATCAGTATTTACTGCTATACAATTATAAAAACTAAAAATCACAAAAGCATTACAACTCTAAAAGAAACAACTATAATATATATTACATTATTTATTATCGTGGACTTGTACACTATCTTAGCTTTTAGCTGGATATAATTTACCTTTCCCAGATTCAGGAATCAAAGAGAATAGGCTCGATTACAATATACTTGACATAAATTTTCTTACTATCCTACATGTATTGAGAATTACAGCTTTTTGCATTTCTATCTGAGTATTCTTATGCAATTCTAATTTCTTGAGGCTATCAAGCAAACTTTTGGGTATCAACCCAGTCGAAGAAATGATGATAGGAACGATATCTATTTTATCAAGATGCCACATCTGCTTAATCTCAACAGCGAGGTCTGTGTATTTGGACTTTTTCCCCTTGAATCCGTGTTCTCCTTCTTTCAGCTTCAAAGTTGTTCTTATCACAGACGATTTTGGATGATGATTGTTGTACTTTGTCAGCATCGTTCGGGTCTGCCTTTGAATATTATCCAGTTCTGTCTTAGTCCATCTGATTATTCCAAATGAGTAAAGCAACACTGAAATGGCGTAGGTGCTAATTGGCTTGACTAGATTCCCCGATCTCAACATTGATTTCAGCACAGTCTTCAGACACTGACTGAATTCTGAACGAATCTTCTCTTTTACAGTTTTTGGTCTAGCAATCTGGCTTGTCGGTATCCCAGGTATTTGTAAGTTTCATCATCCCTCATACACTGTATAATATCACCATTTGGAAGTTGTGTTTCACCATCTATGACTTTCCCTCTTTGAATATTCAGGGTCTTACATTTTTCAATTCCGAATTTCATATGGACATCTGCCGAGAACTTATTGACAGTTTTCAGCAGATCATCCAATTGCTTCTTATTCGAAGCATATAATTTGATGTCATCCATATATAGTAGGTAGGAGATCATGTGATAGTTCCTATCTATTCCTATCCGTATCCTGTTCTATTGAGCATTGAAGACATTGGGTTCATTGCCAAACAGAACCATAGTGGACTCAAAGAGTCTCCTTGAAAAAAATCCTCGACGTATGGGTATCTCGTCGGTTTTAATTGACTTATTGTTCGTGTTGACCAGTAGAGACCGTGCACCATTGTGTCATTGTTGTCTTCAAGAATTCTACCAGGGCTGAATGAAAAGCTGAATGAACATTCCGATGACCTACGTGTGCCTGTTTCATTATCAGAGGATCGATGATGAATTGTTCCTTGCACCCGTGGTGTTTTTTTCTGCATCCCTTCTGTTCTTCAGCTAATATATTGTTGTCGATAAGGTGTTGGTATATTCGATTCGATATGCATGAGGTGAGTATTTTGTAGAATGTTGGCAGGCAAGTGATTGGCCTATATTGAGACGGATCCTGTGTTCTATCGCTCTTAGGTAGCATATATGTTAAGCCTTGTGTTAGGAAAGCGGGTGTTTTCCTGGGATGTGTCCATTATTATGGATATTATTATGCACTATCTCAGCTGTTAGCTGGATATAATTTACCTTTCCCAGATTCAGCAATCAAAGGGAATAGGCTCGATTACAATATACTTGACATAAATTTCCTAACTATCCTACATGTATTAAGAATTACAGCTTTTTGCATTTCTATATAGGTATTCTTATGCAATTCTAATTTCTTAAGGCTATCATGCAAAGTTTTGGGTATTAACCCAGTCGAGGATACGATGACAGGAACAATATCTATTTTCTCGAGGTGCCACATCTGCTTGATCTCAAAAGCAAGGTCTGTGTATTTGGACTTTTTCTCCTGGAACTTGTTCAGAACATTGTTATTGTTCGGTATGGCGACATCCACCAGCATTGCTGTTCTGGCTCTCTTATCATACACCACTATGTCCGGCCTATTATTCGTCACCATTCTGTCAGTGATAACAGGCCTATCGTAGTATAATCTGATAGAGTCATTTTCCAATACGGGCGCCGGCTGATATTTGTAATATGGCTGGAAGGTGTTCAGAAGTCCGTGCTTGTGTGCAAGTTTCTGGTGGATAATGTTGCACACTTGATTATGACTGTGAAGATACTCCGTATTGGCCAGTTGTTCACATCCGGACGTAATATGCTGTATAGTCTCCGATCTTATATGGCATTTTCTGCACTTATCTGTTTGTAATGTTCCGTCCTTCATTATAAATTTTTTGTAATTGTTTGTAGCGATCACTTGGTCTTGGATGGCCATAAGGAATCCCTCTGTTTCTGCGAATAATTCTCCTTTCATCAACCATTTGTTGGAGGCTTCTTTGTCGATGTGTGGTTGATTAATCTCATGGTGATGTCGTCCATGCAATTCCTTTCTTGACCATTGCTCTTGTTTTTCAGTATCTGATAGGAACGGTAGAGTCAGCAGGTCATCTCTGGTAACAAGATTTAGTGGTGTATATCCCCTATCAGCCAACGATACCACTCTATGGAGGTCAGAAGTGAAAGCTTTTGCAGAGAAGAATTCTCTGAGATTTTTCATCTGTTCGGTGTGTAAATTGACAACATCTATTAATCCGCGTCCTCCTTCTTTCCGCTTCAAAGTTGTTCGTATCACAGACGATTTAGGATGATGATTGTTGTACTTTGTCAGCATCGTTCGGGTCCATCTGATTATTCCGAATGAGTAAAGCAACACTGGAATGGCGTAGGTGTTAATTGCCTTGACTAGATTCCCCGAGTTCAACATCGATTTCAGCACAGACTTCAGACGCTGACTGTATTCTGAACGAATCTTCTCCTTTGATTGTTTTTGGTCTAGCAATCTGGCTTGTTGGTATCCCAGATATTTGTATGTTTCGCCATCTCTCATACACTGTATAATATCACCGTTTGGAAGTTGTGTTTCACCATCTATGACTTTCCCTCTTTGAATGTTCAGGGTCTTACATTTTTCAATCCCGAATTTCATATGAACATCTGCCGAGAACTCACTGACAGTTTTCAGCAAATCATCCAATTGCTTCTTGTTCGAAGCATATGATTTGATGTCATCCATATACAGCAGGTGAGAGATTGTATGAAAATTCCTTTCTGCTTTTATCCTAAATCCGTATCCTGTTCTATTGAGCATTGAGGACAATGGGTTCATTGCTAAACAGAAGCATAGTGGACTCAAAGAGTCTCCTTGAAAAATTCCACGACGTATGGGTATCTCGTCGGTTTTAATTGATTTATTGTTCATGTTGACCTGCAGAGACGTGCGCCAGTGCGTCATTGTTGTCTTCAAGAACTCTACCAGGGCTGGGTGAATTTTGTATATCTGCAATACTTCAACAAGCCAAGAATGGGCGGTACTATCGAATGCCTTCAGATAATCGAGAAAAGCTGAATGAACATTCCGATGCCCTACGGGTGCCTGTTTCATTATCACAGAATCGATGATGAGTTGTTCCTTGCACCCGTGGTGTTTCTTTCTGCATCCTTTCTGCTCCTCTGCTAAGATATTGTTGTCGTCAAGGTGTTGGTATATTCGATTGGATATGCATGAGGTGAGTATTTTGTAGAGTGTTGGCAGGCAAGTGATTGGCCTATATTGAGACGGATCCTGTGTTCTATCGCTCTTAGGTAGCATATATGTTAAGCCTTGCGTTAGGAAAGTGGGTGTTTTCTTGGGATGTTGAAGAACATACGTGAGCTGTTTCGCTAGGGCTCCATGGAGCTTATCAAACTTCTTGTACCAGTAGTTGTGGATATTATCTATACCTATGGCCTTCCAATTGTAGGTCGCTCTAACTACAGTTGTGATTTCTTCCTCCGTTATTCCATCGAAGTCCATATGTCTGATATCAAGGCGTTCTTTTTCATTCGTGATCCATTCCGCATCTTTATTGTGTTCTCTGGGGTTCGACCATAGTGATGACCAATAGTCCGTCAAGCACTGTGCGTCAGGTACTTCTCTGTTATTGTTGGTCGCAGTTTTGTTATTCTCCTTATGAGAATTGGCCGCGTTTTGGAGGAACCTTCGGTTTTGATGTTTCCTTTCAGTACACTTGACGTATCTTGAAAGCCTCTTTGCTTTTGCTTGGAGTTTCTGTTTCAAAAAGTCCATATACACGTCGATGTGTTGTTTGTGATCAGGGTATTTTGTGTTCGTACCAATTTTCCTATAAATTTTGCGTATATGTGATTTCAAGCGCCTTGAGGGTTTCTGTTTCTCAGGAATTCTGTGAGGCGACCGATTTCTGCTCTAATATTATCAATATCCTTCTCCAGTCGTTTTTGCCATGGTGGTTTTCTGACGCTTTTTGGCTCAGCTTGAATCAGAGTTGTGGAGATTTGTTGTTTGTGAAGTCGAAGAACCGCTACTGCTCCACAGTAAATCAAAGTGTGAATCTTCTCCAAGGTGTTCAGGTCGGTATATTCTTCAAATACTGAGTTTACGCTTGCTAGGATGATATTGGTGTTCTTGTTCGTCTTGAGTTTGGACAGTTTAGGTCTTTTAGTTGGGTTACTACCACTGAATTCAGTTATTGCTCTGCTGAGTTCTGATCTTGCTAAATACATATATTCGTTCTGCTGATTCGACTTAGGAGGGCGTTCCATGTTAATATTCGTTTCCGTGGCTTCGATGTTATCTGTAACACTTTCATTGACTCCAGCTGGTATACCGTTATGAGTATCATTTTCGCTTCTGACTTCCATTATGACCTCTTCTCGTATGCTTTGCAGCGTTTCTGAAGAAAGTAGCCTGTTTTTAACGATTGTTCTTCGTTGATCCGAAATTCTCTGCTCGGATATGTGCTGTAATTCAGGATATTTTTCTATGAACGCAAGATGTAACGCGTATCTGTATGCTGTCATTTCCGATTCCAAGTTTGTAATCTTGTAATAGGAACGCATAATGAAGGTATTCATTTCTGGAGTCTACTTCATGCGTTTCCTAGGGAGTCCGGCTCTCGTGGCCGTGGCTTGCGCCACCGTTGAAACATCAAGAGTCGGTTGGGAGGTGTTGATGTTATTTCCCACTTAGTTTTGTGTTGCAGTATCCCTACTCGATATCACGCTGCTTCCGTCGCTAACGGAGGGAGACTGTGACTCACTTTCCGAACAAGAACCTCTTCCTAAATCTAGAACGCGACAAGAGGTTATGGTGGTACAATGTCGATTCACCCGCTTATTCCTTAGATTGTACATCATTGGATAAGTTGCATTTTATACCTACTGCCAGGTTCAGCTTGGGTACCTCGGGTTCGCTAAGCCCGTACTCAGAAACAATGTTCCTGAGCCCCTGAGGCTCATTTATTATTATCATTATTATTATTAACAATATTAAAATTGAAAGTAAAATCAAATCTCTCGACAAAAAAGGGAAGAAAGATGACTCGGAATCATATCAATTGACAGAGACAAAATGTCTCTTACTATTGGGTAGGACCCGGACCAGCAAAACATTGAGCCGTACACGTCGACCCTAGCAAGCATAGAAATAAGATTATCGAGATCAATTTCATCAAAGGTTTTGCTGAAGTCAGTGAATATAATACCAACCTGCGAGCGCTGCCCGAATCAATTCTGCAGAAGTTCTAAAATTCTAAAATATTTTCAAGAACGTTTTGTTTACTTATGGCATCGCGATTGTTCGAAACCAGATTTTTGTTACCCTCTCGAATACAGGGACAATGCATGACTGCTTCGAACAGTATTTCAGCGATTTATTATAAATAATAGAAAGTGGTACTGGGTATACAGAGAGAAGATGAGCAAGAATTAACGAATAAAGAGAGAATTAGATTTCGTTTTGCAATATCCATTATCTTCATCTTCTAAACGTTGATGAACGACGAGCAAGGAGAGGAGTTATAGTTACTGTCGAACACAGTAATCCAATGTCCAAGCAAATTGCTTTTTTCTAGTTTTACAATTACTTTTGAACTCAGAGATTCATCGCAAGCCTGATTAAATAACTATAACAATTATTTGACAGGAATCCGATAAGGGAGATTAGGGATCAAACTGAGACCGCCAAGCAGATGTTAGAAATGTGGAAGAGCTCCTATTTGACTATAAGGCAGAAAATCGAGGATTCCGGAAAGGGCCAACGTTGGGAATTCGATAAGGTCAGATTGTTTTCAGAGACTGACTACATGGCCAAGGTTTGTGGAGATTTGCAAGATGTAGCCATTGTGAGTACCTACAATAATATTAGTTCTTTCTGTAAAATTTTATTCTCGAATCACAACTGGAGGAGCATTCAGTAAACTATTGGAAAAAGATGTTTGAAATTGATTGTTTTCTTAGAGGTTCATTGTAATGATATTTTGAATTTATACGAGGGCTGGACTGTATATTTTGAGATACGGAAAATACACGAGGCGTATGATACCAATTAGTTTATTTGTGTTCAAAATGATCTCCATCTAGATTTTATGAGTTCTATCAATGTAAAATTTATTACAATCGCTGTGTTTAACACCGGATTTATAATTTTTGTTTTCATGCATTTACTAAAATTAATATTGTTGGTTCAACGTTGATGAACGATGACCAAGGAGAGGAGTTATAGTTACTGTCGAACACAGTAACCCAATGTCCAAGGAAAGTTGTAAAATTTATTACAGTCGCTGCAGTTAACATAGGACTTATTATTTTTGTCGGTCTTGGTTTCATAGGTTTCATTTTTATTCATAAAAGACTTAAGTTTTTCGCTTGTTCTGCCAGAGTAGCTCAACATATCGATTTTTTTCTTTTAATTTTATTGTAGGTCGAATCTCATTCACAGCTGCTTTAGCCTGGTTTTTCTTCCAAATAGTATTTAATAATATAGGGTTGTAACCATTATGAAAGCTATTTATTTGATTATATTCAGTTCTTTATTCTTATTTTCTAGAGATAAAGGTTTGTTAACTACTCCATGGATACAACTATTAAACGCTGAGATTTTGTGTTGATAAGGATTAAATGATGAGTTATGTATTGTTATATATGTGTGTGATGGTTTATAACGAATTGAGAAAACATGTTTATTATTTTTCTTTTTCTTCTTTTATTACTTTTTATTTCCGTAGTGAATCTCATGTTTAGATATGATGAATTGATAAATCTTTCAAAGAGTTTAATTGTTTATTCATCCCTGTGAAACAAATTAGGATACCGTCCAGGTAGTGGTATCAGTAAAAGCAGTCTTTATTGCGTGAATGATGTATTCTATTTTCTATATTGTTCATAAATATTTCGGCTAATAATGGACTTAACGGATTACCGATAATAAGGCCGTCACCACTTGTGTGAAATACTTGTTATTGAAATGAAAATAGTTTTGATTTAAGCAAACTTTGAACATGATTGAAATGTAATAATTTTTCCATTTTGTCGAGAGAATATTCGGATGGATGCTAGGGATACAAGTTCTTAATATCAAAAGAAGGAAATTTGGCGTTATTAATACTTATATCTCTAATTTTATCGATTAATTCATATGTATTTTTGATGGAAAATCTTGGTTTGAAATTGCAATATTTTATTAGTTATTGGGAAAGTTTGAAAGAAGGTGCTGTTAACCTACTTTGAAAGTACATGCGAGCAACTTGAGTCTCGTATGAATAAAAATAATTGCAATATACCTCTACGAACCAATAGTAATTTAAGCAAATAATAAAAACAATAAAATTAAGCCCTACAAAAATAATAAATTTGGGGTTTACAAGTTGAACTGCAGCGACTGCAATAAATTTTACATTAGTAGGACCTATATAAATTCTAATACCAGAATAACCGAACACATACGAAGTATCTTAAATCAGAAATCGGATTCATATTACGCGAACAGTGTTTTAGAATGTAATCATTCTTTCAATAATTTGAGATCTCACACACAGATAATAGCAATTTAGAACTAGATCTTTGGGAAATGTTAGAGATTATCAAAAAACACTGGAAATATTATCAATGAAAAACAAATTTAAATTCGTCACCCATATTGATTATCTTCAAGGAGCAATTTTAACAATACTTTATTGATTGTCTTTTAGATTTAGTCATTAGTGTATTTGATTATTTCACATATAAATAATTTACCATCATTGTTGCACCTCAAACGCATGAAGAAGCCAACTATGTAGCTTGGATTGTTTCATTTAAATATATCCTTTGTGAATTTTCACAGGCTATGTTCCACTTTTACAATATATTCGGACCGGAACTACGTTCGATCGTAGTGGATCCCCAGCGAATAGACAGCGTGTCCAAGAGGGTGGAAAAGTTGGTGGTACAAATCGAGAATACGGAGTTCGACATCTTCAAGGAGAGTACAAAGGAGAATTGGGACCAGGTTATGGATACGTTCTATAACGAAGTCAAGAAGTTGGATATGGAAGCTGTCAATTTTATAGACCAGAGTTTTAAGATATTGAGGTATTGCAAAAAAACCATAAGTTGACTACTTTTCACGCGCTATTTTGCCATCTAGATTGGGCATTTTTCTGGTAACTGCTGCGTTAAGGTTTAAACTTGATTTGATAAGTCTAAGGGGTTCTTACGCATGCACTTGCTTTGAAATCTAGCTTTTGAGCTTACATCATATATAGGCAACGTCAGGACTACTACCAAATCCAACGGACAAAATAGTTTAGCATGATGCGCTGTCTTCTAAAATTTTGGCGTAGTATATATAGTTATAACTTTTAGCCTCTTTTCTCATCTCTGTTGCATTCTGATTTTCATGACTTTCTGGTTTTTGAATTTCATTTCACCATGTTACAGATCTTCTGAAATTGCGCTGGAGATGTTGATCAAATTCAAGCATATGGAAACTCGCCAAGTGATTTTGGATCGGCTAATGAGCAAATTCGACGTGATCTTGGATCAATTCATGAAAGAAGTGCTAGAAGTTGATAACATATTCACCGTGAGTTCTGTAGTTCATTTATTTTCAAGAATTGAACAACGTGTACAAGTTTTTTAATTCATTTTATTTCGACATTGATTTTCCTAAATAGTAAACAGTGTAGGGAGACCGGGGCGAGTTGTTTTTAACATAATTCTTGAATTATATAATATAACTTCACAAAATATTATTTATATCCTATACTCACGTTTAGTCGTCCATAAGATGGTATGACATATTTAAAAAATGCGGAGAAGTTAGTAGCATTCCTTCAACTAAAAACACTATTTTTTCAATTTGTCCTACATTTGGGGCATTTTGTAACGAAACTTTGGGTAAGTAGTAACAGAATGGTTGATTATCGAAATAAATTTATATATTCATTGAAACAAATAAGTGACAAAACTCACAGAAAGTATCCTTTGGTTCAAGAAAAGGATAAATTATTATTGAATTAAAGAAAACATGAGAGTGAATCTGAATCACAATTTGGGCGTAAAGTACTTATCTTCATAAGAAGAACCACTCTCCTCTTTCAAGGCTTTTCTTTACAGAATCTTTTTCTCTTCCTGTTCCTCCTTTTTCAGTTTCTTCGATTTTGTATCATTTTGATCTGTTTCTAGAGCATCCTTTTCATGGGTATCTACTGATACAGTGGATTTTCTTTCCTTTCTTCCTCTTGATGTTTGAATCGCTTCATTATGGCTACTAGATTGTGATGTACCTACTGGGAAATTTCTTCGCTATTCAGAGGTGTTGAATTTCGAGTTTCAAATGGCTGTACTGCAATTTCAGGACTAGACGCTTGGAATGGACGATCTCTCACTGAAGGAGGAAAGAAAGTAGTCGTCTGTGGAGATATTTCTATTGAAAGAAACTTTGAAACACCTTTGAAACTTTGACACCTCATTATTGGTAGGTGTTAACGATAAACGCAGAGCATCACTCACAGGTGTAAGTTACACCACATGAGTGTGGACGCCTGGGAAGAATTGAGGTGTCTGTTTACTCGCTTCTTGAAGACTGCCACATTGTAGAATGTTGGGAAGATGTTGGACGGAAGCGAGGTATTTCAGCTCCTTGGAGCATCTTCCGTGGAAGTATCTCTAAAACAGAGAAAGATCAGCAACTTGTCTTCTGAGAGCTAGCAGTTGGAGATCGCGGGTGATCTCTGGGTGGTCGATGAGGCGCACAGCCTGTTTTTGCACACTATCCAACATCTGCAACGAATGTTTGGACGCAGATCCCCATACATGGGAACAATATTCCAAAGCAGGTCGAATCTGCGCCGTATAATGAAGCAACAGCTGAGATGATGTGAAGTATCGCTTGGCTTTGAAATGAAAACTAAGCTTAGTTGATGCAGACTTAGCTATTGCCGATACATGTTCATGTCAGCAAAACCCGGAGTTGACTGTTATTTGGAGAAGGTACATCGAATCTTTAGATGCAATTTGTTGGCCTTGCATCGTTAGAGGAGGTTATCTAGCGGGGACCGAAAACGTAGTTGCTTGCGTCTTGCTCGCGTTGAAGCTCACCAGGTTCAACTGACCCCACTCCGATATCTTCTGTAAGTCAGAGTTTAAGTAATTAATTTGTTGATATCTCTGACGCTGATATTTTGCTGCTGTAATCGGCCGCAGACTACTGAAAGGTGAAACCAGGGTATGGGCTTTATAGTTCAGTGAGACTCGTGATTGTCGAGAAGTAGAAGCACAGGTTTTTATCAAGATGGATTCTAAAAAGATGCTCAAATGTTCCACGAAAAAAATATTCATCAGTGGTCATCCACCCTAAACTATTCCCAGCACCAATGCTTCCTGGCGGCCCATCTTTCACGAAATGGCTTTAGCAATTTTTTCCTGGGAATATGAATTGTGGAAGAATATAGTTTCCCAGAGCATTGACCACAACGCATAAATTCCAAATATCGACAGCAGTGAAACTATATTTATCGCGCATATCTGCCAGCTTATCAAAAAATAAAGAGACATTTTGTTGATTGAAATTAGTAGCTCGTTGCAGAGTTGTTGTTTTGGTTCTATAGCTCCTTGTTTATCTTCGGAAATATACCAACCATTGTTCCCCTGCGCATCCATTTCTCTAACCCAAAATTCAGGAACCGTTATTTAGTACCGAAGAGTGCATTCATTAGTTAATTTTCGCACTTTTTTAGTTGTGAGGCCAGTATATATTTTAAGGCATACAAAAGATAGTCAACTAGCTCTTTGATCTGTTCTCTACTAAAAACAAGGTTATTGTAGAAACACCCACACTCTGCAGAGTAATCACTCTCACACATTACACATATTCCCCTTATGAGAAATAAAATGAAAGAAATAGCTTGAGATTTTGCAAGAAACCACATTGATACAGGGTTGATAGCAGGATTTTGGCGCCCTTTAAGGCATTTTGGATCATGTTTTTATTTTTTTAAGGTAGGAGGTAGGTAGGTGCTGGAAGTAAAGCAAAACTGAACTTTAGAAGTCATATTCATTTATATCAAAATGAAACAAACAGAACAAAATCATAACATAATAAATTCTTGTTCACACCCATTTTAAAACATTTACTTAAGAATGGGATGCAGACACGTTAACTCATTGTTTATAAATACTAGAAAATAACCTAAAACTGAAAATCACATTTTTCAGGAAAAATAACAGAAATTTTGCCTAATGTCTATATATATATATATATATATAGTACTACTTTCTACTTATACATAGATATTTTAAAAATATGCAGATATTTCTAATAACAAATACCTAGGGATCTTCGTTTTAAAATCAAAAATGATAGCTAGGTCTAGGTGCAATAGAAAAATGAAAGATAGCTATTGTTGTAGCGATATTTTCCGAGATTTTGCTATTGCAAATTCATTAATTACATCGCTAAAATTTATACCGTCAAAAATTTTTGTTCAATTGCTAATATTGTTAGCCCAGACAATATTTCTTGAATCATTGTCGATCTTAAATAATTTTTAATGATTTTTAACTTTGAAAAAGATCGCTCGCCAGAAGCTACAGATACAGGTAATGTCAAAAGAATTCTTAGTGAAATGCTTACGTTTGGAAAGGTGGAGATTAAATTGTTTTCAAATATATATTGTAAAATACTTAAGGGGTCAGTATCATCAGGTAATGAAAACAACTTTGACGCTTTAATTTCGTTAAACAGATAATTGGAGTCTATATCCTTATTATCCTGATCTGTTAGTCGCTCTTCAAGAATAGAACAATGTTTTAAAAGATCGCTGTCACTTAATTTGAATATGTCGCTAAAAAATCCGCAAATATTATCATACTCATTTAATAAGTCAAATCGTTTTTTTTAGAGAGCTTATAGTTTGATCTATAATTTTTAAGAAAAAAATAATTTCAAAGGCGGTTTTTGGATCATGAGGGGTCTCATCTTGGTGTTCATAGTCAAACAGTTTTGATTTAAATTTCCTCCTAACCGTTGGTAATGGTGGAAAGTCTTCTTCGATTTCGAGAAAAGATGCTACTTCTTTCGCTTGCACAAGAATTTCTTGAAATGATTCTTCAGATCTATATTGCTGGAAGTGATCAACTAAATTTTTTAGGTAGGTTTGGCATACTTTTATATTAATTGTAGCACTTTGCATTTGTTTGCTGACAATATTTATATGAAATAAAACGTCATGCCAAATAATAATTCCACAAATAAATTGAAAATTTTGTACAGACGTTAAGAGGGAACTCGCTTTATGTCTTGCATCAATGTGAAAGGAATTATCTTCAGCCACTTCTAGAAGACTTTCGCAAACCTTAATGAAATAAACTTTAAGGGGCTTTATTGCATCAATTCTGCTGGATCATCTTGTCGCACTTAGAGGCTTTAAACTTAACCGAATCAAATACAATGAATGTCTGGTAGCCTATGTCGGACAAACAGGGAGAAATTTTTAAGCTAGATTCAAGGAACATATTTCCTCAGATAAAAATTCTCCAATATTTGAACACATAGAATCAACTAACCACTCGATATCATTGAACAATCTTAAAATCCTTCATAAATGTAACAAAGGGGGAAAGATGAATTTGTTGGAAAGTTTGGAGATTAACAAATTATGTAAAAACCCACAATTTACTACCCTCAACAGCCAACTAGAGCATAATGGATCCCCACTACTCAATATTTAGGCTAAATTTCATTCTGTACGTGTACTTGCCTACTCATGTATTATATTGTTATTCACTTGAAAATGACCATAGTCACCGGTCGTGATTATTGAATAAATTGTGGAAAAGTGACAAAAGTGGCTCATTTCTTTTTACTTTAAAGATGAATTTCCATGAAACAAATAAATCATCAATACTATCAAGTTCGACATGTTCTTCCAAAATGTCTGTAACGTACTTTCCTGTACCTGCGGATCATTCTGGAAACAGTTTTATGGGACACCTTATGCTTTGGTCCTATTCTTGTATAAGTCCAACATAGGTCATCTAATTCCACTGCTTCAGAGCATTCTACTTGTGTCCAATTTACTAGATTGTGATGTACCTAGCTGAGAAATTGCTTTGTTATTCCAAGGTATTGAATTTCGAGTTTCAAATGGGTGTACTGTAATTTCTGGACTGGATTGGTGATTGGCGTTGCATTATTACCGAAAATTAAAATTGTTAAAAAGAACAAACGTTACTCGCAGAAATTAATCAACTGCTTTTATCAATATGTGGTGGTTTGTTGCAAAATCTTAATTTATTTCTTTCGTTTTATTTCTCATGAGAGGAACATTTGCGCCAAGAAAATATCGAATTTTGAAAGAACGTGTTTAATAATGAGTCACCTATCAAAAGAGAAATTTGAAATATTGAAATTGTACGTTAATTTCCTGGCGCAGTGCACACCAAGCGATTCCTGTTATATTCAACGGTATTTATTCTCACATAGCATGTTCTTGAATTAAGATTTCTAGAAAGGGTTCACATGAAAGCACGACTCGTCAGTCCATAGTATGATATTGATGAAATTTTCATTATCTTTGATGGAATGGAGAATCCTTCTGCAAAATTCTAATCTTACGAATTCATCCCCTTCAGGTAGGCCCTCTACCGGTTAGGCAGATGAAAATCATGCCTATTATCTTTCTTTAGAACTCGAGGAATTTCTTATTTCGGTTTACTTACGAGAACTTGTGCAGCTGTTTCTTTTATGATGTTGGTTGAATTGATTTTATCTGATCTATTTATTATGAGTCCGTTTACTACAATTCTCTTTTTTTTCACTGAAGAAGAAATATTTCTTTTCCTCTCAGAGAAACCGACGTCATCCGATACTATGCCGAAACTTTCCGCCCAAAGGAGGTTCGATTTACTGGGTCCGGCTTATGTTTTACAAACTCAAGAAGATGGTGATGAAATTCCAAAGCGTGCCCGAGCTGATGACTTCGAGAATCAAGGAGGACGCTTTTCGGAGTTACTTGAAGGTCAGTAAGGCCCTGATGGCTTTCGAACAGAGCAAATTCGATCAGTGGAAAGAGGATTGCGCCAATTCGGTGGACAGGGCCATGCAGATGGATATTTTGAAGGTGTCCAGTCTCTTGTTCAAGAAGGGCGTAGACGACGGTGAGTTGTGTTTCTCTGAATTTATAATTACAATTTGAATGATATGTCTCGTGCAGAGATGTCACCAAATCAAGGGAGAAGTTATGATTTTGTTTTAACATTATAAAATGCCGAAAACAGTAAATAAAAAGTTAAAAATAAAAGATATCTTTATTCGCATCGATGGATCTTTAGTTTAAGTGGAGGAAAAACAGTTCGAGATTCTTCGCCATAAAAAAATCGAAATCGTAATATTTTGGTTTGTTTCTTTTAGATTTGAAGATGGAAGAGGTCAAGACCAAGTCTTCAAAGCAGAGTACGAAGATTCCCAGACCAAGCTGGGTTCAAAGCTCAGCTTCCGCACCCAAAGGTAATAGTTTTTTATTTATTATAAGTTAATATATAATACAGTTTTTATCTTTAATGAAGGTTTAAAATTTTCTGTGGTTGCTTCAACGCTGAAATGGCTCATGTCCGCTAAAACGACAAATATGCTCATGGACAAGATGAAATCGTTGAAGAGTTTGACCTGGCACGAAGTGATGGGCGACAACATAATGGTCGAGCAGAATTTAGAGTTTTCCTTGAATTTCGACTGGGAACTCTTCAACTACATTCGGGAAGGTTGCTTTATGGAATATTTTGGTTATATTTTGCCCACGGACATCCGAATGGTTGCCATCCAGAAGGAGAGACTTCAGATCGATGTTCAAGCTATTATGGACATGCTTGAGGCTTACAACGAGGTCACATCTAAACTGACTTCACCACAGGTGAACTATTTTTTCATGAATATTATAGACTTTCAATCATAACTTCTACATTTTTCAGATGAATTTGCTTAAAGAAGAACTAAAAGAAGTGGAACTGTACATCCAACAGGGACTGAGCAGGATCAACTGGAGATCACTGGGCATAACAGACTACTCCAAAAACTGCATCGCCAAGATCAACAACCTCAAAACCTTGTTTTCTCAAATCGAGTACATCGAATCGGATATCGAGAAACGGATAAAAAAATTGGGCAACTTCAATCTGTTCGACTACGTCACAGAGGAGGAAAGCGCGATACGGCTCCCTTGCAGACAATTTTTCAGCTCAGTTGTCGAATTGCGTACGGAACGATTGAACGAAATGATCCACATCTATGAGACCTTCGGTCCCATTCTGATAAAGGTCGAATATCTAGTTCTGAAGACTAACACGGGAATGGCGTCACAGATGGTCGCCTATTATCGTTACTGGGAAAACGAGATCTTCCAAACTCTGATAACGATGATTGTGAGAAACTTGGAAACGTTCATCGCTAAGCTATCGGCGAAGAATCTCTTGTTTCAAGTGGATTCGGTGGTGCAACTGCCGGAGGTCCTTTTGTATCCCACTGCGCCGGAAGTTTACAATAACATCGTTAGGAACGCCAAAGATTTTTTAGATACGTTGAAATCGTTCACGCGATGGATGGATGGAATGTGTAAACCTTGCAGGCCAATAAAGATCTCGAAGATGGAGGAGTTCACTTATACTTTTTACGACGACGTCGTTAAAATACCCGACATCAACGATCTAGTGTTGAAATTGCAAGAAACTTGCCACAAGAGCATATATCAAGTACATAAATATGTACAGAAGTGGAGGAGGTACAAGAGTTTGTGGAATTTCGATAAAGAGGTTACCTGCGCGTCTTGGGTGGAAAAACATAATCTACTCGAAGACTTTGACGATAAATTCAGTTTTTACCACAACATAAAGCTGAAAATGGACGAACAAGAACAACTTATACCGATAGGTTCAATACAATTGAATCTACAACCTCTTTTGGTTGAAATCAAGAAGCACACGTTGGAGTGGAAGATGATTCTGGGCAGACAGCTCGAAGAGAGAACATATGCGGACATGGAAGAATTGAGGAATACCATCACGGACCTCCGAGTGATCGTTAACCAACATATCAAAGGTCTCGATAAATTCAAGGCTGTCATGCAAGCCATCGGTACCATTTCAAAGAAAAACCTACACGCCGAATTGGAATATCTGAACTACCAAGAAACTTACGGCACGTTAAAACAACACTCGTTACCCTACGATCCGGAACATGAGGAATTAGCGTATCAGTTAGAGAGAGACTGGAAATCGCTGTTTATCTCAGCGTTGTACAGGGAGCAAAAACTAGAAACAACAAAAGATAGATTCGCTCTCATCACTCTGAACCAAATCAACGATTTCTGCAACATATTGGCTGATTTCGTGAGGAGGTTCGAGGAAGAAGGACCTGGTTCAGTTGGTGAGGATCTGGACAGAGGTGTGAACCTCATGGAGGAGTACGAAAGACTCTTTTCTGAGTTTGAAGAGAGGCGGCAGGAGTTGCTTCAAGCCGAAATGCTGTTCGACATACCGCTGGCAGATTATAGCGATTATCTCAAAGCTAGAGAAAGCTTTGACGGTATGGAATTACTCTACAGAATATATAAAAATCAAAAACACGCCAGAGAGGTTTGGGGTAAAACTTTATGGGCTAATCTGAACCCTCAAGCTCTCGTGGACGGTATGGAGAACTTCGTTAAGGATTTCAAGAAGTTACCAAGGGTTGTTAAGAACTTGCCGGTGGGCGTCACGCTAGATAACAAAATGAAAACGTTTAAGAACAGCGTACCCCTGATGGTTTCCTTGAAGAACGAAGCTTTAAGAGAAAGACATTGGAAAAAATTGATGCTTAAAACGGGAATCGAGTTCGATATGGCTCCGGACAGGTTCACCCTGGACAATATGTTTTCCATGGAGCTTCACAGGTACCAGGATATTGCCGAAGAGATAATTACGAACGCCATCAAAGAATTAGCGATCGAGAAGGGAGTTAAAGAGATCGTGGAGACGTGGGCCTCCATGGCGTTCATTATTATTAAGCATTCGAAAGGTAATGAAGATAGGGGATTCCTCCTCGGTCCTGTAGATGAAATAATGCAAGTGCTCGAGGATAACTCCATGAATCTGCAGAGCATGGCCGGTTCCCAATTTGTCGGACCTTTTCTACCGGTGGTTCAGAAATGGGAAAAGAACTTATCCACCATTGGCGAAGTAATAGACGAGTGGCTGCAGGTTCAGAGAAAGTGGTTGTATCTGGAAGGTATTTTCATCGGCGGAGATATCAGAGTGCAGTTGCCAGACGAAGCAAAGAAGTTTGACGATATCGATAAGGCTTTCAAGAAGATAATGATGGAATCTGCGAAGAGACCTTTGGTTTGCGACTGTTGTTTGGCGTCTGGGCGTTTGGCAGAGTTTCAGATGCTAAGTTTAGGTCTCGATAAGTGCCAGAAATCCCTGAACGATTATTTGGATTCGAAACGAAGACGTTTTCCGAGGTTCTATTTCATTTCTACTGAGGAATTGTTGTCGATACTCGGTAGCAGCGATCCTTACTGCGTACAAGATCACATGATAAAAATGTTTGATAACATCAAGTCCTTAAGAATAGCACCGGATAATCAGGATAGGCTGGTGGCGAGCGCCATGATATCCGCCGAAGGCGAAGTCATGGAGTTTAGAACGGCGGTATTCGTCGCCGGAAAGGTTGAAGATTGGATGAACGACGTGCTGTGGGAGATGAGGAGATCAAATCGGTACATAACCAAAGCGGGAATATATTACTACGGCAAAATCAGAAGACCGCGTTGCGAATGGATGCTGGACTTTTTAGGCATGGTCTGTTTGGCCGGAAGTCAAGTTTGGTGGACTGCGGAAGTTGAAAATGTCTTCGTGAAGATCAAAAAGGGAAATAAGAGAGCTATGAAGGAGTACTTGAACCAATTAAATTCTCAACTAGATGAGATAGTAGTCAGCGTGCGCGCGGATCTAACCCCGAATACTAGATCGAAAATGAAAACTATAGCTATTATCGAAGTACATGCGAGGGATATCATAGAAGGTTTTGTAAGAGATAGCGTTACAGACGCTCAGGAGTTCGAGTGGGAAAGCCAACTCAAATTCTACTGGGTGAACCATTTGGATAATCTCTACGTTAACCAATGTACTGGTTCCTTCGAATACGGTTACGAATATATGGGACTGAACGGAAGATTGGTAATTACAGCCTTAACTGATCGCATATACCTTACGATTACGCAAGCGCTGATAATGCATATGGGCGGAGCTCCTGCTGGACCTGCTGGAACCGGAAAAACGGAAACAACCAAAGATCTCGCCAAGGCTATGGCCTTGTTGTGTATCGTGACGAACTGCGGCGAAGGTATGGACTTCAAAGCGATAGGTACCACCCTAGCAGGCTTGGTACAGTGCGGTGCTTGGGGTTGTTTCGACGAATTCAACAGAATCGACATTTCCGTGTTATCCGTGATTTCGACGCAGTTACAGACCATCAGAAGCGCACTGATGAACCGCGTGGACAAATTTATGTTTGAGGGCGCCGATATTACTCTGGATCCCAAAGTAGGCATTTTTATCACTATGAATCCGGGTTACGCCGGACGGACGGAACTACCGGAATCTGTGAAGGCTCTCTTTAGACCTGTAGTGTGTATAGTCCCCGACATGGAGATGATTTGTCTCATTTCCTTGTTTTCCGATGGATTTCTAGAGGCGAAAGTGCTGGCTAAGAAGATGACGGTGCTGTATAAACTAGCGAGGGAACAATTGTCTAAACAGTTCCACTACGATTGGGGTCTAAGGGCCTTGAACGCAGTTCTTAGAATGGCGGGTGTGCTCAAAAGGGCGTCGCCGGACATCAAAGAAGCGTTGGTACTTATGAGGGCTCTTCGGGATATGAATCATCCAAAGTTTGTTTTTGATGATGTACCTTTATTCTTGGGGCTTATTAGGGATTTATTCCCAGGAATGGACTGTCCCAGAGTTGGTTATCCAGATTTTAATGCAGCTGTAGAAACGGCTTTATCGAGAAAACAATATATTATATTACCCTATCAAGTTGACAAAGTGGTACAATTTTATGAAACCATGATGACCAGACATTCAACGATGCTTGTTGGACCTACCGGAGGTGGAAAATCCGTTGTTATACATACTCTAGCTGATGCGCAAACCCTTATGGGTTTACCAACGAAAATCTATACTTTGAACCCTAAAGCATGTTCGGTTATCGAGTTGTATGGCATTTTGGACCCCGCCACGAGAGACTGGGTGGACGGGCTTCTCTCTAACATATTCAGAGAAATGAATAAACCCACCGAGAAACAGGAGAGAAGATACATCCTTTTCGACGGAGACGTAGACGCGCTCTGGATCGAAAACATGAATTCTGTCATGGACGATAACAAACTTCTCACGCTAGCGAACGGTGAACGAATACGCCTTCAGACTCCAATATGCGCCCTCTTGTTCGAAGTGGGAGACCTTCAATACGCTTCACCTGCTACCGTATCCAGAGCAGGTATGGTTTATGTCGACCCTAAAAATTTAGGGTACCAACCGTATTGGGATAAATGGGTGAAGACCAGGACTCATCCCCCTGATTTCGAGGCTTTTCAAGAATTATACGAGAGGTATATTCCGGAATTACTGTTGTATGTTATTGAGGGCACGCTGGCGAACCGGCAGGTGCCACCTTTGAAAACAGTCATACCTCAAACGGGCCTGAATATGATCACGCAGTTTTGTTTTGTCATCGACGCTATCTTGCCGCAGCCAGCCGAAGATACGAGAGATCCGGAAGAACCAGCCGATACCGACGAAATCGAAGCCGTGTTCGTCACGGCTCTGTACAATTCTGTTGGTGCGGCGTTGTTACTCGACGGTAGGAAGGATTTCGACGAATTCATGAAGGGTTTATGTTCAATGCTGAAAGGGGAAGATACAAAGGAAGAACCATGCGATATCAGGAAAATGCCGACTATGTTTCCCACGTTTTACGATTATTTCCTGGATTTGGAGCGGAGAAAATGGATAGCGTGGGATTGGTTGGTACCAGAATATATCCATGACCCTCAACGTCGTTTTGCTGAGATTTTAGTTCCTACAGTGGACACTGTGAGAACTACGTACGCCTTAAAGTTGATGAACCGCGTCAAGAGACCGATTATACTCATAGGCGAAACTGGTACTTCCAAAACTGCCATTATTCAAGACTTCTTGAGGAACTTGGATCCCGAACTGTACATTTTGATGAATATAAACTTCTCTTCGCGTACTACCTCTTTGGACGTACAAAAGAATTTAGAATCTTCGGTTGAGAAAAGAACAAAGGAAATTTATGGACCGCCTATGGGAAAGAAGCTTATATGTTTCATCGACGATATGAACATGCCCCAAGTGGACTCGTACGGCACTCAACAACCAATAGCATTGCTCAAGCTGTTATTCGAGCTAGGGGGTTTCTACGATAGAGGTAAAGATCTTAACTGGAAATCTCTGAGAGATATATTTTATTTCGCCGCTATGGGGGTAGCTGGGGGAGGAAGAAACGAAGTGGATCCGAGGTTCATGTCCATGTTTACCGTGTATAACCTGATTTTCCCCACGTCGGAAACTTTACATCACATATATAGCTGTATTCTATCCGGGCATTTTTCAACGTTTCCACCCGAAGTACAAATTGCAGATAAATTGATAGGCATGACCATTAACTTGTACAACTTGTTAATCGTACAATTGCCTCCAACGCCCAAGAAATTTCACTACATTTTCAACATGAGAGATCTCTCGAGGATTGTGTCTGGAATGTGCATGACACGACCCCATCTGTACGCGAACGTTCCTCAGATGGTGAGGGTATGGAGAAACGAATTTACAAGAGTCATATGCGACAGACTGATCAACGAGAAAGATCAAGAACTCATGAGGAACTCTCTGATCAAACAAATACAAAACGAGTTCCCCCCTCCTGTTAAAGAAGCTCCAGTCGTGCCGGAAGAAGAAGAGGACGAAGATTTTGTATTCGTTCCAGACGAAGACAAACCCGAAGAAGAAGAACAGATAGATGTTACGGAATACGCCATGCGAGATCCCCTGCTTTACGGCGACTACAGAAATGCCGTAAACGAAGATGAACCGAGATATTACGAGGATTTACTTGATTATGAAGCTATATATTTTCTTTTTCAAGAGATTCACGAGGAGTATAACGAGGTCAAGGAG
Source organism: Cryptolaemus montrouzieri (assembly GCA_013387265.2). NCBI lineage: Eukaryota > Metazoa > Arthropoda > Insecta > Coleoptera > Coccinellidae > Cryptolaemus > Cryptolaemus montrouzieri. The sequence goes on along the minus strand of JABFTP020000185.1, from coordinate 99,280,354 downwards.
AAGCTTCCCATAGTATTGTTCGATGATGCTTTGGAACACTTAACGAGGATCCATAGAAGTTTGAGATTACAAAAAGGTCATGTGATGATTGTTGGAGTGGGGGGCAGTGGTAAGTTAAGTCTGACGAAGCTTGCTGCCTTCACGGCCGGTTGTGAATTGTTTACGATAACGCTTTGTAGAGGATACAACGAAACTATGTTCAAGGAAGATCTCAAACTTCTGTACAATCAACTTGGCGTGGACAACAAACCAAGCGTTTTCTTTTTTGCGGCAGCACAAGTTGTTGAAGAGGGATTTCTGGAATTTATAAACAACATCCTCATGATTGGAATAGTTCCATCGCTCTTTTCAGATGAAGATAAGGATGCCATTATTGGAAACTGCAGGAACGCGGCAACTAAAGCCGGTTATGGCGTTGCTAAAGATAATGTTTGGCAGTACTTTGTCAATACTTGCAATGATAATTTGCACGTGGTCCTTTCTATGTCACCGGAAGGGGATATTTTGAGTAAGCGCTGCAGGAATTTTCCAGGTCTTGTTAATAACACCACGATCGATTGGGTGTTTCCTTGGCCCGATCAAGCGTTGTTTGCGGTAGCTTCGGTATTTTTGAAAGAGAACCCCAAGATACCGGAGGACTTTAGAACTACCATAATTGACCACGTCGTATTCTCCCACAAAGATATTATGAAATTTACCGTCGACTACGCGTTGAGATTGAGAAGAAAGAATTACGTAACCCCCAAACATTACCTAGATTTCATACAAACCTATCTGAGACTTTTAGATGAGAAAAATGCTTTTATAAAGAGTCAATGCGATCGATTAATGAGCGGTATGGCCAAAATCGAGGAAGCCAGCGGCGAACTGGCTATTTTAAACGAGAGGTTAGAGAAACAAAAAGTGATTGTAACCCAAGCCACACTGGAATGTGAAGCTATGCTCATCGAAATCGACATTGGTACGAGAAAGGCTACCGAGAAGAAAAACGTGGCTTCCGTGCGAAGTGTCGAGATAGAAGAACAAGCGAAAATTATAAGCGTGGAACAAGGAGAAGCGGAAGAAGCTTTAGCAGAAGCTATGCCCGCCTTAATAGCCGCCAGAATAGCTCTGGAAGACTTGGATAAGTCTGATATCACTGAAATTCGTTCCTTTGCGACGCCTCCAGAAGCCGTTCAAGTTGTGTGTGAATGTGTTGCCATAATTAGAGGTTACAAAGAGATTTCCTGGAAGACCGCTAAGGGCATGATGGCAGATCCGAATTTCCTAAAGACTCTCCAAGAAATGGACGTGAATAGCATTACGCAAGCCCAACAAAGAGCCGTTAAAGCTCACATGAAGAAATCCTCGAAACTCAACGATATGGCTTCGATATCTAAAGCCGGTTTCGGATTGCTCAAGTTTGTTTTGGCGGTACTAGATTATTGCGCCGTATATCGCGAGGTTAAACCAAAGAAAGAAAGGGTGGAAGAACTGCAGAAAGAATATGATACCGCCAAGAGAAACCTGGAGAAATTGTACAATGAAATAGCGAAGTTAGAGGCGGATCTCGCAAAGCTAAATGAGAAATATGAGGCGGCGTTGAAGAGGAGACAGGAACTCCAGGAGGAAACGGATATTATGATGAGAAGATTAATTGCTGCAGATAAATTGATAACGGGTTTAAGTTCAGAGAAAGCTCGATGGACCGAAGACTTGAAGGATCTACATTTGGAGAAGGAAAGACTCATCGGGAATTGCTTGCTGTCTTCAGGGTTTCTTGCGTATTGCGGACCTTTCACGTACGAGTTTCGCAGGGACATAGTATACGTCACCTGGCAAGAATCTATAATAGCAAAGGAGATTCCTTTGACTCAACCTTACAGAATTGAATCGAATCTATCCAGCGACGTGGAAGTTAGCGGATGGAATTCGGAAAAATTACCACCCGATGAGCTGTCCGTACAAAACGGGATATTAACATTGAAGAGTTCCAGATTTCCCCTTTGCATCGATCCACAACAGCAAGCTCTGAATTGGATTAAAAGGAGGGAAGAGAAATTCAACTTGAAAATTTTGAGTTTCAGCGACAGCGATTTCTTGAAACACTTGGATATGGCGATTAAGTACGGATCACCGGTGATCTTCCAAGATGTTGATGATTATATCGATCCGGTTGTTATCAATGTTATTTCGAAGAATATTAAAACTGTGGCTGGAAGAGTGTTTGTGATACTGGGCGATAAAGAAGTGGATTGGGATCCGAATTTCAGATTGTACATGACGACCAAGTTTGCGAATCCTCTATTTAATCCTTCGGTGTACGCTATAGCGTCCGTTATTAATTACACTGTGACACTATCCGGGTTGGAGGACCAGTTATTGAGTGTTGTAGTGAGGAATGAGAGGCCGGATTTGGAGGAACAAAGAGAAATGCTGATTTCCGAAACTAGTATTAATAAAAATCTCCTTCAGCAACTCGAAGATTCGTTACTAAGGGAATTATCGACGACTACCGGAAATATGCTGGATAACGTTGAATTGGTGGAGACTCTCGAAAATACGAAAAGTAAAGCCGGCGAGGTTATCGAAAAATTAAAACTGGCTGTGGAAACCAGTAAAGACATAGATCGACTCAGAGACGGTTATAGATCTGTAGCGAAACGTGGTGCTATTTTGTTCTTTGTTATGGCAGATATGGCCGCTGTTAACGCAATGTATCAGTATTCTTTGGGGGCTTATCTAGAAGTGTTTGCATATTCGCTGAGAAAAGCGTTGCCGCATACTGTCTTAGTGAAACGTTTAGGAAACATCATCAATACCCTGACCAAGAACGTGTACGATTACGGTTGCACCGGTATTTTCGAGAAGCACAAGTTGTTATACTCGTTTCAGATGACAGCCAAGTTGGAACAGCACGAGAATAACATCACGCAAGCCGAGTTGGAATTTTTCATTAAAGGGTGTGTCAGTTTGGAGAAGTCGGAACGACAGTGTCCTGCCGCCTTCATATCGTCACAGGTAAATTTAACTGTAACGTCTTTTATGCAGGACGCTTTTCATAGTGGGCTACACAACCGTTTTCGTAACTTAATCCTTTATACACTCGGAGGCAAAATTAGCGGAACACTCGAAAATTTAACCAAATTCGAAGTCCGATATTTTTCCTAATTCTCAACCGATTTAGATGATTTTTTCGGCAAGTTATAGATCGACTCTTCTGCTTTGTAGAAATTATAAGAGAAAACAAAAAAAATTTGAAAAAAATTTTATACGGAGCAAAACTAAAAGTGTTTTGTTTTTGTCAAAAATTCGTAACACCCTGTGGAATTTCGTGGTCCGAGTTGAAACGTACAATATCAAGGTCTGTCAAGACATATCTTCCTACAGTAACGCCCTTCTTGTTTTATGCATTTATCTCTATTTTTACAATAGATATCCAATTTGAAGCGAAAAGTCACAAATTTCAAGAATTTATTTTTAATCTTGCGTAGGTGCATAACATTGGAGGTTAGCCAAAAAATAAAATCAGAATTAGAGAAGCGGAAATCTAACGAAATGAAAATTTTTGAAATTCACTGGCCAATTTCACGCTCCGGGAGAACTCGAAGTACACTGGAAAAATCGTTGATTTTGCACATTTATTTTTGAATTTTTTTGTGACACTCTATAATAATTATCATTCCTGTCGAAAATTGAGAGCAGGTGTGTATCTTGGCGATACACTCGTGAAATGAAGTGAACATGTTGAGAAAAATGGTCATGATGACCCACAAAAAAAACATTTGATTTTAGTAGCGAGTATGACCCCCCCAAGCTCTTATTACAGCGCGCATACGATTTCGCATACTCCCAATGATGTTGTCTATCATCTGTTGAGGTATGTTGTCCCACTCTTCCACCAAAGCCAATGTCAGCTCTTCAACGTTGCCTGGATTCCGTTGTCGAACCCTTCTTCCAAGAATGTCCCAAACGTGTTCGATCGGGTTTAAATCCGGTGACCGCGACGGCCAGTCCATTCGTGTGATCCCAACTTCATTGAGATATTCTATCACTATGCGCGCAGTATGAGGGCCCGCGTTATCGTGCATAAAAAGGAAATTTTCCCCTATGTAAGGAGCAAAAGGCACAACATGGGGCTCCAAGATTTCTGTTATATACCGATGGGCATTAAGTGATCCATTACCAATAATCTCCAGTTCTGTTCGTACTCCCAAGCATATGCCACCCCATATCATAACTGACCCTCCACCGTATTGCTCAGTTCCTGCGAAGTTCGCTTGATTGTACCGTTCCCCTCGATGCCTCCATATTCTATCTCTACCATCCACGAAATTCACACAATATCGGCTCTCATCACTAAATAAAACTCGTCTCCACTGATTGATTGTCCATGCTACATGCTCCCTAGCAAACGCCAATCTTGCTACCCGATGGGCTCTATCGAGTGTTGGTGCTCTTGCTTGCGCGTATGATCTCAGACCAACTTCATTTAATCGTCTTCTGACTGTCCTCACACTGACGTTAATGTTATCCACTGCTTGTAAAAGGTTACGTGCCTGAACAGCAGTAAGACAAGGATTTCTTATGGTTTGATTGACGATGAAACGGTAATGTATAGCGCGGGTTGCCCGATTTCTTCCTTGTCCTCGCCTCCTCACGTACAATCCAGTTTCCCTGTAACGTCGGTAGATTCGATGGATAACCGACGTCGAGACACCCAACATGGTACCGACTGAGCGGTAGGTGCGCCCTTCCTCGATCAATGTAACTGCCCTTGTCACTGAGGTTGGTGGTAAATCTCTCATTCTGAATGAAAAATACCGTTTCGAATCGTAAACAGTAAAAGAATCACAAAACACCGCAACCGATCGAATTTGTATCAAATCAAAGAATGGAAAACTCTCATTCTTCAAACAAGTGCAAATGTGGTCATATACAAAAAAACGTGTGTTGTATTTCATATTTGATAAAAAAAGGTGTGCACATGTGTAAATGAAAAGTTTTATCAATGGTCCCAGAATTCGGTTGTGTATTTTAATACCTACCGACTGTTATCTCCTATGAATTCCTAATTTTCACCAAATTAACCAAATTGTCATCAATAACTAATGCAATTCAAACATAAAAATCGCAAACGACAATTTCGACACGCCTGAGTGATAATAAGAAAATTCCAAATTGATAGACGAATTTTAATGACAATTTCTTGATTCAATGGAATTTCTACAAAATGGTGATTTTCCACTTGAAATTAAATATATTTTGCAAAAATGGAGATGAACGTATGAAACAAGAAGGGCGTTACTGTAGGAAGATGTGTCTTGATAGACCATGATATTGTACGTTTCGACTCGGACCACGAAGTTCCACAGGGTGTTAGAATTTTTGACAAAAAAAACACTTTAGTTTTGCCCCCGTATAAAATTTTTTTCCAATTTTTTTTGTTCTCCCTTATAATTTCTACAAAGCAGAAGAGCAGATCTATAACTTGCCGAACAAATCATCTAAATCGGTTGAGAATTAGGAAAAATATCGAACTTCGAATTTGGTTAAACTTTCGAGTGTTCCGCTAATTTTGCCTCCGAGTGTATATGGAATTTTGATATCGTTTACGTTCTAGATTTCTCACGACAAAACAAACGCCTTTTATAATACAGGGTGTCCACCAAGCTCTGTGGCCAACTTTGAGAGGTGATTCTCGATTGAATTCTAAGACAAAGTAGTGAGAACAGCAGGGTCCGAACATTTTAAATATCGTATTATGCAGAAGGTGACATTTGTATCCACAGTAGAAAGATCAAGAATGTTCAGTTACTTTAAATAGATAAATGAAATTTTTTTCTCGATAAATAATTATCGTTTTGAAACTTGGGATTTCTCGAATTGAAAATGCATTCCTTCATTAATGAATAGGGGAGAGTCGGGTAGCTTCGGCCACATAAGTAAAACTCAGGATTACAAAGGAAAACTGAGAAAAAAGATCTATTTGAATCTATAAAATGAACAAAACATATTCCTCTTAATACTAATGAAATAAGGAATAAAATTTCTCATTTTTATAACTGTAATGAAGTTTAGAAGGCATTGTCAAATATTTGTCACAATCATTTCTGGGACACAAAAAAATATGACTATGTCGATTTGCAAACATCACAATAGTAGAAAGATTACGATCGATTAATGTCCACACATTCTTCATGAGCCCATTTTTTGCATTTGTGACACTGAATCCAGTCTTCATCGAAGGTTTTCCCACAAATGACGCATTCTGTATCATGATTTGTTTCTTCCCTAGTTAAACTCTGGATATTCTCTCTCGATTTCATTTGACTTATTGCTGCTTTTGTTCTATCAGTTGCAGCCTTGGATTTTTTGGCTACAGCCTTGTTTGCTTTTAGTGTATCTTTAAATGGAGAGGATGTCAAACTTTTTTGGTTTTTTCGAGAACGGGCTGCAAGACGCTTCCTTGAGGCGTTAGGGAGAGGCGACAATTTTTGAAGCAATGCATTCAAACTAGGAGATGCAACTGGCTCTGCACTATTTTTCGCAGTAGGTGGCTGCGTGCTGCCACTTGTTGATGGTTGTGATGCAACTGGTGAATGGTTGCTGGATGGAGATAGTTGATGGCTGTTGGATGTCGCTAGCGGATGGCTACAGATCGAAACTTGTGGATGATTTTGATCTTATGCTGGTTGATGGCTGCTCAGAAGTCTCATTCAAAACTGGTTCCTGTTTGATATTGGTCATTGATGATCCAGATCCAAATCAGTAAAAATCTCCCTATTGAATGGATAAATTCCGGTGCATTTGAACTCATTTTGTGCTATTTCTAGTCTAACTGCCTTAGTGAAAGCCGAATTGACAAGGGAAGCGATGTCATACTCTGAAATTCTCGATCCTGGGTTTTGTCTCATCCACATGGCACTAGCTGAACTGAATGCAGACTTGAACGGCTTGAAAAATACCCGGTCTAACGGTTGCACTTTGTGAGATATGTGTGGTGGTGTGCTGAGTATATGGATGTGATTAGCACGAGCAAACTCTATCACTGCCAATTCTTTATGGCTCCCATGTCCATCGAGAATCAGAAGAACAGGGTGTTCCCTCGAAGACTGTGCGTGCTGTTTGAAGTGCTGGAGCCACTTCAGGAATATCTCACCATTCATCCATCCACTTTAATGTGGAATAGCTATGCGATTGATGAGTGGAACTCCACCGGAAAGGTGGAGTTCCACTCATCAATCGACCATCTTCATCCATCCGTTTTCTCGAGAAGATGAAAAGAGGAGGTACAAAGTGACCAGTCACACTCATAGCAAACATCAAGGTGATGTTTCGTCCCCTCTCACCAGATGTCAACTTGCCTACTTGCTTTTTTTCCCTTAGTAGAAATAACTTTCTCATTTTTGTGCACCACCGTTTCATCAGCATTGTAAATTTTCGAAGCTGGAAAACTATATTTTTCCTGAAGCTGGAACAGCTGATCATAAAAACGATCTACTTGAGGTTTAACGAACCCAACGGCTCTCGCGATAATGGTTGACTCTGGAGTTCTGAGAGCAATATCTGGGAATCTTTTCAAAAAGCTGTAGTAAAAATCTTTTCCGGATATTTTTTTTCTCTTGTTGAAACTATAAGGAATTTTTAGTTGCTCTGCGAATTGGAAAGCCAGTTTCAAAAATTCCGCTTTCGTAAGTGGCATCAGCCGATTATCTAGATCGATAACATGTTCATGAAGTTGCAGAGCTTGATCGTTGGAATGTGTGGTCCAATCTCCCCAATTTCGGCTTGAACTCTGTTTCTTCTCTATTACCTATAGCTTTTATTTTATCCTGGAGCGTACTTCTTGGAACACCTTACCGTTCAGCAGCTCTTCTTATAGATAGATTTCTCTCCTGAACACTCCGGATCGCTCTGTTCATGGTATTCTCATCCCAACTTCCTCTAGTTGTTTTGCTCTCTTTGAATTTTGGCATTTTGTGTGAAGATCATCAGAGACATCAGATATTCATTTATTCCTTTCCTATTGCAGTACAAAAGCGACTTTAATATAAAAATAAGCAGACGACTTGACATGACAGAGCAACTTTAATTCATAATTTCACTATTTCATTCATAAAATCTAAAAATTCACCATTTATGAAATGGCCGGGGCTATCCGACAAACAAGTGTCCAATTCTACCCGACCGATTCGATCGATTGTCTATCGCCAATATCAATATGAACAGCTTCAAATATTTAACATATTTTTGAACTATAATGACAACCTTTCTGAATTAGTGAAATGCCATGGTAAGATACTTACATTGTACAGCAAAAACTGAGTTTGAGAAGTGTGCGGCAAAGACAAAAGAATCGACACTAGTATATGATCGTCATGCGTTGTTCACTGAACTGACACGGCTCATAGACTTGCATCAAGTCAATATGTTGCTGTCGTTATTTTGACGTGGCGCCTGTTAAAGTATGTCTGCGGGATTTTCTGGAACTAGCTTTGGCCGGGGGTTCCCGCCGGCCGGGGCTACCCGACTCTCCCCTAATATGATCTATTGAATTTGGGAAACTTTTACTTGGTAAAATTCCATTATCAATAATAAAAAACAAGTACTGTGTTTTAAGGAATTTTACTTAATAATTGCGATTCGTAACGCGTTTCACTACACCGTAGCTTCTTCAGACGAATGAATGTACAGAAAATATAAATATAAATGTTCTTGAGTAATTGAAAGCTTATTCGGTTGCTTCTTCTTAATTGGTTATTTATGACAGGTATATCCAATAAAATTAAGGAATAGATTGCACCCCGAAGAGATTCAATAGAGGCGAAGAGCTTAAATCGACTTGTTCATTGATGAGTCTACCTGAGTGTTTGTATTTATTGATTTCTAAAGTTTCCCAAAGATCTATCTTCCAATATTTATTATCTGTATGCAAAATTTCAAACTGTAGGTCGAAAGAGTGATTATTTTCTAAGAGATGATTCACGTAATTTGAATCTGATTTTTTATTTGAAAAACTGCGTTTATGTTCCGGTATTCTAATATTAAAATTTCTATGAGTTCTAACAATGTAGAAATTATCACAGTCATTGCAATTCAATCTATAAACACCTGATTTATTGTTTTTACCTGGTTTGGTTTTATTATTTTTATATAGTTATAAACAAAAAGATTCGAAAACTGTTTTTAAAAACTATTTTATTTTAAGTCACAACGTACAATACGATAAAGGACTGAACAGTATCAAATCTAATCTTATAATGAATTCAAATGGTTCTACAAGTGTTGAACATAGACACCTGAGAAGATAGTCGATTCCTGGAAGACGGCTATGGGGTCAGCTACCGGGAGTGCTTATCTTTACTCTCTTCTTAGTAAAGCATAACGTAATTCCTCTCCCCTTAGTTTTGAACGTCCTCGTTCAAATTTTCTTCTAGAGTTGGTTTGCTGTCCTTGGATATGTGGATGATTTGCCTCGGATAATAGAGCAGTTCAATGACTCGTTTTCTGTGTCGTATGATTATTGTGAAAATTATTATCATGCAACAAGCTACGGTTACGCTCAAGGAGTAATGGAATAGTTGGGTTAGAGGCTGTAGGTACAGGGGTTGTTCGTTAAGTTCTTTGGCTTCTTTGATGATTTCAGTTGGATAATTTAAGTGTCGTAGGTAGAGATCGATCTTTTTTTCAGATTTGAGGTCGATTTCGCTAATATTTTGCGTAGCAATCTCGAATACTGGAACGGTGTTATCGTAGGAAGATGTACCAATAATTATCCTGCATGGTGAGCTCAACAAACTCGTTCCTTTGACAGAATTTCTGGTCAGCTTTCCTTGACAGTCTTCAAGAATTTCTTGTGGTTCTTGAAAAAGTACTAACAGTTCTTTGTTCTTCAGGACATGGATGATTTCGTATTTGTTTTCTATTTTCACTGTACGGCAGTGTTGAAAAGTTTGGAGATTGCAGTTCTCAGCAAATGTCTTCTGGTAGCAGTAGGATATGGAATCAGAACTGTTTCGACATTCCTCGTTGGTCCATCGGTTTTCATTTTCAAACTTGACGAGATACTTCTTTGGTGGAAGCAAGGCAATATCTTGGTGGTTAGGGATAGGGTATATTCGGAAATAGTTAGCCATAATATTTTGAAAATGGGAATTTTGAGGAGGAAAGTGATTGCTTGATCTGTACCGATTATAGAGATCTTTGCAAACTCTAACACCTTGAACAAATGAATATGATCGATTGAAGATAATTGCTGATATTTGTAAATTTTCTCTAAATAGTTTTGAATTTCTAACGTCTCGTTAACGGTTATAATTTCAAGATTTGCTATTCCATTGAAGGCAAGACTTATTGTTCTTTCTAACATTGATAGTGTATCTAGTAACATTTCTGAATGGAATACTTCATTTTGCAAAAGTATTCTGATTTCTTCTGTTGTTGTCAAGGTTTGAAAAAATCTTCGAGTACTCAAAATATTTTTATTCAATAATTCCAAGTCATCGGAGTATCTTTTAGATAGGTGGTTAGCGAATGAAGTTAACTTATTGATTTTATTTATTTCAGAACTCTTGCTCTTGTGGAGAGCCTCTAGATTTTCGTTTATTGTTTTAAGATCATCATCATCAAGGTTACCGGTAATGAATTTTACACCTGTCCCAAGGAAATTCATCAGTCCTCGTTTTATTCTTTTATAACTTATTTTACCGATCAATTGTTCGATCTTTTGCAAATTCCGATCGAGTTGGAGATAGATTCGATGAGTGAACTTGTCGATGGTGCTGTTTCTCTGAAGTACCCGAGAATTGTAGAGCAAATTTTTATAATTAGCCATCAAATTTGTTGTATTAATGAATGAAAGAAAATTGTGATAATGGTCGAAGAACTTGACTTCGCCTAAGGGTTCTTCGAAGTATCCATTATTTTAATCGGCTCGATGTGAAGGCCCTGGTTCATTTGGATCTGCGACAGTAATATCGGGAGTATTCTGTAAACAAGAAATACCCTTCCTTACTCTCTTTACATGTTTGATGTTTGCAGTGGTCGTGCGTGATTTTTCAGTTTTTCCTATAATTTTACTGTCTTTTTGACATTCAACTGAAATTTTTTCGAAAAGGGGATCAACCTTTCGAGGTCTATTTCTTTCAACAAACACTTCTGTTTGTTCTAAATCGGGAGGATCGTTACGATTTTCGTTACGCTTATTTAAAATTTTCCTAGCTTTCTCTTCATTTTTTGAATAAACTTGATCGAAAAACGGTAAAATTTCTTGTTTTCTTTTCTCATTATAATGTTCATAAACAGTCATGTCTAAGTCAAAATCTATTGGTCTATCGTAAGGTCCGTAAAGTAAATGGAATGGGGAATATCCTGTGGATGAGTGTATTGATTGGTTATAAATAAGGGTGGCGGATATCATTAGATTCGCCGGAATTTCATTCTGATTCTTGAGTTTGAGAATCCTGAGTTTCTCCAGAATTGTAGAGTGAAAACGTTCGATTGGTGAGTTTGAATTTGGATTATTAACTGTTGTAAAGTGTAGGTCGATTTTGTTTAATTTACAGAATTCTATGAGTGTTTTATTTTGGAATTCTTTCCCTGCATCTGAAACAATCTTTTTTGGTAGGTTGTGATGAGAGAAGTAGTGACGTAATTTATTCAAAATTGTGAGACTTGTTCCGTCTTTTACAAGGTATGCTTGTGCATATCTCGAGAAAAGGTCTATAACTGTTAAGAATTTGGAATTTTGAAAAGAAAATGTGTCAATGTGGATGACGTCAAATGGTCTTTTTGCTAAAATTGGTCCCGAAAATTTTGGTTTGTACGGATTTCTCTCATATTTTGATCTGAGGCATAATTCGCAACTATTAATAATTTCGGCTATGGTGTTTTTCATGTTAGGCCAGTAGTATTTTTGTTTCAGATAATTATACGTCTCTGTAATACCATTGTGGGTTTTGTCATGGTAAGTTTTAACCGTGTCTTTTTGATTCTCTGTTAGTGTTACGTCTTTGCAAAATTATTAGAAATTATAAGTTTTACTGCATAGTTGAAATTTGCTTTGCAAAACTGAATGAAAGGTTGGCGTAGATTGTGGTCTATGAAAAAATACCATAAGTTTCGTTCGGTCGAAATATTTCTCTGAACATTTTTGATAAGTCGGTTGTTATTGAATTATTTCTTATGGATACTATGTAGGTGTTTTTATTGAATGGTTTAGTGTACTTTACCTTATATTGTTCGCTAGTATTTAAAATGATTCTATTGGGAAAAGTATTAATTGAAGATTCACTAATTGGGATAGCTTTACCGTTATCTTCTTGGGTTGAATGAAGTGTATCGCAGGAATTTTGGTCGTCTTGGTGAGTGTTGTTTTGATCTTTAGAGTTCTCTAGCTCTTTCAGAATTTCGGAATATTCAGGGTTCTGGATAATATCGTCATTTTGTGATTCTAAAATTCTGTCTAAGTCTTCGTCAGTCAAGATTGGAATTTCTTCGATATTTGGTAGAATAGAGCTGTCGTCTGTATCAGTGGCGTCATTGTTTTCGGTATTATTCACTTCTACACGAGATAAAGCGTCAGCTACTATATTTTCCTTACCTTTCTTGTGTACAATATCGTAGTCAAATTCGTCCAATTTCAATTTCCAACGAATTAACCTAGAATTTGGTTCTTTTAATTTGTAGAGCCATACCAGTGGTTGGTGGTCTGTCTCTAAAGTAAATTTTCTTCCAAAAATATAAGGTCTGAAAAATTTCGTTGTGTCAAGTACTGCTAACAGTTCTTTTCAATTGTCGAGTAATTGCGTTCAGCTGAATTTAAGGTTCGAGAATAGTAGGCAACGGGTCGATCAGATTGTGAAAGAACGCCTCCAATTGCCACGTTTGATGCGTCTGTAGTAACTTTGAAGTCTTTCTCGTAGTCTGCATAAGCTAAAATTGGAGCATTCATCAAAAGTTCTTTACAAAGTTGAAAACTTGAAATATACTCTGGGTCGTCAGAATTTATTTTAGGCCTTTCTTTAAACATTTTGTCATGGGGGAAACTATTTTTGCAAAATTCTGGATAAATCTTCGATAGTAACCTATTAGGCCTAAAAATGATTTAATTTCTTTGACGGTTTTTGGAATGGGGTAATTTTGAATTGCTTTTACTTTAGACGGATTTGGAGCTATGCCTTCGGGTGTTATAACGTGACCTAAAATTCTATGTTTTTACTGAGGAATTCAGATTTGTTAAGCTGAATTTTGAGATTGAAATTTTGAAGTTTTTGAAAAATTAGTTGAAGATGACAGATGTGTTCCTGTAAACTTTTCGAAAATATGACCACGTCGTCCATGTAGACGAAACAGAATTTATGTAGAAATTCTTTCAGGACATTGTCCATCACACGTTGAAAATTGCTTGGACCATTTTTGAGACCATAAGGCATACGTAAATACTGTAATGCCCATTATTGACAGTGAATGCTGTCTTTTCGATTGAATTCTCGTCCATTTCAATCTGGTGAAATCCTGGGCTAGGTCGATTGTCGAAAAGTAACGACTTTTACCTAGATTATCCAAAATCTCGTCTATTCGAGGAAGTGGATATTTATCTTCGATAGTTTTCTCATTTAAGCGGCGATAGTCAATCACCATACGGTATTTTTCTTACCAGATGCGTCGGCCTTTTTAGGTACGATCCAAACCGGTGCACTGTAAGGTGAAATCGATGGTCTTATGATTTTATCGTCTAGTAATTTTTGAACTTGATTTTGAATTTCTAGCTGCATTGTTTTTGGATGGCGAAAAGATTTCACAAAGACTGGTTCTTCGTCTTTAGTACGAATTTTGTGTTTTACCGTATTGCTGAATGAGAGGTCGCAGTTTTCATTATAAAAATATTTCGGAATTTACCACATAATTTCAATATCTTCTGCCTTTCTTCGGAATTCATATGCGCAGTTCTGATATGGTCTGCAATTTTCAGACTCCTGTTGTTTTCTAAGTGTGGTTCTGAAATTTCGGACTCGTAAAATGGTGTGACAGGGATTCTTTCAGAAGAATTGACTTCGATATCAGCAGATTCGTGAGCTGGAGGAATGCAATAGCCGTTTCGAGCGTTAACGATACATTCTGGGACTGTAAAATTTTCATGAAATTTTGTTTCTGGAAAAATAATTTCTCCATGTTCGATGGAAACAGGTACCTTGATACTTGTATTAATTCTTACACGTTGGGGTTCAATTTTGAAATCAGCGAATTCTAGAAAGAATGGAATTTCTAAATTATTTATTTCTAAAATATTTCTTTGATAATCTATTTTTGCACACAATTTTTGTAGGTCATGAGTTCCTAATAGAGCGTCGAAGTTTTTATGCCATTTGACGACGTGAAAGTGGATATCATCAAAATACCAATTTCATGAAGCAAAGGTACTTTCAAGTTATTTTCAGCATAAATTGTATTTCCTAGACTATAAACGTGGAATGGTTTTTGTACATGAATTTTGAGAATTTTTCAAAGGCTGGTTTTGGATTTATGACCGAATTTGTTGCACCTGAATCAATTAAAATTTTGAGATCTACCTGAGGTAAGTAAATGAATGGTAGTTTCGACTTCGTTTTTAGACAGTTCAGATTTATTTCTGTTGGGATTCCGAGGCCGTTGACCGAAAATTTTCATCAGTCTCGTCGTTTCCGTCATAAAGGTTTTCGTCATAAAGATTTTCGTCAAGTAGTTCTTCAAAGTGTTCATTGAAGTCATCGTTTTGAGTTTCGACATTATAGAGTTCTTCAAATTCAAAAGTTCTTTGATGTGGATGTTGTTGTCGTATTATGGTTGATGTCGACATTGGGGTTGGTTGGTATTTCGTTTTTGTAAAACTGGAACCTGGATTTGTTCCAAATACTTTCTTGTTAGTAAGTGGTACCTTCCATGAAGGAAGAGGCTTATTTATGGAATTTGGAAAACCCTGGTTATTGTGAGAATAAGGTTTATTAGTGAAATTTTCTAGATTTATTTTCTGTGATACGAAGCTAGAAGGTTGTTGATTTGCGGAAGAAAAAGAATTTTGTGATTGTTGTACAAATCTAGGGGATTGTTGATTTGTAAATGAAAGAGAATTTTGATTTCGAGGTTGGCGATTCGTCTTGATCATAGATCTGGATAACAGAAAATTTTGTTGAGGTTTCCTATCTGGTTCTTGAGTTCTTCTAATAAACTCACTGAACTCCCACTCTTGTTTTCTATTGTCATAAAACTGACATTTATTTATACAATCTTCGATAGAATTTAGATTGAAATTACTCAAAAAGCTTCTATGTGGTTCTAAAAGACCAATTTGAAAGGTTTTAAGAGCCAATCTCTCCATATCTCGCTTTTTGTATTCAAAAAATACAGGATCTGCTATATTTAGCGTAAGATATTGTATTAAGTCACTGTAACTTTTGAGAATTCTACTATAATATTGCATGTATGTTTCGTTTCTTTTTTGAACGCAATGAGTAAGTGATGAAACTAAAAGATCTTCACTTCTCTGATCACCGTATTTTTGTAAAAGAACACGCCTTATCGAAGGCCAATTTGTAGCGTTTTGGAAAGAAAGAAAGTCTCTTGCTTCGCCTTTGATTTTAGATCTTATGGAAAAATTTACCACATAAACTAAATCTGCATTTAACCTACCCTCTAGGTGCTTACATAAGTTATCGACTTCATTTACAAAATTGAAAGGTTCTCGCCAGGAAAATATTCAGGGATGGATTGTAAAGAAGTTGAATATCATTTCTAGAAAGTGGTTCGAGGTTTGATGTAGTTCCTGAAGGAATAGGTGTTGAGTTTGTCTGACTTTGATTAAGACTCATTTCTGGCAGAGTCTCTTCCTGTATACGTTCGTAATTAATAAGCGAAAATCTAGCTTTCCTCAAGGGATGTGATTTTATTTTTAAATCGGGGGAATTATTTGTTCGAACCTGTGTGGTTCCTAGATTAAGAGTTTCTAAGTCTGCAGCAATTAATTCGATTTCGTTTGAATCTTTAAGATCAGAATCGGACATAAGTGAAAAATAATTCTGATAGGTATGAAACAAGCAATTACTTAATATTAGGAGAGGAACAGAAAAGGACTTACAGCACCAAGATTTGCATCCTAAAGTGAGTGTTCCTCGATGTTATCCTCTGTGGTTGGTTGGAATATCGCACAAAGACTTGAGAGTCACCTGGAGTTCTCCGAACACGGCACTTTGTCTTTTTTCGGTAGATGAAAGAATTTTAAAGTCCGTATTCACTAATGGAACCTTCGAAATCGATTTTCGGGGTCCAGTCGCGATATCCTGTTCGCAGCGCCAGTTATAAACAAAAAGATTCGAAAACTGTTTTTAAAACTATTTTATTTTAAGTCACAACGTACAATACGATAAAGGACTGAACAGTATCAAATCTAATCTTATAATGAATTCAAATGGTTCTACAAGTGTTGAACATAGACACCTGAGAAGATAGTCGATTCCTGGAAGACGGCTATGGGGTCAGCTACCGGGAGTGCTTATCTTTACTCTCTTCTTAGTAAAGCATAACGTAATTATATATTTGCATAAATTATTATTAGTTTGGAAAGCTATGTTGAAATTATTGCCACTCAAGAATGATTTCAGTTTTTCACTTGTAATGCCAACGTAGGTTAAGGTGTTGAATTTTTGTGTCAATTTATCGACAGGGTAAACTTCATTCAATGTGATTCTACTTTGTTTTTTATTTAAAATATTATTTATTAGTTTGGGATTGTAACCCTGGATATACCTGTCATAAATAACCACTTAAGAAGAAGCAACCCAATAAGCTTTCAATTACTCAAGAACATTTATTTTTATATTTTCTGTACATTCATTCGTCTGAAGAAGCTACGGTGTAGTGAAGCGCGTTACGAATCGCAATTATTAAGTAAAATTCCTTAAAACACAGTACTTCTTTTTTATTACAGATATGATCTACGTTTATGGTTTTTGCGATGCAAACATACGCTAGAGAATGCCACTGAAAATTTAAGAACAATTGTGGCGATGAAATACATATTGATTATAATTACTTCTATACAAGAAGGTCGAAATTTTTTTCAATTGACATTATATTTTAAAGTTGTGAAAATTGATTGAAGAAAATAATAAATAAAATCATATTAACCATTACAAGAGTAGCTCAAAATGAACAATATGATAGGCATTGTTGTTTTTAACAAATTCGGCGGCATATAATATAAAAAGAATCCCAATAATCATTAAAAGGGTTGCTCAAAATGACCGCCTCCAACTTGAATGTATTGCTCACATCTACGAAGAAGTGACTGCAGAACAATGTTATGGACATTATCATTTCTAATGCTTTCGGCGCCATTGTTTATCCGTTCTTGTAACTGCTTGAAATTTGTTATCTCTACAATGAAGACGAATTGCTTCCTGTATTCCTATATATAGAAGTCTAAAAGGTTGAGATCCGGTGACCGTGGTGGTCATCTAATTAGGTCTTCCCTTCTAATCCACCTATTTGGAAAATATTTTTTCAGCCATTCAATAATAATCTTCCTCGAAATGATGGAGGTGCATAATGTTGATAATACATATTGTGATTGAAATTTAGCGGAAGATTATCATTTAAATTGAACAATGTGTTCTGTAGAGAATTTGATAAATAATAGCATTCAATATGTTATTCAAATTATGAATGGGCAAAAATCTATTATCACAAAGGCCACCCAAAACGTTCATACAGAACTTCCTCTAGAAGCGTCTTTGCCTAACAGCGTTTGGATTCTGCAGGGCCCATAAATGATCATTGTAGAAATTATTTATACCATATCTTGTGAAGCATGATTCATTAGACCATAAAATATTGGAAATGAAAACTATATTATGTTGCTGCAAAATTCAACGGCGAAATGTGAGTTGATGCTGCTCGTTCCCTGCATGCAGAGCCTGCACTCCATGTCTGTGATAAGTGTGCAGTTCCCGTCTCGCCACACGATTTTTCGAGGCATTTGCAACTGATTTGCAATGCACCGAATACTTATCAAAGGATTTTCTTCAATTTATATGTGGACTTGACCACGACGTACATGTTTTGGCTCGTGTTCGTGTTTCTAGTAAAAATTGTACGAACATGAAGATTCTTTGAGGAAATTTTCGATGGTATTCTATAACATCTTCTCGTGCATTTCCGTCGCAAAAACCGAAAATATAGATCATATCTGCATATTCTTCATTACATTTTCAATTCGGGGAATTTAAGGGTCCAAAATAATTATCTATCGGAAAATATATGCTGACATTCATCTATCAAAAGTAATTCAACTTTCTTGATAAACATTTTACTATGGTTATGAATGTTACCTTCTGTACAACAAAATATGAATTTCAGTTCATCTATTAGTCGAGGAAACGAAGCATTAAACCTACCAATTTTTCCTAGCAAGATCAATCGCTATGAAACTTTTTGCATTCGTTTTGAAAAAGCATCAGAAAAGTTTGTGAACTTAATCGGGAGTGGTAATATGAAAATTGCATTTTCTGCATAGAAGACTAATTCACTTTCGACTAATTTCGAATGGAAATAATACAAAACTCCAGGAGACAAGGTGGACCGTAGGCAGCTGGTAGCTCGAGGACCATCGCCGTTATCATATTCGTGTTCAGCGAACTCGAAAACCCCCGAGTAACAAATTGAAACTCATTTCTGTCGTTATTTTCCGAGTTGCAAATTTTTCATATTATATGCACTTTGGAAAATGGATTTTTCTTATGCAGAAAATGCAATTTTCATATTACCACTCCCGATTAAGTTCACAAACTTTTCTGATGCTTTTTCAAAACGAATGCAAAAAGTTCCATAGCGATTGATCTTGTTAGGGAAAATTGGTAGGTTTAGTGGTTTTTAGTGCTTCGTTTCCCCGACTATACAGGGTGCTTAAACGAAAAGTAAACAGAGGCTATACCTACCAAGATATTAATTTCTGATCAAAACGCAAAAAACAGGTCAATTTTTGTTTCAAGGGGGACATCTTTTGGGGTACAAAACTTGCCTGAAATATCAACCCCCTAAGCGGGGGTTGCAAACATTTTGAATGGGGAAGATGGGTCGAGTGATGACTCAAAAGAAAGGTGGTATCTTTGTCTACATTGCCTTGAACGAATTTCCATTTTTAATTGAAAACTGTAAAAGATACAGGGTGAGCAACTGAAAGATAGGGAAGATTATTTCCCTGAGACTATTCAAGTTTCAGTGAAGTAAAATGGAACAGATCCATGCTGATCAATGGCAGTCATCATCAAGTACCAGCCTCATCTCGAATTTCAACCGCTAGAACACCCTTGAAAATTTGGAAGAGGATAGATGGGTCGAGTGATACCTCGAAAGACAGGTATCATCTTTGTCTGCATCCCTGTGAACGAATTTTCATTTTTGATTGAAAACTGTAGAAGATACAGAGTGAGCTACTGAAATAATAGAGGAGACTATCTATCGCCCTGAGCTATTCAAGTATTAGTGCAAAAAAATGAAACAGATTCATTCTAGATCAAAGGCTGTCATCTTCCGAAACACCATTCACATCTCAAATTTCAACCCCTAGAGCAGGGTACTTGAATAGCTCAGGGCGATAGATAGTCTCCCTATCTTTCAGTTGCTCACCCTGTATCTTTTACAGTTTTCAATTAAAAATGGAAATTCGTTCAAGGCAATGTGGACAAAGATACCAGCTTTCTTTTGAGTCATCAGTCGACCCATCTTCCCTATTCAAAATGTTCAAGGATTGCAACCCCCGCTTAGGGAGTTGATATTTCAGGCAAGTATTGTACCCCAAAAGATGTCCCCCTTGAAACAAAAATTGACATGTTTTTGCGTTTTGATCAGAAATGAATATCTTGGTAGATAAAGCCTCTGTTTAGTTTTCGTTGAAGCACCCTGTATACTGTTGTGATGAAGTTCCAATCATCGCTTACCCAATGCTGTAGCATTGAACATAATATCCCTCAATGATTGCCCAATCTTCAGTAGCGTACTTATGGGGCACAAGATCATTATTATAAAAACTACAGTCAATATTGACATTACTCCGACTTTGACAAATTCTTTTCAATGCCTCGAATAGAAGCACCCTGTATAGTAACACAACACAATCGCTCTCGTATGCTGAAAATTGTGAATCAGGAGCCGTTTGGATCAAATTTTTGAAGCTGAATATCTCAGAATTGAAAAAGGTTAGGACTGTGCTGTTCTCACTAATTTGTCATAGAGCTTGGAGAGGTGATCATTTGAGTCGATGCACGGAATTATCTTTGAAAGTAGGCGGCATCGAGAACAATGGTTCAGATAAAAGTTGTAGGGTTTACAGGGGTCATATTGTGGTGATCTTGAACTTTTGTTCTATTTAATTTCTCAAGGTCAGTCTAGTTATTCAACTGGCACTCGCGAGAGCAGTCAAATTTACGTCCGAATATGTTCTTTTAACGGGTAGAGCTTGTATCAAGCAAGCGTGAGTTGTAAATATTCTGAAAAATACATTCACATCTTTGAAGAAGTTAGCCGTTAGGCGTGAACCATAGTAAAAAAACAAAATACAATATCGAAATTTCATCACCCTTTAGATCCTTGATGAAGCGTTTGCAGGCCTAAGTTCATGAGAAACAGTCATAAAATTGTCCAAAGTATCATCTTATTCCGTTATTACATGATATTAAGGAATACCTTAACAGAGGGTTTACTTTTAGGTAGGCTTCTGCCGCTAGAGAACATGAAAGTGCTGCCGATTGCAGTTTGCCTTTCTATTGAAACAACAATAATATACAATCAAAATGTAACCTGTTCTTAATGATTTGAATTTCCTACTGCAAGAACCAAATAGTTAACTTATAGTTGGAATTATATCAAGGAATCTCTCATGAATAGCGACACCTGGGTCTATGGCTTTTTGTGTTACCCTGGCTTGTAACTACATACCCTGCTCAATTCTTACAAAAAAATCGTTGGTAGAGCGTAAGGTATATTCGGTAGATCACTCACTTTCAGCATTTCCGCGCCCTGTTGGTTATGGCATATGCCACGCCTGTGGTGATACAATGAACTAACGTTTCGACCCCAATATCACACTTAAGACTATTCTCCAGTCTTATCTTATGCAGGTGATATCTGAACTTGCCGTGCCCCATCGCTATCTGTGCCAGGAGCCGTGAATTGGTTCGACTTGCCTTCAAGTACCAACCTTGTCCAGGTTTTAATAGGTGACGTACCCAACACTGCCTTGGACTAACGACAACCTCTAGTTTCAACCAGGGGTCCCTATGTTGTTTCGCTAGCCATTCCCCAAGCTTATCTTAAAACATGCTGAGATACCGATCGCAGACCTTGGGGCTATTAGAGCTATCTTAGCTCCTAGGTTGACCAACCTATTCGCAATCTCATTTCCTCTGATTTCATGTGACCCCGAACCCAGAGGACACAGAAATTATTGTTCACCGATAGATGTTCTACTATCAGATCACCTCAGAAGTAAACCTGTGTGCGCCCAGCCCCCCCAGAGCTCAACTGTCGGAGCAGATCGTGATCCACTCATTAGTTCTACCCAGTTCTGGCAGCCTTTGAGCACAGCCAAGTATCGCCATGATTTCCGACTGAAAAACTATATATATATATATATATATATATATATAAACTATATATATATATATATATATATATATATATATATATATATATATATATATATATATATATGTTTATCTAATGAGAAACTCTTTTCATTACTCCGGAAGCAAACTCCGATACCTGGTCCCTATCTAGGCTTCGAGCCATTCGCGTACCAGATGTACCCTCTACCTGTCACCCATTCTTGTCTGGATGGGATTTTCTTCCCGATATTATTAGCAAAGGGGTACCTCGACGTGGTTCTATCCGAGATCATGAATAGGAGGTGGTCGCTGCTAACAGCTTCAGGAAACATGTTTCGTACCGACCACTAGCGTGCTCTCTTAGCCATTTTATAAGAAGTCAACACTGTCCTGCTAATGATTGTGAGGTGCAAAGGTTCGACCCCAAACAGTGCACCTAGCACCGCAGTAAGGGTGTTTCTTTCCACCATCTGTTCTGAGCCTTTCTAGAGCCAGCTCTGCCGTCTGTTTTTCCACCGTCGTTCACCAAACCAGCGAGCCGTAGGTGAGTAGGTAGCTTCAAGACCACGTGGCGCTGAAGGACGTCCAACATCTTATGAGGGCAGCAGAAAACCAGCTAGTCTGTAATTTATATAATGAACCGATTCTTTCATGCCGAGTATTGATTCAAATAAAATGGGCTCCGAACATAATAATATAGTATGCTTTCTCATAAAAACAACCAGTTCCATCTTTTCTAGGTTAACCCCTCACACCCGAGGACATACACCAGCGTTTCCTTCCTCTCAAAGGAATCTGCAGTGTATTCATACTTCCTTCATTTGCAAAGAATGAAGGAATTCGGTCGCGTAAGCTTGAACATGGACTCCCCTGTCCAGCGTCCTTAATATTCTTACATCAAGAATAACGCGATTTCTTTGAACGGAAACTCTCTCTCGCCTTTAAAGGCTCTTTCAGAATTAATTGCAGTAGTAGTCGAACGGAAATTGTTCGCGCAGATTTAGACACCTTTATTATAACTTATAGTTAATTGTTAAGGACTTGAATTAAATTTTGAAGTATATCATACTTTGTTTATATCTCTTGCAGGGCTGGGAAGACATAATGAAACTTTCTAATGAATTCCCTGTATTTAACACTCTCCCAGACGACATATCTAAAAACGTAGCCGAATGGAAGGAATGGTACGACCTGGACGCCCCCGAAACCGTTCCGTTTCCGAGCAGTTATTCTGAAAAACTCAACGCGTTCCAGACTCTCTTACTCCTTAGATGTTTTCGAGTAGATCGTGTGTTTCGAGCTGTCGGCGATTACATAACGGAAGTTATGGGTGAAGAGTTCATAATGCCGCCAGTCGTCAGTTTCGACAACATCTACGAACAGAGTAACCCAACAACTCCTGTAATATTCATTTTGAGTCCTGGATCGGATCCCACCGCAGAACTCATGAAATTAGCTGACAGATATGGATTTGGTGGGGGAAAGTTTAGATATTTATCGTTGGGTCAAGGTCAGGAACCTATAGCAGTAGGTTTGCTAGATACTGCGATAAGTAGAGGGCAATGGTTGATGTATCAAAATTGTCATTTGCTTTTGGCGTTTATAAGACAACTTGAGAAACATCTGGAGAAGGTCAGTAAGCCACATCCAGATTTTAGATTGTGGTTAACTACAGATCCAGTTAACACGTTTCCCATTGGGATGCTACAAAGGTCTCTCAAGGTAGTAACTGAGCCCCCTAACGGTCTCAAGTTGAACTTGCGCAATACCTACTTCAAAATGAGGGCTCAAACTTTGGAAACATGTTCGCACGGAATGTTTAAACCTTTGGTGTACGTATTAGCCTTTTTCCACGCGGTCGTGCAGGAACGCAGAAAATACGATAAAATTGGGTGGAATATTTGTTACGATTTCAACGAATCAGATTTCAACGTTTGCGTGACCATATTGGACACCTACTTGACGAAAGCTAAGAATTTGAAGGATACCAGGATACCATGGGGTAGCTTGAAGTACTTGATCGGCGAGGTCATGTATGGAGGTAGGGTCATTGACGACTTCGATAGGAGAATAGTGAAGATGTACATGGACGAATATATGGGTGACTTCTTGTTTGATACTTTCCAGCCGTTTCATTTTTATCACGACGAAACAGTGGATTACGTCATACCGCCGAATGGAATCAAAGATGATTATATAGGTGAGGTTAAATAGATAGATACTTTATTTCCTTCAAATGTTCACAAGGAAAGTGAATAAATTCAAAAGAATAAAAATATTCACACAGATTAAAAACTTACACAAACAAACAATTACATAAATACATACAGTACATTACACAATTTGTATCTATATAAAATATGTTTCGAAATTAAAAATCAAATTGTAAAAATTCCTTCATAGAGTAGAAGGCGTGTCCGGAAAACATTGTTTTAACAATTTTCTTGTAGACGATTCTGTTCGCTCCTTCCTAAATCTTCAGAAGCTTGTTACATAATCTAATCCCACTACTTAGAAAACTGTTCTTCGTTTTTTAACGATGTAATGGGATATGCAATTTAGTCTGGTATCGAGTAGATTGATTGTGGATGTCTGTCTGCTTAGTCAGAATCACTTCATCGTTGTAGACATACAGGAGGCATGATGATATTGTGAGTAGCTAATAACTTTTATGTATCTCCCTACAGCTGGTAGTCCTCGTAACTCCACACATTACCCCTAGCGCTCTTTTTATTGTGTCAAAAATATAAGGTGAGCATCAGAAGCCAAATAATCATAATCATGCTAAGCGATTTGCATAATATGTGAGTAATGCTTCATGAGTCCGAAAAACATGTTCTATCCTGTTAATTGTAAAAATTGTACTGGAGAGTTTTTTTCTTAAATTACTTATATGGAATGACCATGATAGAGAGCTATCTAGTTATCTAGCGCGAGTTCTAATAAGAATTCCTGTTTAGGATCATAGTGATATTCAGTTTTTAGAATTAAACTCTGTGATTTTTCTCTATTCAGCATCATCTCGTTTCTTTCAATCTATATCTTTCCTTTTAAATCACACACGAGCATTTTCTTTCATTCTGCTGTTATCCTTTCCAGTACACAGCAAACTTGTGTCGTCCGCGAAGACAAATGATAGAGCTGTTTGGACACCTTTAGGTAGGCCGTTGACATACAGCATGAACAAGATGGGCTGCAATATGGACCCCTAGGGTTCAATGCAGAAATAAAAAATTGTTAATTTATTGGAACGATGACACTGTTTGGACGTTACCGTTATTTTTTCATATTATTTCTTATTTCATGTTAGTTTTCTCGAAGAATCCAAATCAAAACACCCTTGACACCCGTCGAACTGAACTAAATATGCTAGTTCGTGTCAGGTTTTCATTTTATTTGATAATTTTGTTAAAATGTCGAGTTTGTTTACGGTAGGAGAGTATATTGAAACTCAGTGAAGACTTTTATTTGTGGAACAAAAAATATTTAACCTTCCGTAGAATATTAAATATTCCTTCCAAAAAGAGCTGTTTTTCCGATTGACTTTTCTTGATTATCGGATATCTTACTACAGTCAGAGTGGATCGATAAAACAGTTTGTTTAGGGAAGGATATTTAACATTCTACGGAAGGTTGAATATTGTTCTCTGAATGAAAATCTGTTATTCTCCTTTTCGTTCCGAAAATCTCCGTCGTTCTTTATCTCTCTATTATATCATCTATTCTCTGGCTCTTTTTAATATCGCTAATGCTTTCTTTAAGTATTTTCAAGCGCCTAATGGTTTCCACAGAACCTATTATGTTTTTGCAATTGATTGAAAAGGATGTTTACATGAATAATTGTCCCATAAACATTACAAACCAAAACATAAATAATTTTTCTTACAACAATGTTCTTATAGAGCCAACCTGATTTGTTACTGTGGTATTTGTATCAAGGGATTCCTCCATGCACTCAATTACTTCTGTCCTATATTCATAAACTACATTTACTATATGACTCTAGAATTCCACTTGTAGAATCGATCTTTGGCATTATCAATCCTACAACTCTATATGAAAAGGTAAGTGAATAACTGAAGCTAAAGAAAAAAAGTTGGAATTTCAGAAAAATTGCCTAAGAATAGACATACATTAGTATTTTGAGAAACTGCCTCGGCCATAATTAAATTTAATTTGTGCGCAGAGTAATGATCAAAATGAGCTAAGGCATACTTTTTTATATAAGTATATACTCCTCCTCGTTTTCCACTTATTACTGCAGCACAATCGTATGACAGTGCAGTTAATTTATTTAGATTTTTGGTGCGCCTTCATTTGAAATAAGTAAGCTAGGTGCATCTACTCTTTGTTGATGGCTTGTAAAAATCCTCAAAAATGTTCACCATTTGTATATATTGAATTACAATCAGTTTTTCAATTTGAATAAACGTCAGTGGTCAGGATTTGCAGGGTGTTGTTTCATCGTGTCATCTGAGTGCGACATTCAATGTTCCACAAAATATGACATGTATAATTCTTGAAAGTTCGAACCTGTTTCGTAGTTGTCATTAGCAATGTTCTGCCTTTCCTTCCATTATTCATATCCGAAGATTAAATAAAGACAAATTATTAATATTTTCTATTTTGTTATAGCGTTCATCGACGAGCTTCCCCTAACTAATAGTCCAGAAGTGTTTGGATTACACCCCAATGCGGAAATTGGGTATTACACTCAAGCAACTAAAGAAATGTGGAAGATACTCATTGAACTACAACCACAAACCGGTAAGGACATCTTCATCACTCCGTTTCTCTTAAGGGGAGGGTTAGGTACACTTGGACGCTTTTTCAAACGGCTATTTCTATCATACTAACTAGATGATATGAAAAGGTTCACATATAAGCTTTAATATATTCAGAGTATTTGCCTTAATCTCTGACTTTTTTTTTGTAAAAGGGTATCTGTTGAGAAATTTTTTCCGAAAGTGCACCTTTTGAACAGTAGTGGGGTAAATTCAGCCAATGATAAGATATAAATTAGGCGAGCAGCTTTTTTTTCTATCGTTTTTTAAATAGGAAATTGAACTAGTATAAAATCTCGCTCATTAAGGATTTCGTCGCCCAGCACTTTCAATGGGATAATAACAGATTCAATACTTGATCAGAATCATCAAGTATTTCATCAGAATTCGATGATGATGGGTTATATTTTCTGTTGCTTCTCGTCGCTTTCTTCCTATTTTTTTGGTGGTCTCCGAATGGTTTGTTATGTTTTGTTGAATTTTTCTTTTTATTCCTCAATTATTTTTTCCCTCTAACTTATCAACTATCTCTTTCTCTGGTCTGCTTGTGAAAATTCTTGATTTTGTGAAAATAGATTTCTTTTTAGAACCTCTAGGAGCAGCTTTCGGCAAAATTCTTTTATGGAATGATGTTATATCAGAGTTTTCAGAGTGGAGAGCTATTTCATAAGATTCTTTGTTTTTCATCCGGTGAAAAGGAACGCATTAATAACTACAGACCTATATCTATTTTGAGCCATTTCGGTAAAATTCTGGAGTCATGCGTAACAGAACAATTGTTTCATCTATGTAGCTCGAAGTTGCCACAGCACCAACACGGTTACATTAAAGGCAGGTCTGTTCTTACAAATTTGGCACCGTATATTGAATTTTTGTCGAAAGCTCTTGATGAAGGTATACAAGTGGATACAGTTTATACGGATATGGCCAAAGCTTTTGATAATGGAATATGTGGTTCCTCTGCTCAGATGGATAGAGTCTTACTTGAGTAAAACTTGTACGTGGTAGTACATGGAGTATCTTCAGGAACTTTTCGGGTGACTTCTGGAGTCCCGCAGGTGTCACATCTGGGACCCCTCTCATTTGCCTTGTATTTGAATGATATTCATGAATGCTTTCGCTATACCCATCATGAACTATTTGCTGATGATTTGAAAGAATATAAAAAACTTTGCAATACTACTGACCAACAAATGCTTCAGAGTGATTTGAATCGCCTATTTTCTTTTTGTACGTCTCGTTACTTCAAACTCAATGTCAGTAAATGCCAGCATATTACTTTTACGAAAAATACAAGAAGAATAGAAATTTCTTTCTTTTTAGGAGAGCATATTATACCTAGGGTAAATCGTGTTCGAGATTTAGGTGTTATCTTTGATGAAAAGCTGTCATTTTTATATCATATCGATTATATTGTCTCTAAAGCCTATAAAATGCTTTTTGTATTCTTAGAATTACTAAAACTTCTCAAATATTGTATCGTTAAAAGTACTATAACCTCGGTTCGAAGCCACCGAGACTATGCTATATTGATAGAATTGAGAGTGCTGCGCAAATTTCTGAAAAATTTAAATTATAGGTTCAATCAAGATCTTTTAAATATTGATTGTATCGCTGTAACACGAAAGCTTAATATAATTACCTTGGAGCGGAAAAGGGGGCTCTTCGATGGTATCTTCCTTTATAGAATTTTGAACAACAAATTCAACTTTCCCTTGATAGTATATTATTTAACATTTTATGTGTCTAAATATCCGAAGCGTCGAAAGCACTCTTCTACGTTCCTAAGGTTCGAACAGCTCTCTATTATAGCTCTGTCTTTCTAAGAATAATGAGACTGTATAACTGGCACGTGGGTGATATCGATTTGTTCAACGTCGGTTTGTCTTGTTTCAAGAAGAAGATATTTTTATATTTAGTCCATCGCTGGTGCTAATCCTTTTTGCTTATTGTGATATACCTAATAGGTTTTTTTATTTTTCATATTTTAAGTGAAACACGATTAGGCCTGTTATTAGGAATTCCTGTTGGGCCTCCGGTTAAAATAAATAAATAAATAAATCACTTTTTATTCTATGTTACTGATAGAAGTGCTTATATCTATAACTTTGGTGTGTCAGAAAAAAACAAAAGTGTGAGCTCAGGAAATGTAACAGGGGACCCATACTATCTTGTATATGATTCAATAAACGAATGAAAAAACCTGAGGAAAAAACTCGTTTCCCTGTCTCTATTGCACTAGCAATAGCTTGTCTGTTTATGTTGTGTTAGTGTCGTGTGTACATAAAGAGTACCAAAGATTTTTCTGCTTAGTCGCTACATTCTGTCTTGCATTCCATGATTTTCAAAAACAAGGGTGAAAGGAAGGGGGTTTGGGACAGGAATCTGTAACAATGGAAAAAGAAAACCAGCAGAAAAATATTTCAACAATCAAACTTCTTATATGTCTAAACAAATCTAAGAAAAGATTCTGCATAGCAAGCAAGGTCATGAAAGGGACTAAGGAGATAATAAAACGAAATACATAACCTGCGATATTTCCTCAAATTCCATCTCTGTTCGACCGAGAGAGCCCCGATGGCCAGGTTCAGTCTTCCGAGTGATGCCGATTATGATCTATATATGTTTTAGAATCATTATGGACCAAATAATCTGGGTTGACATCTCCCATATATTATTTTTTCGTGGAACTTGTTCAATATAAAGAAAAATTTGCGAAAAAATTCGACAGTCGTTCGAAAAATATACAAATGTCATCACCAACTGTCTGTACCTGATATGATCTTGTTTATTATCCTTGATATCATTGGAAGACTTTTTCTGTTTGTTGAATGGCCATATTCCTGACTTCCTGAACGAGTTGATAATATTTGAAGGAGTCGATGAAAACATATAAGGCACTGCTGATAGGTGCGGAATATTTTCAATTCTAATCGGTTTCACAGAATTCATAACCAAAAAATCATTGAATGATTTTTTGAGTTTGCTCTTGAGTGGACCAAAGATACCAACGCTTAAGAGCTGAATACGGTGCGTATAGCGGGGTGGGAAAGTCAGTAGAACTATACAATTCGCTCTTGAGTATTTAATATGATAGTATGACTCATGGTTATCTAAAATGAGCAAAATTGTATTTTCTTTGCTACATTAGGTATGCATCTGGATATGCTTCAGACTATTGACAAAATATTAGAGTCAATGCACTCATTTTTGAACCAAAGGCGACACTGTCGATAATACTTCCTAAAAGGAAGGTATCTTTGTTTTTCAACCGTGGAAAATAAACAGAGGAGAGATTGAATTGCCAGACGCAGTCACAGTTTTGCACAAAAAGTAAGAAGGGTCCACCTCTCCTGGGATACAATCTGATCAACTTGCTTTTTTCCTGGGGGTGCAATCACCTTAGGTGTTTGAAGAACAGTGCTTATTCCACTTTCGTCCGTATTCAATATCCGATGAGGGGTAAAGTTATATTTTTGTTGACTTGCAATATAATTTTCAAAAATATCTCAACAAAGGATTTATTAAGAGCAGAAGCTCTTGCCAAACTAATGTTTTGCGTATCGCGACATAAACTAACTCATTCAGTCCTTTCCGGACTCTTTTTTTATTCCATGAAGGAGGGGACTTTAAATTCATGTTGGAAGCATATTGAAGTGCCGATACTATACAAGAGCAGTAAGATAGCCCATATTGTATATATTTTCAAATATTATACCAACTGATTCTCTATGGTGAATACTTGGCTAGACCCATATTTTGAAAAATGTTTCTACTTCGTGGAGCCATCTCTCTCGTTTCCAAAATCATCAACCGATACATGACCGAGTCGCATCTTTTGTTTTTTTATATCAACTGAGAAGATGCGGTGCGAAGCGATATGTTGTCCCTTATCACTGCAATAATTTATTCGAAATTAATGCATTGTTCAGGTGTAATTAGTCGGAACACATTTTCCTTACTTCTGGTTGACGAAAATCCTTTGAACCGGATTAACTGCTATAAAAATAATAATCCTGAATTTCATTGGTACAGCTGCTACTGGAGTGGGTATCAGTCGCGAAGAATTCATCGAAAACGTGTCGAACGATGTCCTCAAAAAAATTCCCGAAGAATACGAAATTTGGAAGGTACGGCGAGCTTTCCAGAGGGTAATGTCTCCAACAATAATTGTGTTGCTGCAAGAATTGGAAAGATTCAACAAGTTGATAGCGACCATGCGAAGGACCTTGCAGCAATTGCAGAAAGCTCTTGCAGGTGAAATTGGAATGGATAGCATTTTGGACAACGTTGCTTATTCACTATTTAATGGTCAGCTACCGGAAGCATGGAGAAAACTAACGCCGGCCACTTGTAAGGGCTTAGGAGGTTGGATAGAGCATTTTGAAGCCAGACAAGCACAGTATTTTCAATGGGTAAGTTTTATGAAATAAATAAAACCTTCAGAGCGTTAGATTCACAAGTTTTATGCTCCATCGTAAGAAGTTAAATTTCTCTCTATGTGTCCTTCTAAAAATATCGTATTTGAAGTAAATAAAAATAGTATCGTTAGGAGCAGGAAACTACTATACTTTGAAAAAGTTATTATCACAATTTTGGCTTTATTCATAAGCAACCCATTATTAGCTACACATAGATCACGAGAAACTCTATATCTTATCCCACGTGCTATCTCTAAAAAGTAAATCAGTATCATCAGCGAAAGCTGTAAGTTCGTCAATTCCCGGTAAAAGAGGAAAATCATTAAATAACAGATAAAGAGCAAAGACCCCGATATAATTTCTTGCGGGACTCCTCTTTGAACTAACATTTTTTGGGTGTATCAATCCCATTTACTTGAGATTGATCGCCTAGATAGCTTTTTATTTGTGAGTCCTGTAATAATTATAAAATTCACTCAGAGAGTATGGTACGGAACGCACTCTCGGAGGAAAGCCAAGATCTGTCTTTTGAGAATTTTAAAACAGTGCGTCGGCAATTATATAAACTATAATTAACAGGGGATCAAGGATACCTCCCTGTGGTATTCCCCCCATATACAGCACACGCTCGACGTCATGAATTCTCTGCCCTCTATATTCATCAGAAGTCAGTGTTTTATATTTTTGAGATAATTTTCAACGAGAGCTATTTGGCTCTGATGCCGCAGCAACTATTTTGATGTACATTATCGAAAGAAATCGAGAAATCCAAAAATACTCCAGATTCCAGGCCTCCGTGATACTACGTACTCATCGAAATTGCAGTCTCAATACCCCTTCGGCCCATGTGCTCAGAACGACAGTCCGCAAGTCTTCAAACCCTCCTTATCAATTGTACGGCATCCAAAGCGTCGTGGTGACGATTTACGAGATGAAATGTCCAGGTCTGCTGAGAGTATTAGGGCACAATGGTCTGATACGAAAATCTATTGTCAACGCTGTGAAATATTTAAAATTTGTCAGTATATTATCTATACGACATTTGGACGTAGATGTAACACGCGTTGGGCCATTGATAGCAATGTTTATATTGAAACTTTCCAATTTTAAGACTAAATTCTGAATTCTCCAGCTATATATCGTGTAGCAAATGCTTTGGATAGATCTATGAAAGCTGCCATTCTTAGAGTATTACAGTCATCATGTAAACTAAATTAAAAATTAGATTATTTAGGTATATATATTCTTTTGAAAAGAGAGGATTTACAAAAATTGGAATAATTGTATTTACAATAAATGCTTATATCTATAATTTTAGTATGTGTCAGGAAAACACGAGTGTGAGCTCAGGAAAATGTAACAAGGGAACCATACTTTCTTGAGTATGATTCAATGAACGAGTGAAAAAACCTGAGGAAACAACTCGTCTCCCTGTAGCTATTGCACTAGCAATAGCTTGCCTGTTTATGTTGTTTTAGTGCCGTGTGACATAAAGAGTACCAAAGATTTTTCTGCTCAGCCTCTTCAATTCTTATCTTGCACAACATGATTTCCAGACGAAGACAAGGGTGAAAGGAAGGGTTGGCACAGGAACCTGTAACAATGAAAGAAGAAAACCAGCAGAAAAATATTTCAACAATCATACCTGACTCTCATATATCTAAACACACTTAAATTTAAGAAAAGTGATGCCTATTATGATCTATAGATGTTCTAGAGTCATTATGAACCCAATAATTTGGGTTGACATCTCCCATATATTATTTCTTCGTGGTTTTTGTTTAATTTAAAGAAAAAATTTGCAAAAAAATTTTGACAGTAGATATTAAAAACTGAATTTGGACTGATTGATAGCCCTGTTACTGAGACATACTGGTATATTGTGGCATACTATTTTATTTCACCTACAATCTCCATCCTTCTTGTAAAGGCTATAAGCTTTGTGGGTGAAAGGTTAACTTCTCTTTGATGTTGATAGTATTGAATATGAATTCGAATGTTCCTGCACCCTCAGTGGGTCTGAAAATGCATTAGTTATGGTTGTTTATAGAACACCGAATAGTGACATATTTTTCAACTCTCCGAACGAACTGACAGTGAATGTACAAATAAGAAACAAAGGATTACATTGTGTGGCGATTTCAACATCAACCTTCTGAAAAAATATTAACAAACAAATGAATTCATGGTTATATTGAACTCATTGACTTTTGTATAAACAATTTTTCAGCCCACAAGAGTAACATCTCACTCAACAACTCTAATAGATAGTATTTTCATAAACTGCTTTGAGAATGTTTTCGGCAGGGTCGTCATCTCTGCCTTGTCAGATCATTACGGACAATATCTCTTATAAAAAGGTTACCAAAGAAAACAGAAAAAACATCAACAGAGGGTATTTTCACAGTCAAAAATTAACCATTTTGTTACAATAAACGAGAGTTGGGATAAAATCTATTCTGAAACTGAAATGAGGCATACAAAATACCAAATGTTTCTGAATAAGATGAAGCAAGATTTTGACATTATATTTCCTATTAAAACTATAAACACATGAAAAATTCACAGGTTATGAAGCAGTTTAGAAATAAGAACATCTTGTAAAAATAAACATAAATCCTGTATTGAAAGAACCTTATATTTGATCACTGAAAGTCACTATAAAAATATCTAAGCATACTGAAGAACGTCATGAAAGTAGCTAAACTCAGATTTACATCCGAATACATTTCAAATTCGTCGAATAAAATGAAAGCCACCTGGCAAGTAATTAACAACTACAACAGCCGATATAAAGATTACCAGAATGAAACAGGATTGTTAAACCTCATGGAAATGTCTCACAAAAAGTACTTGTGAACAATATAAATGAATTTTTCATCAATATTTGTGAAAACAGGAAATTGGAAAGAATCTGTCTCATCATAGATTAAACATTTCTGTAAATTCTATATTCATGGAACCCTTGGAATCATGCGAAATTTCAAATATCATTGGGAATCTGAAGTACAAGAAGTCGGTAGGACATGATGAAATACTCATTGTGTAGCTCAACACATTTATGGAAAGCGTCATTGCGGAACCATTGAGTCATATTAGAAATCTAAGTCTGAACCCAGGTATTTTCCAGAAGATCTGAAGATCATTAAAATTAAAGGTATATACAAAAAGGGTGACTACAACGACTTTAATAACTATAGAAATTCTGCCTAATTTCAGCAAAATTTTTGCTCGTAAAGAATATAACATAATTTCTGAAAGCGTTCTCAATCCTGCTGCATTTATACAGTATGAGTTCAGAAAAAGAGAATCAACTGTTTCTGCTGTTTATGAAGCTATTAGTTAAGTAATTCGAGCTTTAAATGATAGAGAAGAAACAGCGGCAATATTTTTCGATCTAAAAAAAGCTTTCAATAGCGTTGATCACGTAAAGTTGTTGGGAAGTTAGAAGCATATGGCATTCGGAGCGCCTGCCTCAGGCTTATTGTGTCATACCTTTCAAGGATGTATCAATATGTATGTGAAGTGGATAAAATGGCGATGATGTTGTTTCTGCTTAAATTGAGATACTTAGAAGTGTACCACACATTCTATTTTGGGGCCTCTTCAGTACATCATTTATGTGAATCATATACCAGAAGAAACAAGAGACGCAATCATCCAGTATAGTGATGTGACATCCTCGATTTTTACAGGCAAGAACATTGAACAACTTAAAGAGAAGGCACAATACAGTATGCACACATTGGAGACTTGGTTTGTTTCAAATAACTTAAAACTCAACTTATGTAAAACTCAATGTCTGTATTTCAAAAATCATAAGTCCGACAGTATCTTTGCATTTTCATATGGAGATATAAGAGTGAAAGAAAATGATGAAGACTTTCATGGGGTCAGCCTCGATTCGACAAGGCATAGAGAATATCTTGCGAGATCTATTGGTAAATACTGTTATGGCTTTAAAGCCTTTCTTCTCCTGTAAAGATTGAAACAATGTTTCAATACTGAGTCGAAAGATTCAGATTGAATCGAGATTGATGTATGGCATCATTTTTTGGAGGAATTCGCAGGAAGTGGAGAGGATTTTTGTCTTGCAGGAGAAATGTATCAACTCGATAATAGATTTGAACTACCGGGAAAGCTGCAGGTAGTACTTCGTCGCCAGGAACGTTTCCACTTGCCTGATTTCTTCATTTATGAATGCTCAAGAGGAATACGCATAACAGTGAGGATCATATATATAACACCAGATAGAATTTCTGATGAAGAAATTTAATGTTAAATTGGGAAATTTTCTTTTAGAGAAAGTCTATTTTAAGGTGCAGGACTCTCTATTTAGTAGTTTCGAAATGGGGCATTTTCTGTTGTTTGTTTTGATAACTGACCTGTATTGTGTTTTTTGTATTGGTTATTTCTGGTTGACCTGTTTTGCATATATATATATATATATATATATATATATATATATATATATATATATATATATATATATATCACTGTGATTGGCAATTAGAACTCTCAGGTCTACCCTGGGTATTGGCAATTAGAACTCTCAGGTCTACCCTGGGTATTGGCAATTGGAACTCTCAGGTCTACCCTGGGTAGTTTGAGTTGGCACTTGCAGTTGCACTCCACTGATGGCAAACCGACAGTGTTTGAGATCTGTGAGGCTCAGCCAGTGCTCCAGTACCTTAAGGTTCAATCACTGGTTATACTTGCGGTCTCCAGGGGAATTCCGGGCCTAGGTCCAGGTCCATTGAATCCCAAGGCAGTTCCTTGGGCGGCCAATGAGTTCGCCTTCACATTGCCAAGAGACTTAGCCAGTGCTCCCGTACCTTCAGGTCCAACCAACAATTATTTTCCATCCTCCTAGAGAATTCCAAGCCTAGACTCAAAAGTTGAGAATTGCATTGCATCAGTTGACTTGCCCTCCAAATTAATTTGCATCACGGAACTTTTTTATGTATTATAATTCTTCTGAACAAATTATATAAATCTTGTTTCACAGAGTTAAGCGATGACCAACAAAGCAATTCGAAATAATGCATAAATATATCAAAAACTGCTGTGAAAACTTGTTGATTGACTCAACTTTAGACTCAATCTGGACTAGAAATCTAGATCACTCAAAAGCTTGTGTTGTGGACACTCATCTGTGTGATACAGAATTCTTCTGTTAGATTTGAAATCACATGAACATCATAGTAGCATGATTGACTACAAAACAAATTCCTTGTCTCAGAGCATTGAAAGATTTATTGTTGATATTTTTGGGGGCTACTGGTCTGATGTCTATAGACTGGAAGATACAAACGAGACTTTCCTTGCCTTTTGCGGTGTTTTGATGCATTGTTTTCATTTTCACTTTCCTCTATAAAAGGAGAGGATGGTGGTAGAATGAATAATATCGTCAGAAGGTCCAGTAAAGAGCTTAGAAATTGTTCATATTGTCGAAGCAATTACCTAACTTCAGAAAATTTTATGTTGACTCAAATATATGTGTCAGGAAAATTCAATGAATTTTTCATAGAAGCGCCAAGAAGCTTGTGAAGCCAAATCTCTGTTCAGCAGCACACCGATAACATCAAAATCATAAATAAATAACACATCTCCGTAAACATTTTGGAGCTCTCTATGAGCTTCAGCTGCCGTTTTCTTCGAATGAAAGAAAAATCAACACTTCCCGCAAATGACGATTATTTGGCACAAAATCAGACATTTTCTCACAACTAAAACTATATGACGCAAAAAAAAAATCACTAATGTGTCACAGTGGTTTGTTTACCATATGTCTAAACTTTGTTCAAGACGTTCTTGATATGTAAAAATCGACAAGCACTTACTGCTGGAGCCATCTGCGCACATAATGGTTTTTATTTTGTTTTAGGAAGACACATATCTAGACCTTTTCCATAATGTGTTGTGACAGTCTAAAGGATATAAAGTGGATATTATTATTATCATTTTCAGTCTTCTACTGGAGAACCTCCTGTTTTATGGATTTCAGGACTCCATATTCCAGAAACTTATTTGGCTGCATTAGTACAAATAGCGTGCAGAGTACATAATTGGCCGTTGGATCGATCTACACTGTATACAAATGTTACACAATTTGTTGAAGCTTCGGAAATCACAATGAGACCACCAACTGTAAGTATGCACCTTGCCTATCATCTCGTAGAGTATCAGAGGCTCTCCTCGGAGGTTACATTAGTATATGGATAACATGTTACAATACATATGCCTTAAGGTATAATCTAGAATAGTAATAACTCTATATATGGAATTCTCGGTTAACATTTGGTGAAACATAAAGAATAAATGATTTACAATAGGTATATACCGAAGTCTGTTTGCTCATTACAAATTGCCTGGTTCCTCCTACGAGTGGTCGTGATTTCCATCATCTCTAAAATGTGCTGCAGCAAAGAATTAGCTTAATGGAAAATTGAAGCATATAATTTTATGCACTATGCGCGGCAGCTCTTGCTTGGTGCCGTCTTTCAGGAGATATTAGCTGATTCAAAAACTATTTTAGAATAAGGGCGCCAAGCCATTTTATTTAATTCAAAAAATGACAAAAAATTAGTTGATCATATTACTTCTAAAAATAATAAGAATATACGAAATATAATTATTTTCATAGAAAAGAATAAATATAACAAAAGGATAATTCGTAGCCAAAAGTAATCACCTTTGTGTACAAAATATTATGTACAATTTTATAATATTTATGAATCCTGTTTTCCACGAAAATTCTGATATACACACCGTACTTATCAACTAATAAATATATACAGATAGAAATTTATGGAATTATGAAAGTGAAGAAATTTTACTCATATAAGTATGAAAAGGTAGGTCATTGATCATTGGTGCTTCTCTTCTTCATGTCAGGGTCAAAATTAAATTGTACGTCACCAAAGAGTCCAAAGAAATTTTGGTGATACTATCCTGCTCTAAGAACACTAAGTAGAAATCCAGGCAGATGAAAAGAACCATAATCTCGTTTATCTCGAAGGAACTGTCACGGATGAACAATGGTTATCTCCAAAACCAATACAAATTAAGTTGATCGGTACTATTATGTACAAAAAGGATTCCAATAACTCTTGGAATGATGAATTCGATATAATCGAATATAATTAGAAGAGAACTCTGCAGCAAGTGCAATGTGCATAAGAATAATTTCACAAAATGGAAGATATAAAATATCCTACCTTATCGATAAGAGTTCTAAGTCAAAATGAATTCCACTCTAGGAAAATTCTCGAAACAATGTTCAATATATAACTTGAACGAAATCAAAGAATGATAAACTCGAGAAGAAATATCGACATTTTATTTGCGATGAAAATCGATCCCCTTACAGGTACACACATCATCGCTTTCTAATCAATTTAAAATAACCACTGAATCTCAGTCTTTCCTAGCGATTTTCTCATTAGAGTCGTTTTTCTTCTTTTTCAAACAATTTCCCCCCTATTGTCAGCTCCACAACTCGGGTTGAAGGAAGGTATGGACTCAATCTCACGATTATGTGTCCAGTCTCTCTTTGTGTATTTTATGTATTCTAATTCAGGGGCGGTTACTGGGCGTGCTACAGTAGTCTAGCTCGGAGCTATCTCACCCCCTCGAACTTTTCAAACTTCTTTACTTCTTATTCTTCCTTCTTTCCTTCATATATTCAGTCATCTTCTCTTACCAGTAACTGTTCTTCCTTAAGGTCTTTTACTACATACTTCTTT
This sequence comes from Cryptolaemus montrouzieri, assembly GCA_013387265.2. Lineage (NCBI taxonomy): Eukaryota > Metazoa > Arthropoda > Insecta > Coleoptera > Coccinellidae > Cryptolaemus > Cryptolaemus montrouzieri. The sequence goes on along the minus strand of JABFTP020000185.1, from coordinate 99,241,784 downwards.
ATAATGACTTGTTTTCTTCATCAAGTGTGGTACACAAGAAATAGACAAATACTGGGGGAATAGGGTAGGAGATACGAAATATTACTTTGCTGGTAGTTCAAATGTAAAGTATGGGTTGAACAATTATCATTTATTGGTTATTGTTTGCAAAGGAAAGAAAAAAGCAAATAAATGAGTACTTGAGAAAAAAGGAGAGAGAAAAAAAATCTATAACTATAATTATAGTTTAATTCCGCTGTGACTGAGGAATTCCATAATTACTTTTATAACCTCTTCCTTCTCAGAGAAAGTTATATCAAAAAGACTTATTGGAGAAACAAGGTATTCACTTAAGTTGTTTTATAATATTTTAAATTGGGCATATTGCTCTGACAGTTGAAGAAGAGACATAAGAGATCGTCTCTGATACCAATTCTATGTAAATGGTATGGGGACAGGTAGTGATCTGATCTGAGCCTCAACATGGTTGTTATATTCTTCCTATTTAGGCTAGATTGAATGAACCATGGTTTTCCTATTATTTTCTTATCACGAATCATATGGCTATACTTCACTCCTTTATTCAGCCCAATATTTTTGAATTCCGTTTTCCATCTATCCCGTATTTCATGAAAAAACGCAGGCCACAGCTCCTTCGGGTCTCCCCTTACAATAGTAGGGTTAGGCATTTGTCTACCTTTGGCAGCTAATTTATCGGCAATTTCGTTATTGGTTATATAAGAATGGCTGGGTACCCACAGGCATGTAGTTTTATATCCCAAGTTTTTCGCTTCTGCAAATTTATTCTTCATCTCTATGGTTAGGATGGTGGTGTTTCCATTTACTAAGTTGTTCTTCAGGATTTCTAAGGCACTACGGGAGTCGGATATAATTAAAGCATATTTAATTTTCCTGATTAATATTTCCGTAATGGCTCTGCCGATCGCATATAATTCCGCCGTGCATATGGACCAGTGATCTGGTAGTCTAGTTTTGATTTTGGGGGACAGGTCTAGACAATACATTCCATATCCTACTAAGGCTGGGTCCATTCATCGGGATGCATCCGTATAGATTGTTGTGAAGTCCTTGAATCTATTATGTAGCCATAAGTGAAAATCAGTCGCATTACTAACAGTATTTTTTGGGAGACCTGAGTCATATACCTGAATGTTATTGATTTTGGCTTGTTCACTGATATTAAAGAGGGGCAGCTGTGGGGCACTGAATATTTTCTTCCTGACAATATATATCTTTTAGAACGCATTCACAAAAGTTGGTATATCCTCCAATGGCCTCCAAAATGATGATGATTAGTCAATCTAAATGTTTTTGAAATGTATTTTATTGCCTGTATTTCCCACCTATATTTTAAGGGAGTGATACCTGCTTCTCGTAATAGAATGTTTATTGGTGTAGATTTCATGAATCCTAAAGCTAACATAATAGCGGCATTCTGGATTCTTTCCAGTCTGAGGTATAAACTCTGAGGGCGAACCCCCTATAATATGGCGCCATAATCCAGGAGGGGAAAGACGATTGTTTTAAATAGAAGGAGTAAGTTCCTGGGGTTTGCTCCCCAGTGCGGCCCACTAAGCGATTTAAAGATAGAAAGTGTCTTGGTAGCTAGCTTTACCTGCTGATGTCTCCACTTGTTCCCGCCACTTGAGTTTCGAGTCGAAGTTAACCCCTAAATACATTATTTTATTTTTCCACGGTAACTGTATCTGATCTATTTGTAATGCTGGTAGTTGGAGGGGTGCTCTAATTCTGGAAAATAGGATAGCCTCAGATTTACTCGGAGATATGTACAAATTTTTGTTTTTGAACCAGGCATTTAAGTTGTTTAGTGTATAATTCATGCAGTTGCTCATATTATTTATATTTGTGCATCTGCACAGTAGCACCAAGTCATCTGCGTATTGTAGGGGGATCACATTGTGTCCGAGGATTTCAGTAGGAAGTACTGAATACAGATTGTATAGGATAGGGCTTAGGACTGATCCCTGGGGTAGACCCAAATTGGCAATCCTCGGTCCCATTACCCGATTGTTGTTGTGCTGTATTGTGGTCTTCCTTGAAGCATCTCGAAAATAAGGTTATTCAGTCTATCCCAGCTATGCTCACAGCAATAACTACTTGTTTGAGTAAGAATGTTTCCTGGATATAGTATGTAAGAAAGGTGAGACCATCCAAAGTGGAATGACCTCTTCTAAACCCAAACATCGGAGCCTTTTGACCTAACTTCTTTTCTATGATTGGTTCGATGCGTTCTTTTATGATAAGTTCCAGGATTTTCATAACGCATTGTATTAGTGCGATAGGTCTATAGCTATTCACTAGATCAGGGGGTTTATTTTGTTTATGGAACAGAAGGATTACGCTTTTCTTCATTTCTACAGGGAATAGTGGATTGGCAAGGTGGTTATTGTAAAGTTCACATAGGGTAAGTTTAGTTGATAGCGGAAGATGAGAAAACAAGCGAAAATCCAGGCCATCCAACCCTGGAGCAGTATTTTTTTTTTGCTTTGAGTAATGCCAGATTTAGTTCGGCCACGGTAAATGTAGGGGCTGAAAGATCATTTTCGATGATATTGGGCGTCATAGGATCTGGTTTAGCCAGATCCATGAGCATGTCTTCCACCACTTGACTTGATGGGGTCACTCCGTTAGCCATGTGACCTCTGTTGAACCTCTTAACTGCTCGCCACGCCCACTTAGAGTTGATGAAATTAAGGTTTTCGCAAAATTCATTGAAAGACTTTTTTTTTGTTTTTGATCAGTCTTACCACACTGGCTCTCATATTGACCGCTTTTATGAAGTTTTTCTGAGAGAAGAATAAACCAGCAAATGTAATATATTTATTAGTGCGGTTCATTCTCGAAATCAACAGCTGACAAAGGAATAGGGATTATTTTGTGAACTAAACAATTCGATATTCTGCGATTGAGAACTTCTGTTATGAATCATTGTCAATTAGTAGGGCTCATAGCTCATTTGCATTTAAAATATACAGAACACCAATTAATTCGGATAGCTTCATTCATAACAAAAGTACTCGATCCCAGAATATCAAATTGAGTGCTTTTCATTCATTTTTCAAAGATAGCTCTCTATTCCTCTGCCAGCTGTTACTTTCGAGAATGAAGAATATTAAATATTAAAATTAATCGCTAAGAACCGAATTCACTTGACATCTTGAAAACAACAAACTTTTCCTGCAGAGTAGTTATTCTCGGCATATTGATAAATCGAATAGAAAATTTCCAATTAATTTTATTCTATAATAATATTAGCTACAAGATATGTTGTAATAGATTGCACAGAAATACAGTTAACACCATTAGTACTATTTACGCCAAACCGGAAGATGTATCGAGAAGAGAATTGAAAAATATAAAACATTCAATATATAAAACAAAATTCTACTGGTTTTTCTGAACATTGTATAGATACAAATCATTTCATAGATTTGGAGAGGATTGAACTTCCAGGTAATAAAGGGAAAAAGTTAGACATTTTAGAGGTGATGGAAATGCTCGTCGGAAGGACCAACCAATTTTTAATGAAGAAACAAGCTTCGGTCAATGTCCTGTTATGAATGCCTTTATATTCAAATAGAACCACTTATTCTATCTTTCAGTATAGTATTACTCTTGATAATGAACTGATAACCCGAAACATATGTTGAGTAGTTTAATTTATTTTTGCGAAACCTTTGCTAAATATTTAAATTATTCATTTAGTAATAGCACTTATTTTTCAGGGAAATTGTTTCGTTCATGGCCTTTTCTTAGAAGGGGCCGGCTGGGATGTAGAAAAAGGTTGTCTAAGAAGATCGCATCCTAAAGTATTAGTAGAAAAACTGCCAGTTCTCAGCGTTATACCTATAGAAGCACATCGACTAAGACTGCAGAACACCCTGAAAACACCAGTGTATACTACATCATTAAGAAGGAACGCAATGGGTGTTGGTTTAGTATTTGAAGCAGATTTATACACCACCGAGCATATGAGCCATTGGATACTGCAAGGTGTTAGTTTAATGTTGAACACAGACTGAATATTTTATAAGATTAAATTAATTTATATTACATGTTCATTTAATTTGTCATGATTCTTCTAGAACATCATTTCCCAACCGGGGGGTGGGGGGATATCGCGTTTGTTTCGAAATGGGTCACAGTCTGACGGTCAGTTAGTCTGTCGCAGTAAGACTTCGAAATATACAAACTATACAAAAGATTCGTTTATCAAAACAATCACAATGTAATAAAACAACATAAAGAATTAACTTCTAGCTTACTTTATTTAGGTGATTAAAATGATTATTGAAGGAAATTATTTTTTTCATTGTCTCTTACTTAAAAGTATTTCTATACTTGGATCATATTTACAAACACTGATAAGTGAATTATTTTCGAGTGATAATCGTCTGTATTTAGATTTTAAAGCCACCATAAATGAGAAAACCTTTTTGTCTAAGTAAAAAGAAGCTAACGGTATCAATGTTTTCAAAGCTTCTGTACTCACGTCGTCGTGCAAGACAAAAATTATATAAATCTTCAAATAAAAATTCTAAAGTTTTATAAGACGATAGTTTAATTAATTGGTTGAGTCTTTGCGCCAATATTTTCATCAAACGGATTCAGAACCCATCTTTTCGATAAATCATTATTGTCATTTGGAAAATGTTCTGGTAACTGAAACTTCTATCCACCTGAATGTCTTTCCATGTTCTACAAGGGGCGGTTTTCTGAGTTTTCTAAATTCTAATTTTTGTAGAGTATAATCAGTTGCAGTAAATGCATCAAAATTTCGTTTTTCATAGCGTATAATCCAAATAATAAGTTTTATGATCAGGCCATTGACTTTATCTGACATACATGTACTATTTTTGTATTATTTGCAAAACATTTTTAATTCATCCGCAATTCAAAAAGCCACACAAGAACTTTTCTACGCGAAAACCATCACACTTCAGTATGGAAAAGCAGTGAATGGTTCTCAGCAGAGTTTGGAAAGCAATCTATAGGGTTGTTCGGAAAGTAATTTCGTTTTATTTTTGTGGAAATGAAAGAAAGTTTTCGTATAATAAACAAATACTTTATTAAATTATATATTGGCCATTCTGGTCCAACACCTTTTGCCATCTTTCTGATTGTAGCATAATTCCACGCTCATAAAATTTTTAGTTTTTGCTGGCAAAAACTGATCGAGCTCGTTTTTGACCTCATTTGAAGTGAAGGTTTTACCGTTCAAAAAATTTTGGAGTGACCGGAAGAAATAATAATCCGATGGTGCCAGGTCTGGAGAATATGGTGGGTGTGGCATTGTATATCATTCAAGCTGTAAAAGCTTCTGGGGAGTGACCAAATTGTGTGAGGTCTCGCGTTGTCTTAGTGAAACACTACACCTGTCCTGTTGATTAGTTCTGGCCTTTTCTGTTGGAGTGCATCATTCAGTTTGTCCAGCTGATGATAGTAGACTTCTGAATTAATCGTTGTGTTATACGTTAGAAGCTCAAAATAAACGATTCCTTTAAAATTCCACCAAACAGACAGCATCAACTTTTTTAGGGTGAATGTCGGCCTTGGAAATGGTTTGAGCCGATTCATCTTTTTTGCTCCATGATCTCTTGCATTTGACGTTGCTGTATACAACCCATTTTCGTACTCAGTGATTTCTCTCTATGTAAACATAGGGAACCCATACATCGAGCTTCGAGGATAATCTCAGTCCTTTCAAATGGTCATAAATGGTTGAATTTGATAAATTTAATCTCAATCCGATCTCACGTGTTGTTATTCGCCCGTTCGCATGAACAAATGCATGTATCGCCTATTTATCAGCTTCAACCGGCCTTCCCGAACGTGGTGCATCTTCGACATAAAAAATGCTGGATCGAAATTTAACGAACCAGTTCTGGCACTAGATTACTGTCAACACACTTACTCCGTACACATCGGTCTTTCTGGCTTGAACAGCATTTTTACCCTTTCTGTAGTAAAACAGTAAGATATGTCGAAAGTGCTGCTTATCGCTGCTCTCTATATTCAAAAGGCACCAACCAAAAGCTACTACGTAGAATGAATTAGAATTTTTCACACATAAGCCTTGCTATATGAGCTCTTTAAGCATATAAAAATTATACGACTTAAGGGGGAAGTTGGGTGCAAAAAATACAATTAAGTCCTCTGTCGGGAAAAACGAAATTACTTTCCGAACAACCCAATAGTTTGCAATGGTCGGCTTTTAACAAAATTAACAATTTCAACAGCTTGTGATAATACATTTTTTAATTGTTATGGCTTTCTCGCCATCAGTACGTACCGCAATGCAGTCTATGTTTCGTTTTGTGTTACATCAATAAATACGTCGTTACTAATAAGTAAAGGCCGTCAAACATATCTGAAGGTTCCACTTCGCTTAGATAGACTTTCTAATAGGTAGCGCAGTGAAGAGCACATATCAATGATTAGTTCATCAAAGGTTTCGGGGAGTGAACATCGTGAAATACACTATGTGCAACAATTATTTGGTATCGCAACTGCTCTGAAATTCCCTATCTCAATTCGTGTCCATCGTTATCCGTTTGAATTTATATCTGAAAATCTTAATGCGGATCGTACTTTACCGATCTTCGGGACATGCGTCCTTTCTATCTCCCTTATTCCGAATACTTTCTATGTTTGTACTTGGTCATACTCCCTAAATTCGCGACAATTTTTCCTACGTTTGTGGGACTGGACTTCACCTGATGCTCGACCAGGAATTGAGTTGCAAACAGCCTATTTTCTTCGATAGATGCCTGGCATTCATATCGAACAAAACAGAAAAATTGCGCCAAGTTCTGTTGGCTCTTCAAACGGAATGGCAAAAAATTCATTTAATTCAACTTTTTTCCATTATTTGGTTGTGAATATCGAAAGCCATTTCATTAATGCGCCCCGAAATTATATCATTTGAAAGGGGTATATTTTTTAATTTTTTGCTTCTACCGGACATAATATTGACTATATCAAAAGCAGCAGGAAAAATGAGTCCTTCCGCAATAGTATGTGGCTTAGATTCCCTCGCGACTAGTAGTGATACTAAGTAGAATGCATGAAGTGCTGCAGTCTCATTAAGGCTTGATTTTTTCATAGCAATTTGTTGATTTTTCAAAAAAAGTGACTTACGCTCGAATATTTCTAACGGTTTACCTTGGAAAGACGGGTGTCTTGTTTCCAGATGCCAGAGTACTTTTGAAGGCTTCATGCTTTCTGCAGATAGGACTTGAAAACAACCAACACATTGTAGCTTGTCATCCAAAGCTATAAATCTATATTTCAAATGTGTCGTAAATTTGTCCATTTTAATTTAACTTTCAGCCGCCTTTTTATTAATATAAATTGAGTGAATGAGATAAGATAGTTGTTGTATGCACTAGCTTCCCTATGTTACTTTCCTAAAAAATAGCAATGTAGCTTTGCCTCACGTCCTTTCGTTTTCATAAGTAAGGCAATTAACATGTCGTAGCGTATGTGCTATGCGATGCTCGAGAGTTGTTGCAAGTACCCCGCTAGTTAAAACCTCGCCTAGATCAGTCGTAAGTTTATAGATTCCCAAATAAGCGGGCTCGATTTACAAGCCCGAAAATTTTTATTACATTTAAATATTTATCATGAGCTGTTTTGCGTTTCAATCGGCTGGGGGCGCCTTGAAAATCTATCATTTATGAAATTACTTATTTTAAATGAAATATTTTAATTGATAAAATACTCAATACCATGATCTGGAAAAAGATGAAAAATTCAAAACTTTTCCTCTTTCAAATGATACAATATCGAGACGTAATAAAATAAAGTAATATGAATTGGTTATTAAACGTATAAATAAGACTTTTTACCCAACATAAAAATGGTTGGGGAGCGATGTTCTAGAACAATAAAATTTGGGAGACGAGACTTCAAGGAGGAATTGTAACATCAGTTTTAGAAAGAAAAGCAAATGAGTCCAAACGTTTTATTCAATAAATAAATATTTCGGTACAAGTACTGATCGAAGGAAAACAGTCACATTAAAAATGCAACTAAGTCTTTGGTCATTTTATGACGAATTTGACATTCCGCACTGTATCAAATTCATCTCATTCATTACTGGAAGAAAAAATTATAATTAATGTACAATATTTTTATGGGGTTGAAAGTTGCAAAAATATGCATTTTAGCTTGATTTTCCTAATATGATCATAGATAAATAGATGGATTCAATTTCTCATCATATTTCACAAGAGAAGTAAGAACTTTGGGATGAGATAATCTCTTCATTATTTCACATTTAGCCAATATGAACAGAAATAATGAAGCATCCCACTTATATAAGATAAATGTTAACAAAGAAACTCTAGCTCTAGAATAACAATATGGTGAAATTTATAAAATCATTTTTAAATATGAAACTATCACAGATATTCTGGTATTCATGGATGGAGTACCACACATTTATCAAAAGGAATGTCGTGCTGGTAAGCTTAAAGATGTAAGTTTAATCGCTATATAGTTGATAACTGCTGTGGGCAATAGCCAACCTATGCTTACGCACCACTGATTTCAACCAGGGTGTTGTCGCCGTGGTTGCTTGCTTGAGTTTAGAACGTTTTACGTTCGTAAAAATAGCATGGATATGACAAAACATAGCTTGAGAGGGTGGTCAATATTCTATATTTCTCCATTAGCCAGTAAAGAAGTTCCCCCCAGTGAGATACCGAATAATGCCAGGCTAAGCTTGTTTCAACCATAAATGCGTGCCATCCGTGTTGAAGCCAAGAACTTCAATGGAATGGCCCACATTGACATACTTCCTTGTTGTGATAGATATAAAAAACTTGAGTGTGGAGGCTGATTGATAGCCCTGCCACTACGATCCTGTACTCTATTGTGGCACACACTTTCAAATTTCACTTACAAGCTCCATCCTTCTTATGAAGGTTATAATTGTGAGTGAATGTTTAATGAGCTCAGTGAGCTCCAGTTTATTAGATCCAAGTTGCTCAAGCCTGACTCTATCAACAGCTGGGTATTCGAACATGATGTCTTCTACCGATTCTATCTCCTCCTTGTATAATCTGTGTGAAGGGTTCTAAAGAAATTCCAACTTATTCAGGTGATTTTTGACAGTGCCTCGTTATCATGGCAATTAGAACTCTGAAGTCTAGCCTGGAGAGTTTAATCCAATCCTTGGCTCTCGCAGTAAAAGATCCACTTATGGTAAGTCGGGAGTGTTTGAGACATGTGAGGCTCAGCCAGAGCTCCTGTACCTTCACGTTCAACCACCTGTTATTTCCTATCATTGCGGTTTGCATGAGAGTTCCGAGCCGACATTCCAGTCCAGTGAATGCCTCGGGCGGCCAATAAATCTGCTTTCTCGTTTCCTTCAATGCCAATTTTAGGCAGAGCGAAATTGCTATAAATCAATTAAGTGCTTTTCTCATGGACCCTTCAGAACTGCTGTCCGAATCTTTATCCAGGATCGTCATGACATATGAAATATATGTAGTAGTTCTAGGTATGATATGCTTAGGATATTAATTTGTTTCAAATCCAACACTAGAAGAACTGTGTGTGGGACTGTTGGCTGGCAGAAAATTTCGGATCCTCGTTGGACAGAGAAGTCGTCTTTGTCGCACTCAATAATGGTGTACCACAAGGATTTGTTTTTGCACCACTATTATTAAATTTACAAGGTTGGTTTTCATTTGTGGAAATGAAAAAAAACATGTTTATGAATCTCAATACACTTCTTTTGAGGTTAGGAAACAAATGGAAGTCGAAGTAAGCCAGATCTGGTGAATGATTGTCCTGGTTATAGAGTATTATTTTCCCTTGCAAAGCAGGTCTTTTAGGTCGAATGTTTGCATCTAGCTGGTCCAGATGAACAAACGGGTTCAGTCCATTCTGTGGTAGTAGTACTAAGCCCAAGTCTAATCCATAGTAAGCAATTGACGCACAAAATAAGTTTCTTTACTTATCACGGGTCAAATGTTTTCGGGAACATTTCACTCGTGAGCGTTTTTGATCCAAAATGCGGCACCCATCTTGCCAATAGCTTTCACAGTTCTAATTTATTCAAGATATGTAACACACAATCAGTGGAAATACCTATAGCCTCAGCAATGTCACACTTGTGGTACATTGAAATTTGATAAAATGATATGATAACATAATCAAAATGAAACGAAGTCAGGAATATCCATTAATAAGAACGTTTTTATTGAAGAGGTCGTTATTTCACTTGATCATAGTTCATTAACAATTCGTATGTCGGGGAAAATTAAGTTAGAATGCCTTGTTTACGCCATATAGTTTTTCCTTAACATACCTTTTTCAGTTAATTTTCTTGGCGTCCTTCACCTCTCCCTCCTTGAGCTGTCCTCGGCCCAAAATCTTAGCCAAACTATCCCAAATTCCTCCAAAGAACAATGCGCATGACAAATTTTCAAAAGGAATAAAAGGATCGTGTATTCCAAGAAGTATTGATGACAGTTTGAAATATACAAAGAATATGACGATTCCGAAGTAAACAAGAGCGTGTGGGGCAGAGATCAGTTCTGTTTTCTTGTCCAGGATGAAGATTATTGATGCCACGAGAGATGCTTTTGTGTAACTGAAATAAGATATTTCATTTTTAATTTAGGTAAATATTGTTTATTGTTTGACAAAGGGAAGTACACAAAGCTCATTGGTTTTATTTAATTATTACTCACAAACTTGGTTGCATGAATTCCATGGCTGTAGGGGTCCAAACTCCTCTGATGAGTCTTTCTATGAGCCTGGTGAATCCGGCCCCGTTACCTTTGAGCGTTCCTATGATGATCATAATTAAGTATGCGTTAGGGTACAATTTGGCTGCGTGTGTTACACCATCGTGAACCTTCTTACATCTGTAGATTTCTTTCATGGCAGAAAAAACAATTTTAACTGGTAAGAACTTGGCAAGTTTGTAACCGATGTCCATCGGGGTGTAGAAAATGACATACCTGAAAAGTTATAATAAAATCAATGTGACCGGTAGTTGACAGATTAAAGGTATGCAGTTAACAACAAGTGAAAAAGAGTTATTAATTGGACACATTAATTGAATTTTTTTCTAAATAGGTGGGACTGGTTGTTCCTTCAAAATTTGATATAAAGGACATCAAACTTGATGCAACATTAGCGTACCACTGCATTCAAAATGACGACTCTTTTCACAGTATTGATAAATTAAAAGTTCCACACCTTGCCCCAAAAGGTAGAAAACTCTTTTACCTAAAATCAGTCGAAATTTTCAAATCACTTTTCAATGACAACTTTCAGATAATGAATGACAAGTGAGATCTATGTAAGTCCTAAATTTTTAATATATTCAAATAATAACTCTCTTTCACTAGTTTTAAAATACAGTCCTAATATCTCATGCTTAATTATCGAATAGTGACGGCTGAATCCATACAGAAGCCAAGAGTATTACTCCAAGAGTGAGTTAGCCACAGTAACTATAGGTACATACGACCTTATGATTGATGCCTTCTAGCTCAGTATATTTGTTGTCTTCTTAACTCACAAAGAGCGCCAACTCAGTGAAACAAGGTATTTAAACAAAATACAAAACAAGGTAAGACACTCATACAAGAGATCAAAGAAAAATTTTCCCATGACAACTTGGAACTGTGGTTAAACTTCATAGATTAAATTTACGAGTGGAGTAATATACCAAGTTATAGGGACAGGCAGTAGTTTTTTTAAGAGCCACTTTAAACTGGCTACTCTTCAGCTCTTTTTTTGTGGTAGTTTGTTGTAAGCTTTATTCCCATGTAGTAGTGAAAAAGTTACGTCGTTTTAGTAGTTTTTTCAATCTCCAGTATCTTCCTAATTGCGACTGGGATGTTTATCCTTATTTCCATAAAAATATGTTTGAAAGTACAGGAGATATCCACTGGCTAATGTGAGTATACCAAATCCTCACAAAAGTCCTTTGAAGCTTGTAGTCTGTGGAACTCCAGCGAATACTCAAACTACCTTTTTTTTGATAAAAGAACACCTTTCATTCATGCTCAACATACCATATATCATTTCGGGCGAAACTTGGCATAATACGTGAGTGCTTTTTGTTCACCGAGAGAATGCTTAATTCTTCGACAGAGAAGATTCACATGTCATGTTTCTCTCGATCGTGAATCCAAGTACCATTACCATCAAATCAAATCAAATATATTAGCCATCAAAATGTTAATGGTGCGTCAAGAAGTAATATAGTACAATATATTAATTTTAAAATGTAAAAAACTCTCAGAAAAAAAAACATATTTGGACATCATTTAAAAAGGCCACTGAGCGCACGAAACTATAGCCAAGAACTCCTCCACCGAGTAGCAGACCTCCCTGACAAGCCTCAGTCCCGCTCTGAAGTAACGGATATAATTCTTTTAAAAACTTTCTGGTAGTCCGTTATATAACTCCATTCCGGCATTTTGGAAGAATTATGTTATTTTTTCTTCGAGTGCCATGAAGGTGAACCACTGCGTGCGTCTGATACTCCTACTTGTGCTGATTTATATAGCACAGATCATGAAGTATAAAGGTTGAGGGTATGGTGGGTATCTCATACGTCCTCAAAAGTGTCCTATAGCTGTGGGTCTGTGGCACCCCCACCATCGGCCTAATTGCCCTTTTTTGCTGAAGGAATATTGAGCGTACTATGTCATGAGCGCCGCATCCTTATCCACAATGTCGCGAATTAGTCGAATGGAGTAGATTGCAGAGGCGAGCTTTCTCACTGTATCCTCCACATGGCCTCCTAGGTAAGTGACACCTCCACAAAGAAGCCCAAGACCTTTATTACTTGATTACCTGTGCTCCAGTCTGCGACCAGGTCCAGTTTTTGCATCTTAGCCAAGTTTATACATAGTCCATTTGGCACAAATCACTTCTCAGCCCACCCCCCATGGTGTGCTGGGCGAGTCTCGATGTCTCCCGCTTGGTGGTAGCTTCATTTATGAAAAAGTATCATCTGCGTAAATGCAGGTTCTTCAAGATGTAACATAGGCGGAGAGGTCATTCATATATAACAAAGAGGAGAGGACATAGAATTGAACCCTACGGAACCCCAGTGTCGACCCGTTTAGGGGATGAAATTGAGTTGTTCCACGACACCCGGTATCGATTCCATCAGAGATGCGGGCTATAGCGGTCACTGTGGACCTGCCACTCAGAAATCCATGTTGAAATCACTTATACTAGATGTGGTTTTCAGGTAAGATATAATCCTATCCCTGAGAAAAATCTCCAGCGTTTTGGAGACGACAGGCAGCATAGAGACAGGTAGTTATTTAAACCTGACGTGTCTCCTTCTTTATGAACTGGTACCACTCTAGTCATCTTCAGGTTCTCCGAGAACACCCCCTGCTCGAAGCATCTTTCTATCACAGAGCATAGAGGTCCAGCAATAGCGTGTCCGATTTTTTTTAGCAGTACTACATTAAGCTCATAAATCTCCATCGATGCCTTACTTTTTAGTCTTCAGAGATCCAACTCCACTTCTTCAGGAGTAGTATTATATGTAGCCATTGTACTTGAAACACTAATGCCAGATCTTTGAGCAGAAGTAATGGATTCCGAGACGGTACTGGAAGAAGTCAAGCCGTAAGGTGCATATTGTGTATCAATACTGGCAAAATGCTGATTCAGTGCATACGCAGATATGTAGTTTTTCCTGGATGCCCTGGTGCTCTCTGACATTTGAATTTATGATATTCCAAATAATTGCCTTGCTTTTATTGGGGCATTTGTTATCTGCCTGATGTGTTCAGTCTTAAGATGGGTTTCAATTGTGCGTTTCAGCTGGGCCTTGAGAAGTGTGTATATCTGTTTCGAGATTTCGTCCTTCTTTACTCTATAGATGGTATGAGCCGCATCTAATTTACTTCGAGTTTCTGCAATCTGAACGCTGTTTATCTTTCTTTTTTCTTTTATGGGGTTTGAATTTTTCTGTTTTTTAGGGATACATTCATTGTAGCAGCTCATCAATATGCCATGAAACCTTCAAAAAGAGGTTTGTGCATCATCATACTCTGAGGGGCCCCAATCTACCTTCTCTAGATGCTGGATAAAGTGGCAGGTATTCACGTAATTTTTATGTCTCACCCAAAACTTCTTCTTCCACTCAGGGGTCCGGCGTAAGCGGAGCTTTACCCTTTGCGCCAGGTGATCAGAGATGTGAGGATTTATTGTGGCTTTTCAGTAACAGTCTGGGTTAATATCAGTGAAAACATTGTCGATGCATGCAGCCGATCCCAATGCGGTTCTTGATCTTCTTCTTATCTTCAATTCCTTCAATCCCTTGAGGGACGTAGGGTGGTTCTTGAGGGCTCTGCCATGGAGACCACTCTTTCGAGCAAAGCAACTAGCTGATGTCTAGTCATTCAGTATTAATTTATTTGAAATGTCATTCGTGAACCAATGTTCACAAGCAATTTTGCATTTTTCGTCTCGCAAGAGATAGTTTACTATGTCCTGCTTATTTGTTAAACATTGAGTATTAAAGCTAATCAAATTCACACCATGAACTTTGTATTAGTTCTACTATTCACCCATTTCCCCCTATTCCCTTTCTTTGCTATTTCTTCTCGTGAGCTATTCACCAAACGATCCCGCATTGAATCTCTTTTGCCGAAAAACCCGAAATCTTCGCACTAACACTCAATCCGGCCAGACCCATTCCTCCATAAAATCCTGCACCCTTGACAAATCTGTCCCCATTTTGAATGACTCATGATACTCACTCTTTGATTGCATGTCCTCAACCACAATATCACAATTTTCCACTTTTTGTTTCAAGTAGTTCTCAACTTGAATCGATGTTATTCCCTTTTCACTCTCGTTATGAAGAACCAAGCCATGCGATTTCTACCCATAAAACCACCTGCTAGGCCAATTGAAGCTGTTCCCGTTACTATAGGGGGCTTCTTTAGAGCTTGTTTTCTTCTCTCAACCCTGTATAATCCTCAGAGTTTGCTCTGGAGTAATAAGTGTTCCGTTTACTCTATGGGTTTCGTGTGTTATGGAAAGACTATTTTTCCGTCTTATTCTTATTGTTACTCGTAGATGAGGGAATTCCACCAGACTTTTTTGTTTTTGCTGCATATGAAGCTAATGAATTTTTTTCTTGTCGACTCCATGCTGTGCCGCACTGTTGCACATATTTAGATCAGCTTCAATGTTCATTAAGTTGCACATTTGAACATGTCGCTTCAAGGGGTCTCTGGGTTTTGAGATTGACAGTTCCTTTTCTAGAACAGGTTGAATAAGGTTCTGTGGTTTTTTTTTCTATTGACATAGTAGTTAGCTTCTGTCCAATATCCTCGGAGAGTTTCGAATAAATTTTATCATACATTCGTTCCTCAATTCTGGCCAATATTACCTCTCTCTTAAGTGACCTTTGCGCAAAAAGTCTGGCTTGATCGTGAGCCTTCTGCTTCTGATTTCCCAGTTGTTCTTGGAGTGTTTCGATGCGTTCTTCTCTTTCAGTCAATTGATTTTTTAAAGTTTCATCTCGGTTAGATTTTGGATCTGGTTTATTTGTTTGAGTCGTTTTAACAGTTTGAGCCCCCTTCTTGACCTCTCCCACCTGGTGTATGGAAGCCCGATTTTGGTTTTCTTTCGCCTTTAGTTGAAGATTGAACCATTTCATCTTTTTCCTTGAGCTTCCTCTTCCTGTCCTCTTAATTTTCCATATAAACCTCTTCGAAATGCTTCAGTCTATCCTCCATTTTCTGTATTTGCTGTCCTTTCAGGATCGCCTCACTTGTCAACTCTTCAACCGCAGTTAATGGTTCATATTCTTTTTCAAATTCGTCGGCTATCATTTTCTTCAAGCTAACGTTTTCTTCAAGTATGCTTCGCTAAGCCGTCACAGCATGCTATTCTGTGGTCTCTCACCTTTTCACGTCCTCTCATTCTTTCTATGCAGCTGACGTGATAAACTCAGACAATTAACACACACACAGCACGTTACTTTTTTGCACAACATGCGAATATTTTGTCACTGTCTAACGCAGCTGATTTACGCATATTGTCAACAACAACCGCGAAAACCGTTCAAGAACTAGAACTCACGATGTTCCAGGTATATCCTTTGGGTGTATGCTCACCTTTAATGTTTTATTGTTCCTTCCTAGTCATTTCAAATTCAACATTCGATGGACATCTGTTTCTCAGTTTATCAGATAATGATGTCGTGCTTTTTGTATTTTTCGAATTTGCGTAAAGAATTTAGAGTAATTTCTGGCTTCCCCTTCAAGATTGGTGTTTTAAGTCAGTATATTCAATGTTTTTCTAGCTACATTTTGAAGTAAAATTTTCCATAAATTTGAATTGGTTTGAACACTTGGCATTCATTATACACAAATTAAATTATAAGCTGCATTTCCAGTGACAGGTACCTGTCGATGGAAATTAATCAACCTGCTAAACAGTCTGACTATGTCTTTGCCACACGTGTGCTTTGTGCTTATAACCATTTCCTGAATGTTATTCTTGTTCAGGGAGAGATTGTTGGCCTCGAACCCTCTTCCTCAGATCTTTTTGATTTCTACGTAAGAGTCTCCTCACAAGGAGCAATATTTATGGTTCTATCTGTTTGCATGTTGTACATTAGGTCGCTAATGTACGTTATAAATGAAATGAAGTCCTAGGGTTAGGCCCTGTGAGACTCCATATGCAACCTGCCGTTTAGTTGCCTTCTCTTCAGTCTACTATCTGGTATCTTTGATCGAAGTAAAACTGAATGAGGGTTAATAATAATAATGAGGAAAACCGAAATGTCCTAGTTTTGATTGATCGGAATAAGTAATTATCATCTGCATGCGTTCAGGTCTTTTTTTCATAAAGGAAACTACTCTGGCCACTTTTAATACTTAAAGGAAGTAACCTTGCTTGAAACATAAGTTCATCGGGTTTAATTCAATTGCATATTCAACAACATCTATATAAACGTATGAAATAACATTTTATCCACATCTCTTTTGCAGAAAAGAGCACCTTCATGATCAATGGTGAAGTGAATAATCAATCCCAGCATCGACAACTAGTCGGAAAATCTTTTCTTCATCTCAACGGAAAGAGTTATTTGCAGTTGTTGGAAAAATTCACTGAAATTTAGGAGAATAATGAAATTCTCACAGGCACTAAAATGTTTCTAACAAGAAGAGCGCATTTCGTGTGCGACAATATTTGGATGATAATCTAAGAGGTGGATGGATTTGTAAGAGAAAAGCAGTAAAGTGGTCGGCCAGGTGCCGTATGGAGTCATCTTAACCTCAAATCAAAAAATGTTACACAACCTGAAAACTGAGGTGTTGCGGAGAAGAAGCATCACCGAATGTAGGCTACTGACATTTGACACTTCAAGATTTCAAAATCGTTAGTACTATTGTATGGAGACGGGTGGAAGTCATTTTAAGCAGCTGTTATAATTATTCAGTATTTGATTTATTCGGGATGTCCTTTTTCTGTTGAAAATGAATAGAGTTCGTAGTTTGTTTCTGTCCTAAAAATTAATTTTGAAATGGAAGATGTTGATTTCACAGCTCCGAATCAACCTTGAAAAACGTTCTCTCCTGAGCAAAAATTTGACCTATCCAGCATTTTTCGTTAGAATCACTCATTGCAGAGTTAGAAATACACAATTTTCAAAAGAAAATTCATTTATTTGTGATATGAAAATTAAAATTATTTCAAATATTACTAAAAACTCACCAGGTTAGTGTCGCTACAACTAGTTGAGGTGTATTTTTCAGAGGAGCTAGAATCGGTTCAGCTAATAATCCATTAGCTAACATTCCACCAGCATATACCACCAACATATACGAAAGCCAGCATGAAAGAGGATGTTTTCTTGAGAATGCTTGAGCACCTATAAATTAAAAAACCTTTGGAATTGCTCGAAATGTTTCGAAGGTATATTAAGAACTTGGAAATTCAAAAAATCAAAAAATAAATGAAATAATAAAAAATAAGAAAGTTTATGACGTATATTGATAAAATTGATAATAAAAAAGGTTTTTCATCAAATCATTTAGTTGATGGATTTATTTTGTGAAATTTATTTTAATATAAACAAAATGAAACACTTTTGTCTGATTCCTACCAAAATAAAGCCCTCCCACATATTATAGTTGAATTTTGTAATCTTTAAGTGACCTGTTCATTACAAAATTATTTCCAATTTGAATCAAAGCTTTTCAAACAAAACTCGGGACTCCCCATGGAATCCCCACTCAGCCCCCCATTAGTAGATATTTTATGAACAACGCTGAAAAATCTTTAATGATTAATAAGTTAACAGAAAGACATATTATTTGTTGGTTCGAATACGTTGATGATATTCTTGTGGGTTTTCAAGGCTCAAACAGACAAATAAACCAGTTTTTTTCATTTTCTAAATGAAATGCATAAATCCGTAAACTTCACTGCTGAAATTAAATGCAAGAATTCAATCAATTTCCTAGACATAATCATCACTAAACTCAATAATAATCTCACCTACAAAAACAATCAATTCCAGTATTCCAATGGATTAGCCGCTTATAATTCAATGATTCATAGAGATTTTCCTTTTCCTTATCCATAACAATATCATTAAGGAAATTGCATCAAATGATAACATTTCAGTCTTCCATTTGAACAGTATTAAATGCCAAGACCAAAAACAAATTTCCCCAGGTTGAAATTTTGAATCTACATTCGAAGAACACCTCTTATCAGATAACAAATCCGCTAATTTTGAGCATATTAAATCTATAGATCACATAATTATACAAGATAATTTAAAAATTCTCCACAAATGCAATAAAGGGATGGCAATGAATCTGTTGGAAAGTGTGGAAATCAACAAACTTAGTAAAAATCAAAAATTCTCCACTCTCAATAGTGAACTAGAATTAAATCACTTCCCACTACTCAATATTCAAAATAGGTATAGTTAGCACATTCTTTCTCATAACTGTTAGCTGTAGATACTTGAAAATAGCGTATATGTCGAAAAAAGTCGTGTGTATTAATCACAAACATTGTGGAAATCTGACAAAAACGTTTTCATTTTATGCATACTTTTGTTTGTATTTTATATGATTCTTCCCATCAATTTGATAAACTAGGGACCAAAATTGGAAAACCGCTGGTGTTGAACCTATAAACTTTGTAAATAACCATTGCACAGAAAGACAATTCACGCAACTTAATTACTTTGATACTACCGTAAATCTGACTCAATAATCAAAAATATTTTTATGAAAATTGGCTTTGTTTTTCATCATTATCATAGTTGAAGTTTTTTCTAATTGCTTAGATGAGATTTTATGAAAACATTCAAATTTAAATTATCAAAACAGTTACGTAGAGAGCATGCGCATACGAACGAATGCTTCAAATTTTTGAAGGAGTAATGCAGTGTACATTAGGTGTTTTTTTTCGCATCACCTACTCTTATTTCTCAATTGAAACAAGTGAAAAATTCAAGAAACATGGATTATAGATTGTGGTTACTCAGGTAAATTGAAACATAATGAAGCGATTGACCACACATTTTATATGAATTTATCACGATTTTCCTTTTCAGTTTCCCAAAATGGCGTACCAGTGGAAATGTGAAAAATAGGAGAGGTCTTGAATGTCGAGGGCCAAATGAGTGCATCTTGTATAGATGCGTAAATATCTACGTATTTACGACTGAAAGTCTTCATGAAAAATGTTTGAGAATTAAAAGTTAGCGCAAACTAAAGTCTATTTCGACAAAAAACCATCAAGAACATATTCCCAAGCAAAATATAAAAGATTGATATTTTAAATATTCTCAATCCTTAGAAATTGATTTCATATATTGCCGATACTTCTTGGTTCATTAGATTTACGATTTCCAATAAACTATCTATTATATCACAAAGTCAAATAAAATTGTAAACTGTAATTTGTAAATGTGATTGATACATTAGAATGCAGTTGGTAATAAATTAATGTTTATATAACGTAGAATCACTATCCTTTGCTCCTAAATATTGAAATTTAGGGCAACAGCCAACAAGCCACACTAGATTTTCTTTCGGGACAACCCTGAAACATCTCATTGATACATTACACTGCTGTTTGTAATAAGTTAGAGTTTATATTACAGTTATACATGCAGTCTCAAAATCATTTCAAAATATCCTAATATGAAAACATAACAATGAATGTTGCAATTATGATGCATTAGATATCAGAATAGAATTGCACCTTTACTGCAGCAAGTTCTATAACCTACTTTCAATATTCTGTTCGAATACTCTTTCTCAAACTAAAAAAACAATTTACTACCCAAAAAAAGGCATCAGAAACAGTATACCTGCCATTCTCATCATAGAAGTGGTGCTTTCTTTAAATGTGTTCTTGGAACCAAGTTATGACGAAAAGAAATGCAGCATATAAAATTTAATGTTTGTTGTTAAATGTTACTCTAATATTTTTTGAAAGGAAGGTATTTTCCTGTGGGTTGTTTTCGAAGCAAACAGCAAGGAACAAGGATATATCTTCTTTGTGACTTAGTTAGGAAGAACAATCTGTAAATATTGTTAATTGTCATGCAACAAATTGTGAAACTATGAACAATTACGTCCACTCTATGAATTTAATAGCCTCAAGTAATAATGCAAACGAATGTAATGCAATTCTCTATGTAATTATATTTAATTTTAATAAATCACAACCTACTTCATAACATCACAACTCTGTTCTCGATTTTCCCCTGGATAAGAAAAACCAGGTGGAGCATCTATCAGCAGAGAAAGAGATAAAAACAGAAATCTCCATTGTGCTTGTGATGATTTGCTGAGTAACACCGTCCTATCTGTTCGGGAAAAGATTCTACCGGGTGTCATTAAATGCGTAATCGCTTCATTACTTTGTTCATGTTGAATGTATTGAAAAAGCATATGAAAAAGTTACATGCTAATTTGCTACATGTCCTAATAATATTTATGAATATACAGGATGTTCCACTACAGAGATTCTTATCAAAGTTGTTTTTAAATAGGATGCCACATGTTTGTTGTAATTTTTGAACGTATAATTCCGGAATAAAATGGGTTTCTTCAGATCAATATATGCCTTGGCTGAACCGTTTTCAAATTAATTGACATTTTGTGAAAATATAACTTCTGTATCTACAAAAACTATTTCAGAATCTCAGTTTTAATACGAAATTATTCTCATAAACCTATTATCCATGAGATAAAAAATTTTTAATACAGTTACGGAAAATAAAACAGAAAACAGTAAATGAACTAACAACATAATTTTTCTCTATATGTGTTGAAAACGAATACATTTCAGTAAGTTTGGAATTATTTCTTTTGTAGTTATTAAATACATTAAATACAATCTATCTAACTATAACGTTCCTCCGGACTACCTCAATAAAGTGAGAAAAAATTTTGTACGTCGACTTGAAATGTGCTTCTGAGAAGAAGATAGACACATTAGACATGTTTCATAGCCTATGTAAATTACCCTTTCTTGGATCTTGTTCCTAGTTAGACCTTGTATGGGAATTTTAGTGCATAATCAAATAAGATTCAGAAACATTTCAACTGAATCTATTAAAGATACGTATTCGGACATTTCAATAGATATAGGAATTGTTTTTCATTCGAGTCATTGAATACAGAGTGTTCAATTTGATATAAGAAAAGTGCTCAGGTTTACATCTAATCGAAATTTGACATTCATCACAGAACACCCTGCATAGCTGTATCAACAATTTCTTATTGTTCATGGATATTTAGGTTTATGAGAATAATTTGGTACTAATATTGAGATTCTATGAAGAATTCAGTAGATACAGGAGATGTTCGAATAAGGTCATATTTTCACAGATTTTGAGAACGATTCAGTTAAGGCATATAATAATCGAGTGTCATAGATGAAAATACTTTCCTTAAAAGATAAATATGCTATATAAAAATAATAATGCAAAGCTCAGAAGCAGTTATATTGGTGGTGTGGATAGCGTGATTATCCTTCATTTTCGAATTTTGCTCATAAATATCACTCAGCTTTATTGAAATCGGGATTTTCCTTCGGACATTTCTGGTTAGCATCTTAGTTTTATTGTTTATTCACAGAATATATCACTTTTGTATAGGGTCATATTCTGTGTTGGAAAGCCTAACTTGTTTAAGTTATATAAGAAATCGTTAGTCTCAAGTACGAAGTGTATCTGATCTATTGTAAGATTTTGAGCAGACAAATTTCGAAAAGGGGGCCCTAAGAAAAAAATTGATTGGCAAATCTTACTCATTTTTTCTAAGGAATCTCGTCCCGAAGTAGATCCGCGTACTCAGAAAGCATTCTGTATTTATAATAGTATTATCTTACGATTCCGAAAAAATGTGACGTCTGGCAACATCGGAGTCGAAATGCCTACCTGGCCCGAGATCCTCCTCACAGATAAAGCAGATAAAGCACAATGCGCGATATCGAAATAGGGAAACATTTTCAATTTCACCACCTGGTTGGCGATGTCCAGAAAAGCCTCGGGATCCATGGCTGCTGTTTTGTTGGTTCACTGTCAGGTACCTTCCACAAAACCCTATTTTTCTATTGACACTCCCGCATGGTGTAACTTCAAGTTCGGACTGAAAACTACTCAGATATCCGGCCCTGCGTGGGCTCTGTGCCAATTTTGTACTTCAAGAAATAATCTATTAATAATCGCACGATTGTCTAGTATTTGATATTCCAGGGATCGCCGTTTATATTAATAACTTTTTCTTGCCTTGTTTTACTTCGAATTCCACGTAAATAGGGGTTGAGTTGTTTCTTAAGTAGGTCTATGCACTGTTTCGATGCAATAATCACTTATAACTCTACTTATTAAGCGAGTGAGGGAAATTCTGGATAACTATGATGAGGTTAGGTTAGATTTTGTCATTTTTTGTTATCTCTTAATTATATGTTCCAGACATTGTCTTTGTTGATAGGTGACAACTTTTTAATTATTAGGTTTCACCAGTATTCGTTCTTTTATGATAATTTCAAACTCTTATTCGTTGAATTATTGACAGTTGATGAAAACATTTATGAATTGAATTTCAGTGTAATATCAACTATACCTTTACCATTGCAACAACAATAAAAACGCTTTTTTGAAGATGCCTGAGCTCGTCCGTTCCCAGGAGCTAGGCAGTGTCGAATGCGGTTAGTACTTGGATGGGTGACCGCTTGGAAAAATTGCGTGTCGGTGGTTTTTGAGTTTTTAACAATTTTAAATGAAATATCATGATTGTCGAATTCGAACGATGAATTCTCAATATTTCTTCCAAATTATCGAAATAACTGATTATTTTTCAGGTGATTCTTCGAAATTTTTCGGCAATGACAATGTCACGCTGAAAATGCCAGTTCCCATCCTGACACTGACCGATAAGGGTGAATCCAGACCGAACCACACCGTTTATACCTACGTCAGCGCAAGCCTGGCTTGAGTTACGCGTTAAGTGCACTTAAGTGCACGTATTAATTATAATGTTCAAATTATTAAAATAGACTGATAGTGATTAGTTAAAATAGTCAAGTCAAGTATTGATGTCACTCAATGCGGAAATAACACTTATGACAAAATGGAGGGAGCTTCAACCGCGCCGCTTAAAAACGAGTTAAACTTCGTTAAGAAAAAAAGAAGAATCTCCGAAGAACAGAATCAAGATCAATCACATCCGGCGACCAAGAAAATTGAGGAAAAGGAAAGCACACAGAAATTACCGGTCAAGTAGGTATTCCCAGCTTTCTGGGTATGATATCGAATTGGCCATGGATGAGCACTACAAGGAAGACTATGACGAAGATTTCGCGGGAGAAATCCCCATTTATAGAGGGAAAAAGACATAACAACAGAATGAGCGACCACAAAAAACTGGTCAAAAAACTTAACGAAATCGCCTCAAGGGCATTCCATATTAAATAGCAGAAGAAAGCTGCGAGCATAGACACGAAAGCGACTTGGTTCAGGTGAACCAATTTTTGAAGGACCAGGAAGCTGAGTTCCACACGTATACGTGGAAGAACGAGAAGATGCAACTGCCAGCTGCAATGCCAAGCCAGTTTGTCTGAACAGCAGAAGAACACTTGACTTCCGAGTGCAAATTGAAAAGGAAGATAAACCCAAGTGTGTGAATTGTGGGGCGATCACCCTGCGAATAATGTAGATTGCCCAGTGTAAAATTCAAATTCTGAAGAAAATTTAGGTGTTTTGGAACTAGTCGTGCGGCAACGCGTTTCATGCTCAGACAAACCGTTTAAAACGGTGCGAATTGATTCGTGAGACACAGAAAGTTCATTGCCTGTCTCAGTCAAAATTAAATGACGATTTTCAATTACCCTTTCCTTCACTTTATCGATGTTAACTTCAGTTGAAGATGTTGATGACCGACCAGAGCGAGGCAAATCTTCCACTACATCTCGGCTGCTGTTGAATGCACTGTATCACTGATATGCACGTGTTTTTGATAAAGTTGATTCACCGTAAGCCTTCTTCAACAATTTCAGCGATTTAGCAGACGAAATTCCATTTGCAATACAAAATTTGAGACAAACTCTTTGTTCAATATTTATATCAATTGTAAGAATCGCGAAACAAACTTGTGAGAACCGACAAAATTGAGAACTGTAGAAAACTTAATGATCACGTCCAAACTCCGCGTCATTATAGAAATTAGTTGTGCCAACTTAACAACAACGAAAATTTCGACAATCGTTTTAAGCAAATTTTTTAAATAATCAATACCTGGTGCTTTGTTAACGGAATGTATATTCTTCCATATTACCATTCATGAGTTGCTAGTACATTTGATTATTCTTTTGAATGAAATCAACAAAGGCCCTG
Source organism: Cryptolaemus montrouzieri (assembly GCA_013387265.2). Classification (NCBI taxonomy): domain Eukaryota; kingdom Metazoa; phylum Arthropoda; class Insecta; order Coleoptera; family Coccinellidae; genus Cryptolaemus; species Cryptolaemus montrouzieri. The sequence continues at coordinate 99,216,868 of JABFTP020000185.1, read as the reverse complement.
ATAATCCAAGGCAAGTATTTTATATTAACCTTTTTGAATTCTTTGATTTCGCTCAAAATTTGAAATCTTATAGATTTTAGTCCAAAGTTTTCGCATTGGAATGCCAACGGAATTAAAAATAAAATGCTAGAACTAGGAAATTGTCTTCAAATACACTCCATATACAGGGATATCCACCGGGACCGTCCGTTAAAAACTTTTTAAGTTCCAATTACAATATCAAGCTGAAATTTCATAGGCGGCCATAACTAGCGATTTCCAATTGGAGTGAAATATTTTCGAAGTGATACCATTTTCGGTTATACCGGAAGTGGGTCATCGCTTTGTTATTTCAAAAGGCAATCTACCTTTTTTATTATACATCTAGAACCGACATTTGAGCAAGGCATAAAATACCCAAGTTGTTGGCACTTATCTGTCAAAACTTTTGACAGATTTAATTATTTTTGTTATAAACTCGATTTTTGAGGAACATTTAAAAAATTGTAGCTCGTAGATCTTTTGCACTACAGACACAATTTTTGCTTGAGTGGATAGAAGAAGGATCAAGGAATTTTTTGAGCAGTCTACACATGTCAAATATTTATTGCGTTGTTTTGTATGATTTTTTCAATATGGCCTTTTTCAAACAGCAATAACTCAATTTTTCAAATGGCACGTGCCAATTTTTATATCGTCATCAAATGAAGCGTCAAATTTCAAATGGAATTGTATCAGCATGTACCATACCCATCTCTCATAGTTCCGAAATAATTTGGGAATATATTGAATTTTGATGATTTTGCAAGAACTAACAGGGAATGTTTTCAAATATTTGAATCAAGTAGCTGAACTGGCTACGCTCACCTTAAAGGTGCCTAAGTTTAATGTACTTGTCACTTCGTTCATTCGAATTTGATATTTCAACAAGAATTGTCGTTATTTCAGATTGAAAATATCGAAAAAATACAACACATTTGAAATAAAACCACTGGTTATTCAAACGAAAATATATTTAATCTTTTTTTAATTCATTTTAGAATGTCAAAAAGTAGTGGGTAGATATTGCAGGCAATTCAATAACCAATTTCCAAATTTACCGTCTATGAGTAAAATGAAATTTCGAAGCATTAGAAGCAATTTTCTACAATTCGGATGAATAAAATTGTAGGAACTAAGCGAAAACCAATCATCGAAGATAATTACACTAATACGAATAAATGATAGCAAACATCATAGGCGAAAACTAATTTACGATCTGAATAAATGTTCAATATGGGCCCCATTTTGCTGGATACACTTGACAGCTCGTATACGAACATGATGAGTTGGCCTCCTAGTTTCCTCAGGATCAATATTACGAAAAGCATTATGAATGCGCTCTAGTAACTCTTCTTTACTTCTTACAGGAATAAGATACACTTCACTCTTGATTTTGCCCCATGAATAGAAATCAAAGCGTCAGGTCCGGAGAACGCGGAGGCCATAAATTTGGTCCTTGATTACCCCACCATCTATCCTCGAACATTTCTGTCCGCTTCCGATCTACAGCTCGTGTTTTATGTGCTGGTGCACCATCCATTTGGTAATAGCAATCCCTCAGAATGTTAAGGGGTAATCCATCTAAAAAATTTGCTAATGTTCCTCTCAAAATTTTCAGGTATCTTTGCCCATTAAGATTTTCCTCATAAATGTGATTAGCCAACAAATTATTCATTAAAATTGCAAAAATGTTCACGCTGAATTTATTTTGGAAATCAATAACCTCAATGAAATGATTAATGTGTACTTAGCCACACTTTTCCAGCCACAGATTCTGACATGGCGAATGTTGAATGTGGGATAGAGTGAATACTGTGCGCTACGTTGCCAAATCTAAAATATTTCTCCTTCTTCTTCAGGGATGATCTTAGATTACTTAACGACGACTTGACTGTAAAATGTGGATAGTTAGTCATTAGGGCAAGGGTGACATGTATATATAATTTTCGAAATAACTAGTTTAGTACATACCAAATGATTTGAGTGATACGACGAAGTAACGAAAATAAAATTTCTCTATATTATTCATTTCATAGCATGAGTTTTGGCAGAAAAATAGAAGAAAAACTTCACAGGACCGTACTAGATCGAAAAACTATCTGGACATTCAGAGAACAAAATACTGTATTTCATTCAAACTAGGGCGAGTACCAACACGATCTTCGGCCTGATAATAGAGAATATACAGGCACTTCGAATCAATATTTCAAAAAAGGTTGACAAACCGTACAGGACCGTAGAAGAGCGAAAAACTATCTGGACATTCAGAGAACAAAATATTGTATTCCATTGAAACTAGGGCGAGTACCAACAGGATCTTCGGCCTGATAATAGAGAATATACAGGCACTTCGAATCAATATTTCAAAAGAGGTTGATAAACCGTACAGGACCTTACAAGAGCGAAAAACTATCTGGACATTCAGAGAACAAAATATTGTATTCCATTCAAACTACGGCGAGTACCACCACGATCTTCGGCCTGATAGTAGAAAATATACAGGCACTTCGAATCAATATTTCAAAAAAGGTTGACAAACCGTACAGGGCCGTACAAGAGCGAAAACTATCTGGACATTCAGAGAACAAAATATTGTATTCCATTCAAACTACGGCGAGTACCACCACGATCTTCGGCCTGATAATAAAAATATACAGGCACTTCGAATCAATATTTCAAAGAAGGTTGATAAACCGTACAGAACCGTACAAGAGCGAAAAACTATCTGGACATTCAGAGAACAAAATATTGTATTCCATTCGAACTACGGCGAGTACCACCACGATCTTCGGCCCGAAAATAGAAAATTTACATGCACTTCAAATCAATATTTCAAAAAAGGTTGACAAACCGTACAGGACCGTACAAAAGCGAAAAACCATTTGGACATTCAGAGAACAAAATATTGTATTTCATTCCAACTACGGCGAGTACCACCATGATCTTCGGCCTGAAAATAAAACATATACAGGCACTTCGAATCAATATTTCAAAAAAGGTTGACAAACCGTACAGGACCGTACAAGAGCGAAAAACCATTTGGACATTCAGAGAACAAAATATTGTATTTCATTCAAACTACGGCGAGTACCACCATGATCTTCGGCCTGAAAATAGAAAATATACAGGCACTTCGATCAATATTTCAGAAAAGGTTGATAAACCGTACTCTTAAGTTAAATATATCGGGTTCATTTAACCATAATTTGTGAATATATCAATGCCAGTAATATTTACGAAAATATACAGGCACTTCGAATCAATATTTCAGAAAATGTTGATAAACCGTACTCTTAAGCTAAATATATCGGGTTCATTTAACCATAATTTGTGAATAAATCAATGCCAGTAATATTAACGAAAATATTGTGATATATTTTTATAGATAACATTCTCGAAGTGAGGAATGGAAAATAATTTTCTCCATTAGAAGATATATTATTTGACCAGTATTTTTCAGTCTGTGTTTCTAAGTTTGATAGTCATGCCGTGACAAGAAGTTGTTCTTCTCCTACGCAAGTATCTTGCATCCTTTTTGACTATATCTATTTTTCGGCGAAAACAAAATGATTAACTCTATCAATCAACTTCACAACCTAGAATATTTTCTTTGCTAATGTTTCCAATTGCCAAACATATTATAAGTCATCTTATGACTTATCTTATGATGATCTCAGCAAATATAGCATAGTAAAACAATTTAAGACATCATCGAAATGTTTCGAAATCTACAAAATTACATATCAAATGTATAAATATGAAGAGATGCGACAGTGTTAACAACATGTTAAGAAGTAATTAAAATTCATTATAATTTGAAAGGTAAGAATGAAACAGTTAAATTGATACTTCATAGAATTTGTAATTATGAAATTATTTTACTTTAATGTGTTGAAATGGTTCTTTTCTTAAAATAATACATGTACATAATGTTGATTATATCCGTAAAATAAAGTTATGTAGAATGTGCATTTTCGAAACTCTAGTGACTGAGAATCTAACCTTTAAATAATATTTAAATAACTGTTGAGATTTGTCGAAAAATAAAAATTAATTTTAATTCTGTGATAATTGTTTCTTATGTTTATAATTTTTCGATTGAGAATATAGACTTGAGATAAAGCAATGTGTAAGGAGTGAAGCAAACTGCATTGAAGAATGAATTATGGGATATCAGAAGGAGAGAAGCTATACGAATTAGTCGACCAAAAAAAAACTGTATCACCTCAACTTATCAACTAAAACCAAGCTGCTAGATCAACGATGGATTTGAAAATGCAATGCGAACCACGAGTAACATTTGAAACATTCCCACATATAAATTCAGGATGCTGAAATGGTAGCGTGCAAGCATATAAGCTTGATTCAAAATCTTCTCTATGAGGGAGTACATAGTTTTCTTACCTAGTAAGAGCAAATTATGAAATCTAAAGAGAATCTGTGTTGGAAACACACAACACGAAATACATGTGACATCAGTAGTATAGAAAGTATTTGTTTTATTCGAAGAGAAAAAATTAAACCAGTTTCAATTATTACCAAATAGTTTGCAGCTCGTAATAAATTATTAATCCCTGTACCAGATCAACGATGAATTGAATAAAACAATGCGAAATACTTCCACATAAGAATCCAGGATACTGAAAAGGCAACGAACAAGTACCTAAGATTTATTCGGAAACTTCTCTATGACAGAGACTTATCTCATCTTGTAATACAAGTTATGAAATGCTTGAAGATTTATTGTTCAATCAACACAACACAAAACATGTGGTTATATAATATTTATAAAACAATCAAATCCACGATATAATGAATTTAATGAATCAGTTGATTCTGGTACTGATGACTCTCGATTTGCTCCGAATATCCGCTGCTCAATTTCGTTCTCCAGGGAACTCCTACTCTAGCACGGAGTTTGCCGAATAAGTTTTTGATTTTTGATATTCAAGGGACATTTGTTCACTAATTTATCACATGAATTTGCAAATATGATTTTGCTTATGCTTCTATTGATTTGTAAAATCTGAATATATTTTTGAAGAACCTATGCTTTAGCTCTTTCCCATTTAAAAAATTCGAAAGTTTGAGTGCTATGAAGCTTTCTGTTCTAGGAATGCTGTTACAATTTTCCACTTCTGTGCGATCCTGTATGGTTTGTCAACCTGATTTGAAGCATCGATTGTAACTTTACAAATATATATATTCGTCGGGGTATAACCCCGACGAGTTGCCCATATATCTGTTCATGCAATCAAACTGATTTCATTAAAAAATATAAATCCACCACCCGGTAATTATATATATATATATATATATATATATATATATATATATATATATCTATTTAAATGCCTGACCTCAAAATGGTATTAGTTTGAAAGAACTCGCCGTAGTTTGAATGGAATACAATATTTTGTTCTATGAATGTCCAGATAGTTTTTCGCTCTTGTACGGTCCTGTACGGTTTGTCAGCTTTTTTTGAGATATTGATTCGAAATGCCTCTATATTTTCTATTTTCAGGCTGAAGCTTATGGGGTACTCGCCGTAGTTTGAATGAAATACAATATTTTGTTCTCTGAATGTCCAGATAGTTTTTCGCTCTTGTACGGTCCTGTACGGTTTGTCAACCTTTTTTGAAATATTGATGCGAAGTGCCTCTATATTTTCTATTTTCAGGCTGAAGCTTATGGTGGTACTCGCCGTAGTTTGAATGAAATACAATATTTTGTTCTCTGAATGTCCAGATAGTTTTTTGCTCTTGTACGGTCCTGTACGGTTTGTCAACCTTTTTTGAAATATTGATGCGAAGTGCCTCTATATTTTCTATTTTTGGGCCGAAGATCATGGTGGTACTCACCGTAGTTTGAATGAAATACAATATTTTGTTCTCTGAATGTCCAAATGGTTTTTCGCTCTTGTACGGTCCTGTACGGTTTGTCAACTTATTTGTCAACCTTTTCTGAAATATTGATTCGAAGTGCCTGTATATTTTCTATTTTCAGGCCGAAGATCATGGTGTTACTTGCTGTAGTACGAATGAAATACAGTATTTTGTTCTCTGAATGTCCAGATAGTTTTTCGATCTAGTACGGTTCTGTGAAGTTTTTCTTCTATTTTTCTGCCAAAACTCACGCTATGAAATGAATAATATAGAGAAATTTGTTCTTCGTTACTTCGTCGTATCAATCAAATTATTTGGTATGTACTAGACTAGTTATTTCGAAAATTATATATACATGTCACTCTTGCCCTAATGACTAACTATCCACATTTTACAGTCAAGTCGTCGTTAAGTAATCTAAGATCATCCCTGAAGAAGGAGAAATATTTTAGAATTGGCAACGTAGCGCACAGTATTCATTCTATCCCTCATTCAACATTCACCATGTCAGAATCTGTGGCTGGAAAAGTGAGGCAAAGTTCACATTAATTAAGAAGTAGACAGAGCTCTGTCAATGGTTGGTTCTAACCTCTGATAAAGAAGTCTTTCTAAAATTTTGAAAGTTAGCTGATAGGTCGATAACTACTAGGAAGTTCTGGATTCTTCCCAGGTTTGAGACTGGCAATAACTTTAGCCTTTCTAAATTTCAACGGGAATACTAGATGTTTAAAAATTCAGGAAAATGCCATCAAATCCTGGAGCTTTACGAACTTTAGTAGATTTTATTGCAGATTTGACATCTTCTTCCTCAAAAGGATTCAATAAATCCTCAACCGAGATAGCATCCCACCTCCTTTTATGTAAGATTCGTTTCATTCTATTCCTGTCATATCTACTAATCTTCACACTTTTGGAGACATTAACAAGCCTAGATGCTACAGAATTCGGATTCATATTAGACGGAGTTTTTGAAACAGGATCTGCATTGCCTAATTTCCTCAACAAATCCCAGGAACTTCTACTAGAATGACGAAAATTCATACCATTCATCAACTCATTCCATTTATTCTTTCTGCTATCATTGAAAGAACTAAGGAATGCATCGGCTTTCTCTCTGGAAGGATTTTGCAGATAATCCTTGTAAAAACATTTGATTCATCTGACCACCCAGGTATATAATCCTTTCGAAAGCCTCTGGGAATATGTTTTAGCAGCATTTTGACAACTCCTATAAACCGGAAATAATTTCTACCCAAGGGGGAACCCATCTCAAATCACTATCTACCTTTTAGTGAAATCATTTCAACGAGCTTTTTGAAATTCCATCTTGGTTTTTCTAATGAATATAATCGGATTAAAATCCGCAAATGAATTTTAAGAACTTAAGAGCACGTAATTTTCAACCCAACACATTATATATATATATATATATATATATATATATATATATATATATATATATATATATATATATATATATATATATATATATATATATATATATATATATAGTAGACATTTGTAGTCTCCAAGGGAATCCAATTTTAGAAATTTCAGAGTAGGTAGGTACACATCCTATTATGAAAATACTATTAATCATCAGTTTTCAGTTCAACCCTATGTTCCTCACATTTATAATGTTGCTCTCTATAAATAGGAAATGCACGTATACCAAAATGAACGTATTGAGATGATCCTGATAACTGGTAAAGTTTAGAAAACTCTCAATATTACAGTTAAAATAGTTTGGAAACTGCAATTTTTGATATGATGGCCGGTTGGCTTCGACAATAAATTCTGGGAAATATGGAAACTTCAACCCCTTGCAAAGGATTAAAAATTCAATTTTTTCCTAGTATTTTTTCAAACATTTTGTGAACAGCATGAAATGAAAGAAAGATTCCAATTAAAAGTTGTTGGGAATATTTTTTTTTATAAATAATGTCTCGTGAAATTCATTTATGTGCAGTGGTTATCTTGCCGTGCGCTTCGGAAGATTTTCGGTGACAAAAGGTAGGATAGTTTATTTATTATACATCGTACTCAACCCATTGCATGCTTCGCCACACTGACCGTTTGAAAGGGGAGAGTGCGAACATAGAACGAGATAGCGTCAAATTGTTTGGTCTATGTATATATTTATTTATGAATAAATGGAATAATGTTTTGTCTCGGAATTGTTATAAATTTCTGTGTATCAAATATTTCATTGCTCACTTTGTATTTGTTACATTGGTTTTTCACCTATAACTTATTGTCAAGAATGTTGTAGAAAATGCATTTACTATTAATATAATTAACAATAAATACCTAACTAATACAATATTTGAAATTAATTCATTTATTTATATATATATATATATATATATATATATATATATATATATATATATATATATATATATATATATATATATATATATATATATATATATATATATATATATATATATATATATATATATATATATATATATATATATATATATATATATATATATATATATATATATATATATATAATACATCACCTAAAATAATTATAAAAAAATAGAATTATGGATTGAAATACTTTAAAAGTTGTTTTGATTAAACAAAATTAAGAAATTCGTATTCTCATCGAGAAATTATTTATACAACCATTCAATTTAGACTATTTTATGAACATCGAAATTTGACTAAAAAGTTTGAATTGAATCAGATTCGAACAAACCTTAAAATTTTAAATGCACTTACTTAGGATACGAATATTCTTGGTGTTTCAATAGAATTGATTCATACTTTACAGACAAAAGAGATGATTCAACAAAGAACAACCTATAATGAAAAAAGAAAAATGTGTTGTAAATTCAGCAGATAGATATCAAGATAACCGTTTAAAACTTGGCAATGAACATTTCGTATCATTTCCGGTAAAACATTCTGTACTTCTGTTCTTATGTGGCATTTCAAACCTTGCATATTTCTTGAGCATTCAAAAAACTTGAAATCTTTGTATTTCTAATAACAAATAGAATTCCAGTGAGGATCTTATTGAAAACAAACGAAGTATTCATCTCGATCATAATTTGTCTGCATGCTTTCGCAGAATTACAATCTTTGGCGGCGATCATTCTCATTTAATTCTTTTATGAGAATAAGTTTGTTAAGATGTGAAGCTGCTCTGTAAGTTTCATACAGTTTATGGTAAAGATTACCTAGATCTATTTTCTTGCCCATCTTGAACTTGTTTTTAAGGAACTAAAAATGACGTTGTTCACTCAGCGAAAGTGACTTGTCATTCCATTTGTCAAAGGGCTCATTGGCTAGGCGGTCGGCGCGAGACACTAGAGCGACTATGAATTCGTCAACAAAACAGTTTAAACCGTACCTCATACATATGCATATATATATATATATATATATATATATATATATATATATATATATATATATATATATATATATATATATATATATATATATATATATATATATATATATATATATATATATATATATATATATATATATATATATATATATATATATATATAGTTTTAGGAACCACCGACCTATAAGCCTGTTGAGTAAACTATGAGAAAGTTATACTTGACTGGCTGAATACGTTTATCACGAAATTAAAATTGAAAAACACATTTCAGTTCGGATTTAAATCGAAACACAACACTACCCAACAAATTGTGAGAATTGTGACGGACGTAACGAAAAGCTTCAACGCAGATAGAAATACGGTCATGGTACTTATAGATTTAGAGAAAGCCTTCGATAGAGTGTGGATCCATGGCCTTATATACAAAATGATGAAAAGTAAGTTCCCAAATTTCATGATGAAATTGATATACTCATACTTAACTGATAGTGAAATGTTCGTAAAAATCAATAACAATAGTTCAACATCAAGACATAAAAGCATGTGTACTTGGACCAAAACTTTTTAATATTTTCATACATGATATTCCACAATTCCCGAACACTTTAACAGCTTGATTTGGCGATGACACGGTAATTTATACTCACTCTTTTTCCACTCAAGCCACTAACTCACTAATCAAACATCATTTAATAAAAATTCAAGAATGTTACAATACCTGGAAAATTCGAATGAATAAAACCAAAAGAGAGCAGATAATTTCTACTCGAAAATTCACCAATAATGAGATTTTAACTCCTATTATCATGGACAAACATAAAATAGTTCCTTGCGAATCGGTCAAGTTTTTAGGTGTTGAGCTAGACAGCAGACTGAACTATAAAAGACATGTGAAAAATACCTTAAGGAAGGCATACGGGGTTACGAAAAATCAATTATTAAATGCAAGAAGTGAATTAAGCGGGAAAAGTAAAAAACTTCTTTTTACTTCCATAATAAGACCGATCATTACTCCTTTTTCATTTTTTTTCTTCGATAAAAAAAGCATAAGCTTTATTAAACTTAATATTTAATGTAAACTCACATCTCATTTTTTGTTAAAGTTAAAGATGCTCTGTTTCTTCCCTCCACTTGGCATTCATAACAGAAGATATTCTTTCTCTGAATGCCGAAGTAGCGGGAATAGACAGCACAAATGAAATTATTTTGAATAAATTTGGTAAATTATCATCTGTATGTTTTAAAATATGTTGCCATTTTTGAGATGCGTTTTGTTACCAAAATCATTTGTATTATTGACTTTTAGAAATATTTCATTCACTATATTCATTTCTAAATAAAGATCATTCATATTGATATTAGGTTTGGCCTGTAAATTAAGAATTTCTAATATTGGTAGAAACTGAGAAATGACTGTAAATTTGTAAAATTATGTTTTCAATATGAACGCTTAAAAAATTATTGCATGCTTTACTATGTTGAGCATATGTGCATGACAATTGCTCTTCACTAAGCCATGAACTACTTCTTCAATATTCTAATATAGAAAATGGTGTACACCAAAATTAACATTAGTATTGTCTGCACTAAGACTAAATACTCTATCAAATGAAAGTTTGTGGTGAGTTAGGGAGCTATTTATTGCATCAAACATTCTATTTACAGAGTCATCACAATTTTCATAACAGTTTGTTGTGCCTCCCATTTTCATTATCAAAATATTGGACAATTAAAGGAAAAGTTTAATATTACTGACAACAGTTTGCAAAAAATACACATTTGGGTTATTTGAGTCACTCTGTGAATTTTGTAAGCCATGGGGCCCCAAAACCTCATTAACCAATGCGTCCATTTTAGTGCGTCCTAATTGTATGTTCAAAGCAGTTTTAGATTCCACATAGAGAATTTGGTTTATTTCTAAACTATAGTCCATGCAGTTATAGGAAAGATTGTGCTTTACAGTATGATAGGTTAAAGTAAGTTCACTTGCTGATATTTTGTCATCACAAGTATTTAAAAGATGAGCAGAGTCAGAAGAGGAGGTCGATCGACCAAAAAAGCGATCTAAGATATAATTTTGCTTGTTCGTTTCATATTTTAGTTTATGACTTTTTTGCCATGCTGTTTAATCTGCAATTAAAAAGTACTTACCAAAACATCGTAAACAAATCATTCATATTAAACGAGTTCTAAATTTTACTGAATAAAAACAAAACAACAAAGCAAAGATGATTTGACAACATAACCAACTCACCTGACTAATGTTACTGATGGAAAATGTTAAGTTACATGTGAAACATTGAACATTTTATGCGCTTCGGGATCTTCAACAATCCAGACATATTGTTTCTCCCATTCGGGTTTATATTTCTGAACTCTTTCTGGTAGTTTTCGTTTCTTAGTGGGTGTAAGTGTGACACTTTCGGTAGTTTCAGTATAGCTGATTCCCATTGTTATTACGAAATTCAAAGTATCCCAAAACAAATGAACGAAGATAACAATTAACAAGGCAAGCAAGCAAAAGTAAACTTCTTCCTCAACAACATTGAGTGTCGACCCGAAACTTAGGCCCCAATGTGGCCCACCAACATCCTCTTGGATTTAGCGGTTAGCCATGAAACAATTTCGAAGTATCGCCTACTTAAATTCGGTGAATTAGTTCTCGGGGGGCACCGAAGGTCTATACCAGATCACCGAAAAACTGAATATTAGATGCTCTAATAAACTCATTGATTATGTCTAGAACATCAATATTATCACTGACAATTACTTAATAAATGTCCAGAGGAAGTAACAGTTTTAGTGGGGACAGTTTGTTATGTAAAATTGAAATGTTATGCAAATTATCCGCTCAATTTAGAAATAAATGTGGTATGTGATCAAAACTGCCACATTTACATAAATTCGTTTCATTGATGCCTACCCTGAACAAGTAAGCAGGAGTCAAACAATGTCCTGAACGCAATCTAAATAGATTCGTTATGTATCTTCGTGGACGATTAAACAAACACTTAAGTTTTACTTCTCCATGGTTCATTGAGACTTTTTTTCTTGACCAAATCGTTCAATATTGTGTATTTCTGAACACTGGTTGTCTCAATATGAGGCCACAACTTTTGTGGCTGAGGGTGGGAATACTGCATCGATTTTTGCAAGATCTATACTCGAGCATGGGGGCAGCATGGTGCTCACAAGCCATTCGAACTACATGGAACTTGACAATATCAGAAATTTATCCTCTGAACTGCATTGTGAAGTTTCTGCTGTGCATTTGCGGGATAAAAATTTATCTATTGTTTATGTATACCGCTCTCCACAAGGAGATTTTGAGGTTTTTATTGAAATTTTAGAAAGTGTTTTAAGCTTGCTCACGGTGTCCGGTAATTCAGTTATATGTGGTGATTTCAATGTGAAATTTAATACTGATGATGGGAATTGTGGAGTTCTCTGTGGTCCGCTGAGTTCGTTTCGTTATGAAGCAGACGATTCATGAGCCAACCAGAAGTGAAAACTGCTTGGATAATATATTTCTAAATTTCAAACCCCATGCTATGTGTCCTACAGTGGTCAATACGAACCTCTCGGATCATAATGTTCAAAGTTTTTCAATGGATTTACCTGGTAAGAATGTCAAATTTACTAAATTCAAATATCTTCTTATCACACAAAAGGGGTTGAATGTAATGCATAATATACTTGAACAACTAAATTGGGATTATATTGAGGATGAGGATCTGGATCCTGGTGAGGCTTTTCGAATATTTCAGCAAAATTTCATTGATTCTTTCTTGATATCCTGAAAACTGAAAAGACAGGTTCATGTAATAATAGCTTTCGCAATAATGGGTGGTTCAATTATGATTTGAGGGAGATGCGTGATCAGTTGCATCTTGTATCTGACTTACTTAATAAATACAAAACTAATGATCTACTTCAGAAGGCTAAGGTTGCATATAATGATAGGCCCATAAAGGAATTCTCTAATAAAGGTAAAAGTTTGTGGGGCATCTTTAATGAAGGGAGAAGTGGTAATACTGTCAGTTGCCAAAATGCCATAAGTCCCCAAGATTTCAATGATTTCTTTGTGTCGATTCCTCTACAGATCTCGAATAACATTACCAAGTTCAATATGGACCTTGAATCAACATTCAGGAGATACGTCAGCTTTCAATTTACTGAGATTTCATATAACGATGTTAGGGACGTAATACAAAATCTGAAGAACAGTAGATCAATTGACTACTATGGGTTATCAACTATTCTACTTGAGAAAATATTAACTCCATGGTTTATCTTTTGACCGAGATTATTAACAGATGTCTCAGAGCTGGGGTCTATCCTGATTATCTGAAGGTTTCTAAAGTCGTTTGAATTTTTAAGAAGGGTGATCGTGAGGATGTCTCGAATTACATACCAATTTTCTTGGTTCCGGTTTTTCAAAGATCATGAAAAATTGATGTGCAACCAGATCGTGCACTACATCGAATCAATGAGCCTCTTTTGGGAAATCAGTTTGGCTTTAGGAAGGGTAGAAGCACTTGTGACGCAGTGTTGGGTTTCGTGGCCACCGTTGTGGAATGTCTTGAGCTTGGAATGCAGTCACTTACACTGTTCTTGGCTTTCGATTATGTCTCCGTGAAAAGCTTATATGGAAGTTGGAGGCCTATGGTTTCAATAATACAAGTAGGGGTATCATCCGCTCTTTTCTATCAGGTAGAGAGCAAAGTGTGTTTGCCCGTGAAACATTTTCTGAGAGAAGATGAGTTAAAATTGGAGTCCCTCAAGGCTCAATTATGGGACCTATACTATTTCTGATTTTCATCAATTATTTCCCAGAGTACAACACTGGCTCATCTTGTACTCTCTTTGCGGATGATACAGCTATCTCAGGTAGTAACAAGGAAATATCTGTGTTACGTGAGCTGTCATGGGGGCGCAGTCGGATGCTTCGGAATGGTTCAGTGCAAATGGATTGAGCATGAATGAGAAGAAGACTCAAAGTCTTTTGATAAGCTTGAGGCATGGGGCTCAGATTGACCGCAGCGAGGTTCGCCGTGTATGCTTTTGGGCGTATATCTGGATTCAGGTCTCATATGGGACAGTCATGCAAGGCACTCGTCTTCTAAGATCAGCAGTAACACGTACATTTTGAGATATCTCTCCCATTCTGTCTCACATAATGTCCTCAAAACGCACTAATTGAGACCCATTTTAGATACTGTATCTTCGTCTGGGAAATTGCGCCGAACACCAGGCACTCTTCAGATTACAGCAAAGGGCAGTCAGTATCGTTGGGGCCTTAAATACCGCGAGTGTTTGTTAAACTGGGCATTCTAACTTTGACATCCCTATATAATCTGGAATGTCTCATTCATGTGAAACAGAACCTCGATTCTTTTAATCTGCATGAAGATACCCATACTCATCACACCAGGAAAAATACTACCGACTCAGCAGGTCGCAGAGAAATTCCAGTTTTCAAGCAATAAGCATTTTTAACCATTTACCTTTCTATCAAAAAATTAAAAAGTCGAATCAAAATTATTTAACTTAAAAATCCCTCTTCTCCTTCGATTTCAGTAGGATAGACTTTACTCAGAAGTATTAACAATAGTCTGACTTGTCTTTGTCTTGTGATGTCTCTTGTTTATTATCAGGTGCTTCTGCTTTCATTGGTACCTATTTTTGTATTCCGAAAAATGAAATTTTTATATGTTTTATACTTTTAAATTTTTATACTTCTATATTCTTAAATCTTTATATTGACTGCATTCTCAATTGTTGTATGCCATGCCTTTATTTATTATCTGACGTGTGTAAACTGATTATGTATAAGTAGAGCACGAAATATATAATCTATCTATCTATCTTATACTGAGCATATATTATTCCCTTATTTCTGCCTGTTTCCCAGCATCTATTTTCCCATATCCTTTTCGCTCTACTTTTAATTTCCGCCCACAATTCCTGTGAACCGGCACTGATTATTCTAGGACTTGCAACATTCTACCTTCTTTAGCTAAGTTATCCGCTATATCATTATGATACACAAGTGACTCGGTATCCATATACATTTGATTGACAAACCTAATTTACTGGCTATGCTGAATCTTTTTAATAGTTTTTGTGAAAATGTTAAATGAATTGGCAGTAATTCCAACGCATCTAGCATGTAGTTACAAGCCCAAAACAATATCGGAGCCGTTTGCCTTTTTGTATCTATATTCGGAAGTCAAACCTAATCTTTGAATTTGGCGATATCAAGTTTGTGTTAGATGAAACCTACATTTATTGTAAGATGGTTACTTCTAGCTTATTTGGCAACAATCATTTCTGTCCTTCAAAATACTTTATATGTTCAAACTTATGAGCACAATATCCTCTCACTTCGACCAGGACGGTCATAATGAGTAAATCAGGTTTTCCAGGTTATGGTTAGTATGCTTAAGTCCAGAAACAGGATTATTATGGGCCTTAAAAGAATCTCCCATAATTGATTATCAAATACTGAAAAAACAAGAAACAATCATTGGTGTAATCAATTATTATATCACGAGCATATATTTATTTGTAAAATTATTTTGATATTTGAATTGTGGAGGCCGTTACTTGATGTAGATCCATGATATAAATGAGATAAAAACACAAGGTTTAACTTTAATCTACACTTTAATTAAAGTTAAACCTTGTGTTTTTATCTAAATTATTTTGATTTTTGAAATTTCAAATGTTATGAAACCATTCAGTAGAAACTAGAAATGTTGCTTAATTGATAGATAATTGTTTGTGTTATTTATCTCTTTGTTTTGAGATACCTGAAATTGCTATGATCTAATTCAGCATTTTTATATAATGTAAAATACTTTATTTTATATCTGTTTTCAATAAACTAATTCCGTACCCTTCACTATTTCTATTGAAAAATGGAATAAAAAGATAGAATAATTTCGAATTACATTTGGAGTTCGTTCTTGTCGGGATCTTTCAAAAGCTCACATTTTTTTTATCGCAAGTGAGAACGTTTAACTATGCCACTGATAAAATTTGTAGCCTCAAATAAATCTAATATGCCAAGAAAATTCTCTTGAATATTGTAAATGTAGAATTACTTCAACCTCTATTCGACAGACAAAACTAGTGGAATAGTTGAATTTTCAATGTTTTTATTTTCAAGGTAGAGTAGTTCGTTGTTATTCTGAATTGAATTTTAATTATTCAAAAGAAATATTGAAGGCATATTAACCTTCATTCAAATAAAAAAGAATTAATCAGCAAATTAATTGTTTTGTATCTATATACCTCTATTTGTGTAATCAACATGTCAAATTACATGTTGAGAATACATAAAAACAAGCTTTTGCTATTAACGTTCTAAAAATACAGAATAAAGTAATAAATGAATACTGTGTACAACAAGAATATTGAGCTACAAATTGGAGATTTATAATGCCCATATTAAAAATAATGTATAGAACATACTAATATTCTACCCTTACTTTGATAACAGCAACCACTTCGTTTTCTGACGTGACTGATGATCACGGGAACTCGTCCTAATAGGTCCCAAGCATTCCAGGATTTAAATCTGGAAAAGCGGATCTTGCTAGCGTTGTCGTCTATACAACTCAAGTTTGCACCAATAACGTCTCGAAAATACGGTGAAATAGTCTGAACAACACCTTGAAAATATATCTACCCGCTCATTGTTCCTGTACAAAAAACTGAATCTCTACTTATAAACGTATATCCACATACATCATTAGTAAGCCATCCTATACTTAGCATAAAACGTTTCTGATATCTCTATTCCTCTAGAAACAATATGCTATTCATTATTCCCGTCAATTTCGATGATCTCGCGAGTCTTAGTAATATCAGTAAGAGTCAACTGAAAAGGTAGGTAGGTACATCATTTTACATTTTACGATGCATGGAGCACACATGTGACTTCACTATATCGAAAATCTTCAAATTGCTCCCGCATCCAGCATATTCTCCAGATTTAGCGCCCTGCAACTATTTTTTGTTTCCAAACCTGAATGAATGGCTAGGTGTTAAGAGAAACAAATAGCTATTTGCCTTGGGAAATTCCATTATTTGAAAGAAATGAAGCAAATAGAAAAACGTCGGACTAAACGAATCGAGTTGCCGAAAAAATATCTGATGATAATAAGAAATTAAACTATGTATTATACTATCACGAAAGATAATACATAGTTTAATTTCTTATTATCATCATGATTAACTATCATGTAGTAATGGCGTAATCAACTAACTATTTGAAAAATAACAATCAAAAAGAGATTGCCTTATCAAACTACCCTCGTATGAAGAGCATTGGAAAGCTACTGGAAAATAACGCTATCACAGAAGTTCTTATACTATACCATTATATTTTGTTTTAGAATTTTGAGAAATACTTTGTTCCGACCAAAATTTAACACTCCCTCTGGAAAGAGTACTAGCGACAAACGCTGATAGAGGTTTTCATTCGAGGGGGACCGGTTTCTTGGTTTATTTGTAGCATTTGAAATCTACCCCCTACCCTTAGCATTCCTAAATCAAAAAAGGGTTCGAGTGGCACTCCATTTTCTACTCGAATATTTTATTCTTGAAAAGTTGAATTCTTATAGAGCGAAAATTATTATTCGTCAAACTCAAAATTCTTCTAAAATCTAATTCATTTCGGTACAATGTGATATTGGGATTTGTGGAACCTACCCCCGCCCTAAGTGTATGTGGTTGAAAATCAAATAGACAAAAATAAGCTAGAGCTGTACCTCATCGAAAAGGTAATCCGATTCTCTGCACGATTATTGCATTACTTTTAGGTTTGTTTATTCAAAATGTTGAATTCAATTGAATAGGAACAACTTGCAGGCATTCTGGTGAAAGGATGGGAGTAGGAGGAAATGAGGAGAAACGTTTGATTATCTCTTGAAACTGAACAGAAACAAACTCTCACGTATTCTTTTTCATTTTTTACAAAAAAGAACACCTGATTGTTGCGAATACTTTAAGTATCATAAGTCTGATTCACTCATGATCCCTATCCGCATCAAGTTTTCAGGTTGTGTGGTACAAACTCGTTTTAAGATGACCCCATAAGAAAAAATTTAAAATATTCAAGTCAGGTGACCTGGCTTATTGTCCAAATAATATCGCACAAGAACGTCGAAATGTGGAGGAGCATCATCTTGCTGATAACGTATTTCACTATCTAAGAGTTTCATCTTTTTCCAAAATTTCAGCAATTCTACGATTAAGGAGTTCTTCTAACAACTGTGAATAACTATTTTCATTGTGATTTCCTTCGATAAAGAAAGGCTCTCTCTGCTCTAGAGAAGCTCAGATCATTGAGAAGTGTGGTAGGTGCTCATACAAGCACTCCTACTGAGGGCTAGGTGCACTGTTAGGGGTCGAACCAATGCAGCTCACAATTATGAGCAGGGTAGTTTTGACTGCATTTAGGCTTAGAAAGGGAGCGCGCTAGTAGTAAGTGGGAAATATATCCTGTTTCTTGAAGTTATTGACAGCGGACACCTACTCTGGATTAACTCGTATAGAACTACGCCGAGGTACCCGGCGATAAGATCGATATGATAATCCCATCCAGACAACATTGGGAGGAGAGGAAGGATTTCTTTCCAGGGGGGGTACCTCTGTTACACTGATGGCTCGAAGACCAAAGAGGGATCAGTTGAATGGGTGTGGTTTCTACCTATTATTAGTTAATCAAACCACTGTTTTACAGTCGGAGGTGCAATGCTGGGGGCATGATGTCTAGTAAAACCACGACAAGGTTGGCATTTGAATGCAGTCGATCTACTGCACGGCTGCTGGCACATATAGTGACGGGGCATGGCAAGTTTAGATAGCACCTGTGTAAAATAGGCTTCGAGTGAAGATGGTGTGAAATTGGGGTCGAAACACCAATTCATATCACCATATGCCCGGGTTGAACCGCCTTAGACGTAGCCGTCTGTGCGCGGAAATGCTGGATAAAATCCCTCGCACTAACAGAGACTTCTTTGTTAGCATGTAGTTACTAAGAAGGGGGACACGAAAAGCCAGGGGTGCTCGAACGGTCGATCGCGGCTGCTTTTTGAGTATATCTCGAGAAGAAGAAAATTTTTAATAAATAGGTAACTAAACTATAAAAACACTTTGCTAGCGGCAAAAGGCGGCTTTATCAGAGGATATTTTTCTTGCCGCTTTTCTAGAAATTTCGGGTGGCGCGTTTGACGGGAACATTCGAGACTTTCGTTCACGCCGATATAAATGTTGTGCCTGCAGGAATTGGAGTCATTCTGAATTGTAACTTGAAGGCAATACTACGTCGATACAAAGTTTATTATTAAATAGTACAAAATGAGTACAGCGAAAAAATCTGAAAAAATCATTTTAATAACGATAGGGAGGAAGAATTTTTTTTTGTAGGGTGAAGGATAAGTGCATTTGTCTTATTTGTCGTGCGTCAGTTGAAATACCTAAGCGTGGTAACTCAGAGAGGCATCATAAAACGGTTCATAAAAACTATGGAAATGATTTTCCGCTACAGAGTGAATTAAGAAAACGAAAAGTACGTCATTTGATATCTTGTTTGAAAAAAGAACAAACCCTAATCACAAGACTAGCCAAACAATCAAAAGCTGCTACGATAGCGTCATTTAAAATATCTCATATATTGGCGAAACACAAGAAACCATTCAAAGATGGATCGGTTATGAAGGAAGCATTTATTGAAGGGGGTGAGACTTTATTTGGAGATTTTAAAAATAAAACAAAAATCATGTCTGCTATTAGAGAACTTCAGTTATCTCGTCCGACTGTCACAAGGCGTATTAAAGTCATGAGTCAGGACATGGCAGATAAACTAAAACATGATATCATGAAATGTACATACTTTTCTTTATAGTTCGGCGAATCCACCGATATGACAAACACTGCACAGCTGTGTATTTTTATTCGGATGGCGTTCAATGACATGTTGGCTGAGGAAGAATTTTCGACAATCCTTCCTCTGAAGGTGAAGACCCATGGCGAAGATATATAAAACGTTTTCCACAATTTTGTAAGAAACTACAAGCTACCAATATATAAATTAGTGTGCATTACAACAGATGGAGCACCAGCAATCACTGGAAACAAACACGGTTTAGTGGCATTGTGTCGAGCAAATGAAGATTTCCCTTCATTTTTTTCATTCCATTGCATTATACATCAACAAGTTTTGTGTTCAAAAGTTTTAAACACGGAGGAAATTATGGGCATTGCAACAAAAATTGTGAATTCCATCCGTGCATGTAGCTTGCAACGGCGACTCTTTAAGTTGCAGTTGGAAGATAGGAAGTCAGCTGAACACCGATTTAGTTCTTCACAAGGACATCAGGTGGTTGAGTCACGGAAAATTCCTAGAAAGGTTTCAAGAATTATTGCCCGAAATAACAGCTTTTCTAGACGAAAGAGGTGATGATACTTAGATGTTGAAAAACGAAAAATGGCTGACTGATTTGGCATTTTTGACTGACATCACAATGCACTTAAACACCATTAACTTGGAGCTTCAAGGTAAAGGAAAGACTATTATTGAGATGATACGCGCAGTAAGCGCATTCAAAAGTAAATTTCAACTTATGATAGATCAACTGAAAGGGAAGGATCTGAAACATTTTCCGTATTTGAAAGCAAGGATTCTTCAGTTGAATTATGATATGTATGAGGCTGAATTATCATTATCAAATATTTTGAGACAATTCAAAATGCGTTTTCATGACTGCAGTAAATTGGCTTTTTCCTTCTCCTTTTTCACGTAAAAACATTGAGGAATTAGCTACTGAAATAGAAAGTCAGTTCAATATGAACTCATGTTCTGCTGAAAATGAGTTGGCGCAGATTATATCAGATATACATCTCAAAGCTACATCATCTGATACAAATTTCTGGTGTTTTATATCTGAAGATAAATATCCGAATCTAAGGCAAATCGCCCTTCAACTGACGGCAATGTTTGGGTGAACTTACTTGTGCGAGTCGGCATTTTCTGAAATGAAGATAATTAAGTCAAAATATTGCAATTGACTAACGGACGATCATATGTCATCATGCTTGCGATTAGCACTCAGTGGTTACGTTATGAAAAGTATGCTGAGAACATGGAGTGCTACGCTTCAACATCCAAAGTCACTCCTTAGGTAAGTTTAACACCATATGTAACTCTTTTGTTTTGTAACAACCAATAAACTCGCAACTTTGAATAACTATGAGTTTTTTCATGGATATTATAGAGAAGAACCTAACCCAAACCTTGACTAAAATTATGTATATTTTGCAGAAAGCTAATATCTATATATGCACCCTACCTAAGTAGGTAGGTAGGTAGGGTGTATCGTGTATCTTCGACAACCCTACATCACACATAGTTGCATCCTCTCAGAGTCGATCATAAGTAGTCTAATAATATTGAGGTAGATCGCCAGCAGTTCAAGTTTGAGCACCCCTGCGAAAAGCTATAGGCCAAGATGTCGATAAAATCCCTACTATGAGTTAACTAATTCGTTTCGTAGTAGGAAATTCCAATAATCATTATTTTCATTGAGAAGGGCTGTACAATGGAATCCTAAGTATGGTAGAGTGGAACCTCCTATACTCATAGGCTCGTCTGAAACAGGCTTAATGGTCTCATGTTGCTATGATAGGATAACTAGAGTTCAATTAAATTACAAAACAATAACAAGCTCATTTTCCATAATGATAGGCATCTTATTAGTACTTAAAACTTGCGTTTTTTAATTTTGCAAGGTTACTTTGATGTTTTGAATCAAAAGTTACCTAGAGTGGGTTTAATCGACAACAACAACTACACCAATGTATTGCTGCGAAAATACTTAAACATCATTCATTAAATTATTCGTCGTGACCTAGTTGAGTTATTCGATGGAAGCAACCGGTTTCCCTTATCAGAAATTCGTGCGTTGTTCCCGTCACAATCACGAATGACAACGAGATACATGCACAATATTCCTGATTTTTCTATTTCCATTTTGATGGAAGTAGTTTTATTCAGTGATTTGCTTGGATTATTGTGAATTGAAATGTTTTGCTCTGAATGTTAATCAAAATAGATGAAATACCGGGGCAGTCATAAAACATATTTGCTTTTCGACTGTTAGCATAGTGTGGCTCTACTATCATATACCGGGTGAGTTTTTAAGGTGAAACAATTATTTATTAATGTATCTTCTAATGCATCTAAATATATATATATATATATATATATATATATATATATATATATATATATATATATATATATATATATATATATATATATATATATATATATATATATAATTTAGATGCATAAAGAACTGATATTATTATTATTAAGTTCGACAGCCCTGGCTGATACAATGAAAAATATAATTTGTCAGGCTGAAGGACCCAAGGTCGATGGCCATTTGCGCAGTGCGCAATAAAAATAAAATTTATTATTATTATAATTTGTAATGTATATACACATCACATTTAAAATGAAATAATTTACATACAGGTACTACTTAATGCAACTACCCACAACTGTAATACACTAAACTAAACTACCACACTAATCTAAATGTTCTCCATCACATAATGCCTCAAGTTTTTTTTGAATGTTTTGAAATTCGATGATTTCATTTTACTCGGCAATCTGTTAAAATCTACCAATCCTGTTCTGAGCAAACGTGGAACCTGCATACTGAACGTAAAAATCATTTTTAGTTCTTGTGTTGTATCATGTATGTCCCCAACCATCTGTAATCCATCCGTAATTTGGTGAGGATACATCTTGTGTTTGATCCTATACACAGTGATCATAGTATTGAAAAAGACATTCTGTCTCACACTCATTACGTTTGCTGCCTCCAACATATCTCTTATTCTTTTATTCTTGTATATCTGTTCCTTTCTGTCATGCTTCTCAGTGCTTGATTTTGCTTTCTTTGAAGCTCTTCTAGTTTCCCTTTACCAACCATATACAGAATTGTAGAGCAAAACTGAAAATGAGGCATATTAATTGTCTTATAAATCAAAAGTTTTGTCCATGCACTGAGATCTCTTCCTATCACAAGAAATTAGCTTTTTTTGCAACTTTTTTTATTACGTAGATGGCATGATTAGAGAAAGTGAGGTTCTGGTCGATTATCACACCCAAATATTAATGTTCCTGAACCTGATCAATTATTTCATTGTTTATAACAATATCACAGTGGTCAGTATTATCCAACCTAGAATATTTGTTCTTCATAATCATGTACTTGGTTTTAGAAATATTAATACTCAAATTGTTATAACATAACCATTTATATAGTTTCTTCAGATCTTCGTTTGTTTTATTTATTAATTCATTTATGTCTTTGCCTTCACAAAACAATGCTGCATCATCTGCAAACAGTTGTATTCTGCAATTTTTTAGTACTTTGACTATGTCATTGATGTATAAGACAAACAAAAATGGTCATAAAGTGGTACCCTGAGGCACCCCATCCATATTTATCTTGACTGATGAAAAAACTCCATTATATTTGGTTTGTTGAGTTCTCCCCTTCAAATATTCCTTAAACCATTTCAAAACGCTGAAAACCTGACTGAAAGGGTGTCAGTAGACTATTCTCCTCCATAAAAGTCCTTATTTGAACATTGACCACCGTTTTCAAAAGTTTTCATAGGTTGCCACCATGTTGATCGGGCGATATTCTTCACATTTATTTGTGTTATTTATTTTCTCAATTGGTATTATTGTTGTCAATTCCCATGCTTTTGGAAAACAACCCTTCTCAAGGCTCAAATTTATAAGATCCAAAAAAGCTTCAGAACTTTAGTATTCATTCCATCAACACTACCTTTCTTATTCTTTTGGTTTTTCACTAATTTCCTCATTTCTGCCATTTCTAATAACCTGAATTTCCTGAATCTACTCACTGGTGTTTCCATGTGTCGAAGAAGCTCCTGTATTTCTATTCCATTAATTTTCGTTGTAAGTCTTGCTATACTATCTAGGAAATAAATTTTTCTGATATTTTTGTGCCATCCTTTTCGATTTCGCCATCAAAAATAATCCCTTCTTCCCTTCATTACGTTTTCCACTTCCCATAATACCGTTCAGAGCTTGCCACATCTCCTTAGAATCTCCTCTTGCCATATCTACTTTCTGTCCATAGTACATTTGTTTTTGCTGCCTTATCTGTTGCACCACCTTGTTTCGTTCCTGTCTGTAAAGTAACCAGTCCTCGTCTCGCTTTGTAAACACTGCTGTTTTGAACAATATATCTCTTATATCTTTACTCACTTTATGATCTGGTGCGCCGGTTTCTGTAGAGGTTACGAATATTTTATTGGACCACCGTCTCCAGAACAGACAACTATCGTCTGCATCAAAGATTTGGCTAGGAAGAAGAACCAGTTCCTCTACTTTGTCCTCAAAATGCTGAATAAATGGTTGCACTGCAAATTCGTGGTTTGGAAATTTTTCACCTGATATGGGTAACAGATGTATACCAAATCGCTTTTAAAATTTACCCAGCCACCCACTGTCACGAAAATCATCATTTTTGGTAATTTTTCCATAAAATTCGATAGCTTTTGGTTTCAAAATTTCTCCAGATACAGGAATGTGCCTAGAATGCTGTTGCATGAACTACATGTATAAAGCATTTTCCATTTTTGGGCAATCACCAACTCTTAATGTATTACGCATTCCTAGGCCAGATTTTGTTTATTTCTCTTAAGATCATGTATACTAGCATGCCAAACCCTATATCATTTTGCCAATTTGCACGTTACATGTTTTGTCCGCGGTCTAACTTGTTCAAAATATCCATTTTAATCTTTCGAAGCTAGATACTTGAGTTTCCGTTTACTCGACAGTTTCAATTAAACTATTCTCACTTTAAAACGTGATAATTTTTGAGATTTGATTGCACGATGACGACAGAGCGCATACACTGAATTGAGTAGGGACAACGATAGAGGCGCGGGTTAGATTAGAGAAATAACTTTGATTGATAAAGTTCACATCAATTGTGATGGAATATTCAATCGTCAAAATGAACATTGGTGGTCGAAAGTAAACCCAAATCGCTATATTGAACGTCAAGACCGATATGGGTTCAATGTATGGTGTGCATTGAAAGATAATAGCGTATTAACTTGTGTGATTATGATAACCTTCTTGCTGAATTATATCATGAAATTGTAAATAACAACATTATCGATTGATATTTTGATGAACCGTCTCCAGCTCAAAGAAGAAATATTTGTTTTTAACATGATGGAGCTCCTTCTCATCAAACTTTGGCTGTTGCTGATTTACTTGACTCATATTCTTTCTATAACTGCATTGGAATTACGGGGCCAGTAAGATGGCCAGCCTGTTCTCCAGATTTGTTGCCCTTGCGCTTTTTCCTTTGTGGATATTACAAGGATCTGTTATTTAGAAGAGCTAGTCGAAATATTGATGAGTTGAAGCAAAACTCATATTTTCAATGCGTATCAGAGTATCCTCAGGTCTTGTGAAATATGCATACAGAATAATCGAAATACATTTGAATACCTACATTGATTCTTTCGATTAAATTTCATTTCTAATACTAAAACACCATTTTATTCTTCTGTTTTCAAAATAACGATTGCATGTTCGTTATTACAAACGGTACTATATTCACACAAAAGTTTCAAATGATTTATCTGAATTGTTATTGCAAGATTTTATTTTGGAAATATCTCCATGAGAGCACAAAACTAAGAAATGCAACCTCGCATCAAAATATCAATCTCGGTATTCACGAGATTTAGGAATTCTAATCTTGGTATTCTGCGAGATCTCGCATTGTAAAGAAATGTTCATCGAAAATGTACGGAAATCATTTATATTTCTATTGGATCTAATTGTTCTTCAGGAGCAAAATAGAGAAATAAAATATCAAGAGAATCACTAATTTATTCAAAAAGTAACATATTATTCTAAAACTTGAAAATAACTCCTCAAAAAACATAAAGTATCTAGGGTTTCATGTGCCAGCCGACTCCGAATGCTGCATGCCAGACAACCAGCTGAGGAAAACGCCCGTTCTGCCTTGACACTTGTTGGTTCTACAGATAAAAGACCTTGGTGAGCGAACTGTAGATTTTGTCCTTTTGACCCTCCTGACTCGTACAAATTGATTTCTTTCTTCAAAATCATATCAAGTGACGATGACCAAGGTACAACACGTTTATGCGAACGCTCTTTCAATGCCATTTCCAATTCCTCATCAAGACTAAGAGAAGCGTTCGCCATTTCAGGTTCTAAATTTTTTTTCACTGCAGCTAATGGAATTGAATCGACAACATCACTTTCATTCATGGCTTCATCTGCAACTGAAGATGTACAGGGTTTGTTTTGTATATTGACTGCAATATTGTCATCTTTGGTACTGTTCTTGTGTAATCTTCCAATTAACTTTATTATTTTTTTTTCATTGAAGATTTTGGAGGCAGTTTAAAAGTTTGATCACAAGCAGATTGATTGAAATATACGTCGTATTGGACAGGGTCTGTTAAATAATAAAATGCTTTGATCATAAATGTTCGGCTTTCATTAATCCGAGCCCTCATGGATTCAGCAAGTTTTTGAGCTACTGGTGTTCCGAGTTCTTCTAACTTTTTCTCCATAAATTGCAGAGTAGTTTCGACAGTTACCAAATCTGAATTTCGACGACATAGTACTCCACTGCCAGTTTTATAGGCTGAAACACGAGTTCTAAATCTGATAAAGCACGATATTCTTCGTCTGAGAAACTATGATTCGTATTCGATCCAAGATTACAATCAATCAAGGCTTTGCTTACACATTGCTCCACCTTATTGAATGTGGAAATCATATCTGCAAGACTAGACCAGTTTTACCACTTGTCTTACTTTTTAGATAAGATGATCAAATTCTGGCACTAAGTCAACTTCACCTACAGTCGGTAATCTGCAGTCAAATTCTTCATTATCAATAATATCATCAAATTCTTCATCGTCTGACTCCTCCACAAAGACTGTGTCTTTTGTACTTTCTTCTTGAGTTTCGATTCCTCCCGTTTTGATTTGTAAATCACATCCAAAACTTCCAATTGAATGCCGTGAGCGTAGCATAGCTGGTGAAGAGGATTCATGAGTCGCCCAACCTTCACCATTATCCTGGCCCCATGTGTAGTAACTCCTACTCTATCTTCATTTAATGACAAGCCCTAGTCTGATAATTTCTTCTTCAAAATAGTTATGCAACTCTCTGCAGGCATGCTTCCTACTATGCGCACAAGACCCAAATTCCAGAACATATTTTTATTCTCTGAAAATGAATGAACATTCACATTCATGAAGCGCCTGTTTTTGCATGAAGTGCATTCATCGAAATTAAGGCTGAATCTTTGGTTATTCTTTCTTAGATTCATAAGATACTTTCATTTTCAAACTCATACCATAATCCATAACAATCTGTTTTATGGAGTTAGGAAATGTGGTTATTTGCGACTAGTCACTAGTCGCAAATAATTCTCTCAAGTCTTTCGACGTGCAAAAACATCTAAAAGTCATCATCCTTGAAATTCTTTTTTCCAAAGAAACTTTTTGTTGGGACGAAAAGTAATCAGATATTTTCTGTCTCTTCGAACCGGTTGAAGGAGGTAGCGTTACTGGCGCGGAAGCATTGATCAGCAATGAACAATTTGATGGAACCAGAGTCATGTTTTCTGTCACTTCTTTATGAGAAGTACCAATTTTGTGCTTGGACAGTAAATGTACATGTAAGCCTTTGGGAGATCGTGCCGTTGTTTTCAAAATAGACTTACACAGTTTGCAATGGGCAGTTTGTCGATCCTCTGCCTTCAAAAAGTATTTCCATACCTCTGATCCAGTTTGAAACTCTTTATAAACCACCTTTGTTGTAATTTTAACACAAAACGAATGGACCGAGAGAACTTAAACACAAAAGGAACTATTTTCAACTTTAATTGGAATAGTTTATAAATCTGCAGATTGCCATGCACTCTGACACGTCCAGGCTCGCAAAACAATGACAAATTTACGACAACCGGAAAACGTCTCGCCTCACTCATCCCTATTGCCCAGTGGCCCTAGTGCCACGTGTTGCCACCGGGAATAGATACATTGTTCACATAAGTCAACAACAACATGTGAAAACACTGAAAGCTAAACAAAATTGATATAATACCAATCTTGCAAATCTTGCGAGATCGCGCATAAATTTGGGTGCGAGATTGATCTTGCAGAATAGGTGGGAGATCTCGGTATTGCAAGATCTTGGTATACCGAGATTGCATTCCCTACACAGAACATACTTAAGCTTTTCAATATTTCTGTGTTAATTTTGTGAAGAGACTTAGACTTACTAGATGAAATTAGGGAAAAGTTATACCATTTTCGGTTTTTCATAAAAACACGTCATGAATGGAGAAATCGAGTGCACATGTGATTTATTTTTGAAAAGGACAAAAAACTATGCAAAAACCGTTGAACAAAAAAAATTCCGCACGTAGTTCGATTTTAGATAAAAAAGAACCATTTTTATGTAATCCCAAAATCTACGGAGATATTGGCACTTGACTGATTCCGAAAGTTTTCGAAATAACTCGAAAACTCCTCATGCCAAAAAAAACGGGGAAGGAGGGTCATTTTCCTCCATTTCACATAGCTGCAGTACTAAATCGAAATCTGTCCACCTTGTACAGGTTCAAAAGGAATGGCAATTTCGAAAATAAACTGTGATGTGATCAAGTCTCATTTTAGAGGGAGAATGTAACCTCTGTATATTTTGAATGAATAAACAGTGAACTAATTGATATGAGCTTCTTGAAAGAACTGTAGTCGAATCCGTGGAATTGGACTCAAATACTTATGTTTAATTTGAATGAAACGAATTTTCGAACAAGTATCCCCGTGAGAACTCCCAGTTCTGGTTGTATATTTTTGCGTATGTATAATTAGAAAAAGAATTCTAAACCGCAAGCAATTACGGAAGAATGTATCAGTTGAGCAAATTTTTATCAGCATTAAAAAAATCATATTATTTGAAATCGCCACACTTGATCAGTTTTTCTATCGTTAAAGTTGTATTTACCCAAACTATTAATATAGGTTTACTCGTTACTGTTTACGATAGTTATGCCAATTATTTCGATAATCGATTGATTCGTGTCATTCAAATTTTGTCGAGTGAAACTATCTGAATTTTGCAGATAACATTGTCGTTATTAAATTTATCTAAATGGACAAAAATAAATTCATTTCTTTGGACATTGGAACTACAACTATCAGATGTTTGGTGATAGATACAAATTTAAAAATTTTAGGATCAGCTTTTGCCAAGGTAATTTGCTTTCCGTACATTCAATCAACTGTTACACTTCACACTATTTTTTGTAGGTTCAACTATTATACCCTGAAGAGGGTCGAGTAGAAATTGATCCTGAATGGTTATGGAATACTGTTATTTCTGTTGTCAATAACGCTCTGTATGGTGAGGAAGTTATCAATAATTGCTTGTGAATTTGAGTTAAATCAATTTTGCACTTCCAGATGCCAAAATAACAGCAGCAAATGTGACATCTTTAGGTATATGCACACAAAGAAGTACCTTTATAACATGGAAAAAAGATACCAATGAATATTTTCATAATTTTATTACGTGGAAAGATGTCAGAGTCGTTCACTTATAGAAACATGGAACAATTCTCCTACAATTAGAGTAAGTCACTTTTGTGTCTGCGTGGTATATTCATGAAGTAAATGCAGTTTCCTGCGTTGTGAATATCTGATTGCCAACAAATTATTTTCTCATATTGGTGATGCACTCACCGGCAATACAAACGCCTGAAAATTTTACCAAACTAAAAGGTCAAAACTTTTTGTATTCCTCGACTCTCGATTTGGACTCTTCTCTTTAGAATACAGAAGATAATTCGAGAATACTGTGAAAAAATCTATTCTATGACAGATGAACAAATAGTTGTTTCTGGTTATAAATTAGCAACTCATTATTAAGTTTTTGAGGCAAACACAAACATACTGTATTATTGCTCGTCATGTTATATCATTCTGAAATAAAGTGTATTTTACTTACGTTACTTAATCCTACGTCTCTCTACCGTTAGGTGTAAGAGTGTGGAGTCGAGATGAATAAGTCTTTCTATCTCTTTCTATTTTGTGTCAGAATTTTATGTCTCTCTACTCAATGTTCCTGGTACTGGTGGCTTCTTGTACTTCATCCCAAGTTTTTCTGGGTCTTCCTTATTTATTTGTCCCTGGACTCGTGCTTGGTATGTGCGTTTGGCAAGCCTTTTGTCTGTAATTCTATGTATATGTCCTAGCTATCCCAATTGTCTATCTTATCTTTTCATCAGTATCGATTTTATTTGAAATTTGTTCCTAAATATTTCGTTGCTTATTTTATCTCTTGTTTTTCCATTTATTTTCCCAACAAATCTCATTTCTGGCGCATTTATTTTGCTCTTTTCCTTATCCGTGAGTGTTCAAGTTTCACTGCCATGGATTATTTCTATTTATTCATTTATTTATTTATTTAGCATACAAAATTTTCTCATTGACATTTTGTATGAATATACGGAAACCCCATTGAAACATTAAGTCAAATTAATTATATAAACCAATGAATGTAATTTAACAACATAAATGATAATCAGATGAAACAAAAGAAACACGTAGTGAATAATTATTATAGGTGCAACGCCAAGCCTCTAATTCTAGACTTGAAGCATCCAAATGACAATGAAAAGAAATCAAGTCCTCTACCGAAATTGTTGGCCAATGACAGGCAGCGGTTGATGTAAAAGTTAGAGCTATAGTTGAATCTACACGTCTTAGAACGAAGCATTGGCGTGCATCTTGTTATCCTACCTGGCAAATTGAAATCTATTAAACCCAAAAGATTCCCACAATCAATATGTCCGTTTAAAATTTGATGAAGAAAACACATGTCACTAACGTACCTTCTGACTGGCAAAGTGTCCAAGTTAAATCGGTCACGCAAGATGTCAAGGTTATTACTGTTTAATTCCAAAAACAATTTGAAAGACAAATAACGAAGACACTTCCGCTGGACTCATTCCAAGCAATCAATATCACAAAAATAGTGTGGAGACCAAATGCTGGACCTATATTCCAAATTTGTTATGACCATGGAACCGTATAGAATTTTTACTGTATCAGGGGAAAAACCTACTGAATTACGAATTATGAAGCCCAACATTTGATACGCCTTGGAAGTGATCCTACGAAAGTGTTCCTTGAAATCTAGTCGACGATCAAGAGTAATACCAAGATCTCGCATTAGGTGCACTCTGTTAAGAACTGTGTTATTCAAATTGTACTCGAACCCCAGTGGAGTGTGTGATTTATGAAAGAATAGAACATGGCATTTTTCAACATTCCGACTTAAAGAGTTAGAAACGGACCAATCAAAAAACCTGTCAATATCTCTCTGTACGCCACATTAAACTCTCTCGAATAGAATTATCTATATTTAACACACTGAGAACGATCAGACAAAAAACTTTGAAGCCATTGGAGCAGAGAACCTGATATGCCAAGTGCCTCCAAATTAGCGAGTAAAATGTTATGATTGATTCTGTCGAAGGCTTTTTCAAAATCAGTATATACTGCATCTAGCTGATAACCCGATTCGAAACATTCAATTATGTCTCCAACATAAAGTACGAGATTCGAAATAGTAATGGCCCCTTCTAAAGCCATGCTGTTCGTTGATTAAAACTGAAGTACAGTTCCAAGATAGGCAAATTAAACTATCATTTTTGGAATTGTGGATTGTATTGCTATACCCCTATAATTTCTGATATCAGACTTAACATCAGACTTGAAAATTGGAACAATGAAACTCTTTTTCCAAAAAGAAGGAAAGGATCCCAAATGCAAAAACATATAGAATAGCGTGGCAACAGGGTCACCCATCAGGACCAGATGACAGCTTTGACATCATAAAAGAGATGAAATCAAAAATCTCTCGAGATGACACCTGGCATGAACTAATATTTAACGTATTTTCATATTTTATTTCGGGTGGGACAATAACCTCACTGTTGTACACTTCTGAAAAGAAGTCAGCGAATAAATTCACAATAACTTCACCATCTGAGCTGGATACTTTGTCTAACTCCATACAGTTTGGTAAATCGAAACTGTTTTTCTTTGAATTTATATACTTCCAAAAATTTTGTGGATCAGAATGAGTATTATGTTCAATGTTTCTCAGATAATTACTATAAAGTTCATTACAAAGAATCTGACATTTGCAGCGCAATTCACTGATTCCAATGTAACTTTCAGGGTTTCTAGAATGTTTGAACTTTCTGTGAGCCGTTTTCTTCATATTTCTGAATACTATTAACTCCTTGTTAAACCACTCAGGGTAGACTTTTTAGGAATGAAAAGGTTGACATCATTAACATCGAATGACCAATTGCGAGATGAAAAAATTGATTTAATCCCCTATAATCACCCTTGAAAATGAACCGTTCTTCCTTTACGAATGATTTAGCAGAGTCTAAATATTTTCTTGGAATACTAAACTGATTCGCAGTATGATTAATGCCATTCTCCTGTAGCAACTCCGAGGCAGGAGAAATCACAGTAGTGGCGTCCTGAGTATAAACAAGGTCCAAGAGGACACCCCGGCTGTTCATAACCCGGCTGACTTGCGAGACATCAACAAAACTCACTAAATCGTTCAAACCAGCTGCAGGATCGTCGCTTCAACACAAAACAAACTCACCAGTCTACCAGCTTGCACCTGGAAAATTATAGTCACCACATATATACATTGGCACGTCAGGATGTAACAAAGCTAACTCTTCAATAGCTAAACCATGAGCCTCATAGGCTTCAGCTGAAGAAGCTGGTGGTAAATACACACCACCAGCAATAAACTCACTAGAACCATTTGAAACCAGAACAAATAAGTGCTTCACATCATTGTACGAATGACGGATCAGTTCAGCACTCAATAAAGACCGAACAAGCACATCAACACCTCCACCCTTCTTTTTAAAACTTGTATTGCTATTCCTGTCCATTCTAAAAATTGTGAAGTTTGAAAAACAAATTTCGGAACCCCAGATATTTGCATCAAGCCAACTTTTAGTGAGTATCGAAATATCATAGCTGCAATGTTGCAACCAAAGGGAGACATCCCTGAGCTTAGTTTTCATGCCACCCACATTCTGGTAATATAATAAAAAGTCCGATGGAGGTATATTTAATTTTTTCATCTTTATTCCTAACTATTCTTGGTTTACCATTGATGACCTTCAGTGTGCATTATCACCTTCTAGATCACTTCTATTTTGATATCTATTGTTATTTCTCTTTTTCCCAAAAATGTTGTCCGTAAGTTGTCATATATTCTTCCTACGGTAGTTACTTTATTATTTAATACCTTTTCCATGTTTCCATTATTTTGTATTATTGTTCCTAAGTATTAAAATTCTTCGTCTTGATCAATTTAACTTCCGTTTATTGAAATGTTTTGTGCCTTTATTTATGGTCCTATTATCATCGTTTCACTAATATTTCCGCTTCGTTTCTGCATTCCATTTCGAAAAACCTTTCAAAAGAATACAATACAGAAATTCTAAAAACATTAATTATTTTGACAATGATGAGGCATTCTCTGTAGTCATTCCATATTCATAGATTTATTTTACTGATTTTGCAATAGAGAATTATGGCAAGATTCCTATTCCATAACGAGATTTGGTTGGAAATTACTTCATTTTTGAAAAATACGCCATAATATTATTATCATATTATATATTTTAGAAATGAAAAAGGTTTGGTTTGTATGGAAAAACTTTACGTAACTTAATTAGTACCAGAGATATGGTCATTTGCACAAATACCGGATAATCCAAAAGTCTGATTCGAAAACAAAAATGATAACTGAAACTGGTTTCACAATAAAGTTTTCTCGAAAATCGAGACCGAGAAAAAAAGAGGGGAGGTCATTCTTGTTCTGTCTGCAATGTTTCATATAGCTACTGATACTGGCCTATAGTTTTCAGGTGTATTTCGGTAACCGATCTTGAATATCGGAACTATTTTTGCCTGTTTTAACTGATGTGAGACGAAGCCTTCTGCTAAATATTTTGTTATTAGAATGCTGTTCTGATGTCTGATTCAATCTTTTTCAATATGTTTGTTGTCATTCCATAGATGTTTCTTAGGACAGCGACTTTAATTTTCGGGTTATTTGTACAACCTATTTCCGAGTAAAAAAAAATTGAAGATTTACCCTTTTTCTAGTAATTTTTAGTGGTTTTAATTTATTTCTGGTCAGCTGTTTGTAGTACTTTTTCCCACGTTTGGGAAGAATTCATTTTATGTGGTCTCAAACTGGCCTTATCTTACATAGTCTATGATCAGTTTCATTTTCGAAAGTTTAGGTCCAATTTTTCGCGGTTAAATTTAAGTCTGTTTGCAATAAATTTATTACTATAATATAATATAATACGCACTGTTTCTTTGCGTGCAGGCAAGTATTTAAACGCAATATTATACATCAAATTAAGAATAATGATTGATGTTACCATGTTTTAACGCTGCACCTCAGTTCAGTTCTGTCTCATGAGTGACTTAGTGTTTTCGTACAGAGATTCAGATGAAGTGGTTATCGTCCTTATCTTTATCCAAGATGAATATCGAGAGGATGATTGCTATTTTATAATTTCGAATGAAATTACTGAATACTAGTATTGTTTGCTAGCAATTTGGATGTTGTTCGAATAATTT
This sequence comes from Cryptolaemus montrouzieri, assembly GCA_013387265.2. Taxonomy (NCBI): domain Eukaryota; kingdom Metazoa; phylum Arthropoda; class Insecta; order Coleoptera; family Coccinellidae; genus Cryptolaemus; species Cryptolaemus montrouzieri. The sequence goes on along the minus strand of JABFTP020000185.1, from coordinate 99,181,744 downwards.
CAAGGCATATCTATTAATATAAATAATAATATAATACATACCAGTTACTGTCAATATAAAATTACAGAAAGAAATGAGATTTCATCGCAAATATCAAATGTGAAATGTCCGCAATGAAACCTCTATATTATATATATATATATATATATATATATATATATATATATATATATATATATATATATATATATATATATATATATATATATATATATATATATATATATGCTCGTATCTTTCTCGAAGTCCGGTAGCGGGTTCGCCGTGTCGGTCCATAGAGGGCGACTCTCGTACGTATGTACGAGGTGCGTCCTTTCTGGAATTGATAGGGTACCCCGATGTAGCTTGGTAGGATGCTGAGAAGCGATATGCGACACTGATGAGCTCCTAATAAGGGCGAAACTGCAGTCTGCCGCTTCGTTTCTCGGCATCCTGCTTGGTTGCACTATTGTGGCGCTTGGGGGCTGCGTGCATGGCGGGCAGATTTGGATACTAGCTCTTGTCAGGAGGGATTATTCATTGATTTACGGATTTTTGAATAATTCGTCTTGTCTCAGATTCACATACATATACTCCACGCGAAGTTTATCGCGGAAGATATCTGACCAAATATTTACCGACGAGAGGGTTATTTCGGAAGCAGAGCACTATTCCAGCGGGATTATTTCGCAGTTTTCTACCGTTGATGTGATTCACGGAACGGCGAAAGATGTCTCCCAAATGTTTTGGAATTTATAACGTTTCCACATCTGTTTGTTACTGTTCGTATCTTTCTCGAAGTCTGGTAGCGGGTTCGCCGTATCGGTACATAGAGGGCGACTCTCGTACGTATGTACGAGGTGCGTCCTTTCTGGAATTGATAGGGTACCCCGATGTAGCTTGGTAGAATGCTGACAAGCGATATGCGACACTGATGAGCTCCTAATAAGGGCGAAACTGCAGTCTGCCGCTTCGTTTCTCGGCATCCTGCTTGGTAGCACTATTGTGGCGCTTGGGGGCTGCGTGCATGGCGGGCAGATTTGGAAACTAGCTCTTGTCAGGAGGATTATTCATTGATCTACGGATTTTGAATAATTCGTCTTGTCTCATATATATATATATATATATATATATATATATATATATATATATATATATATATATATATATATATATATAGAGCATTTTTTACAGAGCATTCGTTTAGCTTCTTACCTATTGTATTTAATTACAAGAAATCCAAGATTTTTGGCAGGAAGCAGGTTGAATCTAGCTTGCAATCATGTAAGTATAATTAGTAATAAATGGTAAATGAAAAAATCTATACCGACTAATTTTTCCTAATTTTTCCAGACTACCTCTCGTCTACTCTGGGTGCTCAAATATATACCTCAAATTAAAAAAGAAATCCAAAAGAACAATGTAATGTTTGGTACTTTGGAGACGTGGTTAATCTATAAACTTACCAAAAACTCCACATTTGTTACCGATATAAGTAATGCAAGTGCTACTGGTTTTTTTGACCCATTCACGATGGAATGGGGATCATGGGCTATCAATATACTGAAAATACCTCGAGAAATTCTACCAGTTGTCGTGGATAATGATTATAAATTCGGAACTACAGACGTCTTTGGAGCACCTCTTGAAATATCTACCGTGGTACGTATTTCCATCATAGCACAGTATTGAATTAGCTTCGGACGTAAAAAAATTAAAAAATACGGATTTGTTGTTTCAGTTAGCCGATCAAACTGCAGCTATGTTAGGTTCATGTTGTATCAATAAAAGCGATCTGAAGATAACTGTAGGAACTGGTGCATTTATAGACGCCAACTCTGGTGAGAATATTGAATGCAAACTTGATGGGATGTATCCTCTTGTCGGATGGAAATTCAAAGGAAAATTAATTTTTTTCACTGAAGTTCCATGTTCTGATGCAGGCTCTTTGGTTGAGTGGATGAAGGTTGCAGGTGAACTAACTGTTTTTTAGCTACCTACTTTCAGAGTTTTATATTCAAGTTTGCAGTACCTCAATTAACTACTCAATATAGTTTACTATTCTCAGATCAAAAAATATTGAAGGGAAAGGACTCATTTTCATTTATTTGACAAATGTTTTCATGTACAGGGTTTTAGCATGGCATCTATGTGACATATCCCCATCCCCGTGTTCTTTTTGAGTGAGAAATTCAGTGCCGTAAACAGATTCAAGCTATCTTTTTTCGTTTTTGAGTTATTTGTGAATTTTCAGTATCAGTAAAGCCAATATTCCGATAGTTTGTCAGGTTATGTAAAAATGGTTTTGACATTCCACGGGCACATTTTTACGAAGAATCGAACTATATGTGGAAATTCTTTTGTCCAACGGTTTTGAATTATTATCCAAATTTGCGTTTCATTACATATGAACCATAGGCAACTTCGATTTTGTTGAATAAAGTTTTTTGTCCTTTTTAAAATATACCACGTGCAGTCAATTTTCTTCCATCCAGCACCAGTTTTCATAAAAAACCGAAAACCCTAATTTTATCTATAATAATAATAATAATAATGATGATCGTGATTAGCACGATCAGAACTCAACAGAGCAATAACTAAACTAAGTGGTAGCAACCCAACTAAACGACCTAAACTGCCCAAACTCAAGACTAACAAGAACACCAATTTCATCCTAACAAGTATATACTCAGTGTTTGAGGAATACACTGACAAGAACACCTTGGAGAAAATTCATACTTTGATTTACTGTAGCGGTTCTTCGACTACACAAACAACAAGTCTCCACAACTCTGATTCGATCTGAGCCAAAAAGCGTCAGAAAACCGCCATGGCAAAAACGACTGGAGAAGGATATTGACAATTTTAGAGCTGAGATCGGTTGCCTCACAGAATTCCTAAGAAACAAAAAGCCATCAAGGCGCATGAAATCACATATACGCAAAATTTATAGAAAAATTGGTACGAACACAAAACACCCTGATCACAAACAACATATCGACGTGTATATGGACACTTTGGAGCAGAAACTCCAAGCAAAAGCAAAGAGCCTCTCAAGATACATCAAGTGTACTGAAAGGAAACATCAAAACCAAAGGTGCTTGACCGATTATTGGTCATCACTATGGTCGAACCCCAGAAAACACAATAAAGATGCGGAATGGATCACGAATGAAAAACAACGCTTTGATATCAAACATATGGACTTCGAAGGAATAACGGAGGAAGAAATCACAACAGTAGCGACCAACAATTGGATGGCCACAGGTATAGATAATATCCAAAACTTCTGGTACAAGAAGTTTGATAAGCTCCATGGACCCCTAGCGAGCTTAAATCCTCAGGCTAGCGTTTTTCCTGAAAAGGCTCCATGGAGCCCTAGCGAAACAGCTCACATATGTTCTTCAACATCCCAGGAAAACACCCACATTCCTAACACAAGGATTAACATATATGCTACCTAAGAGCGATAGAACACAGGATCCGTCTCAATATAGGCCAATCACTTGCCTGCCAACCCTCTACAAAATACTCACCTATGCATATCCAATCGAATATACCAACAACTAGACGACAACAATATATTAGCTGAGGAGCAGAAAGAAACACCACGAGTGCAAGGAACTCATCATCGATTCTGTGATGATGAAACAAGCACACGTAGAGCATCGAAATGTTCATTCAGATTTTCTCGATTATCTGAAGGCATTCGATTGTACCGCCCATTCTTGGCTTGTCGAAGTATTGCAGATATACAAAATTCATCCAGCCCTGGTAGAATTCTCGAAGACAACAATGACAAATTGGCGCACGTCTCTGCAGGTCAACATGAACAATAAGTCAATTAAAACCGACGAAATACACATACATCGTGGAATTTTTCAAGGAGACTCTTTGAGTCCATTATGGTTCTGTTTAGCAATGAACCCTTTGTCCTCAATGCTCAATAGAACAGGATACGAATTTAGGATAAAAACAGATAGGAACTATCATACAATCTCCCACCTGCTGTATATGGATGACATCAAATTATATGCTTCGAACAAGAAGCAATTGGATGATCTGCTGAAAACTGTCAGTAAGTTCTCGGCAGATGTTCATATGACATTCGGGATTGAAAAATGCAAGACCCTGAACATTCAAAGAGGGAAAGTCATAGATGGTGAAGCACAACTTCCTAACGGTGATATTATACAACGCATGAGGGATGGCGAAACATACAAATATCTAGGATACCAACAAGCCAGATTGCTAGATCAAAAACAGTCAAAGGAGAAGATTCGTTCAGAATAGTCAGCGTCTGAAGAATGTGCTGAAATCAATGTTGAACTCGGGAAATCTAGTCAAGGCAATTAACACCTACGCCATTCCAGTGTTGCTTCACTCATTTGGAATAATCAGATGGACTAAGACAGAACTGGATGATATTCAAAGGCAAACCCGAACGATGCTGACAAAGTACAACAATCATCCAAAATCGTCTGTGATAAGAACAACTTTGAAACGGAAAGAAGGAGGACGCGGATTAATAGATGTTGTCAATTTACACACCGAACAGATAAAAAATCTCAGAGAATTCTTCTCTGCAAAAGCTGTCACTTCTGACCTCCATAGAGTGGTATCGTTGGCTGATAAGGGATATACACCTCTAAATCTTGCTACCAGAGATGACCTGCTGAATATACCGTGCCTATCAAATGCTGAAAAACAAGAGCAATGGTCAAGAAAGGAATTGCATGGACGACATCACCATGAGATTAATCAACCACACTTCGACAAAGAAGCCTCCAACAAATGGTTGATGAAAGGAGAACTAATCGCGGAAACAGAAGGATTCCTTATGGCCATTCAAGACAAAGAGATCGCTACAAACAACTACAAAAAATTTATCATTACGGACGGAACATTACAAACAGATACGTGCAGAAAATGCCATATAAGATCGAAGACTATACAGCATATTACGTCCGGCTGCGAACAACTGGCCAATACGGACTATCTTCACAGGCATAATCAATTGTGCAACATTATCCATCAGAAACTTGCACACAAGTACGGACTTCTGAATTCCTTCCAGCCATATTACAAGTATCAACCGGCGCCCGTATTGGAAAATGACTCTATGAGATTATACTACGATAGGCCTGTTATCACTGACAGGATAGTGACGAATAATAGGCCGGACATAGTTTTGTATGATAAGAGAGCCAGAACAGCAATGCTGGTGGATGTCGCCATACCGAATAATAACAACGTGCTGAACAAATTCCAGGAAAAAGTCCAAATACACAGACCTTGCTATTGAGATCAAGCAGATGTGGCACCTCGATAAAATAGATATTGTCCCTGTCATCGTATCCTCGACTGGGTTAATACCCAAAACTTTGCATGATAGCCTTAAGAAATTAGAATTGCATAAGAATACCTATATAGAAATGCAAAAAGCTGTAATTCTGAATACCTGTAGGATATTTAGGAAATTTATGTCAAGTATATTGTAATCCAGCCTATTTCCTTTGATTGCTAAATCTGGGAAAGGTAAATTATATCCAGCTAACAGCTGAGAGTGCATAAGTCCACGATAATAATGGATTTTCATTTCCGAAGAGTGATGTACATTATAGAAAACATCAAATGTGATACAATGGCAATTACGAAAACTTATAATATCACCGTAGAAATTCCTCCAGCCTATAAAAACTGGCCTCTATAAAAAATAATTTCAGCTGTCGTTTAAGTATGCTGATGTTAATCATTTAATCCTATCGCTGAGCTTATTGAAAATTTGTACACCCAAAAACATTGGCGGTTTCCTCCTTATTCTATACCGGAAATTAGGTATGATAAGGTAATTCTGCTTGTGAGTGTTGTAGTTGTGAATGTCACTATTTATTTTTTTTAAAGAATTGATCATAGTTTTCAAAAACTGATAGACATCTGTTGAATGAAAACACTCGCAAAGGCAACAAGACCTAATGCTTTAAAGTAAGGTCTCAATGGTTATAACTACGAGTTGCCTGCAATGCACCTCATTATTCTCTTTTGAGAGATGAATACATGTTGGGCTGCTGAAGATATACCCCAAAACATCACTCCATAGCGTAGCCTCTAGGCTACGATGTGTCTTTTAATACACTTGTGCGTGTTATACATGCATTAGCTGTTCACTTGTAGGCACACCTCTCAGCATCCTGAACAGAAAACACGCGGAGTCTAGATCAGAATATACTTTCTCACAGCAATTCATCTAAGTAAGGTGCTCATATATGTTCACTACCAAGAACCGAGTGACCTCCACTCTTTCTAGTCTAACATCACTGAGCGTTATTGCAATATTAAGATCTTTTTTGTAGTTATGAAAGATGTACTTGGTCTTTGAAGCATTGATATGTAATAAGTTATTACTTAACTATAAGATTTTACTGATACTCGCCCGGTTTGATTGTCAAATCATTACTAACATATCAGTAAGGAATTTCATGTTGAACGCATTGTATTACCCAAACATGTTATAACTTGAGTACGACTATCACTACTTAATTCAATTCACCCTCGTACAATGTTTACCAACTTTCTGGCTGGAATGATAACAATTGTGAATGAATAGAATGAAAGGCAAATTTATTCTTTACTGTAAACATTTCTCATCTTGGAGCACTTTTTATGATAATACAAACTGAGTAAAATTTTGGGCTGCATCGTAATATTTCTGCTACATTAATTTTTCAGACTTAATCAAGGAAATAGATGATATTAATCGAATAGTAAACAAAGCTGGTAATTTTGAAGGCCTTTATTTTATACCCGCATTTAGTGGATTGGGGGTACGTATGATCAGCAGATTTTTAAAAAATAATCACAATTAAAAACAAAATACAAACATTATCCATTAATATATTCAGACTTTGTTTTTCTCGCAAATTAGTTTTTTTACAGTATCATTTATAGGCTCCAATCAATGACGCCAAAGCTGCTACCGGTTTTATAGGAATTACACCAACAACAACGAATGATCAAATGAGCTTAGCAATATTAGAAAGCATAGCATTCAGGATAGGACTAGCTTATCAAGCCCTGAAGATGAATTCCGAATGTACCTATAATAAAATATGGTAATTTCAATATTCTATGTATGAATTTAATTTTTTTTGTATATTATCGCTTGAAAGCAAATTTCTTCTCGAGTGTGGGGTGTCCTATCAGTTGTTATGAGACTGCACAAGAAATCACAAAGCACTATCAACACTTGCCTTTCGCGCCAATATGTATCGTAAAACAATTGATCTCATCTTCTTTCTTTTAATTGTATCAAGATCTTGTTTGACAATTCCTTTTGAGCGGTAGTGAATATAAAATGATAAATTTAAACATCGAGTTCCCTTAAAGTTAACGTTTTCAGTATAGATGGAGGAGTATCAAAAAATGACTTCATATGTCAAGTAATAGCTGACTTAACGGATCTTCAAGTTGAGAGGGCGGAGTTCGGGGAAGTTGCAGCTTTAGGAATATTATTCGCCTCTGGACATGCAATGGGTATGTTTATATCAGGTCAAGTAATATTTAATGTTTCTTAAAAGAATCTTCAACATTAGTTATTTAAATGGTGTGGAAAAAAATTGATTTTATTTTCTAGGTGTATGGCCTAATATGAAAGAAATGAAAAAGTTGAGAATAATTGAAAAACATTCAGACCTAGTGTAAATGCATCAAAATATAAAAATAAGATGATGGAATGGAGAAAAGCCGCAAAAAGATTTCAGGAATGGTATCAATAATTATTATCTATACAAGACTGTCTTTAGATCACGTATATGGATTAAATAACTCAAGCAGTTAATTCATTGATCAAAATGAAATGAACGGGGATCTTAAATGAAATATTTCACCTTTAAATGGATCCAATCAACCATATAATGCAAAATAACAGATAAAGACAAAGCTACAATTTTTCTTTATTCGATGTACATATGGGAGAGAGCAATTTGATTATTTGGAAATTTAATTAAAAAAATCAAACATAATTAATTCCTTGAACATTTACATGATTAATTAAAGATCACTTGAGGAAGAGGTCGTTCATAATTCTGCAAATTTCTTTCAACTTGAAGAGCTAAGGGAAGGTGAGGGTACATTCGGACGCTTTTTTAAAACGGCTATTTCGGTGTCTTAAACATATAAACTCAAAGTATTCGCTTAATCTCCGACGGTTTTTCTTTTGGAAACGGTCATATTCTGCAAAATTATTTCTGTCAGAAAGTCCCACGGTGGGGCACTTTTGAACAGTAGTGGGGTAAATTTGGATAATGATAAGATATAAATTAAAGAAGCTCCTTCTTTAATGTGTAAAACGACATTACTTCTTTTTTCAAGTATGTAGATGGCAGGCAGAAAACTTTAATAATAATTTATTTTATTCTTTACGAAAAATCATAGAAAAACACCACAGAATAAAATTCATGTCAAATTTTATAAACGATTTCACCATTAAGGTACCTTGTACCCGTAAAGGTTAGGGCTATTTCGCCAGAATCTCTTCTCTCTGAAACCTCAGTTTCCTCTTTTTTTATATCTTACGGAAAATTTTGAATCATTTTTCTTTTATCTGCCAACGCAATAACGAATCGTTTTTTCAGTAGGAAATTGAATTAAAATACGAGGTCAGACAATTAAGTAATGCGACAAAATTCAAAAATCGAGTACATCGCTGCGATCCCCTTCAAAGTAGTCCCCTCCCGCACCTATACACAGATTCCAGCGAGATTTCCAGTTTTCGTAACTATTCTGGAACACTTCTTGTGGGACCTCTCCAAGAACCCTCGTTACAATTTCTTGGATATCTTCAATGGAGTCAAAATTTTTTTCATATGGGGGAATCAGGGCCATATTGAAAGAACCAACTTTCATCACCAGTAATAACTCGAGATCGGGAAGAGTAGGAGCATTTTCAACCTGCTCGCGACCATCTTGAGCAACGTTGCTCTAAATTTATGTGTTCCATTTTCGTGACATGCATTTCACGCGCGTTGTTACAAAACATTAAACACCTGGCGAAGAAATGATCATACGAGGGTCGTCAAAGTCTCAATCGAGAGAGTAGAGATCTGCTATCACAGTGGCGGAGTTACAGATTCGCAATGTTACCACAGCTCGAGAAAATAATCGGTCGCATTACTTAATTGCCCGACCTCGTAAATCTAGTCCTTTAAAGGATTTCATTGTCTAGCATTTTCAATGGGAAACAGAACAAATTCAATACGTCATATGTCATCTACATCTTCATCTTGATCAGAATCCGATGAGGATGGATAATATTCAGATTTGAATTATTTGTTGCTCTATTCATATTTTTTTGGGCTGTCTTCGAATATATTACGTTTCGTTGAATTTTTCTTTGTATTTCTCAACTGTTTGTTTCTCTCTAACTCAATTCTCTTTTTCTCTGGGGTACTTGTGAAAATTTTTTATTTCTTTTCAGAACTTCTAGGAGCAGCTGGTCTTAGTTTTTAATGATCAAACGGAGAACATTGAAATTCCAGAGAGTGGAGATCTATTTCATAAGATTCATTTCTCATGATTTATTCGATCAATGTTTCTGATAAAATTATATTCGAGATTATCTTGATTTTGATGTTAGAATTTTCAGGTATAGTTCTCCTTGATGGCTCTGGTTCTTCAAAATCATCAACTGTCTGTGATATATCTTGTTTGCTATTGTTGATATTATTGGAAGACTCTTTCAGGCATGGTTCTGGTCTGTCATTAACATAGCAAGCACAAAAATCCTCATCATCAAAGGCTGCTTCATGACAAAAATATTATAGTTAGTCCGCCCATTTTCGAATCAAAGGCGACTATGCCGGTAACACTTCTCAAAAGGAAACTATCTTCGATTCTCACCCGTGGAAAAATATACAGAGGGATCGAATGGCTAGATGAAGTCACGGTTGCACAAATAGTAACTAAGGTCCCCCTCTCATAGGATACAATTTAACCAACCTGCTTTTTTCCTGAAAGTGTAATTACTTCCTTAAGAACAGAACTCATTCCACTTCGTCTGTATTCAATATGCGATTAGGGGTAAAGTTATATTTTTGTTAAACTGCTATATAATTAAAAAAAAATCATTATTGGATATGTTCAAAGCAGCTCTTGCTCAACTAGTGTTTCCGACATGTGAAATTTGGTGTCACGGTCCGGTTTTTTTCGTATCGCATGAAAGATGGTACTTTAAATTCATGTTTGAAACATATTGAAATGCCAATACCCTACAAGAGTTGTGTTAGCCCATGTTGCATATTGGATGAAATTTTCAAATATTCCACTAACTGGTTCTCTCGCGCGATGGTAAATACTTATCTAGACCCAAATTTTGAAAGCCGTTTCCGTGGAGTCATCATTCTCGTTTCCCGAACCATCAACTAAAATATAAACAAGTTGCAACTACACTATCGAATAAGGTTTCTTTACGTACACGCTCAATTTATTTCTCATCGATAACGGTTCTATCCGTCTTTTTCAATATATTCGAAGCATCTGCAAAAATCAATTTTTGAACCAGCCGACTCAGGAAGGGCACATTTGTATATGAGCGGGGCAGAATGGGATGAGTCTGAATGTAATTCATCGTATGATTGTTCCATTCAAAAACCAGTTCTAAATTTCTAGGTTAACCGCCTTGGTAGCTGCACGGTTAGTGAGCAATTTGTAGGAATATGCTTAGCCGAGGTGCCTGGTTCGGATCTGGGTTCCAGTTACGGATGTTGTCCACGAAACAAAAAAGTGAATTTGGCAAAGACGTACATTGAGTTGGGCACATGGCTACGGCTAAACACATTTGCCATCGAAAGGCAGATAACTTCAAAGTGGTGGCAGTTATCATTGCACAGTCTAGGTGAGTGGTTCGGAGTCGACTATAAACTGTTGTTTGTTTGAACATACAAACAATGTAATCCGTCGTATCATTGTTCCATTAAAAATCAGTTCTAAATTTCTAGGTTATCTTCCAAAGCCAATATGCGGAATCAATGTGTTGTTCAGGTGTAAATAGTTCTAATTGTGAAAACAGAGGTTGATCTGTATATGCTTTCAAATGCGCATGAAAATACTTACTCTTCAGGCTCAAAAACTGCTTTTTGATCACTACACCCAAACGCATACACTTATTGCGATTAATTTTTATGCACTGAACAGTACCACCAACTACAATGTTGTCACTTTGCAGTAACTTCATACTTCGATTGTAAGGCTGTAATTTCGAAATGTCTGAATGTACCCCGGCTTCATCTAAAACCCTGTTAGCCATGCAGACTGTTTTTCAATAATACGCGAAATACAGGGGAATTGGAAAAAGTCGTTGACAAATGCCTGTATGACTTTCTATCTGCTTCAAAACATTAATCCGTTTAGGACCAAATTCAAGCAAACAAGTTGCTCTGCTCCACTTAACTCATTATTTTGGTAAATGTATCATGATTACGTGAATCATTGTTTCATTCTGTGATGGGTACTACTACGTATATTATTTTTACAATTTTTTTTACGTGTAATTGAAATATAGAATAAAATAAAGTTAATTCAATTTCTTCGTTTCATTTAAAGCGGGAGGATTTTCGTTTGGAAAACACCATTTTTATCAAATAAACTGTATTATTATATTCAATATCGTACACAAGCAATTTACTTCATACTTTTAAATAGCTCGAGTTATATCTCGAATGAAGTGATAAAATCAACAGACGATAACCAACTGGAAACAACACTCGTATAAAATCGATGCATGATGTAATAATCACAAAAATTTAAAGTAGGTAAATATCGGCCATTTTTACTTTCAAACAATTGTTATTTAACTTAATGCTTCACATAAAAAAGTAATGAATTTATTTAATATTCTTCTTCGCCACCTCCTTCTACCTCATCGGGTGGAGCAAAACCTTCCTGCAAGAAAAAAGTCAAATGAATAATTGAGTGTGAAAGAAAAATGATGTATATTTTTTGAACAGTCTTCAAAGCATTTCTGGTGGTATGGATTCCAAATAATCCATGAACATTTTCATTCTAACCTAGATTAAACTAAGGCGAAGTTCCTTGAGAGCATCAATATTACTAAAGCTCATTGAATGCCTGAGTATGGATTCCATCATCGGTTTTGCATGCAGCACATCAGCTATGTGTTCTCTAAATAACCATTTACAATCTAAAAGCATGAACTCCAAGGTCCCGATAAAGGTTATTATGCTATAGATCGAAGTAACTTACTGAGCAAGTGAATGAGAGGACAGTTTACGCGTTATTGTCAATGACTTGCATTAAGCTATTTGTTATCCTCGATATTTTCCAACTCGAGTAGGTCATTACAAAGATTATGATCACTAGAGGACCTAAGGCTGATCCCTGAGGAACTCCTGAGCAAGTCCTTAGAACGGTGGCCCTCACAAACAATTCATATAGCTCCCTGTCGCTCAAATACGAGTGAGCAAACTTCAAAAGATCTGGAGGGAAACCTAACTCCTTCATTCTCTTATCTGGACGGGATGATTCATGCGATCCAACGTTTTCGAAAAATCAATGAAAATCACATCCATATCTCGGAGATGGATTCCCTCACATGTCTTAAAATGCCCAAACTCTCTGGCAAAAATTCACGCTACACAAATTTGTGGAAATCGACGAAAACCATGAGTAATCATAGTTGGACGAGTTGCAGAGTTGTGAAAGTGAAGATTTACAATGCATTCGTCCGAAACTGCCGAGGTCCATTTTTACTTTACTTTTTTATTTGAAGTCTCAGATTATTGGCCAAAACTCGCCAATCTACTCTTATATCGCAAGTATTTCCTTAGTTTTAAGGTGCCTATTCCTCAAAACTCGACAAACAACACAAAACATACAATTTCAAAAATCTAATAATCAGTGGAATTTCGATATATCAATACTTACTTCAGTAGCATATAAAACTTCTAAAATCTTTTGTATCAACGGGCTTTCCTCTGCTTCTTGACACATAACTTCGATATCTCTCAATTTACCAAAGTAGAAGTCTCTTTCTTTTTCTAAACCATCTATTGTTAACTGAAACACCAAAATCAGTACATATTAGAATGCAGTACAACAATTCGTTATCTTGACAGCAAATAGTAAACAGAATTGGAATTGGGTTGTTTCTTTCTTGGGCTCTTCAAGTCAATTATCGATTCTCATTTACCTTTCGTATGGGTCAGGAAAAACCCATCAACCACAGATGACTTGTTCAAGCGTAATCCTGAGATCTTGACAACCAAGGTTCAACTTGATATACTTCACATCATAGCAGAAAGAAAGCTCCCCCGATTTTATCAGTTTTTTGAAAAGATGAAAGTATCTTATGATAAGTAGTTAAATAAGGCAAGGAAAAATTATCTTGGGGACAAAATAAACAGGGCAGACAACAAATCTAAAGCATTCTGCAACATAAATTCTAGCACTGGTTAAAAAAATGTAGACAAAACCATTATCTGGTGATACCAAGGAAATAGTAAATAAGTTCAACGAATTTTTCATTATTATTGCTCCAAATTTAGTAAAAAATATCTGGAATATTTAGGTCAGACGGGATTTGAGGCGTTTAAGAGAATCATTCTATATGTTTCACATAACAGAAAATGTAATTATTAATATAGTTGAGAAAATAAAAATCTTATACTTTTCATGGATTCCCAGTAAACATAGTACAGAAATCAATAAAACACATTGTAAATTTGATGAATAGGTTAGGTTAGGTTCTTGCTAAACATTGATGAGACCAAGCATGATGTATGCCGTGGAAACTATGACAATAACAAAGAAGGATGAAGAAGAAATAAGAATTGCCGAAAGAAAAATAATGCGTTAAATTTTAGGGTCAGTGAAATTAGGCAGCAACGAATACAGAATATATACAAAAGAAGAAATCAATCAAAAATTATGAAGAACGAAGATGCTGTAAAAACAATCAAAGAGCGAAGAGTAAAATGGTTAGGGCATGTATGGAGGGCAGGTGAAGGAGCAACAATATTTGCAATGTTGTAATAGGACCCGGGACCAAGGAGAAGACGAAGCCGACCAAGATCAAAATGGCTAAAGGAAGTTGAAGAGGACCTTACCAGGGCAAGAGTCACAAGATGGAAGGAAAAAACAGTGGACAAGAAATTATAGAGACAAAAATAAGTAAACTGATGTAACTAGATGAAGAGCGGAGAAATTCACCCCTATAAAGAATGAATCTAGAGAGCTTGCGGTGTAATCCCACTAGGAATGTTAAACTACTAATATATATACAAGTGCCTTCTTTTCATTGTAGAATATTCGTACTACTTTCTCAAATTCAAGAACAGAAATAATTCAAGGAATCTTTACTCATATCTGTACCCCATCCTTTCGCTGTCACTAAGTGAGAACAATGTTCAATATATGTGTATCCTTTCCCTGAAGCTATCACACAACAAGTGAATACACTGTGTTTAAAGTTAGGGTATTTTCTTTTATCATTCTCTTATAGTATATAGAAGAATTTTACCAGTATTGTAATAAGCATAGAAACCTTTATTCAGTGGGATTTTTCTGTTTCAATATTAGCCCAAGATGAGTAGATGGATAACATTTGGATTTTCGATAATGTTTTTCTAGAAGAAGCTCTAGTGTTTGATTTATTGTTTACAGTGATTTTTCTTCACTGAACACTAGTAGTTAAATAATGAATCATGAAATTCTGAATTTATATAGCCCTACATTTTTGCTAGTATAATGAAATGGATTTGCATTTAAGTAACGATCGCTAGTTTTCAATTAGTAGATATGTGATGTTACTAATTCTACCTTACCTTGCACTCAGATAATTGGTGGGTGATATCTTCGAGTCTTCCGGCGTCCCCAGCTTTGTTCACCGTCGTCTTCGTAGTTGGTACTGGACGTACAGGATTAACTTTAGGCACTAAGGAACATAGAAAGCATATTAGTTTAAATCACATATCCAGAGAAACAAAAGACGTATACTTAACGAGCAGTAGAACCCAGAAGAAACAGTGAACTGAACAAAAACCGAACAAATGGTATTTTTATTGCACCTCATGCGGCATAGCACAAGTGGTAACGCTCTAAGTCTAAGAACAAGCGTGAAATCGAACGAAAAATGAAGGAGAAATGTTCGACAGCAATTGGAGCTTTGTACAGACGGTTTTGTTTGTTTCAGTTCTTCGGATTTCCATTCTGGCCAAGCTGATGAGAAGTTTTCTCTGGGAAATGAGGGGTGCTGTAGATGAGGGCATGATCGATAAAGTGGATAATAGATAAGAATTTTAATTCATTTTTCAATTCAATGAAACATGATAGATAAGAATTTCAATTTATTTTTCAATTAAATGAAACAATGATGTTCAAATTTTTACCATATTGACAAACTTAAAACGCGTTTCACAACTCAGTGGCTTCATCAGATATGTATCTAAAAGTATGATGTGCCTTAAACGGACTAATAAAAAATAATATATTAACTAATTGTAGTCTAAATTTGAAGTCACTCTTCTCATCACATAATTTGAATATAGCTCTTTCAAAACGGAAAACTCTCTAGGCAGATATATCAAAAACTATAACTCTAAAATTCATGAAGGAAACGAATTAGGTGTTTATGAACTCTTTTATAGAAATATATATATATATATATATATATATATATATATATATATATATATATATATATATATATATATCAGTAGAACTTTTAATATTGGGTTATCAGAGCACAGAAGCAGTTTTAACAAACAAAAATCAGATTCTCACTATAATTATCTACTAGAAGAAAACCATACTTCTAGACTTAAATTTGTCACCATTATTTACTTAATCTTTTATTTCTTAAAAACTATCCCTTTGGATTTTCCTCCTATTGACTTAAGTACCTGCTTTAACTAATTTAGTATATAAGGCACACCATCATTTTAAATGTACTATTTATCTGAAGAAGTCGGTGTGGTAAAACGAGTCATAAGTTTGTGAATATAGTAAAACTTTCAACATCCTTGTTTTATTTAATCAAAAAAAAAAAATATATATATATATATATATATATATATATATATATATATATGTATATGAAGTAACGACCTCAATCAGGTTTTTAAATTGTACTTGAAGAATTTATTTGATCCATCATGCCCGCATCGCGTCCCTTCCATTCCCAACACCAACATTCTAGCGGTACATTAGACCTACTAGCACGACCGACTGGTTTCGCCCTGGGAACGGCGGCGGCAGCAGGCGGGTTCGGCTTCCTGTTCATCAGTGAATTTCCTTTGGGCGCGCTGCTGCCCCCATTGCCCATTTGTTCGTGGTTCCGCGCCTCGAGAGCGTCGTAGTCCGTGCCGTTGTAGTTAGCGTCGAAGAACTTCTTGAACCATTGCAGAAATTCGAAATTGTCCTGGAACCTTCCCTTCACCAGCTTGTCTATCGGTACGATCTGAACGTGTGCGGACGTACACATGGAGGAGGAAAAAAAAGCAGAAATGTAGTGTCGTGTGAGGAGGGTGCAAGGGTAGCTGCGGGATAGAACTATTCCTCGAACTGCGTTCGTTGCAGTTCTGGAAATAGCACTTCCCAAAATTGAGAGCATAAAACAACAGAATCACATGCACAATTACAAAATGAAGAACAGGTACCCATATGGCAGCAGGGATCATAACGGAACAAAAGTGAATCAAGCTATGCGTTCCAAACCATATTATGTTCTATTGGAAGGAAGAGATTGCCACAGATTTTTAGAATATTCCTGCAAATGCTAGATTCTTATTAATTTAATGAACAGTAATTATAACATTAAATTTTAGTATAGCCTGTATTGTTTAAAATTGTTTCGATTTCTCGGTTACGAGTGGAGATTACACTACATTCCATTTGCCAGTGGCCTAAGTTTTGATGAGTCTGAAATATTCGTTGTGATCAACGATTTGGACTCTAATAAGGGTTCTGGACTCGAAACTTTCCTATCTCCTCTATTAGAGAAATGTAATTCTGCTTCAGCCTTGTCATTATAATTATGATTTCATAAGTCACTTGAGAATGGTGTTCTTCCTACAAATTGAAAACCGAGTCCCATCAATTCATAAATCTGGTAACAAAGGGATATACTTACAGGTCTATCAGTATACTCAGTGCTATTTCGAAAATCTTTGAATTATGGTCTGTGATAGTCTCAAATTCAAAATCGTTGTCAAGATCAGTGAGCAGTGTTTTCAGAGATAACACATGGGTCGAAAAGTCCCAGTACTAATCAATAGCAATACAATTTTTCTCAAAATTCAAATGTATTCATTTATATACTTTCCTACAATGATACAATTATGTCAATACAACATTTTTATGCATTTCCTGTAAGACGATTTATCTTTGGATTGAAGGAGGCGTTAGTTTCGTTAATAACCTTTTAGTCAAAGCCAAATCTCTTTCCCTGGAGCATCACTTTGAAATTACTAAAGAACCAGTAATCGTTGGGTACTTGATCTGGAGAATAGGGAGGCTGCGGACATAATTCCAATCGTAATCGTTGATTTTTGCCATGGTTTATACCGATTAGTGAATAGTGCTTTGTCTAGATGAAATGATGTTTTTTTCTTTGCCTAATTTCGTCGCTCAATAGGACGAGTAATGCTATATAATAGTCATTGATGATTGTCTGGCCTTTCTTCGGATAGACGATGAACAATATTCTATGCGTATCCAAAAATACAGAGGCCATAACCTTGCCGACTGTTGGGTTTTTGGAAGCTTTGGACAGCTTTCACCTTCTGCTCTTCATTCAACAGATGCTCTTTTCGACTCTGACGTGTAGTGATGAAAACATGTTTCATCGATAGTAGCAAAAATTCAATCCTTTTCATCCCGCTTTAAAAGCTCCAAACAACCTTCAGAATCGCCAATTTGTTGTTTCTGTTCTATTAATGAGCAAACGCGGCACTGACTACTACTTCTAAATTTTCGTATAAAATGAATACGGTGCCTTTCGGTATCTAACTACTGAAATTTCATTTTGCGATCACTCATAACAATTTTCAACACTTTTTGACTTTCTGTTTTGGCCTTCCAGAGCGTTCTACGTCTTCGGTGGTCGTACGATCATGTAAAATGGCATTTACCCATCAAATAGTAGTGTTTTATTAAGACTCGAAACCGTTTTTCATTCACTGACTATAAATTCACAAAAGTAGCGTGACTTCAACCGCAATATCTCGAAAAGGCATAAAAATTTAACACATTTCTGTAGAAGGTTGGTACTACCTAAAACAAGAGCGCATTCGATATTTCTAGCGCCGTCTGTTTGTTAATCCAGGGATTTTTTACTTGTATTGGAAGCATAGAGAAATTGCTAACATTTATAAGTCTTGAGACTTCAAGAGCCTTAGACCGTGTGCATCCATATTTGACCCCTAGAAGCCAAGTAGTAAAGATGTGTGATATTATCTCGTATGAAATTTCAGTAACACCTGGAATACTCCAAGAAAATCATCTAGGTCCTCTCTCATTCAAAATCTTTATATATTTCTTCATTTTTTCAAATTTTCCAACTTTCTTCTTTATGCTGATGACTTGAAAATTTTTCATGCAGTCGAAGACATGAATGACGTGTTCTTGATTCAATCCGTGCCTGGAGTGTTGTCGTAGAACTAACAAACTACCCTTGAATATTGGAAAGTGTTATTATATGCCAATATTAGACATCAATCTTAGAGCACAATTCTTTGTATTTTCCCAGTGATATTTTCTATTAAATCTGTAGCGGCTATCTATGATTTGGCCATCATTTATCATATTAACTCAAGTTTTAAATTACATATCGTCTCCATCTGCAGCCGAGCATATAAAATCTTAGGCTTTATTATAGGACACTTATATGAATTTGTTAATTGCTAAAGATTTTGTTTACGTCACTTGATAGAATTTGGATATCCAGTTTGGAGCCCTGATACTTATGAATTGATCCAAATACTTGATTTTTTTTTAAAGTATGCTCTTCTTGGTTTCCTTCAATGTGTAAAAAGGTTTATCTTATCAATTCTTTTTATCTGGACGATATAATCCATGCTATCATGAGCATTAAAAAAATTAATGAGTCCATATACAGGGATATCTACCGGGACCGTCCGTTAAAAACTTTTTGAGTTCCAATTACAATATCAAGCTGAAATTTTATACGCGGCCATAACTAGCGATTTCTAATTGAAGTGAAATAATTTCGAAGTGATACCATTTCCGGTTATACCGGAAGTGGGTTATCACTTTGTTTTTTCAAATGGCAATATTATACATCTAGAACCGACATTTGAGCAAGGCATAAAATACCCAAGTTGTTGGCACTCATCTGTCAAAACTTTTACAGATTTAATTATTTTTGTTATAAACTCGATTTTTGAGGAACAATACAGACACAATTTTTGCTTGGGTGGATAGAAGAAGGATCAAGGAATTTTTTAAGCAATCTACACATGTCAAATGTTTATTGCGTTGTTTTGTATGATTTTTTCAATTTGGCCTTTTTCAAACAACAATAACTCAATTTTTTCAAATTGCACGTGCCAATTTTTATACCGCCATCAGATGAAGCGTCAAATTTCAGTTGGAATTGTATCAGCATGTACCATACCCATCTCTTATAGTTCCGAAATAATTTGGGAATATATTGAATTTTGATGATTTTGCAAGAACTAACAGAGAATGCTTTGAAATATTTGAATCAAGTAGCTGAACTGGCTACGCTCATCTGACAGGTGCCTAAAATTAATGTACTTGTCACTTCGTTCATTCGAATTTGATATTTCAACAAGAATTGTTGGTAATTTGAAGTGAAAATTTTTGAAAAACACCAGATTGATAATAAAATGGCTGATTATTCAAACGAGGATATGTTTAATCTCTTTTTGATTCATGGCGAATGTCAAAAAGTGGTGATTAGAACATGCAGGTAATTCAATAACCAATCTACAAATTTGGCGCCTATGAGTAAAACAAAATTTTCGAAGGATTAGAAGCAATTTGGAGGAACAAAATACATAGAAACTAGAAGAAAACCAATTCTCGAGGACGACGACAATCAAATTAATACGCTAGCGTATTTTCGTGCCAATCCACATGCGTCCATTAAGTCAGCATCAATGGATATTGGATTGAGTTATACTTTCATTTAAAGGATCCTTAAGAAACATAACATGCACCCGTATTCTTTTATTAGACTACAAAAATTTAAACCTACTGACCTTCCCAAGCGGTTAAATTTCTGTGAAAATTTATTAATTCGGCTTCAAGATCAGACAATTCTGCAAAAAATTATATGGTCTGATGAAGCCAAGTTCAATGAAAGTGGAATAACCAACAGGAGAAATCGACATTTTTGGGCCACAGAAAATCCACATTTCATTGAGGATATTGATTTCCAAAATAAATTCAGCGTGAACGTTTTTGCAATTTTAATGAATGATTTGTTGGCTTATCACATTTATGAGGAAAATCTTAATGGACAAAGATACCTGGAAATTTTGAGAGGAACATTAGCAAATTCTTCAGATGAATTACCCCTAAACATTCTAAGGCATTGCTTTTACCAAATGGATGGTGCGCCAGCACATAAAACACGAGCTGTAGATCGGCAGCTAACAGAAATGTTCGAGGATAGATGGTGGGGTAATCAAGGACCAAATTTATGGCCTCCGCGTTCTCCGGACCTGACGCCCCAAGATTTTTTTTTATGGGGCAAAATCAAGAGTGAAGTGTATCTTACTCCTGTAAGAAGTAAAGAAGAGTTACTAGAGCGCATTCATAATGTTTTTGTAATATTAATCCTGAGGAAACTAGGAGGGCAACTCATCATGTTCGTATACGAGCTGTCAAGTGTATCGAGCAAAATGGGGCCCATATTGAACATTTATTCAGATCGTAAATTAGTTTTCTCCTAAGATGTTTGCTATCATTTATTCGTATTAATGTAATTATCTTCGATGATTGGTTTTCGCTTAGTTCCTACAATTTTTATTCATCCGAATTGTAGAAAATTGCTTCTAATGCTTCGAAATTTCATTTTACTCATAGACGGTAAATTTGGAAATCGGTTATTGAATTGCCTGCAATTTCTACCCACTACTTTTTGACATTCTAAAATGAATTAAAAAAAGATTAAATATATTTTCGTTTGAATAATCAGTGCTTTTATTCCAAATGTGTTGTATTTTTGGATATTTTCAATCTGAAATAACGACAATTCTTGTTGAAATATCAAATTCCATGAACGAAGTGAAAAGTACATTCATTTTAGGCACCAGTCAGGTGAGCGTAGCCAGTTCAGCTACTTGATTCAAATATTTCAAAGCATTCTCTTTTAGTTCTTGCAAAATCATCAAAATTCAATATATTCCCAAATTATTTCGGAACTATGAGAGATGGGTATGGTACATGCTGATACAATTCCATCTGAAATTTGACGCTTCATCTGATGGCGATATAAAAATTGGCACGTGCAATTTGAAAAAATTGAGTTATTGCTGTTTGAAAATAGCCAAATTGAAAAAATCATACAAAACAACGCAATAAACATTCGACATGTGTAGACTGCTTAAAAAATTCCTTGATCCTTCTTCTATCCACCCAACCAAAAATTGTGTCTGTAGTGCAAAAGATCTACGAGCTACAGTTTTTTTTAATGTTCCTCAAAAGTCGAGATTATAACAAAAATAATTAAATCTGTCGAAAGTTTTGACAGATAAGTGCCAACAGCTTGGGTATTTTATGCCTTGCTCAAATGTCGGTTCTAGATGTATAATAAAAAATGCAGATTGCCATTTGAAATAACAAAGTGATGACCCACTTCCGGTATAACCGGACTGGTATCACTCGAAAATAGTTCACTCCAATTGGAAATCGCTAGTTATGGCCGCGTATAAAATTTCACCTTGATATTGTAATTGGAACTGTTTTGACAAGCATTGCCATTGTATCAGAATGGCCAAATTTGTGGAAACCTCTGAAAACCATAGTTGGATCTATCGCAGAGGTGTGGAAGCAAATATTTAAAAATGTATCCTTCCCAAACTGAAAACTGGGTTTTACGCATAAGATGACGTTAGATGTCTTAGATTTTCATCCAAAATTCGCCAATTTACTTCTTATATCCCAAATATTTCCTCACCTCGTTTTCATCTGCTCTATCCAATCCAAAAACTGCGCTTATTCCTCAAAACTCGACAAACAACATAAAACCAATATTGTGTTTTTAGAAAGTCTTTGCTCACTTCGTTCGGATCTAGTTTCCGTTGCCGAGACATGCATGCCTCTAAGAAGAAATTTCCATGAAACTGTACTTTTCAATTCAAACTTGTTAATTTTGATGAGATGATATCTAAGTAGTAGTGACCTGTTAAAATGCCAATTCGTCCTTAGATATGTCGAAAAGTTGTAGTTTTTAGCTTATGCCGTATAAAACGCTAACCATAAATTTCACGTTCTTTGCTGTAGACTCAATATCAAGGTAAGGTTTGCTTAAAAAATCCGAAATTCAAAATATTCTTGTTTTCTTCGTCTCATCACGGGATATTTTCGACGAAAGAGAAAAATAAATCTCTGCTTCTTAAAATATATATTGAACGTTTTGGATCTGAATCATATCAGGAAATGAACAAAGGAAATAAATAATAACAAAGAGTATCCTGACGTTATATGAAAAGATAGATATACACTATGGTACATTTTTTGATAGGTGACAGAAAAGAAAAATGGCAAACAGTTATGCTAATATTTCAGTAGTTACAGCTGAACGATGTATTTAATGTGTATTATCACTGTTCTATGAATTAATAAAAATCTTAACGCTTTATGCTAGAGTGAACTCGACTAAAAAAATAGGAATAAAGATAACATACAGATGAAGTATCTGTATCTCATTCTGACTAGTAATGGCGAGAACGTTGTAAAATAAATATTCTTCTTCTATCCCTTTTCAATATTCGCTGAGCCCCTCTTGCAAAGTCTTAAACCCACCAGGGCAACCTGTTTCCCTATTTTATTTCTTGAAGAGTTTACGGCTTATTTTCATGGTTTAACCAAACTGTACCTTTTCGATCATCGGAACTTTATGTTACAACGTTGCACGGTGACTAGTAAGAGAGATATCTACTCCATATATACTTTGTCCATTTCCGAAATCAAATGGATGGTTGGAACTTTTTCAGTTATATAGTAGGGTACACTGAAACTTTCGTGCACGCTGGAATATCAAAAATATCGATCGCAACTCTTGTTCTAGAGATTACGTTCCGAATGATTGTCGCCAGTTAATGGAAATATAAAAAACGCCTAAAATGGTGATTCTGAAAGCAGAGTAAAAATATGTGGTGGGAATTGTACACCGACATTAATTCTTAGATTCGGTTAGGAAGATTTTGTAACAATAGGACCCATTTTCAGAATGTGATTTTTGAAATAGGTAAAATTTCTTCGAACAGAGTATTATAATTATGGACAAGGATTTTCATATGATTACTAAAATATTGAATATTTGTGTGGACAAGATTTAGAATATTTTCTAAAGTTTATTTGTTAATCTGTTAATTTCAAATGCTATCAATTTTTTGTACAAATGTATCAATATCAATAATTAAATTTATGAAAACTACATTCGTTGTTTGGATTGTAAGATTAAATTCAAATGAGCGAGGTATAATTAGTTTCAATTTTGGGTAGCTAAGGTTCTTCTAGCGACAAACATTCCGAGCTTTGAAGACCCATTCCCAGATTAAAATTACCCTGCTGCCTTGTCGGGACCACCCTTGGCGTGGGGTGGTGATGACGCTGAGAGGGTTCCACAAGGCCCCCATGGTCGTGGTGAAGGGCCGCCGAGCCAATGGGCAGCCCACCACGAGCCTCCAAACCGTCGTATTCGCGACCGTCGTAATTCGCGTCAAAGAACTTCTTGAACCATTGCAGGAACTCAAAATTATCTTGGAAACGGCCTTTGATCAGTTTGTCGACGGGTATTATCTAGAATATGGATAGCCATAGGCCCATTTAAAATAGCCAATTTCTGTTTTGCCCCAATTTTGAAAGCACTTGTTACTTTGGATATACTTTTATGCAGGGTATCTGCCAAGCTCTATGACAAACTTTGAGAGTTGGTTCCTGAAGAAATTCCGAGATAAATTATGAAAATAACATGGTCCGAATCTTTTTAAATTCAACTTCAGAAATTTGATCCTCATGTGTAATAAATCACAATTTTTAATATACGAGAGCGATTGTGTGGTGTTACCATAGATAGAATTAAATACATATACAGGGTGCTTCAACGAAAACTAAACAGAGGCTATATCTACCAAGATATTCATTTCTGATCAAAACGCAAAAACAGGTCAATTTTTGTTTCAAGGGGGACATCTTTTGGGGTACAATATTTGTCTGAAATATCAACCAACTAAGCGGGGGTTGCAATCCTTGAACATTTTGAATAGGGAAGATGGGTCGAGTGATGACTCAAAAGAAAGGTGGTATCTTTGTCTACATTGCCTTGAACGAATTTCCATTTTTAATTGAAAACTGTAAAAGATACAGGGAGAGCAACTGAAAGATAGGGAAGACGCGGATTGATAGATGATGTTAATTTACACACCGAACAGATAAAAAATCTCAGAGAATTCTTCTCTGCAAAAGCTGTCACTTCTGACCTCCTCAGAGTGGCATCGTTGGCTGATAAAGGATATACACCTCTAAATCTTGCTACCAGAGATGACCTTCTGAATCTACGATTCCTATCAGATACTGAAAAACAAGAGCAATGGTCAAGAAATGAATTGCATGGACGACATCACCATGAGATTAACCAACCACACATCGACAAAGAAGCTTCCAACAAATGGTTGATGAAAGGAGAATTATTCGCGGAAACAGAAGGATTCCTTATGGCCATCCAACTACAAAAAAATAATTATGAAGGACGGAACATTACAAACAGATAAGTGCAGAAAATGCCATATAACATCGGAGACTATACAGCATATTACGTCCGGATGCGAACAACTGGCCAATACGGACTATTTCACAGGCATAATCAAGTGTGCAACATTATCCATCAGAAACTTGCACACAAGTACGGACTTCTGAATACCTTCCAGTCATATAACAAGTATCAACCAGCGCCCGTATTAGAAAATGACAATCAGATTATACTACGATAGGCCTGTTATCACTGACAGAATGGTGACGAATAATAGGCCGGACATAGTGGTGTATGATAAGAGAGCCACAACAGCAATGCTGGTGGATGGAGCCATAATAACAACGTGCTGAACAAGTTCCAGTTCTGAATTCTACTTGAGGATACTACGTTTCTGATGTAGATTATTTAAACCGTTATTTTGGTATCTTTCTGGCGTCGATGAAGCGGTTATTCAAAAGTTATGGCTTAAAATGTGTCATGGTAGCCTAGCTTCTGGGCTCAAAATAATAAGCAGTAAGCTTATGAATAAATTAATATGTAACAATATTATTTTGATATTCTATGGTACAATGTTGAGAAAATTCAAACGTCAATATTATTTGATTGTTGTGCATTGTTTACGTAAGTCCTCTTCAAAATTTTCTACAAAAATAAGTATAAATCAACTATACATGCAAAATGAAAAGATTGATCTGTTTTTCATCCACGGAGAGTGCGAAGAAAGGGTCCAAGAGGAAAGAATGTGCCGACTGTGTTATCCTGAAAGACGCTATCCGAAAAGAAAGTATTTTTCGAAACTGGAAGTAAACTTTCGAGAGCGACCTATCCCAGCAACGATCGAGGAAAAGTACATTGTAGGTGAAGATACGGAAATAGATGTATTAATGTCAATTGATATAAACAAAAATGCATCCACAAGAGAAATTGCAATGCAATTGCAAATTAGCCATCAGATGGTTTGGAATATTTTGAAAAAACATAAATACCGCTCCTTCAAATATTAAATGCATCAGCATTCGCATGAAAATGACCACCACCATCGATTAGATTTCTGATATCCAAGCATATCCAAGACATTCATGTACATTGACGAATCACACTTCACCAATAATGGAATGTTCAATAGGCAAAATACGAGATATTGGTCCGTAGAAAATGAATACCTCTTTCACCATGGCAATTTTCAAGAACGTTTTGGTTGCAATGTGTAGATGGCTATTAAGGACTGGCACATTATAGGACCTATAATATCCGATGGTCCCTTAACAGTGGAAAGATATTTGAATTTTTTCAGAAATGACATACAGAATCGTCTCAATGGTTTACAATTGGAGTGGGATAACAATTTCCATTTTCAACAAGACAGAGCACCTCCTCACAATTCAAGAGAAGTCGTACATCTGAATGAAAATTTTCCTGAAAAGTGGATTGCTACAAACGGTCCAATCAGTTGGCCGGCTAGGTCACCCGATTCGACTCCTATGGATTTTTTTGGGTTATTTGAAAAATGAGGTTTATCAAATGCCACCGGAAAGTAGACAAGAATTGGAAAACCGTTTGTTGCAGGATATTGCGCGTATTACTCCTCAACAACCAGACAACGTTCTAACTGCCACAGATAAACGGGTTCGACTTTGTATTCGTGAAAATAGTAATTTTGAACACTTATTATAATAATGTTATTTTTGAAGATTGTTTGATATTGATTTTTGTTTCTTTCCTGAATGTTTCATTGATTCTTGATATATGTCGTATCACACGTGTAAATAATTTATTTTCGTTTGTTTTTCCCGAAAGTGTGTGAAATCGCAAATGTCACCTTCTGTACAACAAGATTTTTACTTCATTCCATCTATGGTTACATTACAGCACCACTGTTTTATGAAAATTGTGATTTCAGGACCCGTGAGGATCAAATTTTTGAAGCTGAATATCTCCGAATTTAAAAAGACTAGGATCGTGCTGTTCTCACTAAGATGTCTTAGAATAGCTTCAGGGATCACTTCTCAAAGTTTCTCATATAGCAGGGAGACACCCTGCATTGAATACAATTTGAAATATTACTAGGAACGAATTGAAAACTGCATGATACGATGAGTACCATACTTACTATATATAACTACAACTGGTACAACCAAATTTATATGGAATCACTCGGTATTTCACATTATCGATTGTTTTTAACTATGGGTCTGTGACTACTTATGAGGAAAGAAGTTTTTTGTTGTGAAAAAAACTGGATTGAATGATAAGAAATGTTGAATTATCACCACATATTCGAGATATTATACTCAGTCGTCACTGAGATTTGAAACTGTGAATTTCAAAATTTAAAAGCATTCTTATTATTATTCTTTTACTTAATTTCATCTGGACAGAATTTTGATGATGGTTCGACGTGATAACCTCAAATTTGCTTCTTTTCAGTGTGGGCAAGGTTTCAAACACTTCATCGAAATGTAGAGGAATGTTATTGCACTCCTCATATTCCCAAAGAGCTATAGCAACTACTGCAGGAGTTTCAAAATCTGTTGTAAACCGTATTGGAATTAATATTGACCATAAAGTATCTCTGACACCATACCCTATAGGAAAATGTGGCAAGAAAAGGATCATCCCTCCTCGTACCTTCCGGGAAATTAAGGACGTCTTGCAAATCGTAAAAGAGAGCTGCACGTTTGACCACGTTGCTGTACGACAGGGTTATCGAAGTTTAGGAAAGAACAGTTCGAAGATGTTTGGTTGAACCGAATTTAATGGGTCATCGGCCTACCTAAAGCCCGCCCCTCAACAAGGCTATAAAAAGAGACCACTACAATGGGTGAGACAACACCGAAATACACTTTTATTAATTTCTATTTTACAGGCGTTTCCATTTCAAATTTTGGTTGAGGTGACGCCCTGGAATTTACTAGACATAGAAACAGGCGAGAATCTGCGAAGCGCTAGTTGTGTGAAGTTCTTATCACAGAATAACATCAGAACTCTAAACTCCCCGAAAATCCAAAGGCTTCCCATGAATTGTTTAAGGTTAGCCTGCTTCATATTATAAAAACAATGACGCGTATATTCAATATATCTTTGGAAACTGGAGTCGTTCCCGTTACCTGGAAGAGATCTTTGGTGAAGCTAAAATTGTCAGTGACTTGAGACCAATCAGTTCAATTCCAATTACATCGAAAATGCTAGAAAAAATAGTGCATAAGAAATCTTAACATAGTATTATTCCAGGAGTACAATCCGAATTTCGTGTTTGGCACAGAATGGTTACAGCTCTAAGCAAGATTACCACAGAAATTGCTTGTGCAAT
This sequence comes from Cryptolaemus montrouzieri, assembly GCA_013387265.2. Classification (NCBI taxonomy): domain Eukaryota; kingdom Metazoa; phylum Arthropoda; class Insecta; order Coleoptera; family Coccinellidae; genus Cryptolaemus; species Cryptolaemus montrouzieri. The sequence goes on along the minus strand of JABFTP020000185.1, from coordinate 99,153,476 downwards.
TGATTTCTCCCAACTGGTTCGTTTAGTGCTTTTGGACTACAACAAAGCATTCAATCTAACTGGTTATAGACTTATGGATGCTATTCTCCAACATTATGGGCTTTCAGATATGAGTTGCTTGTGGCACAATGGTTTTCTTGTTGGGGAGAATCAAGTTGTGGAGATGTGAAATTTCGAGATCTCTTCAAGAAGGTGTTTTGCAACATTACCCAGTGTTGTTCAGAACTGCGGCATTTATATGTATGCCGATGACCAATTGCACACTGACTTACGTTGAATGCCTCAAACTTCTCTTATCTACTGCTTGGTACTAGAACGATTAGACGATAAACTTAATTTCGAATGCCAGTGTTACAAAAAACTGGAAGCTCTCTACATGAAAACTATAGTCTTTGTATGCCGCCTTCAAATTTATGAACTTTTGAAATAAACGTTGAATATATTTTTTTAATATTCACTTTTGTTTGCAACACGTACTAAAATTTCATTACAATTGCAGGACAAAGGAGGCCCATGCAACATCAAAATTTGAATTTATTATGGCAGTGCGAATTGCTCATTTTCATTGCTTTCATTATGCAAATCTGGTTCTCCTTCGAGTACCCCATTTTCTTCATGTTATTCAACGTTCTGTAAGATATATATATGATATATATATATATATATATATATATATATATATATATATATATATATATATATATATATATATATATATATATATATATATATTAACATTAACATAACATTCAGATAACTGATCTGATCCTGATTTAATAACTGATACTAACATTCCATCAGATATGTATTATTTTCAACCGACAAGTGCCATCAAAATTGGGAATTTATTATCGGATTAAAATAAATTATCGAAGACGTTCTACAGAAAAACGCTTTCATAATTCTTGAAAGAATATTAACGGCCCAAAACAATTAAATGTACAAAAGAGAGTACTCGTTCATAATTAGTTTAATTTGAGAACAATTATCCATATTAAATGCATATTTCACTATTTTGAAATCAGATTTCAGTTGAAGTTTTGAGACCACAAGATAACCCTATCTTTCGAGATAAGACAATCTTATAATGAGTCATTGATATTATCGTGTTGTTGAAAATTTGAAAATACACACATATATATATATATATATATATATATATATATATATATATATATATATATATATATATATATATATATATATATATATATATATATACCAGGTATCTATTCAGTTGCTGAATATACTGATTAAGTATACATTCTGTCAAAAAGTAATGGGAATTGATATTTATAAAATCTGCTTAAAATGATTGTCAAAATTTTTGTTTTTTCTTAGTTGGCACAACTGTTTTTTATACTGACGCGGAGTTTGAACGCGATCTGTCATTGAGTTTGTTTACAGTGCTCGATTTTGTCAGTTCTCACAAGTGTGTGATAAAAATATCGAACAAAGAATTTGTCTCAAATTTTGTATTACAAACGGTATTTCGTGTGCTAAATCGCTGGAAATGTTACAGAAGGCTTACGGCGAATCGACTTCATCAAAAACACTTGCATATGAGTGTTAAAGTGCATTCAACGGCGGCCGAGATGTGATGGAAGATTGGCCTTGCTCTGGTTGGCCATCAACATATTCAACTGAAGTTATGCGGCATTTGAGAGAGCAAATTCGTCGAAAAAAGCCAGATTTGTGAAAAGGAAACTCATGGAATTTGCATCACGATAATGCACCATCTCACAAGGCTTTCATTGTGAATGAATTTCGGACTCAAAAAAACCCATCGAACAACCACCGTATTCCCTGATATGGCTCCGGCCGACTTTTATCTTATTCCAAAACTCAAATTACCACTTCGAGGTATCCGTTTCGAATCGAAAGAAGACATAAAAGAGAATTCGCGGCGAGAACTGAAGTCGATTTCGGAAAAAGCGTTTGAAAAATGTTTTGATGATTGGATTATTCGTTGGCGTAAATGTATTATTTCGGAAGGGGCCTAGGTTAGAGGCGATACTATAAATTTAGATGAAAAATAAATATTTTTTATTTCATCGACCAATTCCCAATACTTTTTTAACATAATGTATAAAGAAAATAGTTAGCTGTAATTTGCTGCATATGCTAAAATTGTTTTGAAATAGAGATTCATATCAGAGTTATGCTTTTTGAATTGAGACGCCTTGTTTTTCTTAATTCTTGAACCTGCTCAACTCGAAATATAAGTTGATTATTTTTAGATCAGTATATGCCTCAACTGAACCATTCTCGATTTTATTAACATTTTGTGAAAATATAACTTTTCGAACACCTAGTTTATCTAGTGAAATCGAATTAGAACTTCAATTCTAATACTGAATTATTCTCATAAATCTGTCATCCTTGAACAATAAATAATTGTTGATACAGCTATACTAGTTGTTCTTTAATAAATGTTAAATTTCATCCAGGTTCAAACCCCATCGTTTTTTTATTTCAAATGAAACATCCTGTAATTTAACATGATGTTACTTGATGCAAATCCATTTTCAAATGATAAATAAAAGAAAATTTGATTTACGCTTATTTACTATATTTGGAACGCATTTCGATGACACAGCACATTCGGTTCTGGTCCCATCGGCCTGACAGGTGTTGCCTTCTTAGCGAGGCTGTCTACTATCTCTGGGCACCAAATCAGAGTGACTCTGTTTGTAGCACTGAGTTGTCGAAGTGCTGTTCTGTATTTGTCTACCAGTTTGGATGTAACCTTCGTATCTTTCAGATATCCAAAGGCGTTTTGGCTATCAGAGCATATGTAGATGTATGCGTCTCTATATTTCCTGTGTAGGTTTTCCTGTACACACCGGAGAATAGCTAATATTTCTGCGTGTGTTACGGTGACGTTGTCTCCCAGAGCAATCATGTTTGTTTGCCCTACGGCCGTGAACGCCGACGCCTGTACCCATCCCAGTTTTGGACCCGTCCGTAAACCAGGTGGGGCCTTATGGAGTGAGTAAGGCGTGGAGTGTAGTCCAAATTTCTTTTGGTGGAATAACGACTTTGTAGGGTTCGTCAAAGTAGTAGGTGGCTCTCGTTTGATCTCCTCTTGTGAGAAGGTCAGGTCGGAGTTTTCTGATTTTGTTCAGGGATGTGGAGCGTCCAGAGATTGGATTTCTGTCCCTCCACTAACCCCCTCCCACAGCCTCAAAGAGGCCCACATGGCCACCTCCTCCACCACTATGTGTAGTGGAGGGATGCCCAGAAGACACTCCATAGAGGCCGTGGGTGTGGATCTCAAGGCTCCCGTGACTGCCAGACATGCTTGCCTTTGGATCTTGTTGATTTTGTTCCGTTTTATCCCTTTTTCCAGTGCAGGCCACAATACGATGGCCGCATAGGTCAGGAGCGGTCATATCACTGTTGTGTATAGCCAATGTATTATCTTTGGTTTGAGTCCCCATCTGGGGCCGAATAGTCTCCGGCACGCCCAGGGTGTGTTTTGCGCTTGTCTTTCGATGCGATTGTCCCAATTTAGTTTGGCATCAAGCATCACATCTAGGTATTCCACTTGTTTTACAAGTGTTAGTTCCTCATTAAAAAGAAAGGGTGCCTTGAAGGGCGGCAGTTTCCTTTTTCGAGTGAATATAATCATGTCTATTTTGTTGGGATTTACAGACAAGTCGTTCTCTCTGCACCATTGTTCAGTCATTCGCAGAGCGTTCTGCGCAACTTCACATATGGTGCTGAGGATTTTTCCACGAACAAGGAGGACGAGATCGTCGGCATAACCCATCGCAAAGTGCCCAGCATCGGCAAGGGCCGCCGGTAGCCCATCCAGCACGAGGTTCCAAGGAAGAGGAGACAGAACACCCCCTATGGACATCCATTGCTGGTCCCCCGGACGGTCGACTCGCCGAGGTGAGCCTCGATGCGTTTGGTCGACAGCAGACGTCCCACCCAACTTGCTATAGTTTTGTTTACTTTCCTATCTACGATAGCTTTATCCATTGATTTGTATAATGTATTGTTGAAAGTTCCCTCGTATATCTTGAAATATTCCTAGAGTAACTTTTTTTTTCAGTCCTTTCTCGATATACCTTGCTACGCAGTGTAGTGCTAAGTTGACTGATCTACCTTGCTCATAGGCATGTTGAGTGATATGTAGTGGGTGCTCCACTAGTGTGTTCTCCCTGAGATATCTTTCTACTAGTCTCTCCATAGTCTTCAGTAGGAAGGAGGTGAGACTGATTGGTCTAAAATCTTTGGCGATTTTATGTACGATCTTGCCCGGCTTGGGGATGAAGACAACCTTAACCGATTTCCAGGGGTCCAAAATGTATCTCAAAGCTACGCAGGATCTGAATATGTGGATTAAGTGCATAACATATTGGTCCATACCTTTTATTAAGATATGGTATGGACCAGATTTTTACGCACTTAATCCACATCTTCAGATCCTGCCTAGTTTTGCGATACGTTCATTTAATTTTTCTCCAAAGATCCACGACTACACAAACATAGTGAAGAGCTATAGAAGTAAGCTTGATAATATCTTTGTGAACTTCCCTGACTCTTGTACAGGAGAAGTGCTTTTCAGTGCATTTTCCCATCATAATGCACAGTTATTGAAGGTTATAGCAACCGAAAAACAGAAAAAAATTACAAATTCTATTTATTTATTTACAGTGAGTGGTTTGAAAAGCCTGAAAGATGAACTAGGTAATATCGACTGGTCGGTGATATCGCGCTGCACGGATTCAGAAAGAGCGTGTAATATTTTCTTGGCTACTCTCAAGTCCATGATAGATCGGATTTTTCCTTTCGAAAGAGTTCAGCAGAGAGGAAGTGTTAAGTCATGGATGACAACAGGAATCAGGACCTCCTCAAGAAGAAAGTTGTTTCTTCATCATTTGAAAACTAGAGGAGACCTAAGTACTAAATATTTTAACCAATACTCACGCATACTGAAAAAGGTAGTTAGAAGGCTAAAAAAATTAGAGTAGAGCCACTTGGAATTTGATTAAAGAGCATACAACGGCGAATTCCAAACATGAAATCACAGTTCTTGAGGGATTGAGTAACCAGATTGATCACAAAAAAAACCCTGGATATTGCCAATGACTTTTTTGTGAACCTCTGTCTTTAATAATAAATTTGTCTTTCGATACTGCAGTTTTCCCTACTCAACTAAAGAAAGCACACATGAAAGCAATCCACAAGAAAGGCCACCAGGATGATATTAATAACTACCGACCCGTTGCACTGCTGTCGAATGTTGGAAAAATATTTGAGAAGGCACTTAATCGAAGAGTCGTTGATTTTCTCGAGACACATAACCTTCTGACTGAATATCAAAATGGTTTTAGAAGAGGAAAGTCTCCAACGCGGGCTCTCTATCAGACTTTGACCAGAATAAACGATTCTCTCAATGATAAGAAACGTACAATCTTGATGTGTGCTGATTTATCTAAGGCCTTTGACATGGTGGATCATGATATCCTCTATCAAAAACTGAATAAACTGGGAATAAGAGGCTAGCCTCTGGAACTCATTAGGTCCTATCTTACTGGAAGATTCCAAATTGTAGTTGAACGGGATCCAGTTACGGGTATGTTGATCGAGTCAGATGAATTGTTGGTCACAAAGGGAGTGCATCAGGGGTCTGTGCTTAGGCCGCTTCTTTATATCATATACACTAACGACATGCCTGAGGTACTGCCTAACAGGGTTGTTCAGTTTGCGGATGATACGTCAGTTGTGTTGTCTGGCGACGACAGAGGCATGGAAGACAGATATTCGATGCTGTATCTGAGCTCCGCCAGTGGTTCGACGAAAATAAACTCAAAATGAATACTGAAAAAACGCAGCTCATTGAGCTCGGGTACAGTACAGATTTCCTGAGTACAACCTACACCAGAGAATCAGAAGCATACAAAACATCAAAAGGGTTATGTTTTTTGGGAGTCCATGTCGACTACAGACTGAGCTAGAGAGATCACATAGATAAGGTGGCTGGGAGTATGGCACGATACGTATATGCGCTGAGAACTTTAGCAGATACTGTGAGCCAGGGAGCAGCGTTCATGGCTCATCATGCTTATGTGCACAGTAGGCTCTGATATGGAATTGTGTTGTGGGGGAATTCGTCAGAGGTAGATAGGATACTGTTGTTGCAGAAGTGGTGTATTCGTGGCATGCTGCGGCTTCCATTCACAGAAAGTTGCAGGAAATATTTCGTAGAGAAATCAGAGCTCACAATAATTTCACTGTATATTTATGAGTCAGTTATTTTCGTCCCTACTAACAAAGAGCTATTTGAAGAACAGGAAGCGACACATGATCACAATACGCGATGAAGACGAAACTTGAATCCACCTCACATGAAGTATACCTATCTCCAGAAAAATGCAAGACATATGCTGGTGACAATCTTTAATAAAATTCCTCAGAATATCAGATCTCTCTCTGCTGAACTAATTACGAAGAGGTTGATGCAGTACCTCGAGGCAAAACTATATTATACGCTTGAAGAGGTCCTTAATAATAGACTGATATTCCATTTTTTTTCTATTATTTGTTTCTGTGCACAGTATATGTATATAATAAATGTTCGCCTCATAAGTTTTATATTGGTTTTATATACAATTATGATTTTACACAGTTGTAAATTATTACATTTATATTATGACATGCCCTACAACGCTAGGGGTTATATTGGAGTAAATAAAGTTGAATTGAATTGAATTCGAACCATGTATGAGAACTTTAGTGCAAAATTTAATTAGATTATGAGAAAATTCTAGCAAAAATACAAAATCATTTTCAACTCTGAATCTACTGAAAATAGGTATGGGGCACCTAATATATTTGGCTATTGGAATAGTATTCCATTTTCAGTCGTTAAATACATTGTTTAATTTGAAATAAGAAAAATGGTAAGATTTGAACTCGAACAGAATTTGACATCCATCACAGAACACCCTGTATGGTGTTAATTTATTAATTAATTATTGTTCATGGATAATAAGTTTATGAGAATAATTCAGTAATAAAATTCCGATTCTAAGATGCTTCCAGTAGATACAGTAAATGTTTGAAAAAAAAAAGTTAGTTTAGTTAAGGCATAAACTGATCTGCAGGAATCCACCTTACTTTGAGTTAACATGTTTTGAAATTATCGAGAAACATATGGATCCTATAAAAAAGTTTGATAAGAATCTCTGTAATGGGACAACTTGCATACTTGAAAATAATTTTAAGACAAGCAGCAAATTGGAATCTTAATTTTTTTCGTATAGACTTCTTCAATGTAACAGGTACAAAGTTATGAACTGATTACGTGCTAAACTCTCCAGATCTAAATTCAGAAAAAAGTGCTACTCTGGATTCACTTAGACGTGTTTTCAGTTACCATCAGCCAAATCTAGAAAATGTTGAGGATTTGGCAGCTGGAAATGAACTTCATTGTATCACTACTTCTGTGATGTAGATAATAAACTGTTTATTGATAAAAGAAAGTTCAAGTACCTGACATTCACTATAAAAAGAAATACGACACTAAAGTTCCTGAAAATACATAAGCAATATAATTTGCATTTATTCTTAATGAAACAAAATGATATTCTTGTAAACATAACAAGATTAATTAATCTCTCTTAGTTTCTTAATAATATAGGTGTAATAACATTTGTTTCACATCTCAGTCAATACCAAAACCCTACAATATTCTTACCTTATCTACGGACATTTTTTTGAAGGCAGCCTGCAATATTTTGAAGTTCTGAATATACTCATGTTCCAGATTTGTCTTGAACTTTACTCTTTTCAACTGGACAGATCCGGGAAAGAGCATATCCATGAACTGGCAGTAAGCCGCCCCTGTACAAAGCTCTTCTATCTTTGCAAAACTGCTTTGAAGACATTCGTTTACCCATGACAGCATATCATGTCTGGAGAGATTCTCAGAAGTTACATTAGTTGAGTAAACGTTGACTGCCATCTGGTAAAAAAGAATAAACCTTTGAAAATAACCACAATTTTTTTCATGAAACCATTTCATGCAGGTACAGCAACAGGTAGACAAAATTATGTAGGTAACGGATATGGAAGATGAGTGTTGCTGCTTTTACAAATTAATTATCATTGTATAAAGTTTAATAAGTAGAAAATTAGGACAATGTCCATACCGGTTTCTTTATGGGAGGTCATTATGACTAATGTCACATTTTCAAAAAGAAAACGTAATTCAATTATATACCACGATGTGTGCTTAATCCATCAAGCATACATGAAAAAATTTAAACATAATAAATAATTGATATTTCAGATATTCGCCCACAGGCGAATAAAATATCACAAAACCTACAAGTATTTCCGTCACGTACGAATTTGATATGTAAGAAACAGCAACTTCAAACTAGAAACTAGTAGGAAATAATATTTCTCTACCTTTTAAGGTTTTGGAGTAATGAAGATCAAGGCAGAAATAGTTTGATTCACTGTTTCAATTTTTCACCGGCCCATGAACTGACATTCACTCTTGAAATCAAACGGCCATTTTATTTTATCAGAGCGCGTAAGGAACTTTTTACACAAAAAAATTATCTAATTTTAATACCGTGGCGGCTGCAACATCATTAATTTCAAACCCGTTAAAAGCGCGTTCCTTCAATTATAGGCCAATTGAAGTTAACAGATTAAATTAATTTGACACTTTCAAATTTATTGGAGAAGTTTGTTCTTACGATCTGTACAGCAAAATCTAAATTTTCAGTTTGGCATTCCAACGAACGCAGGAAACTTGTGTTCAAAAACAAAATGATTTGAATTATTATTCGAACTTTTATTTTTTAAAATTGAATGTAAAAACGTGGCTAACTTCGATTATTATGCTCATATAGATGAAACTAAGAGTATTCTCCAGAGCGATATCAAAACTGGTTGAAATTTTGAAAGTTTAAGAAGTGACAATGAATTACGTACAATTATGATTTTTGATGATACTGATATTGATATAGCTAATTGTTTTGCAAATCTTTTTCTGTCTTCTTATTTGATTGGGACTCTGAGTCAGATTGTTTGAGTACTTCATCTGATAAAGTCATTGCCAGTAGCCCAAGTTTTGATGAGTCCGAAATATTTGATAGGTTCAATGATTTCGACTCTAATACAACACTGAACCCGATAGGATTCCGCCTCTTCTGTTAAAGAAATTTTGTTCTGCTTCAGCCTTGCCATTAAAATCATTATTTGATATGTCCCTTAAGAGTGGCGTTTTTCCTGCAAATGGGAAACTGAGTTTCTCAAACCTATTTTCAAATTTGCTAACAAACGAATTACAGAACCGATAGTATAATATATAAATTACTGATCCGTGATAGCCTCAATGTTAAACTCGCTATCAAGATCCTCGAACAGCAACATGGTTTTTCAAAGGTGGTATTCCAGGCACTTCCTTCAGACGATGACTCTTACACTCGAAAGATTTACCATATCTTATGATAAGGAATCTTTTATATTCACGCAAAAATGACGTCACTAGTATTTTTTGCCACCAAAACAATGGTCGCTAACACTTATCACGGTACAGGCATACGCAGCCAATAGTAAGTTAGTTATCCTTTTATCTCTACCATCAAAGCGACGTACCTCTATATTTGGAACACACTTTAAATATCATAGAATTTGTTCCGTAAACTCGAAAGGATAATTTTGTGTTCTATTGAAACTTATTTTTAACCAGTAACGCAACAGCAATGCTTCCAATTGTATTATATTGAAATATACTTTATCAAAAATGATTTTATTTTAACTTAAACGCTTACATCCAACTATATTTGAAAAATAGCTATGCAGCAAAACGTAAGAGCAATTAATTCTATAAATTCAAAAAATAACTGAAGGAAAAATCCTATGAAGGTACTTATAGTAAATCTAAACAATAAAGAAAATATGGCTCTATCCAATGAAAACTTAAACAAAATTTAGGAATATGAGTAACAGGTTAGTTTATGTGAATGAAAACTAGTTTTCTCATATCAGTAATACCTTCACGTATAAATAACTGAATGAACCATAAAAGATCACTTTCAAGATTCTACTTCCCATAAAAACTGACCAAACTTTGAGTAAATCTGAATTTGTAAAAGAAATGTTCAATCGATATCACTGGACATATCAGATTCTCCCTCGCCTTCATCATCTGAATAATCTTCACCGCATGGAGATAATGGGTCAAAATTTGAAGAATGACGGGAATTTTCTTCATCCAATTGAGTTTCAACTAAATCTTCTACTCCCATCAAAAGAGAAGTACTGGTCCCTGCATCAACATCCAAATTATCAAATTCGTTATTTTTACCTGTTGCTAGTTGAGTAACATATTCAACCAATGCTTTAGGCACCATTGATTTTATCAGTTCCAAATTTTCAGGAGATACCTCACCTGTATCTAAACCCATAAACATACCAATTGATTTCAGAATGTCTATGTCATCATTGATCTCAAATTTATCATTAAACTGAAATAAGTAATCCAACTTATCATTTGAAATACTGCAATCGATCACCGTCTTCTTATTTGTATTCACGACAATGAAAGGTAACTGAATTGAAGAATTAGGAGGGGGAGGTCCATGTGCTTCTTCCTGTTGCCTGTTTCTCTGAGCCAAATTCTTGAAAGCAATTTGATTCAAAATCAACTCGTGGAGCTGTTTTTTCTTTTCTCTGATGTTATACAACTTCTTTTGTTTTTCTTTCTCAAGTTGAATACATTCTTGCAATGAATTCGTTGGTAAACCGATCCACTTGATTTCTTTTTTTTCCTTCGAAATAATATTCATTGCCATAAGAACATTCAAGGCATCATACACTCTACGCCTGATGTTCTTTTGGTCGTACTGTTGATCAGCAAGAGTATTATTCATCAAAGGATTTGTAAATTCAGCAACCAATTCATCTGCCACTTCATTATAAGTAGTGGTACCTTTTTTTTGTACTTTTTCACATACTTTCATGGAGAAATGTCTTAAGCCTTTACCAACCTTATCAGATTTTCTCGAACGTTTTGAATCTTGGGCATACTCAACCTCTAATGGATCCTGCCTTTTCCGCTGTAAGATTGGAGGTGAAATGGTTTTGATGGTTTGAGGCGGTTGCTGTACTTGTTGAGCTACTGTAATTGTAGGTGGACTTGACTGTTGAATTTGTACTGTGTTTTGTTGAGATGTGTTGATAAATCTGATATTTTGCATTTGAGATGGGCTCAAACGAATAGTTTTGGCCCCTTTTACCATTGAGTTCATATTCACCTGAATGGGTACTGTTTTCGTCACTATATTGGAACCCAGTGTCTTTATTGGCGAACTGTTTATTAACTGTGTAATTTCTTGTCCATTAGCTGATGTAGTCTTGAAAATTTTGAGAGGTTGTGTAGTTACACTAGACGTTAAAATCCCACTGATAGATTTACTACCTGCTTGCGATGTCTGCACTAATTTAATCATTTGTGGCTGACCGTTGGCGCCTTGAATAAGCCAGTTTGTTGTACCTCCTGGCTGGGTCATTTTGAACACCAGGAAACACACTTTAGAACAGTTAATTCACGGCTAAACACAACAATACAGCGAGCTAATGTTTATGAAAGCTACCGGCCACCTTTAAGAAAGTCCCACATGTTATAAGTTCAAGAAATCTTGAGAGTTTGACCAGTAATTTCAATAAGTTTTAATGTATTTGGATGTGGTTTGATTCCCCGATTATGAATTTCTGGTAATGAAAAAACTCAGCATAGAAATCGAGAAGCTATTCTATGACGTATAGGAACATGAAAATGAAAGTAATGAAATAAAATATTTTCATTCAAGTAAGAATAATAAGGTCCTGCTTCGGATTTTCTTTTTAGAAAGTCCCCTGGGCGAAATATTAATAATGGAATTCAATGCCTTTCAAGTTTGTATGTCTTACAACTAAATATCTGAGCATGGCGCCAAAACTCCATGAGGACCACAGAAATAGATCAAAAAAGTTTTTAAATTGAACTGGTTTGTATACCGTGGTTGGCAGAAATTACAATTATTTCTAGCAGTGGCGTTTCACATGAAGAGCAAAGAAGAATTTTTAAGTGAGATATGAATAGAATCAATTCAGTTTTCTTGAATTTCAACAACCGTGTGTCAGGTATTGTGTTATCTGAAGCGCAGATTGAACTTTTAGTGAAATAATTTATATTTGCTTTCATTTTCTTTTTATTTCATATTTTTCTAGTTACAACATAAGTTTCAAATAATTGTTAAACATCTAGACTTATTGTCAGTTACAATAATATCAAAATCTGCAGACACACAAATTCCAGATATCGAGTTGAATCTATTATACGTTCCTCCTAATATTTTCACTAAGGTACCTGCAGGCTCGAAAATTTGAATTCGTGCATTTCCAGAATCACCAACTAAAATATTTTCGTTAGTGTCTACTTCTAAGACCTCAGGTGACTTGAATTGCCGTTTTCCATTACCGAAGGAACCAAACTCTTCTAAGAAAATACCTTCAAAATTGAAGAATTTTATGCTATGGTTACCAGTGTCAGCCACAATTATTTGTTCACCCCTTATGGCAATATCTTCCGGTTGATTGAGTATAAGGTTCCCACTAACGATGCCAAAAGTTGATAAAAATTGACCTGATTTTGTGTCGAAAATGGCAATTCTGTCATTTCCAGTATCACAAACGAAAAGTTGATTTTTTCTACCTGAAAAACATATAAAGCAGATAATTATACTGTAACCATTCACTTGATAATTTTGTAAATTGAAATCAACAGTTTATTTATTTTCATTTATTATTTCGGTTTGGAGTACGGAACCTAATTTGTGGTCGCAGCACGAAAATCAGCAAGAACCTACATCGAAAAGAGTCTAAATTAAGACGCATCTGTAAGAGCAATCCTACTATGTTGATTTTTACTGTGGAGTTGAGATCACTAAAATAAAGATAACTTCTCATCAAAATTTGTTGAACTTTGACAGAAGACAATTTTTAGTGTATGGTGTACGGTGTGAGTTTTTTCAAAATTAAATGGTATTGAAATTCATTTAGACTATACCATACTCTTTAGAAAAGTTGAATAGAAAAGAAAGATCAAAGGTGCCTAATTAAATCATCAGCAAAATCTTACCGATGGTTATACCATTCGGATTATTGAGTTTTCCTGGACCACTTCCTTTTCCTCCAAATGATCTAATATAACCCCCCGTCTTGGAAAATACATGAATGCTATGCTTCCATTTATCACTGACGAATATCTCCTCTGTATCAAAGGCAAATGCAAGACTTTGTGGATACAGCATTTCTGGCGAAGAAATTTTTTCAAGCAGTTTTAATTTGTCAATACTCATCACCAAAATTGTTCTGCTATCTGTGGCAGCAATGTATAGTTTTTTATTATCCCAAGGTGGAATAGCCACATGTCCCGGACGAGGACACTTTTCCCAAACCAATTTCGGCTTAGAAGAACTCTTCATCTTGTACTTGCTTCGCGAGTAAGCGAAAGATTTCGAAGTAAGATTAAAGGCAGCTGAGGCATTCTCTTCTTTCTCTAACTTGAACGTATCTTGATTAAAATGGATTGATTCTATGCCGAAATGTTGTATATCTTCAAATACTTTAGAGGTTTTTTTGTGGAAATTTATATATAGAGTTACCTGAAAAAAAAAACGAGATGAGTGAGGCTAGGGTAGTCTAATTTGCATTTGGTTTAGTCAGCATCATGGGGTGGATGAATATGGAGTTCGCGTTTGATGATTAACGTTTTTCAATATAGCGCTTCAATAATCCTGCGTATAACTTCAGAGAAACTGTTATAGCTGCTGATGAACTGTCTTCTCGTTCTGTGGTGTACATCTTAAATGAAGAAGTAGTATTTCATTCTTACTTGTTGGCATTGTTGCAGGAACTCAAACCTCATCCTCTCTTGAATTATCAAGGTATCAAGTATCGTATTATGACGATGAAGACAGTTTCGAAAACAAAAACGAAACCAATTTAACAATACCAAACCGAACTTTGACAGCATTGAATACACCTTATTAGCATCATGCGACCGTCGTATAAATAGCGATGTCGCTTCACGATCAACATTTTTTAGGAAACATACACTATTACGCTTTTTCGGGAAAACCGCACCTTAGGATAGATAAGGTCGTGAGCATTATGTTTCACATAACGGTTAATCTGTGATTCTATTCAGGTCGTAATTATTGAAATTTATAAGTGTGATATTTTAGCATAAGCAGTATGGCTGTTCAACATCACCCTCTACGATTCGATCATGTTCGATTCATGTTTTCTTGGTATTAAGTCTCGATATGAAAGGATCGGTTGAGTACTTGGGGGTAGTACTGGATAGGAAACTGACCTGGATTCAGCATGTTAAGAGGCACACTGGTAGGTTTTTCTGTTGCCCTCATTACATGCTGAAGAACCATCAGCGGCACGTAGGGCTTGAAGCTTCACGCGCTGATGTTGTTCTTCAAAACCATTTACTACCCAGACTCGCCTACGCCTCGATGGTCTGGTGGACGAGGGTGGAAAAACAAATGGCGAAGCTGGCTCTAGAAATGCCCAGAGAAGTGATGGTGAGAAGTGTGATGGGTGCTAAAAAAAACTAATGCAGCGTTAGGTGCCCCGTTAGGGGTCCAACCACGGCACCCCAAAATAAGAAGTAGGTCAGGTTAGAGTGCAAGACATTCCCTGTCTTCCCTGTTTCTTGAAGCTACTAATAGCGACCAGCTCCTTTGGATGAAATCGGATAGAACCACGCCGTGATCGCGGTGGTGCTTTTCGGCAATAAGATCGAGGTAAAAGTCCCAAGCAGGCAATAATTGGAGGAAAGGAAGAATTCTTTGCCAATGGGAGGGTACATCTGGTACGCGGATGACATGAAAACCAAAAAGGAATCAGGTAGCGGAGTTTACTACTGGAGAAGTGGGAGGAGTTTCTACCTCCCATTGGATTAATTCACAAAAGTTTTCCAGTCAGAGATCATGGCGACACTTGGTCGTTCTCGAATGCTGGAAGAATTGGGTGAGGGGTGCACGATCTGCTCTGTCAGTTGTGCAACTCTGAAAGCCCTGGGCGCACACAGGATTACTTCTAAGGTGGTCTGGGGGAAGAAAGGCACAATGAGCCATCGGCCCAGATGTCGATATCTATGACGCACTCCGTGATATAATACCTACTATAAGTTCTCTCTTTTTTTGCAGCATGTTAACAGAATAAGGAAAAACTATGTAATTTAATAGTACTGAGAGTTTAGATAACAAAGTCATAGTTGATATTTTTCTCTTAGTGAAATCTTTCTACCTCTACCAATCTCCTCACTGTTCAAATTATTTGTGGCATCAAGTGAATTTTCAAATTCGTGAAAACGAAGCTTCATTGACGCATTTCTTTTTTTAGGACAAAAATGTCTTGCCACAAACTGCATTTAATCAGGTGTTCCAGAAATTTTCGATATTTTTTGTCATGGCTGCTATCGTATCACTTAACGTCATGAGAGTTTGATCTATGTTAACCAATCCTCTTCTATATGAAGAATATTGTTGAATATTATAAGTTAGATGCTGTATATACAGGGTTGGCAAAGACATTTCAATGAATTAACCAGAATTTCTTGTTGGCTAAGCTGGAAGCATTGGGTATGTCAGACCCACTTCATTCCTGATTTCGAAATTTTCTGAGCAGCCGCACTTGAATAGATGGATATAGCTGATATATCTTCAACGGGATTATTGTATCATGAGTTCCCACTTGGGAGTTTAATTTTCGAAACAGGGTTTTCCAACAACAAAAAGATATCATATAATATGTGAACAACTATTTGAACCCGATGTATTTTGAAAAAAAGGTAGTACAGATTGATATCAGTATTGAAAAAGGTGTTGATTTGAAAATGTAGGAATCAACCCCTTTCCCTCAGCACCCCCAAACTTGAGAATTTCAACCGAAAAGAGTATCATGTGAAACCTCGTTGGAAAATTCTCTTGATGCTCTGAACGAATGGTCAACACTTCATGTTAGGGGTCTGCACACGGTTTTTCAATCTAGTTATTCATTCTGTTCGGCAGCTGGGCACGTCGAGCCGATTGATTTAGATTTATTCGAGGTTTTCTTTAATTAACTTCATTACTTGAACCAGAAACTGCCGACAGAGGTATATAAAGACGTCAACTCGAAGAATATCCATTTTTTGTTAGAAAAAATTATAAGAATCATTGCAATTAGCTCATCAATTTCTGTAACATGCTCTACATTTTTTTTCAAAAGCCATATTTTCATCATTCTCATCATACAATGATATATCTATTGTTCCAATCAGAACTGCCCCACTGTTATTCGATACCATACGAGAGAAACTCGAAAATGGTGTACTCGATTGAGGAAAGAGTAGAAATTGTGTCAAAATAAAAGTTGCGCAAAAGAAACAGCAAGAATATTTAACGCAAATCATCCAGAGAAAGAAGCAAGTTACCAATATGTCCAATCTTCGGTACAAAAAATTCAGGCAACGTTGGTGAAGTTGTGGTATTGGGTCATCTACAATAGTACAGCACTCAGTTAGGAAATTATTCCATCAAACTAGCATATCAAGTACAACTGTCTATAATAGTGAAGCATCATACATTTTTCCCTATAAAATGAGATTGTACCATGAACAAAATGAAGATGACTCTGATTATCGCCTGCAATTTTACGAAAATTTGATTGAAAATATAAATAATAATCGTAACTCTCTTCAAAATATCTGCATCTCTGACGAGAGTACTTTCATGTTCAATGGAGAGGGGAACATATACAATTGCTCATAATGAGACACCCAGAATATTCATTTGTACAGAGAAATACATATATTAACCCCAACAAAAATTGAATGTTGAAAGTTTCTGGGTTCAGTGTTGTCAACTCAGTAGAATTTCTACCAGTTGAATCTGAAGTTATCCTACTAGAAAAATTTTCAGTCGAGTGATTAGTAGAATTTTCGATAGAAAAATGAATCTCAGTTGGTTGATTATGGTAGATTTCTAGTTTCCCAGAAATACTCAAAAGAAATCATTGTAATGTGTTCTTCAAAAATCATGATAAATCAGTTCAATATGACGATCCCAGATGGAACTGGGTATTGGGCCCTTCCTACTTATCAACCCGTAACACCATATGTGATATGTGGTAAAATTTAAAGTCGTTCAGGCAGTTGAATATTGCGTTTACTCTAAAACATTTTCGGGGATTCCTACCTGATTACCAATTAACGACCAATAGAAATCAATCGACCGATGCTCGGTGACCGACTGACTTCAATTTGGAACAAACTCGTCGTCGACTCTAAACGAGAGACGATCCAAAATTTGAAGACTGGGCAAATGTGCTTTCTTTTCTAGCAGAGCAAATAATTCATAATTCTGTTTTTGTTTCAGATTTTCATTGTCTATTATTTTAGTTCGAAATAGCTAAGCTGCTTTTCTTTCTGTATCTAATGTGTTTGTATTTGATACTGTATTTACTGAATTAGGTATCGAACGAATAGCCAGTTTTGAAAAGGTTGGCTATCGCATTTTCCAATTCTATTTTCGAATATGCAAGGAACATTATTTTTAGATGTCGACGCCGACAACTAAGCAATATGAGCAGAAATTTAGGGAAGCTTGGTTGAGAGATCCTTTCTTCAAGGATTGGCTGGGAAAATCAGAGAACACGTAAGTTATAGTATCAAAATGCAAATTTTGAGATCTTCACATGACTATCCGTTACTCCGCAGCAAATCTTGAATTTTTCAAAAAATAGGGAATTATTTCAGGGGGAAAAAGCGGAAGTAAACATAGCAAAATATACCGCAATCAATCACAGAGCATTTGGTTGATGTGTGTAAGGCTTCAGAAAAACTGCTAACCGAGTTCAGATGCATCGAACCTTTACCTTTTCTTTCAGCTATTTTAGCTATAAGACGCGGATTAAGTAGGTGCAACAAATTTTGTAACGAATCTTTTTGACGGTGAAATTCTACAGTTTTCAATTCTTTGAATAATTTATTTTTCATTCTCAAATTTTTAGTTCAATTATTCGTTCCTTCTCTGTGAAGTTTGATAAATTGCATTCAACGTTAATGTCCCTTTCTTTTACGGGCATACACTGTATATTTTCACAAATTAATCAAGCTCCTCTTCTTCCTAAGTGATACCAACACTAAAATGAGAAGATTACGCGCTAATTTACGAGATATTGGGCGTGTAAGTGATTTTTCTTCATGCGCGCTTCCGAGGAAAAGGCGAACCTGTTACACCACATGACTACATGGCCTTGGAAGAATTGAGGTGTCTGTTTACTCGCTTCTTGAAGAGGGCCAAATTGTAGGATGTTGGGAAGATGTTGGATGGAAGCGAGTTCCACAGCTCACCGGCCCTGTAAACGAAGGAATTCTTATAGAGAGAGGTTCGAGGGGTCGTTAAATGTACCGCCATATGCTGAGAACTCCTTGCCAGCCTAGTTTTCCAGGAACAAGGTATTTCAGCTCAGGACGATTGGCGGTATTTCGTCTAGGTGGAATGTTCGGTGGTGTTGCGTTAGATGAATCTAGCACGGAGTTCTTTGAGAACAAGAGAGCAAAGAGATCGGCTTTCTCCTTCGGGATGATGCTATACTTCCGTGTTCTCTAACAAGAGGCGGAAACGCAGATTTGCAGAAATTGGCACTGACAGCCTTCGCCATAGACCAGAATTGTCTAGACCCGCTTGCCTGTTCAAGAAGTTTATTAGTTACCCTTTCGTTGAAATTGGCCTTTGCTCTTGCTGTTGTTAAGTTGCATACATTCCATATTCGTACGAAGGTTGTTCTTGTTTCCTCTGTTGGATTTATCTTTCATGACTTGTGAGCTCTGCTCTTGGCTGCAGAGACTCTTTCGCAGTATTTGTTGAACCATGGCTTTTGTGCTGTTGTTCTTTCCATGAAATGAGGAGTGTAGAGATCCATTCCTGCATGAATGATTTCCGTAACAGATTCAGTGCACAGATTGATGTCAGGATCTCGAAGGCAAGCATCACTGAATTGATAGTACGAAAAGAATTCACGCAGTTCATCCCAATTAGCACGGTTATAGTGCCAAATATGTCTGGGTGGTTTAGGTTCTTGGTTTAGTGGCAGCACAATGGTTCCAGTAGCAGATATAAGGTTATGGTCTGAGTTGCCTAGCGGTGCTGAAACCTTCACTCCAAAATCATCTGGATCTGAAATCAAAAAAAGATCCAAGGTGTTCGGGAAGTCGGTTAGGTGATCAGGTATTCTTGTCGGTTCGAAAGTTTCAGCCTGTCTTCCCGCTGTTCTATCTACTTGAATCATTACAGAAAAAAAACTTCTGTGCGAATAATGATGCATGTTGATGAGTTTGATATGGTTTGTAGAATTTTCATCAAAAATTTTTACAAATAATCGAATATTTCGAAAATAATAGAGGATAAAGATAAGGTTACTTCTGCGAAAATATAGAAAAACATTTTATCCGTTGACATGAATAATAAAATACAGGGTATTCCATTTAAAAAAATCAAGATATGATATTTTTAAAATTACTATATTCAATATTTTTTTTAGTCACTCCTGTATAAAATGAGGATAATCTATTTCAATTCATCAATAAAGCTATCCTTGGGCAATAAGAAAACGAAAGGAAAAAGTATTGATCCTCTCTGGTCGAAGGACCATGCGATGATGTGAGAGCCTATTATCATGAATTTTTTACGGAAAAAAAATATTGTGACGAAACTACTCACCAAAAAAACTTATTACTTGAAGACATTATAGCAGAGTTTAGGCCGCTCCTGAATCTTGAACAAAAAAGTGGTTTTCCAATATGAAAAAACCTCCAGAGATTTTTTTATAGAAAATTGGGACATCCTGTTTACTTCAAAATGAATTGCTGAAGTAGATTCTCACTTTCTAAATGAAATCTGCAAGATTATACGAGCTGCAGAGCACCGCGCCACTGCTGAATCACCCTGTATACAGATGCTCAAAAATCACATATCAACTCAATAAAAATAAATAACCAAAAAACGTTTTCTCAAATAAGGGTATTCATTTTTATTAGCAGCACGTACGGACGCGTATGGAATGGCATAAAAATAACCCAAGACGGTAACTGCAATTCATCGTGGGTAATGAAACTGAGTCCACTCTTTTCCGCGGTGTATTTTCTATAAGTGATGAAATTCGATTATAATTTTCTAAATTGTTCTCTGCAAATTTATCGCAAATTCGGGTATTTTTTGTTAAATGTTCTGCAAGTTCGACTTATTATTTATTGACATCGACAATTTATTTATTCATTCAGTCAGTTAACGGGATATCCCCATTTACAAACAATTACAAATATCAGAGAATTATAATAAAATAAAAATACAACAGACAAATGAAAAAATTTCCTTTTCAATTTTGAACAGTCAAGAAGTTCACCAAAGTGCAACACATACAAAGCACATCTAGAGTTTAACATCGATACCCTAAGCATTTCTAAGCAACCTACTTGCTCTAAATTTAAAAGATGCGAGGGACAGAGAGAAGAAATCCAACTTAAAACCAAGGCTATTAGTAGAAGAAGAACAATTATAAAAAAGGAGTTTTTACTATAGTTGTGCCTACAAATATCAAGCCGAAATAGGAATGTATACCTTGTTAATCTACCTGGAACATTGAAATTTATCTGCATCAGCAGATCAGGACATTTTATTAGGTTGTTTAGTAATTTAAAGAGTACTGCCAGGCTGGACACCCTCCTCCTGATAACAAGATAATCAGGTTGAAAGTTTGACGCACAAAAGATAAGTCAGTGCTTGCATCAGCCGTGTGTGTCCTATACCCCAAAAAGCGCAAAAACTTCCTCTGCACCCCCTCCAAATAGTTAATGCAGCCTCAGAAGAGCTTTCAATTACGGAGTCGATCATATCATCCGCAAATAATAAGAATTTAAATGAGAGCGATTTTTTCACATCGTTTATGAATACGTTAAACAAGAGTGGGCCTAGATGTGATCCCTGAGGAACACCTGATGAAGCAGAAATCTCCCTCGATAAAAAGTTTCTATACCGAATCAATATAATACGGTTATATAAAAAGCTACTTAGCCAGGATAGAAGTGAACCAGTAATGCCCAGTGCCTCGAGTTTCATCACCAAAATATAAATGTATAAAGGCTTCAGAGAAATCTGTATAAATTGAGTCTGCGTAAATCTGCTGACCGCTATCGAAACAATTAATTATTTCATTGAGGTAAATCAAAGAGTTTGTTTCAGTTGAACGTCCCTTATAAAAACCATGCTGTTCATTTATCAATACTGGCTAGCAATGCCACGAAAGAAAATTATATACCAGAGCATCAAACATTTTTGGGATAACCGACTGAATGCATACACCCCTGTAGTTAGGTATATCTGACTTGGAACCAGACTTGTGTAAAGGAATAATAAAGTTGTGCGTCCAAAAAGAAGGAAAGCGGCCCGACCCTAGAGAGATACTGAAAAGCGTACTTATAGGCGTTGATATTGTACAAACACATTTCTTTAACAGAAAACAGGGTATACCATCGTAGCCAGTTGCCAAACTAGGCTTCATACCCTGTATCACCTCAAACACAGCATTTGACGAAAGTTGACAGGAGTCAATTTGTGAATCGCAATCACTCTCAACCATGGGTGGCACAATTACCTCTCTACTATAAACATCCGAAAAAAAGTCAGTAAACAAATTAACAATTTCTATCCCATCGGAACCCGACACTCCATCATAATGAAGACAGCTAGGAAGATCATTGTTCTTTTCTTTAGAGTTAATGTAGTTCCAAAATTTTTTGCGGATGAATGAATGATGAATTTATTTATTTATTTATTTAATTTATGCATATGTAACATGACATACATTGTATACATACATATAATGAATGAACGGTACTACCCATTTTGAACTCGGAATTGAACATGCACCAGGAAGGTGCCAAAAATAGGTACACATTAACTAAGCAGTTAGACACAAACAAAATGAACCATCTAACTAAGTAACTTTATTACATTTTCCTTGAACTCAAAAATGAAGCTCCAAAATAATTCAAATTAGAAGAGATACTATTACTCAAAGATAATGCCCGGTGAAGAAGAAAGTGTTTACAATAATTGGTTCGGACCAAATTAGTATAAATAATGAAAGAGTTGCGAGAACATAGTCTAGGTACATTGAAGTTAACACGGCTGAGCAACTCGCTACAAACAATTTCACCATTCAACAACTTATAGAGCATGCTCAGATCCGCACAAGACCTTCTCGCACTCAACAAGGGAAGATCCAGCAGCATCCTAAGTTGAGTATCATCAAGTTGATTCCTAGGAATGTACATTTTGTATGCTACCAAGCGCAAAAATCGCTTTTGCACACTCTCTAGACAACTGACATAGCAAGTATAGGAAAGGCTCCACACAACCGAGGCATACTCGAGGATACTTCTTACAATAGAACAATACACAATTTTAAAGGTGTCAACAGAGAAGTTCATACAATTCCTCTGAATAAATCCCAGCAGCCTGGAACCTCTCTTTCTAATATCAAAAATATGTTCCCTAAACAATAAACGGGAATCCGAAGTAACACCAAGGTCTCTTATAGAACTCACTCGATTTAACATACCATTGATAGAATATTGATGCCTATTAAGCTCACACCATACACTGAAACGGTTGAGGTCATCTTGAAATAGCGAAGCATCGTTCTGACATGTCACGGTTCTATAAAATTTCAAATCGTCAGCAAAAAGTAAGAATTTACTATGACGAAACACTAAAGAAATATCATTGATGAACAGGAGGGGCCCTAAATGTGAACCCTGGGGAACACCAGAAGGGATGTGAAAATATTCTGAAATGAGACCATCATAACGAACACAAAATTTACGGTTGCGCAGGAAGCTACCCAACCAATCGTGCAATGCACCCCTCAAACCCATCCTGTACAGCTTGCCCAACAATAATCTTATATTAACTCTGTCAAATGCTTTTCGAAAATCAGTTTACTCCGCGTCAACGCTCAAATGACTTTCAAGAGATGTTGTGATATCGTCCAAGAACAGAAACAAATTTGTAACTGTTGATCTTCCTTTCTAAAAACCATGTTGTTCATTAATAACACAAAGAAAGCGCTTCCATGAGAAAAACCGTGATACCAATTTATCAAATAATTTAGGAATAACTGATGGAATACAAACTACTCTATAATTGGAAACATCATGGCGATCGCCAGATTTGAAAATAGGCAAGATGTAACTTTGTTTCCAAATAGATGGAAACATGTCTGCATTTAAAGAGGAATTGAATATACGCGTTATTGGAGTGGTCAATGCACAGATACAACTCCTGAGAAGAACAGACGGAATACCATCTGGACCGCAGGAGTACCTCTGCTTCAGGACACCGATTCCCTCAAACACTTCCGCAGGCGAGAAAGATAATGATGTGACATCCAAAACATCCTGTACTTCAAAGCAAAGAGGTACAACACATTCAGAAACGAACACTTGACTGAAAAAGTGAGCAAACAACCGTACAATGTCATCCCCTGCGTTAACCACCCTGTCACCATGAAACATTCTGCCCGGCAATTGACCATCGGAGGCCTTCAGATTATAAATGTATCTCCTGAACGTTTGAGGATCTGATTGATGATCCTTGAATGATAAATGATAAATTGATGAAAGAATTCATAATATCCTGGTTTGAGTATTTATTTGCCATTTTATTTAACAAAACAAAAATATACACAAACAAAAATTGCTATTTTTAAATAATTTCCAAACGTTAAACTGAGGCCGAAATTCATAGAACCTTGCATAGAACATTGTGAAACTTGGCATCGGAATTAAATCCACTCTATGTTTCTATGTTCCACGGCGTATTGATTCAATTTTCCGGAGGAATATCAGGTTTTTGATAAAATCACGAATTAAATGAAAACGAGCCAATTTAGGTATAGGGAAACCCAATTCCAATCAAAACTATTTTACAATACGTTTCTGAAAAAAGTGAAAAGAAAAAAGCTACTCGTATTTGAAATACCCGTTTTTTTGACAATTTAGTTTTATTGACTTGACAAGTGATTTTTGAATACCCTATATATAAAATAGCATAGGGGTTCAATCCCCACAGAGTCGGTGCGATTTCTCGGATTCTGGGAATCGCTTGAGAATCCATCTTTCGGAGGAGATGTAAAGCCGTCGGTCCTGTCTAACAGAGATGTGTTGGACAATAAAGATCCCTTCCCTCGACACGAGAGGGATTCGGCAAAATTCCCGGGTTAGTGAGGTGACAGAATTCCACGGCCGAAAGGCGGAAATAGAACACGTTAAAGGAATAACAAACAAACAAACAAAGTACGTTGCCCTGAAAAATAACACTTTTCTAGTTATATAAAAAAAGTTATAATTCCACTCAAATCTGAGTAAATTTTTTTTTGCAAAAAATGATGACACTATAATTTCGAAAATAGCAGTCAATGTCAAGAGTCTGTAAGCGCGGACACACCGTATAGAAATTTTAAAAGATTGCGACATAATAATAACAAGAGGGCTACAACACATCACTCGAATCTCGTGCAGCAATATTAAACAAAGCACAAGGTGTTACAACTACTCCAGCCTCCGTACAGTCGTGATATAGCTCTCCTCGTCTTTTGACTGTTTTGAAGATTGAAAGCACCGTTTTTTAAGGGTACCTTATGAAGTAAATCACACGATTAAAATAGGTGCGACCAATGCTCTAAAGGCGATGCCTATCTTCTCTACTCTACTCTACCCGCCTTTATGCGAGAAAAATTTTACCTTATCTCCATCATATGAATTTAAATTTCTGTTAATATTCTCTTTCAGTTCTTCTATTCGTCCAGATATATTCGTTTTCTCTTCTTCTTCTTGGTATTTTAGACTTTTGAGATCGTCGAGTGCAAGTTGTTCCATTTCCTTGATTTCTTCTATCTTTGAAATCGTAGTGGACTCGATGAAATTGACCAATTGTTCTAGACGAGTCTCCAACAACTCTGTTTTATGGCGAAGATGAGCATCACAGTCATCCAGTTGTTGTAGAAGATTATTAAGATTCTTCTTCAGTTCTAATTGGTGTTGACACCAGCAAATATTGCAGAAATCCTGGAAATACGAAACCATAAGAAAAAAAAAACAGGAAAAATACGCAACAATCAATAAAGGGAACTATTCTATTACAAATCACGTAATCACGTAAGATGAGGTACATCGTAGACTGCACGGCTATATTATCCAATTACTTACCTTCATACAATGAAGACATGATTGGCCAGCTTCACAACCAACTGTTTGACATTTGGCACATCGATATGTCAACATAGAAGTCGAATTGTTCTGCGCATCAACTATTCTCAGTAATTTTTCAACTTGCATATTTTTCGGCAGCTCAGGTATGCTCATATGTCCATTTTTCAATGGGGTTTCATTGAAACAAATCGGGCATTTCATCATTTCAACGTTCGAATTTATACCAACTTTTTTGTTGGGTACTTTTTGAAAATAAAAAAGAAAAATTTGACAAGAATATCAGGATGTCCGATACAAAGATCAATACTCACTGAAAATTCGGTTTTCTGGAATCTGCCTGACCTCATCTTTTTGGTCATTTATATTACTTGTCGTGTAGTAAGAATTTAGGCACTCCTGGCAAAAAGTGTGTTGACAAAGCAGCATTCTATGATCTTTAAGTTTGTTGTGGCATAATTCGCATAGAATTAGATCTTCGAAAACTATCAGCGATTGTTGCCTATAGAAAAAATCAAAGATGAGTGAAAATTTAGAAAAAACTTCTTCCTTCTGCTAACTATAAAGTATCAACATGAGACTATGTTATAAGAACAGAACCTGTCATTTTTTTATATGGATACACTCACCGGAACAGTTAACCGCCCATCAGTTAATATACCGCGAAAAAATGGCGAAAGCAGGAATTGCCTGTCCTAGAGAGGCGTAAGTATTTCGTACTTATGGCTCTAGGATGGAAAATGAACAAGTTGGGGCAGATATTCTTGGTCCCAGAACCAAACTCACGACGCAAATGGGTTCTGGGCTATTCATATTCCAGGAGGAAGCTAAAACCATAAGTGTATGCTTGATAAAATGTTTGCAGTGCAATCATTGAACTCAATAGCGTTCGAATCTTAAGAGACTGATTCCAAGCTTATCTGGGAATTCATGCTTCTCCTAAACTGCTTCGGTGTAGTTAGAAAGGCCACCCCTATACAGGGTGGTTCAGATATGAAGTCATTAATTTTTACAGAAGATTTCTCGTCGAGAACATGAAAAAATGCCGATAAACATAGGTCCAAAAATCTTTTGTTCTCGAGATACGGGGTGTTGAAGTTCAGATTTTTTTCAAGGAACCTAGCACCAATTTGCAGAAAACGAATTCTTTCAATCATCAATTTCATCAGATGATATTTGGTATTTTATTCAGGGTCATGCTAGCTTTGATCTCATCGAAATCATTGTGTCATTTTTGAATAATTTGTTGAAGAGAAATTTTTATTTCAAAACTTTTTAGTCTTTTGAATTTTTCCGAAATCGTAGCCATTTTCAAGTCAAAATGACTAACATGAGAAGTTTTTTGAATGAACTGAAGTGACGGTCGATAATCCGTGATGCAATCAAGGGATTAGAACTGTTCTTATAATTTTGACGATAACTAGGCTTTTTTAATTAGTTTTTACGAGATTTTGAGTATAAATATCAAAATGTTCATTTTATTTAGAGGAAATTCAAATGACCTGTAACTTTTTGGGCCATAATATTACGGGTACATTTAAGTAAAACCTAATTTTGCTGGTTTCCATAGTAACATAATTGAACAAATACAAGTAAAGGATGATTTCTACTAAAATATATTATTAAATTCTGGACGCGTTTGGATACACTATCTTTATCAAGAGCGAATGAATACTACAAATATATCTTACTAACAAATTTTTATATATACTAAAGCGGCAATCCACTCAGAGCTATCCGTACTTGAACTAATGTTTAGGAAATAAAATTAATAAGGGTGAGTTATTTATGTCTACCTGATCATTAAGAACTTCCGGTGAATTCCTAAATCTGTTAATTTCAAGTGCTTTCAGAAGGTTGAGTTTTATACCTCTTCTCAGAATGTAGGATTTTGAATTCTGAATAAATTAGGTGTCTATAGATTTGATTGTGCAGATTGCAATTGTTTTTATATAGGTAGCACAGGAAGAAACAAACGCAGTTTCATTAATAGAAAAACCGATTCAAATTATTCAAATCATCTTGGGGAAAATGGTCACTTTCAATTCAGAATTCAAAATCCTACATTCTGAGAAAAGAGGTATAAAACTCAACCTTCTGAAAGCACTTGAAATTAACAGATTTAGGAATTCACCGGAAGTTCTTAATGATCAGGTAGACATAAATAACTCACCCTTATTAAATTTATTTCCTAAAAATTAGTTCGAGTACAGATAGCTCTGAGTGGATTGCCTCTTTAGAATATATAAAAATTTGTTTGTAAGATATATTTGTAGTATTCATTCGCTCTTGATAAAGATACTGTGTATCGAAACGCGTCGAGCATTTAATAATATATTTTAGTAGAAATCATCGTTTACTTGTATTTGTGAAAATGGATTTCTATCACGTAAAAGCCTCATCAATTGGACATAATTGAAGTTGACTTTTGTCAATAATACATAGTTTTTGGTATTTTGAAAAATTATAATAGAATGCAGTACACCATTGAAGAACTGACTGCTGTTCATCGATTTCATAGTAGCGATCAGGCGGTACTGCTTGTCCTAACTGAAATATTTCTTCTGAGAAATACTTCGTTTCCATTGACGGTTCGCTATGTGAAACCGGACGGTTTCGACCAACCAAGGGAAATTCTGGACCAGATCGGTTTGTCAGGATACAGATAAAAGAAGAACTTATTTTGGATCAAGTCAATAATAATTCAATAATGAGCACTCGAAGGCTATCTCTGTAGGTTAGGTTAGGTTAGGTTAGATATCATATCACATTCCACTGTTTGGAGAGTTTTGCATGAGCAACTGTACCATATCCAGAGGATCCAAGCATTCATAGCTGACGATCCACCCAGAAGGATCGAATTTTGCCAATGGCTCTACGTAGATGTACTGAAAATGCCGAATTATGTAGGAATATTTTCTTTAAAGACGAAACAGGGTCTACGCGAGTAGATTCCATAGTACAATATATATATATATATATATATATATATATATATATATATATATATATATATATATATGCTTTGTTCGAATAGAAGAAGAATGTGGTCTAAGCATGATGCAACTCTACCATATTTAGTGAAAATAGTGAGAAATCTTTTGAATCAAGCATATCCCAATAGATGGATAGATAGATAGAGGTGGTCCTGTAGCTGGGTCTCCACGATCCCCCGATCTGAATTGTCTACTTGGTCTGAGGGCATTTTCAAGCCTAGTGTACTCAGAACCTGTTGCTTCCATACAGGGATTGTATGCACGCGTTTTGGCCAATCTGAGAGAATAATAAATATGCCAGGTATTTTCGATCGGGTGTTAGCTTCAATGAATTGCCTCTCGACACTATGATGGTAATAATTTCGTACACTTACTTTGTACCCATATTGAGCGGCTGAATTCTAAACTCGTCAACCCGCTTGGCCAGCGTGGCGTTTCAAGGACGAAATCCTCTTAACCTCATGAAGTCACTTTTTAAAACTAACATACCCCAGGTGGGTTTCGTACAAAATTCACAATCCCACTCTGTTGATACAATAGCAGACAGCCTCAAGGATTCTAGGGAAGGCAGGAAACTGACTAACGACGTAGAACACCCAAATGAAAAACTGTATATAGCAACTTTCAACACCTGTACACTGAGAACACAGGATCATCTACAAGAACTGGAAAAGGAATTGTCGAAAATAAAATGGGATGTAGTTGGACTGTCAGAGATAAGGATGCCAGGAGAAAATGCACAACTCTAAGAGATAAGGCAGAAGAAAATTCACATCTAGGAGGTGCAGCTATTCTCATAAATAAAAGAAGGAAACATCTGATCTCGAAAATGAAGAAAATCTCAAATAGTGTACTTTACATTGTTCTGAGAATCTCGGACCGTTACTCTCTACAGGTCATCCAAGCCTATGCTCCAACAAGCTCAGCTGAAGACGAGCTAGTTGAATTATTCTATGAAGATATAACAAAAGCCTACGTAGAAGAAAAACGTAAAACTCGATTCGGATTAATTATCGGCGATTTCAATGCGAAGGTAGGGACAAAGGAGGATGCCCACGAGAACATCGAAAAATTTGGCATTGGCGAAAGAAATCAACATGGCGAACTTCCTAAAAAAAAATTTGTTCTGCATGAACTCCTATTTTTAGAAGTCAGAAAAGAGAAAGTGGACATGGAAGAGCCCAAAGGGTCAAGCCCGAAAGGAAATAGACTTTATCATGTCCAATAAAAAAGATATGGCCACAGATGTTTCAGCATGAAACAATTTCAGAACTGGAAGCGATCATAGACTGGTCGGGGCAACGATTCGAGTAAACACCAAAATCGAGATAACTAAAATGATATTGAAAATGAACCCCACTAAACTCGATCTGAAGCGATTTCAAGAACTATATCAAAATGAAAAGATAAGATCCAACAATGGAGCTAAAAGGCTTAGAATTGAATGAAATGACGGAAAAAATAAAAAGAGCATCGAAACAGCAACAAAGAAGGTGAGCATGCAAACAACAAAGAGACAGTAGAATAAGTGGAGAAACCCTTAAATTGATGAATAGAAGAAGACAGATGAACAGAGACCATACAGAATATAGTAGATTGAATAGAGCTATAACAAAAGCGCTCAGAAAAGATCGAAGAACATACAATACAAATTTGATAAATGAAACAATAGAAAGCAATAAAAATTTGAATATTCTAAGAACAAAACTTGAAGCTTCAGGAAGAACAAAATTAATTTAACTCAAGAACGTAGACGGAGACATCGTTACTAATAAAGCTGAAATAATTAGAGTAATTGAGGGCTTTTACGAAGAACTATATAGGTTAGGTTAGGTTAGATGTCAAAAAACATAACAGAAATAAAATCACAAATGTTAACTCTGAAGAGATGCCCGATATCACAGCAGAAGAAATAAGATCTGCACTGAACCAGCTCAAAAATGGGAGAATGAAATTTGGTGATGACGTCTGGATTCAAGTCATGGGGGTGCTTTTCAATCGATGCTTAATAGAAGGAAAAATCCCAGATGAATGGCGTAGTTCTGAGGTGATTTCAATATTCAAAAAAGGCAACAAAGACGACATAAGCAATTACCGCCCGATAAGTCTCCTTTCACATCTCTACAAATTGCTAACGAAGATAATAACTATCCGACTCACAAATAAACTCGACTTTTATCCACCTGTCGAGAAGGCAGGATTCAGGAAAGGTTTCCTCACCATCGACCACTTACACTCCATTCGAACCCTGATAGAGAAATATTGTGAATACAATATTAACCTACATCTGGCTTTTGTAGACTTCAAAATAAGCCTTCGATCTTATCGAAAGTTGGACAGTAATTAAAGGATTGAATGATGCAAGGATAGACTCCAGACACACATGGGGAATATCTATCTACAGAATCGTCGCATTGAGAGTGAGGGTCGAAGAAGAGACGCAGACGAAAGACATTCCAGTTTAGAGGGGAGATGTTCTTCCGTCGCAGTGTGAGTCTCCTGAAACACAATCACTTCCTTGTTCTTGGGAGTAAACCTTGTTCTTGGGATACAACATCTCCCAAACTTTTTACTCTTGCTCTAGAAAACATCTTTAAAAAACTCGAATGGGACGAAAAATGTATCAATGTAGATGGAAAACACCTGAATCATCTCCGGTTCACCGATGATGTGGTCTTGATCAGTTCAAACGAGGAAGATTTAAGAACTATGTTAACTCAACTGAACGAGGCATCCAAGGAGGTAGCCCTTCATATGAAACTTAGGAAAACAAAACTCTTAGGCAACACCGAAAATCCGGTGAGAATAGATAATCAGCTGATAGAAAAGATTAAATTTATCTCTGTAATGTTATAAAACTAGGAAAACAAAACCAGGTGGCTGAAGTGAAAAGAAGAGCCCGACTTGGATCGACAGCGTTTGGAAAAATGAGTAGCATTATGAGGAACAGAGCTGTTCCCATCTCCTTACGCAGTAAGCTGTTCGACTCCTGCGTTCTTCCTGTCATGACCTATGGCCTAGAGACTGTGACACTGACTGAGAAGAGCACAGAAATGTTGAAAGTTGCCGTAGACATATGGAAAGGAGCATGCTGGGAGTGACAAAATCTAGAACGTAGAGATAAGGAGAAAAACCTGTGTTACAGATATAATGGAAATAACTAGTAAATTGAAATGGAGTTGGGCAGGGTACGTAGCCAGGAAAATGTCAGATGAATGGCCAAATAGACTAGTGCACTGGAGACCTTGAACAAGCGAGAGGGGCATTGGAAGACCACAAAAACGATGGGTAGGTGACCTCAAACAATACGCAGGCTCCAACTGGTATCACCGCGCACAAGACAGGGATGAATGGAAAAAGTAGGGAGAGGCTTACATTCAGCAGTGGATGACTGGGAGCTGATATGATGATGACTTTATTCATCAGTTTGAAAAGGAGGTTGTTTCGTCATTAAATGCTGAACATCATAATCAATCAGCTTTCTTCCATTTCGTCATAATCATATGTAATTTCTTATAACGCTCTCTTGTCTAAAATAAGAATGCGCTACAATACTCTAACTTTCGCCCGAATGTTTTAATTTGCATTAAATGAAATGAACACTCTCTACATTCAAAAACAAAATGATGTGAAAACTACTTCAAAAGGCTATTTTCCCAATTAATCATTTGTTTACTCTCAAACGATTGCGCTTTCGAAAAAACAAACAATTTAAAATTGATCTTTTCAATGAATATTTTTGAAAATATCACCGTGTATATTTTTGCAACTACTGGACACATCTAATGAATTGATGAGTAAAAAAATTGTTTCAACAAAATTGGAGATAGATCCTTCAAAAACTACAAGACTTACTAACAGAAACGTAAAAAGATGTGAACTTCAACACTCTGTACTTCGGGAACGGAGGATGTTTGGACATATGTGCATAGAAATTTTTTCCATGGTTTTAAGAATCTCATGATGACTGCATACCTGAAACACTCTGTATGAATACCGAGCCATAGAAGGATACAAGGTAATTAAATGGCGAAAAAAGTGGTAGAATTCGCCCCAAACCGCCTTCAGTTACTTCACGACTTATCCATTAAACTAAGGCTGTGAAAAGTTGAAAATACAAGAGAAAAGTTTGGACTGAGTTAGTCGAAAGAATAGCACTGGTACTCAACGAGCTGGACCGAAAAGTTTCTGTTATCCAACAGGAAAGAACTGAGAATGGTTACTGGTTTTTTACTAGGCACTTTCCAGTAAACTTCATCTTAAAAACCTGAGAATAGCAGATGAAGTCAATTGCCATTTCTGTAAGGACCCAATGGAAACCATACAATGTTTGCTCTATAAAGTTAATGCTGCCTTCAAACAACGGCTAGGATTCGTAGAACCATAGAAGATATGCATGTTGGTTACCAGACAAATAGCTTGGTTTGCTGCCTGGTACACAGTTTCAGTTTACATAATAGAACGGAGGTCAAAAAGCATGTGAGGTCAACAAATTCAGTAATCTAATCTAATCTAATCTAATGCTTGTTTACGTTGAGAAACACTTTCTCAAATAAATGTTTCGTTCGAAGCCAATATTTTTGTAATGAAACACTTACTCATTTATTTTAATAAATTCATATCATTTGGTCAATATGGCTTTTAATCTTGTTATCGTTAATTATTTTCATAAAATGTTGCTTAATTGACTTTCTTCATAACTTCGAATATTTTAGAACAGAAAGATCATTCGGAACATGTATGTATGTATTTGAGTGGGAGGCATAAACAGCAAAATCTAGGCTCCATTGCTTGTTTGAGGCTCTCTTTCTTGCAAACGGCTAGATCTTCAGCCAATCTAACTACTCGAATAAGATGAATATGTTGTTCTGAGGGCATTTATGCAGTTGGCCCAGGGTTCTCATTTCTCTCGAGGGTATATACTCTGGTAATGGTGAACTTGTCCGATCTATTCTTCCTACTACTCGTACCATTTGGCAGGGGCATGTCGTGCCTTCCTATGATATCAGTCATAGTATGCGCCTTGACGTGTCGTTTCTAAGTTGGGATACTCCAGAAGTTCCTTTCAGTTTCTTCACATAAGG
Organism: Cryptolaemus montrouzieri; assembly: GCA_013387265.2. NCBI lineage: Eukaryota > Metazoa > Arthropoda > Insecta > Coleoptera > Coccinellidae > Cryptolaemus > Cryptolaemus montrouzieri. The sequence goes on along the minus strand of JABFTP020000185.1, from coordinate 99,120,051 downwards.
TTCTGAAATTTTCTAGGGTAAGATCCTTGAGCATTTGAGCTTTACTTGCCTCGATGGTAGTCCCGAAGGCTATAGGATTTTGTGCCGATTCACCCTTGTTGTAGGTTAGACCGTGAGAGCTTATCTAACAGAAAAGAACTGAAGATGGTATCTCATAAACCTGGGAATGGCAGATGAAGACAATTGCTGTATCTGCAAGGACCTAATGGAAACAGCTGAACATTGATTTGTAAATATAATGCTGTCTCCAAACAACTGGCTTGGGTTCGTAGAACCATAGAATACCTTTTGACCACCAGACAAATAGTGAGGTTTGCGGACCGGTAAACAGTTCCGAGTAACACAATAGAACCGAAGGTCAAAATACATGCAAGGTCGACACCTTCACTAATCTAATCTAATTTTATGCTTGTTTATGTTGAGGAATACTTGTCAAAATGAATGTTTTATTCTAATCCGATATTCTCGTAATGGAACACTTAACTCGCATTTATTTCAATAATTTCGTATTATTTCGTCACTGTGGCTTTAAATCTTGATAACGTTGTTTCTTCTTGCCAAATATTGCTTCATTGAGTTTTTTTCGCTAACTTCCAATATTTTGATCCAGAAAGACTTTTGGAAACATATTTGTATATACGTATGTGAGAGGGGGTCATAAACAGCTGCACAAAGGCTCCATTGGGCTGTTTGAGACTCTCATTCTTAGAAACGGCTAGATCTTCCGCCAATCTAACTCTTCGAATGAGATGGAGATACTGCTCTGCGGCAAGTTTTGCAGGTGGTCCAGGGTTACCATTTCTCGCCGAACGTATAGACTCTGGTACTCGTTCGACCGTTCCTTTCTACTACTCGAACCATTTGGCGAGGGGCCAAATGTTTCATCACATAACGTTCTGAAATTTTCTAGATTAAGATCCTTGAACATTTATGCTGTGCTGGCCTCGATGGTAAACCGGAAGGCTATATGATATCGTGCAAATTTTTTGCCCTACACTCAACGTACAGAATCGTTGTTTGCGAGAGCGTGAGAGGTGCTTGATGATATTCTCATGTTAGCCTACAGGCCTAGAAGATATTCGGTATCTCCACAAGTATAGTATTAATTGTCTACTGTTTGTATTGATTCTGTTGATTTTGCTCTCCGCCTCATTTGGAGTTATCTCTATCGCGCCTGTTGTGTCCAAGGCAGTGTTGTATAAAACAATAGTCTATACCCACTGTAGGTTTTGAAATCTTGAGTATACTCCACATCTGGTCCCACTTCATTCTTTGAACTGTCTGTGTAAATTGTGATAGTTCCTTCAGGAGCGGCCTTTCTTCATTACCTCATACGTATGATTGGTCGAAGTTGAGCTAGGTTGAAATGGCGTTGGTTCATGCATGCAGTAGGGACATCTCAATGGTTGTTCTTCAATCATTAGATGCATATGTAGTAACCACAGAAGTGGCTTCAACTGATACTGAGTTCAACCCATGTCCAGCTTGAATGCTCAATGTACCTTGAACTCCTCTGCAGGATACTATTAGACAATTTTGGAAGACTGATTCCTACTCGCGACAACCAGGTCAAAGAAACATCGCAACGGTGTCGTTCATTAGACCCGAACGATCGTTTTATTGCCAAGAATGTTTGAGGAATTTCTAAAGTATTTTTCGTGCTCGTACTGGCCAACGGAAGGCGCGAAGTTCGGTACGATAATCTAGTGGATGCCCCCAAACCATTATCGATCATTCTCAGTAATCTAAGTTACCACTACGAGACTTATGAACCGAATGTTTCGTTTGATTGACTGTATAATTGCTGAACCTCTTAAGATTATGATAATCTCGTCCGAAAGCAGCACACCTTCTCAATGTTTTTGATTTTAGTAAGGTATTCTCTTGCAAAACAAGGGTCCCAAATGGACGAATTACTGAGATATTCCTTTTTGACGATCAGCAACAGACTTATCGTCTGTTCAGTGGCACTGTTATTTCCTACTTCAAAGAGGCCAGCTTTATGAGTAGGTTTTTTAAACATTATACATTGTGCCAAGAAACTAACACACAATTTCAATATTTCAAATTTATTCTTTGGTAAGCAACTAATTATTAACACATGTTTTTTCCGGATATCTTCGGACATATGTCAACAAAATTCGATGTTTTTTCATAGTGCAGATGTTGCTCTCATGAGCAATAAAATGAAAGAAACAAATTTAGATTTTGCAAGAAACCAGCACATATTGATATCAGCAGTTGCGGATCAATTTTTGCGAGTAACGTTTGTTCTTCTGGAAAATTTTAATTTTCGGTAATATTGCAACGCGAATCGCGAAATTTGACTACGGCTGAATATGCTCAAGCAGAATTGTTAGATGACCTAGGTTGGACTTATACAAGAATGGATCAAGGCCTTAGGGTATCGCATTTAACTATTTCAGAATGATCCGCAGGTACAGGGAGACTTGCACTCATGAAACGAGACCTGATCAAGGATAACATCGAACAAAAATGGAGATCCATGACCGTAATTTAAGAATTTCCCCGTTGAAACAACGATTCGTTTCGGCTAGGTATCTTCAAATGCAGTTTCCACAGAAGCTTGTCTTTTTCATTGTGATCGCCATTCTCTAGTGTATAGACGTCGAAATGAGATGCTGGAGGTTGGGTTAGTTCAACTCTTAACCTACCAACGGTTTTGGTGAAAGTTCAATAATGATGTGAAGAGGAAGTCTTTTAAATGTCCGCAATGATTGGTTATCGTAAATAATGGAATGCTGTATTCTCATAGTTATGTTACAGACATTTCTGAAGAGCATGCTGTACCATTTGCGGAAAACATGGGTGAAAAATTTTTGTATATGCATTATAATGCCAGACCTCACCAAGTTGAACGCCCGTAGTTATCTGGTTATCGTAAATAATGCTCAGAGGTACATTACAGACATTTTAGAGGAACATGTATCATTTGCGGGGACATGGGTGAATTCTTTTTCTCATTCATTTACCGTGAATGAGGTTCGGTTGGATTTCAGACTGATCGAAATTTGGAACGATTGATTTCGAGTATGAATCATAAATATTATGCAGTATTTCTCGCCAGGAGTGGAAATATACGGTATTAATTGGTTTTTGTGAACTGATTTTCTCCAAGAGGTTTATATTTTTCATCATTAATTTTATTTCACTTTCTTATAGTACCATTTTCTAAGTGCTGGTAGAATACTGGCAAAATAATTCCTCAACATATCTAAATTTCTTTTGAATAAATTTGAATTTCCAATTTTGTGCGTTAGTTTCTTGACACAGTGTATTTGAATGACAGTTTTCCAGGACGGTCGATTGGTAGAATAGATGGCCAGCGAGGAGACCTGATTTGAATCCCTCAGATTTATTCTTAGGGACAGCTCTAATCGAGAGCTTATACCATGCAATATGAAGTAGAAGTTAGTGATACTATCTTAGAAAATCAGTTCGAACGTCAAATTAAGTGTGACACAGAATAAAGGAATGAAATACAACAAAGTAATACAACAGTTGCTGAGATTATTAGTACAAACTTAAAATCTGAACTTCTAAATATAGGACAGTGGATGCTTTGAAACAATTGTTTAGTGATTTAAGAATTCGAACTAAAATTATAGAAAACACATTTGAGATTGAGTGAAATGAATATAACAATTTTACATACTTGCAAAACAATATCTGCATGTTTCGTCAAATAAACCTAATATTATAATCTTTTTCCAACATTACAATAAAAACATACCTTTTAAAAATTCGTGGAGACCTTAGTCTTCTCTCTTCCACGTTACTCATTTTCCTATTCAACACATTGAGTTTTCCGGAAGTTGATCCAAATTCAGAATCCATTTTCCTTTACAATGAATCTTGAACAATGACACAAAACTTTTTGGAATTGCCAATAGACTTCGTTCTCAATTGAGAAAACTATATCGATGATTATCTTACCTTTGTTTTGCTATCTGGAGACGAGTGAGTTGTTATAGATTAAAAAATTATATACAATTGCGTCAATATTTATAAACAAGGATAGATCAAGGACAAAATTTGTAGAACCTATAATTCCAGTCTTTGGATTGGAATGTATGGAATATGACGTTACCGGCATATTTTCAATGGATTACCGTATTCAGGGTTTCCCCCAAGCTGTGTGACAAACTATAAGAGGTGATTCCTGAAGCAATTCTAACACAAATTGATGAGAAGAGTACGGTTCTAATCTTTTTAAATTCTGAGATATTCAGCTTCATTTTCAGGACCCGTGATCCTCTCGTATGTTGTCGTACTGAAGATGAAATTCGTAATCATAGTAAAATGATTATCAAGGATGTTGAGGTACTTTTGATAGATAAATATCAGAATATCTTTTTCGAAAGATAATAATTTTTTTGAAACCGCACATAACTCGAATTGGAAATGTATGCCTTGTAATGAAGAATGTACATATGTGATCTTCGTTTAAGGTTTCGCGATGAACGCACGAGAAGCTGCCAGAGAATAACGTCGAAGATTTCTGCAATGGCATCCTTTGGTTCGTACAGTTTTCACTCCGGTATTTAGAAGACTCAGAAAAACCGGAATACTTGACCCAAATTATGTGAAGTCACAAAATGAGGAGAACATTATAGACCGTGTTCAAGATAATCCTTCGATAAGTGTTTGGACATTGGAAATCAGTTTCAAATGCCCCAAATGTACTGTGGCGTGTTTTGAAAAAGGAAGAAACTGCAGCTTTATCATCGACATGGAGGGCAGGCATTAAAAGCAGGGAAGGAGCAGTATAGACTAACATTTTGTCGCTGGACTCTTCAGAAACATGCTCAAGATCTAGTTTTCATTTCCAACATTTCATAGTTTGATGAATCATGGTTCACAAGAGATGGTATATATACTGTCCATAATGATTAATTATGGGCCCTGCAGAATCCAAATGCAGTCAGACAAAGATATTTCCAAAAGAGATTCAGTATCAACGTTCAATTTAATAGATGATGTTCCGATAAGTTCTATTTAGAGTATGTATGTATTACCAACTTATCCACACAAGAAGAATATTTGCTGAATGACTAATTGAACTCGTCTACTGTGTAGAGATTACAAATTTCGAGCAGATACAAGATCGTATAAACAATGCCGCCGAGAGAATTAGAAATGATAATGTCCATCATATTGTTCTGCAGTCTCTTCTTCGTCGATATGAGCTATGCCTTCAAGTTGGGGGCGGTTATTTTGAACAATTCTTGTAATGATTGAAATGATTTTATTTATTATTTTTTTAAATAAATTTTCGCAACTTTCAAACATAATGTCAATTCGAAATTATTTTTCGTTCTTTTTTTTCTTGAATCTTCGTTGGTATTCTCTAGCACAGGGGTGCTCAAACGGTCGATCTCGAGAAGAGAAAAATTTTCAATAAGTAGGTAACTAAACTACCAAAATTTATTACTCTGCTAGCGGCAAAAGGCTGCTTTATGAAAGGAACGCGCGGTACTTGTCAAAGAAAAGCCGCGTTTTTTATTCTTGTCGCTTTTCTAGAAATTTCGGGCGACGCGTTTGACGGGAACATTCGAGACTTTTGTTCACGCCGATATAAATGTTGCGCCTGCAGGAATTGGAGTCATTCTGAATTGTAACTTGAAGGCAATACTACGTCGATACAAATTTTTCTATTAAATAGTACAAAATGAGTGCGGCGAAGAAATCTAAAACGTATCATTTCAATAACGATTGGGAGGAAGAATTTTCTTTTTGTATGGGGAAGGAAGAGTGCATTTGTCGTGGTAACTTAGAGAGGCATCATAAAACGGTTCATAAAAACTATGAAAAGGATTTTTCGCCACAGAGTGAATTAAGAAATTGAAAAGTACATGATTTAATATCTTGTTCAAAAAGGGACAAACCATGTTCACAAGACCAGTCAAACAATCAAAAGCTGCTACGATCGCGTCATTTAAAATATCTCATATATTGGCGAAAAACAAGAAGCCATTCGAAGATGGATCGGTTGTGAAGGAAGCATTTATTGAAGCGGGTGAGACTTTATTTAGAGATTTTAAAAATAAAACAAAAACTCTATCTGCTATTAGAGAACTTCAGTTATCTCGTCAACAAGGCGTATTGAAGTCTTGTGTCAAGACATGGCAGATAAACTGAAACATGATGTCATGAAATCTATATACTTTTCTTTACAGTCCGACGATTCCATTAATATGACAGACACTGACCAGATGTGTATTTTGATTCGGATGGTATTCAATGACATGTTTGCTAAGGAAACATTTTTGACAATCATTACTCTGACTGGGAAGAACCGTGACGAAGATATATATGATGTTTTCTTTAATATATAAATTAGTGTGCATTACAACCGATGGGGCACCAGCAATGAATGGAAACGAAAACGGTTTTGTGGCATTGTGTCGAGCTAATGAAGATTTCCCTTCAATTTTTTCATTCCATTGCATTATACATCAACAAGTTCTGTGCTCAAAAGTTTCAAACGCAGAGGAAATTATGGGCATTGCAACAAAAATTGTGAATTCCATCCGTACACATAGCTTGCAACGGCGGCTCTTTAAACTTCAGTTGGAAGATAGGGAGTCAGCTGAAGACACTAATTTAGTTCTTTACACGAACGGCAGGTGGCTGAGTCTTGGAAAATTCCTAGAAAGGTTTCAAGAATTATTGCCCGAAATAACGGCTTTTCTAGACGAAAGAGGTGATGATACTCAGATGTGGAAAAACGAAAAATGGCTGACTGATTTGGCATTTTTGACTGACATCACAATGCACTTAAACACCATTAACTTGGAGCTTCAAGGTAAATGATTTGATATCTTGTTCGAAAAAAGAACGAACCATGTTCACAAAACCAGCCTAACAATCAAAAGCTGCTCCGATCGCGTATGTCATATGGCGTATTGAAGTCATGAGTCAGGACATGGCAGATAAACTAAAACATGATATCATGAAATGTACATACTTTTCTTTACAGTTCGACGAATCCACCGATATGAAAGATACTGCCAGCTGTGCATTTTTATTCGGATATTGTTCAATAACATGCTGGCTAAGGAAGAATTTTTTTACAATCATTCCGGGGAAGACCCGTGGCGACGATATATATGACGTTTTCTTGAATTTTGTAAAAACTACAAGCTACCAACATGTAAATTAGTGTGCATTACAACCGATGAAGCACCAGCAATGACTGGAAACAAAAACGGTTTTGTGGCATTGTGGCGAGCTAATGAAGATTTCCCGCCATTTTTTTCATTCCATTGCATTATACATCAACAAGTTTTGTGTTCAAAAGTTTCAAACACGGAGGAAATTATAGGCATTGAAATTGTGAATTCCATCCGTGCACGTAGCTTGCAACGGCGGCTCTTTAAGTTGCAGTTGGAAGATAGGAAGTCAGCTGAACACACTGAGTTAGTTCTTCACACGGACGTCAGGTGGTTAGGTTTGGAGTCGCGGAAAATTCCTAGAAAGGTTTCTAGAATTATTACCCGAAATAACAGCTTATCTAGACAAAAGAGGTGATGACACTCAGATGTAGACTGACATCACAATGCACTTAAACACCATTCAGTTGAAGCTTCAAGGTAAAGGAAAAACTAGGAAAAAAAACAAAAAGGAAAAAAAGTACATTCCAACTTATGATAGATCAACTGAAAAGAAACGATCTGAAACATTTTCCGTCTTTGAAAGCAAGGATTCCTCAGTTGAATTATGATACGTATGAGGCTGAATTATCAAATATTTTGGGACAATTCGAAATGAGTTTTTATGATTGCAGTAAATTGGCAAATATAGCATTATTCATGGGTTATCCTTTTTCATGTGAAAACATTGAGAAATTAGCTAATGAAATAGCAAGTCAATTCAATATGAACTCATGTTCTGTTGAAAATGAGTTGGTGTAGATTATATCAGATATACATCTCAAACCTACAGCATCTAATACAAATTTCTGGTGTTTTATATCTGAAGATAAATATCCGAATCTAAGGCAAATTGCCCTTCAACTGACGGCAATGTTTGGGTCAACTTACTTGTGCGAATCTGCATTTTCTGAAATGAAGATAATTCAGTCAGAATATCGCAATCGACTTACTGACGATCATTTGTCATCATGCTTGCGATCAGCATTCAGTGGTTACTTACCATCTTATGAAAAGTATGTTGAAGACATGCAGTGCTACGCTTCAACATCCAAAATCACTCCTTAGTTAAGTTTAACACCATATGTAACTCTTTTGTTCTGTAACAACCAATAAACTAGCAATTTTGAATAACTATGAGTTTTTTCATTGATATGATAGAGAAGAACCTAACTAAACCTTACCCAAACCTTGATTAAAATAATGTATATTGTGCGGAGAGTTAATATCTATATATGCTGCGGTACATCCTACCGGTAGGTAGGTAGGGTATATCGTGTATGTACGACAACCCTGCATCACAGATACTTGCAACCTTTCAGAGTCGATCGTAAGTAGTCTAAAAATATTGAGGTAGATAGCCAGCAGTTAAAATTTGAGCACCCCTGCTCTAGTATCTTCTCGTTTCTAACGCATAGACCATAAACATAGATCAAGGAATGCATTTCCAATTCGAGAAATAATTCAAATTTTCAAAAGAAGAAGAAGAAAGAATAATTATCTATCGATATTCTAACATTTATCTATCGAAGTAACTGAACATTCTTGATAATCATTTTACTATTGTTAGATAGTTCGATAAGTAATGGAATTCTGTTATTGAAAATATGAATGGACAGGAAGCTATTATTTATAAAGGCCATCCCAAACATTGATACTGAACCTTCTTTGGAAACGTCTTTGCCTAATCGCAAATTTCTGCATTTTTTGATCATTTTGGAAATTATTTATACCATTTCTTGCGAAGCATGATTCGGCCGACCATGAAATATTCGAAATGAGATCTTGAGCATGTTGCTACAGAATCCACCGATCGAATGTGAGTCGATGCTGCTCGTTCCCTGCATTCCCTGTCGATTCCTCTCTCATCAAAACACGACACACGATACTTCGGTGTATTTGCAATGCGCAGAATATTTATCGAAGGATCATCTTCAACACAGTTCATAATTTTCTCCTCATTTTGAATGTTGACGACGTCGGACATGTTTTGACACAAGTGTTTTCGTTTCTCTGTACGAAGAGGAGCATGTCTTCGAGAAAATCTTCGATGGTATTCGCTGGCAGCTTCTCGTGTGTGTCCATCGCGAAAACCATTTTCAATTTGAGGAACTAAAGGTTTCGAACATTTATCTATCAAAATTACCTCTAACCTCAACATTCTTGATGATCATTTTACTATGGTTACGAATGCCTGTTAGTGTACAACTGTTGAAAAATGTGAATTCAGGACCCGTGAGTATCAAATTTTTGAAACTGAAAATATTCGAATTTCAAAAGATTAGCACCGTGCAGTTCTCACTAATTCGTCTTAGAATTGCTCCAAGAATCACCCTCAAGTATGTCATAGAGCTTGGGAGACACCCTATGTATTATGTAAATTTATTTATAAATTCTGTCAAAGCGAACTACTTCATGCAAAAGTTTCATGACACTTGAATAATAGTCTTTATTGATTGACTGAAATCGTGATGCAGGATACTTCTGTGAGCCATGAAAATCAAGAGCATTCCCTTCTTTTTGACTAAAGCAGTCCCTGTCTCTTTGGAGACGGGGACTGCTAAAGGTATTAAAGACACTTTAATATCTCACTTAGAATCTAAGTCAGTAAAGCTGAGTGAAATAGCTGTTGTTGGTTGCAATGGAACAGTAGTCAATACAGGTTTTAAAGGTGGCGTTATTTGTCTGATGGAAGAAGAGCTAAACAGATCATTACAGTGGTTTATCTGCCAGTTGCATTCTAATGAATTACCACTGCGACATTTGTTATTACAGTTAGATGGAAAAACTATAGGGCCGAAATGCGTTTCAAGTGCCATTGGATCTCAATAACAAAATTGTCAAATAATGCCGATAGTCGCATTCTCCGTTATACCCACAATATTACCTGAAATTACTAAGACAGAGAGATTATGACCACTATCAGTACTGGTATATTTACTTCTGAATTAGCTAATACAGAACCTGGACTCCTTAACCATTCTAGATGGCTTACAACAGCTAATCGAATTCTAAGGTTGTATGCCACAAAAACTGACCCTCAAGAAAAATTAGTGGTATTAACCACGTACGTAATGAAAGTTTATGGACCGATGTGGTTTACAATAATGTAATTCCTCGTGGATCGACGGAGCTAAGCTCCTTTGGCAAACTATTAATCGTAGTCGCTATTTGAACTCTGATATGAAGGCTATCATTGACAAAATAATCCAACGAAATGGATATTTCGGTCATCCAGAAAATATCATCAATCCATGCTTGGCGATGACAGAGAGGTTATCCGAGATCTGGCATATCGAAGGAAATTGTAAAAAATGGTCGCGGCACATGTCAGGATATTGAAAATTAATCTAACCACAACCAAGCCGTGGAGCTCTGCATTAAGTTGGTGACAGAAACATCGCGTGCAGTTTGTATGGAAAACAAACGAGATGGTTTTATTAGAGCAAGATAACTATCTCGTCAACGTATGCCTAGTTTTAACACAAAGAATCAATTTAATATTTAAAATGTATTTTTAATGTTTCTGGATATTTCTTGTAATAAATAATTAAAACATGAAAAAATGTTTTTCGTTTGTTTTTCATCCCTGCTGGGGCACCTCAGAACGTTAAGATAATTGTGTGATATTTTCTGTTTGTTTTGTATATAACAAGGCAAATTTTCATCGCTATGCCGTTGAAAAAAAAAATTTCTTTTAATTCCATATATTTTCGCTCCAACCTACTATACAGGTCAGCCCAAGTCTCAGCTCGCAAACGGTTTACAAAAATTTCCTTGTTCTTTTGAGAGAATGATCGCGACATATGGTTTGTCACTGGATACTGATGTGGTAGGTATTCTGATCTTCTGGAAAGTATGGTCCGACAGACCATTTTCATTGACAGTGTTATCATAAATAACATTATTGAAATTGGTACAAATGTAGTCTATTGTAGAAAAAGAAGCTTCTGTAATTCTGGTTGGTTTACAGGACACATGAACCAGATTATGAGAATTCAAGAAATCCCCCAACTCAGTCTGAGCAGTACTTACACTTGAGAAGTCAATATTCAGGTGCCCCGTCAGGATGAATGATTTTAAGGAAACCTCTCATAAAGATAAATCATACACTGTCTGAACTGATCGAAAAAATCTCGTACTATAGAGAGTGGAGAACGACATATGCATAATACACACGTACTCACATTATTCACTGAGATCTGCACGCATGCACACTCAAAAACCATTTCTGCACAAAACCGCGACACTTCTGGTACAACTGTATAGTGTAGTGAATCCTTTAGTAGAATGAGAACACCACCATGCATATTAACAGAGATATTAATTAAGGCACCAATATCATAGTTAGCTATTCTTGAATACAGCATTTCTTGATCATTGCACCAAGTTTCAGAAACACAAAGGATGTCGAGATTTTCCGCACCCAGAAAAACCTCAACTGCATCAATCTTGTTTTTGATATATTGCAAGTTTCGGTGAGCTACTTCAAATGAACACCCCAAAAAAGTCTAGGGAACACTTCTGAATATCGATATATCGTATCCACAACGATCAATATGGATGATTTTTTCAAAGAAATGAACACCTGCATCAATTTCTCACCAAATTATGTAGAGTGCCGCAACAGATTTCAGTTTTTTTTTATAAAAAACTAAAAATACAGCAGATGCGATGCTGCTTTATAATCATTTCATGTATTCAGTGTTTAAAATCAGTTAGTTGCCACTTTGTTTCTGTTGTAAGCACAAATAAAAGATTCAAGTTTTGTGATTCCACCATGGAAAGACGCCATTTGACTAGAGAAGAGATGTTACGAGCCGTTGGCATGCACCAAGCTGGGAGCTCACAACGGGAAGTATCCAGGGTTCTGGGAAGTAGCCCAAGTGTCATAAACCGTTTATGGTCGCGTTTCAATGAAACAGGTAGCGTAGAAAAACGCCATACATGTCGTTTCAGGATAACTACAGTCGCCCAAGACCGATTTTTGGTTTTACAAGCCAGAAGAGATCGTACTACCACAGCATCTCAATCAGCTCAAGAGCTATCACGAGTTCATAATGTACAAATTTCCGACCAAACTATGAGAAATCGACTGCACGAAGGTCAACTCCACTCCAGACGTCCTTCAAGAGTTCCACAACTGACCCATGGAAATCGCGCTGCTCGTTTAGCTTGGTGCCAAGAACACGTAAACTGGGATTAAGAGTTCCACAGTTCTCTTCAGTGATGAATCTAGATTTAGTTATTATCCCGATTCGGGAAGAATTCGAATATGGGGAGAACCTGGTAAGCAAAACCGTCTCCAGCATGCTCGAGAAGTTGTTAAACAGGGAGGCGGATCAGTGATGTTTTTAGGAGGTATACGCCTTGGTTGAAGAACTGACCTCGTTTTCATTCAGAACAACCTCACGGGAAATTCTTACGCAAATTAGATAGTTGTAGTGGTACCGTATCTCCAAACAATGGGTCAAAATCCACTCTTCCAACAAGATAATGCCCCTCCTCATCGTGCAAGAGTTGTCTTGAACGTGCTTCAAGAGAATGATATCGATCTTCTACCGTGGCCATCCTGCTCCCCAGATCTGAATCCCATCGAGCATGTGTGGGACACCCTAAAAAGAAATCTCCTGCGTCAAAACGTCTTCCATCATGAACAGGAGCTTCGATTAACACTTCAGGGGGCTTGGAATGACTTAGGGGCCAAGATGAAATAGACAATTTAATATTGAGCATGCCGCGACGATGCGAAAGTGTCATCAATTATAGAGGTGGACCTTCTGGGTACTGAAAAATATAAGTGCTTCCATATCGTTTCGAAAATATTAGTTCAGGATTTTTTTTTGTTTTACCAAATTTCGTCATTTTCAAATTTTTTTTTATAATAGGTGCTTTGGAAAAGTTAAATATTATTTTGTTTTCTTGAGAATACATTATATACAATACATCCTAACAAAAACCGAAAGATTTCTATAAATTCGAATCATCAAATTCATATTTTAAAGATATTGGAAGTGTTCCCTAGACTTTTTTGAGGTGTTTAGTTTGTTGGAAATTGATTTGAGGACACTTGGATTATCCACATCATCTAAGCTGAAAAATTCTCGGATGGACGATGTTTATTATAGACATAGAACTTGAATCTATGTATACCCACATTCTGAGGCCATAATGCTGTATCATATAGTTCATCCTTCTTTTGAATGGGCAGTTTCACTAAAACGCTTCTCAATTCACTTCGGTTTTGCTCAAACTGAAGCTCTTTTACCTTTATGGATATGTTTTGGAAACCTGCTAAACTAAACTGCGCTAATAAATTAACGCATGAATCGAAAACTCAAATTTATTCTGAAGAAGTTTTTCCAGTAATCCACCAGCACTGAGAAATACCTGAGAACTATCGAATGAAAATAGTACTCATTGAAATTGAAATGAAACGTAAAATGAAAAATGTGAAACTTTTGGAAAAAATCAAGATTCCCAAAATCCTGTTGATACCGGATATTTCCACCCCTGGAGAAAATTACTGCATGACATCTACGGTTCATACTTAAAAAAATCAATGACCTTATTGCATTCTGATCCAGTTCGTTCCAAATTTCGATCAGTCTGTTTCGATCCTCACTCACGGTAGCTGGATGGTTTTGCTGACCTCTTAACCTTCTATTGAGAATGTGCCAAACATGTTCGATGATATTGAGATCTGGACTTCGTGCAAGTCACTGCAATGAAGTGATTTCGTGATTCTGAAGGTAGTTCCTAACGATATGAGCTTGCTGAGGTCTGGCGTTATCATGCAAAAACAAAAATTTTCATCCAAGTTTGGCGCAAATTGTATAAAATATTCTTACACCTTTATTGAACCTCCCTCAAAACTAGGTAGGTGAAAAGTTGCAATGGGCATATCTCTCTGTACCCAAGAGAACGTTGATCGCAATGAAAAAGACAAGATCTGTACTCATCTGTAAACAAAACACTCTCCCAGTCAGCTTCTTCGATATGCACCTGCTGTTATCAACATGTGGGGGTTTCTTTCAAAATCAATTCTTTTCTTTTATTTTATTTCTCATGTGCCAAGAAAAATCATCGAATTTTGTTGCCATATGTCCAGAAATTGTTAATGTGTGTTAATAATTAGTTTCCCACCAAAAAATCAAATTTGAAATATTGTAATTGTGCCTTAATTTTGGCGCAGTGTAGATTCTTTCAATCCTCAAATGAATAAAACGTCATTTGTTTACTCAAATTATCGATATTTTTCTATATTTATGTATTGAAATCATTAAGGTATGTGTTTACCTATCTCTTATCTGTCATGGTGTTGAAATTCATCAAAATAAATAACAACATTTCAGGAAAATGGCTCAATCTGCTCAACGTCGACGAGTGAGAAATTTTTTTGAACCAGCCTGCAAATCTTCTGCAAATATAAAAGCGTGAGTAGAAAGTCCATTATTCCGAATACCTTAATTATCAAAACATCTAATTTGTGCCTTATGATTGAAGTTCGAAATTTGAATTAAGTGTAAATCAAAATTATATTTTATTGTGTCATATACTAGAGTTGCTTTACTATGTGCACAAAAAGTTCAGTTTCAAATAATTTTTGTGTAGTTCATTCCTAGTCAAAATTACCCAGGTTTTTGGGTAATTACTCATTTCAACTATTTCTCAAATATGTAGAAAAAAGTTGATGCCAATGAAAAATTCCCACCGAAAGAGTTCCATTCCACATTTCTATGTTAGCATCACATTTTTTTGCCATTTCAACAATTACGAGGGATGTTTTGCGTATGGAGCTGGAATGAAACAATTGAGAGGTTATATAGACTTCATTGTTTTTCAAAGTATTTCCGGCAGAGGTTGAAACACTAGTGTATTCGTTCGAACTAATTCTGGAAACAGTTATTCCAATAGTTTGGTACTACATTCGAAATGGCCTTTTGGAAGGCATTAACAGTTTCTTCTGAGGACTAAAACTTTAACTACGCAATCCTACGTGATTTTGGGGAAAGTAAAGAAATCGTTGAGGCTCAGGTCCGGATTGTACGCAGGATGATTTAGCACTCCGATGTTTTCTTCCGTTAAATATTTAATTGTTTTCCGTGCTATGTGCGAACTTGTCTTGGTGAAGGATGATTCGCCGTTCGAGGTTGGTTTCTCGAAGTTTACTAACGAATTGCAGTAAACAAATGATTGTTTACCAATTGGCAGCAAGTGTTCTTTGTAAGGGAATTGTTGCTACATGATATTTTTTTGAAACAAACGTTGCCGGTTTTGTCGGTTTTTCTTCACCTTGGAACACCCAAACAAAAGAAGTTTGGTGCTTATTTTCTGGTTCGTATGAATAAATCAGCTTTTCATCACCACTGTCCATTTCCAAGGTTAAAACGGTCTTGAGTTTTTCGACACCAATTTACCCTGGCAGTTTTCTATTCTTTGGTAAATAGATGCACTATCCAACGGGAAACTAATGTTTTCACACGCAATCCTTCGTGAAAAACTTTTTGTACTGAGGTCTTTGACATCCGCAATGATGGCACAATCTGTCGATATGTTGCATGCCGGTCTTCCTGAATAATCTTACGAGTAAAGGCCCTTTGGATCGTCGTTAAGCCGTTGATGTTGACTTCAATGGCGAAAACAGAAACCAACTCGCCGAGACATTCTTGTTGAGACAATTATCTTTGTAAATTGTAGAAAGTTATTGCGCGAAATAGCTCACGGTTTAATTCCCTTTTCAAACTTATTTGTCAAATTTCATAGGGTCTTCCATCAGCAGTTTCCTTTTAAATTTGCTGCCATTTCTGAATTGTCAACGTAAAATTGTCATTGGGTAGTGATTTGACCAGTGAAAACTAGGAAAAATTCAATAATGGAAATTTTTACTCTCGCATAACGCATCGAAATAGTGAAAATTCACTACAAAACCGGTGAAAATTTCGCACTGCTTTCGGTCATCATCAAGTACCTACCGCCCCTCTGTAGTGAATTTAATCCACAAATTTGAACGTTGCGGACAAGCTAGTGATGTGCAGAACATTTGTTCATTCAGCCAGGTCAGCTGGAATTATCACGTCTGTAGCTGATAGTGTGACTGAAAAGCCAAATTTGTCAATTTCGAAATGATTAAAGGAATTGGTCATTTCCCTAACCACTTTGCACCGTATTTTGCACCTTGATCTGCATCTTCATCCCTATAAAGATCAGTTAACATAAGAAGGAAGCCATTTGACCACGAACAATGCCGTATATTTGCTGATTGGGCTCTGATAATGCATAGTCGAGATCCTGCTTTTTTGAACCGAATTATTCTGAGTGATGGAGCCCATTTTCAACTGTTTGGGTATGTTAGTAAATAAAACTGTGACTGTTTGGTGCTGTTTTTGGTCGGGAGGTGTGATCTGGCCACATTTTTCCAAAAAGGAGGCTGACGCAACCGTTGCAGTAAATGAATACCGTTACAGAGCGATGTTGACTGACTTTTTTTGGCCTGAAGTGAATGCTTTTGGCTTGCAGGGTGTTTATTTTCAGCCGAATGGAGCTACGTGCTCACATCCGGTGAAACAAAGGCTCTATTGCAACAACAATTTCCTGAACGTGTGATTTCTCGCAATGGAAACGTGAATTGGCCCCCTAGATCATGCGATTTTACACCATTAGACCTTTTTGTTTGGGGCTACGTCTAGGATAAGGTATACGCTAATGCTCCAGCAACGATTGGGGTACTCAAATACAATATTCGAGCAATTATTCGAAAATGTAATAAAAAATTTCCTACGAAGAATAACCATCTGAAAGAAGGCCCGACAATTGCCAGATATGGTGTTTCATTACTAATCTCAGAGTTCGTACTTTGCATTGAAATAAAAATATCACCACTTTTCTCAAAAAAATAGCGTTTTATTAGGAATTGTCCTCATTGTGGAACTTTTGGTGGGTTTGAGATGTCTCTATCGATCATGACCCCCCAAAATCTTATAACCAAATCAATGCCAAAATCCCGGCGGGGATTGCTATTGGACACAATCGGCCCAAACTGGTAGAAATAGGAGATGTTGAACATTTTCAAATGGCCATATCTCAAATAATCACCAAGATAAGCCTATATGGTTTTCATATTATTCTTAGACATAAAGTTATCAAAAATTTTTGATTGATAAATGTTTTGATACGACATTTACCTCCCGAATCAAGAAGACGGGGTTGAAAATTTTCAAATCGCCATAGGTTCGGTAATAACCAAAGAAATATTTATGGCCTCTTCATATCATTCTCAGGTGTAGTATTATCAAAAACTCTTGTTCAAGAAGTTTTTTGAGACGACGCTTAACTCCCTAAACGGAATAGAGAGCAGTTCAAAGTTTTGAATAACCATATCTCATGTAACAAGATAAACCTATGCGGTATCCTCATTATCCTTTGGCATCTTATTGTCAAGAACTTTTGATAGAAAATGCTTTTGATACAACGCTTAACTTTCGAATCGGGATGAAGGGGTTGCAAATTTTCGACTGGGTTGCTATTTTTCCAGTAATACTCAAGATTCACTTAGAAATATTAGTATAAAAGACCTTATTTCGAAATAATTTACAAAAGTCTATACAGTTTTGCTAAGCTGATTCCGCAGACTGGAAAACGAAATCTATCTGGACCCGTAGGATCTGCCGAAAGGGGTTTTTCTTGTTGGGGGTACCCATCTCAGCCCCAAAATGACTGTCTCGATCCTAACCCTCTTTAATGAAAGTATTCATCTTTATCCAGAGTTCCACAGGCAAAAGATAAGGGAAAATCTCCCTTAACCCCAATCATTATTCTCCCATTATTTTACAGTTCATTCGTAGTTCCATGTGTGAAGGCAATGTTTGAGAATAATAGTGCTCCAAATTTGAGTGGAATACTTGGCCAAAGAGAAGAACTCTTTTAACTCATAAGTATCTCAAATATAAAGGATATGGTCGTAAATAAGCAAGAGCGGAAACTAAATGGAGGTGCGTTACAGATAAACGTCTAGTATTTCGTCGAACAGTTGATGAATCTGGGGGCCGTGCTATAACGAATACGAATGAAAACCAGAACCACCCACCAGTAGAGCAACTATGTTGAAACTATAAAATACAAGCTACTCTTTTAAACAAAAAACATACCAAGATGTAAATGAAAAATCGTCGAAAACGATCACACAAGAAAAGTGCCAAATTGAAACTGACATTACATGTTTAACGACGAATGATCTACATTCAGTAAGGAAAAATATTCATTATGCAAGCCGGAAACTGTTGTCGTCTTGTCCAAAAGGAGTACATGATGAATTGGATAAACTCAAACTGAAAACCAACAGAAACGATCAATTATGTTTCAGAGAATTTGGTAATTTTTCGTGTGTTCAGAACCTAAAATTTTCATGCAATTCTAAAATTATTTATATGGATGGCACATTATCATACTACACTAAGTTTTTTAAACAACTGTTCACATATGAATTGTACTTATCAAAAATCAAAAACTACTATTCAAGATTGAATATTGTATTATCTCCAGCAGAAGTAGTTATTGATTTTGAAATTGTTATTTAACATGCCTTGCTAAATGCTTAGTCAAATACGAAAATTACAGGATGTAGGTTTCATCTCACACAACTTGGTATTGCCAAATTCAAAGATTATGACTTCTGAATATAAAAAGAAATGCTCAGAAAAAGGCAATTGCCTCCGATATTGTTTTGGGTTTTCATTATGGAAGCCCGGAAGGTGTAAGATTTTTATTTCTTCAAAATGTACGATGTCGAACCTCAAGATGAAAGGCTAGGAATCATGAATAAATCAAGAATATGGTTCGATCTGTACATACAGATTATACACCTGAAATTAACTTGGTGCCGAGATGGGCAATTTCTATTTTCTTGAACCTGGGTTCTGGGCTGAGATAGACTCCACCGAAAAAGGATTAAAAAGAATTGGAAAGCAAATGATTATCTGGAGTAAAAATTAGAAATTTATCTGGAGTAAAAATTAGGAATTTGTCATTGAAATAAGAAAGTTGGGGCTATTTCCGGTAGAACTGGAAGTGATAGTAATGTTGATAATAAGCTAGCTCGCGAGAAAATACCCGAAAACTTCCTTCAACAAATTGTTCGATTAATTCCTTAGAAATTTTTAATGAAAACTCTCGGCGAGGCACTGTATTTAAAGTGTTTTTTCAAACTTCTCAATTTTTTTTGAAACATTTACCTTTCATATTTGTTCATTACATCTGACACAAAGAAGCACTTAATAATTTTTTCTATTTGCTGCTGCAATAATAACCATTCCTATTTTCAGATCAACGAATATGTCCAAAAGTTCATATGGTTTTAAGCAGCTTCCTCCACCATATTATGAAGCACCACCATCATATAGTGCAGAACAATCGGCTTGTAATATGAACCCACAAAAACCAGTTGCTAATATCTATATACAATCTTATGATGCCTGTTATGATGGTCATCGTCATCACTATCGCCACAGCAATCCTCACCGTGATCACCATTATTACCCTGTAGAAGATATCGATTGCTTTTGTACGATATTATAGATTTTTGGCTGAAAAAAAGTTGTGTTCATATCTGGAGGAATACTGGAAAAGTGAAATATACTCAATAATGTTTATAGTGGAACTACAATCTTTATTATGATTTCGATTATAACGACCAATTGTTATACATATTCACGATACCCATACCCCTACCAGATTCGAACTGGCCATCCGATCTTAACCAGTTGAATATCTTCTCCTCGGCCTTCTGGCTGCCTAATGCTTACTCTAACAACAATAATTCATTCTGGCATACTGTGAATATCGACATTTAGGCTTTCATGCGAAATTTAAGCCTACAATAATGAAAGTATCTCAACATTTTCTGGCTATGGCTGATTATCAATAAATCCGACGCACTTTCTATGAGATTTAGATATGGGGAATGTGGATCTCTGACATTGTGGAAAGTATTGTTTTCTAATCCATCTGTGTCACCCCTTCTTCAACAAGAGCAATTATTCAACCCATCTGTAAATCCGACAATCCAACGTAAGGCATTTTCAATTATGATTATAGCCTTTTTTAAATTTTGAAATTTAGTTTCAAATCTCAGTGACGACTTAGTAAAATATCCCGAACATATGGTGATAATTCAACATTTCCTATCATACTACCCAGTTCTTTTACAACAAAAACTTCATTCTTTACAAGTAGTCAAAGATCCATGGTTAAAACAATCAATAATGTGAAATACCAAGTGATTCTATGAAAATTTGGTTGTGAATAAAACCCATAACACATCAAATCATAGATACTTCCGTAAAATTTAAAATTATATATATATATATATATATATATATATATATATATATATATATATATATATATATATATATATATATATATATATATATATATACATATACTTATATATGGAGATGAGTATATATATGTACAGTTCGAAATTCTTTATTGTTATAGATAAGATATATATGTGAATATAGCTGTAATTAGTGACTTTAATTAAAAGTAAAATTTAAAAAATATGTTTCATTCTTGGTTCCGATCTTTTCCAAAGTATTGAAGAAGAGATTTTGTGATAAAGTCTTTGGATTTTTTGAGATAAGTCTTTTGTTTTCACTAAGCCAGTTCGGTTTTAGAAGAAAAATGAGCAGTTCTGATGCTATACTTGAATTTATTTCCAATATTACCACTTGTTTTGAAACTGTGTTTGTCGATACTGTTCTTGGACTTGATTAAACCGTTTGATTGTATCTCTCATTCGGCTCTTTTTGCTAAGCTTGATCGCTACGAGCTTGCGGAACAAATTATTTGTCTGAAAAAGTCTTTTTCAGCTAATGGATATGTATATATGAATGCGCAAGGCAGTTTGTCAGATGAACAACTCGTGAGTGTTGGTGTGCCCCAGGGCTCAATATATGACCCATCAGTATTTTTGATCTCTATGAATGATTGTACTAGCATCTTATTTGCTGATGGCAATACGATCTCTATAACCTGTAACGATCTTGGGGAGGCTAGCTGGCTGTTTGAACGGGTGCAATCGAATACCCTAAAATGGTCTTCGGAAAATAGATTGGCTAAGACTGTTTTTGGTCTAAGACATGCAGAGTCCGCAAATGAAAAGTTTTCGGGTGTATATTTGGATTCGAAACTCAACTACAGGATTCATATAGGACAACTTGCAAATAAATTATGCAAGAATATTTTTGTTTCGAGAAATTCGAAAACAACAGATGTTTTGACAACTGCATATTATGTACTCTACGAATCTATTCTGAGGTACGGTCTGTTGGATTGGGAGAATGTTAAAGAAATTTTATACTCAATCTTGAGAAAAGTAGATGGACTTAAGTATAGAGAGCGCTGTCGAGGAATTTTCAAAGGTTTGGGAGTACTTACTTTACCAAGTCTATTATTTTTCAGTGTAAGTTCATAAAAATATGTCTAGGTTTCTCATCCATAATGATTTACATCATCATGATACAATGAAGAACAAATAATTTGTTTTGTATGTCATTCGGTTAATGTTAATAGTTAAATGAGCCTCATCCTGTTAATACTGTTTACAGAATTTGTTTACCCATAGTATCAAGCTTCTAATGGTACCTCGGTACCAATATGGCGACATTTGTAAAAATGAATTTTTAATTCAAAAATGATTTTGGAGAACATTAATCTGGGCTGGACAGAGCAAATCTGAAATTTTGACGTGTGTTGCTTTGATCAATTATGGTAAATTGGCAATATTCATGGCATCCTAGATTGAAAAATAAAAACCGAACCAAAAATAATTTTGAAGCCCAAAATATCAATTGTGACGTATGGTTGAATTTGGGAAATTATTTGGTGGCCTGTCATATGTTTGACAGAATTACATATATATATATATATATATATATATATATATATATATATATATATATATATATATATATATATATATATATATATATATATATTTGATGATAATCAAGATGATTAAAACGTAAATCGGAGTATGTGTTGACATTTTTTTATTTGTGCCTTCTGTCAGGTGTCCGAATATATCATATTTCGATATGATATATTCGGGTTTGAACCCAATTTTCTCAATTGACTGCCATGAAGAAGAAATGGTTGATATGATTTTTATTCTGGGTGAGTGTGATAGAAATTCTTTGTTGGCAAGTAGAGTTTATGCACAAAGGTTTCCTGATGAGAGGCATCCTGATGCAAGATGCTTTGAAAAACTTCTAATTAGATTTATCAAAACGGGTATTATCGCTTACAAAAAACATGAAAAACCAAAAACTGCTGCAGCTGAAGACAACCAGTTATCAGTTTTGTTGACAGTGACAGAGGACCCATATAAAAGCCAAAGAGAGATTTCTCAGTTAACAGATATAAGTCAAACTTATGTCCAGAGAATCTTGAAAGTGAATAAATTTCATGCATATCATGTACAGCTGTACCAGGAACTGAACAATCAAGACTATGAAAATCGAATCAATTTTTGCAATTGGGCAAGTGACAAAGTAGCGGAAAATCCAAATATATTTAGCAGAGTTCTTTTTTCGGACGATGCAACTTTCCACAAGAATGGCCTTATTAAAAGGCACAACTTCCATTATTACGCTACGGAATGAGCCACACCTCATGAGACAAATAGATCACCAGCATCGTTGGTTCTTAAATGTATGAGCCGCTATAGTAGATGGATATCTAATTGGGCCGCACTTTTTCGACGGGCACCTCAATAGTGAAATGTATTTAGATTTTCTGCAAAATCATCTACCAATGGTACTTGCCGATGCACCAGAGCATTTAAGACAAGATTTGTGGTTTCAACAGGATGGAGCACCGGCACATTACTCACATCAGGTTAGGGAACATTTGAATCATGTATTTCCAAACAAATGGATAGAACGTGGTGGTCCTGTTAGATGGCCAGCTAGGTCTCCGGACCTTACAAGTCTAGATTTTTTCTTGTGGGGTTATATTAAGGGCATCATTTAACAGATTCCTTCTACACCACAGTTGGATATGAGACAGAGAATTGTCGACGCCTTTCAGTCGGTTCATCCGCAAATGTTATCGAGAGTTCAACGGTCTTTCCTTGAAGGATTGAGTTGTGTCTACAAAAAAACGGGCAACATTTCGAACACTTATTGAAATAGTTCAACACCTTGTAGATCATCTCACCAAAAACCAATCCATTACGTATTTCATACACAACTACCTTAAAAAATCTATCTCCATTTCTCTGATCAAGTATAGTGATATGTACTAATGAACTCTTCTTTCGCAACCTCTGATTTTATTATCTTAGTTTATTTTTTTCATTTCGAAAATGGTCGAAGATAAAGATAAGGTTACTTCTGAAAAAATATGGCACGAAACGTTGGTCCACGAAAAACAGGAATTGCCCTCATAATCTATAACTTCCACAATTATTAAGTTAGAGCGATCATTTTAGATTCCTTGGAATGTCACAGGTGGAATACAAGAATTATCATCAAATTTCATTTTCGGTACAGTTCAAAATGGCCGACAGGCTCGAAGGTACAATTCAATTCAATTCGCTGGAACTTTTCTTCTTCATTGAATATTGAATATTAGCCATGAAAAAAAAAGTCCATTCTTTTTGATAACTTTGAGGGTTAGAACATGAAAATCCATAAAGAACTGATTCAACTGTGAAACAAAGAAAATTCCAGTTTCGTATGCGAAGCGCAAATTGGAATTTTTGTTTAATCTCATAACTTCCAAGATCCTACAGTGATCGTCTCTCTTGTAGACTCAATGGGGGTAGAAAAGTTGACAACATACGAGAATCGTCCTAAACTTGGAATTTTTATTCAGTTCAAAGTGGCCGCCCGACACAAAGATATGAATTGTACCGAAAATGAAATTTGATGGCAATTCTTGCATTTCATCATCGTTTAGCATTCTAAAGAATCTAGAATGATAGCTCTAACTCAATAATTGTGGAAGTTATATGTTTCGAAAGCAATTCCAGTTTTTCGTGGACCACCCTATATATAAATATATATCATCATCTTGTTTCTTTAACTATTTTAGTACTGATGTGATGATTCCCAAAAATTGGCTGCGCCAAGAAATTAACGCATAATGTCTATATTTCAAATTTCTTTTTTGGTAGGAAACATAGACCAAGTATATAAATCATCTTTGTAGGAAACTAATTATTAACATATGTTTCTTTTTGAGATATGTCTGAAGATACATTGAATTTTGTAAGAAACCATCACATATTGATAACAGCAGTTTTTTTCGAGCAACGCTTATTCTTCTTGAAATTTCAAGTTTCGGTAATAATGCAAAGCGAATCTCGAAATTTAGTCCCTGTAGAATGAACTGAGGCATGGGTTTTGGATGACCTTTTACCAAAATAGGCCAATGGCTTGGGAGTGTCCCAATCAACTGTTTCCAAAATGATCTGTAGGTACAGGAGACTAATAGTCATGAAATAAGACTTGGACAAGTACGACCTCGAGCAACAACGGTGATCCATGACCGTTATTTAAGAATTTCCTCGTTGGTTTGCGGCCCCGTGTCAAAGCTCTAGGTGCTCTAATAGCAGGGCATAGAGGAGCTCGATTGAATTCTGCCACGGTACATGTCAATTTGTTATAAGCTGACTGAGAGATAACTTTGTTTACAGATTGGTCGAGATCTCGTCTTTTTCATTGCGATCGACGTTCTTTAGCATACAGACGTCGAAAAGGGAGGCATGGCCAGTGCAACGTTCCACCTACCTATGATTTTGGGAGAGGGTCAATAATGGTGTGAGGAGGAATTTTTTTTAACGCCCTTACTGATCTGGTTATCGTAAATAGAGGAACCCTGAATAGTCAGAGGTACGTCACTGACATTTTAGAAGAACATGCTACGCCATTTGCGGCAAACATGGGTGAAAACTTCTTTTAGGCATGATAACGCCAAACCTCACCAAGCTCATCTAGTAACGAACTAAGGTAACGAAATCACTTCATGTCTAGGACAATCTCAATAGAAAATTAAGAAGCCATATTTAAACCAGCTAATGTGAATGTGGTTCGAAAGAGATTGATCGAAATTTGGAACGAAATGGATAAGAATACTTTGAGGTAATTGATTTTGAGTTTGTTGCCATGCAGTTATTACCTAACCTAATATTTGGTTAGGTTAGATCTAACCTAAACCAAAAATATCGACAAAGAAAACTCAACTCCGGTCAAAAAGTTTTTATAAAAAAATTGTTGAATATGCTCTCCGGGCTGCTGAATACACAATTGGTATCTCATTAGTACGGCATGTGCTGCATTCAGTACGGCATCTGGAGGAATTTCTAGACATGCAGTTCTTATTCTTTTTTTCGACACGTCCTGATTTTCTGTAGATAACTCCAGAATACAAAATCAGGATGAGTCAAATCTGGGAAGCGGGCTGCCCACCTAACAGGACCATTTATCTCTATCCATTGATCACCAAAATTATTTATTCAGCCAGTTCACATTCAAAGCTGCATTGTGAGGAAAAGCACTATCTTGTTGGAAATAAATCTCTCCTCATTCTTCTGGAATGAAGGAATGAGAGTTTTATTATAATTGTTCTGATTCAAGCTTCTTTCAATAAAAACTGGCTCTATCAAGCGATTCGAATAAATGCCGTTCACACTGAATCTACGGTGAAAATTATTGTTCATTAGATTATGCGGATTTTGCTGGCCCAAATATCTCGAATGATTTTTATTAAAAAAACGATTTTCGTGAAAAGTACACCCACAAGACCGAATGGGGGTTTTGAAAAAGGAATAATCTAAACGCATTCTATCAGTGAAAAAAAATCGAAAACTCCAAGCGTCAAACACTATCGTGTTCTTCAAGTGCATGAAGTTCTTGAAAAACATAAGGCTTGTATTTATGTTTTCGTTAAACAGCTTGAACAGTTGTTGCTGGCGTGACAGTTTCTGCAGACATTTGTCGAACAGATGTTTCTGGGTTTGCTACACTCAACAAGACTTTCAAATGTGTTTCTTTCATGATTGTTCCTTTTAAGTGTTCTTGGTTTTTTGAATAAACCTTATTTGCTTAAGTTTTCATCGAGTTTGGAGAACTTGCGGCGCTCTGGTTCATCACGATCTGGAAATCGTTCCTGATATAGTCGAAATGCTCGAGCACCCTTTCTGATGAATTGAAAATAGACTTGTATCATGTCTGTATTTACTTGATTTTCATTTTCCATACTCATTAATTCTCCGATAATGAAAATACTCGAAACGAAACAATAACAAGAATTAGCGGGTGACTACCTAATCTTTCATAATTTCTCGTTAATAATTGCTAATGATATCCATAATAATTTTATAAAGGTTGCCCCGTGAGTTTCAATAGATTTCCGCTACAGAGCTTACGCCACGAATCTTCTGTTACGTTTTGAGTCTTCTAACCAAAAATATGAAATAATGTGAGTTATCGAACTGATATAATGACCAGAACACTTTTTCGGACAGAAAAATTTCATCAAAAACTCAAATAGTCGCTTATTCTACGAATTACTTTGATTAACTGGAAATGTAAGTTCAATCAATATTTTTCTCGGAAAATACAGCATTTTAAGTGATCGTTTTTTAGTAGACGGGACTCAAAATTGAATAAGTAATAAAAAAAATGAAAATATGGTGTTGCCATTTAAAAATTCTAATTGTAGGTCAACTTACGGTGTTTCCGTAAGTGGGGGCCTATTAAAATATTTCAGGCTGTTAAAATATCATTCCAGAAGTAATTGGGTTTTAGCTTTTTGGAAATCGATCAAAAATTGTAGGAGCTATAGTTGTGGGCGTTTTTCACGGAATACCCGATATATGAGGCTTCTTAGAAGAGAATTTCACTGACAGATCGATCGATCAGCGTGTACGATCGAATTAGAAAAATGTCATCCGCGTCAAAGCTTCCTTGGTGACATCAGAGAGCAATGCAAGATGGTAATTTTGAAGTAAATAAGTCATTGAATGATGAAGAAAACAGTTGTTGTTTTCTATGTTTTCTGTAATTTTGGAATTACTCAGAATTTTTGTTTCATTAATAGCTGCAGCAATATACTGCAGTTATTGGAGAAATTCTATTCATGCATGATAATGCCCTTCCCACTCAGTAGCTGCTATTGAAATTCTCTTATTGAAATAGTATCAATGTTTTATCTTGGCTTAATCAGCTGAAATGACTCCGATGCTTGGGATATTGCAAAGAGGCGTTATACAATATCAACATAATTTTCAAAATCGGCACAAATTGTTTGAAGCTCTCCAGTTGACTTGACACACTATCCTCCAAGAATCTCTCAAAGACAAAATATAAGAATGCCTAGGAAGTGTCGGACTGTCATAAATTCACGAGAATGTTATATTCTTTACTATTTCTATGGGTTTCTTTTTTATTTAAGGAAAATTAATTACGATTTTCATTAATTTTTTTTCTGAAGAAGGAACATCTGGTAATTGAATAAACTAAGAAGTACCAAAGGCGCATACATTTTAACCAAATATTTATATCAAGAAGATATCAATATAAATCACCCCGGTATAAACAGGCTAAAATACATTATCCAACAGACATTTACGAGATATACCCCGTACAAGTATTTCTGAAAAAGGAAGAAACCCATCCCGTCAAAGAACCGCTGATTCTCTGGTACTACTGACCAAGTGTCAAAGCGACCGGTTCGGTTAAAGAAACCAATTTTTATAACGGAAATGCAAGGCGAAGTATGACGCAAGTAATTTTCTTGCATTTCTTGTCACTGTATGTTAATCGAAAGCTGTAAACGTTTATTACGCACTTTATTCTGTGCATTTGATTGAATTTCTATGCATATTCGAAAGATCTTCTTTTTTTATTCACGCCTACTTCGCAGTATGAGGTTGTTCTTCTTCTTTCAGTGGGCATATTGGAATTTCTGGCCTTGTAGGATAAAAAATATATGTTAACCTCGTACATATAAAAATGCCACGTTATGCAATATTTAATGCTTTTAAGGTGTATTTTCATCCTATAAAACAAGCTAACATAACCTGTCATCACACTTTTGGTAAATTGCCATAAAATAAACTGTCCCAAAAATTTAGGTATATAATTGGCAGACAAGATCGCACTATAATATCCAATCTTATTACAAACAGGAAGAAATTCAGGATATCAAAATAATATTTAAATCTAGAACTATAACATCAACCGAAAGTTAAGAAAATGAGAGAAATAACACAACTGTTTTACAATTAAAAAGGAAGTTGAACCTTTTTTATTACCTCAGTTAGAGGTTTATCCAACTTTACTAGTAGTAACAGCTAACAGCTAACAGATTAAGATTAGGGTGGATGATGTAGCAATTCATATATCTACAAACTTGGCTATAGTAACGCTGTAATAGGCAGGGGATTGTCGTCGTAAAACAGAATTTTCTACTTTGTTTTAATTTCCTCATTAAGTTAATCTTACAGTGATGCGTAGTACTTTCCATTTATATCTTGAAATGCTCATGCAAGATGTTAAAAACTTGTTCATATGAGATTCTTACAGTCTTCGTTATCTCTTTCAACTTCTCCCGGCGATCGACTAACACAATATGGTGGATTTTCGTAATCATATCTGGAGTTGTTACCTCAGTAGGGCGTCCAGGGTGGGGGACATCTTCCCTAATACTTATTCAGAGATTTTTTATTTTCCTTGATGGTTTTATTGCATGAAAAGTAATTTCCTCTTACAATATTCACTTCTTTCCATTTCAGCACAGGGGGACAAATTTGTCCTTGTAACAAATCAGGATTGAATTTCATGTTCGCTCTTTCAGGACATTCTATGGTCTAACGTGTTATAGCATGAGCAAATCACCACTTTATTTCTTTTTCACCTAACTTAGCAATTTTCCCTCGTACTTTCTTATATGCTGGTAATAAGATTGTAATTTTCTGAGAAAAATGAACCAAGTTCACTTATAGGTTTTTTACCTCATTCAGTGTGGCACCAGCCGATCAGTGATCACGAAGACGTTGTTTTAAAGTTCTCCATGCTGATTCAACCGGGTTTAAGTCAAAAGATATGTTTTTTAACAAGAAACGTTTTATTTCTTAATAAACATTGCGCCAAGAAATGAATACACAATTTCAATATTTCCATTTTCCTTTTTGGAAAGCAACTAATTATTAACACATGTTTTTTTTTCCGATATGTCCGGACATATGTCAACTAAATTCGATTTTTTTTCTCCATGCACATGTTCCTTTTTTGGGAAATAAAATGAAAAAAATTGAGATTTTGCTAAAAACCACCACATATCAATAGAAGCAGTGGTTGATCAATTTTTGTAAGTAACTTTTTTCTTCTTGAAAATTTAAATTTTCGATAATAATGCAACGCAAATCACAAAATTTGGTCCCGACAGAATGTGCTCAACCAATAGTGTTTGATGAACTAGGTTGGATGTATACAATAATAGGCCTAAGGCTTCTTTTATCCCATTCAACTGTTTCTAGAATGGTCAGTAGGTACAGGAGTCTGGCAGTCATGTGCAGGCACGACTCCAAACAACATTAATTGACTCATTGAGACGGTTCGTTACTATAAGTCATTTTCAAATGCAGGTTCGACAAAACAATGAAGTGCAAATTAGCACTAAAACGATACGGCAACGTCTCAGGAAAGTTGGTTTGATTTCTTGTTTCGAAGCTCGAGGCCCAGCTCTAACCTTATTACATCGAAGAGCCGATTTGATTTTGACAGTGCTCATGCCAGTTGGTTAGAAGCTAACTGAGGGAGAGGTTTGTTCATAGATGAGTATAGATTTTGTTTTTTCCATTGCGATTGATGTTTTCTAAAGTACAGACAGTACAGTTTCGGTGGAGGTTCAATAATGGTGTGCGGAGAAATTTCTTCGAAGGCCCGTACTGATCTGAACATGGTAAATAATGCTCAGAGTTACGTTACGGACAATTTAGATGAACATGTTGCACCATTTTCGGCCAGCATGAGTGAAATTTCACAATGCATTTAGATCAACGGTTTTCAATTTTTTTTCCTTTAAATACCTAATATAAGAGATATTTCTATGATGATCTCTTCATTCGATCCAAATATCTAACCATCCAGCTTTTTTCAGGTTTGGAATACGGTGGTTAGGGTAGCATTATTCATGGATTTTGTCACGGTGACTACACACGTGTGCACTTGTGCGAGAAAGTCTTAGTGAAGCAACACACGTCCACATGGAGAAATCCGCTTTTTCGATTCTTCCTCGGTCTCTGGTGTTTTCTGATGTATCCATTGCCACTCTTTTGAAGAGGCCACACTGTCGCAGATAGTTGTTTATATCCAAATACTCATGTAACATGTGATGAACCTGACCAGTTGTTTCTCAGTCGCCTCAAGCCCATTCATCATCCGATCGTACAATATAATTTCTTGGATTTTATCCACAATTTCTATTTTGGACGACCTAAGTGTTCGACATTACTTGTGCTGGTATGACCACGATAGAACTCTAATTTTCTGTTTTATCTCATCAAAAACCACTACAAATTATAGTGGAGTAAGGACGCAATCTTGTTTTAGGTCATCTGTTGTTTTGACTCTTCGTTGTTAATCCATACAATGTGTTTTCTAAACTTTTTAAAATTTCTATTAGTTTTTATCACTCCATATTTTTATAAAGTTTTTCATACAACCTCCCACCTCACTCTTTGAACGGCTTTTGTTAGGTCCATAAAGATCATTTGAATTTCTTTGTTTTTATTAATGCACTTCTCTATGGTTTGTCAAGCTATAAATATAGCGTTCTGTAAACTTCTAGTTGATTCTCTAGCTGTTCCTTTATTTTTGTCTCAATTATTCTAGCGAGTATTTTTGCTGGCAGCTGGTCAATGTTATCTCCTTATTATTTTGGCATTCTCTTATGTCCCTTTGTTTGTATGAAGGTGAGATGATTCCAGTGTTCCATTCTTTTGGTACCTTCTTTTCTCTTGCATTTTGTTTGTTTATTATCAGCTCAATTATTCCTTCTTCTCCCAAGTTTCTTAACATTTCCGGTGTGATTGAAATTGGTGGTGCAGCTTCTCATAGTATTTATCAAGCTTCTGAATTGTGGAGGCCGTTACTTGATGTAGATCCATGATATAAATGAGATAAAAAACACAAGGTTTAACTTTAATCTACACTTTATTTGAAAAAATTCGACGACGTTTCGCTGACACAGCAGCTTTATCAAGAATGTTTGTATCTATAAATCTATCTATAATAGATACAAACATTCGGGCAAGCTTTTGAATGAGCAGGTAGATGTGAATTATTCACCCCTACTTAACTTGTTCAATTAGTTTTTAATTACCTTTCATACTAACTGTACAATGGCTCGGTGTGGGTTTTTCCTGTTATTCATCCAACTTGTTCTACGATTTGTTTATAATACCATACTCTTCATTCTGTTTGTCATTCTTGATAAAGCTGCTGTGTCAGCGAAACGTCGTCGAATTTTTTCAAATAAAGTGTACATTAAAGTTAAACCTTGTGTTTTTCATCTCATTTTTATTCATCAAGCCCCTCCTTGGTTTCATTTAATTATTTCCACATGTAATCCTTAATGAAAATATGATCGTTATCAATTGATGAGGAGTGAATTCACTGGCTTATTTTTTTGATCGCCTGGGGGTATTAGGAGTGATAAAGCACTCAGAGAACGTTGATTATCATAATAATACTTTGAATATGAATGTGTAGATGATTGGCTTTTGGATTAAACTGATAATATTAATATATCGTATCTCTCAATAGGAAAAGCTTATCACCACTTAACCAAAACTTCATTTTTTAAATGACAATATTATGAATACAGGGTGTTTCAGGTATGCCGTCACCAATTCTATAAGAGACTCTTCAACAAAATGTCCATAAATATACGTCTGAAAGTCCTTCGCTCCCCATATTCAGAGTATTGAAGATCAGATTTTCTTTCACGTTTCTGTTGATAACTCGTGTAGTTTTCAAGGAGTTTAGCTCCAAATTGCAGAAGAGGAATATCTTTATTCAGCAATTCATTAGACATGTCCAGTAGTTGCGAAAATATACAGGATGTTGTTTTTTCATAGTCATACTATGTTTGTCCGTATCAAAATCATAGTGTAATGCGCTACTGGTCTCTTTAGGAATATTAATTGAAAAGATTTTCAATTTTAAAACTTTCCAGTCTCTTAATTTTTTCGGAATCGGAACCATTTCCGAGTAAAAAAATGATTTACATGAGAAGACACGCGTTTTCTGAATGAACTCAAGGGTGGGTCAATAATATGTAATACGGGGAAGGGATCGGATCTGTCCTTATGATTTTCACTAGGGAAATAGCCTTTTGAAGTATTTTTACGTCTTTCTGACTTTTTATATCATTTCATTTTATTTAGTGGAAATTCAAATGACCTGTAAGCTTTTCGACATCATATTACTGGTACTTTTAAGTAAAACCTAATCAGGTGGTAATTCAGCTGTAGCCCGAAGACTATATCTTTTCCTTACAGACATACTCCTTCAGAGAAATTTTTCGTTTCTATTCACCCTTCGTTACGTGAAACCGTGCGGTTTCGACCAGCCAAGGAAAAATGTGGTCTAGATCGGTTCGTCAGGACATCCATAAATAAAGGACTTATTTTGGATGAAGTCCATAATAATCTAAGAAACAGCAGGGTCAGCTTTACAGTTTGGCGAGTGATATTGCATTGTTCGGAGAGTTTTGCATGAGCAACTGTTAGATATTCTCCATATTCAGAGAATTCAAGCTCTAAAAGCTGAAGATCTACCCAGAAGGCTCGAATTTTGTCAAAAGCTACCACGGAGATGTGCTGGAAAGTTCGA
Organism: Cryptolaemus montrouzieri; assembly: GCA_013387265.2. Taxonomy (NCBI): domain Eukaryota; kingdom Metazoa; phylum Arthropoda; class Insecta; order Coleoptera; family Coccinellidae; genus Cryptolaemus; species Cryptolaemus montrouzieri. The sequence goes on along the minus strand of JABFTP020000185.1, from coordinate 99,086,966 downwards.
ATTTTGTTAGAATATTTCATTTAAAGGCGAGGAAGGGTTCACTAGAGAGGATATGACGAATTACCCCAATAATCATCTGATCTGAAGAAAATACCCTTGAGACAATTGAGCGAAGACTCCAAGGAAAGTTTTCTATCAATGTTTAGACCGGTTGCTATGATGTCAGATTGTTGGATCAGTTATTCTACCTAACAGATTGAATTCTCTAGCAAACCTTGACTTCCTGTAGTACGCTCTGGTTGATTTTTTTGATGATGTGCCTTGTGTGAATAGAAAAAGAAGGTGGTTTATGCATGATGGTGCCCCCCTGCATTTTGGACTAATAGAAGGAAAATCCTTTGAATCAAGTATATTCCAAAAAATGGATTGGTAGAGGCACCCAGGTAGTTTAGCCTCCACGATACTTCTATTTGAATCCCCTAGTGCTTCGTCTGAAGACATTTGAAAAGCCTAGTATATTCACAACTTATTGCTATTAGGAATTGCATGCACGCATTTTGGAGGGATCTGAGGGAAGAAGAAGTATGCCAGGCATTATCGATCAGCTTCAATGAATTTCCGCCTAACACTATGTGCAGAAATGTATAGTTTGAACATCTTCTTTGGTTCATTAGTTCAAAAAAGAAGGTTTTTCTATTTTTCTTAAATGCCGAATATCATCATCCATGATCTTTCTTCCATTTCGTCATTTTTATATCTAATTTCTTTTAATATATTCTTGTCTAAAATGAGAATGCGCTAAAATATTTTGTGAAAATTATTAAAACGCTTTCGCTTCCACCTTTGAATTACGGATTGTCGACCCTCACTTCAGTTCATTCAATTACCTTCTCATATAGAAAAAAAATCAGTTTTTACTATAGAACGGTTGCGACTTCGAAAGACTTTTGAGATACAACAAGTTGAAGATAAGAATGAATATTCTTAAAAAGATCAATACGCACTACACCATGATTTTGACGGGGGTCGAAGGTAGAATGTCCCCAAAAAAATATCACCCTGTATATTTTCGCAACTGCTAAACACATCTAATGAATTGATGAATAAAAAATTTAAGAAAATCGGAGATCACTACGACAATTACAAAAATGTTACCCAACGTACCCATTTTGCATATTGCATAAATTGGTGAAAAATGTAAAACAAATGGAAAAAGTCCCCATTTAATACTGTTTATACTGAACATTCACACACCCGTCTAGAATTACTGTATCATATATACGATTCATACTCAAAATCAAAGACCTTATACTATTCTAATCCACTTCGTTTGGCTGTTTAATCTTTTGTTGAGAATATTCCGGACATTTTCGATGGGATTGAGGCCTGGACTTCGTGCAGGCCACTCCATTGAAGTGATTTCGTGATCTTGAAGGTTGTTCCTTACGATATGAGTTTGATGAGGCCTGGCGTTATGATGCATAAATAAAAAAAAGTTTTCATCCATGTTTGGCGCAAATGGTGCAACATGTTCTTCTAAAATGTCAGTGACGTACATCTGAGCATTCAGGGTTCCACCATAGACCAAGGAAGAATCAAAACAATGGATTTCTCCAGGTGAACGTGCATCAAAGGAGGCCAACAAAATGTGTTGCTTCATTGAGATTCTCTTGCACAAGTGCACACGTGTGTAGTCACCATGATAAAATCCATAAATTGCGCTACCCCATCCTTCAAATTCCTGTTACCAAACCTGAAAAAAGCTGAATGAAAATGTCGTCATAGAAACAATCGCTTATATGAGGGATTAAAATAAAAAAAAAAGAATGGAAAACTGTTGATCTAAATAAACACCTCAAAAAAGTCTAGGGAACACTTGCCAATATCTTTAAGATATGAATTTGATGATTCGAATTTATAGAAATCTTTCGGTTTTTGTTAGGATGTATTGTATATAATGTATTCCCAAGAAAACAAAATAATATTTGACTTCTCCAAAGCACCTATTATAAAAAAAAATTTGAAATTTTAAAATGACGAAATTTGGTAAAACACAAAAAAAATCCTGAACTAATATTTTCGAAACGATATGGAAGCACTTATATTTTTCAGTACCCAGAAGGTCCACCTCTGTTATTAATGACACTTTGGCATCGTCGCGGCATGCTCAATATTAAATTGTCTATTACATTTTGGCTTAAGTGATTCCAAGCCCCCTGAAGTGCTAATGAAGCTCCTGTTCATGATGGAAGACGTTTTGACGCAGGAGATTTCTTTTTAGGGTGTCCCACACATGCTCGATGGGATTCAGATCTGGGGAGCAGGATGGCCTCGGTAGAAGATCGATATCATTCCCTTCAAGAACGTTCAAGACAACTCTTGCACGATGAGGAGGGGCATTATCTTGTTGGAAGAGTGGATTTTGACCCATTGTTTGGAGATACAGTACCACTACAATTAAAACTATCTCATTTGCGTAAGAATATCCCGTGAGGTTGTTCTGTATGAAAACGAGGTCAGTTCTTCCGCCAAGGCGTATACCTCCCCAAAACATCACTGATCCGCCTCCCTGTCTAACAACTTCTCGAGCATACTGGAGACGGTTTTGCTTTCCAGGTTCCCTCCATATTCGAATTCTTCCCGAATCGGGAAAATAACTAAATCTAGATTTATCACTGAAGAGAACTGTGGCCCACCTCTCTTGATCCCAGTTTAAGTGTTCTTGGCCAAGCTAAACGAGCAGCGCGATTTCCATGGGTCAGTTGTGGAACTCTTAAAGGACGTCTGGAGTGGAGTTGACCTTCGAGCAGTCGATCTCTCACAGTTTGGTCGGAAATTTGTACATTATGAACTCGTGATAGCTCTTGAGCTAATTGAGATGCTGTGGTAGTACGATCTCTTCTGGCTTGTAAATCCAAAAATCGGTCTTGGGCGACCTGCATGGCGTTCTTCTACGCTACCTGTTTCATTGAAACGCGACCATAAACGGTTTATGACACTTGGGCTACTTCCCAGAACCCTGGATACTTCCCGTTGTGAGCTCCCAGCTTGGAGCATGCCAACGGCAGAAGCATCTCTTCTCTAGTCAAATGTCGTCTTTACATGGTCGAATCACAAAACTCGAATCTTTTATTTGTGCTTACAACAGAAACAAAGTGCCAACTAACTGATTTCAAACACTGAATACATGAAATGATTATAAAGCAGCGTCGCATCTGCTGCATTTTCATATTGATCGTTCTGGATACGATATATCGATATTCAGAAGTGTTCCCCAGACTTCTTTGAGGTGTTTACATCGAAGAAATTCACTCATGCTGGTCAAAAATGGTGCAATATGTTCATCGTAACGTAACTCTGTACATTTTGCACCATGACTAGATCAGTGTGGGCGTTCAGGAAAATTCCTCCCCACAACATTATTGACCCTTCACCAACCAAACCAAAACCCTAGATAGGTAAAAAGTTACACTGGGCATATCTCTCATGTCGACCTTTGTACACCAGTTAACGTCAATCGCAACGAAAAAGACAAAATCGCGTCGCATTTGTAAACAAAACTTTCTCCCAGTCAGCTTTTAATCAATTGACATATTCCCTGGTAAAATTCAATCGGGTCCTTTGAAGTGCTGCGGTTAGAGCTTCGAGATGCGACTCGAAGCCTCAAACCAAATTCCCTAAAACGTTGTCGTATCGCTTCAATGCTAATTTGCACTTCACTGTTCTGACGAATCTGCATTTAAAGGAGCCTAGAAGTAGCGAACCGCTGTCTCAGCGAGTAAATTCTCAAATAACGGCAATGAATCGCCGTTGTGGTTCCATGTCGTTCTTGCCCAGGTTTCCTTTCATGACTACCAGTCTCCAGGTATCGGAGAATCATTCTGGAAACAATTGATTGGTATACCCCAAGCCTTTGGCCTTCTCTGTTATAACACTACTGTACATTCTGCTAGGGTCAAATTTCTCGCGTACTATCATTACCAAATATTGAAATTTTCGAGAAGAACAAACATTACAACAAAAACTGATCAACATTTGCGAAATTTGAAATACTGAATTTCTTTCCATAGATGAAGGAATTTTCAATAGGTTGAGTACAAACAAGCAAACAATTCTTTCTTCCTTCTACAGTGCGTTCCAATGAAAACGAACCACTCTTAATAACTTGACTGGTTTGATTTTTCTGTTAATTTCCTGAAACCGGTCGATTTTTGTTTGGAGGGGGATACTACCTGCTATATACTCCGTTCACCCCATATCAACCCCATACACCAGCTTCCAGCCCCAAATTTTTGAATGGAGAAAAAAGTCGTGTGATACCTTTTTGAGAAGGTTAATCCATTCTCTATACGACCACGTAATTATTTACTTTCTGAAATAATATGTGAGAACTGAAATCGAGAATTGTTTGGAAAAATGTATCATTCCGGAAGGGGCCTTCTTTGAAGGTGATAACAATAAATTTGGATGAAAATAAATATTTGGCGTTTCATTCTCTAATTTCCAGTACTTTTTTGACAGAATATATCTATCCAAATTTTTGCACGACTCCTATGGCAGACGCAATAGGGCCACCGAATCACGCCGTAGCGTGACCCAAAAACTAGACAGCGGCCAACATATCAGACGACGAGGGCACCGTGTCAAATTATTGCAAATTCTATACTCCGACAGTTAACGTGTACACGACCGCTCTGTGGTGAGACATTCCTACTTGGCGCGAAACGAAATCAGTTTGAATTTGGACGTAGTAAAAAAAAGTAATTTACGAAGTATATTTCTGTTACTTTTGTTCAAGTGATTTTTTAAGTGAAATGTGTACCTATTGAGGATAATTTTGAAATAGTTGCGAAGAAAATAAAGGTGAGTATAATATACTAATACACAGGGTGAACCTTTTTGTTGTACCAGAACAATAACAGTCGAGAGAACAACGATATTTTATGAACATTGGTCCGAAAACGTTTCGTTGCCAAGATATAAAGTGTTCAGGAATATTTTTGTTGATTACTTTCGCAATTTTTGAGATATTGGTCTCAATTTGGAGTATAGGTCACTATTTTAGTTCTACATGATTCAGTGTTCAACATTGTTGGAAAAATTTAGAAAATCTGTTAAGGTTATATTGAAACTATATCCGTTTTCAAAAAAGAAACGATAGAAAATTTCCTACAATATTACTGCTAAATTTTCTTCTCTACCTATTTTAGGTAGGATATTTAACATAAATATCAATGAACAAAAACTTAAAGTATCAAAAACAAATATTTTTATATTAAATATTCAAAATAAAAAATAAACGGTCGTGCGCCAGCTGTTAAGTTTTAGATTCGCAAATCAATGCTTGAAATCAATCTTCATACCTCGACCGATTTTCGGTTCTGATTCATTAAACATAAAGGAAAAAAATTACACCTATAAATACAAAACGGCAACATTTTGAAAACATTGATGTCTATATTAATTCATCATTAATTCTTGTTACGGTTTACGAAAGGAAAATGACGAAAAAATCTCATGAACATATTTCCGCAAACGCTTCGTTACCGATGTACAGTGTTTTGAAATCTTCAGAGTTTTTCAGTTCTCATATCGAAATCGGTACATAAGGGGCCTTTTCGAAATTAACGCGATACTTTTTCAGAGGTTACTTGTCCTTTTTACCCCTACAACTTTTTTTCAGTACGCCCGGGGTAATTTAATTTTTATTTTATAAACTTTCAATTAACTTTTAATCTTTTTTTATTTCTTGCATTTTTTTCCGTATGTCACAGTTTTTGTGTAAAAAATAGATCAATTTTATGTGTTTCATGAAAACAATGTAAAGGAAGCGATCATAGTAGGTGCTGAAAATAACCTCCTTCAGCTATTACACAGGAATGTAGACGTCGACACAAAAATCTTCGTATCCGATTGAAGATCCTATGAGTATCTTGAATGACTATACAGGTAATTATAATGCGATTTCTTGAATCTTCTATGTCGTGTACAGGAGTCTTGTAAACCAACGTTCTCAAATGTCCCCAAGTAGAAAAGTCTATTGGATTCAGTTCAGGTGAACGAGTTGGCCAAAATTGGGGTCCACCTCGGCCTCTCCAGCGATCTGGATGTGTTTTGCCCAAATATTGACGTGCTCTCAAACTAAAATGAGCAGGGGCGCCATCATGCATGAACCGCATTTCTGCACTGGGACCTAGAGGAGTAGGACCAAGTAGATCCGGTAGCTGAGTATATGAATCTCTATTCAATCTATTCTATTCAATGTTCCTGTAAGTCAGCAGCGTAGTCGTAGTGTAACTGTTAAAAACTGCAATAATGATGTACTATCAAACATTCACATAGAAGAGGAAGAGGTTCGAGAGGTCCTCTTATCCCTTGACATGTCGAAGGGTTCAGGTCCAGACAGCATTCCACCAATTTTCTCAAAAATTGCGCTCACAAATTAAGTAAACCACTGCATATTTTGTTCAATCAGTCTCTGATTAATGGTGTACTTCCAAAAAAGCGGAAGGAGTCCGCCGTTGTCCCAATTTTCAAAAGTGGAGATAAAAATGATATTTCTAATTATAGACCTATTAACAAGCTTTCGATCATTTCTAAAGTATTTGAACGTATAATTTATAAGTATCTTTTCTCTTATGAGAAAAATTTCATTATCCCACAACAGCACGGATTTTTTAAGGGTAGGACTCTGGAAACTAATTTGATCGTTTATAGTGAGTACCTGCAGAGTGCAATGGATTCCCAAATTCAGACTGATGCTACTTACACAGGTTTTTCTAAAGCCTTCAACAAAATAAGTTTCAATATTCTCATTTTTAGACTCGCCGAAGCAGGTGTAAGTGGTTGGTTGCTTGAGTGGATCCAATCGTATCTACTGAATAGGTCACATTTCGTTAGTTTAAATGGTTTTAAATCTGAATCTTTCATAAGTACTTCTGGGGTACCGCAGGGAACTCATCTCGGTCCTCCTCTTTTCTTAATTTATATAAATGACATAGATAAATGTTTCCGGCATTCCAGATTCTTGCTCTATGCAGACGATCTGAAAGTTTTTAGATCTATCACATGCTTAAGGGACTGCCTTGATCTTCAACTAGATTTGAATAACTTGGTTCAGTACTGTAGAGAAAACCAATTATTTTTGAATTTAAATAAATGTTTCACGATAACTTTTACTAGAAACCATTCCCCTATCACTTTTCAGTACTCAATTGGAAATTCATTGCTGCGACGTGTGTCCACGGCTTTTGATCTGGGTGTCACTTTCGATTCGAAGTTGCTCTTCGATGCACACATAGATCGCATAGCAAATAGTTCAAGTCGAATGATGGGTTATATTTTCAGGAAAAGTAAGGAATTTAAATATGTAAAATCACTTATCACTTTATGTTATGCTTACATCTACAGTAAATTAAATTTTGCCTCATGTATTTGGAACCCTCGTTATGATTGTTATTCCAACCGACTTGAACGCATTCAGAATAGATTCATATGCTTCAAAACTAACTTTGTTATCCTGAACCACGACTACGCTCCTGTCCGTAAATATTTCAATTTATTGTCACTTGAAAATCGTAGAACTATATCTGATATTTTGGTTTTGTTTAAAATATTGAACTGCGTATTTCAGGTACCTGAGATCTTGCACATGGTTACTTTTAATGTTCCTATGAAATCATTGAGGCACCACGACCTCTTCACTATAACTTTTAGAAAAACTAATAGTGCACAGAACTCCCCTATCGATAGGATGCTACGTGTCTGCAACACGCATAGGAGTATCAATTTGTTTGGGGTCACATTGGCCTCTTTGAAGAGAACATTACGCTTGCTCTTTACTGACTGATATAAAATTCATTCAATCGTTCGTTTTTGTAATATTCATTTTGTATTTCTTTTTTCATTCTTTCTATGAATACAACTCACTATTAATGTCTATAATACTTTTTTTAGAATACTAGATTCTATGTAACTAATATTCATCTAGTGAATGTCATTTTGGCTTTGGCTGTGGACATTCCTTATATTCTACTTAAATAAATAAATAAATAAATAAATAAAATCTAGGTGGATCGGAATGTGGACGAATTAGATGATATCTAATTATTCCAATTCAGACGTTTGAAGGAAATGGTGATGAGGTTCAACGAAAGCATGAGGATGTGGTTGTTGTGGTTATTAATAATGTAATCTCCCAAAAACTTGCTGCGATCGTGAATGAAATATGCTCCAGACATTCAGGTTGATGTATAATCATATTTGACAATCAAAACGAAAATGCAAGACGGTAAGCAAAATCACGAGTTAACAGAGTCTCGACTCTTGGTACATGGTATGGATATAAGAGCTGTTCTTCTAAGATGGCAAATACTATTTATCGAAGTCGTTGATGAAACTGTCCAAACATAATGAGGAGTGGCACGTTGAGGGAACATTTCAGCATATCTTATCGACGCTTCTGAAGAATTACCGTTAGAGAGGCTGTACACGAAATGCATGTTGGCCATTTCTGCATTTGCATAAACTTCCATCTTAATGAAAATTCGAAAGTTTCTGAAAAGTCAATAAAAGAAATCAACATGACAACCGTCTACTAGTGAAATGAATCAGCGAACGATTATCATGTTTCCACCGTACCATACACATGAAATCAATCAATTTTTTACACAAAAACTATAGCAGTTACGGAAAAATGCAAAAAAAAAAAGATTAAAAATTAATTGAACATTAAAAAATAATTTCATTGCACGGGATGGACTGAAAAGAAGTTGAAGGGGTAGAAAGGATACCTGGAAAGTATTACCTGTGAGGTTTTCATAATTGTTTCTATGATCTGATTATATAGATTTTGAAAGAGGACCTATGTGCAGAATTTGAACTGAGTTTTATGCAAAAACTGTAGTAACCATAAGAAAAAACTGGGCAAATCTGAATATTTCAACACCCTGTATTTCGATAACGAAGCATTTACGTACATATGTTCATGGAGCTTGTTGGCATATGTCCAGGCATATCTGAAAAATTGAAATTGTGCGTTTATTTCATGGCGCAATGTACAAGAAAATGCGTTCTTTGAAATAATATAATGAATGCAATGAGAGAAAGAAAAGAAAAAAATCATCTGTTCTCTCTGTGCTCAAATCATATCGTGATCATCACCAAAAAAACTTATATTTTCTGCCTCGATCAAAGTACTGAATTTCAAAATATATAAGGTGATGCAATATTTTCTTGTAGAAGTGTATGTCATATGTCATAATCAACTAGGTACCAGGCACAACAATTAATATAGCAGCAGAAACGAAGCAATAACGCCAAACCCATCTGGGTCAAGTAACTAATGCCTCGGAATATCCATAGCCTCAAGGTAGTAGTGAATCACCAAAAAGCTTTTAGGCTCCAAAAAAAATGGGGAATTTCAACCATTCAATATTAACGTCTTCGAACGTTGTTATTAATCGAAATTGATAGAATTAAACCTTGCATGTTCAAATCATTGTCATTATCCTATTCGTTACGAATTCTGCTAATTGTTTTAAATAATCAGATTATAAGTTATTTTTTGCACGTTCCATTCTGACCTGGTCAGGTACAAAGGAAGTGCCGGTACCTCATTTTTTAAACTTACACTCGATGAATAATTAATATCCACGTGAATTTTCTCCTATCGGTAGGGTGGAGTAGTTAAAGCGATAATTTTAAACTGTTACATGGTACGGTATCCATTTTAATCGACCGCGTGCTCTGAAATTTATAAAAGATTCCTATCGAATTAGACCAATTCTGGGAATATCAACAACAAGCACGTAGTTATCTCCGTAGAAAAAAATAGGCGATGTGTTCTGAATATCTGCTAATATTACTGATTTTGGGGATATGTAAAAAACGTTGAAGAAACTACGTCAAGAAAAATCTGTTATAGTCTATTTGATAAAGACGTAGAGTAATAAAAGCTCATCAAGTGAGGAAATCCCTTAGAAATGTGCTACGTGGGCATATTCGAAAATAAATGTAGTTTCTATGATTTTGTATTGGAACAAGCACTTATTGCCGGATCTTGTGCAAATCTCTTGGAAGAACCCAACAAACTGGCTACAATCTTCTCTGTCTTTTTAGCTGTCTTCGTTTTAAATAAAATGTTTTCTTTAGGCTCCAAAAATTTGCAGTCAGTAACGTAGACGCTTATGTGTTTTAGGGTTCTCTTCAAAAATAAAATTGAATCAATTGAATATTTATGTATTTAAAAATACATAAAAAATTTCATAAGAATATCTAGATAGTTTCGTTTACCAAAATAATTATTTCATGAATTTCATGCATACTCAACTTAAGCTTAATTCTATACGTTATAATATATAATAATTAAAAATGTTCATGATATTTCAGAACAATACTTTTAGTAAATTATGGAAATAAACATTTTTTTATGTTATAGTAGACTTAAGCTAAATTTTCACATGAGTTTTAACATTACCTAACAGAATATTAAACAATGTTTATGAATAATTGCATAACTTTATAAAACGTCTAATTCTAAATTCAATTTTTTTCTACAGTTTCAAATTATAAAAATCAAAATAATGTTTGTCACAATGCTCATATACAGGAATATCTACCGGGATCGTCCGTTAAGACCTTTTTGAATTCCAATTACAATATCAAGCTGAAATTTTATACGCGGCCATAACTAGCGATTTCCAATTGAAGTGAAATATTCTCGAAGGGATACCATTTCTGGTTATACCGGAAGTGGGTCATCACTTTGTTATTTCAAATGGTGATCTACCTTTTTTATTATACATCTAGAACCGACATTTTAGCAAGGCATAAAATACCCAAGTTGTTGGCACTTATCTGCCAAAACTTTTGACAGATTTAATTATTTTTGTTTTAAACTCGATTTGTGGCAAAATCAAGAGTGAATTGTATCTTATACCTGTAAGAAGTAAAGAAGAGTTACTAGAGCGCATTCATAATGCTTTTCGTAATATTGATCCTGAGGAAACTAGGAGGGCAACTCATCATGTTCGTATACGAGCTGTCAAGTGTATGGAGCAAAATGGGGCCCATATTGAACATTTATTCAGATCGTAAATTAGTTTTCTCCTATGATGTTTGCTATCATTTATTCGTATTAATGTAGTTATCTTCGATGATTGGTTTTCGCTTAGTTCCTACAATTTTTATTCATCCGAATTGTAGAAAATTGCTTCTAATGCTTCGAAATTTTATTTTACTCATAGGCGGTAAATTTGGAAATCGGTTATTGAATTGCCTGCAATTTTTACCCACTACTTTTTGACATTCTAAAATGATTCAAAAAAAGGTTAAATATATTTTCGTTTGAATAATCAGTAGTTTTATTCCAAATGTGTTGTATTTTCAATCTGAAATAACGACAATTCTTGTTGAAATATCAAATTCGAATGAACGAAGTGACAAATACATTAATTTTGGGCACCTGTCATGTGAGCGTAGCCAGTTCAGCTACTTGATTCAAATATTTCAAGGCATTCTCTGTTAGTTCTTGCAAAATCATCAAAATTCAATATATTCCCAAATTATTTTGGGACTATAAGAGATGAGTATAGTACATGCTTATACAATTACATCTGAAATTTGACGCTTCATCTGATGGCGATATAAAAATTGGCACGTGCATTTTGAAAAAATTGAGTTATTGCTGTTTGAAAAAGGCCAAATTGAAAAAATCATACACAACAACGCAATAAACATTTGACATGTATAGATTGCTTAAAAAACTCCTTGATCTTCTTCTATCCACTCAAGCAAAAATTGTGTCTGTAGTGCAGAAGATCTACGAGCTACAATTTTTTTAAATGTTCCTCAAAAATCGAGTTTATAACAAAAATAATTAAATCTGTCAAAAGTTTTGACAGATAAGTGTCAACAACTTGGGTATTTTATGCCTTGCTCAAATGTCGGTTCTAGATGTATAATAAAAAAGGTAGATTGCCATTTGAAATAACAAAGTGATGACCTACTTCCGGTATAACCGGAAATGGTATCGCTTCGAAAATATTTCACTCCAACTAGAAGTCGCTAGTTATGGCCGCGTATAAAATTTCAGCTTGATATTGTAATTGAAACTTAAAAAGTTTTTCCCGGTGGATATCACTGTATATTTTAAGCTGCAATATTTTCATAAAATATTTACAGTTCATCTTCTGATGATGTATCTTCATTACCTAAATTCACTCATTCATTCAATAAATAAGGATATATTATGGCATCCATAATATGATCCAGTTCCCACTTTTTTTTTCTTCATTAATGACGTGGTCTCTACAATTTTTCCAGTTTTGGGATGTAACACCTTTTAATGCACTATTGACACGAAGTTCGACATATTTAATCTTAAAAATTGTGTTCTTTCTAGCCACTTCACCTTCTACCTGTGGCCATATTCGTTCAATCCGATTCAATTAGGAGTGGTAAGGTGAAACGGGAGTATATTAACTTCCCGGTTCTTTGCCATTTCGTCAATCTTATATTGTTTGTATGATTTTTCATGTAAATTTACAATCGGTAATAATTCTTCTAACATATTTTCTTCAAAAGAAATGTTTTTATCCGTCAGCCTTCTGATGATGTCTGCTTTACGCCATGAAGATGTTGGCGTTAATTCAATCTGTCGCGAATGGTAGCTGCGTTATCTATTACTATAACAGATCCTAATGGAATCAAATCCAACAACTGTTCAGAATATTCCTCGAGACATCCGCATTCATGTCCTCATGATAGTCTCTAGTACTTTTCATTTGAAATGATAATGGCCCCCATCCACAAACCCGTCACCACTACCTATATGCGTTATCAAGAATTAAATTTGATTAAACAAATAGCCAAAAATAATGGTTACAACCCCAAACTAATAAATAATATTGTAAATAAAAAACAAAGTAGAATCGCATTGAATGAAGTTTACCCTGTCGATAAATTGAAACAAAAATTCAACACCTTAACCTACGTTGGCATTACAATTGAGAAACTGAAATCATTCTTAAGTAACAATAATTTCAATAAAGCTTTCCAAACTAATAATAATTTAGGCAAATACATAAAAAATAATAAAACCAAATCAGGTAAAAACAATAAATCAGGTGTTTATAGATTGAATTGCAATGACTGTGATAATTTCAACATTGGTAGAACACATAGAAATTTCAATATTAGAATATCGGAACATGAACGAAGTTTTTCAAATAAAAAATCAGATTCAAATTACGCGAATCATCTCTTAGACAATAATCACTTTTTCGACCCACAGTTTGAAATTTTGCATACAGGTAATAAATATTGGAAGATAGACCTTTGGGAAACTTTAGAAATCAATAAATACAACACTCAGGTAAACTCATCAATGAACAAGTCGATTTAGGCCCTTCACCTCTATTGAATCTCTTCGGGGAGCGATCTAATCCTTAATTTTATTGGATATACCTGTCATAAATAACCACTTAAGAAGAAGCAACCCAAAAAGCTTTTAATCACTCAAGAACATTTATATTTATATTCTCATTTATATTTTCTGTACATTCATTCGTCTGAAGAAGCTACGGTGTAGTGAAACGCGTTACGAATCGCAATTATTAAGTAAAATACCTTGAAACACAGTACTTGTTTTTTATTATTGAATTTAGTATTAACTAACCGGAAAGCTAAAGGGTCCATAACTTCGACAATCATGAATTTCGAAGGAACAGTTCGTAACATATACATTTTGGAGGATATACCAAAGGCGGTCCAAGAATTATTCAGAAAGGGAAAAGAACTGAGAAGTGCCGGATTTAAATATGTATGGCCAAGAACGGGAATGTATTCTGCAGAAAAGACGAATCGTCAAAGCCTATATTACTCAGAAGTTTCAGTCGAATCGATCAACAAATGAAATAATGTATTGTTCCTTATCAAAGAAAAAACAAACTTGCATTTTTATTGAAACTGTCTTTGTTGGTGTATGGATCAGTTTGTCACAGATTTTGAATTTGAAACAGTGAAAACTAGGGCAGTGGAAAATATTGCGAATTTCAAATCAGCACTGGAAGTTGCGAACTGTTAGTCCTTTAAGTTACTACATAATAGCAAAAGAAGTATCGCGAGATATATCGACGAGTTTAGTGTTGTCTTGGAGCAGCTCAATTGTTCTGTTGATTGCATAATTTCATCAGAAACTTGGGAAATGCCTGATGTTTCTCTATACAATATGGGAGATATAGTTAACTGTACAATAAAAGTAATATAAATCAAAATGATGGAGTTGTAATGTTTGTTAAGGAAGGTTTGAATTATAATTATAAAATTGTCTCTCTTGGTAATATAAAAGTCCTGGTGGTGGATATATTGTGTTTATGGGAAAAAATATGGGTGGGGGCACAGTATCGATCACTCGGATCGTCCTCTGTTAGTTTCAATGAAATTTAGGGGAGTTCCTTGTCAATAGGGGGGGAGGGGAGAGAGGAATTCGATATGTTTTTTTGTAGGTGATATAAACATAGATATTCTCGGAAGGTCAAATGATTCTGATGAATACTTGAGCGTAACGAGTAAACACCAGTCTCAAAATTATGTATTGATCACATATTAGTAAAGACAAAACTGAAAAGAGATATGTTCATTGCTGCTGAGCTAAAAACTCATGTCACGGATCATTTTATGGTGTTTGTCGAGTATTCATCATATGATGATTTTTGTGAAATCAAAAATACGGAAAGCGCGATAATGCGGCAATATATAGATTATAAAAAGTTGAATGAATCGCTGGGGTTGGAGTCATGGGATATTGTATTAAGGGATTGCAGCGCAAATATTGTCCAATGTTGGAATAACTTTATCGCTAAAATACGGTTGACTGTAGAAAGCTGCATAGAAAATATTAAGATAAGGTCCTCAAAAAGGAAAAGAAGTCTCTCTGTTGAAGAAAATAATAGATTATATAAAGACGCAATGAAAAACCCCCATAACCTGGAAAAACTTCGTGAATTCAAAACACATAAAAATATTTTACAAACCGTGATATCATTTGAATTGTGGAGGCCGTTACTTGATGTAGATCCATGATATAAATGAGATAAAAACGCAAGGTTTAACTTTAATCTACACTTTATTTGAAAAAATTCGACGACGTTTCGCTGACACAGCAGCTTTATCAAGAATGAAAAATAGAATGAAGAGTATGGTATTATAAACAAATCGTAGAACAAGTTGGATGAATAACAGGAAAATCCACACCGAGCCATTGTACAGTTAATTAGATCAATAATACATAATAAATATACCATCCAATACCGCAAATTAAAGTTTCTCGTGTCACGAAAACCGAAACCTACTCCACGTAAAACTAAATTTTCTGACCATCAATTTTTTGATAGATTCGTTAACCTTTCTGATACTAGTTTCACAACTGATGAAACAAATCTCTTGGAGAAAGGTTTCAAACACAATATTAAATCAAACAAGATAAAATCTGATTTAGAGGAACTTGGCATAGATACTGAAATTTCTCTGAAAAATATTCCTAATAACACTCACCTTAAATATTTAGCATCTAACATTATAAAAATGAATCATTAGATGACTTTAAACCGAGTAAAGAACAAAATATTTTAAAGGCCATCAAACAAAAATCTCAACTAAATGAAGTTATTTATACAAAAGCAGATAAGGGTAATACTGTTATTGCGTTAGATAAAAATGACTACCTATTTAAAACTCTAAATTTTATTTCGTCCGAAACTATACAATTTTAAACAAAGATCCAACTATTAAATTCCAGAAAAATATTAAAATTGCAATAAATGACGCAAAATCTTTAATTAAAGCAATAGATAAATACAAATTAATTTTACCAAACCCTCAACCACCTCAACTGTATTCACTCATTAAATTGCATGAAGTAAATAACCCCGTTAGACCAGTCGTATCTTACGTTACAGCCCCAGCCGTGAAATTGTCGCATTACCTTATAGATATCATTAAAATTATTGTTCATTCAAATCAAAATTTTCTATAAAAATTCTTTCGAATTGATAAATAACATAAAAACGTTAACCTACCACCTAACGCAAAACTTATTTCGTTTGATGTTGAGAATTTATACCCAAGTGTTCCTCCAGGTGATGTCAAAATATTAATCGAAAACATGTTGAATTCGAATCATGTTAACCACATAATTAAATCAGAAATATTGAATCTGTTGGACGTTTGCATTGAACAAAATTATTTTTCTTTCAACAACATCTATTACAGTAGTGAAAATGGTTTGATCATGGGAAATCCTTTGAGTCCACTTTTAGCAGAGATTTTATGAATAATATTGAACAGAAAATTCATACACATCCACTCATTTCCAAATTTCTTTATTGGTATAGATATGTTGACGACATCTTAGTATGTTTCATTGAACTACTCGTCAATTAGACTTATTTGTTAATTTCATTAATTCCATCCATTTGAACATTAAATTCACGATAGAAATTGAACAGAACGATTCCATAAATTTTTGGACTCAAAAATCACTAAACAAAATAATAATCATGTTTTTTCGGTCTTTCGTAAACCAACACATACTGATACAATTATACATAACTACTCATTACATCCAATTCAACACAAAGTTGCAGCTTTAAACAGCATGGTACATCGGTTACTCAATTTACCTTTATCAGTAGAAGATTATAATAAAGAGTTAAACATCATCAAACAGATAGCCATTAATAATTCATATAATCCGGATATGATAGATCTAATCATTCGTAAAAACTCTATCAGAAAGCAATAAATGAAGTATATCCTATTCATAAAGACTATAAAATATTCAACAGTTTAACATTCTGCGGTTCTGCAAGTACAAATATTAAATCCTTTCTCGTCAAACAAAATCTTAATATAGCTTTCAAAACTTCTAATAACTTAGGTAAACATATTAAAATAATAAATCTCGTGTTGAAAAATCAAGTAAATCAGGAATCTATAAACTCAATTGCGGTTCTTGTGATAAAATTTATATCGGTAGGACCTATAGGAGTTTTGGCATAAGAACATCTGAACATAAACGTAGCTTCGATAAAAATAAATCTGATTCAAATTATTCAAACCACCTAATAAAAGAAAACCATTCATTCAATAAAAACTTTGACATATTACATATAAAATCAAAAGTTCAAAATTAGATCTCCTAGAAGCATTAGAAATAAATAGATACAAACATTCGGACAAGCTTTTGAATGAACAGGTAGATTTGAATTACTCACCCCTACTTAACTTGTTTAATTAGTTTTTATTACCTTTCATACTAACTGTACAATGGCTCGGTGTGGATTTTCCTGTTATTCATCCAACTTGTTCTACGATTTGTTTATAATACCATACTCTTCATTCTATTTTTCATTCTTGATAAAGCTGCTGTGTCAGCGAAACGTCGTCGAATTTTTTCAAATAAAGTGTAGATTAAAGTTAAACCTTGTGTTTTTATCTCATTTAAACCGTGATATCCTCTGCAAAAAAGTTCATTATAGGAAGCAAATAGACAAAAACAAACATTTCTCTAGGGTTTTGTGAAAATTTGTTAATAATAAACACCAAAAACATGAAATCACGAAGATAAAAAATGATGAAAATATATTAGTGAAACATAAAAAGCATATTGCGGATGAACTCAATAACTATTTCGTTGAACTCCGGAAAAAATTAGCGGACAAGATTTCATGCAAAGACGCGACAGGTGTAAATTCCCGCAGGAACCAACTCAATTGTATTTTTAGAAACCGATCAAGATGAAGTTAAAAAAGTTATCCATGAGCTCAAGTGCGGAAAAGCTCCTGGTCCTGACGGCCTAAGGTCGGAAGTTATAAAGAAAATTTCTACTCATATTATGGCACCTCTAACATACCTCATCAATGAAAGCATCAGCGCTGCCATATTTCCGGAAATTCTCAAGGTGGCAATGGTTGTACCGCTTCACAAGCCATCGGACAGAACAGTAGTACAGATAGTACAGAATTATCGACCGGTATCTTTGACATCCAATTTTGCAAAAATATTCGAAAAAATTATAAAGAAGCGAATTTGCAACTTTATCGATAGATTTTAGTTATTATCAAAGAGGCGGTTTGGTTTTCAATAGGGGAGGTCAACCGCGGATGCCATTGCGAGTTTGGTGGCGTCAGTGACGAGAGCAATTGATGGAGGTATGCTGGCGTTATGCATTATTGTTGACCTGGCGAAAGCCTTTGACACTGTCAACCACTCAGAACTCATGAGGACACTGGAATGCATGAGTTGGAGGGGTGTGACTTATGAATTGATGGAAAGGTACTTGAAGGGAAGACGTCAGGTCGTTAAAATAGGGGATCCAATCAGTGAGGAGAAAGAGGTGACATGCGGAGTGCCGCAGGGTACTGTGTTTTGGCCTATAATTTTTTTATTATATGTAGAGGTTTGTTTTTTGTTTGCTAAAACGAAACTTATTCCCTTTTCCAGCTATAGGTGCTGTTTACCTGCGTATAATACACTCGAAATCAAGTTTGAATGGATTACCACATTAATAAATTCTGCAGAGAGTATCCAGTATTTGGGAGTTAAAATCGACAGCGAGGTGGGACGGTCATACAGAATCGCTTGTCGAAAAAGTAAGAGTATTAATACCTAAATTCAAACATTTGAGAGAATTTTGTGAGATATTGGAATCTCTTCTCATATGGGGAGATAGCATGAGGTGCATTGTTGGATTGTTATTATAAGCGTATTGAGGTCATACAGAAATGAATTTTGAAAATTATATTCAGAAAACATTATGCATATCCGACTGAAGAACTATATGAATTCGCAGATGTATTTACTGTACGGAAACTTTTTGCTAGGACTCTGCCTTTATCAGTTCCATCACAAAACTCCTTCTGCTAACAATATGACAGGGGAGCATCAGATTTTAAAAAGTGGAAGCAAACTAAGTATTCCTAGAATGAAGAAGACTGTTGGGCCGAGGTCGCTTTCTTATCTTGGACCGCTCTTGTTCAGTGAACTTCCTTTGCACGCAATACTCACGAAGTCATTTAGCTCCTACAGGGGACAGGTCAAACTTTGGATGAAATGCAGATCGAGAGAGTCAATAGATAGATGATTGAACTTGAATAATTCCATATAATAATGTTGATAATCTCTGAGTGTTTCTTATTTTTTCGGTAATTTAAGTCAGTTGTTGATTTTGTATGGGTACAGTTTGCTTCATTTCAGGTGATGTTTGAGCTGAGAATTTTGAGATTTTTTTTCCCCCACGTGTTCACCAACTACTAACTGATGAATATAAATGATGAAACTACTTCAAGCAGTCTCCTTATCCTTATATATATATATATATATATATATATATATATATATATATATATATATATATATATATATATATATATATATATATGTAATAAGTACCTTTCTTGGAATTAAATGAGGAGAATATACTTAATAATATGCCTTAACCATTATCCACGCGCGCCGATCATGTCACCTAAAAAGTCATTACTATACGGCTTTACAAAATCGACGATAACATTTTTTTCGCAAATATTTCAAATATTTTTGGTGGTTTAGAAATTATCACTATCAGAATTTTACCCGATCCAAATTGCACCAAGAATTAAATCTCAGTTTCAATATTTAAAATTTCTTTGTCCGTATGCAACTGATTATTAACACATGTTTTCTTGCGCAATGTTCTTCTCATGAGAAATGAATTGAGATTTTGCAAGAAACAACCACCACCAGTTGATGATACTTAGCTTCGTTTAACTGCACTAATAGTTCGGCACTGCATAGCTAGAATGCTACAAAATGAACTTGCACTTTCCAGAAATGTGCATATTTCATTGCAAACTGTTAGGAACAGGCTCAGAGAAGACGATATCAGACCAAGGGTGGCCTCTACCGGCCCGCGTCTCACCAGAGAGCATCAAGTTGCAAGACTTCAGTTTGCGAAGGGACATGCAAATTGGGGTATTCCAGAATGGTCGAATGTTCTCTTTTCCGACGAGTCCAGGTTCTGTCTAGTATCAAATGATAGGCGCATGCCTGTATACGGGCGACCTGGGGAACGGTATCAGCAATGCAATATCTGGCAAACCGAAGACTTCGGAGGGGGCTCAGTAATGTTGTGGGGAGGTATTTCTTTCCATGGTCGAATTGAGTTAGTCCTAGTGAATAATGGAAGAATGACAGCGGCCAGATACATCGCAGATATCCTTGAAATCTCAAGGTCATCAAGTGACTCTTGAATGACCAACCTAAAAGTTATATAGTATTGTCGTAAAAGTAGGGTGATGCGACAATTTTTGTGGGGAGTGTATTTCCAGGATGATTCCAGGTACAGGGAGACTGGTAGTCATGAAAGGAGACCTGGGCAAGGACGACATCGAGCAACAACGACGATCTAAACCATAATTCAAGAATTTTCTCGTTGTGACAACGGTTCGCTAATCTTAGATACCTTTGAATACAGATTCGACAGAACAGTGGAACTTTGAAACGGTACTACAACATCTCAGGGAGTTTTATTTGAGGCTTCGTGTCGCAAATCAAGGCCCAGATCTAACCGTAGCACATCGAGGATCCTGATTGAATTTTGAACAGAGCATGTCAATTTGTTAGAAGCTCACTGGGAGGGAGCTGTTTACAGATAAGTCGAGATTTTGTCTTTTTCATTGTTATCGACGTTGTCTAGTTCAAAGACGTCGAAGCGAGAGATTTGCCTAGTGCAACCTTGTACCTGGAGAGGAATTACTTATCTCGCTCGCACTTATCTGGTCATCATAAATAATGGAACCCTGAATGCTCAGAGGTACGTTACAGATATTTTACAAGAACATTTTATACTTATACATTACTTATACATTTTATACCAAGCATGGTGAAAACTTTTTGCTGCTCATGCATGATAACGCCAGACCTCACCAACATCATAGAGTTAGGATCTACTTTTGAGAACATGAAATCAGTTTAATGTAGTCGTCTGCACGAAACCCAGACCTCGAGCGCAACGAACATGTCTGGGAAATTCTCAATAGAAGATTAAGAAGCTGACAGTACAATTCATTTACCGTAGATGGGTTTCCGAATAGACTAATCGGAATTTGGAACGAAATGGATCAGATGGTCATTGATCTTTAGTATAAATCGATATATATATATATATATATATATATATATATATATATATATATATATATATATATATATATATATATATATATTATCAAAATCCCTGTCACCTTCTGAAATGGTGTAGGGTCTACAATATATTAACATTTCATAAAAATTCGATATATCAACAATATTGTTCATATATGAAATTTCTCCATTCAATCTTCTGTCTTGCGATTGTTTTAGCCTTTGTCCAATTTTTGCCCTGTTGTCCCAATATTTCCGCTATTACTCCATCCCATGTTTGTCGTAGTCTACCACTTTTCATCTTTCCGTTAGTCTTTGTCTCCCATATACGTTCGACTCGCCTTTTCTCTATAAATTTCAGAGTTTGTTTGTTTGTTATTCCTTTAACGTGCTCTATTTCCGCCTTTCGGTCAATGACACGCCGGGGAATTCTGTCACCACACTAACCCGAGAATTTTGCCGAACCCCTCTCGTGTCGAGGGAAGGGATCTTTGATGTCCAACACATCTCTGTTAGACAGGACCGACAGCTTTACATCTCCTCTGAAAGATGGACACTCTTGCGATTCCCAGAATCCGAAAAATCGCATCGACTTTGTGGGGATTGAACCCAGGTAACTCTGCGCAGGAGACGAGCATCATATCCCCTACGTCACCGAGCCGACAAATTTCAGAGTTGATTCAATTCCTAATTCGTTTCGTATGTCAATGTTCTTTACCTTATCTCACTTTGTGAATCCCCTTACCCTCCTAAGATATTTCATTTCGACACCTCGAATTTTACTTTTTTAGTTTTTATCTAGAACCCATGACTCACATACAAATGTCAGTATTGGCCTATAGATAGATGTGAATACTTTCATTTTTGTGGCTCTTCGCACTTCTTTCTTATTTATGAAATTGTTGCTGATAGCATATTATGCCTTTATGGTCTTTTCGATCCTTTCATTGATTTCAGCATCATGCTTTCCTGATTTTTCGAGTTCAACTCCTTAGTATTTATATTTTGCCACTTGTTCTATTTTTGTCCTCTCTATCTATATATTGATGTCTTCCTTTTCTGTTCAAATCACCATTACCTTAGTTTTTCTTTATTCATTTTCATACCACACTTCGCTAATTCTCTGTTCCATATTTTCAAGTTTTCTGAAGATTTTTTTCATTGCTGACCATTATCATTATATCATCCGCGTAAGACCTCTCTGATACTTCTACTTGCTGTAAGTTTCTATATCCAATCTGGATTTTCCTCACTTCTGTCGAGCTATTTTTTACTATTTCATGCATAAAGATTATAAACAATAGAGGACTAAGCCCCCCCTCTGTCTAAGTCCCTCCGTTGTCTTGAAGTACTCCGATCTCCTGTTTCCGCTTATAATGCAATTTCTATTACTTTCATATCTATTTATTATCAGTCTTATAATTTTTGCTTTGATTCCTCTTCTACGTAAGATTTCCCATAATCTTCGTCTAGGCACACTATCAAAAGCTTTTTCCAAGTCCATGAACGCTAGGTATATTTTTTCTTCATCCTTTTAGATTTTTCCATCAATATCTTTATGCTGAATATATGATCTTGAAGACTTCTTTCTTTTCGAAATCCACCTTGTGTCTCTCCCAATAATTGGCTTCATATTTATAATTTGTTCATATATTTTCATAGCCATGCATAATAACGTGATTCCCTCGGTAGTTTCTACATTCATGTTTGTAAATTGGGATTATCAATGAAATCTGCCAGTCGTCCGGGATTTGTCCTTCTTGCCATACCATAAATCATAGATATTATTCAATAATTCAAGGTTTTTGGGGACTTTCGTTATTATAAAAGTTCAATATTTTAAATTATTTCTATGAGTACTCTTTCCATTACGGTTGATCTCATGCATTTCTTAGTGGATTACTGGAAAAATAATTCTTCAACATATCTGGACTTCTTCTGAATAAATTTGAATTTTCGATTTTTTGCGTTAATTTCGTGGCGCAGTGTACTAAATATTCCTCCTCGATAACATTTGCATTATTTTCGGCTATTTTAATCACACTATCTCATAATTTCTGGGTCGATCCAAAACGCCTCCGGAATTACCACACCGGGTGAATTCAGCAACCGAATTTAATAAGCAAATCGGGCACCACCTTATAGTCATTTTTTTCATTCATCATTTTGATTCCTCCATAATAACACGGGCGACCTTTCGTTCCGTTTTCTACGTTACACACTTTTCTGTATTCAAGTCAGACAATCGTGGATTACATATATGTTCATGCCGTTATATAAAATGCGCTCCTTTACGAGACTTCAAGCAATTTAGGTGGGTGAATCAAGAATCATTTTGTTGTAACGAAAAATGGGTACTTGCGGATGACCGTCATTTCTGAACGAGTAGTTTTCGTGTTTTTGAATGATGATGAATTAAGACAATGGCATAATTCATTAGTAGACACACAATGGTTAGGTTGGTTTGAATAAGTTGTTAGTCGTTTGGAAGTTAGTAACAATCCATAACTATGGTTGTTTAAGGTTCTCAAATACATTCTGTTACCCATTTTATGAATCAGTTGTCAAGAAGTGTCTTTTGTTTTTTCGAAGAAGGAGTAATTAATACTTTAATTTTGCTATTAATTACTTAACATTAGAATCCATTTTCATATTTTATAGTAGTGTCATTATATTATAAAAATTATTGAATATAGTAATAATTTATCTTTTGAGCTCAATGTTGCTGTAATTTTATTTTTTTGCCTATTATTTTTAATTCTAAAACATTTTATTACAATGAAACATTTAAACGTTAGTTTTTTCATGAGAGGCCAAAGAATTATGTTTTCTCGAAATGAGAACACGTCATCTTGAAACAGATGTGCAATCATTCATAATTGGCACAACATAAAAAAATAGAATGGAATTTTTCCACCTAGAGGTAGGGTCTGTTCAAAATGTATCGCGAATTTTGAATTTTGGTACTAGGGATGAAAAGATGTGGACGAAGAGTGTACTGGACGTTCGAGCATTTCGACACCAAACGAGGACATTTCTGAAGTGAAGAAAGTAATATTGGCCAAATCATCACCGTAAGAGGAGTTGCTGAAAACCTAAACGTAGGGATTTCGTTTTTACCAAAGATTTGGCCATGAGACGGGTCGCCGCAGAAATTATATCAAAATTGCTCATTTCCGAGGGAGAACAGCATCGCGTTAACATTGCTCCAGGAGCATCATGAATCATGATGTGGAAATCAAAGCTCAATCATCCCAATGAAGTTCTTGCCACAGGGTAAGACAGTCAATAAGGAATATAACTTGTTAATTGTCCAATTGTTAAGGTACCAGTAGATGAAAGCTGACCGCTGAAACTATGGTTGAATGAGGAAATTGAAGATCTAATGAAGAAGAGAGACAGGAGTTATCATTCACAAAATCGGACCAAAAGTGGATGGAATATAGGACATTAAGAAATCAGGTGATATTTAGGTTAAAATCAAGTGAAAAATCATTTTATTTTAATCCCATTCAGAACAGTTCAAGTCAGGATAATTGAGAAATTATCAAAAGTATCTTACCAGGTAAATCTTAAAATTTCACGAGCAGCGTAAAGTTTGGTGATAAATTGATTATTAAAGACGATGAAATAGCTAAAAACTTCAATCATTTTTTCGTGAATAGTGTCAAAGAAATTGTAGCGAGAATAAATATTTTTAAGGACTGGAAATATTATACTGATAAGATAGATACACATAATGAGTTTTCTGATTTCAAAATAAATACTCTACAGGAACTTAAGGAAATAGTTAAATCACTGAAAAATACAGGTGGGACAGAAGACGGAATAACAACAAGTATTTTGAGATTTAGCGTTATTGGTAATAGATTGTTGGATGTTATTAATACTTCATTACAATATGGAAAGTTTCCAAATGATTGGAAAACAACAAATATTATTCCAGTTGAAAAAGTTACTAATACTATTTTATATAAGGAGTTTAGGGGATTAATATAGTACCGGTTTACGAGAAAGTAATAGAAATTGTAGTAAAACAACAACTATTAGAATATGAAAGTACAGTTTTAAACATATGTGATAAATGTATGAGAGATATAGATGAGTAAATATGTCATAGCTGTATTCTCGGACTTTCAAAGAGCGTTTGAAACCATTTCAAGGAGTTTATTATTATTGAAACTCAAGAAAATAGGAATGAGGGGGAATGTTTTGAATTGGTTTGCTTCATATTTAAGTGATAGTACCCAAAGGGTAAAATTTAATGATCATTTATCAGACATAGAGAATATTTTGAATGGCATACCTCAAGGGACAGTTTTAGAGCCCTTGGTATTTTTGTTATACATAAATAACTAGTGATATTTGTAAAATTCAGTGTTGTGTCTATGTTTGCGGACGACACAATGCTGTCCATAACAGGTGATAATATAAAAATTATGATTAAATCAATAAATAAAGACCTTGCTGCTATAAATGAATGGCTCTGTGATAATAGTCTAGGAATAAACGTTAATAACTCTAAATATATGATACTGGGAAGTAAATACAAATTAAATAATCTGAATTTGGTAAAGTCAAGTGTTCAGATAAATAACAATATTATTGATAGAGTAGCCCAAATGGAGTACACAGGAGTAGTTCTTGATCAGAATTTGGACTTTAAGTTACACTGTGATTATGTCTCAAAAAAGATCTCAACAAAAATACATTGCTTATCAAGATTAGGCGATGAGGTGAATTTTGGCACTAAGCTTATGATGTTTAAAGCTATTGTGTCTCCTCATATTGACTTTTGCTCGACATTGATGTTTGGTTTACAAAAGAATAATTTGGATACTTCACAGAGAATTCAAAATAGATGCTTGAGAGTTATTTTAAAGTGTAATAAAGGGACTCCAGTAAGGAGTATGTTGACAGTATTAAAACTTATGAGTGTCAAAGAGAGAATTTATTTTAGAACATTGGATTTTATTTACAAGATAAAGAATGAATTCGTTCCTAAATATATATATGAAAACTTACATTTCATTAAAGATAAACATAATTATAATACAAGAAATAAAAACGACTTTTCTATTGAGAGATGTAAAACTAATAAAACTCACAACACAACGTTAATAAGAGAAGTTATAACATTTAATAGTCTGCCAATTAATATTAAGGAATCTAAAATTATACGGAATTCAAAAATTCTATTAAGAAATTTTCTATTGAAGAATTATATTTAATTTTTGGTGTAATATTTAGACTGCTGGGGATATATTGTGAAAGACATCACATACCTATAACCCAGCAATATGATGTTGTTTTCAATAGCAAATTGCTAAATAAAGATTTATTATTATTATTATTATTATCGTGGATTCATGCACTATCTCAGCTGTCAGCTGGATATAATTTACCTTTCCCAGATTCAGCAATCAAAGGGAATAGGCTCGATTACAATATACTTGACATAAAATTCCTAACTATCCTACAGGTATTCAGAATTACAGCTTTTTGCATTTCTATATAGGTATTCTTATGCAATTCTAATTTCTCAACGCTATCATGCAAATATTTGGGTATTAACCCAGTCGAGGATACGATGACAGGAACAATATCTATTTTATCGAGGTGACACATCTGCTTGATCTCAATAGCAAAGTCTGTGTATTTGGACTTTTTCTCCTGGAACTTGTTCAGCACGTAGTTGTTGTTCGATATGGCGACATCCACCAGCATTGCTGTTCTGGCTCTCTTATCATACACCACTATGTCCGGCCTATTATTCGTCACCATTCTGTCAGTAATAACAGGCCTATCGTAGTATAATCTGATAGAGTCATTTTCCGATACGGGCGCCGGTTAATACTTGTAATATGGCTGGAGGGTATTCAGAAGTCCGTACTTGTGTGCAAGTTTCTGATGGATAATGTTGCACACTTGATTATGCCTGTGAAGAAAGTCCGTATTGGCCAGTTGTTCGCATCCGGACGTAATATGCTGTTTAGTCTCCGATCTCATATGGCATTTTCTGCACTTATCTGTTTGTGATGTTCCGTCCTTCATAATAAATTTTTTGTAGTTGTTTGTAGCGATCACTTGGCCTTGGATGGCCATAAGGAATCGAATAATTCCTCTTTCATCAACCATTTGTTGGAGGCTTCTTTGTCGACGTGTGGTTGATTAATCTCATGGTGATGTCGTCCATGCAATTCATTTCTTGACCATTGCTCTTGTTTTTCAGTATCTGATAGGAATGGTAGATTCAGAAGGTCATCTCTGGTAGCAAGATTTAGAGGTGTATATCCCTTATCAGCCAACGATACCACTCTATGGAGGTCAGAAGTGAGAGCTTTTGCTGAGAAGAATTCTCTGAGATTTTTTATCTGTACGGTGTGTAAATTGTCAACATCTATTAATCCGCGTCCTTCTTCCTTCCGCTTCAAAGTTGTTCGTATCACAGACGACTTCGGATGATGATTGTTGTACTTTGTCAGCATCGTTCGGGTCTGCCTTTGAATGTCATCCAGTTCTGTCTAAGTCCATCTGATTATTCCAAATGAGTAAAGCAACACTGAGATGGCGTAAGTGTTAATTTCCTTGACTAGATTCCCCGAGTTCAACATTGATTTCAGCACAGTCTTCAGACGCTGACTGTATATCTAGGCGTTGTTTTTCATACGTGATCCATTCTGCATCATTATTGTGTTCTTTGGGGTTCGACCATAGTGATGACCAATTATCGGTCAAGTACTTTGCGTCAGGTACTTCTCTGTTATTGTTGGTCGCAGTTTCGTTATTTCCCTTATGAAAGTTGGCCGCGCTTTGGAGAAACCTTTGGTTTTGATGTTTCCTTTCAGTACACTTGATGTATGTTGAGGGCCTCTTTGCTTCTGCTTGGAGTTTCTGCTTCAAAGTGTCCATATACACGTCAATATGTTGTTTGTGATCAGGGTGTTTTGTATTCGTACCAATTTTTTTATGAATTTTGCGTATATGGAATTTCAAGCGCCTTGACGGCTTTCTGTTTCTTAGGAATTCTGTGAGGCGATCGATCTCAGCTCTAATATTGTCAATATCCTTCTCCAGTCGTTTTTGCCATGGTGGTTTTCTGACGCTTTTTGGCTCATATCGAAATAGAGTTGTGGAGACGTGTTGTTTGTGTAGTCGAGGAACCGCTACCGCTCCACAGTGAATCAAAGTGTGAATTTTCTTCAAGGAGTTCTGGTCAGTATATTCTTCAAACACTGAGTTTATGCTTGCTAGGATGATATTACTGTTCTTGTTCGTCTTGAGTTTGGGCAGTTTAGGTCGTTTAGTTGGGTTACAACCACTGAGTTCAGTTATTGCTCTGTTGGGTTCTGATCGTGCTAAATACATAAATTCGTTCTGCTGGTTCATCTCAGGAGGACGCTCTATGTTGATATTCGTTTCCCTGGCTTCGATGTCATTTGTATCACTTTCAGTGATGGTAGGTATACCGTTATAAGTATCATCTTCACTTCTGAGCTCCATTATGACCTCTTCTCGTATGCTTTGCAGCGTTTCTGAATGAAGTAGCCTGTTTTTAACGATTGTTCTCCGTTGATCCGAAATTCTCTGCTCGGATATGTGCTGTAATTCTGGATAGTTTTCTACGAACGCAAGATGTAACGCGTATCTGTATGCTGTCATTTCCGATTCCAAGTTTGTAATCTTGTAATAGGAACGCATAATGAAGGCATTCATTTCTGGGGTCCACTTCATGCGTTTCCTAGAGAGTCCGGCTCTAGTGGTCGTAGGCATAATGGCTGGCGCCACCGTTGAAACATCAAGAGTCGGTTGGGAGGTATTGATGTTGTTTCCCACTTGGTTTTGTGTTGCAGTATCCCTACTCGATATCACGCTGCTTCCGTCGCTAACCGAGGGACACTGTGACTCACTTTCCGAACGAGACCCTCTTCCTAAATCTTGAACGCGACAAGTTGTTATGGTGGTACAATGTCGATTCACCCGTTTGTTCCTTAGATTGTACATCATTGAATAAGTTGCATTTTATACCTACTGCCAGGTTCAGCTTGGGTACCCCGGGTTCGCTAAGCCCGTACTCAGAAACAATGTTCCTGAGCCCCTGAGGCTATTATTATTATTATTAGATTATTGCGAGTTATACACTATTTGCGCGATGCTATCCGCCCCAAACGCCCGGATTTATGGATGAACAAAAATTGACTTGTGCACCATGATTACGCCCCTGCTCAGACATCGTTGCTTACTCTCGAGTTTTAGGCCAAAAACAACATACTTATGATGTCGCAGTCACCGTATTCCCTCGGCTAGCCCCACTGTGACTTTTCCTATTCCCAAAACTATAGAGGGCCATGAATGGAATACGCTACGCCACAATTGAGGCGAAAAATACGGTATCGAAGGGGGCACTGAACAAAATTATTTTTTAAATAGTTCGAGGAAAAAACATTGGCATAAATGTATTTTATCCGAGAGGAATTATTTTGAAAGGGACAAAATAGATATCCATGAATGAATAAATAGCAGAATGTGTTTATTCACCAATGTTTTGCTACATTCACATATACACACATATGAAATAAAGTAAACATAGGATTCTCTATAGGAAAAAAACAACCGAGATCGTGAAAGAACACGATGCTTAAACCAGGTAGATGGAATTTCTCGTCGCCTAGAACTAAGCTAGTATTTCACCCTTACCTTAATGGATTACACATCTCATAAATTCACAGTCTCTCAATTGATCGAATATTCCTTGAAAAAACTGTTATACAAAGTCAATCCCTCATAAAACAATGACTTCCTTATTCTCTCCTTACTTTTTGCTCTTACATAAATATCTGTTGCGCTCTTGTTGTATAACTATAATATCGCCCAGGCACGCCCCGTATTATGTAATGTTTCATAAACAAATAGGGGGAAAGGGGATAATGGGACTCACTTAAGCAAGAAATAATATAAAACACACACATTTTATTTAAACTTTATTGAAATCAACTCTTATAGTAGTTTTTATTATCTATATCACTATCAGTCTCAGATACTTTTATAACCTTTGGAAGCACTTATTAATTGCTATTAAACTTATTGAAAAAATCATATTTGACCACCATTGTCTACATTTGAATGTGCGATGTATCAAAGCATAAAGTCCATAATTGATGTTAACTAATTTATTGCACATTTGATACAACCTGCTTATTTCGATGACAGAATGCGAAAGAAGGAGTGTTTTGCTCCGTGGTCACGAGCTACGAGTAGTCAAGAGGGGATGACATGACACGCAGGTCAATTACTAATTATTATAAACTTATGATACATTACATCCTTTCCTACTTGTAAGTGAAAATATAACAGAATTCAAATCTCACAATTTTTATCACAAGTACTATTCTAGTAATCCTTATTCCTATTACTCTATTCTATAAACTACTATTTACAATTCAAATATACACTAAGGTTGAAAACGATCAGGTGGTTCAACTATTCGCTTAGGTCTAGATTGCAAAATTTGATTTTCATTTTTCTGTTGAGGAGAACCAACTGAAAATGTGGAAAACTCTTGAATATTTGCAGATGTATAATCTATTGGATACACAATATCTGGCAAAGCTTTTCTTAATTGATTAGCATGACGTTTCGAACGCTTTTTAATACCATTGACATTTACAAGAAATATGACTCTACCTATCTTTTTACGTATAATACTCTTCACCCAACTAACTTTCCCAAGAATTCTATAGTCCTTTGCTAAAACTGTGTCACCGATTGCATATTCTACTCTATTATACCCACGATAATTTTCTCTTTGTTTCTGTTGAGCTTTCAAGACTCTATCTTCCACCTTTTTTGGTGGTGAATAGAGAATAGCATTGAATCTAGTTCTTAAATTTCTACTAAACATTAAATCGGCTGGGCTCACGCCAGTGGTGCAATGTGCAGTAGTGCGGTAATCTATCAAGAACCTACAGATAATCGTATTACAGTCTGAAAGAGCGTTCTCAGATAAAGCTTTTTTCAGGGCATTTTTGACAGTTTTGACTGAGTTTTCAGCTGCCCCATTGGATGCTGTGTGATATGGAGGTATCAATATATGCTCTACGTTATTTTTCGATAAAAATGTTTCATAATCAGCTGACCTAAAATAGGTAGCGTTATCTGAGACAAGAGTTTTTGGAATTCCGAACCTTGCAAAAGTCTGTCTGAGAAGTTGAATGGTCACATTTGTGTTGATTGAGGATGTTTGAAATACCTCAAGCCATTTAGAATGTGAATCTAGGATAACAAAATAGTATTTCCCTAATAGTGGATCTAAGTAATCAACATGAATTCTCTCCCATACCTCTTTCGGCCAAGACCAATTTGTCAGAGGAACTTTTGCAAGATTTTTCGAAAATTTGTTACAGTATTACAGTTTTTTGCGAAATTTTCAATACCTTCGTCTAATTTTAGCCACCAAAATGACTTCTACCAATACTTTTCATTTTGACAAGACCCAGATGGCTCAAATGAAATTATTGGAGAAAATAATTACGTAATCTTGAAGAAATTATAACCCTATGATTCCAAAATATGCAACCATCTGCGAGTGCGAGTTCAAAAATTCTAGAAAAGTATGGTTTGATTTCACAATCTTTAGTGTATTCTGGCGATGTTCAATATATTCTTCAATACGACATAAAATTTCGTCCTTGTGAGTTTCTACTTTTACATTTTCTAAATTCATATTAACTTCTTCGCTCTTTGACAATAATTTACAAGAGGGATAATCGACATCCTCAGTGAATTTAGAAACTGATAAATTTTCATCTGGTAGTCTCGATAATACATCCGCCATATTTTCTTTTGATTTGACATATTCCATTTCATACTGATAATTAGAGAGTATTACAGCCCAAAGTCTCAAACGGTTTGCTGAGAACTGTGGAATAGGTCTTTTCTGATCAAAAATAGCTATAAGAGGCTTATTATCGCAAACTAGTTTGAATTTCTTTAAATAAAGGTACTGATGCGCATGTTTTGGATCATCTGCGTCTTAACGTGTGACGTGAAGATCTGGTAGCTCTGTGTGGAGGCCATCTTGTTTTCAGCTACATTTACAGCTTCCACAAATGTCGAATCCTTCTTTCTTCCAGAATTCGATCCAAAATTGGCCCTTTGCCGAAACAACATACGAATTTATCACGAAGGCACATATCAAGTTCAGCTCCGAATTCGCAAGAAACAGCCAAGCTTCTCAGTCTCGCCGCCCATTCCTTGATATTTTCGTGTGATTCTTTCATTGCAGCGTG
This sequence comes from Cryptolaemus montrouzieri, assembly GCA_013387265.2. Taxonomy (NCBI): domain Eukaryota; kingdom Metazoa; phylum Arthropoda; class Insecta; order Coleoptera; family Coccinellidae; genus Cryptolaemus; species Cryptolaemus montrouzieri. The sequence continues at coordinate 99,054,555 of JABFTP020000185.1, read as the reverse complement.
AAATTTATATCGTTCAGCCAATACAGATTTATCCATCTTTTCTCAACATTTGAGATATCATTGGCGTTAAAATAATTTAATAATCTTGCCTTATAGATCTTCCAATCGGTAATGTTGAAGATGAATTCCCCCAGCTGGCCGTTCAACGCTCCCTACCATTACAAAGGATAATCTTCTTCAGCTCAAACTTAAACTTCCTCATGTCACATTTCTTATTGACAATGCCAAAGCATTAAACAGTCTAGGCCCCAAGAAAGAAAAATTTAACTGGCCAATGGATTTATCTGCACGAGGTGTCACATAAAATTTATGTTCCCGTCTGGTATTATAGGTATGATGAAACTCCTCCAGTAAGTATGCATTCCGATACAAATGTATTATACATGAGAATGCAAACATTTGACGAATATCCAAGATCCGAGCTTCATCATACAGACGTGAAGTAGGGTATGTATTTTCCTTATTGAAGATGATTTTTAAAAACTTTTTTTGTAGAACCTCGATACAAGCTATATGCTCAGCCCTTGCAGCTCCCCAGTTCAGAATACCATAGCATAATCTAGAGTGTACAAGTCCGTAGTAAATCTTTATCAAAGCTTTTTGATCCAGAACATTTTTGAGGTATTTGAATCTGTACAGCACACCACGAAGAGTTGCAACTACGGTACGAATATGATGGTCCCAACGTATATGGCTATCAAAAACAATTCCCAAACACTTATAAGTGACAGCTTGGCCTACTTTCCTCTTTTCAGAAACATCTAAAAATCTAAAAGATGGCATATTGCGGTTGTAGCATGAAAAAGTAAGAATTGATTGTAAGCAGCTTTGCATTCATGCATCTTTCTATAACTCTCATATCCTCTTCCGCCTTTTCCTTTGTTTCATCCCAACTATCACCCTCAACTATTAAAGTGGAATCGTCTGCAAAACGGACTATAGTCCCATTCAGATTCAGCTGAAGCAAGCTATTAATATATATCAAAAAAAGTACTGGGCCTAGCACGCTGCCCTGTTGCACACCAAATTCATTCATTTTTTCATCACTCATTTCTCCTTTCAAACTAACAATCTGCTTTCTCTCATTCAAGTAACTCTCAAAAAGGCGCAGAACATTCCCCCTTATTCCAATATCATCCAAGGCTTCCAATAATTTTTTATGGTAGATGGTGTCAAAGGCCTTAGCGAGATCCAAAAAAACACATAATCTTTCTACTGTTATCCAGACCCTTATATATTTTTGAAGTTATACTTGAAAGTGCATCTTGTGTGGATTTATTTTCTCGAAAGCCATACTGATTTGAAGAGATGATGTTAAATTTGTCCAGAAATTCACCTAATCGTTTTTTTATAACCTTCTCAAAAATTTTTGCCAAATAAGACATAACCGAGATTGGTCTATAGTTAGAAAATTCAGTTCGCACTCCTCCTTTATATAACGGTCGTACAACAGCGAGCTTGAACTGAGGCGGGCATTCAGCGGTTTCTATCATTTTATTGATAACATGACATAATATGGACTCTGCCAAAAGGTTTTTTATAAGATTGCCAAACTTTACTAAATAAATGGTGGCAAATTGAAATCTTATGTTAATTTTGAAAACTGATGTATCATCGAAAGGTAAGACATGATTTTCCTCCGGGTTCTTCCTCTCTATTATCTTGAATCAAATAAAAACTCACACTTCAGGGGCAAAGAGAGGAGGCTTATAGTGTTTAGAATAGTTGATCAATATTCGTAGTTTATCGATTATAAGTGTGAACGAGATATTTCCGAGGTGTTTATCTGCAGTTGTGGGAACAATACCCAAAAATACATGCGATATGCTGAAGATTTTTAAATTATGGGAAACTTCTTTAAGCTAAAGGGTACCGTTCCAAACTAGCATTCCCATCTGATAAACCAAATAAGAACAAGACAACAAAAAATCTCTGTATTATGTACTTGTTGAATCAATTGAGAAGAATTTACAAAATCAATTTACTCGGCGTCCAATTTTACACCAACATTTTTCTGTATGTACCATCTGAAGTGAACAGTTATTTGCATAAAAACAAGTCACTTTATCGAGTTTATCGGTAAAGATTCTGCATATGCAAATTATGTATCTTTCATGAATAGCAATGAATAATGACATAAATCCATTATTACATCACGCCAGGAATGTCATCCATGTACGGATTCTTTGTAATAGTTTAGTAATTTCAGTATCTAGGCGATTCCGTATCTAATTATACTTAATTGATCTATCGAACTTAAAATGTCGAATTGGAGATCTGTTCTGTTTTCTTCTATTTCGAATATTGATTTTCTAGAAATTGGTACAATTTTCTTTTGGTATTTGAGAATCAATATGTATAAGGTAGCCCGCACACAATGCATGGATAATTGTCTTCTCTTCCTTAAATTTTGGTGTGAGGTAATCCTTAGTCAACTTATCTCAAATCGTCATACTTGGATTCTTCCATAAAACGACCAGAATATTGTAAATTGAGATATTGGTAAACAGGTGCGGCTTGGTGAGAATGCAATTGTTATTCAAGTACTAAAGGATCAATTTTGGAAATTGGTGGATTTCTCGATACACATGAGGATTTATATGCCTCCAAAATTTTTAGTTATGGCGGTTAATCTCTCCAAGAGGAGAAAAAGTGCATTTGTCAAAGAAGGAAACGTTCTACAAGAAGTGCGGTTTATTATTGATATGGTCGGTCATCATTTTGCCAAACTCTCGTCCTCGATCCAAATCACCATCATTTAATTCATGAATTTATTCAATTCTAACCTTACCTAACCTAACAAAAAAAAGTAATATTTTTTTTGAGGAATTTCACTGAATAATTGTGATTCGTAAAACGTTTCACTACACCGTAGCTTCTTCAGACGAATGAATGTACAGAAATTATGACAACTATATATGATGAAAATCAGAATATAAATACAAATGTTATTGAGTAATTAAAAGCTTATTGAGTTGTTTCTTCTTAAGTGGTTATTGATGACAGGTATATCCAATAAAATTAAGGAATAGATTGCTGCCTGAAGATATTCAATAGAGGTGAAGGGCTTAAATCGACTTGTTCATTAATGAGTCTACATGAATGTTTGTTTTTGTTGATTTCCAAAGCTTCCCAAAGATCTATTTTCCAAAATTTATTATTTGTATGCAAAATTTCAAACTGTGGGTCGAAAGGGTGATTATTTTCCAGGAAATGATTCGCGTAATTTGAATCTGATTTTTTTATTTGAAAAACTGCGTTTATGTTCGATATTTTAATATTGAAACTTCTGTGTTCTTCTAATGTAGAAATTATCACAGTCATTGCAATTCAATCTATCTATAAACACCTGATTTATTATTTTTATCTGATTTGGTTTTATTGTTTTTTATATAACGTATTTCACGAAAGTCTTGGGAAAAAGTTTTTTCTGCATAGTTCCCGCAATTCGTGGAAGATCTAGTTGCCGTGATCAACAGATGTCATTTATGATTTATATTGAGTATTCCCTCTGTCGAAACTCTGAATAAGTTCGCTAAAATGGCTTACAAATTAAAACTTCGAAGAAATATTTACAATTTAGTTGGGCGAGTTCCTAAGCGTGAAATGATCAACATTTTTCGTGGTCAGAATATTTCTAAGACAACCATTTATCGGGTAATAAGTAATGTGAGCAAGGAATACCATGCTTGAATTTGCCAAAAAGTGGTCGACCGAAGGCTCTGGATGAAATCCGTAGAAACAGGCTCTTGGAATGAGCAAGAGACACAGTAGGAACATCATTACGAAAATTATCCAGAAGATTTCGTACTTCTCATGATACAATAAAGCGAGAATTACTGAATGCGGGATGTAAATATTGTAAAAGGCGTAAGTGTCAAAAATACACCCAGAATCAATTGTATAATATCACCAGATGTTGCCGCAAATGACAGAACCATACGTTTGGATGATGAAAAATATTTTACATTATCCCATTCTGAAATCAACTTTAATGCTGGTTTCTATACAAATAACATAAAAGACTGTCCAAACGAAGTAAAATTCAAAACAAAGAAAAAATTTGAAGACAAGGTTTTGGTTTGGTGTGCTATTTCTGAAGCTGGGGTTTCAAGACCATATGTAGGGCATGTGAGAGGCGAAGCTGTTGATGCAAACCTATATACTAGAAGATGTCTCCCAAAATTGTTAGATTTCATCAATACCTATCACGTTGATGACGAAATAATGTTTTGGCCAGACTTGGCGTCTTCCCATTATGCGCGAGTTACGAGAGATTGGTTAGAGGCTAATAACATCCCATTTGTACCTCGCGGAGATAACCCCCCAAACGTCCCACAAGCAAGACCAATCGAAGATTTTTGGGACAAGGAAAGTCTATGACAATGGATGGGAAGCCCAAAACGAAGAAGGTTTGAGACAGAGAATCTTTCAGAAGATACGAGAAATCGATGTGGATGTCGTCTAAAGACTGCTGGGAGGTGTTCGGAGAAAATTGCGCGCCATTGAGCAAAACGGGCCCCTATCGATCCTTTAAATACGATTTTATAGAGTTTAGATATGAGGTGAAATCCTAATGATATAATCAATTCAACAAAGTTTTTTTCAGTAATTAATTTATCTATTCGAATTTTTCCCAAGACTTTTGTGACATACGTTATTTGCCTAAGCTATTATTAGTTTGGAAAGCTATGTTGAAATTATTTCTACTCAAGAATGTCTTCAGTTTTTCTTTTGTAATGCCAACGTAGGTTAAGGTGTTGAATTTTTGTTTCAATTTATCGACAGGGTAAACTTCATTCAATGCGATTCTGCTTTGTTTTTATTCAAAATATTGTTTATTATTTTAGGATTATAACCATTATTTTAGCTATTCGTTTAATTAAATTTACTTCTTGCTTGAAATTTTCTGGTGATAACGGAATGTTAATTTATCTATGAATAAAACTGTTGAATGTTGACATTTTATGTTGATACGGATGACACGACGAGTTATTTACATACATACCTCGTCGTGTTATGTATTATAATACATAACTCGTCGTGTCATCCGTATCCACATAAAATTAAAGCATTCAACAGTTTTATTCATAGATTAATTCACATTTCGTTATTGCCAGAAAATGTCAACAAAGAATTAAATTTAATTAAACAAATAGCTAAAAATAATGGTTATGATCCTAAAATAATAAGCAATATTTTGAAAAAACAGAGTAGAATCGCATTAAATGAAGTTTACCCTGTCGATAAATTGAAACGAAACTAACCTTAACCTGAGTTGGCATTACAAGTGAAAAACTGAAATCATTCTTGAGTAGAAATAATTTCAACATAGCTTTCCTAACTAATAATAGCTTAGGCAAATATATAAAAATCAATACCAAATTAGATAAAAATAATAAATCAGGTGTTTATAGATTGAATTGCAATGACTGTGATAATGTCTACATTGGTAGAACACATAGAAATTTCAATATTAGAATATCGGAACATAAACGCAGTATTTCAAATAAAAAATCAGATTCAAATTACGCGAATCATCTCCTAAAAAATAATCACTCTTTCGACCCAGAGTTTGAAATTTTGCATACAGATAATAAATTTTGGAAACTAGATCTTTAGGAAGCTTTGGAAATCAAAAAACACAAACACTCAGGTAGTTTCATTAATGAACAAGTCGATTTAAGCCCTTCACCTCTATTGAATCTCTTCAGGTAGCAATCTATTCCTTAATTTTATTGTATATACCCGTCATCAATAACCACTTAAGAAGAAGCAACCAAATAAGCTTTTAGTCACGTAAGAACATTTGTATTTATATTCTCAATTGTATGTATATATAGTTGTCATAATTTCTGCACATTCATTCGTCTGAAGAAGCTACGGTGTAGTGAAACGCATTACGAATCACAATTATTCAGTAAAATTCCTCAAAAAATATTAGTTGTTTTTGTTATTTTTAATGGAATTCTACCAAGTAAAAGCCTCCCAAATTCAAATTCTCTGAGAGGTTATCATTTTGTATCGATGCTTTTTTGCACTCCATTGTTCTGTAGAGGCTGCGTTCAAAGGTGCTTCAGTAGCGAACAGTTGTCCCAACGAGGAAATTCTTAAATAACGTTAATGGATCGCCGTTGTTGCTCGAGGTTGTCCTTGCCCAATTCTCCTTTCATGTCAACCAGTCTCCTTGTACCTGCGTATAATTCAGGAGATAGTTGAATGGGACACCCCAAGCCTATGTTCTACTCTTGTATAAGTCCGACATAGGCCATCTAACACCGCTCATCTGCACATTCTGCAGGGAACAAATTTCATGATTCTCGTTGCATTATTACCGAAAATTAAAATTGTCAAGAGGAACAAACGTTATTCGCATAAAAATTTGCAACTACTGTTATCCATATGTGGAGGTTTCTTGAAAAATCTCAATTTATTTATTTCATTTTGTTTCCCATGAGAGGAACATGTGGTCAAGAAAAGTCATCTAATTTTATTGAAAACATGTGCTAATGATTAGTTGTCTACCAAAAAAGAAATTTGAAATATTGAAATTGTGCGTTAATTTCTCTGCGCAGTGTAATTGAATCCTCAAAAAATCAACTGTTTAAACGCAAGAAAGAATCAAACGACGTGGTGGTGGATGCTTCAAAGTGATGTAATTCGTCCGGAAATATGGTTCAGTTAATATGGCCGATTGAAATATTTTATACATTATGCCTATTTAAATACTTTTCAGTATATACCGACAAAAACTGTTTTAAGTTTTTGACACCATGGTTCTCTCTATTTTTTTTACTCCTTTAGTTTAAGAAACTCTGAATTGAATGTTCGTACTCAATACCTCAATATAAAATACTAAAGCTGCATATGATGTATAGAAATTTCAAAGCTATTCCAAGTATGTAATCATCACATAATTATACCGAACTGTACTTTAAAATGGGCGCTGCTTATATAATTTGCAACTTCATCCAATTCAATTGCGAATTTCAAATTCCATTGAAAGAAGATGAATGATTTACGCCATTTATGAAGTACACGCCGAAGCGAGTTATGCGGAGCTGTCATTCGGCCATTCCGAAACTTGTTCTGGAGTTATTGATGATGCGAGTTTTACAAACTGAGACTCCGGCACACTTGTAGAAGAACCATGTCTGAATTATTCTTTTTATTTTCAATACGGGCAAAAAGTACCTGCTCTTGACCGATTTATATTTTTCTACGGATGAATACAGGATGTCCCAAACTGATTTAGCCAGATTCTAGTTCATAAACACTGTATGATTTAGCTGGCTCAAAAACAAGATTATTCATATATGAATATACTTTAAAATGTATATTTTTATGTAGTTCTTTAGGATCCGCCATGGTGAATTGAGTAAATTAAGGCAATTCTCGTAAAGAGAGAAAAAAATTATAATGTTTGAGTTTTTTAGTTCTTATCAGATTATCTACTTCAATAACACTGACAAGATTATCGTAATACAAAGCAGATTTTTATTTCTTAAATTGAAATACTCTTTAAGTGATATCAAAAAAATTCCTAGAGCCCTAACACGTACCGCTTTTTAATAGCTCAATAAGATTCTTTTACATTTGCAGGTAGTAAATGAAATGAGGGGACGGTTAGCTGGAATGAATTTTATACCTGAACTGCGTTGTTTACAATAGTATACATAGAAATAAGATTATAAATCAGTCTTCTGATTAGTTTTGAAGTGAGAGGTTTTCTAGGAGTAGAGAAGAAAGTGTTTTAATACGGAAATGTGAGGACAAACGCGACGCAGTTGTAAAATCTCTCCTGAAAATTTTTGTTATATTTGTGGAGAATTTATGGTAAAATCACAAACGAGGCCATTTTCTGAAAATGTTAACTAAGCCTACCCCATATTTTGGTGTTTCGGAGATCAAGACAAGCAGTGGGCTCACCATGTGTGTTGTGTTTGTTGTAGCTTATTATTGGCGCAGTAGATGAATGGGGAGAGTAATTGCATGCCTTTTGCAGTCCCTATGATTTGGCGAGAACCCACTAATCTTGTTGACGATTGCTATTTTTCTTGTCAAAGACGAAATGGTGTTCCAGAAAGGCAAAGTACAAGATGGACTATCCAAATTTGCGGTCTGCCATGCGAACTGTTCCTCATAATGCAGATTTACCAACAATGCATCATCAGACAGCTCCGAAGAACAGTTCACTGACCCCACTACTACTCTAGGTTCCAGTTCTGACGAGCCACATTTACTTCTTCAAAGCGAGTCGAATGATTTCGTACGTGATTTGGGATTATCGAAGCAACAGGTAGAACTAAGACACTGAAAAATGTTATTGTGCAATGATGGTGAATCTATTGCTTTTTCATCTGATAAAAAACATACCTTGAAATAAAGCAAAGGACGCTTACAACAGAGGATGAAGAGGTCTCTCTCCTTGTAGTTAGGCTGGTCTCGAGAATCACCTAGACAGTTCACATCAACTATTTGACGGCCGCCATTGGTGGAGGCTGCTATGTATGTAAGATTCTCTCCAACCTGGTTCATGAGATTTCACTGATGGCCTATTACGCATTGGTCGAGTCGAGACATCGGCATGAAATCATTTTCGGGGGCAACTCTACTTACGTGGAGAGAATCTCAGTTCTGCAGAAGAGGTGTCAGAAATACTCTTACACTGGAGAATCTGAACAATTGCAGGAAAACTTCATCTGTAGAAATATACTTACATTGCCGAGTCTTTATATGATTGGATGTGCCATATTCGTAAGACGAAATAGGAACCTTGTAGAAAGTAAATACAATCGTATACATGATACCAGGCATAGAGCTTAACTAACTACACTCGGAGGCAAAATTAGCGGAACACTCGAAAATTTAACCAAATTCGAAGTTCGATATTTTTCCTAATTCTCAACCGATTTAGATGATTTGTTCGGCAAGTTATAGATCAACTCTTCTGCTTTGTAGAAATTATAAGAGAAAACAAAAAAATTTGAAAAAAATTTTATACGGGGGCAAAACTAAAAGTGTTTTTTTTTGTCAAAAATTCGTAACACCCTGTGAAATTTCGTGGTCCGAGATGAAACGTACAATATCATGGTCTGTCAAGACACATCTTCCTACAGTAACGCCCTTCTTGTTTCATGCGTTTATCTCTATTTTTGCAAAATATATTTAATTTCAAGTGGAAAATCACCATTTTGGAGAAATTCCATTGAATCAAGAAATTGTCATTAAAATTCGTCTATCAATTTGGAATTTTCTTATTATCACTCAGGCGTGTCGAAATTGTCGTTTGCGATTTTTATGTTCGAATTGCATTAGTTATTCATGACAATTTGGTTAATTTGGTGAAAATTAGGAATTCATAGGAGATAACAGTCGGTAGGTATTAAAATACACAACCGAATTCTGGGACCATTGATAAAACTTTTCATTTACACATGTGCACACCTTTTTTATCAAATATGAAATACAACACACGTTTTTTTGTATATGACCACATTTGCACTTGTTTAAAGAATGAGAGTTTTCCATTCTTTGATTTGATACAAATTCGATCGGTTGCGGTGTTTTGTGATTCTTTTACTGTTTACGATTCAAAACGGTATTTTTCATTCAGAATGAGAGATTTACCACCAACCTCAGTAGCAAGGGCAGTTACATTGATCGAGGAAGGGCGCACCTACCGCTCAGTCGGTACCATGTTGGGTGTCTCGACGTCGGTTATCCATCGAATCTACCGACGTTACAGGGAAACTGGATTGTACGTGAGGAGGCGAGGACAAGGAAGAAATCGTGCAACCCGCGCTATACATGACCGTTTCATTGTCAATCAAACCATAAGAAATCCTCGTCTTACTGCTGTTCAGGCACGTAACCTTTTACAAGCAGTGGATAACATTAACGTCAGTGTGAGGACAGTCAGAAGACGATTAAATGAAGTTGGTCTAAGATCATACGCGCAAGCAAGAGCACCAAGACTCGATAGAGCCATCGGGTAGCAAGATTGGCGTTTGCTAGGGAGCATGTAGCATGGACAATCAATCAGTGGAGACGAGTTTTATTTAGTGATGAGAGCCGATATTGTGTGAATTTCGTGGATGGTAGAGATAGAATATGAAGGCATCGAGGGGAAAGGTACAATCAAGCGAACTTCGCAGGAACTGAGCAATACGGTGGAGGGTCAGTTATGATATGGGGTGGCATATGCTTGGGAGTACGAACAGAACTGGAGATTATTGGCAATGGATCACTTAATGCCCATCGGTATACAACAGAAATCTTGGAGCCCCATGTTGTGCCTTTTGCTCCTTACATAGAGGAAATTTCCTTTTTATACACGATAACGCGCGCCCTCATACTGCGCGCATAGTGATAGAATATCTCAATGAAGTTGGGATCACACGAATGGACTGGCCGTCGCGGTCACCGGATTTAAACCCGATCGAACACGTTTGGGACATTCTTGGAAGAAGGGTTCGACAACGGAATCCAGGCAACGTTGAAGAGCTGACATTGGCTTTGGTGGAAGAGTGGGAGAACATACCTCAACAGATGATAGACAACATCATTGGGAGTATGCGAAATCGTATGCGCGCTGTAATAAGAGCTCGGGGGGGTCATACTCGCTACTAAAATCAAATGTTTTTTTTTGTGGGTCATCATGAACATTTTTCTCAACATGTTCATTTCATTTCACGAGTGTATCGCCAGGATACACAGGATTATTTTAGAGTGTCACACAAAAAAAATTCAAAAATAAATATGCAAAATCAACGATTTTTCCAGTGTACTTCGAGTTCTCCCGGAGCGTGAAATTGGCAAGTGAATTTCAAAAATTTTCATTTCGTTAGATTTCCGCTTCTCTAATTTTGATTTTATTTTTTGGCTAACCTCCGATGTTATGCACCTACGCAAGATTAAAAATAAATTCTTGAAATTTGTGACTTTTCGCTTCAAATTGGATATCCTTTGTAAAAATAGAGATGAATGCATAAAACAAGAAGGGCGTTACTGTAGGAAGATGTGTCTTGACAGACCATGATATTGTACGTTTCAACTCGGACCACGAAATTCCACAGGGTGTTACGAATTTTTGACAAAAAAAAACACTTTTAGTTTTGCCCCCGTATGAAATTTTTTTCAAATTTTTTTTGTTTTCTCTTATAATTTCTACAAAGCAGAAGAGTTGATCTATAACTTGCCGAAAGAACCATCTAAATCGGTTGAGAATTAGGAAAAATATCGGACTTCGAATTTGGTCAAATTTTCGAGTGTTCCGCTAATTTTGCCTCCGAGTGTAGTTTCAAATACAATTTTACTTACCTCTAAAATAATGTGCACTATTAAGCTATTAGAGTATTCATTAAATTTCCGAGAAACACGAATTATGTTCTTATTACAATTTTTGAAAAACACTGAAAGACTTTCTGTTGAAGGTGGCTTACTAAAAGGCGCCTTCATAGAGGTTTTATTAAACTAATGAAATCCTATCTTTCCATCTATGTAGTTACAGATATAATTCTATGTATTGGGCTCCTGTTACACCACATTGAAATATGAAACCTAGATTTCAACGAATTTGAAGTGTCAATGTTCTTTTATTTATTTCATGGAAGGACCTTACTTCTAAGAAGATTCCTTGATGGCAAAACAATAACTGCACTTTCTACAAACCGTAATACCTTTAATTTCTGTTGGCTGAAAGACAACAAATGTGACGATAGCAAAATGGATCGGGGACGTTCTATGACAAATTGAAAGTCATTTTCGGATTCAGAACACCCAAAAGCATAGGGGATCGTCGGGTAGCCCCGGCCGGCGGGAACCCCCGGCGAAAGCTAGTTCCAGAAAATCCCGCAGACATACATTAACAGGCGCCACGTCAAAATAACGACAGCAACATATTATAGCCATACGTGCAACTCTATGAGCCATGTCAGTTCAGTGAACAACGCGTGACAGTCGATCATATACTAATATCGGTTCTTTTGTCTGTGCCGCACACTTCTCAAATTCAGTTTTTTCTGTACAATGTAAGTATCTTACCATAACATTTTACTAATTCAGAAAGGTTGTCATTATAGTTCAAAAGTATGTTAAATATTTGAAGCTGTTCATACTGATATTGGCGATAGACATGACATCATAGGATCGAATCGGTCGGGTAGAATCGGACAGTTGTTTATCGGGTAGCCACGGCCATTTCATGAATGGTGAATTTTTGGATTTTAAGAATGAAATAGTGAAATTATGAATCCTATTTGCTCTGTCATGTCAAGTGGTCTGCTTATCTTTATGTTTAAGTCGCTTTTGTACTGCAATAGGGAAGAAATAAGTGAAAATCTGATGTTTTCTTCACAGAAAATGCCAAAATTCAAAGAGAGAAAAACAACAAGAGAAAATTGGGATGAAAATACTATGAAAAGAGCGATCCGGAGTGTTCAGGAGAAAAATCTATCTATAAGAAGAGCTGCTGAACGGTATGGTGTTCCAAGAAGTACGCTCCAGGATAAAATAAAAACTATAGGTAATGGAGAAGAAACAAAGTTCAAGCCGAAATTGGGGAGGTTAGACCACACATTTTCCAACGATCAAGCTCTGCAACTTGCATGAACATGTTATCGATCTAGATAATCGGCTGATGCCACTTAGGAAAGCGGAAAGAGCAACTGAAAATTCCTCATATATTCAACAAGGGAAAAATGGCCGGAAAAGATTTTTACTACAGCTTTTCGAAAAGATTCCAAGATATTGCTCTCAGAGCTCCAGAGTCAACCAGTATCGCGAGAGCCGTTGGGTTCAATAAACCTCAAGTAGACCGTTTTTATGATCAGCTGTTCCAGCTTCAGGAAAAATATAGTTTTCTAGCTTCGAAAATTTACAATGCTGATGAAACGGGAGTTATTTCTAATAAGGGAAAAAGCAAGTAGGCAAGTTGACATCTGGTGAGAGGGGACGAAACATCACCTTGATGTTTGCTATGAGTGTGACTGGTCACTTTGTACCTCCTCTTTTCATCTTCCCGAGAAAACGGATGGATGAAGATGGTCGATCGATGATTGGAGCTCCACCGGAAAGCATAGCTATTCCAAATGGAAGTGGATGGATGAATGGTGAGATATTCCTGAATATTCAAACAGTATGCACAGCCTTCGAGAAAACACCCTGTTCTTCTGATTCTCGATGGACATGGGAGCCATAACGAATTGGCAGTGATAGAGTTTGCTCATGCAAATCACATCTATATGCTCAGTACACCACCACACACAACTGCAACCGTTAGACCGGGTATTTTTCAATCCGTTCAAGTCTGTATTCAGTTCATCAAGTGCCATGTGGATAAGACAGAACCCAGGAGCGAGAATTTCAGAATATGACATCGCTTCCCTTGTCAATTCGGCTTTCACTAAGGCAGCTAGACTAGAAATAGAACATAATGGGTTCAAATGCACCGAAATTTATTCATGCAATAGGGGGATTTTTACTGATTTGGATTTTTTGGCATCGTCAATCACCAATAACGAACCGGAACAAGTTTTGGCTGAGACTTCTGAGCAGCCATCAACCAGCATAAGATCAAAATCATCCACAAGTTTCAATCCGCAGTTATCCAACGCCCATCAACTATTTCTACCCAGCAACTATCCACCAGTTGCGCCCAGCAGTCGACCACTACTCAGGCATCACAACCATCAATAAGTGGCAGCACGCAGCCAACTACTGCGAAAAATAGTGCAGAGCCAGTTGCATCTCCTAGTTTGAATGCATTGCCTCAAAAATTGCCCCCTCTCCCTAAAGCCTCAAGGAAGCGTCTTGCAGCCTGTTCTCGAAAAACCCAAAAAAGTGAGATTCTGACATCCCCTCCATTTAAAGATGCACTGGTAGCAAACAAGGCTGTAGCCAATAAATCCAAGGCTGCAACTGATAGAACTAAAGCAGCACTCAGTCAAATGAGATCGAGAAAGAATATCGCGAGTTTAACTATGGAAGAAACAAATCATGATACAGAATGCATCATTTGTGGGGAAACCGATGAAGACTGATTTCAGTGTCACAAGTGCAACAAATGGTCTCATGAAGAATGTGTGGACATTGATCCATCGTCATCTTTCTACTATTCTAATGTTTGCAAATCGACATGTCATATTTTTTTGTGTCCGGGGCTACCCCCAGAAATGATTGTGACAAATATTTGACAGTGCCTTCTAAACTTCATTACAGTTATAAAAATAAGAAATTTATTAGTATTGAGGGGGAATATGTTTTGTTCATTATAGATATTGAAAATAGATCTTTTTTTCTTAGAGTTTTGTTGTAATCCTGAGTTTTACTTATGTGGCCGAGGTAACCCGACTCTTCCCTACGCAAAAACATAGCTCTCAATTTTTTGCAGACGTGTGTTATCAATCGAAAGGATTAGAATCCAAAAAAATACATACAAAATATGCAGGTTGTCATTTGAAATTTTAGTGTCAGAGTCCAATTTTTTTGATTGGCTTGTTCACAAAAAAATTGCATTTTAGAGCAACTAATAGGTAAACAATCCAGTTTTTGTTCCAACAAAATATCACCAAATATTGATGAGCAAGAGCCTGGCTAAATCGATTCGAGACATACGGTATATTGAGACATCCTACATAAAAACAATAGCATGAAGAAGCAACCTCATTAGATTCTCAAAATTTTTTTCCTTGATGCTCTTCTTCTAATTATTCAAAAAAAGAAGTTATCAGCTACCTCATAAAATCGTGGACATCCAGTATATGATCACGATGATGTAAATAGAGGAGCGCTGTCAAATTTAATAATCTCGAACATCAGTTAAGTCTAATGGTTTTCAATTGAATTTCTTACACTTATACTCATTAGCGTTATCTACAAAAACATGTGTGAAAAACCTTGTAACGACAATTATTATTTCTTCCACATGGAATGTCAATAAATTCTTTATTAATTAATTATACGCAAGAACATACAAGGAAATGGAACATTTAAGACCATTTATGCATTTATAATCGAAGAACCAGTGAGCGTGGATTATTCAACATAACCAATTTATGGCCTGGGGCAAAACAACTTATCTGGCTCATGGCAATCAATTATTTAATTTGGGTTCTGTTGTTACTGAGCGAAACAAAATCCGTGCTTCTTCTTTCTCGCATACGGAAGAGATTCGATTTCTCAGAATCGATGGAAATTTCAAAAGCACCTAGAGTTGAAAAGGATAAGCCCAACAACGACAAAGTAGATCTGATGATGTACGAGGATTACGCTGTATATTTTGAGAAAAGCGTGAGGCGTATGATACAAATTGGTTTATTTATGTTCAAAGTAATCCACGCCTCAATGCATTTCTGTAACCGAAGCTTCCAGCACTGAAAGCCAGTAATTTTTGGGAATGGTTTCAAACATGTGATGAATTACCTCATCGATCCCCTTCTCCGTCGTAAAATCAGGTGAGTAGAACGAATGTGAATTAACTCTCATCCATCATGTTCACATTAAAGTCAACAGTTTAATGTCTTGAGTGGCGATGCATTGTGATGATCTTTGCTTTTATGCAATGGTTGGGGTTGGGTCATCTTCTAGAATCTACACATTGTTCTCTTGGCTGGTGGGAACATCGAAAAATGGAATGTATGTTTTATCACCTGTTGCGGTTTTAGACAGAATACGATGATCATCATTATTGCATAATTCTAACGTATCTCGCGACGTTTTTACTCGCTCTGCTTTTTGGAAGCTTCAGCGTATGGGACACCATACGACTTATAATTTTTTTCATATATAAATGCTCATGGAAATTCAATTGACTGTTGCGGATCCAACATTAATGGTTGCATCATTCCCTCGATAGGTGCATCTTGGATCTTCTTTGATTATACGTCGCACTGGCTCATTATTGTTAATGACTGACGAACAGGGCCTCATCACTCATCACTCATCACTATACCATCCATCACAGTTACCCGTGATGGATTTTCGTCACCAAATGCGCGCTGCAACCGTTCAAGACTTTGTTCCCCTTTCAAACCAAGTTTGTAATCGTAGTAGATCATCGCGCGCACATGGACAATTCAATGTTTTGCTAATAAATATTCTTTATCATGATCAATCTATCAGAGTAACCACTCAACTGAAGTCAAACCTTAACTTGTGAAGGATGAGGGTTGCAATGTTGCCAGCTCTCACTCCTGCAGTTTCGTGGTACCTCAAAATATACAGCGTAACCCTGGTAATAAAGATGAAATGATAAACTTTGGTAAAGAACTCTTGATCACAATTTGTTGTTGAAGGCTGCAAATATAATGAAGACTTTTATTCAGGGAACAATATTCAACCCTAAAGAAGCTAGTTTTCCGATCCACCCTTCATAATCATCGTCAGCCAGAGCCACACAGTAGTGGTACAGTACCAGACGGTATCACTCACAACGACAAATATATCAACAGAGTATGTCACTGAATTCTGACTTGGAGAAGAAGATATCAGAGTGGGTTCGGTTGAATTTGGTCATTTTTAACACGAACAAGACGCAATCAACAACGTTCTTCAGAAAAGTCACTGCTGGAGAACCTCCCTCAATCATGCAAGGTTATCGAATTTCCTGAGAAACAAACATGCATCTACACGGCTTTACAGTCTACACCAGAGTTTGCTGGCATAACCATGTGTTAGCTATTGCCAAATCTGCTTCTGAGTTTTCTTTTCAGGCCTAAGCAATACCCAATCCGTCACCGCTGATGTTTTCACACAAATCACAGGTGCCACCTGATCTGCAATACTGTTCCCATGTGTGGGGCTTCACACCCAAACATTCATTGTATCTATTGGATAGTGTCCAGAACAGAGCAGTAGGTCTCATCGACTACCCAGAGATCACGCGTGATCTCTAGCCTCTCGCTCAAAGGCGGCAGGATGCTAATCTTTCACTTTTTCTACAGATATGATAAATGCTCTGAAGAACTGAAATGCTTAGTTTCAAAGAAAAACTAGGCTCGCGAAAAACTCACATCAATGGTCGGCCAAACTAGCAACGCCACATACAACTCTCTGTAAGAATTCTTTTGTTAGCTAATGCCGTAGACTCGCTTCCATCAAACATTTTTCCGATAACTTACAATTTGGCCCTCCTCAGGAAGCGAGTGAACACACAGATCAAATCATCTTGGGCGGCCACAACTGTGGCAGTAGAGCCATCGCCTCCTCTCAGGAGTTGAGAATAGAAGAATGGAAATGTTTTTATTCTTTCAGTGAATTTATGGCCAATATTCGATGTCGATTAGTTAACAAATTCAATACTCTCTGAGGTATTTAGAAAATGTACCAAATAATGGTATCAATATATACCAATTATGCATATTTGTCGTTCTTCTTCAGTTTTGTGATTGATAGAAGCATGTTTCAAGGTGAAAATATCAATGAATCGAATCAAACCGATGCAAACCCAATCATTTTTAATAGTAGTAGCATAGATATGGCTAACTAATTTTTTTCTGACAAAAATGTATGCCACTGTTTTTGGACCATTTTATTATTTCGTCGTCTAGATTAATTCAGAGTACAATGAAACATCTCTAGAATATTCTCAATTTTCCATCCCCCAATCGTTGGACCAATCGTTTACTGCCACCGCCAATCTTCCCATAGACAAGCAACATTCATGCCAACATGGCAATTTGACAACAAGGTTGCCAAACAAGTTGCCCGTCAGTATTAGAAATGAGATTCAGTACAACAGTGATGCATACATTTCTTTCAGAAAAACTTTACTTTTGCATCAAATTTACTTTTTCATTCCTGTTTTTTCTTGCAGAATGAGCAAATTTGTTTTTCAAATAAAATGGTACCCAAGGAACAAAGGACCAATACTTGTTTTACTTCTTTCTCTGATGGTGACCTCGAGTTTATCCAAAGAAAAATCACATTCCAGGCAGAAACGCTTCCTGTGGATTACAGAAGATGGAAGATTGGCCCTTCCTCCTGGAACTACATTGCAACTGACGCCTTCGCTGTCCCTGCCTTTTGTGAGGTGGCCTCCAGATGGATTCGCTTCCAATATGTCCATAACCCTACCTTTTACAAGTAAGTATGTAACCTACGCAGTAAATCAGAAGATATGTAGTATATTGCGATGCGATGGGTGAATTAATGCAATAATATCTAAATAAATGAAAGGTAACATAATATTAGAATATATAATCGGAGAAATGACGAATAAAAATAAATTGATTTTGTTTTACACTCATACCTAATAACAACAATATTCATGTTGAATTAAAGGGTTAACGTTATTGAGTTCCATCCCCTTTCAATAAAACTGATTGGGTTTTTACGTTAGGTTAGATCTAATAGGGTTTACTGGCTCATGAAACCAGGATATCATTGAGGAGAGTATGGAACTCAATAACGGGAACCCTTTAATTCAACACGGTATGTGGATTATAACATTGTACGTTCTACGGGGTAAATATTTTCGAAAAACTTTTAAATTCAATTGGTCCAAAAATAAAATTCACTACGAAACTTTACCAAAATGATTCAATCAACTTTTTAGATTTAACTATTACTAAATTAAATAGTAGACATGATTTCTTCAACTTTCATAAACCGTCTCATACAGACATCGTAATCCACAATACATCGTTTCATCCTGTTCAACATAAAATGACAGCATGGCCACAGATTATAAAATGTTCCTTCATCTATAGATAATTTCGATGAAGATCTTTGTATTATTAAACAAATATCTCTTTATAATGGTTACAATCCAAATATTATAACTGAATTACTTAACACGACGAAAACACAAGGCGATAGAATTGGGGTACCCAAGATCTAAAGATCAACACAGATATAGTAGTCTTATATACGTTGGGAAAGTTAGAGATCATTCAAAACATTAATGGAAAAGTTCCAATCACAGATCTCATTCCGAAACAATAAGCTATCCAACCATATTAAAAATTATAAACGTAAAATAGATTCGCGAATTCACTAAGTCATTCACGTTCAACATCGTGAATTTCGATGCAGTCTACCCGCAGCTGCAAAACGCACAACCCCACGTGCTGGCCCTAACCGAAACCCAAATAAGTGAAACATCAGACACAACGTATTTACATTTTAATAGGTTTGAGTTACATACGAGATTTAGTTTTAAAGGAGCATCTGTGTTTTCGCCAGATCGGATGTTGCATGCCAGAGAGAGGACACGATGGAGGACGACGCTTTCGACCTTGCGTGGTTCAAAATCTTTTTGCAGGATAAAACACTGTTCTTATGCGGTCTATATCGCTCGCCTAACAATATTCATTTCCCTAGACTGTTTCAGTATCTAGGTGATAAGGTGGATTGGATTCAGACACAGCATCCGGCAGCTGAGGTCATTGTACTGGGTGACTTCAACGTTCACAACATCAACTGGCACCATCACTCCGATAGAACAGATGCAGCGGAAAGACATTCTGAAACTTTCGCAATCAATCATAATCTAACACAGCTAGTCGACGAACCGACAAGAATACCTGATCACTCAACCGACTTCCCGAACACCTTGGTTATTTTTTTGATTTCAGATCCAGATGATTTTGGAGTGGAGGTCTCAGCACCGCTAGATAACTCAGACCACAACCTTATATCTGCTACTGGAACCATTGTGCTGCCGCTAAACCAAGAACCTAAACCACCCAGACGCATTTGGCACTATAACCGTGCCTGAATTCTTTTCGTGCTTTCCATTCGGTGATGTTTGCTTTTCAGATCCTGACATCAATGGATGCACTGAATCTGTTACAGAAATCATTAATGTAGAAATGGATCTCTACATTCCTCATTTCATGAAAAGAACCACAGCAGAAAGACTGCGAGACAGTCTCTGCAGCCGAGAAGAGAGGTTACAACTCATGGAAGATAAATCCAACAGAGGAAACAAGAACAACCTTCGTACGAATATGGAACGTAGGCAACCTAACAACTACAAGAGCAAAGGCCAATTTCAACGAAGGGGTAACTAATAAACTCCTTGAACAGCCAAGCGGGACTAGACAGTTCTGGTCTACGGCAAAGACTGTCAGCGCCAATTTCTGCAAATCTGCGTTTCCGCCTCTTGTTAGAGAAGTAAAGCATCATATCCGAAAGGGAAAGCCGATCTCTTTGCTCTCTTGTTCTCAAAGAATCCTGTTCTAGATTCATCTAACGTAATACCACCGAACATTCCACCTACAAATTCTTCCATGGCAGAAATCGAGTTCAGAGTTCGCACTGTGAGACGCGCTCTCGAACAGCTGAACTGCAAGAAGAAAGAAGTCCTTACTCCAAAACAACCGCCCTGTTGCACGCAACTTCTTCCCATTATGTCCAAGGTGATGGAGAGAGTCATAAACGTTGAACTCATCAAATATCTTGAGTTGCAGGAAATTATTAATGACCTACAGTATGGTTTTCGCAGGCGAAAATCGACAGGAGATCTGCTCGCCTACATCAATCGTGTTTGTACATCAACGATGGAAAAGCATGGCTTTCCGAAAAATTGCGGGGTTGGATAATTAGCTTTCTTTCAAATAGATCAATACAAGTTGTGGTCGACGGTATAACATCTGATTGTTTCCAGTTGCAAGCAGGAATACCTCAGGGATCCATTCTTTGGACAACCTTGTTTCTGTTGCAGATAAACGATCTTCTGTCATCTACAGAGAACAAGATCTTCGGTTTTGCAGACGATTGTACCCTGGTTTCGTATTTCAGTAGTCTGCGGCCGATTACAGCTGCGGAATCTCAGCGTCAGAAATGTCAACAAATTAATAACTCAAACTCTGACTTACAAAGTATATCGAAGTGGGGTCGGTTGAACCTGGTGAGCTTCAACGCGAGCAAGGCGCAAGCAACTACGTTTTTTAGAAATGTCCCCTCTGAAGAACCTCTTCTAACGATGCAAGGCCAACAAACTGCATCCAAAGGTTCGATGCACCTTCTCGGAATAACGGTCAACTCCGCGCATGAACATGTATCGGCAATAGCTAAGTCTGCATCAGCTAAACATAGTTTTCTTCTCAGAGCCAAGCGATACTTCACGTCATCTCAGCTGTTGCTTCTATATAAGGCACAGATTCGACCTGCTTTAGAATGTTGTTCCCATGTATGGGGATCTGCGCCCAAACATTCGTTGCAGATGTTGGATAGTGTGCAAAAACGGGTGTTCGCCTCATCGACCACCCGGAGATCACCCTTGACCTCCAACCGCTTGTTCTCAGAAGACAAGTTGCTGATCCTTCTCTGTTTTACAGATACTTCCACGGAAGATGCTCAAAGGAGCTGAAAGACCTTGTTCTGGGAAAACTCATGTTTTGCCGCAACACTAGGCTGGCAAGGAGTTCTCATCATATGGCGGTACATTTAACGAGCCCTCTAACCTCTCTCAAATTCTTTTGTTTACAGGGCCGATGAGCTGTGGAACTCGCTTCCGTCCAACATCTTCCCAACATCCTACAATTTGGCCCTCTTCCAAGAAGTGAGTAAACAGACAGCTCGATTCTTCTCAGGCGTCCACTCATGTGGTGTAACCGATTATGGAAAAGATAATTGAAAAAAATATCCTGGAGTGTGTTCTCGACTTTGCACGGACCAACCGCATCATACCAGACAATCAACATGGTTTTATGCCTGGTTTATCCGTAATTAGAAACCTGCTTAAATGGGTCAACAATTGAAGTTCGATGCTGAGCAAGCAAGTCTCTGTCGACGTGATTTACTCAGACTTTTCTCGAGTATTCGAGCGTGTCGCGCACAAGAGACTTCTACTTGAACTAGAACATCTGGGTTTAAAAGGCAACTCAGTGTCAGTGTTAGTGATGCTTTGTCCGTTTCCAAACTAGTTAGCAGTGAAGTCCCCCAAGGCTTGGTTTTGTTGTTGTGTTGTTGTTTCCTTTATGTATCTCCGATATATTCCACCATCTTAATTCAGAATGTTCCATATTCTCCAACGATACCAAGATTTACAACAATTGCATTACATGCGGTCACTTAATTCAGAACGACCTGGACAATATTATGAATTGATCAAACGAATGGCTCTTGTCATTAAACTTCTCAAAGTGTTGGGTCATCCACCTTGGCAAAATCAATCCTCGAAGGCAATACGTACTTTCAGGGTCCGTGATCAAATCTGCAGTCCGACTTAGGTATCATCATTACTGACGATGTCTCTTGCTCTGATCATGTTCTACACGCTGCCAACAAAGCTGATGAGTTTCTATATTTCATAACTATAGTCGGGAGAAGTTTCTCTGTAACCGTGTCTTTCAGTGGTGAAACCGACTGAGACAAACTGCGACAGTGTGAATAGTTTCAAGAATGCGTTGGACCAGACAGTTCATAGTGACTGAATATTCATAATTTTTTCGTCTAATTTTTATACAAACAGTTTTGTAATTTTCTTTTCACATCTACATATATCTATTTGTTTCACTTATTTGTTAGTAATTTGTTCTTCATTGTATAAGATTCAGTCATCCATTCTTATTTCAATAAATAATAAAATTATTAATAAAAACTAAAAAAAATTATAATAAAATCTGGTCTATACAATCTTAGTTATAGTATACAGGGTGCTTCAACGAAAACTAAACAGAGGCTATATCTACCAAGATATTCACATCTGATCAAAACGCAAAAACAGGTCAATTTTTGTTTCAAGGAGAATTTCAACCCCTACAGCAGGGGTGACCACCTTTGAAAATTTGGAAGAGGGTAGATGGGTTGAGTGATAACTGGACAGAAAGGTATTATCTTTGACTATTGGAGTATTAGTGCGAAAAACTGGAATAGATTCATTTAGATCAAAGATGGCAGCCTTTGATCTGGAATGAATCTGTTCCATTTTTCTGCACTAATACTTGAATAGCTCAGGGCGATAGATAGTCTCCTCTATTTTTCAGTTGCTCACTCTGTATCTTCTACAGTTTTCAATCAAAAATGAAAATTCGTTCACGGGGATGCAGACAAAGATAATACCTTTCTTTCGAGGTATCACTCGACCCATCTACCCTCTTCCAAATTTTCTAGGGAGGTCACCCCTGCTCTAGGGGTTGAAATTCGAGATGAGGATGGTACTTGATGATGAGTGCCATTGATCAGCATGGATCTGTTCCATTTTACTTCACTGAAACTTGAATAGTCTCAGGGAATAGTCTTCCCTATCTTTCAGTTGCTCACCCTGTATCTTTTACAGTTTTCAATTAAAAATGGAAATTCGTTCAAAGCGATGTAGACAAAGATACCACCTTTCTTTTGAGTCATCACTCGACCCATCTTCCCTATTCAAAATGTTCAAGGATTGCAACCCCCGCTTAGGGGGTTGATCTTTCAGGCAAGTTTTGTACCCCAAAAGATGTCCCCCTTGAAACAAAAATTGACTTGTTTTTGCGTTTTGTTCAGAAATGAATATCTTGGTAGATATAACCTCTGTTTAGTTTTCGTTGAAGCACCTTGTATATAGTTATAGTAACATTTATATTGCTAGAACCTACAGTAATTTCAATATTATAGTCCATGAACATAATCGTAGTTTCATCAATGAAAAAATAATTCTAAACACTCTAACCATTCAATTGAAGAAAATCATTACTTCAACTGGAATTTTAAAGTCTTAGATTCTTTCTAAGAAAAATGTCATGTTAATTTGTGGGAATCACTTGAAATCTATAGATGTAAACTTTCCAACATAAAATTGAATGGACAGGTAGTAGGAGTGATTTAGATAATAGTTCTGTGCATTTAGTAGTTTTACTCACTTTCAATTCCATATTGTAGATCATATATAAAATGTTGTAGCTCAGTTTAGTTTTCATTTTGCATGTCAGATCATGGCGCTGTATCGTCGAAACGCATAACAAATATAGTAAATAAGTGTGGATCAAATTTCCTTTTATTTATCATTTATTCTCTTTATATACTTTATCAAGACATATATGAGACTAGAAGAAGGATCAGTTATATAATCTTTGTATTATTTACACTTATTAACACCAGGTAAATCTTAACAGCAGTCTACTGGGAGTTTATATTCGAAAAAAGACTATGATAGTCATTTGGAGAGTCATGATTTTTGGGAGTTTCTACATCTGATGGTGATAGTGGCTCACTTTGTTTTTCAATATATTTTCGAATTGAAAAAAATGTGTATTGAATTCCTCCTCTTGGTTTTTTCAGTTGATTTCGACAAATTAGGACTCACGGATAACGAAAATCCCTACGGAGTTTTACCTTCCGTATTAGGAAGATCCATGGGTCGAGCAGCAGGCAGTCTTCTTGCAGACTATATCGGACGCTACCTCTTCCACCGCCGATCGAAAAGGGGTGTAACGAAGCCTCCTGAGCTTCCTAATGAGCACCAACACGTTTTTCATGGTGGTGAGAGAGCTCTCCTCTATTTCCTAGTGGAGGACGCTTTGGAAAACTTCGGAATGAATGGCAAAGCTTGTTTGCTGAGGGCAATATGCGAAGTTCATGCCTACCGATTGAGCAGATTTGGTTTGGTTGGAGAGATGTTGAAATTATTCCTAACGTAAGTTGCAAGTGAATCAAATACATTTTTTCAAAATTGCGGAAAATACCCCTATTTCGCATTTCTTTGGATACTTTTCATTTTATACTTGATATTTCATATCCAACTTTCATGGCATCAACATAAAGACTGAATGAATAGCATAACATATATATATATATATATATATATATATATATATATATATATATATATATATGCGCCAAGAAATGAATGCACAATTTCAATATTTCAAATTTTTTCTGGTAAGTAACTAATCATCAACATAAGTTTTTCGGAAATGTCCAGACATAAATTCGATGTTAGCGGTTTTTGAGCAATTTTTGCGAGTAACGTTTATTTTAATTTTTGGGTAATAATCATTAGCGAATCACGAAATTTGGCCACGGCAGAATGTGCTGAAGCAGTGATGTTAAAGGACTCAGGTTGGACTTATACAATAATAGCTCAAAGGCTTGGGATATCCCATTCTACTGTTTCCAAAATTATCCGCAAGTACCTTCAAATGTAACTTCGACAGAACAGTGGAGTGCATATTAGCATTTAAACGATACGACAACGTCCCCTAAATTTTTGTTAAAAGTCTCGTATCGCAGCTCGTGACCCAGCTCTAACCGCAACAAATCGAACAGCCTGATTGAATTTTGCCAGGGAACATGTCAATTGGTAAAAAACTGACTTGGAGCGAGTTTTGTTTTCAGATGAGTCGAGATTTTGTCTATTTCTATATTCATTACGATGGACGTTCTCTAATATACAAACGTCGAAATGAGAGATATGCCCAGTGCAACTTTTTACCTACCTTTGGTTCTGGTGGAAGTTCAATAATTGTGTGGGGAAGAATTTCTTTGAACGCCTGCACTGATCTAATTTAATCTAAATCTAAATAGGCATTTTAGAAGAACATGTACCAATTTTGGCAAATGTGGATGAAAATTTTTTATTTTTGCATGATAACGCCAGACATCAATGGAGTAGCCTGCACGACTTCCCAACCTCAGTCCGATCGAATCTGCCTGAGACAATCTCAATTGAAGATTAAGAAGTCAGCTAAATCAGACAGATACCGTGAATGAAGTTCGGAACAGACTCATCGAAATTTGGAAGGAAATTGATCAGAATTCTATAAGGTCACTGATTTTGCGTCTGAATCGTAGATGTCATGCAGTAATTCTCGCCAGAGGTGGAGATATTTGGTATTAACAGCATTTTTCCAAAAGTCTTACGTTTTTCATTGTTAGTTTTATTTCAATTTCTATGAGTACCATTTTCATTTGGATTGTTCTCAAGCATGTCTTAGTGCTGGCAGAATAGAGAAAAAATAATTCTTCAACATATCTAAATTTCTTCTGAATAAATTCGTGATTTCGAATCCGTGCTGAATTTCTTGGCGCAGCGTACTTTCAACAGGATCAAAGTTATGGATTGATTATTCCCTGAATCGACAGCTTTAAAGGATAATTTCCTCCAACATTCTGCAAAAATATTTATTACTTTATAAACTTAATTCAGAACATAATTTTCCTTGTCCTAAACTTTAAAACTGAAGAAAATTCAACCCTTTTTTCGCACCCTTGGGAATGATTCTTATTTTTATTATATCTTATGATCTGATACTTAAACCCATAAAATTTTCCCTATAATGGAAAAGATGTTTTTACGTTTTTTTGTGCAATTTTTCTATTTTTTTTAGGGTCAGTAAATCACCTTTCGCTCATATCCTGACAGAATATATTGATGCGGAAAAGGCAGGAAAGGGTAAAGCAGGTAATCCTTCAGAATGTTGGCCATATATGAAGGATTGTCCAAAATCCCTATTTTCACCTCAGAGACACGATTATTATAGGTAAATAAAACTACATATTTCCAGGGTACCATACTCGTAAATAAACATTGATTTCACCATATATCAATAAAATTACAATGAATGTTTTTATTAATTAGTCTTGGTATTCCAAAATCAGCGATACACCACCTAGAGGCGAGACGTTGAACTGTCATGCAACAATCGACCCGAATATTACACTAAAAATTACCTTCTGTCAAAGTCCACCAAAGAAGTAATCCTTAATCTTCTGATCTCAAATCCACATTGAAAAATCCACATAGTTGGATTGATTCTCCATATTAGATTTTCAGGTTTTAACACTCGAACGAGGGCTAATTGATAGCCCCGCCACTGCAACCCAGTCTGTGGCACACTCTACCTTAAATCTCATCTCCAAGCTCCATCCGTCTTATAAAGGTTAGAAGTTTTGTAGGTGAAAGCTTAATAAGCTCAGTCAGCACCAGTTTGTGACATTCGAATTCCTTAAATCTGATTCTGCATCTGCATTGGCACATGATGTGTTCTGTTGATTCTATCTCCTTCTCACATAGTTTGCAGAAGGGGTTCTCGATCAATTCTAATTTATTGAGGTGACTTCTGAAGTCACAGTGCCCTGTTAATGTAGCAATTAATACTGTCAGTCTAACCAGGAAAGTTTAGGCCAATCATCGGCTCTCGCAGTGGAAGGTCCACTGAATGAAAGCCGAGAGTATCTGAATCATGTGAGGCTCAACCAGTGCTCCCGACCTTCAGGTTCAACCACCAGTGCAGCAGTCTCAGATGCTAATGTCAATACATGTTGATCCCTCCGCGAGGATAAAGTTAGCACAGAGGTTAATGGCAAATATTCCTGATCGGAAAATAGTTGCAAGCCTACCAAGGCAAATAGACATTTTCTTGACAGCTCTACCATATACACCACCTCTAACATCTTGGGCAGTTCAGGAGCAGTCTGTGAACCAGCAGAGATCCTCAAGTAGACGGTCCCTGGAGCTGGCCCGTTCCTATCTTCTAGGAATCACGATCAGGAATGGTGGCTGCATGTTGGATTTAGGTATTGCTATGTCAAACCTCATACCCAACACCTCTTTGTCTTTAATTTTAACCAGTACAGCGCCTGGCACGAAACTGGCCATATTTCTACCATTCCAAAAAAGCTGATGGAATCTTCACCTAGCCACCCTTGCCGCTCCTCTTATGGCCAGGCGAAGAAGAGCAAGGCCGTATCAGTTCCATTGCAGATTGCAGTAAGTGTAGAGCGTAATGCTTCAGTGATCATGAACCAGGCCGATCTCTACAATTTAGAGAGATCTAGTTGAGATTGCTTTTCAAGACTGCACTCCCACCAAGCAATGCAACCATAAGTGATACGTAAACTCACCATCACATATTCCACTTATGATCGGGAGTAAATATTCTACTTTTCCTAGTGAAATGCACCATAGGAGTTTTATGGATTTCACCTTCACACTACCTTTAGATAGCTGTTATAGACTTGTGTAGCTTATCGGAGATAAGTCGGCTCATCTGTCAACCAGATCTACTATATCGTCAGCGTAATCTTGGACCTAAACGTCCCGTGCGCCAATTATTGCCAGAGCGTCATCAACCAGTAGAGACCACCTCCCTGGCGCAGCCCATACTACCCACAAAACTGAGTATATTCGCTTTCAGAGAAGTATTGGTCACCCTGCGAACTAGTGGGGGCCGCATTACAGGCACCTTCTATGTCCATGAAGGCTACAGTAACAGTCTCCTTACAGTTCTGAGACTAAGTGATCCCCGTTTAGATTATTAAGTGCCAGATGAATTGATTTACCTTTCTGAAAGGCGTAATCATACTCGTTCAGGGGCGTCACCGTGCCAGCTTACCGTACTGCGTCTATTATTTCCGTAATTCCAGAATATGCAGGTCAAAGACAAAAAAATGTAAACTTGGTAGTGAGATACTACAGATTTGAATTTACTAATAAATGCACAACACTACTATATAATAAAAATAGTCACAGTCACTGAGTTCATGGTAGAAACAATATGACTGCAGATTTCCTGGGTGTCTTATGTAATATGTTCACTCAGATACAAATAATTTTGAAACCTTTGTGTGGTTTTTTATAATGATAAATTAATATTTGCTCAGTCTTTTGGGATTTCATTTCAAAATTCATAAGGTTATCTGTATTCATATAAAGGAGCAACAAATAGTCAGTACATACAAGAAGATTTGCAGCCAAGTTATGTTCACCATGAAGTTATCGCTTTATTTTATTCGCCCTGTATATTGGGAGATGCCAGAGATGGTGTTTTATGGTGAATACATATTTTGTCAATAGGAATCCATTTTATTATATCGAACCTAATTTGTCTGAAAAAATCTAAATTAACCACTCGGAAAACCAACCTAACAGTATAATGTCTGCGGAGTTCTATGATTGACTCAGATTGCATTGGTAGAATTCAGTTTATTTTGTTTTTGAATCTCAAACACTCAACAAGAATCACAATGATTTAGTTTCTTTGAGCTGGATCAAATATTTCAAACATGTTTACCTAAACAAAAAATCTGAATGAGTATTATAACATAAAAATGTTGGTGTTTGTCACACAAAATAGTTCGGTTTTAGGACCCATCATTGCGATCTTAATTTGAAATAAAATAAATAATGATAAATATTGCAATCTGTATCTGACCGAAATATTTTTAGTCAACCAACAGAGGAAAATGGGATAGTGTCAGATGAAAATAATGATCACGAGGTTACCTACAACCCAATTTCACAAAATATGTAGCGAGAATATCGGGTGATAACTATTAAAAAACAGGTGTGATTTCCACTAAGTCAAAAGGAGAAAATAGGAGGCATAAAAATAATGTATATATTGTTAATTATTTCAAAAATATATTTGAGTTTATTTTAAATTTTTAATTTATTTTATTGTATATATTGATATAATTTTGTATATACCTATGTAATATTTATTTTTTATTCATTTCTGTGAAAGTTTATGATATCCTTAGTTTGAATATTGAATAAAATATTGAATATTATTTTATTTTTCCCCGTTCCTATATTTCAAAAAATCAAATAAATATAACATTCTTAGAATTAATTAATTTCTTACTGTTTCCTTTATAATGAGATATATTTAGAAATTGCATATTATCAGAACTTTCAGCAAAATATGTTTTGCAAAAGATTTTAGATAACGTCTATGGAATATATTCAATTCAATATTAATTCCTATAGGCACAGGCCGCATCATAATTAAAGCAGTAGGCTTGTCTACGGAAACGACAGCATTGGCTATAAATTGGTGCTATTTTCAAATTGTCAATAACAAAAATTGCGATAATATTTAAAAACAAATGATGTTAGTGAGTATTTGTATTTAATTTCCAGGTTCCATGGTATATAGTAGGGTCAATCTACACATTCACTCTTGTATAAATTCGAAATAAACAGAAAATTTGCATGAATGTTAGGAATCTATGAACCCCCATGTGTGCAGAAAAATTTTATTCCAGGACGAATTTCGCAAAAATTTGTTTTCTGAAATATTTAGCGAAACGGATAAGTTTATGATAAAAATATCTCGGACAAAAATTGTAGATCATGAAACTAACTATAAAAATTGTCCCAATTCTATTTTTCGTAAATTTAATACTACTATCACACTACATAGTTCATTATGTAGTAACACTTCATAATTTACAATTCAAAAATAGCTTCAAATTTCTGTATACAAGTCCACTAGGTTTATAAATCAAAGTCGCTGGCCATGATCTGAGAAATTTAAGATTGTTTAAGAAGAAGATGAAATGTACATCTGTATCCCACTGTATATTTTCTCTTTAGTTACTATCTATGGCTGAAATTGTAAATATTTTCAAAATTTATAAAATTCTGAGTTCGTACTATATTATGTCATAATTTTTATATGTAAGATTAAGCTATGGTAAGTGCATTTTATAGATTGTTCAGAATAATAATTAGCAGATTTCAGTCGTCGAATACGAGTGAATTATCTATTTTGCCAGATATCCAGAAAAAACTTCAACAGTATGCAACAAGTTTTGAAAACTTCTCGATTTATGAATATGAGAGGTCCCAAATACATTGGGAAAGAAACTCTAAGCCTTCAGATTTGCTACATTACGAACAATCGCCAATATGTTCTACGTTGAAGGTATTTTAAAGATATTAAAAGAGTAAGTTGAAGTAATGGTTCATTTTATTCAAGGTAAAAAGAGATCCATTTTCTGGAGAAATTCATGATTTTCGTGAGGTTTCTCTAAAAGCAGCTGGAGCTACAGCTAAAAATTCCATGTCATTAAACAGAGCACCATTACCGCCTTCCCAAGCAACCAGAGGTAGTGCTTTGTATGTTCCATTTTTACCAGGTAGTTTTCCTAGTGATGCTTTAAAAATTCCAGAGTGTGACGATCTTTCAAGTTCAGGTAGAAACTTTTACATTGCATTTTACAAATTGAGTATTACAAGTTATTTTCAGAATTGTTGACTGTGCCACCTGGATTTTCTAGTGGAGTTATCTTTGATTCGGATGGTTACACATTACTGCACGAAGATAAAATAGAATCTGCTCCTAGAAAAATCCCAGATCAGAAGAATATCATCAATTTATTAGATTTGGTACAAAACGAGCAAGAGCTTCTAGGTGAGAGCTAATGTTTAATATTTCTAGAAAAGCAAGTAATATTTAGAATACAACAGAAAAGAAAATTGTTTATTGCGCAATGAAAATTAATGAGAATAATTAGAATATAATAAATCAAAATAAAATAAAATTTACATTTACCATGCTGAATACACCATCTGTGAAGTCTTCACATCAACCAGGTTGGTGAGAATCTTACATGCATAGTAGCCTCCACTAATGGCGGTCGTCAAATAGTTGATCTGAGCTGTCAGCCTACTCTTATTCAAAAAAAAAATGTATTTTATGTTCGTAACAGTCTGGAACAAACTCCCTTGGAATTTTAAATCGCAATGTAATAAGAAAATACTATACACATTGAAATACTTTTTAATCAACAAAGCTTATAGTAAAGAAGAGTTTTTAAATGAAGCTCTCGTTTCATATTTTATGGTTATTGTATGATAATTTGTTTTATACCTTATACTTAATGTATTACTTGTAACTTGTTTTGAATTGTAACTGTGATGTAAATGACATGACTCATGCTTCTGTCAACTATGGGATCTATTAATAAAGCTACTACTATTACTACTAAAATACAAAATATATAAAAGGGGCCCGAATTTCGAACCCTGTGGCACACCACACACCTTTGCATTTGCATGATCTTACCTCATTACTTGTTACTGTCAGTTCTGAAGATATGATTTGATTAATTCCAGACAAATCTCTTTAAAACCATATCTATTAAGCTTAAGATATAACCTGTCGTGTGCTACACAATCAAAATTTGTAAGGTTCAAAAACCCGCCAATGTTCAAATTTTGTGTTATCCTTACTTATTGCTGTGTAAATAGCTCCAGATGTGCATCTATTCTTTCTAAAGCCATATTGCGATTCTATAAATATTGCAGAATTTTCTGAAAAAACTTGTTTTTCTATTAAGAAAAATGTATTCAAAAATTTTGCTAACGTTTGATAGTATGGTTTTTGGATGGTAATTATTAAAATCACTTCAATTACCTGTTTAAAACAACTGTTTAATCCTGGCAACGTTTAGCCGCTCTGGAAAAATATCCTGAGTTGAACAAAAGTTGATTATGTAGCTAAGTGGTTTTATAAATAGTTCATTAATGCATTTGAGACAATTGACTGGAATTTCATCATCTCTAGCTAAGCTTTTATTCTTTAAATTTTTTATTATGTAGAAGACTTCAACACGATCAGAAGCCTTCTTGAAAATGAAATTTGGATTTATATTATTAGAAAGAAGGTCCTCTGCCTTTTCAGCGTGCCTACTATCATTACAACATCCAACAAAAAATTCATTTATTTGATTCACTAGTTCCTCTTATGAGTCATAATCGTACAGACTGGAGAGTCCTTTTGGACTAACTTTGTTAGATTTTCTATAATTTTCAACTATATTCTATTTAACTTTAATTTAGTTGGAAGAGCCTAGAATATGTACATAGATATGAGTTTCACTTCTCTTATAACATATTTTTTGTAATAGTTTTCAGTTATTGATCCCAAATCTTTCTTTAAGTGGAGTTGAAGTTTATTTTGCAAGGTTCTCTAATGACTGTTGTAATCCATGAATTTTTGTTCTTTGAAGTGAACAGGAAACAGCGAATTAATACTTCGTGGTACTTTATAAAGAAAGTTATCATATACCTTATTTGGATCATTTCCTGTATAAACGTCCTCTCAACTTTCATAAGATAATTTGTCCAATAGTTAACAGAGTTTTACTTCGGAAAATAACCTCTTTTTGCAAAGATGTATATAATAACTGAGTGCTACAATGTAACTTAAGAAACTGACCGCGATGATCAGACATAGCAGAAATATCAGAGTTTATTTTACCGAGAGATGTTGGAGTACTGTAGCCTGCCATAAAACCAGACTGAACATTTGGTATTATTACCCAATCCATTATAAAATCTCTGACCAAAGACATGTTGGTCTCGAATCAGAGATTTCTCTCGCATTTGCTGAGTTTGGTAAGGACCTGACAATTGAAGTCTTCCAGATTATAGGAAATACTCCTCTCTTCAGACTCTCCAGAGTTTTATCAGTACTGATACAATGTAATTTATGCTCAAGAATATCTCGTAATTGCCATCAATGCCCAACTTCTTTTAAATACCTTTAGTACATTCAGCTCAGAGAGCTGTTGAAAACTCAAGATCTCATCCAAACCCACAGTTTCATTATCTCGATAGAATTCAAGTGTCTTACCATTTACAGGTATGATGTTTTGGCCAGCATAACAAGTAATTTTCATTTGATTTACGTCTTTAAGATTTATTAAGGAATCTCGTTAGTTCACTTGGAGTGAACATTGCACTACTTCATTATATTGCACAATTTATAATGCCTTTTTACATTTAATTTCTAGGAAATTGGGGCAGTATCAAGAAAGATGCAAAAGAAAGTTCTGATAGTTATTCACAACAAATGCAATCTGAAGAAGAATCTGTAATACCCAAAGAGCCCCTAGTGCTAAATATTAGTAAAACAGCACCGATTAATACAACTAAAGAATGGGCTGTGCTTCTTGACTCATCGAAACCAGTGAAAGATTTTGACGAAAAAGTTCCGCACAAGGCTTTAACGACTGATTTTGAATTCGATACATTTCAGAAGTTGGCAATTATGCAACTGGAACAAGGTAATCATGTATTCGTTGCTGCCCACACATCTGCAGGTAAAACTCTCGTTGCCGAATATGCCATAGCCCTGTCTAGGGAGCACAAGACTAGAGCCATCTATACATCACCCATTAAAGCATTGTCCAATCAGAAGTATCGCGATTTCAAGAAGAAATTCGACGATGTCGGTTTGATTACCGGCGATTTTCAGCTGAATGAGACGGCGAGATGTTTAATAATGACCACAGAAATTTTGAAATCGATGCTTTATAGTGGAAGCGATGTGATCAGAGATTTGGAATATGTTATCTTTGATGAAGTACATTATATTAATGATAGGGAGAGAGGACATGTTTGGGAACAGGTGAGTAATTTTACGAAACTCATTCTACTGTTTTGTTGAACTATTAGTTCGAACAAGTAATACTGACTAGCATAGTTTGATAAAGAGGCTATCTAAAACTAAAAATCGTGAGATTAGTTCTTTCAAATAAATAATTCACACTTCCACTTAATTTTTTTATACAGTGGGAGCAATAAAAACGGAATAAATTCAAATTTATGATAATATTGTTGATGAATTTATTTCATGAAAATTCATTTTGATATAAATAAAATTTTACACTTTTGTTTGATTTCTAAAATGTTTATTTTTAATACACATGACAGGTTTT
Organism: Cryptolaemus montrouzieri; assembly: GCA_013387265.2. Classification (NCBI taxonomy): domain Eukaryota; kingdom Metazoa; phylum Arthropoda; class Insecta; order Coleoptera; family Coccinellidae; genus Cryptolaemus; species Cryptolaemus montrouzieri. The sequence goes on along the minus strand of JABFTP020000185.1, from coordinate 99,020,175 downwards.
GACAGTTACGTCATGCTCAAGTGTGTAGAGCTAACAATTGTGAGAAAGAAAGTGCTAATCATAGCTGTCTTAAATGTTGAGTAGTAGGGAGTGATTCAATTCTAGTTAACTATTGAGGTGGTGAATTTTGGGTTTTTTCAAAGTGATAATTTCCAAACTTCCCAGCAGATTCATTGTCATCCCTTTATTGCATTTCTGGAGGATTTTTAAATTATCTAATGTAATTATGTGATTCATAGATTTAATATGCCCAAAAAGTGCGGATTTCTTATCTGAGGAGAGATGGTCTTTGAATCTTGATTCAAAATATCGTCCTGTTGTTCCACGTAATCTTTTAGGCGTGCATTACATTCAATTCTTTGTATTCAGACTGTTGAAATGTGGTAATTTTTTGTTTGGCAATAATTTGCTTATGTTGAGACCAAAGTAAATTAGACAAACATATTTATTTTCTGGTTTTTCTATAATAGAATATAGTAATTGAGAAATTTGTTTTCATTATTTGCTTTCAATAGTACTGTTAACGTGGGAGACTGGAATATTATTATTTGATGCAATTTTCTTAATGATATTAATTTCCATATTGAAGTCAGTTATGGATAGGGAATGGAAAAGGCTCTACGGATAATTGAATTATAAGCGGTTAATTTATGTGTAATGTGGTTAATAGAATCCATTGGGATTTTTAGTCTGTAAATGTTTTTTTTTATATGTTGTAGGTGGGAGTATTATGGAGTTTAGTGATGATTATGTCAAGAAAATTAATTGAACTGTTGCATTCAATTTCAGCAGTGAAAGTCATTTTATCATACATTTTATTTAGAAAATGTAAAACTGATCTATTTGTCTGTTTGAGCCTTGAAAATCCAAAAGAATATATCTGGATATGTTTTCATTTTAGTCTCCCACATGAATAGTATTATTAAACGCAAAGAATGAAAACAAATCTCTCAATTATCATATTCCATTATAGAAAAACCAGAAAAATAAATACCAACACTTAACTTACCTTGGCCCGCACTCTAATAACATCAGCAATTATCTTTCCAAATTTTATGTAACAACTTTTTTTTCCAGCGCTCCCAAAATAAGCAAAATACTGTTCAATACAAGAAAAGAACAATAAATTCAAAACAGCCCGGAATATTCAATATTGAATGCAATGAATGCACAACAGCTTGCGTAGAACAAACAGGTCGAAATTTTGAATTAAAAAAACATCTCTCCTCAGATAGCAAATTCGTAGTTTTTGAACATATTAAATCTACAAATCACATAATTACATTAGATAATTTAAAAATTCTCCACAAATGCAATGAAAGGGTGACAATGAGTTTGTTGGAAAGTTTTGAAACTAACAAATTTCGTAAAAACCCAAAATTCACCACTCTCAATAGACAACTAGAATTGAATCACTCCCCACTAATCAACATTTAAAATATGTATAGATAGCACATTCTTTTTCAAAACTGTAAGCTCTAGGAACTTGAAAATGACATGAAAAATTGACATTGTGGAAATCAGACAAAAGTGTATCATCTTATTTATATTGAAATAAATTCAATAACAGCAAAATTATTCATTACTGGAAAAATGCAAAAACAGGCGCTATAAACCCTTACAGCAGGGGTGCTTACCCCTCAATGTTTCGAATACACAAACTCCCCTTCTATAATGCTGAAAACCGATCGTCAAAGAAGAAAATGGTTGGATGATAACAATCATAATAACATATATTTCATTTTCTTCTTTTGGTACAAACATGAAATAAAAAGGAACGAAAAATAAAATGAATCATAATAAAATAAAAATAAAAGTTTTATCAAAAACTGAAAACACAAGGCTAAGTTTCACAAAATAATTTTTTATAAATAACATTATCAATGAGAATGATGAAATATGTTCTGGGATAAGAGATCGTTATAAGTTGGTTTCCTGGTTGTAATTTTCAATCAGAGGTGTGATCTTACATCCAATGGTCGTTCCTTCTTCAACTTAATGTCTGTAACTACTAAAAACCCTTCAGAAGGTGTTGGTTGCTTTGACACCACTACGTCAGAATCATTCAGGTTTGAAACTGCAAAGAGACTACAATTGCAATCTTCATAGACATAGAGGTTTTATTTAATGCTGTTACAACTAATTTAATATGCCGGTCTGCAAAAGCAAAAGGAGTACCTTGTCAGATGTCACTATAGTTACATTCAATACCCACTTAGCGATGATGTAAAAGGAAATACAGAATAGAGTTCAGCCATCAAAATTGCAATAAAAAAGAGTCTTGAAGTACTGTGAACTAAATGTTTCAGGTTCTATCTTCCTGGCACCAGTGACATTGAATGAAATTGTCAGGCTCTCCTATAGCTAGATACAAGGATATAAAATATATATTTTCTCTACTAGAATACTGAAGTTGATTGTGCCTTACATAATGCAATCCCTTTGTGGTATAATTTACAAGTGTATATCTCAGGGAATTTTCCAGATCACTTAAAGTATGTAAAGCTAACATCCGCACTCAAGAAAGGCGGGGCACAAAAGACCGTGAGAATAATAAGCCAATATGTGTTCTGTCTGTAATTTTTGAGGTATTTGTGCAAGTTTTGAAGAATCGAAGGGTGGATTTCGTGAAGAGAAATATGTATTTGCATGAATATCTGCATGGATTCAGACCTGGACTACTTTAAAAACAATGTTGGATCCATTGGGAAGTGTTGGGGATGTATACAATGCTGGTAAAGAACTGGAACTCACCTACATTGACTTTTGATTCCATCTGTCATGAGATCCTTTAGGGGAAGGTGTACCGTGTGAGGGGCAAGGATCTCAATTTGTTCAGATTTCTAGTCTCATTTCTTGAATGGAGCGGTCCTGTGTCTTCTAGCAGAGATGTTACAACTGGAGTTCCTCAAGGATGATCTATACTGAGGCCAATACTTTTCATTACATTAGCTTAATAAATACATCAGACCACCAAGGACTGAGAAAACTGCGCAGGAGTTGTTTTCACTTAATGGACTTCAACTAAACGCCAATACTTAGAATCACATTCACAACAAACCGCTTGGCCCATTTACTATGTTATTTGCATAGTCTCTGAAGTGGAGCATTCACATAGAGAATTTGTGCAATTATATGTCAATTTCGGTATTTATGATTAAGAGAATGAAATAAATAGATTCGAAATTTGGAAAACTAAATGTCGTTTCAAGATTCCATGCAGTGGCCATGTATGGTATCATGCTGTGGGAACAGTCAGGTGAAGGAATCTGAGATCTTCTTCAACAAAAAAGGGCTATTAGAGCATTACTTAGTGTGGATATCAGAACAACTACCAATTGAAGAAAGAAAACATACTTACTAAAGGAAAACTTTTTTCCCTTATATCTGAGACTGCTGGTATAAGGACCATGAGTCTATTTAAACTCACCAGTGAAATGAAAATACTTCTGTTGGAAAGAACTTGGTACAGTGTGGAAGAATTTTAAATTGTTTAATTTTGTATTTTAATGTTATTTTAACTGTGGAATCCTGTTTTGACATATCATGTATTTGTTGATGACAAATAAATATGAATATTAATACCTAATATTTTTTCGAAATTGATAAGTAATATACTAGATGCGAAAGTAATTCACACTTTTATGAACAGGAATGTAGTCTTCTTTTTGGCCGGCGGGGTCTGTCCTTTGGGAGAGGTTCTCTCTCCTCCAGTGCGGCCCCTTCTAGTTGATGACCAACTGACAATAATCGGCGTATCAAATGTATACAACTAGATAGTAAGTTTACATGGAACTCCCATCTGAAAATATAATACACCACGTCGACATAATTATCTGTGCAAAGAAATGGTATTTGCTCCCAAAACAACTTAAGTGGGTATACATGATGGTGGTGAGACCATATATCACTTATGACTGTATACACCGAATGACTATTGAGCTTTTTTTGCATAATTTTGGGCCTTGTGTCAAGAATGATTCTCTAACTTCAGTGTACTTTTTTATTGATGATGTTGTTTGAAATAAAATTATATTGGTTCATAATAATTTCAGTGCCAAAACTTTGCAGAAATTTGTTATTATTAGTTTTTTCTATTGTAGGTACTCATAATGTTACCAAAGCATGTTAGGGTTGTTCTACTCAGTGCCACCGTACCAAACCCTGAAGAGTTTGCAGACTGGCTTGGAAGAACTTATCAGAAGAAAGTTTACGTGATCACTACCCCAAAGAGACCTGTACCTCTTCAGCATTTCTTGTACACTGGAACTGATGGTAAAACGAAAAACAATCGCTTTCTTATCTTGAATGACAGTCAGTGGTGCATGGAAGGGTAAGGATTTCCTGAAAGTTTAACATATAAAAAGTGTGTAACATAACTATTAGAGGAATCAAGTCATATTTCCCCAAAAGAGTGTAACACTTTTTTTCAATTTCTGAGTATTCTTTTCAGTTATGTACAAGCTAAGAACTCCATGCCCAATCAAGGTGACAAAAGAGGAAGCGACCGAAGACAATTCAATGAAAAACAGGATAAGGTTCTCTGGAGCGCGCTCACTTCCCACCTGGAAAAAAACGATTTGCTACCCGCAGTGGCGTTCACGTTTTCCAGGGCAAAGTGCGACAGAAACGCAGCTAGTCTGAGCTCGATGAATCTGACCTCGGCAACAGAAAAATTCAAAATTGACGCTTTTTACAAGGCGTGCATTCAGAATCTGAGGGAAGAGGATAGGCAGATACCGCAACTTCTGGAGATGCGTGATACGTTAATGAGGGGCATCGGCATACATCATAGCGGCATTTTGCCGATTATCAAAGAAATCGTGGAAATGCTGTTTGAGTCTGGGCGGATAAAGGTGAATATTATCTACATTTATATATATACAGAATGGAATTTTGTAGCAGGCTTTAACGATGGATAGAGCACATCATTTTAAGACGATTTCCCCTTATAAACAAATGCCTTGTTTTCGAGATACAAGGTACCAAAGTTTCAAAGATGAAGTTCGTATTTTTGTAATAACTTTTGCAATTTTCGAGGTATTAGTCTCAAATTTAAAACATACATCATTTCAGAATGGTAGATTTTTCTTAGTCACTTCCCAAATACAATTCTTGATCAGTTTAACCAAGATCCTAGAACAAGCAGCACAGTTCCCCATATCCAGAATAAATTTCTTCATTTGTTTATTAATGTGATAAACTCTTCTACAAATTGAAGAGAAGCCAAGAAATAATCGACCATCCTGCAGACTAAATAAGATTTGTACTAGAAATAATCCTGCAAAATAGTAATTATTTCATCTAGAGGAGTAGGTCGATGTTAATGGCTTCTGGAAACAGGGTATGTTTTGCACTGACCACTAGCATACCTTTATCCTATAAAACATTCAAAACTTCCCTGGTAATGATTGTGAGGTGTAATGGTTCGACTCCCAACAGTCCACCTAGTGCCGCAGTAGAGGTGTTTCTTTGAGTTTATTATTCCACCTTCATCCACCAAACTAACAAAGTCCATCCAGATAAGAGTGGGAGGAGAGGAAGGCTTTCTTGCAAGGTGAAGAGTATATTTGGTACAAGGATGGCTTGAAGAAGATGAAGACCAGAGAGGGACCAGGTAGCTGCCTCCCTTCATTTGAACATACAACAGTTTTCCAACCGGGAACATTACGATACTTGTATGCTCAAAGGCCAGCAGAACTAGGTACAACTAATGAATGAATCGCGAACTGTTCCGACAGTCAGGCTGCTCTGAAGCCCTGGACTCACACAGGATTTCTTTTAAGGTGGTCAATATCCGTCTACTCTGGGTCTCGGGTTACACCGTGTTCAGAGGAAATGAAATTGAAGAAATGTTGGCTTGTCTAGAGGCTGAGAATGCTCTGATAGGATCAGGGCCCGTGGTCGAGATCTCTGCCTTTGTTGTTAAGGCAAGGTTGGGGGACTAGCTAGTGGAACAACTTGGGGGCACCTGGTTGAACGCTTGAGGATGTCGCCAGTGCAACAATGTTGAGTATATCTTCTAGTAAAAGCTGTATAATGTTGGCACTTAGAGGCAGTCGAACTATTGCACGGCTCCAGGCACAGATAGTGACGGTGCATGGCAAGTTCAGACATCAGATATCCGACTAGGCGCGGAAATGATGGAAATGAGTGATATACCGAAGATATGCCCGTTGTTAATTGATTTGATGAAACTATAATGTTGTAAATCCAAAGATTCGATCAAGAAATACTATGAACTAATAGATAAAATACGAAATATATATCTTCCTTTTACCGCTCAATTAGCTTCTTTTTATGTCAATAACTTATTTCCAAGTATCCCTCCTAAGGATCCAATTGGTATTATTGAAAAAATATGGACCTTAATAATACGAACCCTTTAATTCAACACGAAATATTGTTTTTATTAGATATGGATTTTCGACTTAAGAATTACCAAATTAAATAAAAGACATGAATTCTCCATTTCTCATAAACCTTCTCATACGGACATCATAATTCACAATACGTCGTTTCATCCAGCTCAACAAAAAATGGCACCTTTCCACAGTATGATTCACAGATTATTGAATGTTCCTCCATCCCCATATAATTTCGAAAAGAACTGCTAATCATTAAACAAACAGCTCTTAATAATGGTTATAGTCTAGCGATTATAACTGAATTACTTGACAAAAAACAGAAACTCAAAGTAATAGAATTGATATAGCCATTATCTAAAGATCAACATCGATATAGTAGCCTCTCATACGTTAGGAAAGTTAGCCGTGATTTAAAACAATTACTGGAAAAGTTCCAGTTACACATCTCATCCTGAACCAATAAAAACTTATCCAAACAGATCAAACATAATAACAGTAAGATAGGTAAAGGAAATAAATCTGGCGTATACCAACTTAGCTGAAGTAAGATTTATATTGGTAGAACCAATATTGGATTCAATGAACATTCTCGTAGTTTCATCAATAAAAAACAAATTATTATCACGCAAACCATTCAACTGAAATTTTAAAACCCTACATTCCCTACATATCTCTAATAAAAACTTGGATAATAATTTTTGGAATCAATTGAAATCAATAGATATAAATTTTCCAACATATTATTGATTGAACAGCTAGATTTTGACAATAAGTCCCCTTCATTTAATTTGTTTCCGGCTGAGTGATTAAGATAATATTTCTGTAAATTGTCTTAATAGGTTTTATTCATTTTTCTTCATATGTGGTAGATCATATATAATTTGTTGTACCCCAGTTTAGTTTTCATTTTGTATCTCTCTGATGAAGCCGCTGTGTCGTCGAAACGAGTTCTTTTATTCATCATAAGAATATTATGCATTGGATTAGCAGAACAGACAAGTGTTATATTCCAGATTCGAAAGAAATGACAAAAACCTATTTTGTACTCTCCCATGTCTTTGGATAAGTTCATAAGTGTAAGGCATCCAAATTCTAACACAGATCTAACAAGTGACGGATACAAAATTTTTAGCGAGTTCAGTTTAACTATTACGAATGTTGAGTAATAAAGCTCAAAATTTTATGAGATAGGTCAATATTTTGGAAATAATTCATCCTCAATTTACAAATATTATGGATATATAAGTTATTTCCACTATAAGCGAAATTTGTATGACTCTTTTTCCAAAAGTTTCTATTCGCTTCTATTTATTCATACCAGTTTCTTGAAGTAATTATTCATTTATTGAATTATGATAATTTATGTCTAGGGTCGTACGAAATAAATGCAAGGTTAAAGCAGTTTAGATTACAAATTAGTTCACTTAAATTACTAAACAGTAAGCTTTACCTCCCCAAATAAGAGGCGTTATATATTGATACATAACTTAATTTAGTTGACGTCCTTTTGGAGAGTTTGCCAACAGTATTTCATCGGATGTATCAATTAATGTTTTCTATATGTAGCAAGAAATGCAAAGATGATCTGATCGTCTAAACAACTTAATTTTGTTTTGTTTTTATAATATTGGTATTTATGGTTCGATAGAAAATGAAAATTTATGCTGTCATATCTGTCATCGTCTATTGACTAGACGATATAGTACAGAAAAATAATGGTAATCAATTTTTAAGCCATTTTATCGATTCTCAATTGGTTGATAAAACTTTGTTTGAAAAAGTGTCGTGTGATAGCTTTATCCTTCATGAATTCTATTCAAAGTGGTAGTTGTTACTCTTGTTGAGATCAGATGACGAAACATCCAATACGTAATGAACAAAATGGGTTTTATGAAGGGCCGCTCCACCATGTCAAATCTAATACTCCATGTTAGGGATATCCTTGAATGCTTTAAATTAGATCTCCAGTTCGATGTTCACACAGATTTTTTCAAAGCATTTGAAAGGGTAAACTACAATCTTATGTTGGGTGAGTTGGAGGCACTAAGTGTATCGAGTTCACCGTTATCCTGGTTTCAGAGTTTCTTGATCAACCATACTCAAATAGTTAGGTATGAAACGTTTCTATTTAAGAAAATAATTATAACCTTGGTTAGAAGTTGGGTCATATCTTTACGTGTTTATTAATTATATGAGGGAAGTTATGGAATGTAAAATTTTGTAGTTTACTGATGATATTAAGCTATTCAATAAAATCCAAGATGATACGGATGTGAACAAAGTTACATAGATTCACTGACTGCTCTATTTTAAATTCTCTGCTTTTAAATTTTGACAGCGTTGCTTGATTACTCCATAAATCCAATGAACCAATTAGACATAGTTATAACATTAGCAATAAACAGTTGAGAAGAGTGTTTCCGTTTATGTGTTTTGTTAGAGTTAATGATATGTATATAATAATACTCTTTACAAAATTAAATTAAACAAATAAATGAATGAATAAATAAAATGGCAGATCTCACAAGAGTTATGTAGATTATTTGTTTTTATAGTTAATTGCGTTTGGTAATTTAGATCAGATGGCTCTTTGTTAAAACTTATACTTGAGTTTCTTCTATAAGTTTTTCACCAGTTATTATATTTTTTCAGTCCGAATGTATAGACTATGACCCTATTGTATGTTTTAATTTTTAAGTTTTTAATTGGGTTAGGTTAATTACCAAAATTAGAATAATTATTTGTGTCCTTACATTTCCTGACATTTTTGTATATTTGCGTTCATAATTTGGCATATCCTCTCAAGAAATATAATGTATCATTTCGTGCTAAAGAAAAATATATGAAAATAAGTTTTTGCCGCGACTTGAAGTGAGTAATTTATTCAGAATGTTTTATGCTATTGAAGGACCGCTCTATATGCTAGCCGAACTTACTCTGGAACACGCAACATAGAACTGTCCGTGTGAGGGACAGTTGGCCATGGTTTGGCGAAGCACACTTTAAAGGAAAACTGCAGTCTTTTAAATTCAAATGAATAGTTTGATGGGTCAGTGATATTCTAGGTATGAATAATCGCCGCTACAATGTTGCGATGAAGAACTTTTATCTGCAGTCTGATACCATTGCCAATTTTGAATGCTTAATGTTTCCTAATAACATAACGGGTGCTGCAATTTTCAAAAGAAAATTATGCTGTGTTTAGAGTATTAAAATCTAACCTACAGTTTTACTTTTTTAAATATACTTTACAGTTTTACAGAGTATAAAATAATAATGTGAAGAAAGGAAGAAACAATATTTACAATGAGAAAGAAAAGCCAGTCAAAGAAGAAAATAGCGATTACAATGTTATTCTAACAGAATTACAACTCCACGAGGTAGCAATTTTAGAGAGCCGAAATTAATGTATGAAAATGGTTGAGCATTTATATAAGTTGAACCAACAGGCGTTATCGCCAGCTAGAAAAGACTAACAAAGCCATCTAGTAGAAAACGCGGAAATTAAGGGACAAGCGTATTTTAGCGTATCACAGCGCGAGCTTAACTCGTAGTAGATCTTTTTTATGTTTTGTTTTTCCAGCGTAAATATGTATATATGTATTTCCATTGCTTTGACACACCCTACAGCCTTAACTGTTTGACGGTTTTCAACATATAAACTGTCATTACTCATAAGATTCGTCTCAGTTGTGAGAGGGTATGTTATTACCCGACTGCGGGAAGTGTTGGGTATCGAATGAAGAGCTTGATGAGACCGTTCCAATACATATAGTGAAATGCTCAAGCATGGGCCTCAATGACATTCATATCCCTGTACCCCTTCAAGAGTTGAATATCGAAAAATCGTGAAACACGTGTTTAATTTTTGGACTACAATAACAAAGTTCCGAACCTAAATGCCCATATAACATTTTCCCCTTTTTTCTACCCCTTTTTCACCCGTGATGAGATTGAGTTTCAGAAAATATTGCATTAGGGTTTTATTAAATCATGTTAAAATGGAACGAAATTCCAAATAGATCTAACCACAAACGAAAAAGTTACATGCAAATGTTGATACTCCTTGTCACCCTTTAGGGGATGAATTTCGCAAAATCCCTTCTTAGTGGACCTATATATTTATATAATTGATTTAAAGCTTAAATTAGTATCATAAGTGATACCGAAATCATTGATAGCCGCTACAGGTTTGAATGGAACATAATTGAGAGAACATAAAGAATTGAGTTAAGATTGATATTTTCAAATTTGGATATGATGACACTTTTCAATACTTAAGGAGAATTTGTTAGTTCTACACCAACACTCTAGTATGTGCGAATCGGATTGAATCAGAAACACATCGTTCCTGACATGGGCAGTATGAAAGATTATCGTCATAGGCATAAAAATATGAAATATTGTTTATGAAAATTACGTATAACATGTTACTGAAATTTCATGATACGGTATTACGCATCCTGGCCAATTGCCTTCTAGAGGTTAAACATGAAATGTAGCAGTTTAGTATTGGGACGAATTTCTTTAGACAAAAGTTCTTTATAAGGATGGTATAATTAAAACGTCAAAAGCTTTTGAAAAGTCAATATAGATATCAACACTTCAAACTTTCCACAAAGCCTCGAAACTGTCCCGTGTAAATATTATCATTTTGGGTATGGGTGTAGTTCCGAACTGTGCGCTTGCGTAGACTCAGAAATTATGTTCGTAGTTCTGGAAATTTTAATGACTGTCCCACGTTCTCGTATCAATCGATTCTATAACTAATTCAGAATCTAGCACTCCTGAGAATTTTGTTAGGACTAAATATTCTGATAATTGACAATTTCCGCGCTAATAACAGTTGTTTTAATTGGCTGTCCTAATCGTTTTGGATAGTATGCGTTTGTAGTGTAGTTTTTGTGTAAATATAGGTACTTTAGTTTCAGTGATATATATTTGAAAGTTCTTCATCAAGCGATAAAGACATAGAAAATTTTAAATTTCAAATATTTTCAAAGTGTTTAAACCAACGCGTTTTGAGGAAATAGTTCGTGATTTTGTGGATGAACAATACATAGAGCATTTTCAAAAAACTGCAGTAGTAGAGTTATAAAATAGATTTGCTTATTCTGAATATTATAAATGGCAAGAAGTGTATTCTGAATAGCATCGTCACTTACAAAAATTTGAATAGATGTTATTTGTTCGTGTAGAAGTAAAATATTCTAGTTCATAGATTGGTAATTCCACCAATCAGCACAGAGACTGAATAAAATTGTTATCTGTTAGTGTCAATCTACTAAACATATTAAATAGGGTAAAAATCGGTGATTCCCCGAATCTAAACCGGACATGCTCCTTACAACAGTTTAGGTCTGATTCAGTTCTAATTCAGAATTTGTTCAGAGTCGCATCCGTGCACAATTCTATTTTTAGATAACGCCTAGAGTTTTTGAAGGTGTATATGTATATATTTATATTTTTCAGTTATTGTTCGCTACTGAAACTTTTGCGATGGGCGTGAATATGCCGGCGAGAACTGTGATCTTCGATTCCATAACGAAACATGATGGGAAGGAATGGCGACACCTGGAATCCGCAGAGTATATACAGATGGCAGGAAGAGCCGGAAGGAGAAAACTGGATAATGCAGGCACTGTCATTATTTTATGTAAGAACCAACTGCCGGCGGAAACAACGTTGAAACTGATGATGACAGGTCGACCTCAGTCTTTGAGCAGTCAGTTCAGGATCACTTATAGCATGGTAAGTTTAGTCATAGCTTCACGGGTTTTTTAGGTCTGAACGACGTCGACTAGATCAATAATATGTTGAAGAATATTTTTCCAGTAACCCACCAATACTAAGGAATGCTGGAGAATAATCGAAATCAAAATGGTACTCGTAGAACTTGAAATAAAACTGATAATGAAAAATGTAAAATTTTTGAAAAATCAAACTCCCAAAATACATGTTCATACCGTATTTCTACACCTGGCGAGAATTACTGCATGATATGTGATTGGTTTGTTCCGCACCTTATGCACTGTAGCTGGCTTCCTTATCTTCTATTGAAAATGCCCCAGACATGTTGATTGAGGTCATGAGTTTCCATCCATGTTTGCCTCAAATGGTACAACATGTTCTTCTGAAATGTCTGTAACGTACCTCTGTGCAGTCAGGGTTCCATTATTTACGATGACCAGATCAGTGCGGATGTTCAAACAAATTCATCTCCACACCATTATCCAAGCTCCACCAAAACCTTATGTTGATGAAGAGTTGTACTCGGCATATCTCTTATTTCGAAGTTTGTACACTAGAGAACGTCGATCGCAATGGAAAAGAAAAAATATCTACTCATCTGTAAACAAAACTCTCTGAGTCAGCTTTTAACCAATTGACATATTCAAAATAGAATCAGACTTTTGGATGTGCTGCGGTTAGAGCTAGGCCTCGAGCTGGGACAAGAGTCTGCAAACCAAATTCCCTGAGAAGTTATCGTATCGTTTCAGTGCTAATTTGCACTTCATTCTTCTGTCGAAGCTGTATTTGAAGGAGCTTAGTAGTAGCGAACCACCAGTCTCCCTGTACCTGCGGATCATTCTGGAAACAGTTGAATGGGACACCCCAAGCCTTTGGCCTATTCTTATATAAGCCTAACATAGGTCATCTAATACCACTCGTTCAGCACATTCTGCCGAGCCACGTTCCATAATACGCGTTGCATTATTACCTATAATTAATTTTCAAGAAGAAACGTTAATCTCAAAAATTGATAAACAACTTCTGTTATCAATATGTGGTGGTTTGTTGCAAAATTTCGATTTATTTCTTTCATTTGAGAGGAACATGTGCGCCAAGAAGGAGGGACAAAGACATCGCCTTTGCTTCACCCCCTGAGCGTGTTAGATAAGTATATTATTTTGGCGTATGTCAATTAAAAACTCCTTGTACCTGCTTGTGAAAAATTTAAATATAATTAGGATTCAAAGATAGGTGTTTCGCAATATTTCGGGGTACTTGTGATTACCGAGAAGACAGGGCATTCTCTTTAAAAGTTTCAACATCGTTATCATTTGAAGAGTAGTTTGAAATGGAATTTGAGTTGTTACTTTTTCTGTCAATACTTACAATAATGTAATAATCATTGTTTAATATGATTATAATGGTATCTATAGAATATTGGGTAGGGTATATATGGTCGAGGTGGTACCAAGGAACACTCTATCTGTATTGAAGAATGTGGACTCATTGGCCGCTGGAGGGGCTGGCCTCAGATTCTCTAGATCGAAGCATAAACTCGGAATTCCTCTGAAGACCGCAAAAATGGAAATTAATCGGTTGTTGGACCTGAAAGTACAGGAGCACTGACAGACTCACAGGTCTCAAACACTCTCGGCTTGTCATCAATGGACCTTCCACATTGCGAGAACCAAGGCTTTATTAATATTCTCAAAGCTAGAGCTGAGAGTTCTAATTACCATAACAACGAGACACTATTTTTAAAAAATCACTTAAATGAGTTATGATTGGTCGAGAACCCTTCATGCAGATTACTTGAGGAGGAGGTAGAATCTATAGAACTGGTCATGTCAGCTGAGGACAGAATCAGGCATGAGGAACTTGGATCTAACAAACTGGAGATGACTCACTCATAAGGCTTATAATCTTTACAAGAAGGATGGAGTTTGTAGGTGAATTTTAAGGTAAAGGGTGCTACAATATACCACTGGGTCACAGTAACAGGGCTACCAATCAGCCCACGCTCAAATTTCAATATCTAATCTGTCTATCTATAGGCAAAAGTTGTGTTCATCTCAAACGATTTGAGTTCAATTTCGTTGATTCTTAATTATTGCTTATACTTTTTATTGTCTATTATTAATCCCGAGTCCTGGGATTCTCGGATTATCTATATTCAATACCCTGAATTCAGAAAAAGAAATAGGAGTTGCATTCCCCAACAACACTATGTCTCCAGGTTGAATCAGCAGGGTTTCTTTGATTTCTTTCCTGAAAGGCATGTCTGGAAAGGGTGCTTGATTTTGGACTCTGCTACCACCTAGCCAGATGTCATAAGCATACATATCCACTATAACAGAATATCTTATGAATAATTATTTGCAAAAAAAATAGTAATAATATTTTGTGATCTTGTTTTTTTTTTCAGGTGCTCAAACTTCTTCTAGTTAAAACTTTGACGGTAGAAGGAATGATGTCCCGCAGCTTTCTGGAGGCAGGCCATCAGAAGAAGATCGTCGAGTATGAGAAACAATTGGAAAACGTGGAAAAAGAAATAACTGAACTGTACAATGCAGAACTCAGTAGCTATCTGCAACCTCTTATCGCCTATTTCGACGCTGCGAGTAAATACTTGAGGTGCCGAAAGGAGATTTTGGTAAGAATATGTAACTGGTTTTACTCGGCAAGGAAAAATTAAAGTAAATTTTCCATAGTCTTTTTTTGGTTAAGTGAATTGTGCTGGTTGCGAAAATTATACCGCTTTTCTTCTAGCTTTTACAGACATGTCAATAATTATCACAAAAGTACGATTCTTTTACACACTTCATTTGAAACGAATTCTGTGGTTGAAGCAAAAATGTGTTGTAAAAGATTTTCATGAATGAGGTGCATGTATTAGATCCCGACAAAGATTTAGCAGTAGTCTGCCATCATATCTGTATCCCACGTATCTAACGTTCTTCCATTTTGCGAATATCCTGATGAAGACTTTCACATTACTCTCCAGTATAATATCCACATCCAAATGAGAATGTATATATTGTATTTAAATTTTTTTTTAACTCAAGGCAGGAAACGATGCTTTAATGATTTAATTAATAATAATAATAATTTAATTGATTTAATGTGTGTTTTGAAGAGAGCCCCATTTTAACTTATCAGAATGATGTTCGATAAAAGCGAGTTCCACAGCGCACCAGACCTGTAAACAAAAGAATTTTTATAGAGAGAGCCACGTGGCGTTGCTAGTTGGCCGTCCGCTGATGAAAGTTTTTGCGAGCCTGTTCTCTTTTTGGAACTGGATTCGTTCCGTAACCAAGCATTTTAGTCGTTCAAAGCATTTTATATGGAAGTATCTGTAAATTAGAGAAAGATCAATAACCTGCCGTTCTTGAGCGAGTGGCTGGATATCACGCGTGATCTCCGGGTGGTCGATGAGGCGTACTACCCTCTTCTGGACTCTATCAAATAGATGTAATGAATGTTTGAGTGCAGAGACCCATACATAGTTATGCCAGCAAACTCCGGTGTCTTGTTCGCATTAAAATGGTCCAAGCTCAATCGGACGGTACTCTGATATCTTCTCCAAATCTGAACTCGTGACATGCTCTGTTGGTAACTTTGTCGATTCCACAGCTGTTACAGGACGCTGACTTTAAAATGAGCACACCAAAGTACAATCATTCGCAAACCCAAATATTCTGTTTTCGGTGGAGGGGAGCAGATTATCAGTCTGCAGCAGAAAAGAGGAGCCCTGAGGTACTCCACCGTAAATCTGGAAAGATTCACTCGTAACACCATCAACTACCACCTGAATCGATCTACTGAAAAGAAAGCTACTAATCCAACCACGCAATTTTTCGAGAAGTCCAAATGCAATAAGTTTATTCACCAATACACATTTTACACCCTAAAATTTTCAAATTAGATGATATATACCATGCACTAATTGTAATAATAACACACACGAATTTGTATGATGTGACTCAGTTTAAAAGTTAAATATGTATAAATCATTAATTACGTAATTTGTAAATTGAATTCACAATTCAATTTATATATACAATTCATAATATAATATTCAAGAATTCATTGACTGAATAAAAGCATTCTTGTGTTAGTAGATTCCTATCAGATCGGTAAAAAGTGCCGGAAATAACCAATAAAAATACATTTTTTTCTAAAAATTCGAAACAATGATTTCTTCGCTTGTCTTAACATTTTTATGCCTTTCTTATAGAACGATTTATCTTTGGCCTCAAAATAGGTGTTAGTTTCAGCAAAAATCGTCCAAGACAAATCTCTCTCCCTGGAGCATCTTTTTCAAATCAACAAAGAGCCAGTAATCGCTGGGTGCCAGGTCTGGAGAATAGGGTGGCTGCGGAATCAATTCCTAGGGTAAATCGTTGATATTTGCCATGGTTTTTTGATGTTTTGTACGGCGTCCTCCCTTTGCTCTCCACTCTGCGAATGCTCTTTTCCACTTTGGCGTGTAGTGGTGGATCAATGGTCACATATCGACCAAAGAAAAACTGTTTCCATCGCACTTTAAAAGCTGCATACAACCCCCATATTCGTTAATTCGTTGTTATTTTTATTCCACTATGAGCAAACGCGCCACGCACTTCGAAAGAAGTTTTTGCATGCCTGAAATTTCGTTTAAAGTGGCCTTTTTCTTTTGGCTTTTCAGTACGTTCTGCGTCTTCAGTGGTCGTACGACCTTTTTTGAAATGAGCATACTATCGGCAAATTGTTGTTTTCGACGGAGAATCTTCACGGTAACACTTTTCAAGCCATTCCTTGGCTGGTACGGTATTTCTACCCATCAAATAGACAACGAAACAAGTTTTGATTAATTGTTTACGAATTCACATAATTCAGTTCGACCTCTATATCTCGGAAACTACTGAACGTAATGTCATGAAATTTTGACATGTTTCTTTTAAAGGTTGGTACTACTGGAAACAATAGCCCATTCGATTTTCTGGCTCCATATATTTGTTAGTCCCGGGACTTTTTTTACCCATCTTTTACATCCATTTTTAATTTTTCAAGTGGGGGTTTCCGCTGCAATTGCGAGGTGAGTTTGTTATATAGCTTTATAACAGTATATGGTGGCGACTTGTCAAACGTACTTACTTTGGAATGTGTTATAGATAGTATATTTCCAGTAAAGTGTTTGGGTCAGGGCTCCTCTTGTGATTTGAAATTGCAGAGTATGCACTGCTCAACTTATTGCTGATGTATGTATTATTTCAATATGTCTGTATACTTTGATAGTGGTCTTATATCATAAAATTCAATAGAGGATGTTTCTTCAATGTTGGAAAGCAATTCATTTCTATTGACCCATTCCTTGAACTCTTTGAGCTTACATTAACATGCTTGTATCATCAGCGAACATGATAATTTTTCCTCTGTTAATATGATCAGATTATTTGCAAAAATAAGAAATAATAGTGGCCCCAGTACTGATCCCTGGACCACTCCCATGTCGATTTCCCATTCTTGGAATATCACAACCTTCTATTATTATTTTTTTGTTGCTTATGTCAAATGCAATACTGAAAATGAAGAATAGCTCAATTAAAAATTGCATTGAGACATGGTCTGTAGTTTTCTAACGTCGAGAGCGGCTTGCATTTGTCTATTTTGAGGGCATGTGGAGAGTGACTTGAAATGAACACTAGTCCACATTCATATTCCACTGTTGGTGGAATAGATGTGCATATCTTTTTCAAAAGTTATCATTGCATTCTGTCTATTTCACAGGATTTCTTGTTCTGATGGTCTCTTATAACTCTATATATGTCTCTTGAATTTATTTCCCTGAAAAGGTAATTGGAGGTTGTTTTATTGTACTTGTTATCCTATTGTGAAGATAAAACAAAATTTATATACTTTCTCAAACAATTTTCGGTTTTCATTAAAACACGTTCTGGATGAAAAAATTGAATGCACATGTGATATATTTTCGAAAAGAAAAAAATCGATTCAACAATATCAAAGCATGGTTCACATTTAAAATAACGCAGGTTTGCATCATAACTCAAAAATATTAGAACAAAAAATATTTCCGCGCGTAGTAAGATTCTACTTAAAAGTGCCTATAGAATGTCAAAACCAATTTTACATAACTTCAAATAAAATCGAGATATTGGTACTTGACTGATTTCGAAAATTTTCAAAATTTCCAAAGAACTCGAAAACGATAAAAGCTACCCTGAATCTCTTTGCAATAATGAATTTCACAAGCAAAAAGGACAAGGGGAGAGGGATGCATTTTTCTCTATTCACAATAGTTCACAGAAACGAAACGTCGAAATCTGTCCACCCTGTACATACATTGAATTTCTTTTACTGCTATCGATAAAAATACGCCAACAACTTGCTTTATATTTTTGTATTACAATAATTCAGTTGATTCAGAAAAAAAAATGGCAGTAAATCTTCGTCGGTAGTAGGACAAAATGTTATCTTTCTATCGAGTATACATAGATTTTTCTCTTTCAAAGGAGATGCCAAAATTTCATAAGACTGTTTTTCGAAAGATTTAAATCGGTTATTAAATGGTTCAACTCGATTTGATTGAATAGTTGAAGATTTGTCTCTCGACTAAGTATAAAATCAGAGTCATATTCATGATTTTTTTTTTCAATGTGGTGAAGTTCAAAATATGTTGATGTTGATTGTACTGGCACTGGTGACTGATCAGAGTGTTTAAGACGCCTTTGAGCAGAAGACAATATAAATATATATCGGATATAACCACTATATTATATCGATTTGCATAGTTTATACCAGTAAAGTTAACCATACATAATTAACCATCAACATGATGGTTACCACATTCCTACCAAATCATGAGTGTCATGAATCTTTTTCAACTTGGCCATTCTCGCAAAGAGACAAAACAATTTTGGAATAATATTAGGCATCCATGCATTCGGTAGATTACAAAATATTCACCCCAATGTAGTTAGAACGCAGATTTAACGAAGTCTGTCTGATTAATGATATTTTATGAAGGTATTTTTGTTCTGATATTTCCAGACATATGCCAACGAAATTCGATGATTTTTCTTGGCGCACATGAAAAATAAAATGAAAGAAGAAATAGTTTGATTTTGAATTTTGAAAGAAACCATCACATATCGATAACATCGGCTGTTGATCAATTGTTCTTGAAAATTTCAATTTTCGGTAACAATGAACGTGAACCACGAAATTCGACCTCGGCAGAATGAGCTGAAGCAGTGGTGTTAGATGACCTAAGTTGGACTTATGCAAGAATAGGTCAAAGGTGTGCCATTTAACTGTCTCGCTTCTGCTAGCCACCTTCAAATGCAACTTCGACAGAACAGTGAAGTGCAAATTAGCCCTGAAACGATACGATATCGTCTCACGGAATTTGATTTGAGACCTCGTGTCGCAGCTCGTGGCTCAGCTCCAACCTCAGCACATCGAAGAGCCCGATTGAATGTTTCCCGGGGACATGTCAATTGGTTTGAAGCAGATTGGGAGAGTTTTGTTTACAGATGAGTCGAGATTTTGTCTTCTTCATTACAATCGAAGTTCTCTAGTGTACAGACGTCGAAAAGAGACATATACCCAGTGCAATTTTTGACCTACCTATTGTTCTGGTGGAGCTTCAATAATGACGTTGAAAAAATTCATTTAAACGCTCGCAGTGATCAGGTCATTGTAAGAAGAATAATGCAAGAATATGTACCATGGGTGAAAACTTTTTGTTTATGCATGATAACGCAAAACCTCACCAAGGTCATATCGTTAGGAACTACCTTCAAGATTACTAAATCACATCAATGATGACCTGCACGAAATCCAGACTTCAATCCTATCGAACATTGGGACATTCTCAATAGAAGATTAAGAAGCCAGCAAAACCAGCCAGTTACCGTAAATGAGGTTCGGAACAGACTGATCGAAATTTGCAACGAAATGGATCAGAATGCTAGAAAGTCATTGATTTGGATTATGAATCGTAGATGTTATGCACTAATTCTGCCCAGGGATGGAAATATCAGGTATTAACAGGTTTTTAGAGATTTTTCCAAAAGTTTTACATTTTTCATTATTAGTTTTATCTCAACATCTATGAATACCATTTTCATTTCGATTGTTCTCAAGCATTGCTCAGTGCTGGTGGACTACTAGAAAAAGATTCGTACATACCTAAACCTCTGAATAGATTTGAATCTTCGATTTTGTGCGTTAATTTCTTTGCGTAGTATAATATCCACCGGACCATTACCTTCATCCAGAACTAGTACTGCTTGTGAAATTTTTGAAATAAACAGGCCAAAATACATCAAAAGTGATGATAATATTCTTGGAAATTTGTATGCAGTTGATATTCGTTGGGCGGTGTATTTGCTCATTTAAATATATGATGTTTATAATTTTCAGCCAGGAGTATTCGCTCACGGCAAAGTACAAAAAGTAATGACGCCTGGCAGAGTGCTTCTTATCAGTTATAAAAATCACATCAACAAACTGGCCATGCTACTTTCCACATCTCGGGGAGCGCAAGAGTACAAAGTTTTCATCCTGACCGATAAGGATCTGCAGAGTTGCAAATTAGACGACAAGACGGACATGTGGTACAAAATGATCTCGTTGGCGTCCCCTAAAGTTTTCTGCCCTGTGGAAAGCGTGGGACACGATATCGTAGACGTCGAACTAAAGGACATCCTGGAAATCAGCTCGAAGATGATTAAGGTTAACACGGAAGTTGTGATCAAGGATTGGAACAATCGGTGAGTGATTCTACATAAAAGTGAACATTTTTCATTTTTTGGTCGTACTTTTTATGATCATTAGTATAGGAATATCACCTTGTTCAGGAATTTAATCAAAAAATTAAAGATGAAAGTTTATTCTAATTATGAAACTATTTAATGCCATTCTTAATCACTCCAAAATGTACGCACTTGACAAAAATGTAAAGATATTTTGAAAATTCTCTCTCCAAACACTAGCAATGCCAGCAAATTGAAATTTTCATTCTTCAGCATTGCATAAAACTGGGCTATGCTAGAAAAAAGAATACAAAATGAATGACCTTTCAGTATACGACATTCTACCTTGAACAAAAAAATTCCTGTTCATCAAAATCGATATTGTCCACTTCAAATTACTCCTACGACAAAATTGTGCGAACGTTCCATGCAATCTTCAAAACATTTTTCAAATTCAGTTTTCCGTATGGCCATCATAGCTATATTCGATTTTCAAATTAGCTCCTTTCGACTGCTGAATCTCGGACCACGTATGGGTTTTTTAACTCCATCGAACAGAAAGAAGTTACAGAAGCCAAATCAGATAAATTTGATGGCTGCTGGATGGTATTCGTTTTGTTTTTGCTCAAAAACACGGATAACGATGGCATTATTATTATTATTATTAATATTTATTATCGTGGGCTTGTGCATTATCTAAGCTGGATATAATTTACCTTTCTCTGATTCAGCAATCAAAGGGAATAGGCTCGATTACAATAAACTTGACAAATTTTCTCACTATCCTACATGTATTTAGAATTACAGCTTTTTGCAATTCTATATAGGTATTCTTATGCAATTCTAATTTCTTAAAGCTATCATGCAAAATTTTGGGTATTAACCCAGTCGAAGAAATGATGACAGGAACGATATCTATTTTATCGAGGTGCCACATCTACTTGATCTCAATAGCAAGATTTGTGTATTTGGACTTTTTCTTTTTTCTCTTGAACTTTTTCAGCACGTTGTTATTATTCGGTATGGCGACATCCACCAGCATTGCTGTTCTGGCTCTCTTATCATACACCACTATGTCCGGCCTATTATTCGTCACCATTCTGTCAGTGATATCAGGCGTATCGTAGTATAATCTGATAGAGTCATTTTCGAATACGTGCGCTGGTTGATACTTGTAATATGGCTGGAAGGCATATGAAGCAGTTGTGTTAGATGACCTGTGTTGCACTTATACAAGAATAGGTCAAAGGCTTGGGTTGTTCCACTCAACTGTTTCCAGAATGATCCGCAGATGCAGGGAGACTGTTACACACACCACAAAATTGTCGCATCACCTGGTATTCTGAATTCCACAATCGATTAAGCAACTCGATCACAGTTTCTTTGTCAACATATGTTTTTGGACATATGAGGGAAAAAAATCTCATCTATGGAGTAACATTTGTTTTCATATGATCTCAAACACGTCTTAAACAAGAATGAGTTTATTTGACTATCAGTATTCATTCAATTTCTCTTCAGTTTTCACGCTAAATTAATGCAAGTTTTTTGTGTTTCTTGATGATTTTCTAATCTTTGAATTTATTTTAATGGCTGTTGAACGTCCTGGACGCTATTTGAGTGATCATGAAGTGGTAAGAATTGTAACACTTCTAGAGGAGGGGTGAAGCCAACGTTACGTGGCTAACTTGTTGAATGTTAACCAAAGCACTATTTCAAGAGCCATTAATCGGTACCACGAAATAGGGGAATATGGAAGAAGGGCCGGACAGGGAAGAAATCGGATAACAACACCAGTTGATGATCGTTGGCTTGGTTTAACTGCACTAAGAGTTCGGCACTGTACGGCTAGAATGCTACAAAATGAACTTTCACTTTCCAGAAATGTGCATATTTCATTGCAAACTGTTAGGAACAGGCTCAAAGAAGACGATATTAGACCAAGGGTGGCTTCTACCGGCCCGCGTCTCACCAGAGAGCATCGAGTTGCAAGACTTCAGTTTGCGAGGGAACATGCAAATTGGGGTATTCCAGAATGGTCGAATTTTCACTTTTCCGACGAGTAAAGGTTCTGTCTAGTATCAAATGATAGACTCATGCCTGTATACAGACGACCTGGGGAATGGTATCAGCAAATGCAATATCCGTAAAACCGAAAACTTCGGAGGGGGCTCAATAATGATGTGGGGAGGCATTTCTTTCCATGGTCGAACTGAGTTAGTCCTAGTGAATAAAGGAAAAATGACAGCGACCATATACATCGCAGATATCCTTGAACCCCATGTTGTACCCTTTGGCCCATTGATTGGCGGAAACTTTATTTATATGCATAATAATGCATATAAATTTCTGCAAAATGCCGAAATATTAAGATGGCCAGCCAGAAGTCCCGACTTGAATCCCATAGAACATGTTTGGGACAACGTAGGGTGGCAAATTCAGCAACATAGTGACTCAAGAGCACATCGAAAATTTGTTTGACGTATACTGGCAGTAATTAGGGCCCGGCGAGGAAACACTCGATTTTGAAAATGATTAGTAACCATTCGATGCTAATTGATTGGTCTCTTCGTTGTTGATATTTTCCATCATAAACTCATCTATTTGAAAGATATCTTCTTCTCTTACACTTCTGAAAGCTACCAAGCGACTCTTGAATGACCAACCTAAAAGTTTATAAGTATTGTCGTAAAAGTAGAGTGATGCGACAATTTTGGTGGGGAGTGTATTATTATTATTAAAATCATGAGAAGGGTTGAGGATAATGCCCTATACACCCTTTTTAACATAATTTATATTTTGAAACTAAAACAGAATAGTACTGAAATATGAGTGATAGACAGCTTAGGTGAAGAAGTTAAAAATTATTATCTGTTTGAAAATTCGAAAATCACTAAGAACGCGAAGACACCCACGAATCATACTTTTTAAAGTTATTCACAGACGTAGCATTAATCACAGAAGATGGTAAGTTGTTCCAAGTTTCGAAGATTCTATTAGGAAGGAATGATTGTCTTGATCTGGTTTTAAAATTTTCCTTCTTCAACTTTAATCGATGACCTCTCAGTCTACTGCCACTGTTTATTTTAAATAAGGATGCTAAATTCCCGCCTATCAGTCCATTCAGGGCCCGGTATGCAATAATCATGTCTCCATGCTACTTTCGCTCTTCAAACGGCGACATTTTAACCATTGCAAGTCTTTCTTCATAAGACGGTCGAAATCTTCCAAAAGTGATGCGAGGCGCTCTTCTCTGAACTGATTCTAGGGCTATTCCATCTCGTACAAGATCTGCATTCCACTCTGGGCCGGCATAATCCAGGAGAGGACGAACATACGTTTTGTACAAACTCGAAAAGTTGCAAAGGAAACTTTACTGAAGGATTTTTGGAGTAAATACATCATCGAGTTCGCTCTCTTACAAATTGACAAAATATGTTCTGACCAGGAAAGATCTTTTTTAATAATGACGCCCAAGTCGGTATAAGAAGAGGTGTGCCACTAATTTTATATAAATTCTTTGGATTATTTCTTCCCAGATAAAGCACTGCGCATTTCTCAACATTTAAAGGAAGAAGCCAATCGGCGCACCATTTAGATATATTGAGCAGGTCTCTTTGTAATGTTTTGTGATTGGTCAGTGGATTAGTGAAAATTTTCGTATCGTCAGCTGCAACTTGTGATTCGATAACGTTAATCAAGCCCGAGACATACACTAAAAATAGGAGAGGCCCCAGCACCGTACCTTGGGGTACTCCACTTAGAACCGATTTATCGCTCGAGAACGAGTCACCAACCCTCACACAGTAACTACGGTTTGTCAGATAGTTCTCAATCCAACGGAGAGGCTCACCACGAATACCGCACTGTTGCAAATTCAGTAAAAGCCGCCGTTTCGACACTCTATTAAATGCTTTAGCAAAATCCAAGTAAATGACATCAATGGGTATCAGGTTATCTAGAGCATTCGACCAGTAGTTAACACATTGTAGGAGATTAGTGATCGTTGATCGCCCAGGTCCGAAACCGTGTTGTTCCTCGGGAATAACTTTTTCAGATATCAAGAAGCTCAGCATTTCATCTCGAATTATCGACTCCGTGACTTTGCTAACGATAGGCACTAGACTGATTGGCCGGTAGTTTTCGCGGTTGAGTTTATCACCCTTTTCGAAAATTGCCGTTACAGACGGTCTCTTCCAGGCATCAGGTAGAGTATTCTCCTGAAAGGATGATTTCATCATGATTGATAACGGTAGAGAGAGTTCTGCACGTGCTTTCCTCAAAACGGTGCTTGATATGCCATCGAGACCTGGTGCTGATCCATCTTTTAACAATTTCAACCGTTTATCGATATCTGAGGGGGGAAATTCAATAGATTGTAAGGATGCGTCGACGTAACTCATGTTGAGAGGGGGTAAAATGCTGTCATCTGCCTAAACTGAGAAAATTTTCTGGAAAGTCTGGTAGAGGATATTTGCGGATTCTTCATCATTGCGGCAAGTTTCGCCGTCGGGTCTTTTCAATAAAAGAACTGCTACTTTTGAGTTGAGAGAGCTTCTTATATGTTTGTATAATTGCTTTTTATTTTGAGTTGCGATGAACTCCTCTTAATCCTAGCTTTTTTATCTCAGTAGACAAAGTGTTCGAGAAATTTCTGTGAATTGCAAAGTTGTCATGCCTTCCAGTCTTCTTAAATTTTTTCCATAATCTGTTTTTCTGTTTGATCGTCAGAATGAGACCACGTTTTAACCAGGGTTTTAATTTATTTTCGAGTATCTCCCTTATCTTTGAATGCCGATTAACAACCTTAGAAAGGATTCTGGAAAAGCATTCCCACATTTCGTTCAAGTTAGTTTGGTCTCCAAATACTTCATTCCTATCTATTTGCCTCAAATCTTCAGATACCTGAACGTAATTCACGATTCTAGTTTTTTTCTTAATTGGCAGCGTTTGGGTGTTACGAAAGAATTGGAGACTCGTGTGAATTGTGCAGTGATCAGATTTGCCTATAGGAAGACCAATTGTAGGATCAGTTAGTAGATTTTCGTCATTAGTAAATAATAAGTCGAGTAACCCTGGCTGTTGATTTTCGCGGTATCTTGTTGGCTCGTTGATGGTCTGAACGAGGTTATTGTTGAAAAGCAAATTTATGAAAATCGGTTCTGAACTGTGTACTTCTGGTAAGTGCCGTATTGGCCAATATATATTTGGAAAATTGAAGTCGCCTAATAAGATTAGATTTTGATGATTTCATGTTGATGCAATGATTTCAAATAGTGTCTGGTCATCCTCAAAAGAGGTCCTGGGAAGTCTATATACGCAAAGGAATTTGAAAGAGCAGTCTTCAGAATGTAGTTGTATAGTTAGCGTTTCAATGTTTGGTATGTCAGATGAGATTCTTTTCAGAGTAAACTGACGAAAAATATTGGCAGACACATACGCGCATACGCCTCCGCCTCTTCCTCTCAGCCTATCTGTCCTAATCAATATGAAACCTGTAATATTCACTATAGAATCTGGAATATTTGGGCTGAGCCATGTCTCAGTAATGAAGATTAAGGATGGTTGCATTTTTTTAACTAAAGCGGTAAAATCATCGAATTTTGCGATTGGACTAGCTAAGTTGGAGTAAAGGAGTGTCCATTCAGTGAAAGAGTTCTTCATTTTTTTTTTATAGTTTCCGGTATACCATTCGATTATCTGATGGTCAGGTCACTCTCGCCATTTGCTAATCGACTTTGGTGATCTTTACGAACCTCCTCCAGATATTTCATCTGGGCAGGGGTTTTGTCGCCTGCAATCTTAATGTGCTTCAAAGTGGGTAAATCTTGAACCTTTTTCTGTTGCGAAGAACAGAACGGGCTGCGGCAGGGTTTTCGAAAACAACCTTCAGAGGTCGAGGGCGTGGACCATTAATATTTTTTTCAAGTCTAATGGTATGAACACGTGCATCGGTACTTCCAATGGCTCGTAGAATATTCTCTATGCTTTGACGATAATGTTGTGTTCGTTCATTAGTAGTGCCATTATTTTCCGAAACACCCGGAATAATAATATTTTTAGATCTATTGATCCTTTCTGCCGCTTCATTGACAATAATTTCTGCTTCTTTTGATGAAATTGGTTGCGTTCTGGTCATATTATTGAATTTCAGATCAATGTCGGCAATTTTTTTATCGAGAATTTGGATCTTATGACATAGTTCCATCTTTATGTCATTCAGTAAGGATCTGAGATCATTCACCATATCTAAACTCTCACCGCAAGTATAGCATACAATTCTTACACCACGCAGCTTGGTTCGTGTGATGCTATCGCTCGATGTAAGTCCCGTACATTCGATGTGGAAACTCCGTTTGCAAACGTCACACTGGCAGCCAGCCGACTTTGCCGGTATTGAGATGTTACATTGTGCACATGTGCTAATTGTAAAGCAGACAAGTTTTTTTGTGTTATCAGATGCGAAACGTTGAAATAAAATGTTTCTCACCTCGGGAAAACGATGAGGAAAAGTGACGCAAATCACAGATATGAAAACTATTTTCACTGTCGAGCTTGGTACCTTGCAAGTGACATAAGTTTTGAGTAAACTGGTCAATTTCTAGTTTTCAAAAACACTTTTATCACTGTTGATTTAGAACAGTTATTGCGACGATTGTTCAGCTATGTGTTGTTCTATTTTTCGCTCTCACTACAATGTTTGGAATTTGGTTTGAGGACTCGTGTCACACTTCGATAACATTTCAATTGGTGAGAAACTGAGTGGGAGAAAGATTTGTTTACTCATGAATCGAGATTTTGTCTTTTTCATAAAGATCGACGTTCTCTTGTGTACAGACGTCGAATTTTGGCATATAATTGTATGATCCACAAGGCATTTTCGTTACCATTATCATCAGAAAATCTTGAAAATTGAATTGAACATATTTAAACTTTAGATCACAACGGCCTTATTCGTGACACAACAAAATAATAGTACGAAAACAATAACACATAGCTATTAGCATGATATAACCAATTAGACACTAATAAATCCGAACATTTCGTCCCTTCAACATATTTTGGACAAATAAACGAAAATGGCCTTTCCAAATTAAAATCCGTAATTGCTTTCAGAACTCCAATAAATTGGCATCACCCTTATTTAACGTTAAAAATCCTATCGATAGTTTGAATAAATCTGAAGTTTATTAGTTAACTTGGCTACAATGCAATAATTTTTACATTGGTTAAACTGCTCCTTCCTTCAACATTGGACAAAAAGAACTAACTTCATTCATTAAAAATAAACAATATTCGGCATTGGTTGAGCACTGCATTCAAAATAGTCATTCTTGTATTAGTTATGATAATTTGAAATGCCACACATTGCCCCAAAAAGTAGAAAACTGAATTACCTGCAATTAGTTGAAATGTTCAAATCACTTCTTAATGACAACTCATAGATTATGAACGATCAGGCTGATTTTTGATGAATTGAAATCATAATCCCCTTTCAATAATTGATGAACTGTACATCTGGTTTTTCTAAATTCAATAAGAAACCATTCATAAATTCCACGGCACTTGCTACTTAGTTTCATACAGTCTGATGATGAATGAAATTTCGTATCCGTGCTAACAGTGCCTCTCGAGTGCCATTCTTGTATTTTATTGTAGGAATAATCTACTTCTGGACTTGGACTTTCAAAGCTTCAAAGGCTTAGGCTGGGCTAACTACTCTAGGCGGAGAAAGATAATCCAAAGTTCGTAGTAAGGATAAATTCAAAATAAACACTGGATACATAATCATATAAGGTGAAATAACTCTTCATTCTACTCAAAATTATAGTAAACATTATTCTTGAAATGAATCAGGAAAATCAAACAAAGAAAATTCATTCATATATCAGGAACAATGCTAGAGACAAAGAACATTAACTCTACATTGAAAATTTTGAAGTCAATACAGATGCATTCTTTCGCTAAATGGAAATCGAAATCAATCTTTCGTAAAAGATATCACACACACTAAACTCACGAGTGTGAATTTTATAAAGTAAAAATGTGAAGTTAATGTTACTGCCAGGACAGCCTCAAAATGCAAAATAAAATTAAATTTCATTCTGTCATTTGGATATTTAACAAGCTCTAGTTCAGTTTTCGTACTCTGTACATGCTTGTGTTGTATTTTGAACAGGAGATCTGACGGAACTGGAATTTTCTCTGGAGTAGTCTTAATTGAATTCGAAAAAAATCATGATTGGTGGGGGGAGAACTGCGGTCGAGTTCCTCTCCGGGTGAAGTTAAAGCAATATTTTTAGCACTGGTGATGATAATTTTTTTTTATGTCTTCAATTGATAAATTCGACTTCGTTATGCAACTGAACCATCTCAGTTTGAATTGAGGACATAAAACAGATGCTATAATTGTATATGTAGAATTCAAAGTTAAGATATCTATAAATCTCTTGTTGAAACCGGCTAAAATTGCTGAGAGCAGAATTTCCCACCAAATTAAAAATTTTATGGTACGGTTATTGTCTCATGGTTACAAACTGTACTCATGAGTACTGAATACAGTTACTTCCTGAAAAAAGTATTCGAGTGCAGAATACAGTTACTTTCCTCAAAAAGAATTAATTCCCGAATACTGAGTACACTAAAAGTAATTAGTTACTGTACTCGAGTACAAAAGTACTTCCCAGCACTGCAGGCAGACATGAGTGAAAGCAATAGGAAAAGCAGAATAAAAGTCGTCTCTTTCGAAGGCACTTGGATCGATCATGTCCTGAGTTTCACTTTAACAAACACGTGAATTTCCTTCATTCGTGATGATTGATTGGAGTGGAATCAATTGCTGATTGTGAGTTATCTTTAGTAACACGCGAGTCGTCGATATGGTACAGGGCAGCCGGAGTTTCCAAATAACGACCAAAGTTCAGGAAAGCGCGAGTATAACCGGTAAACGAGCGAACATAAGCTCAGGCAGATCAGGATCCCAGGTTGGGTGAACTCATGTTTGATCAACGGAGTCGTTCCATCTATATTGGAAAAGAGCGACAATTCCTTTTTCAAGAATTCTTGGAATTCTTGTTTCTGTCTTGAATCCAGTGATCGGGTTACAAATTATTCGGCAGGTTGAATCTCTCCTTTGGAGGGTTTGAGAACAAAGTTATGAGTGAATAGGATATTCATACCAATGATCAAGTCAGAGTTCAGACCAGGCATACATAAAAATTTAGACTCCATCATAGTGTATTTCAACTCAACGTTGAGTCGATACGTCCTTTCAACGTGGATGATCAAGCCATCAGCTGAGCGGGCGCTATGCAGACTACCTTTTGTGCTTTCGGAATTGAATGAATCGGATAGATGTGCAATATGACGTCACTGACCACCCCCTACCCTGGCGCTTCTGTAAATACGGCCCCAATAGCCTCAAACAACTACCTGACTATTCATTGGCATAAGAAACTGTTGTAAGACCAGTCGTAAAATTTCTTTTACTTCTTTCGTTAATAAAATACGAAATATCATAAGAGAATATTCCTTTTCTCGAATTGAACAACCTAAATATAATTAATAATGTCCAAACCCAAATTTTCGATGTATTCAAATAATAATTCCCTTTCAATCATCATCATAGTCACAATGTCTTAACAGACATGTTGTGAACTATTAATTTAATTCTTGATAGTAAGAATATACTTAACTGCCAAATAGTAACGGCTAAATCCATAGAGTGTATTACTTTATTTGTTGGTAGTAAAAGGTCCATTCGTATTCTATATGATATATATTCTTTGTAACAGGCAGATACCGCGTTTCAAGAACGATCCACCAGGTCAGACAACCGTGAAGGCGACTCAGGAACTCCACAAGATCTCGTTGTCGAGCAAGACGCCGGACGCGGACTACTCCGAATATTATCATTTTCTTCACGACCTTCACGTGGATAACAACGAACTCTATGAGGATCTTACGACGATGTACCGGCTCAAAGATTCGATGCTCCAATATCTGGGTAGCACGAGAATACCGAATTTCTTGGAACAGTTCTCAATCGTTTTCTCCAAAAAATATTTGGAAGAAAAGAGAAAAAATCTGAAGTGTTTATTATCCGAGACTAATTTGACGCTCTATCCTGACTACGAGAAGAAGATAGCGCTCCTAAAGGAGATGAATTACATTGACAGTAATAACATAGGTGAGTAACTTTTTCAGTATTCGATAGTACGAGGGGCACGCTGTATATTTTGAAATTTTCAAGAAACTGCAGGAGAAAGCTACCAATACTGTATTATTAAAAACCATCATTTATTATTAGTAAAGGTCTGACTTCAGTTGAGTCGCTTCTGCCACATAGTGAACGTGATAACGACTATCTCTTAGCGAAACCTGGAGTTTTCCAGAGAACACGTTGATCTACTACGATTAGAAAGTATATTCTGAAGAAAGAAGTCTTGAACAGTTGCTGCACGGATTTGGTGATGAAGGTCCGTCACGGGAAACTGTTTTGGTAGTACAGTCAAAACCGATTATAACGAACATCATTTACAACGACCGATCGGTTATTACGACGAGATTGTAAGGTCTCAGCCGAATCTTTAGTAAACTATTCAGTAAACATACCGCCTATAACAACATCGGATATAGCAACATATCGCTTATAACCACGAAACTTTATTGATATTCATCGACTATAACGACCAATCGCATTTCATTCCACCAAAACAAAACTATACGAACGATCTTAGATCTTATTACTAAGTATTGAAGTATGAAATCTGACCTCATTCGAACCTCTTCCCGGCCATTTGACCTTGCATATTTATTATTTAGTGCGCTAACTGACTGCGTGAGTGACAGTTTGATTTATAAGTTTTGCCTTTGATAAGACTGTGTATTTATGCGTTACCATGTCGCAAAAAAAGAGGAAAGTGTTTACTATTGAAGAAAAATCTCATATATGGAGATTAGAAAATGGCGAGTCAAATAGTGAAGTTGCAAAGGAGTGTGGAGTGTTACATTCTACAATATGTACGATTTAGAAGAATAGAGATAAAATAAAAGTTCCTTTCGACAACTGTTTAAAACTTAAACGATCGAAGGCAAGTGAACATAAAGTTATGGAAGATGCTTTATTAACATGGTTTAAACATCCGAGGGCAAACAACATCCCAATAAGTGGTCCAATTCTGCAACAAAAAGCCAACGACTTTGCTCGTATTATGGGTAAGGAAAATTTTGAGTGTTCGTCGTCTTGGGTACAACGTTTTCGTGCTCGTTATAATATTGTGGCAGAAAAAGTTTGCGGTGAAGCGGCTGGCGTTCCTGAAGGAGTGAGTGAAGAGTGGCTCTCTCATAAGTGGCCTGCGCTGTGCGAAGGATACACACCTTCAATGCTGATGAAACCGGATTGTTTTACAATTTAACTCCTGACAAAACACTTAAATTCAAAGGCAAGGAATGCAAGGGCAGAAAGTTGTCCAAAAGAAGAACTACAGTATTGGTTGCGGCAAACAAGACTGGTTCATGCAAAAAAAACTTCTGGTTATAGGAAAAGCTAAAAAACCGCGTTGCTTTAAAAACATTCACTCTTTGCCTGTAACTTATGAAAACAACACTAGGTCCTGGATGACATCGCAAATTTTTGAAAAATGGCTGCGTAGCTGGGATGCAGAATTGAAGTCTGGAGGAAAAAAAATTCTTTTTCTAGTAGACAACTGTCCCACCCTGTAGTCTCCTATCTGAAATGCATAAAGCTTGTGTTTTTACCGCCCAATGTCACCTCTATTTTACAGCCCATGGACCAAGGTGCGATAAAAGCTTCAAAAACAAAATACAGAAAACTTCAAGTGCTACAAATGATACAGAATATTGAAAACCGGAAAGATACAAAAAGTCTTTGTGTTTTGGATGCAATTCTAATGATATCGGAAGCTTGGGAAAAGGTCACACAGACCACTATAGCCAACTGCTTTCGCCATACAGGTTTCAAAGATCTCTCTTCATCACAAGCGGAGGACCACGATGATATTCCGTTTGCGAGAATGATACGATCTCCCACAGATGAAGACGACAACGTACCACTCGCTCAATTGGTTACTCAGTTGCAAAGATCTTCTGGTACAGAACAAAGAATTGAGATAGAGGAGTTTATTGGAATATATGACAGTGCCGGCTGTGTGCGCCTTAGCTGCTGAGGCAGAAATTCTTGCAGAAGCTGAAAGTAACAATCGTAACACTGACGAAGAAAACGAAGACCAGCAAGACCCTGAAGAACAGTTTAGGCCAACAACAATTTCCGAGGCTCTTAGCGCTATAACAGTTTTGCAAAAGTTTGTTACCTTTAACGACCAGTTTAATACTGATGATACTCATAACTTGAGGAGTATGAAACATAAAATGCAAAACATATTTGAGAGTGGGCTTAAAAAACAGACTAAAATGACCGATTACTTTAAAAACTAGAGTAAGTCTTATAGTGCAGCTAAGTACATCTTGTATCTCCAATTATTTCTTAATAAACATTTTTATTTCTTTTTTTAATATTTCATTTGAAAACAATATTTTATTCTATATTAGATATATATGTACTTATGATAATTTTACTACATACTTTTGCTATATATTGCTTATAACAACTGTCGGATATAACGTCGGAAACTATATGGTCCCTTCAATGACGCTATATCTGGTTTTGACTGTATATTACATTTAAAAAGCTCGGATATCACTTAGTGGTGAGCTACATAGGTCCTGTTCGTCAATGATTGTTAATAACACTGAGTAAGTGCGACGTACGATCAAGGAAGATCCAAGATGCACCTATCAAGTGATTGAGACAACCCTTCGTATTGGATCCGTAGCAATCAATTCCATTTTAAATGAGTATCTCCATTTGAACAAAATTGTTAGTCGTGGGGTGCCCTATACGCTGAACGATTTACAAGAAGCAGACCGAGTAAGAATCTCGTGGGAAACGTTAGAAGTGTTAAATGATTGTGGTCATTTTATTCTGTCTAAAATCGTAACATGTGATGAAACATTAATTCCATTTTTCAATGTTCCTTCACACCAGAAGAGCTGTGCGTGTACGCAGATTGCTTTCGGAATACAGTATTACTGAAAGCAATAAAATTGATAATCAACTTACAGTGACAGCTAACTGATCACCACAAAATTTTTACCTGCAATGCTGGAATCAGTTATGATTCGCTGGATAAATTTCATCACGAGAAGGCACGGAGGACTAGAAGATCGATAACGCAATTCATCTCTTTTTAGAGCATTCTCAAAGATAAATTCAAGTCTTTCAGTAGTGAAAGTCTTAAATCTCAAAATATACAAAATATATTTGATTTCGCTAATTTAAGCTTTTTTAGGTGAGATAACTTATCAGAGAATGGAGTGATTCGAGTAGCTTTGATGTTTATGATTATTAATAAATAATTGAAATCTTCAATAATTAATCTAATGTTATGTCCTTTAACTGATTTGTTTAATATATGTATTAGAGAGAGTGTTAACCTTGATTGTCTGAAGAGATCTAGGTTTACACCATTACCCAAAAAAAGTTGTACAAACTATAGCCCCATTGCCATTACTCCTATTGTGGGTAAAATTTTCGAAACGGTCCTGAAGTTACAGATTATTCATTATTTCAGTTCAGATTTCGGAAGGGATAAATAACGACAATGGGGATAAACAACTTACTGAGCATAATTTCTAATTCTTTAGCAAAAAAAAAGAATATACTGGAGCTCCTTTATTCGATATTTCAAAGGCTTTTCGTTTTGCCACTGTTGACATTTTTGGGAGTAAGTTTGAGAAATATAATTTTTCTAGAGGTATCATGTCTCTTCTACATTCGTATTTATCAAATACCATACCATTTGGTCTATTAATATATCCGCCAATTTCCGAATGTGCTTCAGAAAAAGCGTTTTTTTCACATCATTTTCTTTATTTCGTAGTTGAACGGAAGGGTAAGGTGGCCTGCCAGATGGGAATGAACGAGTTGCTCACTACTGAACTCGTGTTCCGTAATGTCTTAAAGAAGCTGAAGCCTGCAGAAGTAGCTGCGCTTCTGTCCACGCTGGTGTTTCAGGTTAGGAATAAGGAGGAATCCGAGAAGGAATTGTTGGAAGGTGTAACACCAGCTTTGCAAGAGGTGCGCAATATATTTCAACCTCATTTTATATTACAATTATTCTTTTGAATAACGTATTAATAAATCATATTTTTGAAATTGTTGTAGGCGATCGACAAATTGAAGGTTATCCACAGTGAAATAATCAACATAGAATCAAGACAAATCAGAAGTGAGGATATCCAAGATGAACTTAATTTGGGATTAGTTATGATTATCTATAATTGGGCTTCGAACAAGGTAAGAATTCTTTTCAAAGAAGGGTTACTCGTATAAAGCAGATAAGTTGGAAATTACTTCATGAAAATTTATTCTTAATCAGAGTCTTTCTAAACAAGTATATACCGGGTCTCAACGTCAAACCGGCCAGACAGAAATTCTGCATAAAACCATTCTTTCTTGAGTTTTAGACATTTTAGTGAAGAGCGAGAATATTACTCCGTACTTCATCTTCTCAGATTTTCCCTCTGTAATTTTCCGAAAGTTCTGATTTTTACCATCACTATGTATTCTTCGAAAACTGAAGTACAGTCCAAAACGAAAGAAACCGTATGTTTTTCATCCTATTATACGCAGAAACAAAAACGTTTTTTTTTTTCTATCGGTTGACTTGAACACTTCATGCTATGAAAATTTTGAACCAGGCTACTTGGCAAGTTTACTCGAAGGTTGGCGTGTTTAATCGATATTTCGAAATGATAAAGCTCATATTATCGTGCCATCAGATTTCTCTTTTCAAGCATTTTGCTCATATTCAGTGATTGATTCCAACCAAATATATCATAACTCCATATAAGACATTATCACCAGCAGATGAGGGATAATATGAAACGGAAATACTTATTTCGTATAAGTCTATCGTACAACGTTCTCTAATCCAAACGCGCAAGCGCGACAACAGTTTGTTTGATGCTTATTCTTAATCAATAAAATTACTAACAAAATTCGCGTTCTGTTGTAATTGAAATTATCGAATTTTCCTAAAATTTATACCTCAATAATGATGACATTCTAAATTTATTGCTTTATGTTTAAACACATCAAAAACTCTCAGGGAACAATATTCAACCTTTCATAGAATGTTGAATATCCTTCCTTGCAAGGGCTGTGTTCTGGTTCACTCTTCATAATCATCGTCACAGGGCCACATAGCAGTGGTACAATCTGGCCGGATATCATAAATAAGGGAAACAGACTGCAGTTTCGGTCTCGTTTGACCTCGTCAGTGTTGCACACCCATACCAATTCTTTATACAATATAATTGAATAATAATAATGAACAAATATTAACAACACAAGCACGAAAAAATTTTTCATTCTGGAACGCTCGAAATAATCTGCTCAATAATAACAATTCTTGTTTTTGTATTCTAATGAACCTTTGCCTAACTATTAACTAAGGGTCGGTTTTTTCCAAATTAATTGTCTAGAGTTTTTCCGGTATTTGACTTTTTTGAAATGACACTCGTGAATTGTAATTTTACACTTCATTGTTGTATCATGCTGTTTTCGCTCTCACTTGAATATCTGTTATTTGATACGCCAAGTGCTGCTATTATGTCGGAAAGATAGTTAAGAAATAGAAAGGGACATTTCAAAATTATTATACATCCAAAGTTTGAACTCATTCATTATTATGTATATATAGTTAAATTAATACAATGCAGGAAAGCATGGGTACAATAATAATTTCTCAAATATAATCTTAATATTCAAACGATCATTCTCAACTTTGCTAGCAACTCCTGAAAGTTAATTATTATAGTAGTCTTTAGGATGTTCACTCCATGAATTCTTTGCTATTCTGCGAAATACGTATAACCGAATCACGTTGCCAGATCATATGCTATCATTTGCGCAATTCTAGATAAATAAATTATTATGCATGCCTTTAGACAACCTTGAAGTGAACACACAATATATAAAAATAAATTTTATTTTCCCTGAATAAATAAATTAATTCATCTCCATCCGAATAAATCGGTTGTAGATGGACAGAACAGAGAACAAAAAACCTAACAGGATTGATAGAACAGTGTGAAATCAGTATCTTTCATCTTAATATCCAAGGTCTTTCTGGCAAAGCCGACGATTTAACCCTTTATCTTCACGATCATCAACATGATGTTGTGGCTGTATCAGAGCATTTGTTGAGGCTCCGGGATCTGTAAATGGTTACCATACCCAACTACAAACTTTGTTCCTCGTATTGTCGACGGTATCGTCAGCGGGGTGGAGTCGCCATATATGCTAGGGCCGAGAGTGTTAGGTGTACGTCTGTAAATATCGACCGTTACTCCAGTGACATAGATGGAAAATTTTGCCCTGTTGAAATTAAAGACAGAAAACTACTCGTAGTGGCTCTCTATCGTTCACCTGTTGGTAAGTTCCTTTCTCGGGGGTGCGGAAGATATTCTTGAAACATTCATCTATCGGTTTGAGGCCGTCGTTGTTATAGGTGAGTTTAATATTAATTTTGAGAGTGCTAGTGCGAGACTGAGTCAATTGTTCTCCTTCTTTGCAAAATTCACTCTGATTTCAACTATCGTCCAAGACACCAGAGTAGCTGAGCAGTCTTCCACGTCTATAGATAACATTCTCACTAATCTTCCTCGGAACTACTTTACCAGAGTGGAAATGGCTGGTCTGTCCGATCATTATGCACAGGTAATATCTATCCATTTCCTCAATTCACTCAATGGAAATGAAAAACCTACACTTCATAGGTTTATAACTGACTTGTGACTCAGGAAGACTGTCGAACGAGCTCTCTGTTGTTGACTGGTCATTCATAAGGACAAACAACATTCAACAGTCGTCGCAACAACTCATAGATATGTTACAGTTAAATATCCACGCCATCTTTCCTCTGAGGAAATGCAATTCTCTCCGAAAACCTTTTACCTGGTTTAAACCGGAATTGAGTGCGATGAGAAATTTTATGAGTTCTCTACTAACAATTGCTAATGAGTAGGGAGACCTAGAAGCTAAACTCGCTTTGCGAACTTTCGTACGGTTTATCGCCAACGTATAAAGGAAGCAAAACAAAGCGCTAGGGATAGGTATCTATTGAAATCTAATAATAAATCTAGAGATTCATGACGCCTAATTAGCTCGGAATATAAAGTCTCAAGGGTCTCATATACCTGAAGATATGTCCTCGGAAGGTTTTAACAAACACTTCTCTGAAATTGGTCAAAAACTAGTAGAAGCAAACTATCATCTAACAGTTTTCACACCCACGGATCTTACTGGTCTACCAAGATCCGTGAATTGCAGTGTATTTTTAACTCATATAAAACCTAAGGAAATGCATGAAGAAATCAGTAAACTGTCTAATTCATCTTGCTTAGATATCTATGATATGAATAGTAAAATTGTTAAATCTATTAGCAATAGCATCTCGGATTCACTTTGTACGCTTTTCAAAAGATGCCTGAGGGGGTATCCCCGGACG
This sequence comes from Cryptolaemus montrouzieri, assembly GCA_013387265.2. Lineage (NCBI taxonomy): Eukaryota > Metazoa > Arthropoda > Insecta > Coleoptera > Coccinellidae > Cryptolaemus > Cryptolaemus montrouzieri. The sequence continues at coordinate 98,981,721 of JABFTP020000185.1, read as the reverse complement.
TCTTTAAAAAAGCTAAAGTTATACCCATTTTAAAAAAAGGGGACCCCACGGAACTGGGTAATTACCGTCCCATTTCTATAATTCCGATCTTAGCTAAACTCTTTGAGACTTTTGAAGAATCGGTTCGTTGCCTTCCTGAAAAAAAATAGAGTTCTTACCCCAGTTCAATATGGATTCAGAGCTTCTTGCTCTACAATAGACGCTGTCTTGAGGGTTGCTGAGTTTGTGGTGGATGCCCTCGAAAATCACGGAATACAGACTTGAAGCTCTGTGATTTAACTAAGACTTTCGAAATAATTATTCACTCTGAACTTCTGATGAAATCTGAAATGTGTGGATAGGGGCCTTGCTCTGAGGTTGCTTAGGTCTTACCTTGACTACCGCTCACAATGCGTTGAGCTGAAATGAGCTGTGTCTGGGTTTCTGCCTTTGAAGAGTGGAGTGCCTCAGTGTTCTGATTTGGTACCCCTGTTGTTTCTTATGTATATTAATGACCTTCCCTTGTACTTGGAGCCTTTTAGATGTGTGTTCTTTGCAGATGACACGACTATTTTCTGCTCGGCTGCTGATGTCTAATTTAAGAAATGTGACCTTGGCAAGGCTGAGACATAGTTCAGAACAAATGCTTTGAATCTTACTCGAGATAAAACACAAACCATGATCCCCCCCTCCAACACTCGGTCTTTCACTGAGACAGCTTGTCTTCTGGGCATCACATTGGATGCCTCTTTGAATTGTGATTAGCACACTGAGACTTTGGCTGGTCAGCTGTCATATGTTATCTTCTTATTAAGGAAAATGCACAATTCTAACTATGCTGACCACATTTTAAGGTCAACATATTTCTCCCTCTTCCATTCTATTTTGTCTTATGGTGTGGCGCTTTGGGGCAATTCTCGCGGCGCGGATAGATTTTCGGCTTCAGAAAAGGACATTTAAAGTGATAGCAGGAGCTGGATCATTGCAGGCCACTTTTCATACACTCTAAAATCATGCCTTCTCTCTATATCTATTCGCAGATCATGTACGATCACTAAAATTTGGAAAGATACTCACTCTTCTCACATAGATGTGGATTCATATCCTACTAGGTATGCAACCGATCTTCTGTGCCCGCGCATCAGATCAACGAAGGCAGCAAAGAACTCTATTAACTTGAAGCTTTATAATAGACTGCCATCAGAGTGGACAAAATATTCTCTTATTAGCTTTAAATCTTGTGTGAAAAACTTCTTGTTGTGTAGTTGTTTTTATTCAGTGGAAAAATATTTGAGCAATGATAATTTTGATTGTACCTGACTTTCTAATGTATTACCTTTAAATTGTCTTTTATATTTTTCTGATGTCATGCAAACTTATGCTTTTACATGACGAATAAAGTATAAATATATGCGATCTTAGTTTAATATGACGCTCCAGGCCTATTCATCTTTGATTCCGGCTCTAGTATAAAGTATGGCCTATATGGGTTTATAATATATTTATATATTATAATAATTTTGACAGATTACAGTGATTAAAATTACGTTGTACGCAATGTATCTAGTAAGATGACCAGCTTTCTTTTCCATTCCTATTAATAATATTTGTAATACTCCTCTATATTGGTAGTGTCCATGAGTGTATAGGTCATTTAGAAAGTTTAACAACAAACAACTGATTATATTTCTATCGAGGAACTAGCAAATGTAGAGTAAGAAACCGCCTTCAGTTGACACTTAAAACCTAGTTGTAGTATTAACGATTCTGAATGTTCGCAAGTTCATTATTAAGATCCCATTGTCATCATGTTTACCAAGTTGGTATTGATTTTCTTTCCAGTCCTTTGCCGAAATATCCTCCCACTCAAATTACCAAGCAGGGATAATTGTAAGGTGTATTCAACAATTGGACGATACTATATGCGACATTCGAGACGCGTGCAAGATAATTGGAGATCCTACACTTCGGAAAAAAATGGAAGACGCCTCCAAGGCTATCAGAAGAGACATCGTTTATGCCGACAGCCTATACACTAAGGGAGAAGACCTTTCCCAAATCTTGAAAAGTAATTCTTCACGGAATCATGAATAGACAAAGGATGAAAATTCTTATTATATTGTGATATATATTTAGGCGACCAATGTGAAATAAATTTTTGTTATAATTATAGTTTGGGTATTCTCTAAACCTTCAATAGTATTCATAGTCATCGACAGATAATTCCTGTTATGAATTTAGATTCCAGGAAAGTTGTCCAACTACAAGATGCATCCTAATGTAAATTTTTCGAAAATATCGAAATATCTTGGTGACATCACCTATTGTGGGTTAACATATTTTAGCAAAAAGATTTTCATAAAGTACTGAAATGTACGACTAGTGTTCCCGACAGTTAACGAAAATATTACCGCACCATTTTTGAAAATTCTATAAAGTGCAAAAAGGGGGGATTATTTGAATTCATTTGTTATACTTCCAAGAACTCGATAAAAAGAGGAATCAAGAACTGAAGAATGTCATGAAGCACTTCTGAACCACATCATCCAGGAGATGAGACTGTTGATAAAACAGCTAACCTATGTTTATTAGAAATTTTTAGTCATAAAATTAACTAAGAAATTACTCCATTCCATTAGTAGATTATATTTAGGAACAGCCTTTTTATGAAATATCTAAATTCTGAGATTTTCTTTGAAAGAGCATGAAAAAACATGGTAACCGACATATTTTGGGTTTTTTTCTAGCTCCAACATTCCACCTAGCTACCAAAGGCATTCTCACAGAGTCAAAGTGTATTGACAACACTTCAACTAGGGCAAGATTGAAATTTATTTAAAACCGTTGCAAATTTTCTTATTGAGATGTTAAATGAAAGCTAAACAAATCATTATTTATTTACAAATTTCAAATGCCAGAAAATTTTTAAGAATCAATGTCAATTACATATTTCTTATGTTTTTGTTTCTTTTCTTCACACTCATTTCTAGATTTTTGTCTTCAATTATTGAACAATTCTGCTCTGAAGTATCCCTATGTTTCGTTCTTTTCTTTTCCACCTTTGAATCATCACTGATTTCAGAATAATTCAACAATGATTCTGTATCAACTTTATGTTTCTTCTTGTGCTTCTTTCTTCCTTCATTTGAAATATCTTCATTTAATAGTTCATGTGAATTCTCTTCACTAGTATTATATGCTTCATTTTCAATATTCTCTGATTCATAATTTTTTCATTCTTCCTTTTATTTTTCTTTTTCAACGTCTTATCAAACATTTCTTCCATATTCGTTCCAATATTCTCTAACTGAATGTTTTTATCTCTCTTTTACTTTTCTTCAATTTCTCAACAGGTATTTCTTCCATAAATAATTCACCACTTGGTTCACTTGAGTGTTCTATTTGATTTTCAGAAATTTTTCTTCTTGCATTTCAATCTTAATTTTCTTCAATTTTCTCTTTGTGCCTAATTCACAACTTTCAGTAATGATGTCCTTTTCTGTTTTAATTTTCTTCCGTTTCTTTTTAATTGTCTGTTCAAATTCCTCTTTCTCTAATATACAATCCACTTCAACATTGTTTTGATTTTTATATACCAACAGATTCACATCTTCCAGTTCAATTTTGTTTTTGTTTTCCTAGTGTATATTTTATCCATTTCGCTTTCGCTTTCACATTTTTCAGACTTAATTTCTTGTTTGATTATATGTTTCTTTTTAATCGCTCATTAGAAATATCATCTTCAATTCCTCTGTTTCATATTCCTTTTTATTTTCTGTTTTAATCTTTTTGATAGAAAGTAATTCTTCCTTATTATCATTTCTTTCATTCTTCATTTCGATTTTATTCTTATTTTGATTTTCTGCATACTCTTTTAAATCTATTTCTTTATCAACTTGTGTCTCTCCTCTCCTTTTCCTTTTTCTCTATTTTTCCTTGTACCATCTCTAAATGCTTTATCGAACATTTTCAATAACTGAACATTCAAATAGGGATTTTTCTCGCCTTCTTTGAGTCTTTCAAGAACAGCAACGAAAAATCCATTAGTTTTATCCTTCTCTGGACTAGCGTACACACACATTTTTCCTAACTCTGGAAAGACTATAGAGCCTGAGTCATTCCATGATTTAAGTGTTTTTCTAGCATCCACAAGCTTGAAATCTTTACATGTTTCTAATACTTGCCTCACAACATCTTCGTTTTCTTCAGAATTCACTGAGCATGTAGAATAAACAACTCTCTTAGCTTGAGGAAAAGAAGTTAGTGCATATCTTAGGAGTTTTGCTTGGAATGCACATAGTTTTCGTAATCGCAAAATTTTGTTTTGAAGGTCATAGTCTTCTATTTCAACTCGATCAGTGATTCCTGAAATAAAAATGGTTTAGGACACTATGGATTCAACTGCCACTATTTAGAAGATTCAGAAGAATGATTAAAACATGAACGGAATTTTCACTGTTTTTACTATCTACAAATGAAATGATAGATCACTGTTACCGCTGTTTTAAACATTCGTTCATCACCTAACAGAAAAAAGCACTTAGTGGTGCCTAAGCATAATTTGTCTCTTGCACACGAAAGTTTGAATCATATAGTGATTAAACTCCATAAATGCTCTGCCAGCACTTATCCAGGTAGCTGGGCAAAAAATCTTCAAGTTCACTGTCAAGACATGCCTTTTGGAAAATGTGTGCTACTCCATCAATAAACACCTAAATATTTATGATAAAGAGAAATTTTAATGAGTTTTATTTTTAGAAATGATTTTATGAACTCAATTATATTATTATTTTACAACTACTTTGCTCACATTTGTCTATGAACTGCCTCATTGTTTCTGTTCATAGTCACTTTTATGTAAAATAATGGAGTACATCCCAAATTTGTGAGGAGGTATGTAAAATTTGACGAAAAAATTAAATCTGTCTATCTCTAAATACTACACCACTTCATAATTATTTTCATACAGTCAGATGATGGAGAGTTCAAAGCCGCAATAACACGTAATAATGTATTCGTCGGTAGTAAAAAAATAGTAAACCTTCCATTCCTGTTTCAAAATTTGTTTTGATAGAATTAACCTTGAAACTTTGCAGATATATTTAAACAGTATACATCAAAAGAATCTAAGAGTTGAGCAGAAACATGAAATTTTCAGACTAACCTGATCCAGAACAGCTTGGATCAACCAAAATATACTCAATACCAGGACAATCTTTATCAGTCACTTTCATAACATCTTTCAATATTGTTTTTACACAAGTGGCACCTGCAGAGTCAACAAACTCCCTGAGAATTTTTTCCCTATTTCTGTCTAACTCGACAGCATGTACTGTACCAGAATCTTTCAGCATTGCTGCCAACTGTGTAGTTTTCATACCAGGCGCTGCACACATATCCATCACTATGGAACCTGGAGTGGGATTCAATAAATGAACAGGTAAACAACTAGCTTTATCCTGCAAAATGATATTCCTAGATTTGTAAGCTTCATGTCGGTAAAATTCTGTTTTTGGAGGGAAAATTAATAAATCTGATATATGCAAATCAGTCATAAACTCATGTGGTTCAAGATTGTCCATCCTTGTTAGAAATCCTTCATAATCAAATTTGTTTAAGAAAGGTACAAAAGTCCATCCTTCATCTTTGAAGTTGTTAACAGCCTCTTCCACTGTTATTTTCAAGGTATTTACTCTGACATACCTAGGCTTTGAAACATGATGTAGTAAAACATTTTTAGGAGCATCATTACAATCATTAAGTAGTTTCTTTAGTAGTTGTTGGTATCCTAAAATTGTTTGAACTGGTTTACTATCTCCTTTCATTTTATTTTTTCCCCATAACATTTCACAAATTAAAATTTTGGCTAGCCAAGGGTTAAATCTTGGCTCCTTCACTAATAATTGGGATTTTTCTATTAGATCTGAAATAATTTGATCTCTTTTGAAAGTTTCAACAATAAGAGCATAAAGTGTTTTAATATTCACATGTTTCTCTTGATAAACCAAATTTTTTAAACTGTCTTTGCCCGCCTTTAAATTGGCAGCTACTTTAGACGCTACCTTATAAATTCTAGGAACAGGTACAGAATGTTTGAAAATATTTTTGGGTGCGGATGCCATTTAGAATTGCATTATATTTACATTTGTAAAACGTTAAAAGGTATCAAAATACAACATGCGAATGTTGTTTAATTGTGAGGTTACGTGTCTGATAGATCAAAAGATATATACAGTAGTTCCAAATAGTTTATATCATCTTTTTTCTCAGGAATTGCATCTTATTGATAATGTTGTGCCAGACCAAAGTTCAAATGTATCAAACTTTGGGTATAACCATGTGCTCTATAGTTTTTAGCTTTCTTGCTCAAAAACAATAATATATTCCTGAAAAAAGGAACCTTTTTTTAAGATAAAGGAAAGTATATAAGTTCATTCAAAAACACGAATTTTCTACTCTATAGTCGACCGAATTTTACGGTAGATACTAATTTAATATTCAAATTGCGCATGCGTCAATATGGCTATGACGTTTTGACAATTCACAAATAAAGCAACCACCCATCAAATAAAATATAATAGTAATTATTCTAATTTTGTTATATGAAATGAATTCAAAAAGTGACAATTCACAAATAAAGCAACCACCCATCAAATAAAATATAATAGTAATTATTCTAATTTTGTTATGCGCAAAAAGATAAAGCCAAACAATTGCAGGATAAATGCCAATCAGTCCTTAATAGTTTACTGAGAGATGAAGATAATAAATATTGTGTTGATTGCGACTCGAAAGGTAGTGTAAGAATATGTTCATAATATGAAGTGCATTCCATTGATTATTTCTCTTTCGGAGTATTTTATCGATTGTTGGGGAAATTTAATGGGAAATGTAAAACTCATAATACCAGAAATGTGTGATGTAATTTTAAATAAGCTTTACTTTAATTATGGTCAAAAGAAATTTATATTACAAAACTGCAAAATATTTCAACTCGTTTTATTAGTTCCTGAAGATTGGGAATTAAAATGATAATGTGTTTTGATTCTAGGCAAAAGGATGTATTTGAAATATTCCACCCACTTCCTCTTAATATCATGTATCACTCATTTACATATGAAAGCATGTTATCTCTTTGGTGTTATCATATTATTACATTTTGCTTTATCTTGAATGAGTTGAAGATAATACTGAAAAATTTTATCTTTTAGGACCCAGATGGGCATCATGGAACATCGGCGTATTTCTTTGTATAAGATGTGCTGGTATTCACAGAAATTTGGGTGTCCATATCTCGAAGGTGAAATCGGTTAATCTCGATTCATGGACTCCAGAACAAGTAGTATCTTTGCAGCAAATGGGCAATTCTAGAGCAAGGGCAGTTTATGAGGCTAATTTGCCTGATAACTTCAGAAGGCCACAAAATGATTCGAACCTGGAGTCTTTCATCAGGTCTAAGTACGAGCACAAGAAGTACATTGCTAGAGAATGGGTGCCAGTACCTTTGCCTAAGGTAACTTTGTAAACTCATCTGCTTGTTAATTCTTATCCTTGCTACTGAGAACAACTCATATTTGTAATAGACTTGAGAAAATTCTAAATTTCAGCTGAAGACCCTTTTATTGCTGAGGCGATATTCACTTTGGATAGTATTTTCAGTCACCAAATGAATTTCTAGGCGCATAAAAACTCACAGGGCACTTTCGAAAAAAGAGTGGGGATTTTCTCTTGAAATTGTATTGATTTTTTTTGAGAAGCATTTGGGGGCTTATGTTTATTAGAAACTATAGTACTAAAATTAATCAAAGAATCACCCCATTCCGTTACTACATGATATTTAGGAATATCCTGTATTTCAGTATTGTGATATGTTGAAGAATTGTGATGTAGGGTATTTTTTATCTCATTTTTCTTATACAGGATACTACAAGAAGATTCTTTGGTAATCCTGCATTTCACGCTGCCCGCACTCGCTTCGTGTAGACCGAGTCGACGAGGAATGTTTCTGAAGGATTTGAAATTTAAGCCAGTGTTGCCACGATTTATCTCACGTCGGAGATTTGAGTACCTATCGTTGAAAATGAAATAGCGAAGGATAAGATGTATTATCGAAGTGAAACCTATAGGTAAACACTCCTAATCAGGGGCGTAACTTCTCGGGAGCGGAAGGGCCATATGTGACTCGTAATTTTCCGCAAGTGCTTGATTATCTTAATAAACAGATACATATTTTGAGTTCATTTGGACAGGATAGTGCGGTATAGAAAAAGATGTTTTCAAAATCTTAAGAGTTTCCAAAGTATTTATAAGATATTCGAATCTGACCTAACATTTCAGTAATTCAATAAAGTTCAATATGACGGATGAAATTGTTTGGCATAAATTTTTTGACAATCTGAGTGCAGGATCTGTATACTCCAGATTTTTTTTGTAAGCTAGAACCTTTAATATTTAGCTCATATAACAGGGTAATAAATTGAGAATTGTACACTGTACAAAATTTTCTTTTCATTCATTTGGAGGGTGCGACTAACAATATCTCAGTTCTATTGATTCATTAGTATTCATACATCCAATAAGTTATTTCTGATGTGGTTTTCGAGTTATTCACGAATTTTGATAACTTCCTGATTTCATCCATACTCGATTTCTCGGTTATGAAATTTACGTCAAAATTGTTTTCACATTATTTAGAATTTTTTTGTGAATTGCCGAAATTCCTTTTCCCCCTTAGTTTGTCAAATAAGGACGTAGATTTGTATTTTTTTAGAACGATCACAGTCATTTAAGAAATATCTAACATAATCATATTATTCTCATCTCATATTTTTCATGAGAAAAACTCAATATTTTTCGCATATCCTTCCGCAAAATTAAATGTTGACTTTCGAATCATAGAACTTCGAGAGTTCTTCAATGGATATCGATCGTTATAATACAATTTGGGAGATTGCATGGACTGAGTTGTTTTCCACAATCCAATAGAAATTAAAGCATTCATGGAATTATTTTGCGCATTGCTATTACATGATTCTCAATGTTCTATGGTTCTGAAAGCTACATCTTCTTTTCAACTGATTTCAACAATAATTTAAAAAGGGAGGTGGCTGACTTGAGTCAGTAGAGATACTGACTTCCACGCCGAGGGACCGGGTGCAAATCCCAGGTAACATATAGTTGTAGTATGAATGTTGGTGTGTTTTCCCAGAGTCGGGAACATAACCGATAGGTTGAGTCTATAACCTCCGAAGCCAGATAACTTATAATTATCATTGCATGGTCTAAGTGAGTGGTTCGCAGTCCACTACCACTGTAGGTTAGTAAAACAAACAGAAGGTTCATAGAACAAAAAGACAAACAAAAAGGGGGAGGATCTCCATTTGTGGGAAGTTTTTTTTGCATAACAAGTTGGGGTAAAAATTGAGCAGCAACATTTCTGTCTGTATTGACATAAAAATAGTAGTACGAATTCTTGTTAAAGCCCTTTGCATTGGCTGGGAAGATGCCTACCGCAGCTAGAAGTTAGGTTAGATTTTCACCTTTGTCTTCGTATATATATATATATATATATATATATATATATATATATATATATATATATATATATATATATATATATATATATATATATATATATATATATATATATATATATATATATATTATTCTGCATGATTTCCTGAACGTCAACAATATTTGTTCTAGGACATGATAAATCCTAAAAATAAAATAATTAACAAATTCCAATTCACTTGAATAAATCCTCGTCTCGCAAGTAAAGCTCAAATCGCATATGAAGTTTATCCAACACAAGTATTGAACAAACTGAAGAGTTAGACGACAGAGATCAAACATTTATTCTCTTAGACGAACATGAAATTTAAATGAACTTCAGGTAAGGGATCTGGCAACACTGGCATGAAATTCAAATCGTTCGGAAACATTTCTCGTCGACTCGGTATAAGGTGCGCGTGTGGGCAGCGTGAAATGCAGGATTACCGATTCTTCCGTTGGGTTCTTTGAACTAATAGTATATTTAATTTTCTAGGTGAACTGGGAAAAAGAAATCGAAGAGGAAATGGAAAAGCAAAAGCGAAAATCCAAAACGATAGTAGAGAAAAAACCTCTTCCATCAGTGGAAGTTCCGCAACTCCCCAAACCCAAAACAGCAAGTCCCAAACCTAACAGGATAGTGAATACTGAAAAAGTGGACAACGATCTTCTGATCACACAAAACGGCGAAGATACCTTCAGCAGTTTTCTATCCTCAGCCCCCAAACAGGAAGAGAAGAAAGAAGCGCCTAAAGCTGACATCAAAAGCGAAGAAGAGAGTTTCTTCAACCAGACCTTACCGACTGAAAAGGAAAAAGTGCAATTGTCAAAGGACAGCATCATGAAGCTGTATTCTACTATGCCCATGACCAACTTCAACCAGTTTCATAATCCTTTAGGACAACCCGCCTATCAAGCCAACATCCCAGTACAGAACACCTTCCAGAATTATGGATGCTTCCCACAGCAGGCGTATCCGATTCAGAACGGAGTCATGATGCCTCAGTACTCGGGACAGCAGTTCCCCAACCAGTGTGTGGGTCAGCAGTTTCCGCTGCCCAACCAGATGCAAGTGTCGGTAGGTCACATGCCCCATCCGGGTTATCAGGGTCAGCAAAATCAGTTCACGAATTTTCAGAACAATATTCAAATGTCCATGACGAACCAACTGAGTCAGTTCGGGCAAAATTACCAATCGGCTGCCCAGCCCAATTACCACCTGCAGAATCACGCGAACGCCTTTCCGGGGGGCCAAAATTTGCAGCAGCAGTTCGGAAAGATGAACCTTAACGGTCAGACGTCGAACGGTACCGCGTCCAGTCTGGGCGCGAATATCTGGCCGTAATTATTTGGTATTGTTTCTATTTATTTTAAGTTTGATTAATGTTTTTTTTCCTATTTCTTACTGCTCATTAAAATAATCCTTGGACGATATTATCTTTATTTTTCATTTTTCGTTGGTCCATTTTTAAAAAATCGTGTTTGTATTTTGTAATGAGCGCCGCGTTTTTTCTTCGTAAAATTTTAATGTCGTAGAGGAGCAATGTAGAAAATGAACTTTCTCTTCTTAAATTATTGATGAATGATCTTAGCATTAACATTTTTGAGTCATAAAGGTATCTAAACAATTTTTTTGCTGTTTCATGATTGAGAACATTTTTCTAGAATTACCCTTCATCTACACCTCGCCTCAATCATAATGGATTTTTCTTTATTTTCCTTTTTTACTCTTTCAATCCTGATTTTATTTCCTTCAAAAATTTTTTTTTCAAATTATGACTATGCTTATAACATAGAAAAACTCATATGAAATCACATCAATTTAGTTTCTCCTCTCTCGAGATTACAAAATACCAATGGGACATATATGTCCCTATGGTAACTTACAGTAAAAATAATTGGAACAAAGGTGTTCCAATAGTAATTTATGACACTAGGTATAAAAAGTGTGAATCAGCGTAAACGAAGAGGTAATTTGCACATTATACTTATTATTTTGGTTATCTGTTCCTTTTTCTGTTGTGAGTATCTGAAACATGTTTACTTGACTATAAGTCATTAGTAGCGTGTTCTCGTTTTGTGTAACTCAATCACAACAATAGACTGTAACAAGTGAATTTCCTCCTCAGATCATTCATATGTCAAGGTTTTATACTCCCAAGATATCAGGAGGGTGCGATAACGGCAAATCTTCAAAATAACCATGTATCTCAAAATCGAGGAGGGCCTTGACACAATATTGTGAAAACCGTTGTCCCGTCAGTAATTTCTAGTAGTAATATTTCAGTAATGTACCGAATTACGAAAATTTGTCTTTGGTTTTCGAAGATTTTCTCATATCAACATTGGATTACAATCAGTTCTACCAAAAATAAGCCTCAACTCTGTTATTTCAGTAGTAAACCCCCTGTTTTGTAATCATATTATGATTCCTCATTCAATTTTACGTAGCATACCAATTTCCATGTGATTTTAGCTCATTTGGAATAATATTTTTTCAAATTCTGCGCCAATTTTTCTCGAATGAGTTTTCATGAGCATTGAAGCATATAAATAGAGGGTAGAATACCCAATCATTGACATCCTTAAGTGTCGATGTCTGCCAATTTTACTGGGTGCCACTAAATGCAGAAAATAAAATTTCTATTATTCATTTTTCTAGTTATTGGTACTTTTTCTAAATGTTGGTACACGTGATTTTCTAATGATTGACATACTTATTAAGAAAAAACAAGTCGGTAATAAAAATAATTCAATTTCTTCAAAAAAAAACAATTTCTGATAGAAAATTCAAGTAAATAAAATAAAAATAATATTCAGGTACATAAAATAAGAAAAAATTCATGAACAAAATATGAAATTCTGGTAGTTAGGTACATAAAATAAATTAAATTTCTTATCATTGAAAATTTTTAAATACGCCAGCAAGTGTCTCATTTAAATAAATTTGAGGCATGTAACATGTACATGTTCGGCATGAAATACAAATTGTCAATAAGTTGTTACTATTTACACAAAAAAAAAACAATCCCCCTGGTACCAATTTATTTGTTTTTGAAATATTCGTTGCGTCTTCACCGTTAAAATTATCAGTTTCAATAAAAGGTTTCTTACCACATTTTGAATTTTGATATATGGTTCTGCATAACATTCTTTTACTATTCGGTTTTCCTCCACAGTATAAATATTCTTCAAATTATGTTTTCCTTTTCTTCAAAATTGTTAACATCTGTTTTTTGGATGCTTTAGCTCTTCCGTTTTAATTTCTTTTGCTTGTGTGCCTATTGTTTGGGTTTGTCTTTTTTCTTTTTGTTCATCTTTCAAATCTCGTTTGTATTGGGTTGAAGTAATAAACGAACTTCTTTTTGTCTGCCTTTTTCCCTTTTCTCTCTTGGTGTCTTCAGAAAAATTTAATAATTGTTTATTGTCTTATCAGTTATCACAGTCCGTACTAAAGCGATCTTTTTATTTCCAATGACTTTGCATAACCTGTGAAGTTTAGACATTTCAAGGTTGATTTACTTCATTCAGGCAATTCGTGATATTTTTCTTCATTATAATTTTTCTCAAAGCATTCAGAAAAATTTTGATTCCAAGGGTATAAACCACATAATTTAAACCCCTATACTATTACTTCAGATTTGAATTCATTATTGGGAATGGAAATGGGAGCAATATGAACGTATGTATGGATTCTGACGCTCCAATCAATTACACCTTTTTTCCACAAGATTTTTAATGGTTTCGAAATTAGAAACATCAGCTGGTTGTGAAATTAGGATAGAGCTATTAAAATTATACAAAGCTCTCTTAATTCATGTAATATGCGTTTTATGATCATCAACAAAAATTATTACAGAAAATTCGATATTTTTATGTTTTAAATATGGATATAAAACATCTGGTTAATGTTTTTTTAAGAAAACATCCGATGTCATCCAACCATTGTGAAGCAATCTTGTATAGATATATATTATTAAAAGCGACATTATATAAGCTGCCGCTGAGAAGGCAAAACAGTTGAATATTTTCGCTTCGCCAATATCAATTTCAAAAACGTTTGTCTCTTTAGCGGCAAATACTTTCCCAAGGTTAGAACAAAATTAAAAACAAGTCTCATCACAATTTAATATTCTAGTGGAATAGTTGTATAACTCTAAGAGTACAGATAAATACTTAAACCATATGCTAATGTCATTTTCGGATACATTAGAGGTACCGGGTGGTACTGCTCCAGGCGATCTTCCCGAAAGAGTATGGTGCCGGTTAAGATATAATTTTTTATTAAACATGAATCTAGAATTTTTTTCACAGCTATTTGGCCGTCCAGTTTTCTTCTAGGAAAGCCTTTTCATTAGCCATATCACAAGTTCGGACTCCTCTTCGTTTGTCCATCGTGGTTTTGGTCCAAACTCTGTTTTAGAAAAATTCGATTCTAATCTAAATTGTAACGTTGATCTAGGTTTACCATATTTGATAGCAACTTTTTTTGCGTTTCCCTAATCTAATTTCATCAAGAGCTTTTTGCAAGTTCTCTTCAGCATAGTTATTGGCAGCCTGTGCCTAAAGATGGCACAATGAATATTCCCAAAAATAGTCAAGGTGTCATTCTTAATTTAATAAAATGCACTTACATAAACCACAAACTACCATGAAGAGTAAAAACACTGAAAAAACAGCAAAACAATGTAACAAATTTTAAAGTATTAAGGAAATTTAATTTTAATACAAAACGAATAGTTATTTCATAAAGTGGACCAATGAAATAATGTTGAATCATATTTCGATAGACTGCATATACAAAAAGGCGTTTCAACGATAAAACTTAACTTTTATGATTTATTAATTGTAAACTGCATTTACACTATCCATTCTGAATTTCATGTATCTTGGGAGAGCGTCACTCGTAAGAAATGTATGTAAAGTATTTATAAAAAAGATTTTATATTTTATTTTGAGAAACTCCCAAAAATTAAGTGTCAGATTGATATCTGATTCTGTTTGATGAGTAGTTATCATTCGATGAAGATTATCACTGAAACCAGTGTACGGGACTCAGGAAACACAAATAACACTTAAATAATTAGTGCATCTCAATCTAATAGTACATAGCTATACTTTTTTCAAAAATGTGTCAAAGTCACAAGGGTAAGAAAAAAGCCAACTGAACTTATAATTTTTTTTTCGATTTAAAGACATGGTTTGTTATAATTTTTTATGAAACTTGAATGGAATAACCTCTTCAAGAAATGATTTAAATCATACAAGTCTGCAAAAAAAATGGGGGTTGTGTTTTTACGTAACTTCTATGGTTTTGGTTGTGCTGAATCCGAAAATGACCTTCATTTTGTCATAGAATGTCACGTTCTCTGACAATATAGGTGTCGATGTTGAAGAAGTTATCTATCTTTTTAAAATAAAAGATTAGCCGGCTCGGTGATGTAGAGGATATGATGCTCGTCTCTTGCGTAGAGTTACCTAGGGTTCAATCCCTACAAAGTCGGTGTGATTTTTCGGATTCTGGGAATCGCTCGAGTATCCATCTTTCGGAGATGTAAAGCCGTCGGTCCTGTCTAACAGAGATGTGTTGGACATTGAAGATCCCTTCCCTCGACACGAGAGGGGTTCGGCAAAATTCCCGGCGTGTCAATAAAAGATTAAAGACTGAATTTTTGTCTTAAATTTATAATTGCGTAACAAAACTTATTTTTCTTATCTAAAATATATTAATTAGTAAGCACTAAACATATTTCTTTTTCCCAGTGAGACTCCTTCGGTACATTTCCGCTTTGTGGGGAAACAACTGGAAGATCGCTCTGAAGCGTGCAACAGTAGTCCCAGGGACGCTCTTTCCGAGTATCTTTTTTCCATCTCCTTATTATCTTGATGAAATCGTTCACCTTGTTCTTCACTCACGTCCCCTAAATTTTCTTTTAAGTAGTCGATGTGGGAAAGAAAATGGACTTCTAAATTCACTAAGCAATCTAAAGCTTGAAATGCTTTTAACATTCTTTCGACGATTTGTTTGGAGTTAGAGTCTTTGTTATTGCCTAAAAATCTCTCTATGACCTCAATCCACCGTTCTCTTTGAGAATCCGTCATGGTTGTGATGAATTATTGATCAGCCATAAGTCATCTAATATCTAGTCCAAAAAAAAGACCTTCCTTCAGCATTGCCTCCGCGATGTCTGAAGACTTTGATATTAAGTATTTGAAGCAATTTCCATCTCTTGGAAGTGACTTTACAAATTTCTTCATCAATCGCAGCTCTATGTAGAGTGGAGGTAGAAAAACTTTATCAGGAGGCACCAAAGTTTCATGCTGGACATTCTTTTCGCCAACTTTAAGCTCTCTCAGAGGTCAACACATTTTGTTCCAGTGTTCTTCACTAGCCCATAGACACAAAAAGCAAGGGCATTTAGTAAACCCAGATTGTTTTTCGAGCAACATGACCAAAACTTTTGAATCACCGCACACTTGCCAACCGTGGTCCTTAATTTCAATTTGCAATTAATCAATTCCAAGTTCTTGTTGGTTTCGTTGAGGTGTATGGAATGAACGACAGGAAGCATAGAAGCCGCAATTGTGAAGCAGAACTGCTTTAAGGCTTTTTTTGAAGAATCTATGAAAATATGCCACTGTCCTGGGTTGTATGAGATCTTAAATGTATTCACCAAAACTTCAATATTGATATAATACACCAACTCGTCTTCTTGGGTAAAGTATGAAGTGAACTTCTTCTCATGATATCTTAACCAGGAGGAAGACATGGCAAAAGTAAGCGCCTGCTTGATCCAAGCAACTCACCAACGTTTTTGGGAAGATTCATGTCTCTCACCGAATCATTTAGCTCGCCCTAAAAAACAATTTCGGGCTGCTGTCATCATCTAATTCAAAGCTTGAATTGTCATTGGGTTCAGGTACAACACCATCTTTGTCAGAACTCGAAATATCTTCCAATGTAGTAGGGATCTTGAGCACAGATATTTCGGTCCCATGAGGGATGGGACGATTGCGAATTGGGGTATGAAATTGACAGCTTCCTTTTTGAATTATACCCTTTCACTTTACACTAATAAAAATAACAATCATCAATATGGTTCTTTAGCTTACTCCATACCTTAGGAATCGCACATCGGATAGCTTTATTCTTGCCCTTAAACCAATTTGAAAGGTCTTCAGCACATCGTTTGAAGATTTTATAACGTGCCCAAACTTTATCCTGATCTCCAAGTTTAAAGTCAAAATAAGCGAAGTATACGTTTTTTAATAAAAGTCCGTAGTATTAAGTTGTTGCTCCAATACCATATATTCGCCACAAATATAACGGAAACTGTCAGACGAATGCACACCCTTCCGCACAGACGACATTGTACTATATTGAACCAAGATCTATAAAACAATGAAGAGTTAACGCGTAATTGTACGGCGCCACTTTCTACACTATCACACGTTCAGGTTAAAACTTGTTTTTTTTTCAGATGTTAATTTAGATCACAAAAGGGTTCCTTATTTAGAAAGTAATGATAGCCATGGTCTGCATATGTTTAAAAATAGTAATCAAAATAAAATTGAACCTACTATTTATATGACTTCAAGTTAGCCCGAAAGTTATACTTTGCGTTTTGCAAAATAATCTGACGTTCTGGAATAATTTGAGTATGTTTTTCAGAACACCTAAATAAAATTTTCTATTGCTTCACAAAGCGCTATACATTTTTGACTTTCATCATTCATCATCTACAAGGTTGTTTTAAATAAACTTTAGAGCTGATGTACTTTTTGAAAACATTAAAGATAAATAAAATAAAAACAAGGAAAAATATATTAGGCAGTTGATAATAGTTGAAGTAAATGTTACTTAACGTCCAAGTTACAAGATACAAATTCATTCTTCGTAAAAATTTGACATTAAACATTTTCAAAGTTAACTAAGAAAATGGTTTTACATCGTAAACACTTCACTATGATTTGTATAATTTATTGGTTATTATAAAATTTTGTAATAAATTTGGCTGGCCGACTATTTGCATTGAGTAACTCTGGCCCTTTCAAGCCTTTTTTATTTTAGGCCTTTAATGAGATGAATTTATGCCATGGCAGCTTGAATTATCAAGAATTTTCACAAAATGTTTTATATTGTGAGCGTAGCTCAGTCTCAACTTTTCCAATTTATAAATTATGTTTTATATCTTCTTGCTGTATATACATGAAATTCAGAATATCCTGTTTGCATTATTTTTCAATCAATTCAGTCATTCAAAACTCACATTTAGAATATCTTAGAGTAAAAATAATGAAAAACTATCAGCTGATGAAAGTTTTATACAGCTCCTACACTGTTAGAAATAAAAGAGTATTATATTTTCATCAATTCATTGTTAATAATTAATAATTCATCGTCTTTTCACCCACAACAACGTTTAAAATGTTGAAGAAAGTTGAAAAGTATTACGCAAATTTTTTACAAGGAAAAATGTTTCATAACTGCAAACCATAATTTTTAAACAGGGACTCCTCGCCAATTATTACGTATTGAGCTATAGTCTCATAACTCTTCTTCTTGTTGAAATTGCAGATCCCTTTAATTTACTCTATTATTTTCTATGTGAGGATTTTTAAACACCTTCCTAATTTCTTAGTATTTACAATGGTGGTATTTACAAAATGCATAGCATTTCAATATAATTTTGTCTTTCAAATATGTTTCATTTAGTATATCTCGTCATCAGTGCCGATAAATATTTAAAAGTTAATGTGTATAAAAATTCTACAGGGTGATTCGTTTAAATTGCACCATTAGAATATTTTTGACAAATTGAATAGTCGTAGAACTCCGGAATTTTGCATGAGTTGTTCTAAAACCTCCGTAACATGCTAGGGATGGTGTATTTTTCTATTTTTTTTTCCTTGAAGATCATTTTTTGAACCACTTAATCTAACATTTGTTACAGCTTAAATTTACCATATGAGATTTCGAAATTTTCAGAATTTTTTCACAAGTAGTTTTCTGCTAACGAAGTTCCCGCTTTTACATCTTCATAGGCTTATTTGTACATTAATAAATCGATATAACTCCTCGTACTCTTCTTTCGTATACTCTAGGCATCTAAAAAAAACACAAAAATTAAAGGAATTAATTGTTTCGAACGTATCCACAAAAAATGTTTCAACCGTACCAAGTATAAAACAAAATTCAATTTGGATTTTAATCATTTATAAACTTCAATATAAATAATACACAAATCAGCACTAAAATTAGTGTTTTGATTTGTCATTCGCTTATTTTTCTCCATTTACCCCCTCCTTGAGGCCGCAAGCAAAATTTTGGAATTCTACTATTACAAATCTGAAATTTTCTAATGGTGCAATGTTCAAAAGAATCATCCTGCAAAATTTTCGGCTCAGTGTTTCGATGATACATCTAAAAAATATTTTAAATTACCTTCAATATCTACTTGTACGTAGAATATAAAAAAAATAATCGAAATGACCCTGTACAATTAGAAGAGAAAATGACTTTCAGTCAAGTTTTTGAAATGTTTGTATGTTTTGGTTTTCGCTTCTTGATTACTAGAAAAGAAAGTTTTTCTTAACTAATTGTTCAAAAATATTTTTCATTTTGGTTTTATAATTGCAAACTAATAAGTAGGACACTGTTTACTACCCTAATTAAAATTTTAAATATTTATTCGATGTTGAAAACAAATATTTTTTGCTTTATGGAAGAAACATATTTGATTTATTTCTTTCCTCCATATTCTGTGATACCTTTCATTGAACGATCCGATACCTCAGAATTCTTGTACTTTGGACTTTGGAATGAGTGTCATAGCACATTTCAATTTTGTATTATAGGAAAATTACATATGCAAATTGTTTAAATTATTTATGCATTTAACTTGTGGAGTCATTGTTATTATAATTAACATAAAGAAAATTGAAGATATGACTCCATATTCTGATACAGTATAATTTTGATATAATACTTGTATAAGACGACCTAAGAAAGACTAAAGTTTTGGTCCTCAGTGTTTTGGATCCCATACTTAAGTATTAGCATAAGATGTTAGTCTCATTTTTTGCGCTGATTGCGTAAAATGTTGATTTTGTTGGATCAGAAGTTAACGTTATTAGCGAAAATGGAGAATTTTCGATTTTAATAACTTATTTCAAGTTTATATTTTGAAGAAAACCATTTGTCTTTGAAATTTTGATGTGACAATGATGTATATTATTTAAAAATATGTATTTTGATGTTGCAATATTTTTAAAAGAGATTACTCGAGATCTTCTGTAATAAAGTTTATTTTAAACTAAAATATATTATTGCTTTGAAAAGAAATATGTAGTTTTATTATATTATCAAAGAGTTTGGCCAAGCATCCAAAAAATTTACTCAATATTTTCTATAACCCAAGTAATATCTATTTAGAGCTTCTCTGTAATTGCAATTCATTCGAATGTTCAATTTAAATTGAGAAAAATAATTTGAAAATCAAATCCATTCTAAAATGATAAAGAGATTCTGGAAACAGTGGCAATAAAATGAAGAAGTAATTCTTCAACATTTAGTTTTACTCCTATTTCAAATACTTCCTCATTCTTCTGTCCTGATATAAAAGTAAATTTTCGGTTCTAAATGAACGAAACCAGAATCAATTCGAATTGATAGTATTGATGATTTATTTATTTTATGGAAATTCACTTTTAAAGTAAAACGAAATGAGACACTTTTGTCACTTTTCCACAATTTAAATAAATAAATTGTGGAAAAGTGACAAAATGTCTCATTTCGTTCTACTTCAGAATCAATTAATTTAATTTCGAGGATATATCATTGGGAACAGTGGAAGTGGCGAGTATTATTCAAGACTTTATTGTCAAACAGAACTAAACTTCTTATCAGGATTACTGAAGCCCTCTTGGTGTACCTTTACCGTGAGCCCAGTAACCTCATAACTATAAGGTAACCGGTCCTTTTCATTAGAGCGTTGTGACGCTGATTGGGTAGATCAGATGATTTTCATCGTTGATGCTAGATAGTTGGGAATTTCTGAACTTAATAGCGTCAGACGCTAGAAGAGATGAGTGAATATTTTCGGTTTTCAAGAATTGCCCAACAAAAACCTAAGACATCCAGTTCTTTTCGATACGAAAAGGCTAAGTCTCATTTTATAATCATCCAGTTATTGCGTAATATCAGCTTTCGATACTCGAACAACATAGAGGTTTTGAAAAAAATTTCGTAATATAAAACACTACAGATTCTAGAAAGTATAAAAAATAGATTTCATATTTATCAGTAGTGTTTAAACCTAAAATAAGTGACATAACATCATATTTTGACACTGAAAACCCCTCTTCATGGGAGCGACAAGATTTCATAGAGAAATAGTTCACATGACTATTTTAACGCTCCAATGAAAAGACACTTTAGCACGTAACTCGAAATTGATTAGTTAAACGACGTGACTCATTGTAATTCGGGCATCTCGCTCTTCTGAGCTTCTGATAATATGAAATTCAGTTCTGTTTCATTCGGTAGATGCATGAATGTTACGAACTCATAGAAATTTCGATTCTGTATGAGGAAGAAAGAAGAGTAAGGAGGTATCCGGAGTACAGGAAGTGATGTAATTCAAGTTATCAATTACTAATTTCCGTTTTACTCCTGAGCCGGATATCCAATATACCTAGAATTCCTAAACCACGATTGAGAGTTTGAAAAGTGAAGCAATCATGGTGTTGCATTTGAGCCTAGGACGTTTCCGGCATTGTCGGTGACCGAGCTCACAGATGCTATTATATTTCATTCTTCCAAATCGAGCTAATCACAAGTACAACATCACTTGGAAGAAGCCAATGAATCATTAAAAAATGAGAATGCAACTACAGGGACTTCTCACCGTAGCACTGGCAATTCCGTTAAAGATTTAAAAACTTTGTGAACTGGGAACGTCAAACTCAGCACAAGCGGAAAAGGGTTGGATCTAGCGATGAGAAATACATCAGATGAACCAGGTTTGGTGGCAAAAAACAACATAGGAAACTGGCTGGGTCGAAGTAGCTCAATGAAGCCAGAAAAAAAGTTGGAAATACTAAGACACTGCTGGGAACCGCCCGAAAGTTACGACTTCAATGAAGATGCGAAAAACCTTAAGCGAAAATTCAATCACAAGTGGCTTGAAGACTATTCGCCGTGGATGAAATATTCTGCTAAAGTTAAAGGACCTCTGTTCACATACTCCGTGCTATTTTCGTCCCCTAATGTGCGAGGGGTGAAGGGCTCTTTCATGATCAGGCCTTTTCTAAATTATCAAAAAATTAATGAATACGAGCCGAGTTATTCCAACAGTCGATGACATAAACAAGCTGCTGAAGCTGCTCATATCATCTTGGAAAATCCTGCGATCATTGATCAACTTGAATCAGCCTATTAGCAGATTGCTTCCGAAAATATACAGATCATCCGCTCTATACAAAAAAAAATGCAATACTATTTTGTGCAACTCATGACTTACCATTCAGAGGAAAATGCATCTGGCAAAATGTACGAAAAATGCATCCTATTTATCGTCACACATTCAAAATGAAGTAAGAGTAATATGCGGCGAACTTGCACGAGATAGGATTCTGGATAATCCCAAAAGGGCATGTTCTTATAGTATTCTAGCAGATGAGAGCTGTGATATATCCATGGAAGAACAGTTATCAATTGGTGCCAGATTCTTTGACGAAGCCAGTAACCGAATTAGAGGAGTTTTTGAGGTTCTTCGAAGTAAAAAAAAATGGACGCGTTGACAATTGCTTCAACAAATGAGTTGTTTTTTTTGTTTCGAAGTTGATCCCCAGAAATGCGTAAGCCAGGGCTACCATGACTGCTCGATAATGGCAGGGAAAGAAAATGTGGTGGAGAAACATTTGCTAGAATTTTTTCCAAGAGCGTTGTTTTTCCACTGTGCTAGACACAAGCTCAACCTGGTTGTTATTGACCTTAACAACGTCCCTGAAGTGAGAAATACTATTGGAGCCATCAAAGACATTATACAATTTTTCCGTGAATCACTTTTGAGGAAAATGCAAGCCTCTTTTTTGTGAAACACGATGCTCATCAAATATAGAAGCATTCGGCTTTTTAAGAAAAACTTCGCGACCATCATCAATGGACTGCTAGCAAATTCAGCGGAGGGTAACACGGCTAATCGCGAAGAAGCCTGTCAGCTGCACGCAGCAGCGGCTAAGAGTACTTTTATGTGCTGCGTTTGCCGTATTACAAACTGTTCACTTTATTTAGAGCCGATTGTTAATGTATCTTATCTTGAATGAAGTACAACAAGTTGCTGAAGAGATTGCACTATGCGCCGGATAAAAACATGGCTAAGGTCTACCAAGACAGTAGGGGAACAAACCCTACCCACCCGTCATCAGCCGTCTGCCTTCCGTACATAGACTCGTTGCTACAGTCACTTTCGGCACAGTTGTCTGACCTGCAACAGTTGCCATTCTCTCTCGATAGGCTCCATCCCAAAACAATACACAAAGGAACAACATCCGGCGATGCGCTGATAGAGGTGGGGAAATTTTATGAAATCAAGGCATTCCACAGTGAACAGGAGTTGTGGATGCGCTATAGGGCTGGGAAGGAAGTTGTCGAAGTTGACTTTGTGACTGCATTACGTCATACAGCAGTTTTTCCCGGCGTACGTCAACCATACTGACGTGCGTTGCGCTGCCATGTATAACGGCCCAATCGAGCGGACATTCAGCACTATGCGCTAAATAAAAACATGGTTAAAGTCCACAATGATCTCCGACCGACTCAATGGATTAGCTTCCATTCACAGGAAAACGATAAAGAACAGTGATAACTTTGAAAATATCGCTCTTCAAAAATCAACAACTAAGATGGCTCCACGTCTTGTTTTAGTTTAAATAAAAAACTAGTCGTATTCCTCTTAATTTTTTTAGCCATCCTTATTTCAGTTAACTTGATATAAATGACTATTGGAAGATCCCATTATGTTATTGTTGGAATAAGAGCCTTACAAGAAAGGGTTATCAAACGTTCTTACAAAATGTTTAGAGTTGATGAGTGGGACAAGTGCATATATCAAATCCATAACTTTAGATGGAGCAGCTTCCAGTATGATAATGTGTTGTCATTTGGGAGCGAATCTAGATCTCACGTCCTCAGACCTTGGATAGTAAATACATTTTCAGGGGGAAATTTTCTTTTTTTATGTCTATCATATGGTAAAACTTGCGAGGAATATACTTGGGGACTGGAAAACTCTCAAGCATGAAAATGTTATCATTAGTTGGGAATATTTTGTCAAGTTGGTAAACCTCCGAAAAAATTGAAGGTCTGCATGCTTGTATTAAACTCAGTTACACATTAAACTTTGGGCTTAAGTACCATAAATATTTTGCAAAGAACAAGGGTTCAGTGGTTTCAATTATTGTGAAGCCACTGTAAAATTTAGTGAAATCTTCATTAATGATTTCGATGTTATAAATATTCGAAATAAATCTGCCGAAACAATGCACATTCCACCAATTGATAATGAAAATTTAAATGGCATCACTAAAAAAATTGATGAAATTATTCGGTACATCAAAAACCTCAAGGATAAAGATGGAAAAATAATATTGGTTACTTCGCGCAAAACGGTTTTTTTTCAAGACTCATGATTGACTTGAATAATGCAGTAGAGTTATTTACTACATTATCAAAAGAGGATTGCAGTATTTATCGTAGAGCGTCGATTATCTGAACTAAATTGGGGACATGCGTGTTCGGAAAATCGATTTGTTCGGTTAGAATTAAATTTCTTTAATTTTCATTTATCTGTGGATGTATAATTTCAATTTACGAATAAAAACTTTAATTACTGATTGCAATTTATCTTGTATCACAATAACCGATAGAAACAAGAAAAAATAGTATTAAAGGTACAGCCAGTCTATAATAAAACATGGGTTAACTATAATCAACGCTTAAGAAAATCCTAAGTAGGAAAGGAGTTCGGTTAATCGGTCATTCGGTTAACCGACGCTCTACTGTGTTAACTTTCTAGGTGTCATACGATTTTCTGGAAACTTTTTTCAGTACAAAGCAGAGTAGGTTTTAACAACTGTCCTAATGATAAACAATCTGAATATGCATATAAAAGGCTGTTAGCAAACAATATATCCAACTCCACTTGTTGTTAAGTTTATCGAGGATTTTAATGTTTCAAAATTAATCAGAAGAAGACACATTACTTATACAGTTTGCTCTGATCACTTAACATCTACTATTAGTGAAAATTCTTCAAAGCTTTCAATTCTAAAAAACCGTGTCCTCATTTGTTTTCTTCAGATACTGTGATGCATATCTGTCATAGAGAAAATAATTAGGGAAAAGTAATTAATCTCCAATGAAAGAATCGTGAAGAAACAAATCATTGAAACGTTGAGCTGGATTAAACTGCCAGTTACGTTTGACACTTCAGAGGTGCAGTTAGACATCAATTGTCAAGGAATATTTGACATTCATAAAATTCAATTGACTAATTTGATCATTAAAACTTTCATAAAGTAACGAATGTTTCATGAGAGTAATATGCCATCTGAAAAACAGAACCATATACGACAGGAATATTCATGCTTGATTTTATTCAAACGATACTGAAACCAAGTTAAATCACTTATCTCAATAATTCAAGCTAATCTTAATTATTAACTCATTTAATTGAACTACACACTTGTCCATAATTTAAAGATATTAATTTCACGCAGTTTTTAGCAGTACCAAAATCAGCTTTGCAGATGGGGATTATATGAATCATTTAGGTACTGAATTTTTGGTTATTTTTATTGTATCATCACAAAGATGTAGACGAAAAAAAACCGATCGGCAATTTCCAATTTTATTTAGTTCTTACTCTATGAGTAGTAGATACGATATTAATATTGTTGAAAGTCTTTCAGAGTTTTGTTTAATCATTCCTAGACGTCATTTGTGCGAAAATGAAAAATTACGGCAATCAGCGTGCTTCAAGCAGGCCTTCCTCAATCCGTAGTGGCCGAAGCTATAGGGGAACCACTCAAAGTGTTATTTCAAGACTGGTACAGGTATCATGACACTGGTACTGTAAGAGAGAAATATGCAAATCTCAAAACACTAGAAATGGATCATTTTATACAATTGACATGAAGAGAACTGAAAAACCGGCACCAACAGACACATGGGTCGAGGGTTTCGCGGCAAACCATTTACAGAAAATTAGGAGAAGCCAATTTATTCTCTCGGAGATCCTATTCTTCTAGGGCACGGGTACTCAAACTTGAACTGCTGGCGATCTACCTTAATATTTTTAGACTACTTACGATCGACACTGAGAGGCTGCAAGTATGTGTGATGCAGGGTTGTCGTACATACACGATACACCCTACCTACCTAGGTAGGATGTACCGTAGCATATATAGATATTAGCTTTCCGCACAATATACATTATTTTAGGGTTAGGTTTAGTTAGGTTCTTCTCATTATCAATGAAAAAACTCATAGTTATTCAAAATTGTGAGTTTATTGGTTGTTACGAAACAAAAGAGTTACATATGGTGTTAAACTTAACTAAAGAATGACTTTGGATGTTTGAGCGTGGCGCTGCATGTCCTCAGCATACTTTTCATAAAATGGTACGTAACCACTGAGTGCTAATCGCAAGCATGATGACATATGATCGTCAGTTAGTCGATTGCGATATTTTGACTTAATTATTTTCATTCCAGAAAATGCAGACTCGCACAAGTAAGTTGACCCAAACATTGACGTCAGCTGAAGGGCGATTTGCCTTAGATTCGGATATTTATCTTCAGATATAAAACACCAGAAATTTGTATCAGATATTGTAGCTTTGAGATGTATATCTGAAATAATCTGCACCTACTCATTTTCAACAGAACGTTTTACATGAAAAAGGATAACTCATAAATGATACTTACGTGCCAATTTACTGCAATCATAAAAACGCATTTCGAATTGTCCCAAAATATTTGAAAATTCAGCCTCATACGTATCATAATTCAACTGAGGAATCCTTGCTTTCCAAGACGGAAAATGATATGATTCAGATTCATTTCAGTTGATCTATCATAAGTTACAAACCGTCATATATATCTTCGCCATGGGTCTTCCCCTTCAGAGGAATGATTGTCAAAAATTCTTCCTTAGCCAACATGTCATTGAATACCTTCCGAATAAAAATACACAGCTGGGCAGTGTCTGTCATATCGGTGGATTCGTCGAACTGTAAAGAAAAGTATGTACATTTCATGATATCATGTTTTAGTTTATCTGCCATGTCCTGACTCATTACTTCAATACGCCTTGTGACAGTCGGGCGAGATGAATGAAGTTCTCTAATAGCAGACATGATTTCTGTTTTATTTTTGAAATCTCCAAATAAAGTCTCACCCGCTTCAATAAATGCTTCCTTCACAACCGATCCATCTTCCAATGGTTTCTTGTGTTTCGCCAATATGAGATATTTTGAATGAGGCGATCGTAGCAGCTTTTGATTGTTTGGCTGGTCTTGTGAACTTGGTTTGTTCTTTTTTCAAACAAGATATCAAATCACATACTTTTCGTTTCTTTTATTCACTCTGTGGCGGAAAATCCTTTTCATCGTTTTTATGAACCGTTTTATGATGCCTCTCTAAGTTACCACGCTTAGGTATTGCAATTGACGCACGATAAATAAGACCAATGCACTTATCCTTCACCATACAAAAGAAAAATTCTTCCACCCAATCGTTGTTAAAATGATACGTTTTAGATTTCTTCGCGGCACTCATTTTGTACTATGTAATAATAATCTTTGTATCGACCTAGTATTGCCTTCAAGTTACAATTCGAAATTACTCCAATTCCTACAGGAGCAACATTTACATCGGCGTGAACGAAATTCTCTAATGTTCCCGTCAAACGCGCCGCCCGAAATTTCTAGAAAAGTGGCAAGAATAAAATACGCGGCTTTTGTTTCACAAGTACCGCGCGTTCCTTGGATAAAGCCGCCTTTTGCCGCTAGCAGAGTGTTATTTTATTACGTAATAAATTTTTGTAGTTTAGTTACCTTCTTATTAAAAATTTGTGTCTTCTCGAGATCTACTCAGAAAGGACTCGCGATCGAACGTTTGAGCACCCCTATTGTGAAGCAATCATTTCGGAAGTCAATATGTCAATTTCCATAAATTTAGCATTTGAAGTACACCATTTGTTTTTTAGCATACTGAAGAGGCGTCGAGATCGAAACCTGTTCTGTATTTTTCTTTTCAGTTTCTAATTTCATTAATTGTATTCAGTGGCATGGACAGACTTCAAATGACCTTTCAACGACATTGTCGTACCTCCCCTTCTTGAATAGTTTACACTTTGCCGAATCTGAATTAACTTCAATGAAGTAATTCCGAATACAACTTGATTTTGGTTTCATTGTCCAACACAAAAACAGATCATTTAATTGATACTAAGCTGCAAACATTTAAATTAATGTCTATATAAACTATGAAAGTGTCGTGTGCGTGCGTAACAAACTTAACAAGTGAAAAAATAATTGACAATAGAGCGCATGTAGCAGGAGTCCCTGCGCGACATGTATAATAAAGTAACCTGTTCATAACAGTCTACGCAGGCCGCCGCAGCTACATTCTGCTTCGACCTCCGATTTAAGTGTCGGAGCCGAATGTGTAATAATAATCGGAAGTTCCGACTTAATAGAGTCGGAGTCATAAATTCAGAGCTCAAGTATAACAAATATAATAGGTCATTTTTTTGATATTACATCAGGAACATAGAAGATCAAGGTCTATTCTGTTCTATTAACATTAGTTGTAGGTTAAAGGTCTAAAATGGCGAACGAGAAATGTTTCAATTTTCCTTGTTCTAACTCATAGTCATAGTCAATGCATAACGTACATATTACTGTGGACAACTACAGCGAATTGGAAATTTCATTTACATTGGTAGATGGGGCCAAAATAGCTGGCGATAATATGTCTTAGTTCTGTGATTCTAATGTCTTACTTACCTTTTAATTTCTTCTTACTGTCCTTCATGATAACTAAATTGGTCCTCTCAATTTTTCAACTATTACTCTTTTTTTAAATATTCACACAAAACTGAATACTTATTATTAAATACTTGCTTATTATTTAATTTTGATTAATTATATTTTTTGCACCTGTTAGCAAAACAAATTTCCTATGCAGAAGGCATTACATACTTGATTTTCACAACAGAAGTTTAAAAAAAATTGTTTCTTTGAGAAATGTCACAACTAATAAAAATTTCGCCGCTGAATCCCTTTCAAGAATTTTATATCAACCGGAATAAACTTTCTACGAATAGTTGGAACCACAGGGTGGTTTTTTTAAGGACCATAGAACAGTTTCGACTTCTAAAAATTAACATTTTGCGGCTCAACTTGTGCTAAAAAAATTGTGGAAAATATATTCTGAATCGGGACACTTCCGGTTATAACAGATGCTAACTGCAACTGATCAGTTCAAATAGCATGGTGTTTTCCTTTTTTTCTTGAAGAGAATCATTATTTGAACAACTTCAGTCAACATTTGTTACACTTTGAATTTACGAATTATATTAATTTTTTCTCAAAAGTTTTCAGAATTGTATGTTGAAAATAAGTTACTTTAATTGTTATGAAGTATTTTTCTCTACTAAATCAACAGAAGGATCGTTAATTGGAAATTTCAAACCTATCAAATTGATTAAAACATAGTTCGATGTTCGAAAATCACCCGTCAACTTGACTAACTTTGAACATCAAAAACTCCGTTTCTTCGAATGAAACAATCGTTTTTTGCATCATTAGAACCCTGTTCAAAAATAGAATGAACTGTATCAAATTTTTTTATACTTATAATAGCTCGTTCAAAAGTTATAAAAAAACATCATACAGTTCAATCTTATTTTTGGATAGAATTACAATTACGTGAAGAGGAAAACATGTATACTAAAACTTTGATTAATTCCAAGAAAAATCTTTTTCCATAAATTCAAGGTGTAACAAACGGTAGATGAAGTTAGCCAAAAAATTATTCTCTTCAAGAAAAAATAGAAATAACATAGTTGTCTTCAATTTTCCGTGTAACAGGAAGTTCCACGAATGTGAAAATATTTTCCACCCAATTTTTCAGCACAATTTGAGACCTCAGGCACAAGTCTATGATTATAAGAAGTCAAAAATATTCTAATGGATCACTTACAAGAAACCTTGTATGTACAATTATACTTAAAGTGAAAAATTAGATAGGGTTACTGAAGCTTCTAACAAAACTTGAAAGAATTTTGCAACATTAAAAAGAATGTTCATGAAATATTAGCCTTAAACATTATAATTTTTTCCTCTCCATAAGAAACTAATTGAAAAAAAACATATATTTAAAAATTTGCCAATTGAAATAAATTAGAAATCACATTTCATTTCTTCCAGAACATTTTGGTACAAATACATACACTTTGCAACGAAGGCCTCAAAGTGAAATATCTCTTTATTCCCGCGGATCATCTGATGTTCGTAGATAGCTGCATTTTCTAATATTTCCGCAGCCAATCCCAACTGGCACTGTTCCAATAATTGGTCCAGCAAATACTTAAATATTATTTCTGAAGGAATTCCTCTACATATCAATTCGAAAAGGTTCTCCCTGACCTTTTTTAACTGGGCAATACTTTGTTCAGCGAGAATTAGACGGGCCGTTTCTCGAATCATCACCAACCAATCTGCTTCCGCTATGTTCTGGTCAGGTGTTAACTTACCATCAGATTCTACCTTGCACGCTTCACTCATGAGAAGAGCTCTCCTAAGATTACGTTCTGACATCACAGCAATCCTTTCTGCAAGTTTTTTGGGGAAATCAACATCTTCAGAAGAAGCAGTTTCCACAATTATCTTTACTACTTCTTCTGTAGTGGGAGCTGGAACCCGAATGCACAAACACCTGGGGAATGGATGTTATTTAACATAAATCATGAAAAATTATAAAATTTGATTGTTTCGACTGATACAAACATCAAATTATTCTCAGAGAACTATTCACATCTTTTAAACAGGAATGGAAATTTTCACTGTTTTTGTTACCAACAAATAAATTAATAGATCTCTTCTTTATCATCAGACAGCATGATAGTAAGTATAAAGTACCATGGTATTTATAAATAGTTCACAAACAATTGATAGGAAGTTATTATTTGAATACACAAAAATTCGGGATTTACGTAAATCAGTTAGGTCGTTCATTATCTGTAAGTTGTTCTTAAATAGCTATTTGAAATTTTCAACTGATTCTAGGTAATTGAGTTTTCTACTTTTTAAGAAAAAGTATGCTTTTCAAGTTAACAATACCAGGAAAAGAGAGAGTACGTGCGGAGTGGTTAGACAGTTAGTTGTATAAATAGCTATGAAGACAATCGAAAATTCCTACCCGAAAACAAAAAATATGGTCATATGAAAAAAATTAATAAGAGCTTCTGTGTTACCTAACTCAAGACTGATTGTTGAAATTGTGGAAAACTAACAAACTTCGCAATAACGGTTTCTTTGTGAATAAAATAAAGAGTATAGCTCCTAACAGAAAGGCATGTTCTATATGTTTCTTTTCGCAGTATCCTTGTCAAACTCAAACAAATCCATTTGAAATTTCACAGAAATATAGCTCCTGGTAAGCAGAAACGTACGTATTTCCAATTTAACAAAATATTATCCAGTTTTCGATAAACAGACGAAACCGATTATAACATCATTTACAACGACCGATCGGTTATTACGATCGTAAGGTACCGGCCGAATCTCTAGTAAACTATTCAGTGAACAAACCGCCTATAATAACATCGGACACAGCGACATATCGCTTACATTGACGAAATTTATCGATATTCATCGACTATAACGACCAACTGCTTACAGCAAAACGAAACAAAACCAACGATTTTAGATTTTATTATCAAGCTTTGAAGGAATATTTAGATGTATTATTACTGAAGCATTCTCTCCTACCCCATCCGAACCTCTTCCCGGTCCTTTGACCTTGCATTTTTCATACCCATTGTTTAGTGTGCTAATTGACTGCGTGAGTGACATCTTGATTTATAAGTTCTAGCTTCGGTTAGACCGTGTATTTATGCGTTAACATGTCGCAAAAAATGAGGAAAGTGTTCACTATTGAAGAAAAATCTCATATCATATGGAGATTAGAAAATGGCGCGTCAAATACTGCAATTGCAAAGGAATGTTGACTTTCACATTCTACAATATCAACGATTTGGAAGAATAGAGAAGAATAACCAAACAAATATCACAAGCAAACCCTTTAAAACTTAAACGATCGACGACAAGTGAACATAAGTTGTGGAAGATGCTTTAATAACATGGTTTAAACATCAGGCGACAAACAACGTTACAATACGATTCTGCAACAAAAAGCTAACGATTTTACTCATCTTATGGCTAAGAAAAATTTTGAGTGTTCGTCGTCTTGGGTACAACGTTTTCGTGCTCGTCTTGATATTGTGGCAGGAAGAGTTTGCGGTGAAGCGGCAGGCGTTTCTGAAGGAGACTGAAAAGTGGCTCTCTCATAAGTGGCCTGCGCTGTGTGAATGATACACAGAAAACTTTTAATGCAGATGAAACCGGATCGTTTTATAATTTAACCCCTGACAAATCACTTCAATTTTAAGGCGAGGAATACAAGGGCGGAAAGTTGTCCAAAACAAGAATAAAAAGAAATTTTGGTTGTATGAAAAGCTAAAAAACCGCGTTGCTTTAAGAACGTTCACTCTTTGTCTGTAACTTATGAAAAAAATACTAGACCCTGGATGACATTGAAAATCTTTGAAAAACGGCTGCGTGGCTGGGATGCAGAATTAAAGTCTTTAGGAAACAAAATCCTTGTCCTAGTAGACAACTGTCTCATTCACCTTGTAGTATCCGTGAAATGCATAAAGCATAAGACCAATGAGTGATGAAAGTTTTAAAACACAATACATAAAACTTCAAGTGCTACACATGATACAAAATATTGAAAACGGCGAAGATACAAAAAGTCTTAAGTGTTCTGGATGCAATTCTAATGATATAGGAAGCTTTGGAAAAGGTCACACACACCACCTTAGCCAACTACTTTCGCCATGCAGGTTTCAAAGATCTTTCTCCGGAGGACGACGATGATCTTCCGCTAGCGAGAATGATACGATCTCCTATAGATGAAGATGACAACGTACCACTCGCTCAATTGGTTGCTCAGTTGCAAAGATCTACTGCTACAGAACCAATAGTTGAGATAGAGGAACTTATTGAAATAGATGAGAGTGTGGGCTTGTGCGCCCTAGCTACGGAGGAAGAAATTCTTGCAGAAGCTGAAAGTAACAATCATAACACTGACGAAGGAAACGGAGACCAGCCAGACCCTGAAGAATAGTTTCAACCAACAACAGTTTTCGAGGCTCTTAGCGCCATAACAGTTTTGCAAGAATTTGTTGCCTTTAACGACCAGTTTAATACTGATGATACTCTTACCTTGAGGAGTATAAAACGTAAAATGCAAAACGTATTTGAGACTGGGCTTAAAAAGCAGGCTAAAATGCCTGATTACTCTAAAAACAAGTGTAGTTTTATAACCTGTACTGTAGGCAGCTAAGTACATATTGTACTTCAATTATTTCTTAATAAACATTATTATTTCTCTTTTGACATTTCATTTGGTAACAAGTTCACATACGTAATGTATACCTATACTAGATAGATACCTATGATAATATAACTACTTGTGTATATGTATTGCTTATAACAACTATCGGACATAACGCCGGAAACTATACGGTCCCTTCAATATCGCTTTATCAGTTTTGACTATATTTCGATAATTTTTCGAAAGGAAAAGCGTTCGTGAAAATCGACCGCCTTTGTTCGAGTAGTGACTTGTACGTTCACGCATTGATAAATTTAAAGTGATTTTAGCAATTTTCAGCATAAAAAAATTACTTTAAAAATTTTTGAAAGACTTTTTTTTATTCCAAGAAAGAAGAAAATATAAAAATGTTAGTTAGTTGTCTCAAGCTATGGCAAAATAATTAAGAGAAAAAAAAATAAGAATGCAAACTAAACTATCAGCTGGCGATAACAAGCTACCAATAGCATTAAAGATTAAAATGACCACCGAAAATCAATTTTCTTGCGTTCCTTCCAAAGAGAGAAGATCTTTGCCCTCTAATAGCCTCTAGAATGGAGTTGTATTTTCACATTCAGTTTTCTGACCTGCTGATGTTTTCATGCGATAAGTACGAAAATTATTGTTTTTCGACATGTAGTTATGGGAAACATTATTAAAGCTTAACTAAATATTCGAGTTGATTTCATTTCGTCTAACCCTGTGGAAATAAGTACAACATTGATAATGTGTGTATCTTTTAAATATCCATTCTCTTGGTAAGATACTGCTCCTCAGCTGGTTGCATCCTTGACAGATTAAAAATTCTCTTTATGACTTAATTCTAAAGGGTCTTTAGGGGTTTCAAGGTATTGTCACAAGTACACATCAAAACAAGTAATCGAGTATGTTCGATGACAGTGGATTACTAAAAAGTAAAATAGTTTATTCTTGTGAGTGAGTGCTGAGGTATTGAGGAAATCTTCCTGAAATTCTAACATCTGGAGCAATTATTTCACAAAGATGACTAATGTGTTTCTCAATTGAATTAAGTGTCAATATGTAAACCCATACACTCAATCATTTCCAAGAATTTGTCACCTACCGAGAGACCCATCTATTGTCAGTGTTCCTCTTTAGATATTATCATGTATTTAGAATTTTCGATATTTTAAGCCACCTTATAATAACTAAGCCAATTGTTAATTATATTGAGATCGTGTTTGGCATCCTCCTCAAACTTATCTATCATTTCCAAAATACATACATAACCAATAATAAAAAACAAGTACTGTGTTTTAAGGAATTTCACTTAATAATTGCGATTCGTAACGCGTTTCAACAAAGAACTAAATTTGATTAAACAAATAGCCAATAATAATGGTTACAATCCCAAACTTATAAATAATATTTTAAGTAAAAACAAAGTAGAATCGCATTGAATGAAGTTTACCCTGTCGATAAATTGAAACAAAAATTCAACACCTTAACCTACGTTGGCATTACAAGTGAGAAACTGAAATCATTCTCAAGTAGCAATAATTTCAACATAGCTTTCCAAACTAATAATAATTTAGGCAAATATATAAAAATAATAAAACCAAACCAGGTAAAAACAATAAATCAGGTGTTTATAGATTGAATTGCAATGACTGTGATAATTTCTACATTGTTAGAACACATAGAAATTTCAATATTAGAATATCGGAACATAAACGCAGTTTTTCAAATAAAAAATCAGATTCAAATTACGCGAATCATCTCTTAGAAAATAATCACTCTTTCGACCCACAGTTTGAAATTTTGCATGCAGATAATAAATATTGGAAGGTAGATCTTTGGGAAACTTTAGAAATCAATAAATACAAACACTCAGGTAGACTCATCAATGAACAAGTCAATTTAAGCCCTTCACCTCTATTGAATCTCTTCGGGGAGCAATCTATTCCCTAATTTTATTGGATATACCTGTCATAAATAACCACTTAAGAAGAAGCAACCCAATAAGCTTTTAATTACTCAAGAACATTTATAGTTATATTCTCATTTTTATTATCTGTACATTCATTCGTCTGAAGAAGCTACGGTGTAGTGAAAGGCGTTACGAATCGCAATTATCAAGTAAAATTCCTTAAAACACAGTACTTGTTTTTTATTATTGATAATGGAATTTTACCAAGTAAATGCCTCCCAAATTCAAACATATATACATGTATGTATACATCTAACCTAACTTATTAATTCAGTCGTCAGCCTACAGCTGTATATGTCTCTTCAGGGGTAACGAAGCAATCGAGTTAATATAGATTAAAAACAGCGTTGGGCCTAAGATGGAGTCACATATACAGTTTACACACACTGTACTCGACCTAACAGTCCTTAAAACAATTAAAAGTAAGCTCCTGAATTTCTATTGTCTCCAGAACAGATAGCATCTGATCGTGATTGACCGCGTTTTTCAGATCATGAAGATCATTATACCCCAGTCTATGTTTTCAACTATATTAGTTACCAGATCCGGGACAGACACTGTTGTACTGCTGCAATTTCGAAATCTATATTAACCATTGACACTTCATCAGACGATTATTTGCACGTTTCAATCACCTTTGATATAATGGAGGGAAGAGATTATCTTTCCAATCTCTTCTACTTCGACAGGTTGCCATAAGAACAAGACACTTGTATAGCGCAGTTTTGGGGGAAGGAAGTTAACAATAATAGTGTCTGCCAAGTTAGGACCAATACTAGTAAAATATCGATTCATTTCATCTGCTGTACTTCATGCATTATTGAATTCCCTGTTGTTACTAATCAATTCGTCTATTTGGTGCATTTTCTCTCTCGTATTATGGAGTACGTTATATGGAACCCTCCACAGTTTCTTGTTAACTAACCTATCTACATTATTTTATTCTCATAATTTTTTTAATTCAATTTTATATATACTGGGTGATTCATCAGTGGCGCGGTGCTCTGTAGCTCGTACACTCTTGAAGATTTCATTTTTGTTCGAACGGTATTGTATTTAGAAAGTAAAAATCTACATATCACTATACTTGATCAGAGAAATTGAGATATTTTAAGGTAGTCGTGTATGAAATACGTAATAGATTGGTTTTTGGTTAGATGATCTACAAGGTGTTAAACTATTTCAATAAGTGTTCGAAATGTTGCCCGTTTCCTTGTAGACACAACTCAATCCTTCTGAGGAAAGACCGTTGAACTCTCGACAACATTTGCGAATTAACTGACTGAAAGGCGTCGACTATTCTCTGTCTCATATCCACATATCCAACTGTGTTGTAGAAGGAATCTGGTAAACGATGCCCTTAATATAATCCCACAAGAAAAAATCTTGACTTGTAAGGTTCGGAGACCAAGCTGGCCATCGAACAGGACCACGACGTCCTATCCATTTGTTTGGAAATACACGATTCAAATGCTCTCTAACCTGATGTGAGTAATGTGCCGGTGTCCTCTCCTGTTGAAACCACAAATCTTGTCTTATATGCTCTGGTACATAGGCAAGTAACATTGGTAAATGATTTTGCAGAAAATCTAAATACATTTGACTATTAAGGTGCCCGTCGAAAAAGTGCGGCCCAATTAGATATCCATCTACTATAGCGGCCGATACATTCAAGGACCAACGAAGTTGGTGATCTATTTGTCTCATGAGGTGTTGATTTTCCGTGCCGTAATAATGAAAGTTGTGCCTGTTAACAAGCCCATTCTTGTGGAAAGTTGTCTCGTCCGAGAAAAGAACTCTGCTAAACATATTCGGGTTTTCCGCTACTTTGTCACTTGCCCAATTGCAAAAATTGATTCGATTTTCACTGTCTTGATTGTTCAGTTCCTGGTGCAGCTGTACATATGTATAAAATTTATTCACTTTCAAGATTCTCTGGACGGAAGTTTGACTTATATCTGTTAAATGAGAACTCTCTCTTTGGCTTTTATATAGGTCCTCTGTCACTGTCAACAAAACTGATAATTGGTTGTAGCAGTTTTTGGTTTTTCATGTTTTTTGTAAGCGATATTACCCGTTTCGATAAATCTGATTAGAAGTTTTTCAAAGCATGTTGCATCATGATTCCTCTTATCAAAAAACCTTTGTGCATAAATGTTTAATAACGAAACACTGATAATTTCACCATGTAAAATGCAAAATATGATATGTCCGGACACCTGACAGAAGGCACAAATAAAAAAAAATTTCAACACATACCTCGATTTACGTTTTAATCATCTTGATTTTATCATTCGTTAAAAGAATTATCTTGTTTAGGTTTCATTTTTACTGCTTGAATCATTACAGAAAAAAACTTCTGTGTGAATAATGATGTTGATGAGTTTGATACGGTTTGTAGAATTTTCATCGAAAATTTTTACAAATAATCCAATATTCTAAAATGATCGAAGATAAAGATAAGGTTACTTCTGCAAAAATATAGCACAATATTTTATGCGTTGACATGAATAATAAAATACAGGGTATTCCATTTGAAAAAATCAAGTTATCCTTGGGCACTAAGAAAACGAAAAGAAAAAAGTATTCATTCGAAGGAGTATGCGATGCTGTGAGAGCCTATTTTCATGAATTTTTACGGAAAAAAAATATTGCGACGAAACTACTCTCCAAAAAACTTGAAATCTTGAAGAAAAAGTGGTCGTCCAATCTGAAAAAACCATCCAAGTTTTTTTATAGAAAATTGGGACACCCTGTTTACTGCAAAATAAATTGTAGAAGTAGATTCTTACTTTCTAAATACAATATCGTTCGAACAAAACTGAAATATTCAAGAGTGTAGGAACTACAGAGCACCACGACACTGGTGAATCAGCCAGTATATTTTTTTTTGATTTACTTAAATGAAGCAATATTTAAGAATCTTATATCTGGCAAAAGAATAAAAACGTGAACTTTAAATACATATGAACTGATATTCACATAATTTGCTTCGTGAAGCGCATAAAATCATGGCAATCATTTTTCTCTCCTTCAACTACCCTAAGCAAAATCTGAGATATTACCTATTTTAATAGCGTGAAGGAAATTTAACGTTCGAGTTCAACTTATAGAGACGGTTAAACTCAGTTTTCTTCACTCCACTGTGTATAAAGCTGGGTTTAGACTAAGCGCATAAAACCTCCGCACTCACTAGCGCATCAAACTCATCCCCGCTCCACTGTTCACTCGACGCGCATTTCCTCACCTGGGAGTGAGCCGCAGGACCGGCGTGTCAGTAATCAGTTTGTTCGAGAGTTCAACATGGCTACACCTCCAGTTGCTCGTTAAAATGACGCGGTGAGTTTCGTTTGAAGCGCGACTGAAAACCGACTAGCGCCGGCGATGGCCACAGGAATTTTTCGAGAAACAAAGAATTATGTCGGCTTCAGATAATCATAAATTACATATTTTTTTGAATTCTTTGAAAAATACCAGCAATTCATCTGTTAGAGAATTTGCGTTGAAACTGAAATAAAAAAGATATTTTTAAAAAAGTGACCACGGACATTTTTTGGTTTTAAAAATTATCAAAAACGCTAAAAAAAATTTTTAACGTGAAAGTACAACTATTGCAGAAGAAAATAAGCCCAAGATGGTTATTCTACCATCAGTCCTCGAGCAAGAGCAGTCGATCTTCGCGAACGCTTTTTTTTAGGAAAATTGAAACATCTCGAAATCTAAAAAATATTTTATAAATTTTAAAAAAAGTTTTCATTCTGCTAAATGTAAAATTGCGAATTATTTAAATCTGATAAGAGTAAAATGTCACTGTTTTTTGAAATATATCGGTAAGCTACACTGTGACAAAAATGTATCCAAACATTCTCTTTTAAATTGCCCGCGTTGATTATTTTCAATTATTTTAAGTTTCTGCATGTTGGTAGGACTGTCCCTAATTATTATGCCAAACATGAGCGCGATATGTCAACTAGTTTGTTTACGACAGCTGTTGAAACCAGTCGACCTCAGTGGTACTCTGCGAATTCTACAATGAAAAAAAATTTGGAACAAAGAGTTTGTCTTAAATGTTGTGTTTTGAACAAAATTCCGTGTGCTGAATCGTTGTGAAAGGTGAGAAAGGCTTATGGAGACTATGTTTTATCGAAAACCCAAGTGTACGAGTGGTACAAAACCTTTAAAGACGGTCGGGACATCGTCGAAGATTTGCCTCGTTCCGAACGACCTTCGACCTCTTCAACCGACAGTAAAGTCCAAAAAATCAAGGAAATGGTGCTCGAAAATGCCAGTGTTAAAAAGATAGCTCGTGATATCAACATCCCTCGTGAAACCGCTCGTTTGATTTTGGTGAACCAATCGGACATGCGGTGCGTCGCCGCTCGACTCGTTCCCATAGAGCTGAATTCTCTTCAAAAACAGAACCGAATTTAGGTAGCTGCAGACATGCTGGATTGTGCGAATTCTGATCTCACGTTCATGAGACGGATCATAACTGGTGACGAGACATGGGTCTATGAATACGACACACTAACGACCCAAACAATCATCGGAGTGGGTGGAAAAAAAATGAGCCAAAACCGAAAAAAACCTCGCCAAGGTCGTTCGAAAATCAAGACGATGCTGATGTTTTCTTCAATATTGGTGGTGTGGTTCATCATGAATTCGTTCCGCAAGGTCAAACCGCCAATAAGGACTTTTATTTAACCGTTT
This sequence comes from Cryptolaemus montrouzieri, assembly GCA_013387265.2. NCBI lineage: Eukaryota > Metazoa > Arthropoda > Insecta > Coleoptera > Coccinellidae > Cryptolaemus > Cryptolaemus montrouzieri. The sequence goes on along the minus strand of JABFTP020000185.1, from coordinate 98,941,796 downwards.
TGTGACGTTTGCGAGAAAATATCCGGTTGGATTTGTGGCAAAACAATTCGTGGATTTTGCATGACGATAACGCACCATCTCATCGAGCCACGGTTATTAACGAATTTAAGACCAATCACTCGATAAATACCATCGAGCAGCCGCCGTATTGAAATTGCTGTTCCGGGGAACCAATTTTCATTGCATAGACGTCATAAAAGAAAATTCGCAAAAAAAAGATGAAGGTCATCCCTGAAGCCGCCTATAGAAAATGTTTCGATGATTGAATGACACATATGTATCGCTTCAAATGGAGCATATTTTGAAGGAGATTCAATAAATATAGCAGTAGATCAAGATTTTTGCGTTTTATTTCTAACTTCCGGATACTGCCACAGTGTATATCTCGATCTAGATTTAAAAATCGTCCAAAGATATTTTTATTACGTACAACTTTTTTGATAAAAATTATGCTTTTTCATTTACGAAATGTACACGTTTCTGTGAACTATACGAAGTTATTTCGGCAATTACTCCTGAATTGGGCGAAACAGAAATATTTTCTGTTTTCGAGTAGGAATTTTTGTAAATTTCACATTCGGTTGTGGCAGATTGATTGGATACAATGATGAATGTTGTTTATTTTCGATAAAAGAATAACTAATTTTAAAAGGACGACCAATGTTAAAATTTTGAGATCAGCATGCAATTTTGGATTTCAATTTGGAAATGTTATTTGCTACATTTTCACTTATTTGTACAGAATATATTAAATGAATGAATTTTTCGGAATTGTTGGTGGTATTTATAATTGGAAATATTGGCCTTATAGCTAGAGGTTTTTTGTTTCGTTTCTCTACTTGTCAATTAAATCACGATCAGTCATTTTTTTTCTCAATATTTTCTGATGATAAAGGTAACGAACATGCTCTTTGAATCGTTGAATTGTTTGCCGAAATTTTGTCTGCATGTTGTTGGTTGAACTCCTTGGGAATACATATATCAGTGCTAGTAGAATTGCTGAAGATGTTGAAGTTAGTTTTGCTATTTGAGTGGGAATTTAAACGATCAAAAAATGATATTTGATGGTTTTCCTCTTTTTGAAATTCACATTTCATTTTCGAACTGTTTATGAATTTGAGAAAATCATCAAATTGTTTGGTCATACCATTTAGACAAATAAGTATGCCATAGACGTACCTATACTAAAAATGAATATTGAGTGGTAAGTTAGAATTTAGTATTTTGTTGTATCCACCGGCGAATTCACTAATTCATTCACGCTTTGGAAAAGAAAGCAAACTCTTGATAGAGTTCTGCAATATCAGAGGACTGGGGCACAACAACGTGAATGTCGATGCAGTTCACCAGCATCTGCAAAACGCACAACCCCCATGTGCTGGCCCTAACTGAAACCCAAATAACTCAAACAACCGACTCAACGTTTTTACTTTTTAATGGTTATGAGTTACATACGAGATTTTGTGTTTTCGCCACATCAGATGTTGCATGCCAGAGTGAGGACACGAGGGAGGACGACGCTTTCGACCTTGAGTGGTTTAAAATTTGTTTACAGGATAAAACACTGTTTTTATGCTGTCTATATCCCTCTCCCAACGATATTCACTTTCCTAGATTGTTTCAGCATCTAGGTGGTAAGGTGGATTGGACTCAGACACATCTTCCGGCAGCTGAGATAATTGTACTGGGTGACTTCAACGTTCACAACACCAACTGGCTCCGTCACTCCAATAGAACAGATGAAGTGAGAAGACAGGCTGAAACTTTGGCAATCAGCCAAAATCTAACGCAGCTAGTCGACGAACGGACAAGAATACCTGATCACCCAACCGACTTCCGGAACACCTTAGAGCTCTTTTTGATTTCAGATCCAGATGATTTTGGATTGAAGGTCTCGGCACCACTAGGCAACTCAGAACACAACCTTATATCTGCTACTGGAACCATTGTGCTACCGCTAAACCAAGAACCTAAACCACCCAGATGCATTTGGCACTATAACCGTGCTAATTAGGATGAGCTGCGTGAATTATTTTCGTGTTTCCCATTCAGTGATGTTTGCCTTTCAGATCCTGACATCAATATGTGCACTGAATCTGTTACAGAAAGCATTTATGCAGGAATGGATCTCTACATCCCTCATTCCATGAAAAGAACAACAGCACAAAAGCCATGGTGCAACAAAGACTGCGAAAGAGCCTCTGCAGCCAACATCAGAACTTACAAGTCATGGAAGATAAATCCAACAGAGAAAACAAGAACAACCTTCGTACGAATACGGAACGTATGCAACCTGACAACTGCAACAGCAAAGGCAAATTTCAACAAAGGGGTAACTCCTTGAACAGGCAAGCGGGACTAGACCATTCTAGTCTATGGCGAAGACTGTCAATCTGGTTTTTCCAAATCCAATAAGTACCTATTTATGAATACCAAGGCACTCAATACTTAGTTCTATTCTATTTAATGATGAACAAGAGTTCAAAACAACAGTAATAAATCAATCAATTTATTTTTAGGCAGTGAAAAATCCATTTGTGTTTCAATCATGCTTAACAAACAGATAAATAAATACAATATTTGCAGCAATTTACTATTTCATGTTATTAGAAATATCTAATTTTTCGGCTAAATATGAGAACAAGAATTTGTATTTACCTGGATCTTACAGCTGGAATTACTCTAGATGTTGAGGTAGCACAAAGAATCAATCGACAAGTAGCAATATATTTTTCCATCGTGCGTCTTAGAGCATGTTGGGCATCTTTTGTTAAAGAATCAACATCAGTTAATACAATGATTTTAAAAGCTTTCTGTCCATTAACATCTAATTGTTGAGTTTGTGCAACATTCTTGATAATATTCATGATAACCACTCTATCGTAGATGCCAACATCCGAAGGATTCACTTCTAAATGGTAGTTACTACTCACTGTACTAATTTCCAGCTTCTTATTTGACGGTGTTGTAAAATTCATTACTTCGCTTCGTAGTCTTTCAACTCCTGGGCCGTACAATTCCCTGAGAAGACACATAATTCTAGTCTTTTTACCTGCCCCCATGGGTCCATATACAAGAAGATGAGGAAAATCTCCGTCTTTCGTTAGACTTTTTAGTGCCATACCTTGATCCTTATGATAATCAAGTTTGGAAAAATCCTTTGGTCGGTATTTATCACACCACAGGAGACTCATGACACCATTTATTGTAAAATCTCTCAAATCAAAATAAAAAAACCGCCAAATTAAGTTTCAAATAACCTTAAATCAGATTTTCTTCTTTTTGCTTGCATCTTTTTTAACAATGTGCTCGGGAACTTAGCCCATTTACACAGCTGGACCTACAGTTTATAGTGGATTCCGAACCTCTCTCCTAGACCGTGCAATGATAACTCCCACCACAAAGATTGTGTCGTCGGAAATGTATGACCTCATTAATCGACTCTTTCAAATTCAGCACTTTTTTGTTCAAGGACAACATCCATAACCTGACCCCGGATTCGAACCAGGAGCCTTGGCTAAGCAGTTCCAATAAGCTTGCGCACTAACCGTACAGGTACCGAGGTGGTTATTTTCTTCTTCTTAATTCAAAGTATCTACTGGATCCTACTAGACCCCATAAGGTTCAGCTGGACACCCAAGGTTTCGGCAATAGCCATATACCCATCTCAACGTGCAGAGTTTTATGTAGTGTGCCTGGCTCCGAAGTCTAGACCAAGCCTATACCAGACCACTTCAGGAACAATTTAATTATTATTAGATATATCTAATTTATTCGGTTTGACTTTATCTACTCTAATGAAAGCGATGCATAACAATGCTGTGATATTTAGTCTACATATGGAATGAATGGCACAACAATACATAGGGTTACACTAGATTGACCCTTGAACCATTAGCTCAAAATAATATTACAATAATAATTTCTATACATTTATTCCAGAGAAAACGAGAAACCCTACCAGAATTTCCAAAATTGCTATATTTGAGCTATGTATAGCGTCGTAAATGTTAAGAGGAACAGGAAATGCAAATTCATTTAGTTTATTATACAGAACGATGATATTATTTATATTACTTTGGCATGTCATAAATATATGGTGAATGGTTCGAACTTCTCCACAAACACACTGATCAGACTCCCTCAACCCAATTCTATGTAGATATGCGGGGGTGGGACAATGTCCCGACCGCAGTCGATTAATCGTTGTTATGAACCTGCGAGGCTTACTAATTTTGCTAAACCAATTACGTATAAACGCTTCTCTTCTAAAGGACGAGTATAAGACACCCTTGGTAGTGCCTATCTGGGCAAATCTGTTTTGCCAAACTGAATTTATCTCAGCACTACAATGTGGCCATAATTCCTGAGGCCCAGTCGGGATCAGGTTAAATTCTACCCTTGTTAGCCAGTTTATCTGCAATTTCATTTCCTTTGATGGACGAATGCCCCGGTACCCATATACACTTCACAATACACCCTATCCTTTAAGCTATCTCAAAAATCTCAATAACCCTTACCAGTATGATATCTGTTTTAGAGGAAAAATTATTTTCTTTCAGTGCCTCTAGCGCACTCAAGGAATCTGAAATTGTTAGGACTCTTTTAATATTTCAAGTAATAATTTCCTGAACCGCCCTGCCTATTGCAAATAGATTTGATATTTTGATTTGATTGGAGGAGGCAAAGATACCAAACCCTGTTCTCTTCGGATCGATAGAAACTGACGCATCTGTGAAAATATGAACAAAATTTGCGAATTTCACGTCATAAGGTTTTTGAACTCCATTTATTTGACACGGTGGTTTTCAATAAGCCTGAATTACTTATGTTTATCATGGACAGCTTTGTTTTTGGATTAATTTCAAAGTAAGATAGCCTAACACTTCTATGAATCAGTTGTGACTGTGTCCTAATCTTCTGAAATGCAACAAGATACGGTGGTGGCAACCCTATGGTCCATAAAGTATTAATTTCCGAGGAGTTCTGTAAAATTTCTAGTACCGGGCCCTATAAAAATCTAAAAGCGATTGTAATATATTTGCACGCTAGCCATTCTCTGCGTAGATCAAGTGGTATCTCATCCGCCTCACTTAGAATTATATGAACTGGCGTTGATTTCAAAAGCCTTAAGGAGGAACATAAGATAGCATATTGAGTGCAATCAAGTTTCATTATCCATTGTTTTGCAACTTTACCAAGTACAATAGATGCAGAGTCGAGATGTGGTCCAGCCATTGCCTAGTATATCTGCAACAGGAGCATCGCTTCTGTTTTACTGGGAGAAATGGTAAGATTTCCACCCTTAAGCCAATTATCCAGCCAGTTTACTGTTTGAAACATTATTCCACACATCTGATCCAGGTCCTGTCCTCTAAGTATCAATACCATATCATCCGTAAATTATAAGATTTTGTCTTTTTATAAGAACAAAAAAAGAGCGAACTGTTTTTCTATGAATGGAACACCACGGTGTATCTGATTATGTTAGTCATAGAGTTTTAATTGAAGTAAAGAAATGTTATACACATCACACAAATTTCTTCTTCTTTTCTCAATGAGCTTGCTTCTGACCACAAATTCAATTTCATGTAAATTTGAACTAAATGTAGTTCAATATAACGTTCGATATCAGTTATCAGAACTAAGCAAATTTCATTTCTTCAATAAATTTCAGTACTAATGATATAACACTTATATCGAATAAAATCACATTAAACGGTAACACATCATTGGATGGTTATAACTGTTCATTTGGTATAACAAGTATTATTCTAGATTTTCCATGGAAGCTATAGTAACTAGGTTCATGCCGTCTCGCACAATTTCCTTGTGTACAAAACTACGAAGTCCTTTGATTAAATTTAGATATGGTACATCTAGGGATCATAATCCACCAGTACTTGCTGCAGCAGGATTGCCACAGTCTCAAGCTGCAGCAGTTAAACCAGGTGAAGCAATTTATGATTTTCAAATTCCAGCCCGCTGGAAAAGGAAACCTTTAAGCGAGGAAGAGTGCGATTACATTAATCGAGGAGGTCCTGATAAACTGTAATCATAGTATTCAAGAAACTGTAGTGTAAATTAAATTAAAATTTCAATATATTTATTACTTATGTCGAACGTTTTTCGTGGTTATGATATGTTTCCTGGAATTAATATCGGTAATAGAACATTACAAGTTTTATCAAAGGACAATCAATAAAACCTTTTAATAAATGACAGAATAATCAAACTTCTGCATAAGTGTGTCATACTTCTGAAGAAAGTTATTCCAAAAGGTCAAATTCTGAGATAGCAGAGAACATCTACCATTAAATTTATGATTTGAAAGGAATTAATAACCAATATTTATTTTGTACCCTTTCAAGTCTCTGGATCAATTCGTAAGTGTAAGGAACCCTTGATCCAAACCTAACACAGGTCTAACAAGTGAAATATATAAAATCTTTAGCGAGTTCGATTAACAAATTTATATAAATGTCAGATAATGAAGCCTGAAATTTTATATGCTTGGCTGTAGATGCAGTTAATATATAATAAAAGGCTTAAATTAATATATCTAACACCCAAATGAATTGGGAAAAATTAACAGAAATTGGATGACTACATACGCCTTATTTTCAAGAAAATGAGAAAAAACGGGAGTAGCATACGTAATTTTTTTTGTTTCAAGAGAACAGGGAGAAAAATCCTGTGTCCCTCGTTGCTGATACATCAGTAACAGCTAGTTTATGAGTAAGTTGTGAACAAAAATTGTAATATACTTAACATAAAAAGCGAAATCATACACAGTACTAAGAAGATTTTTGAACAATACATAGTCTGCTACACTTTCTTTCTCACAATTGACGTAAGTAGAAGTAAAGCCAGGATTGAGTCCAAATAATTATGCTTTAATTGCCAGTCCAAGTATTCAGGATTTAGTTCATATCCAGCCACACTTGCAGTTGGTAGAGCACACACAAGAAGTGTTGATAAACAGAAGCAGATGTGGTAGGTAGACAAGATAACTGCACTCTTTAATTGTTGCTTGCATTTTCTATGAAATTAAAAAAAAATTATACTGGTCTATCGATTCAACTTTTTTTGTAGCTCCATATAAAGAAGGTATAAGCGAATTCTGTTGATGAATAGATTTGTTATGGAAATTTATTTTAATATAAATAAAATGAAACGCTTTTGTTTGATTTCCGTATTAAAGTCTGTTATGGACAGGAAAAATGGAAAAGGCTCTATGAATAGTTGCATTATAAGTGGCTAATTTATGTTGTAGATGAGAGCATTATGGAGTTTAAGGTTTTCAGGATATTCACACTGCGACGGAAGAACATCTACGCGAAAGAGGAAATATCGCAGGTTATGTACTTTTTGATTATCTCCTTAATCCTTTTTATGGCCTTGCTATATAAAATCTTTTCTTAAATTCAAGTGAGTTTAGACATATAAGAGTCAGGTATGATTGATAATATATTTTTCTGCTGGTTTTCTTTTTCCATTGTTACAGATTCCTGTCCCAAACCTTGTCTTCGTCTGGGAATCATGGTGTATATATATATTATCTATTTGTCTATTTGAGTCTTGAAAACTCACAAGAAAATCATCAATGTATCTGTACCAAAAATTATATCTTTTTGTTCAGACTTATTATCAATTATAGATTTGTCAAGATTGTTCATAAAAATATCTGCTAATAAAGGGCTGAATGGGGAGTCCCGAGTTTCAAATTGGAAATAATTTTGTGACAACAGGTCTCTAAAACATTACAAAATTTACCTATAATCAACCAAAATAACAACTTCACTACACATTAGGAATGAATTTTGTAATCTTCAAAATTCAATCGATCTCTTCGATACGTTGCAAATAGAACTAGGCCTCGAGCTGCGACACGAGGCCTCAATTACTCGAGACGTCGTATCGTTTCAGTGCTAATTTTCAATCTACTGTTCTGTCGAAGTATATTTGAAGGTGCCTAGCTGTAGCGACCCTTGTCTCAACGAGAAAATTCTTGAATAACGATCATGGATAGCCGTTGTTGATCGAGGTCGTCCTTTCATGAGATTTCAAATAACAATTATCTGAGATTATTGAAAAGATCTCCACAAATACAATAAAGGGATGACAATGAATATGTTCGAAAGTTCAGAAATTAATAAACTTTTTGAAATTCTCATACTCACCACTCTTACTAGTTAAAAAGAATTAAATCACTCCCACTACTCAACTCAACAAACTAAAATAGATATAGTTAGGTATATCTATATCCTATATCCTAACTGTCAGCTCTAGACAATTGAAAATGACGTAAATATTGAAATCGGTCCTGTATTAAAATAAACATTGTCAAAGTCAGACGAAAGTGTTTCATTTTATTTACATTAAAATGAATTTCCATAAAATAAATCCATCAACAATATCATTAACTAAAATTACCTTGAACAATGTCCAGGTTACCTTGGGATTAAACAAAAAAAAAAAACAAAAATCTCAAATAATATTTAATTTATTTTAGTACATCATCAGAGAAATAGGTACAACACATTGCTAGTACAAATATGATATAAAAACCATAACAAGAGGGTGAGTGGGCATGAAAATCAAAATTGGTTTATTTGGCACAACTCTTCAAGTATAAGCCACCTGTAGTATTACCTCAAACGTATGTACAAGATGGAGAATGGGTGACTATTAGAGCCTAATGTTGAATCGGAAATCACAGTGTAATTCGACATAATCTCCTAGTTTTGCAATAGCCTTGTTAATTTCTTGTTCCATTCAGTGAAACAGAAAGTTTTCTCAATTATTGAAAAATTAAGGAGATGAAGGAAAAAAATAGAGAACAATTGAGCCCAGCAGTTTTCAAATCTTCAAACAAAAATATAAAATACATTCAACGATAAAACCAAAATCTTTTGCAATGTTCTCTATTTTATTCAATATTACACTGCGCGAAAAATAAAAAGGGGTCGTGTTTGCCGATAATTGGTGCCAACTCAGTGATGAAAATCTCTACACATTTACTAGTTTTTAGCAAGATTAATTTTTGTTCACCTACTTTTTTAAGTATAGTCTAAGCCACACTGATAAACATTTTTAACAATATGTATGTTACATACATCTCCAAAACAAATTCGCAGCGGAAGATATTTGCATCTGTCAGTTGTTTTCGAGAATTCTTCAATTCCAATTTATTTCTAAAGGTGTAAAATTCACGAATATCGAGTTTTGAATAAAAAAGATTGTTTGCAGCTTGATTCTACGAAGGAGGAGTTTTCAACTTCTTCAATGAACTGAGAAGTTGTCAAAGCGCAATAAAGAGAATCGATAGGAATTTGGAAGGGAACTAATGATCCAGAGCCATTTCAACGTTCAATACATAAACGAATCCTGCGTGTAAACTATCAAATTTATTCTGATTCTACGTGTGAACTCCCATATCAGAATATTCTATGCACCAACTGCCTCGTTGCAGCGTTAATGGTCTTGTTTGGATAATACACCCAGCTGTAGCTCAACAATATAACTCAGATGTAGAATAAAGAGGAACAAAAATTATCACCCCTTGATTATTCGAAAAGAATTAATATATACTGATTGTTGCCTCTTTGATTTTAAACAATGTCAAGAATTGGAGAAAAAGATATTTCATTCATTCTCTCTTTCACACGGATTTTTGAAACTTGAACAAATTAAATATCTGATGCAAATATCACCCAAGCGGAAACGATAATTTTTTACAAACGTATCAAATAAAAAATTGCACATTTCAATTTATTTCTCCAGCTTTCACTTAAATCTATTTTCCGAACAGTGAAGGACGGAGAACGAGAATCATTTCAAACGAAAAAATTATCTCAATTCGAAAAAGAAAACAGGAATACAATTCAACCCTCCAATGCTGGAACGAAGAATCTCAATTCAACGTGGCCGAAAAATCTCGGCTACCTTTGATAAATAAATCTACCACTCACTCTCGCAAAATCCACAATATGTGAATGAAGTTTTATCTAATTTTCCTTAATCAACATTTCATTTTTCCGATTAGTAAACTATATATCTTCAACATTTATAGTATCATTTCATTTTCAATAAATAAATTAATCTTTGGTGAATATAAATAACATATATAAAAGCTTTAAGAAATACATGTAGGTAGACACGTAGTTTCGGAATGTCGATTCATTAACGTATTTATTTGACTTCACTGCTCGCTAAAACAAACTTTGGAATGGTTCCCTGATAGGTGTACCATAAAGTAAAAAATGTATTGTAAATTATAGGTTATAAATGGAGTAGTGTCATCTAATAATGTACTGTGTTCTATGCTTCTTAAGTTTAACATACAATGTTGACAGTTGCGATTGTGACGTAATGAACTGAGATGCATGCACTTTCTTAATTAAAAATTGTTATATTCCGTTCTCACATAAATGGCTTTATGTGAAAGTGCTGAATTGACGAAAATATTTTCATTTAGAACCTTAATACAAAAATTCGAACTTCGAAATGAAAAGGCAAATAGTATAAATGGATTAACATTTCCTTGTACGAATATGGTTAAAATAATACTGAATATAATAATACTCGCAGAATGTTTGTAATGTTAGGACTGGAATTTAGAATACACAAGACTGCTTGATTCCTGATTTTACATTGAATAGAGAAAGTTTATTAAAGTGTATGTCGTAAAATGATATTTCTGTTAAATATGACATCATTGCGGGAAATTTGATATAAATGTCTTACGCGCAAAGATGAGCGTCAATAGAAACTAATCAAGTTTGTATTGTGTTGTTTTTAAAATTACATTGTAAAACAGTTTCCTTCAGGATATTTACTGAAAACCGAATTGAAGGAGATGAAGACATATTAAGTATTGAATTCATCGAATTATATATCTATCCAGCCACTATCAGTGAATTCAAAGCTTGTATCTAATCTTTAAGAATACATAAACAAAACAAGAACATGATAGTGGAAAAAATGACGCCCTTCTGCTCTTAATAGTTTCCTACATTGAATGGGATACGTACGTATTTCATGCGTCTCTCTCTATACTTAAATCTCACAACACTATTTTATTCTTCAAGACAGCGTTGTCACAATTGGTAGAATGAGAGGCGTATACTCCTTCTTTCAAAGATATAGCATCTCTAAAACGGTTTTCAATTGTGGACCATTTGAAAAGGGTTACGTAAGCTGTTCCTATAAAAAACTTCCAACATAAGCAAGCAGTTCGGTTTTTTGTGGAAAATATAAATTGATCCTTCAAAAACTGTTCAACTTGATCTCTACGTTCCCCAAGGTCCCAACAAAGTCTGGAATTTGATCTGTTAATGAACTACATTCCAAATCGAATGTAGGCCGACATTCCGAATGTAGGTCGCTTAAAACACGATAATGAAACGAAAAGCTCAGTGATGTTGCCGATATTTTACATCTATTAGCAAATTTCGTATTTCCAAAGCTTTTAATTCCAGCGTGTTTTGAACAGCCTGTATACGTGTATTATTCAGTTAATCACAATGACTTCTCTATAAAACAAAGAACTCGACTAAAGAAGTGAAACCATCATTATAACTCAGGCAATAATGGCTACATACGAATGGGGTATCTGTATCTTTCTCTAATACGCCAGATTGACAACGTTGTAACATTCAGTTTTTTCTATATTACTCGAGTTACAAACGGTGGCTTTTCCATCCAAGTCGAGTTCACCGATAAAAAATAATTAATCTGTGTTAAACTTAACCTAGATTTCCTCAATTATTCCACAGAGGCAGTATACAAGGTCACAAATTCTATTTTCGACGAAATATGGCGTGTGCGTTTCAAAATCAAAAAAAATCTTGATGATCGGAAGCGTCGAACGTTTACTGGACACTGAACGTGTTCGGAGATCTGTTTGCGACGCTTTCGACCGAAATTTTACGCACAAAAATCACAAGGCGATATTTTAAAAGGATTCCACTACAATATCAGTTTATGGCTACTTCGAAACGGGCGATGGAGTTCGACTAGTTTTGTTCAATTCCTACGTTGTGAGACTTATACCGTAACGACTTTCAAAATGGACACTATTATTTACATTGGATTTGGAGCATTTATTATTGCAGATACACAAATCGCTGAACATTACAACGTAGATGTGATAATCCAAGCATCAATAATACTGTTACGTACGTTCTCGGTTCTAACTTGTAATGATCATGTTTGAATTCTGCGCTTAAATGAATATGACACTAACCAAGATTACCCAGAAACGCGTAGGATACTGTAACTATTGACCTTGATATTAATGTCTAGAGTTGTAACCTTGAAGAATGTCATCTAACATGAATAATATATAGGGGCCTAAAAAGAACAATAACATAACATGAAGAAGGCACCAAGAAATAATCCACTAACGAATTTCATCAAACAATAACATCCTTGGACTAAAATACATCTCCAATCTGAATATTCAATCAATCATCTTTGTTTTGCAAATTACTTTCAGACATCATTTTTATTCTAACGACAAAGTTATTTAGAAAGGTGAACAAGGAGAGAGCATGTCACCTTTTTCACTTGCAGTCCTTCTGATGCAGGTCACAAGGTATTAGGATGATCAAAAATAACCAAGCTTAAATAATTTCTATAGCTTTCAAGCAATGATCTAAGAGAGCTTCAAGACTAACAATTTGATTGCTTTCAACCATTTGGACCAATGAGGGAATTTTCATCATTTTTAAAATATGATGTAAGCAAATGTTGCCACATTTAGAATTCATCTAAAGACGTAAAAGAAACCGAAAGTCCAGAAAAAAAAACGAAGATGCGGTAAGGAGGATGATTCTTCTTCCACAGAGCTGCATAGAACTATCCGCGGTTGTTGGATATCCCATATATATATATATATATATATATATATATATATATATATATATATATATATATATATATATATATATATATATATATATATATATATATATATATATATATATATATATCAAATCTTTATTTCATTAATAAATTTATGATGCTTTTTGCCACACTGTAGCATTATCAGATAAGTATTATTATTATTACATTATTCCAGGGATTCGAGCTGGTGTAGTTAATGTGAGAAAAATTGAAATAGAGTTGGTTATTTAAGAACTGAAAAGTTAAGGCCTTGAGGAACATTTAGTAAGTTCCTATTATGATTTCTATGTTTCAATTTCAATCTCTTTTCTCTTTGCGCAAATATCAAAATTCTAATTGAAACTATGGTTTTTTTCTAGCATCAAATTTGCATGGTGAGAATCTGATTTCTGTTTGCTCTCATAACCTAATATTGAAGTTCTACAAATATAAATATCGTTATAGCTTTTACCATAGAGTTTGGAAACATCTGATTGGTTTCCTTTTTAAATTTTGGATTCACAGTTTTCATTTGAATTACATGTCAGGAATGTTAGCGTGAAATCATGTTACCATTCATACTAGATTCTCATAATCATTGTTTATTGTAGTTACTTCAACATATTGAGCTATTTCAAGAAATCATTCAGTGACATTAATAAAATGGTGAGTGGCTTGTTGCAACTAAATATTTTAAAACAGTCTCGGACCAGTTTTGGAATTATTAGAACCTTTTCAATGCACGGTCGCGAACTTTGCACAGTTTCAGTAGAAACGATCTCAAAATCACTTGAATTGCAAATCTTTCAGTTTCCATTTGTGGTGATTCCCATCATCCTTAGTTTACAATTCATTAAATCAATTCATTTTTTGCACTTATTATTTGAGCATTAACTCAAGTTTGGATTACCCAGAGTTTCTGTACTTGAAAAACAGACAAGACAAAGTAAAACGATAAAATATAATATGTATAGATATTAATTCAAATAAACTCATAATAGAAGCAAACAAACAAACCTGGTTACTTGTTCGCAAAAAAATAACAATAATAATACCTGGCGGATACAATAAAATCAGCGGGTACTGAAATTACCGTTCTCAAAAACTTGAAAAGATGGAAAAAATTAACCTTTACAGTTGAAACGCTTTGTCTCAAATACGCTTGCGCGGGACCGTTCTGTGCTAAGGTGGAACACACCTTATCTATCATACTCTTATGAGCAGATATTTCGCTAATACTTCTTATGGATGAATGAATTAATTTTCAATCTAAAATATGAATGGGTTACATGATAGATAGATGTAATTGCCCCATTGAATTCACTCTAATTCAAAATATTCTTCGGAAATGAAAACTGTAATTTCAAGCCAATTCTAAGATAACCAAAATTGATCACATATACAACTTTTATTTTACACATCATTCATAAATCATTTCATACAGATATCACAGTAGTCAACGCAAAATAGATCCTTGTAAAAGTATGATACGACGCAAGGGCCGCTTTCCAATTTTTTGGAAACATAATTTAATTATTCCTGTAAACAAATAGGGCTCTAACTCAGATATAACCAACTGCAGCGTAATATGCATCCAGTCTGTTATCCCTAAAACGTTTGATGCTTTGGTGAGTAACGTTCTTTTGTGGCATTGCTACCCATTATTAATAAATGGACAGCATGGTTTTTTTCAAGGGATGTTCAAGAGAAACTAACTTACTATTACACCTCAAAGATTTAATTAATTGTTTCAATTCTAGTCGGCAGATTGCCTCTGTTTATACTAACTTCTCTACAACGTTTGATAGGGTGAATATTAATATCTCAGTGATACTAGAGGCGTTTGGTAGTACTGGTTCACTTCTGTCTTGGCTAAGTAGCTCTTCATTTGGCCGTATTATATTGATTTGGTATAAGACTTTTTTATTGAGATCTCTGTTTCATCAGGCATTGCTCAGGTATCGTATATAGACCTAATCTTATTCAACTTATTAATAAATGATGTAAAAATGTAGTGTCAACTAAGTTCTTACTATTTGTGGACGACATGAAGATCTACTCCGTAATTAGGATCCCATCTGATGCATACAATTAGGCAGATTACACCTGTGGACTAAAATGAACTATTTGGGTCTTAGCATTGATAAATGTATTATAATCTCACTGCACAGATGCGCAGCTCCAATACTTCATAATTACAAAATTGGGGGGGACATTGTCTCAAGCGTGTACGATTGATAAGAGAGTTGGAAATTTTGCTTGATTAAAAGCTCAACTTGAAAGAACATATAAAGAATATCCTCTCAGAATCTTATCAATTTCTTGGCTTCAGTCTCCAAAATGTTGAGGATTTTTCACCTAACACCATTTGAATATTATTTTACTCCCTCCAGACCTCATCTGGAATATGTATGGACTGTATGGTCACCCTATTATAAGAGTGACATTGACCAATTAGAGAGAATTCAGAAGTTTTGAGCTTTCTAGGTGACAGGACACATATAACTGACTTGTCTTTTGTGTATTTTTTCTTTTAACCTGGAATAACTTCAGTCAGTAGGAGAGTGGCAAACGTGACAGCGATCTATAAATTATTTAGTTACCTTATAAGGTACCTCGATCTGCCGACTCCGATTAATTTTAATGTTCCAGGTATATTAACAAGGCACACTGCCTTGTTTCGACTCATTATTTATAGGCACAACTACAGTAAAAACTGCTTTTTTATAGCCGTTTCTCTCTTACCAATAGCTTGGGTGAAAGCATAGATTTTTCTCTATTTCCCTCGCAGTTTTTAAATTACATGTGACAACAAAAAGACCTTAAACCTGTACTATAAATTTTTCTAGCTCTGAAAATGAGCAATCCCATTTGAATTTTTCTCACATTAACTTAAATACCTTCATTTTTCCATGAAAAAATGTATTAATATTAGTAAAAAAGGTACATATTCTTTGCATGTATTTTCAGTCATATATGATGTTTAACGTTCTTTTTGTTCAAGAAGCAATTGTTCTGGATTATCAACAACACCACTGTATTCCCATTCGAGACTAGGAGACTGGGCAATAGTTATCCATTTTAATAGTTCAGTACTAGAATAGAAATAAATTTTAGAACCTCCTAAAATATTCAGGAGGAAAAAGGGGAGGTTTCTTATAAACACCCTGTTTATCCAACGCCCGTTTCGAAAACTCAAAAGAACACTACTTACAAAGATCAATTCACAGGTGTCTAGAGAATTGAGTTTTTTACCCACTAGTTTTCTTATAAACACAACAGAGAATTCTCATTAAAATTTGCAAGCTTCTTATCTTTACAATTTGTTAACTAATATAGATAAACTCTTCACGCTTAAAATACAATATAGTTCAATTGATCAACATGTTGATGAGTAAATCGCTAATCGATAACAAAAGAGAATATTTATTTTTAAAGCTGTTCTCAACCTGATGCTGGAAAATAATGAGGCAATGCAGAGAAATGTTATGGGACTAAAGATGCTTTGTAACAGACTTTTTTTGGAATGGTTAATATCAAATACTGCCTTGACAACCTACACACTCAAGAGATCAGAATGCTATTTTTGTCTTAAAGATATTAACTTTGAGGAAAAACACTGTTAATTATCCTAATTTACTGTCAGCTACAAGGCCAAAACTTCTGAGTGGCAATTTGTCTATACCAGTCCCCAGATCTCAACTTTTACCTTTACTGGCGACGATGACTATGAAATGAAGCCACATTTGATAACTCAAAATGACCTATATTTCTTGGTTTATTAAAGATCGATTTGCTATCATGAAGAAATTGAAAGGAATCATTTCCGAGATCGTGAAGAACCCTTCAGATGGTCTCGAGTTTCGAGATGGAGACCCGGTATATTGAAATTATACGGGATTATTTAGAATTAGGAAAGGCTAGATCCCAGTAGTAGTAGTCAGTCATTTTCTACTAGACTACCAAGCATTATTTCGCCTTTAAAAAAAGTCCTCTGGTCCAGGCATAACTGATAAAGTATAGCAAAAACTCATTTAAAGCCTTTTCTTTTTCATTTACAATCGTAAGTCTTTACTTTTTATTATCTGGATGTTTTGAAGAAAACTATAGTAATCCCCAAATACAACGGTAGATACATGTCTGATGTCAACAATTATATGCCAATCTCCTTCACTTAATGCATTTCAGAAATTATAGAGATGTTTATTCAAAATAGGTTAATTACTTTTTCAGGGTACATGGAATATTTAATGATAGATAATATGGTTTTATAGAAGCAAGTAAATATCGTATAGTGAACAATTTTATGAAAACAAAATTATTCTCTTCAGAATTTTGTGATTCGATTCATTGCTCATTTATGTTGCTTCATAACGAATTTTCCTTATCAGAAAGAACATATAAGTGAGACATTTTCATAGCCTATTTCATTCTTCGATCAACTGGAATACATTGTAACCAAAGTTTTTCAAGCTGCTAATACAAAGAAAGACGTTACTTTAGTGGGAGGGAAAGAGAGAAGAGTAATGAATGGAGAAATCAATTACTTTGTAATTAGCACACATACCTGATTGTAGCAATTCCATGAAAATAAAATAATTCTTTGTGAAACTCAACTGAAAATAGCTCATTTGAAAAGTCAGTTTTCAGCCACCCCGAAAAAAATATTTCACTAAGAATAAACAGTTGCATTTTGCAAGTCAATACAGATATATTAAGTTTCTTCAGTTAGTTTTCCTCATTTGGATGAATATACAAGTGAGAATTATTTATATAACTTCGCTGCATTACCCCATTTTCCGATCAAATGATAGTAAATACTAAAATGTAAAATGCGCTAAGTGTATTTTGTGTCTTTTCAGCGTCTGTGTGGGATACAAGTTTATTCGGCTACGAACCTGCCCGGATTGAAGTCCTTATTGATGAACGAGAATCCCCGGAATTCGTCTTGATTTATCGAGACCAGCACCTCTTGTGTGACAGGGGTCAGGATGGGTTCTTCCTTGGTGAATTCCGCGTCGAAATTCAACGCGTCTTTTTTATTTTTCTATAAAATAAAACAATAATTGCTTCATTTATTTTCTCGTAAGCTACAATGTGGAAAAAAGTATGAACTATACCAAACAATTAGGAAACTGTCGGGTCATTTGTTTAATAAGCCCACTGAAGAATATCGTATTCAAATTTTTAAGACGGTTGTTTACGAAGATCGTCGCAGATTTTATTAGGTATGATTTTCTTACTCGAATCTATCCTGACTCAACCTCGATTTTGCAATTCTCCTTTAACAAAACTTTAAAGAACATGGTCCTGCTAAAAATTTACTTAAAGTGGGAGTAGAAGGAAATATTTATTACAGCTTAGAGTCAACCAACATTTGATACGGGAATAAGTCACCATGTGTGCAAACAATTCGACACAAAGAAAAATAGCATTCAGAGCGAGTCGATCCTGTAAACGAATCATCAAAAACATTTATCGCAACAAGGAAACTAACTTTCAGAAGGTTTAGAAACACTGTGATGTGATATTTTTAATAATTTGATTGAGGAGGTCGTTACTTGATGAAAATCGATATACATATTTTCAATGAAATAAAACTATGGTATTTAGATTTTTACTATATTAACAAAACTATGACCGGTTTCACCACACTGTGGCTTCATCAAATAGATACAAACTAATGAACAGAGTTATTCCTCATATATTAGTCTTATTTCCTACTTAATATTACAATAAATACAAGTACAAGGCGTATGTTGGAAAACACATCGGAGTTGCTTACTTTATGAATTGAAAAGATTGAGCAAAGGAGAAATCATCATGAAAATATAACAAATATATAAGAGGTACAAGTACCGAACTTTGAGTCACTCCAATTTGTATTTCATCCACCTCAGTTTCGTTTTCCTTCAGCACTGTAGACTGACTTCTGTTTTGAATATGTTTGAAAATTGAAGCAAATAACCTGAAATTCCATTTTATAGAGCTTATCCAAAAGATCAATAACTATGATATTATGCTTATTATGATCTATCTTACAATGAGCATAGACCAGTAAATCCATCATTGCTGAAAGAATGCTGCTTCGCTTCTGAAACCCATACATACGAAATTTTCTATTAATAAAATGAATCAATTCCTTCTTTTGATGTTTTCTTTCTGTTATTTTTGGAAATATAGCGGATGGATATCGGTCGAGATTTGTTCATTTCAGTTTTGGAGCCTTTTTCAATGAATAAGGATAACCTTGGCAGTATTTAGTTCAATGGGGAATTTTCCTGTTTCAAGAAAAATATTTAATTTTTCACCCATAATATTAATGAGGTCAACCACATCTTGTCTAGTAACATCATCCCTACCTGGAGAGCTATAGTTTTTGATATCTGAGAAGATAGATTGTATTTCCCATATATTTGTTGTTTCAAGGAATATAGATTCAGGTATTTCCTCTTCAATGAAGTTTTTATGTTTCACAGTTTTTATTTTTTCTGCAAGTTCCGTTCTCACCCAAGCAAAATACTATATTCTTTAGCTATTTCTTCTGATTTGTTGATAGTTTCACCTTGATATACCAGTTCTATAGTTTCACCTTCTTTTTCCTTGATGAACCACATCGCTTATTTGGAATTTCCCACTTTTTTGTGTTGCCTTTTGCACTTCTAATTTTTCCTTCTGAGTAGTGCTTTTTAGTCGCTTTTTCTGAAATTATTTAGTACATTTCAGCCTATATAAATACGTTCCTTGTAAATTCATTTGGCACTTTTTTCCATTTTGAATATTTCTTATCTCTTTCTTTCATATGCCTTATATAATCAATTGTTATCCAATCATTATTTGGTCTTAATTTTAGTTCATGATATTTAGTATATATGTATATATGCCATATCATTAAGTTTAGGAACCTTGATTGTTACTTTTTCCTTTGTTTTATAACTTTATCCATTTCGAGGTATCACTTTATGATCTCAGATTAAATGTTTAGTTGATTCAATTTCATATGAAAAATCTTTGTTTGTTAATATGTGATCTATAACTGTTGAAGTAGTATAAGTTGTACAAATTCTCTTAGTTTCTCATAATGAAAGCCTTTCATTTGCACAATAATTATGTACTAGCTGATGGCCTTGGAAGATCAAGGTTTGTTACCTATTATAATGCACTTTTTTCATTTATCGTAATTCTTTCGAGTTGTTCTAGGAAAACACAAATTAAAAATAGGTGTTCTCTACATAGCCTATATGACACATTTTGGATTTTTTAGAATAGAAATTATATATATATATATATATATATATATATATATATATATATATATATATATATATATATATATATATATATATATATATGCTCAGTCCTAGATGTGTATTCAAAGTTTCATTTAAATCTGATGTCTTAAAGTGGATTAAAACCACCTTCGAATTATCCGTTACATAGATAAACTGATACAGGTGAAGATAATGAAAGTGTATTGATAAGTACTCACAATTTTCGGCTTGAACGGCGCTTTGACTTTCCGCTGTTCGAGTGCAGTCCAATCAATCTCCTTGAAGAAAGGATGTACCCTTATGGCGGCCTCGTAACCGTGCGCGGCCACGCAGCCTAACCTACGGCTGGGATTCTTGATCATGAATCCCTTGAGGATATTGACGGCGTCCTTCGTCAGCCACACGGGATACAGGACGTCATCGTGCAAGATCGACTCGAACAGATCATCTTCGTTATCGGCCTCGAACGGAGGTTGGCCTGCCATCATTTCGTACATAAGTACGCCGAGTGCCCACCAGTCTACGCTGGCTCCGTATTCCAGTTCCTGTAAGGGAGGGTTAGAAAACCGTTAAAGTTTGACATTTTTTTCCGAATATTTTGAACAGAATAATGCTTTAAATTGCTGATTATTGTGAAGAAATGCTCAAATTCGATCACAAGGTACGGGTGTCTCACTTTTACGTTTGAACGGTATCTCCGTTAATTTAAGAGAGAGGAATTCAATATGTTGCTACTTTTATGTGAAACAAAATTTTCCTGAGGACAGGGTGATTTTGAAAGTTTTCCGCAAGGACAGGGTGGACTAAATTTGTTGTTTTAGTACGGCAGCTATGTGAAATATTGTAGAATGAGTTACCCCCCCCCTCTATCGATCTCGATTTTTGATAAAAACTCATCGGTGGAAACGGATTTCGGCCATCTGTTTTAGTTTTCGAATTATTTAAGAATTCTGTATTTCGACATCCTATTGAAGTTATGTAGAAAATATTATCACATTAATTTTTTTGAGCAGAAAGCAGGGATGTATTAGATAAAATTTTTTGCCGATCGGTTTATGAGTTATGAATCAAACATGTGATTTTCTAATAGGTGCTTTTGGTATCAATAGATTTTTTTTCTTTCCAAATATATATCTCATGCCTCATTAATTCCTTTAACATCAGCCCCTTTCATTAAAAAATCCAAAAATCATATCTATCCACTCGGAATATCGCAGAATGGAATAGAGCTTGTCAAGAGAATTTAAAAGAGAATGAATGTGGAGAAACGAACAATAAAGCAGACGAATTAAAATGAATGTCATCAATCATAAATTCAGAAACGCGGTAATACGCTTTTTCCCCCAAAAATTCTTTCAAATATTTTATTTAATTGTTTACTTACATATATTTTAACTTTTTCGAAACGGTATTTTGTTATATATTTCTATTATTAGATTTTCAACGTTTTTTGGAATAAATGTCTAATTTTTGCCGCCTTCAGATTTATTCTCTATCGGATGTTATGACAATGTTCTCGATTATATGCACTGAAAAATTCTTTATTATTAAAAAAAAAGAGTGACTCGAGGATTAGAATTGAGGGCAAAGTAGGTATGATATTTACACATCTAAAACATTTTTTCTGTAAAATAAAAATTTCTATAGGACCCCACAGAGTTATTCCAAGAGATTATACCATACATTCTCGAGTAGCTACTAACATAATAGAAAGAGAGTATTGCACTAAGGACCACAAATCTTGTTAAAACCGACAGTGCATAGCTGTAGCTCGAATAGGCTTTTACAACCTTATCTATGTGACACTTCCAGTCTAAGAGGCCCATCCCGAACCGGTGAGGTACAGTAAAATCTTTGAATGTGAACATTGCATCACACTTTTGTGTCTCATACGAAAATTTCAAGACTTGTGTGTTTTTTTGATGTTAAGAAACAAGTAATAATTATTAAACTATCTATTGAGATGATTAATTGTACCAAATATTTTGGTTTTCAACTCCGATTCATCATTTTCGCTGAAAACTAGGGAAGTGTTATCAGTAAACGTAGTTACCGCCACTCTAGTAGAGTGTGGCATTTCGTTTGTGTATAGAATATATAGAAGAGCTCACAGTATGGACCCTTGAGGAACTCTTTGTGTAATGGTAACCACATACAAAAGAGTAATGAAAAACAGCAATTTTTCAGTTTACAATGAAAATCTCAGATTTAAAGGAAAACATTTAGCTGTGATTGGTGACCTCTACAACAGATATATAAGATAGTCTATTCAGTTCTTACCTGTAGGATTTCTGGTGCTATGTAATCTGGAGTCCCGCAGAAAGTGGTTGTGGTTGCCCCGTCCAGTATACCTTCCTTGCACATTCCGAAATCCGCCAGCTTACAGTGACCCTCCGCGTCCAGCAGTATGTTATCGAGTTTGAGATCCCTGTATATGACGCCGTTTTTGTGCAAAAACTGCAGGGCGAGTGTCACTTCCGCCGCGTAGAATCTCGCCCGGGCCTCGTCGAACTTTCTCGCTCGTTGTATTTGAAACATTAGATCGCCTCCGTTCACGTACTCCATCACGAAGAACAGCCTACGTCAATTTATATCAAATTCGTAAAATTCGACATTCAACTCATTTACTAACCTGTCAGCAGTCTGGAAACAAGTATGCAAAGCAGTTAGAAAGGGATGCTTCGCCGCTAACGCTAATATTCTCTTCTCAGTCATGGTGCAGTCGACGTCATCGTCTTGGATGATCACGTCTTTCTTTAGGACTTTAACGGCGTATATTTCATCAGTATCCTTTTTTTCAGCAAGCATAACTTTGCCGAAACTTCCCTTGCCTAGCACCTTTATGAAGTTGAATTCGTCCAGTCCTATCTTTGCTCTGCCTGCATCTCTACCGGCTGCTGAAACCAAGTTTTTAAGTATAACTAGTAAAGATGATTAGATATAATATTTTATAACAATGTCGACAAATATTTTACCCAATATTTTGTACTAATGTTTGTTCTTACCGTTATTTTGCAGCTTGTCCTCCATCATCTTGGCCAAATTATCAACTGATTGATCAGTTGACTGATTCTCTCCTCCAGCGTCTGAGCTTCCATTTCCGGGACCACTGAGGTACTTGGTAGCCCGCCTAGGGGTTTGCTTGTCAGGAGAAACACCTTAACGAAGAAAATATATTACTCGACTTCTATGTACAAGATGAATATTAAGTACTATCCCAAAACTTTGTTGTTTGTTTGTGATACCAGAATAGGTGCAGAAATAAAAAGGGTGACAGCCGCGATTATCACCACGCTGGAAAAAGTCGTACTCTAGCCAACCCTTTTATTGGAATACCAGCGATCAAAACAATTGAATATACAGGCAGATGATGACAGCTGTCAATGACAAACTACTAACCAAACTCAACTAACCAAAAATAGTATATGAGATTTCCAGCAAATTTAGAATTGCTCGAAATTTTACTCACCTATGGCGGTCAAAATCTCTGCCATCTGTTTGGTGTTGATGCCGCAATTGTTGGCCACGTTTTTCTGACATCTCTTGTGTACGTTCAGGGAGCATACTTCGCAGTGCAGTCCCTGTTTGATGAGTCCGTATAGCAACGAGCCGCAATGATCACAGAATGTGAATCTCTTGTAATTATGTACTACGAATCGATGGGGTATATTAACGTTGAACCTTGTGCTCTGCTGACTGGACTGTGAACAATAAAACATTAACAATTAAAATTAAATATTAAGTAATATCGGGATTTTTTTTAATGAAAAAATTTAATTCAGTAAACTGGGTACATAAGTAACTTTGAATTTGAGTTTGGTACCCTAAAGCGATAGTTGGTCCCAGAATTGTGGTGAAGCCACATTTGAAAGGGCGACGAGTAAAGTTATAGTTCCACTTGGTTTAGTCAGCATAATGTAGTGGAGAAGGTGGAGTGTGCTTTCGTTAAGCAATCAATGAAAATTCAGATTTATTGTTGTCCCCCAGATATTTTCGATGTGTATATTGTTTAAGAACTGTTATACAGTTAAACATCAAAAAAACAGGTACTCCTGAGTTCACTACGCCCAGATGGTAAATTTTCTGTAGAAGAAAACCAGATGGAATTTTGTTCTTTTCAAAGCTATCATACGGGCATAAAATTTCTTGAAAACTGATGATTTGAACAACGCATAAGCTCAATTTTTCCGTAAATATGCAGCTGCTGCTCGGTTGTCTCCTCGCTCTATGAAGCGAATCTTTGATGGAAATAAAAAGTTCATCTCTACAAATTAGTAATGAAACTTAATCCATGCTATTTTGTTATTCTAGAAAATGCATACTTCTGGACTGACTTCTTTTATTCTGTGGTGGAGTTCACTTTCATCAATCGGATGGCATAAATATATAGAACACTCTCCATAATTTCATTTAAATTGGAGTTGGAAATCAAGGAAGGCGACCAATGTCTCATCACTGCAATGCAAGGTTGATTATTCTCTCATACAACATTATAACTCAAAGAGAGTGGATGATGGTGGATTTTTCAATAGAAAATATTATTATCGACGGTAAAGTCCAATACTCTGGTTATAATAGTATATATGTTGAAGTTGTATTCTTCTTATGTCAATTTGGGTTCAGACAATTGCATTGTACTACAACCGTTTTGCTTAGAATGTGTTACGAGCAGTATGATAGGATTATAGTAAAGCATGATATTGTTAACAATGAACTACTCCCAACAAAGCTTCATTATATCTGCTTTTCGGGAAAAGATTACTAGCTCAGTGTATTCTACGAGGTTCCATTTTGGGTTAATTGTCGTTTGTTCTATATATTGTGAGAGTACTTCTTATGTCATAAGAAAGTCCAAAAATTGCCTTAATAACAGTTTTTTGAAGTCTGAATTCTATTTATGTTAAATTGCATCATGTTACCTCATATAGCTGCTAAATACATAAAGACACTATGTATGCATGCGTAATAGATTAACAGTTTCTGTGAGTAGACAATTTGAAAGTTTTGTATATTTTATAATCCCTCAAAGCCTAGTAGTAACTGTACCAATGTGTTGATCCCAGCATAACTCATCAACATTAGTGGCTAGTCCGGCGTATCCGGTACTCATGTACTCTGTACATATGTTTTCTGATTGATTATATCTAAGTTTCCGAGGTATTTTCTCCCATTTTTAAAGCCAAAGAGAATATGTAGACCGACTTGCTTCCATTGAGATATCTATGACCACACAGAAAATGTCAAATGCCATTTTGTTTTTCTTTATGTTTTTCAAGTTGTTGTCATGGAAAACCAGTACTGTATATATACTTGACCGATTACCTATCACTGATTGTGTCCATTTACCATAATATATTGGAACCTAATAATGAGGAAAAGATTTATTACATAGAGAGCCTGACCCTGAAAGTCTATGTTGTATCGTTTTTTCAATGAGGTAAGATCAATACTATCTAATAAAATTTTTATTAGATCACTTACTGATCCCACAGTTGAACTGCACTCTTGTAACCCTTAATATTAATTTGATAATTCAAAAACTCTGTTAGTCGTTCTCTTTTCAACCTTTCGAAATTTTTGATATTGCTGATGTTAGTGCTAAAGATCGATAATTGTTCGAGTGTTTCTTGCTGCCTCTCTTTTGTATGGGAGTAACTTTCAATATTTTGAATTTTCAAGAAAAGTGACTAATCTTTAGTGAATGATTTATACATTCCAGAAGTTTGTCTTACACCACCCTATAGAGCTGTTTCAAATACTTATTGGTAATAACATCTCCATCAGATGCACCTATGCATTTATGAAATAATCGAATATACGGTTTGTTATTCCTCTATCTGTGTATACGATATTAACACGAGATTTAATTTGTGTTATCTTTGTCTTATTTTTATCCTTATTTGTGTTTAATATGTTTTTTATTAAGCGCCATATGTGTTTTGTGATTATTTTCCCATTTTTGTGACTTGTTTGTTCATGTAGACTAGTTTCCTGTCTTACTCAATATTTTGTTTCTCTCTTAGCTTTCTGGAATTGTTTTGTATATAAACACCTCAAAAAGTCTAGGGAACACTTACCAATATCTTTAAAATATGAATTTGATGATTCGAATTTATAGAAATCTTTCGGTTTTTGTTAGGATGTATTGTATATAATGTATTCCCAAGAAAACAAAATAATATTTGACTTCTCCAAAGCACCTATTATAAAAAAAATTTGAAATTTGAAAATGACGAAATTTGGTAAAACACAAAAAAAATCCTGAACTAATATTTTCGAAACGATATGGAAGCACTTATATTTTTCAGTACCCAGAAGGTCCACCTCTGTTATTAATGACACTTTGGCATCGTCCCGGCATGCTCAATATTAAATTGTCTATTACATTTTGGCCTAAGTCCGAGCCCCCTGAACTGCTAATCGAAGCTCCTGTTCATGATGGAAGACGTTTTGACGCAGGAGATTTCTTTTTAGGGTGTCCCACACATGCTCGATGGGATTCAGATCTGGGGAGCAGGATGGCCACGGTAGAAGATCGATATCATTCTCTTCAAGAACGTTCAAGACAACCCTTGCACGATGAGGAGGGGCATTATCTTGTTGGAAGAGTGGATTTTGACCCATTGTTTGGAAATACGGTACCACTACAGGTAAAACTATCTCATTTGCGTAAGAATTTCCCGTGAGGTTGTTCTGTATGAAAACGAGGTCAGTTCTTCCACCAAGGCGTTTACCTCCTCAAAACATCACTGATCCGCCTCCCTGTCTAACAACTTCTTGAGCATGCTGGAGACGGTTTTGCTTTCCATGTTCCCTCTATATTCGAATTCTTCCCGAGTCGGGATAATAACTAAGTTTAGATTCATCACTGAGGAGAACTGTGGCCTACCTCTCTTGATCCCAGTTTACGTGTTCTTGGCACCAAGCTAAACGAGCAGCGCGATTTCCATGGGTCAGTTGTGGAACTCTTAAAGGACGTCTGGAGTGGAGTTGACCTTCGTGCAGTCGATTTCTCACAGTTTGGTCGGAAATTTGTACGTTATGAACTCGTGTTAGCTCTTGAGCTAATTGAGATACTGTAGTAGTACGATCTCTTCTGGCTTGTAAAACCAAAAATCGGTCTTGGGCGACTGTAGTAATCCTGAAACGACCTGTATGGCGTTCTTTTACGCTACCTGTTTCATTGAAACGCGACCATAAACGGTTTATGACACTTGGGCTGCTTCCCAGAACCCTGGATACTTCCCGTTGTGAGCTCCCAGCTTGGAGCATGCCAACGGCTTGTAACATCTCTTCTCTAGTCAAATGTCGTCTTTCCATGGTCGAATCACAAAACTTGAATCTTTTATTTGTGCTTACAACAGAAACAAAGTGCCAACTAACTGATTTCAAACACTGAATACATGAAATGATTATAAAGCAGCGTCGCATCCGCTGCATTTTTAGTTTTTATAAAAAAAAACTGAAATCTGTTGCGGCACTCTACATAATTTGGTGAGAAATTGATGCAGGTGTTCATTTCTTAAAAAAAAATCATCCATATTGATCGTTCTGGATACAATATATCGATATTCAGAAGTGTTTCCTAGACTTTTTTGAGGTGTTTAATTGTATATGCTCACGCTCTCATTCAAGCAGAAGTGGTAGATAGTCTCCAATTTTCTCTCTTGAGTATATCTGTATTCCTGATTTTGTAGTATCAAAATGCGATCTGAATTTCTATAGTTTGTTTTATATAAAATCTTAGCAGTAGTTTGTATGTAAAAGTGTATCCAATTTCAGACCTCTTTCAATGAATGCTACCACTGTACTTTACAATACGGGTGTTGAAACTCTAGGTAAGTTGATTGGAAATTATTTGAGATTTAGGGAATACCTAAATACCTTTCATCTATATGTCCGATCTTCAGTATGGTTTGTGCCCAAAAGTAGTCTTCCAAATAGGATACAATTCGAAGGTCAGATAACATAAGTTCTACATTGAAGGAGTTGGTTTAGCTAAGATTATGAGAGCATTATTCCCAGATTTTTGCAAGAAAACTTGAGGTTTATATCGGATGCATATTATACAGAGAATTACTTGACCAGAATTTCCTTCAATCTATATAACTCGTGACAGTTTCCTTATTTTTTTCGTTAAATTTTTTTTGTTCACTTTTAATGCATCTTATCTGATATATTATCTTTATCTAACAAGTACTGTGAAACCTCCGTTGAATAGAATAGTTTCCAACTATTAGTATTATTAATCTCTGGTATCACATAGTAATTTATTCCATGATAGCATGTGGAAACACCATATATATATACTGTACATCTAAGGTGTCTCCTGCTCAGAAGGTTCTTCATAATTCTTTCCTAACAATATGTGCTGTACTCAACAAAACTGCCTTTTGCATTATGTCCAGATTGTGGTTTACGGAGATTTCCTTAATGGTTTCGTACATATGTCGGATACCAGCCCTGTTGCATAAATGACAATTGGTAGTACTACCTTCATTATGCTCCATAATGAGCTGCACTTTTATCTGTAACTCTTTATATTTGAGCTTTTTCTCCGTTTTCTTTTGATTGATTATAATCTAATAGTATGGTCATATCTATAAGTATACAAGTCTTCAGTTTTTTGTTTTTAACTAGTATCATCTAGATTGACAGAGATGGCTCTATCATTTTGAACTTGATGGTGAATTCTGTAGTGTCCAGGGTATAATCATTCCATTTTTAATTCACTTGTATGCCACATTCTCTACAAGAATTCCTGTGAAGGTCACATGCAACTGTGATGTAACAGTCCAAGTAAGCTTTTTTAGTCAGGATGGGACAGCCTAATACTATATGGTCGATAGTTTCACTATGAGCCCAGCAAACTCTACATCTTGGTTAAAACAAAAATCGATTTTTTACTATGGTTTTGACTACCAACAAATGAATTAAATTAATAGATCACTGTTAACGCGGTTTCGAAGTCTTGTTTATCGGCGGACGGAATTGAAACCAAATACAACGTGACATGAAATATATATGAATAGGTCATTATTCGGATTTAGAGAAACCAGATATTTGGACTGTATTTAACAATTAGGTCGTGACAAAGGTAGTTATTATTTGAAAAGATCGAAAATTTGGGATTTACATAGATAGTCTGGTCGTTCATTATCTGAAAGTTGTCATTGTTAAGTAATTTAAAATTTCCACAGATTCTAGGTATTTCAGTTTTCTACGTTTATGCAGAACTTTTAATTTATCAATACTAGGAACAGAGTGGCCATTTTGGATGCAGTGGTTAGCAAATGTTGAATCTTGCTTATTTTTAAGAATTGAAGGAAAGATCAGTCTGACCTATGTAGAAATTATTGCTATCTGGACAAAATAACTCCTGATTCATTTACATTCTCTATTGGATACAGTGATTAGCTAATGTTGAATCTTGTTTGTTTTCAAGGAATAAAGTTTGATGTTCTTTATATCTAATTTTGCAAGAACAACCTCTGATCTATGTAGACATTATTAGTTTTGGAAAGGTTTTTTGCGACAATTTCACTTTTCTGTCTGAAATATGTTGAAGGGATTCTTTTTTTCGGATTTATTGGTATTTATAATTGGATATATTTGACCAATAGCCATATATAATTGTTTTCGTTGCACTATTTTGTCAATTAAGCCACGATCAAAACTGTTGTTGTAAGCTATAGTTTTAATCGTTCCGATTTCTTTTTCAACATTTTCTGATGGCTAAGGTCAGGAAAATGCTCTATAGATCATTGAATTGCAAGCCGACATTTTATGTAAATATGGGTGGTTGGAATCCTTAGGAATTCATATATCTGTGTAAGATATATCCTAAAGATGATGAAGTTAGTTTTGTTCTTTGAATGGAAATTAGCAGATTTAAAAATGATATTTGATGGATTTCTTCTTTTCCGAATTCAACATTCGGATGAATACTGTTTATGAATTTGGGAATATTCGCAAATTGTCTAGGTGTACCGTTTAGACTTCCTAGAGATGATGAAGTTAATTTTGATATTTGAAAGGAAATTGGCAGATTTAAAAATAATATTTGATGGATTTCTTCTTTTCCGAATTTAATATTCGGATGAATACTGTTTATGAATTTGAGAATATTATCAAATTGTCTAGTTGTACCGTTTAGGCAAATGAGTGTATCGACGTGTATCTATACCACAAATGAACTTTAAAAGGCAAGTTAGAATATAGTAATTTCTTTTCTGTGCTAGGCATGAATATATGTGCAAGAAACGCAAGACTGCTTGGTTGTTCATATATCTTTTCATTAAGTTGAAGATCATCAAGCTGTATGCATAACTCCAGAATAATTATAAATTCATCATCTTTAGGATACCTTCTAGCACAGAATATGTATTTATACCCACCACCCATACTCACTAGAAATTTCGACATACAATTCGATGATCCACAGAGAATTTTCTCTTCCTTTATCAGAAAATCTTAAAAAAGAAATTGAAACCATCAAAACTATAGCTCACGATTTTGATCGTGGCTTAATTGGAAAAATAGTGTTATATATCAAATTATGAGTGCCAACAAATCAGGATAATTCATTCCTTCAACATATTATGGAGAGATAAGTGAAATTGTCACAATTAACCTTTCCAAATTGAAAACTAAAGTTGCATCCAGACCTCAAAATAAATTGCACTCACACTTATTTAATGCTAAAAATTCTATAGAGAATTTAAACAAATCAGGAATTCCTTCAAAATTAGATATAAAGAACATCAAAGTTTATTTCTCAAGAATGAACAAGATTCAACATTAGCAAACCACTGCGTCCAAAAAGAACAAACTCCATACTCTTTAATTTATATATTACTTACCTCATCCTTCATTCCTGGACATTTTGTTACAACTAGTGAATGACATCTCTTATGTACAACGCAGGCGCACACTGAAAAAGTAAACAGTCAATATTGTCAGATCTAATTTGATTATAACGTGATACCGTGAACAGATCAACATCGCAAGAATTTCAAAATCAATCACAAAGACATTGATGACAAAAACAGGATATATCGATAACTACAACATTTTATGATGAAAAATATCAATTCGAAACCAACACCTTGTAATTTCCAACGAAAAAAAGTTTTAATATAAATTTCTCTGCAAACGTATGCATTTTTTCGCGCTTATAATTGTAGCAATCACTCGCAAGGATTGTGATTAGATGGATGACGACTTCGGTTTTCCTGCACTATCACCAGTTTCAGTTTGCCCTGAGCTCTAGCAATGTGGGGACCATGCTTTTAGTACTCTACCACTATATGAGAAAACAGACATCATTTAGAC
The DNA here is from genome assembly GCA_013387265.2 of Cryptolaemus montrouzieri. NCBI lineage: Eukaryota > Metazoa > Arthropoda > Insecta > Coleoptera > Coccinellidae > Cryptolaemus > Cryptolaemus montrouzieri. The sequence continues at coordinate 98,910,300 of JABFTP020000185.1, read as the reverse complement.
GCCCAGAACCTATCATATGAGGTACAAGCGAGAAAACTAACCGAAATCGAATAGAGTTTTTGGGGTGAACTTGCTCGCTTGTATGATGATTCCTAGCAATCTTTCATCTAGACTGAGCGTATGAACTATGGCATCTATGAACCGTTGGGCGGAAATTCGACAGCGATAAGCTACGCTCTAACGTTGGCGATGTAAAGGATTTAGTTCTATTCATTGGAACGCACTATGTTGAATAGCTAAGGAGGAATGCCCGATTTCATAGAAGAAAATGATCAGATTAGAGGCTTTCTCTTCCGTAGATCGATTCAGGTGGTAGTTGATGGTGTAACGAGTCAATCTTTTCAGGTTAATGCTGGAGTACCTCTGGACTCCATACTCTCGCCAACTATTTTTCTATTGCAGATTAATGATATCGGAGTTGGGCTGGAGAATCTCCTCTAATTGTGCAAGGGCTTCGAATTGCCGCAGGAACGAACATGCTTCTACTCGGCATAACAGCCAACACCGAAGTTTGCTGACATGGCCATGTGTGAAACAATTCCTAATCTACTTCTGTTAAACTCAGTTTTCTTTTCAGGGCTAAGCAATACATCACGCCATCACAGTTGATGCTGTTATACAAGGCATATGTGCGACCTGGTTTGGAAATCTGTTTCCGTGTGAGGGGCTCCACACCCAAACATTAATTATATCTATTGGATACTGTCTAGAAGAGAGCAGTACGCCTCGCCCAGACATCACTCGTGAACTACAGCCTTTCGGTCAAAGGCGGCGGGTTGCTGATCTTTTTCTTTTTTTTTTTACTTCCATGGTAAATGCTCGGAAGAACTGTAAGATTTGGTTTCGGAAAGAACCTAGTTCCATAAAAAAAACCGGATTTGCATGAAACTCATCAGCGGACGGTCCAACTAGCAAAGCAACGTACCTCTCTCTAAATTTTTTCCCAAGAGTTGAGAATGAGAAAAAGATACTACCCCGTTGCTAGTTCTTCTGGATCCATTCTATCGAAAAAATACCAGAGGGCCAAGACGTCGGCCTGGAAGAGATAGCCGATGAGCAGCTAAAACTATCTTGCATCAAGACTAATTCTCGCAAACCAATCGTTACAATGGAATTGATATCGCTTCTAACCTATTTTCCAGAATTGCATCTGTGTGCCTCTTCCATAATCCTGAATTTCAAAACCTGGTTCGGTTGGAATAAATCCTCGTGAGATTAGAAAGGAAGTCAGTGATAAATTAGAATTTTGTGCAGGTTTTGAGGCAATCTATTGTTTATTGTTATTGAAAAAAAATAGAAAATCACCAGATCAAAAGTATCACGTTCGATGGTGAAAATGTCGGAGTAACACAGTTTTTTTCTTCAAAAAAAGGTTGCTTTTAACTAAGATAAAGAAAAATTATTGTTACATTGAATGGACAAGCCATGAAAGCAAGAATTATAAAGGCTCGTTTTAATTATGCCAGCTGAAACGACAGTGGTCGGTAGACTTACTGCCATGAGTTATCTGTAAATACGCCAATGGGTTTGAGCGTTTGGACTGAAACTCAGTTGTCTCGAGGACGAGTTGGGACTCCACCACTGTGTATCACAATTGTCGCGACAATTGACGGCGTATGGACCTAGAGCCTGTCATGTCTGATGTTGATTGTTCTCCTATTAATTGTGTTCTGAACTTATTAACTATGGCTATTGAACCAACGATCCGAAGTTAGTTGACATTTGCAAGGAATACAAACGTTTTTTCAACAAGATAGCTATTTGTTTGAGGACAAAAACGTTAAACATTCAACAGTTTCACGCAGCTAGGGTTGAATCTACAAGGTACATTCACAAATTTTTCGTCAGAAACTGGCGTGCCGATACTTGAATAGGTTTTGTTTCAGCTGGACTGGGCACTGTCAAAGACAAATTCCAAGCGACATTGAACCTGGCGACAATGAACTTCAGGTAATGTAAAAATAGAGATACGGCGACAAAAATCTGTTTCAACAAGAATCAACAATTAAATAAAAAGTTACAAATAACTTACAAATTTAAAAAGCTATAAAGACAGCCATGCCAATTGCGCTGCAAATGAAAAATAATAAACCGCTAGAGCACTTTTCTGTACACAGTCCAATCCAATGATGCTTCATGCAGGTTATTTCCCTTCAACCATTCTACTAACCTACAAATGGTTGAAAATTAGAGAAACAATCGGAGAGAGTCAATGGAAGATACATCTTGTTAGGTAATAATGCCATGTTAAATTGAAAAAACTGAAGTTGCAATCAATAAGACAACCAGTATCATACTCGTATTCTCCTCCTACATATTCATATTTATTCCAAATTGAGGTAGAATTATATTGATAATTTCGAAAATTTCCAGTGGCGGTTTATTTTGAAAAGCAGTATCCAAGAACCTTCCTGACAAATAGACAAATAACAAATTAATTAACTCAAAATGATATTTAAGTATATTCACTTGTTAACGTTTTGAACCAATGAGGTTGATTTCACAGAACACGTAATTTATTCTCTTGATAGAGGGAACAGGATTCAGTGTTGCTGCATATGCACTGCCTAAAGGTAAAACGATTACTGCAAATGACAGTCCTAACCAAAGGAACTTTATCTTTTAGGGTAGGAGAACAGCCAAGAGGGTTAGTTAGTTTCTTGTTTGACACAATACGTACGAGTAAAATCATCTAATAGTTAGCTTCTAATCTCGCTGTTTTACTTTCAATCTAACCTAACCTAACCTATACACCTTTCAATTAAGAATTTCTCAAATCTAATGGAAAAAATTCAACATACGGTACTACCATACAATGTTGAACTTATGTCCCAGGATGTAGTTAATCTCTACCCTAGTGTTCCATCTCATGATTCATTGAAATTGATCAGCCAAGCTCCGTAGAATAATAATGCGAATCTCAATATGCAATTCAATTATGAAAAGTATGTTTAGAACAAAATTATTTTAACTTCAATGATGAAATTTACACGAGCAACAACGGATTAATAATGGGTAATCGTCTCAGTCCTTCACTAGCAGAAGGTTTCATAGATAACATTGAGAAAAAAAGCATAATTAGCCACTGTCGAAAGACTGAATTTATTTGTTTAAGTATGTACATGACAATCCGTTGTTTTGCAGGTACGAAGAGACAATTAGATTCCTTTAGTGTCTACATAAATTTAAGTCTCTTTGAAAATGAGAAGTGAGAATTCCATTAACTTTTATATTTAACTATAACAAAAATTGACCACAGCCATGATTTTTTATTTTCTATAAACCATACAGATATTATCATCCACAATTATTCCGCACATCCACATCAACATAAAATAGCTAACAACAGTATGATACATAGACTCACCACGATACTATTGTCAGAAAATAATTTCTTGAAAGAGTTCAATATAATAAAACAAAGTGCGATCAATAGTGGTTATAATTCTAGTATAATGACAGTATATTTTCTCATAAACAATTTCAATAGGCAATCCATGAGACTAATCAAAAATATAATATATTTACATATATTGTAAACCCAGTATGAATTTGAAGTCATTCTTCTCATCTAATTTAAACGTAGCTTTCAGAACGGATAACCTTCTAGAGAAATATCAAAACAGTGAACGTAAAATTAATGAAATAAACAAATCAGGTGTTTATAAATTCTCTTGTGGAAGTTGTGATAAAATTTATACAGTTAGAAATTTCAAAATTAGGATATCTGAGCATAAACGCAGTTCTGGCAAACAAAAATCAGATTCTCACTATGCAAATCAGCTGATAGAAGAAAACCATCTTTCAATAATAATGTTGATGTTTTACATAATGAGAATAATAAATTGTAACTGAAACTATGGGAAGCATTGGGAACTAATGAACAGAAAAATTCATTAAATTTACTAAAGTCAATTAAACCTAAATTTGTCACCATTACATAACCTCTTAAGTTTTCAAAAGAAGTAAGGCTGTTTGAATTTTTCTCCTATTTAGGTAAATACCTGATTTTAGCATGCAATATATAAAGCACATCATCTTTTAATTGCACTACTTATTTGAAGAAGCCACAGTGCGGCAGTGCGGTGAAACGCGTCATAAGAGTCTCAATATAGTGAAAATTTAATTTTCATCATTTTATTTAATTAAAAAATTTATCTACTTGTAATGGAATGATCGCCACAGAAAATTTCCGTTCCAAAATTGAGAATAAGGACAGAAAATTCATTTAACCTTGAACTAGGATTTTCAGCTTAAACTTCTAATATTTACAAATAATTTAGTTTATATAACTATTAGTATACGTTGGGAAAAATTTTGATGACCCCCAAAAATAAGGTTGTTCTCAGGTTTCATGAATAACGTTTGTACATGTCAACTTATTTTTCATTCTGCCACTTTCAGATATAATTTACTTGCTGTCAATTAACATCTGTCAAAAAATTACATATTCCGTTGCAAAATGGCAACATTTTAATTCTAAAAAAACTTTGAATTGAGTCCCGACAACATAACATCTGGTAGATATCTCTTGAACGCGTTACGTTACATGAGTGTAATGTATCACGTCGGGGGAAAGAGCTATATCGGGTGTTCCTTGGAAACTCTTCCCAAAGTTTCCAGAAATTTCTTTTTTGTCGGATGATACAAAATTTTGAGTGATACTCTTTTCACAGAAAGTACTTGAATTTGAATAAATAAACAAGAAAATAAATATACGGGGGTATCATCAAAAAAGTTTCTGAAACGATATCTCAGGAAATGAGAACTACGAAAATGTTCCAGGCTGTTCAAATAGCATTTGAGTTGCAATTTGACTTTTAATTCATTGAAATCGATCAACAATTGACGGAGCTATAGTTTCGGGCGTTTTTCAGTTAACTCCCTATGTAATATTCTCTTCTCTCCCAAGTAACGTTCGTACGTATTTGTCGAATCACCGCATAAGAAGCTTCACATCAAAAAACAATTTTAAATTCTATATTAATTATAATTGATTGATTCAATGAATCACTGTAATCAAGTTTGCTCTTAATACAAGATATATCTCCCATGCTACATATAAAAATAGCAAGCTCAAGCCTGAGGTGAATGTGCAGTGACAATATTTCTCAGTTTTTCGAGAAAAAAACTATAAAAAATCTCGCCACTTCACTATAAAACTTAAGCACAATCATGGTAACGTGTAACGTACACCTACATTCGGAAACTCAATTATACCGGACGTCTGAATACAAATTCCAATCTTTCATCCTGTACCTATTTTAAGATTTAACTGCCGCTCTGTACCTAAAGCATTATTTTCAAGATTTCATCGATATCGGTTTTTGGAATTCTATCGGAGTTACATTGTATACAATTAGGTCATAGAAATATTGAGTTGACATTTTAACATTTGTCAAAACTTACATTCTATGTCCTTTTTCTAAAGTGCAATCGAAATATATTGAATATATAAAAAAATTGAAAGATTCATCCCAATAATTGAGCTTCAGAATGATGAATCATTAAAAACATCAACTTTATCTTGCATACCTTGACATTGATAGCCCTGCTTGCCGATTCCCCTGAAAATAACACATCTATCGTCAAAGACGAGCAAGAGTTAAGGTGCTGCATAATACAATAAGCCAACCAACCATTCCCCTTTTTGTTAATATTGCCAAAACATTAACCACCAACATTTTTTTAGTATTTAAAATGGTGATGTGCGTTCATTTTTCAAATTGAGTAATGAAATGACAAAAAGAAATTGTGATCAATTATCGACTGCTTTGTACTTGGAACAATGTATTAGGATTGTTTGATCCTGGAGAAAATACCAACTAGCACTAATTGTTACATTTTTGCACAAGCATTGAAATAAAAGAGATAATGAGTTATAACTCTCACTACTAAAATACTTCCTCTAGAGAGCTACCTACCATTTCTTTATTGATAAGTTTTAAACGATGTTTATATTCAATACAAACGACCCTATCCTGTGCAAATGGAAGAAACAATGTTGCATGTTCTACTTTCGCTCTCACATTCCGTCCATTCTATCGTTTCTTTGTCGAAGTGCCAGAAGAACAATATCAATGTTTTTCCTTCGTTATATCTCCAGACCAGAATTAAATTCATGTGTGAAACACTCATAAATGAGGCGAACCACAAACAGAAGCTTCGACTGGCAATCCAAACAGCTTGGAAAGAGTTAGCCCAAAATGCCATCAATAATTTAATCTTAATTATGCCAAGATGTTGCCAAAGTGTCATCAGTAACAGAAGTGGACCTTCTGGATACTGAGAATACACAACTATTAGGATATCTTATTGAAGTTTTTTTTCTTTCATATAAGATTTCACCATTGAATTTTCTTTTCTTTTCTTGATAATTGGTTTTCTGACGACATTCATTGAATAGAATAGTAACAGGTAAAAGAATTTTATAAAACTTAGCTTACTCGTTGATATTCGTAGATATTTTGAGTTGTTTTTTCTTAATGATCGTATTTTCTAAATACATTTTATGAAAGTTGTTATTCTACAAATACCTTGTTTTCTATACTTCTTAGAGACAGGCAATAGAATTTCATCAAACTCGGCTTACTCAATGTTGTATAAATGCCAAGAGCATAATCTCTTAGCCGGTAGTTTAGACTTTGGTAACACCAATAACGTTTTGCTTCCTCCTGTACAGTTACAAAGTGGCACAGGATAATATCAAAGAAAAGCTAAATGAATTAAAACACAAATGGGATTTTTTTACTACCAACAATGAAGTAAATTAATAGATCCCTGATTCCGCGGATTCGAACTCTCCTTCATCATTATGAAAATCAAGTACAAAGTGACATTAAGTATATATGAATAGGTCATTATTTGTCTTTGCAAAAACCAAATATTAGTACTGCATCAAACAAGTATTCAAAGGGAGTTAATATGCTTTTAAGTATTCAATAATAGGAAAATAGTGGCCATTTTGGAAATTTGGGATTTACATAGATCAGTCTGGTCGTTCATTATCTGAAAGTTGTCATTGATAAGTGATTTGAAATTTCCACAGATTCTAGGTAATTCAGTTTTCTACCGTTTATGTAGAACTTTTAATTTATCAATACTAGGAAAAGAGTGGCCATTTTGGATGCAGTGGTTAGCAAATGTTGAATCTTACTTATTTTTAAGAATTGAAGGAAAGACCAGTCTGACCTATGTAGAAATTATTGCTATCTGGACAAAATAACTCCTGATCCATTCACATTCTCTATAGGATTTTAAACATTAAATAAGAGTGATGACAATTTATTTTGAGGTCTGAATGAGATCTTAGTTTTCAATTTGTATAAGTTATTTGCGACGTTTTAACTTATCTATCCAAAACATGTTAAAGGGATGAAATTTTCGGATTTGTTGATACTTTTAATTGGATATACTTGGCTAATGGCCATATGTAATTGTTTTCGTTTCACTATTTTGTCAATTAAGTGACGATCGAAATCGGCGTTATGAGTTATAGTTTCAATTTCTTTTCAAGATTTTGTAATGATAAAGCTAATGAAAATGCTTTGGTGAATCATTGAATTGTAAGCCGAAATTTTATGTGAATTTGGTAGGTACGAATCCTCAGGAATATATATATATATATATATATATATATATATATATATATATATATATATATATATATATATATATATATGCTATCAACTTCAAACTTCAACGAAAACTAAACAGAGACTATATCTACCAAGATATTCATTTCTGATCAAAACGCAAAAACAGGTCAATTTTTGTTTCAAGGGGGACATCTTTTGGGGTACAATACTTGCCTGAAATATCAACTCCCTAAGCGGGGGTTGCAATCCTTGAACATTTTGAATAGGAAAGATGGATCGAGTGATGACTCAAAAGAAAGGTGGCATCTTTGTCTACATTGTCTTGAACGAATTTCCATTTTTAATGGAAAACTGTAAAAGATACAGCGTGAGCAACTGAAAGATAAAGAAGACTATTTCCTTGAGACTATTCAAGTTTCAGTGAGGTAAAATGGAACAGATTCATGCTGATCAATGACAGTCATCATCAAGTACCATCCTCATCTCGAATTTCAACCCCTGGAGCAGGGGTGACAACCCTTGAAAATTTGGAAGAGGGTAGATAGGTCGAGTGATAACTCGAAAGAAAGGTATTATCTTTGTCTGCATTCCCGTGAAAGAATTTTCATTTTTGATTGAAAACTAGAAGATACAGAGTGAGCCACTGAAAAATAGAGAAGACTATCGCCCCACGACTATTGGAGTATTAGTGCGAAAAACTGGAATAGATTCATTTAGATCAAAGATGACAGCCTTTGATCTGGAATGAATCTGTTCCACTTTTTTTGCACTAATACTTGAATAGCTCAGGGCGATAGATAGTCTTCTCTTTTTTCAGTAGCTCACTCTGTATCTTCTACAGTTTTCAATCAAAAATGAAAATTCGTTCACGAGGATGCAAAGATAATAACTTTCTTTTGAGGTATTATACGACCCATCTACCCTCTTCCAAATTTTCAAGGGTGGTCACCCCTGCTCTAGGGGTTGAAATTCGAGATGAGGATGGTACTTGATGATGACTGCCATTGATCAGGATGGATCTGTTCCATTTTACTTCACTGAAACTTGAATAGTCTCAGGGAAATAGTCTTCCCTATCTTTCAGTTGCTCACCCTGTATCTTTACAGTTTTCAGTTAAAAATGGAAATTCGTTCAATGATGTAGATATATCTATATATATATATATATATATATATATATATATATATATATATATATATATATATATATATATATATATATATATATATATATATATATATATATATATATCAGATGTGAAGTTAATACTTTTATTTCTAGAAATATTTTAAAACATGTGGTCTACGTCTAAGTTTAAGAGGTACGAATTATTCAGTACAGTGAAGTTCTCTAATTTTTATTGAATTTTTGATTGTATGTTTAGGAGTGAAGTTTGTCATTCTTTTGAATATCATATTTAGTTCTTTTCTAATCTGTAAATGGGATTTTTGAGAAATGAAACAACTGGGCGGAACATACCATTTTCTTGTGGCAGGCTTGGGTTCATGTTTATATAAAAATAATTAAGATTAGTTATAATATTAGATGTCATGCCTGATATAGTGCTTTTGAGTGATTTGTGATTACTCAATTTCAATTGTGGGACCATTAGGCAATTTTATTAATTGTTCTTCCTCAGTAAAATCATTCATTTTGTCCATGTATTCTTATTTTTTTTTTATTATAACAGTGGTGTCGGATTTATCTGCTTTGATGATCTTACGATCACCACTGCAGATAAAAACGCCACAGTAAGATGAAAGATTAGAATACATAGACACATACAAGTTAGAAAAGAATAAAATATGATATTCGTAAAAAAGGCAAATTTAACTCCTAAACAATAAAAAATTCAATTGAATTAATTAAAAACTACAGAACTTAGATGAGGCAACATGTATTCAAACATTCCCAGAGATGAAAGTATTAACTTAACATTTGATATTTTAGAACAATCTCATGTTTACCCTTTGATACATTACAAATTTATAATTCTTTTGGAGTTATGCATACAGTTTTATTATTTTCAATTTGATGAAAAGATATATGAACAACCAAGCAATCACCACTAAGCCCCTTCTAACAAATATATTCAAGTCTATCATAAAAAACAAAACACTAAAATCTAACTTGCCTGTTAAAATTCACCTTGGTATAGATATGTCGATGCCTAATTGTTCAAATGGTACACGTAGACAATTTGATCATTTTCTCAAATTAATAAACAGTATCCATCCGAGAATAAAATTCGAAATCAAAAAGAGGAAAACCATCAAATATTCAAATATCATTTTTAGGTCTGTCTATTACCCCACTCAAATAGCAAAATTAACTTCAACAACTTTAGAAAACCTAGTAGCATTGATATATGTATTCCTAAGGATTCCAACAACAGACATAAATTTCGGCTTACAATTCAAATATCCACTGAGCATATTAGATTACCTTTATTATTAGAAAATCTTGAAAAAAAATTGAAACCATCAAAACTATAGCTAACGGTTTTGATCGTGGCTCAATTGATAAAATAGTAAAATGAAAAGGATTATATATAGCAACTAACCAAATATATTCATTTAAAAGTACCAACAAATTATATATAAGTGAAAATGTCTAACTAAAATCGCATTCTCTTGTTAAATGCTAAAAATTCTATAGAGAATTTAAATAAATTAGGAGTTCACAAGTTATATTGTCCAAACTGCAATAATTTCTGTACAGGCAGACTGGTTATTTCCTCAAAATTAGATATAAAGAATATCAAATGTTATTCCTTAAAATGAACATGATTCAAAATTAGTTAACCACTACATCCAAAATGACCACTATTGATAAATAGAAAGTTCTAAATATTAACCCTAAGGGTCGAGAACTCAAGTACCTAGCATCAGTAGAAATTTTCAAATCCTTTTCGATAATAATTTTCAGATAATGAACAACTGATCTATGTAAATCTTAAATTTTCGACGTATTCGAATAAAACCCTTTCAATATTTGTTTTAACTGCATACCTAATATCTGGTTTTTCCAAATCCAAATAACAACCCATTCATTTATTTCATGCCACTTTGAACTTGGTTTGTCCGACGATGAACGAAAATACAAAACTGGGGCCACACTGATCTATTAATTCAATTCATTTATTGGTAGTGAAAACATAGTAAAAATTTCCTTTGTGTTTTAGTCATGCTCAACTACCAAATAGCAATAGCTAAATGCATAGAATGTCTTAAATGAACGGAAAATGCTATTTTTTGTGTGATTGTAAAGGAATAATAATTCATGATACACATCATTAATTCTATCTTTTGATATTGAAAAACATTTTCGATTTTCTTTTCGCTTGTAGACGAAAATTCCCCAAAGCTTCTCATGAATTGATCACAAGCTCCCAGTTTAAAAACCCTACAACATGCAGAATACAGAACATTATTCTCACCAAATGAAATCGCGACAATGTGAACAGAAGGTGGGCTGTCGCAAAAATGTGGCCATGAACTTATGTCCGTTGACCTGGTGCACCCTACGTCGCATCGCTCCACGTCTTCTGTTGAAGCCCTGGCGCTCCTTGAATTCTCTCGGTTTCGCCCCATATTCTAGAAAAGAAAGGGAAGAAATAGTCAATTTCAACGAATGGTGAGGTGAAACAGTTGGGTACAGATTAAATAGACCTCAGAACATAAGTTCATCATTATATGGTAGTACTGTAGGTTCAATTTTTTCTATTAGATCTGGGAATTCTTGATTGAGAATTTTAGAAATTACATAAATGTTCAAAGATATCTATAAGATTGCGTGAAAATTTTGCCACTGGAACTGAAACATATTAAACAGCTATCCAGATGTGATATCTCATTTCTTGAAGTTTGAAAAGAGAACAAAGTATTTATTGAAAGTTTTTGATCATTACTAAAGATTTATCATTCTCTGAGGAATTTTTAATTAGGATTGATATTTATTGGGGGTCTTTCTTGATTTTCTGATAATTCCTAATTCAATAAAATTCTCAGTTTTAAGTAAATAATCAATCCTGATTCAAAGTTTGATATACTAGATATAATGGATAAACTCTTGTTTTAGTAATAATGCAGTGAAATGTTTCAAATATTTGAATTGCTATGAATATATGGCTATTTCAGTTTCTATTTTGTGCAAATTGAAATGATATTGAGAATTATTTGACACTGAATTGTGTTTGAAACCCTTTTGAACAAGTGCAACTTTGACTTTGAGAAAAAAGTATCTGAATCTATTCAGAATTGTGTTATATACTTCTTATCTGATATCTGAACTTCCCATGCCCCATCACTATGTGTGCCAGGAGCCGTGCATTAGTTTCACTGCCTTCAAGTGTAAACCTTGTCCAGATTTCACTAGGTGATGTACCCAGCATAGCCTTGGACTGAGGGCAATCTTGAGCATTCAACCAGGTTGTTCTAATAGCCAGACCCCCAGCCCGGCCTCACATAAACAAATTTTTTTTTAATTACTGATTTTATTCTGTTTTAATATGACATAATTAGGTACTCATTTGTAGGACCACAGTGTTGAATATGTCCCACAAATAAGTACTAAATTATGTCATATATTACAACAGAATAAAATGCACACAGTATATACGAAAAAAAAACCTATGTTCACTCTTGGTCCATAACAAAGATCGACTTGATACCGAAAAAAAAAGCTGTGTATATAAATTATAATGACTCCTGCTTCTTATAAAGGTCAAACTGATCGTTCCATCAATTTTGATGCAGATGAGCATGAAAAATCAAAAATTCATAATAAGCTACCAATTGCTTTGCAGAACATTGTATAAACGATAACAGATTTCTAATCTACAAATAAATCATGACCACCTAGAACTGTTGAAATTCGATAATATGGAATTATGAAGCCAAGGCCTTACATTAGAGATGAAGTCAAGATTAGTATAGGTCAAAAGAAAAAAAGCATTTCTTAAGTTGAACTGGTACATTCTATTGGATCGTATTCAAAACGGCTCTTCTTGAAATTCAAGCAAAGGGACATTAGAAATGAAATTGAGTTGAGATTACTTGCTCACCTGAGAGATCTGAACGAGTTAAATCATAGATTTTTTAAAGAGCAAGGATTAGTGGGGGCCTATTAATAACAATACTTTCGCGTTTTATAGAAGCCATAAATCAAATCTGGGCGTTTTTTTTCATTGGAGACAAGGGCAGATGTTAGAGCTTTTAAACAGATAATATCAAAAGTATTGGGAATTGATAACATTTTTTATGGAATGCTTGAGGTTAGCCTATCATATTATAAAAACATTGACGCATGTATTCAATATATCTCTGAAAACTGGAGTCGTTCCACTCATCTGGAAGACATCTTTGGTGAAGACTTTACAAGAATTATGCAAAGCTGAGATTGTAGGTGACTTGGGACAAACGAGAATGTTGCCAATTATGTTGAAAATGCTAGAAAAAATAGTGCATAAGAAATTAACAAATATCTTAACAAAACAAACATAGTATTAATACAGGAGTACAATCTGGATTTTGTATTAGGCATATTGGACTGCATCAAAGATCTTATTGATCATAGAGTCATGGATGCTATTCTTCAACATTATGGACTTTTTTTTCCTGTTTCAATGGTTATATTTTTGGGAGGTATCAGGTTGTGGAGATGGATGGTGAAAGATCGAGTTCTCTAATGATTCAAGGCGACTCTATATCACTTTCACCTTCCTATTGCCCAGTGTTGGTCGGAACTGCCGAATTCATATGTATGCAGATGATACCTAGATCAGATCAGATACGCCGTAGGATATAACTTCGGCACTGGTGGCAGTTAATGAAGACCAGAATCGAATATCTGAGTGGTCAATTGCGCGGACTCACTTTGAATGCCACAAAATGCTCTTATCTACTGATTGGAACTAGAATGACCCAGCAGTGTCCACTTAATTTCAACTTTAGCATCATACACATAAATCATGTAACTTAATTTCGAATACCATGTAACAAAAAACTAGAGCTCTATACATGGAACTTAAGTCTTTTTATGGCTACAAAGTAAGGATGTGACTCCAATCTACATAGCCAATAAATAGTTGAAGATAGACATAAAATGGCCTAGACTCTGATGATTTTCAAGATATTCCGCAGTGGAGAGAATTGTCTTGCCAATTATCGGGTAACAAGGAGTAGCATCGATTCAAGAGAACTGAAAAGAATAGACTGGAGGTTTGAGATTCCTAGGCATAGAAAGGCTACACTTGAGGATGTTTTGCATATAGCTCTGTTGATCTCTTGAATGGTATGGATTTCTTCTGTCTGCTTAGCTTTTCCCTCAACAAATTTAAAGAAACTCATCGCCAGAAACTTTTATATCCCATGAAAAAATAGTATTTTCAAAGCGTGTTTTTTGAGTAACTATGTATATTTTTGATTTATGTTTAAACTTTTCAAGAGATTTTTATATATCTAGGGAGAGCGTAAGAACGCCTAATGTTTCTCCCTCTTGTGCAATATATAATGTTAATGCTGTACAATAAATTGAGTTTGATTTGATTTGAAATTTTCACTATGGGTTGGTAACACTAGAGGCCATTGTAATTCGAATCACAGAAAACATTCCTACTGAAAAATTCTTGAAAAGAAAATTGAATTTCCAGGCTCTACAATGATTTGGGAATCCATGATAACTGATAAAAAGAAAACTGATCCTTCGTCACAGTATTATTAACAAAATAATTAGAAATCACTACATATATATATATATATATATATATATATATATATATATATATATATATATATATATATATATATATATATATATATATATATATATATATATATATATATATATATATACCACCCCGGTAATTAATACATTAATACCATTGCCAGGCAATGATTATAATCGAAACAATCCTGGAATAATTATATATTAAGATAACTAAGATAACGTTAAATGCTATGAGAATATATAAATCTACCAGAATATATACATACTATAGCATCATCAGACAATGATATCAATGTACCAACGAGTAGTGTCAGAGGCTTTCTCCCGGAAAAATCCAGTGTACGGACCTTAGTCAAGTAACACTGAATGTTACTCATTAAATGACTCTTGAGATATATACTCTATATATATATATATATATATATATATATATATATAATGTGGAACCAAACCTTGTGGCATATCATGAAAGAAAATTTCCGATGAAATTTCAGAATAAGAGTTATAGAGTTACGTGTTCGTCTCCAAGAGTCATTTAAATGGTTCAGATGATCATGATGACTCAAATGATTGCCAAACATTAGTTGACGTCAAGAGGTATCGAAGCGGTAATGAGTGATGCAATGCAGTAGTATTGCTTATTTAGTTTCTTTTATTTATTTAACATAGTATAGACTTTTTTGTTGGTATAAATATAATGTGCTACGCGAAAATTAAATAAACATATCCTAAGGTTGTTAATATTTCATTGATGAAGCAAATTGCTTCAAAAACATATTATATCTTCTTCCTTTGAGTCAAACAAATCTCTTTCTCTGGAGCATCTTTTTCGAAAGCCAGAAATCACTGAGAGACAGGTCTGGAGATTAAGGCCGGTGCGGCAACAATTCCGAGCGTAAATCCTTGATGTGTGTCATGGTTTCTAGCAATTTGTGAATTGGTGCATTGTCTTGATGAAACAATGTTTTTTTTCTTTGTCATATGGGGTCGTTTGCGCTTAATCTCGCCACTCAATCGGTTGAGTAAGGCTATATAATAGTTACTGTTGATTGTCTGGCCTTTCTTCCGAGAGTCGATGAACGATATTCCATGCGTATCCCAAATCACAAACACGTTAAGCATGCCAGCCGATTGTTGGGTATTTGAACACTTTTGATGGCTTTCGCCCTCTGATCTCCATTCAGCAGTGGCTATCTTCAACTCTGGCGTGTAGCATCCATGGTAACATATCAATGCAAAAAAAATCCTTTTTATCGCGCTTCAAAAGCTCCAAACAACGCTCAGATTCGTTGTTATTTTTTTAGAGTTATTCAGAGACAATTATCTCACTATGCCGCAAAAACGGTCTACTTTGGATATGTCTATCCCATATTGAAGTACGGTGTAATCATTTGGGGGAGTAGTGTGCATTGCAAGCGTATTTTTATAATTCAAAAAGATCATACTGATTATGTTCAACATGGCGTTTACTCAGACCTGTAGAAATGTCTTCAGATCAAATAACTTGCTGACTTTTCCGGGTATCTACATATATGAGACACTTTTATTCATGTTTAAAAATAAAGCACAATTTTCCAATTATTTGATAAATCACGACATTGCCACTAGAAACAATAATATCAACTACAATACACCGATTCATAGACTCAACATGACTGAAAGATCACCTCTCTATACGGGAATATTGTTTTATAACAAGTTGCCGTCTGAAATCAAACGTACAGAAATCTGTAAAATTTTCAAATCTAAAATATTCAAATATATCCGTGATATCGAGCCCTACACCATAAATGAGTTCCTAAATGCTTAATGAGAAAATTTTAATTATATGCGATGTGTGTTGTTATTTCAATGTTATTCTGTTAGATGTTTCATTTTCGTTTTTGTTTTGTTTTATTCTCTGCTATTGATGAATTGTACAACCATGTGTGTTAGACAATTATTGGAAATAAATAGTCGAAATATTCAATTTACCGTTGAAGACGGTAAATATCTTTAGAATGTCAGCTAACTCTTGCAATTTCAATTTGCGACCGAGCATAACAATTCTCAATACTTTTTTGAAATTTTCTGGGTTAATCACCCCGTTTGAAATCTGCATATCATCGACAAATGGTTGTTTTGGACAGAGAATTTTCCCGGTAACACTTTTCAAGCCATTCCTGGGCCTGTACAGTATTTTGTTCACAAATTCACTAAAGTAGCTCCACTTCAACCGCAATATATCGAAAACTATTGAACGAAGTGTCATGAAATTTTGACGTTTCTTTTAAAAATTGGTACTACCTGAAAAAGTAGCGCTTTCGATATTTCTGTAGCCATCTATTTGTAAGTCCTGGGACTTATTGAGGCATGTGTTGAAAACAAATCTTCAGACCTCAATCTAAATCTTTTTCAAATCTGATTAATGACTAGAAATATTCAATATCAATACACTCACCATTCGATGTCCTCAGATCTATTTTCAAATGCAGCTTTCCCTTTGGTTCTAGATTAACCTGCAAATAACAGATTCAAATTTAGTTTCCGCATTTTAAATACACTTCAGTTTGGGTTAAATCGAATAATAAATTCGTTTGTTAAATATTTTGGCTTGGCAATTTGGTGGAATGAAGAATGTTAATGCTGAAGGGTCTAGGCTAGTATAGCCCCCAATTGACAATCTACTTCAAAACACGTCTGAATACATCCTTGAAAAACGAACGCAATTTTTTTTTTGATCGGATTATATGAAAGGCACACTAGAAACACTGTACACCACCAAAACTTTATTTCAAAACTCAAAAACTAAGTCAGCATCATCAGGAGATTATTGTACACTAAATCTAATTCTACTACTAGCAGCTTTTGACGTACCATCGTCGTGATTCGTTGAACGTTCTATTAGTGAGCTTACCTGATCTGACGGTTGAGTACACTGAACGGAGTCGGACCATTGTCCTTGTTTAGTGGATGTTTGTATTTCATCATACGGATACTTTCAAAAGCGTTCAGTGTAATAGCGTTTTCAAAATTTTCTATCAATTTTACATTTTCGAAATCTATTTCAAGGTCTTGATCAAGAAAATGTTGGGTAGCGTTGGATTTTTCAGAACGTCCGTATTTAGAATGTATTTTATGTTCTTCTAATCTGGTATTAATTTATCTTTTTTTAGATATACCACTCTTATTCAACACATTACTTTCATGTTGCTATTTTGAAATAGTTTTTTCTAATTCTTTGGTGTATCGCGGATCGGAAGGTAAAGGGATGAATTTTATTTTTTCTTCTACAGGTTCAGAAAGAGTGGAATTCGACTTGACTTTACTTTCTGAAACCTTTCTTGATTGAGAGGAAAACCGATTCATCTGTGAACTAGGAAATGTAAACTAGCTATGTTGTTTTATTGTTGCCAATAAAGCGTGTTGAAAATAATGTACCTACTTGTGGCAAAGCTCTTTATGTAAATCCGTTTTTGAAATCATCAATTTGTAAGAATTGGTTTTTTCTGATGATTGATATGAAATGAGGCATTGGAATTGAGTATGGGCCAATCGTATGCCCTGCCACTGCGAGGTCTATTGTGACACACTGTTTTAAATATCTCTTACAAGCTCCATCCTTCTTGTGAAGGCTATAAGCTTTCTGGGTGAAAGCTTAATAAGCTCAAGTTTGTTAGATACAAGTTCCTCAAGCCTGATGCTGTCCCCAGCTGGGCAATCGCACATGACGTATTCAATTGATTCTATCTCTCCCTCACATAGTCTGCATGAAGGGTCCTCGATCAATCCTAACGTGATTAGGTGATTTCTGAGGCGAGTGCTCGTTGTATAACTATTAGAACTCTCAGTTCTAGTCTAGAAAGTTTAAGCCGAACCTTTGCTCTCGCATTGGAAGGGCCACTAAGGGCAAGCCGAGAGTATCCAAGACCTGTGAAGCTTAGCCAGTGTCCTCGTACCTTCAGGTCCAACCACCGCTTTTCATTGTCCTCAATGCCTGAGTGACCGGAATCCACATCAGATGAAGCCTATTTCTTTCTCCCAGATTGGTGAGGATTGAACGAAATTCCTGCACAATAAGTGATGTGCAGTTGTCGGATGCCAATGACATTAGTGCAACTTAGCTATCTGTGATTTTTATTGACCTACTTGTTAATCCCCCCGCAAGCAGGTGATTAGCACGGTGATCAATGGCGAATATTTCTGCTTAAAAAATAGTCGCAAGCCCGCCAAGACAGATATACTGTTTATTAGCAACTCCTTTTAAAGCCGTCTACTTGACGGTCCATCCCTGTCTGTAAGGAATGATGATCTGGAATAGCAGCTCCATGTGGGTTTTGGATATTGCTATATCAGACTTTATACTCAGCGTATCGTTGTCCTCAATTTCAGAGTGTAAAGCGATGGGCACAAGCAGAACATATTTGTTTATTTCGGGAAAGGTGTTGGAATCTGTAGGTAGACATTGTAGCTGCTCCTCCAATTACCAGGTGAAGAGGTGCAAGGCACAGTATTAACTCCATGGCTGCAGTAGGTATAGAGCGAGAAGATACAGTGATCATCGTGCAGGCCTTTCTCTGCAATTTAGGGGCCTTGAGTTGGGATTGCTATAGAAGGCTGGTTTCAACACCATCACATATAACCACTGAAGTTGTTTTGGGGCAAGTACAAATTTGTTTACTTTTGTATTATGTTTTTTCTTGGGTAATATGTTTTCCAGGTGTAAATTACACGTGAGCTTACTATCTAAGGTAACCTCCAAATATTTTGAATGGTGAACGATACCATAGAGGTTTATACTAAGATTTTCAACCTCACACTCCCCCTGATAACTGAAATAGCCTCTTGAAGTATGTCGGAAATGTCGTCATCTAAGCCAGCCAGGATGACAATATCGTCAACGTACATAAACGTCCAGTGTACCGATTATTACCAGGTCATCAACCAGTAGGGACCACAACAAAGGAGATAGTACTCCTCCTTGAGGCTTTTCCAGCCACAAAACTGAATATTTCCCTTTTAGGGAAATATTGATCACTCTGACATTAAGCATGTTGCTAATCCATTACGCAATAATATTTGGTACTCTACTGACTCTCTATATGTCCATGAAGGCTGCAGCTGCAGTATGCTTACGGTCCAACGACTGGGTGATCCTTTCGATTTTTTTTTCTGATGATTAGTGTGTCCAGGAAAGCTTTATCTTTATCTACTCCATATGTGAATTCATTTCTCAAAGAAACTGTTCAAGTTGGATTTCTTGGTAACAAAAACAATGAATGTATCATCGACCTATGTGTACCACACTCTAGGAAAATATTCAGAACTTTGACTTAATAGTTCTTTCAAATTTACTCATGAATATGTTGGCAATAAAGGCGAAAGGCAATTTCCATCGCTGTACTTTGAAATACATGACAATGTTCCCATTGCCTCAAAATTCTAGGTAACTGAAATAGTTGAGGAAATTTTGGAACTATATTAACAAAAAAAAGGACAACTATCTTCCTAACTGCTTGAATTATAATTGTGTATCCAGCTGTGATGAGAATGTAATCGTTAATTCATTTACAGATTTCATTATCGAAAGTTTATATCAGGGAGGTAGTTGTGCCGCCTAAAGCCGAGTGCGATTGAGATACCACCTTGATCAAAAAGTTCCCGACTTTGTTACCGTGTGGTTCAAACACAAGTTCAAACTAACAACAAGGAGTATTATTTGGGCGTTATGAGGCGTTTGCGTGAAGCTGTTCGCCAAAAACGACCAGAATTGTGGCAAAACAACTCATGGATTTTACACCACGATAACGCGACATCTCATAATGCCTTCATTATCCGTGACCATTTGGCTAAAAACAGCACCAATACCATCCAAGAACCACCACATTCACCTGATTTGGCTCCTTGTGACTTTTTCCTGTTAGGTCGACTGAAGAAACCGCTCCGGGGAATGCGTTTTAGCAGCCGATAGGAAATAATGGAAAAATCGAAGATGGCCCTAAAGGCCATACCGCAAATCGAATATGAAAAAGTGTTTTGAGGATTGGATCAAGCGCTGGTATAAGTGAGTATTAGTCGATAGAGAGTACTTTGAAGAAGACAATATTGATTTTGATGAATAACTTTGTATTTTTGATTTTTTTAATAAAAGTCAGGAACTTTTTGATCAAGGTGGTATGCAGATCAACCTGTCTTCTTCCGTCTAATGATGCTTTTGATGTGATACAAGGTATGAAGCTAAGCTTTTCAATGGGTTACGACGATATACCCACTTTTGTGTTAAAAAAATGTGTGTTGCACACTGAAATGATGTACTACGACTTTGCAGAACATATAATTATCTACAATAAATATCCCGACAGCATATTTCTAACTATCATAGTTATGTCACAATAAGTGTTTTTTCATTTAAAAAAAAATATATAAATGCCATCGCTATAAAAGCTCTTTTATTTATACTTTGGAATTAATCCTTATCAAAATAAATGACTTCATATTTGAGTCTACTTCAATACCATTATATAACTTTTTGAATTATTCAATTTGCACATACCATTCGAAAGATATCACAAGTTTAAAAATGTAAGTTATTTGAAAACTGTCGCATTGTTGCCGCTCAGACCGCTCGGTTAGACGGTACCATATTAATAATAAGCGATGTAGGCGTCAGTAGGGTACGGGAAGGAAGTCAATATCGTTTGCAGGGAAGCTCTGACTCAATAAATTGATTTTCAAGAGCAGAGAAAGTAAAGACCTTTTTACATACATTAAAAATAAAATAAAAAAAATAATAACTAACCTATCTATATTCCAATAGTAGAAACTTGTTTTTCTCTCTCTTCATAATTCATACCTATTTTTCTATATATAAGACAAATTGTACAATTGTACCTCAGTTTTAACCCACAATTTATGATTATAGAAATATCGAAATAGCTATCACATTTGTTAATTGAATATTTTCTACCTAATTTTATGATATTCTTCACAAAGTGAACTAAAATCACCGTATGACAACCAACTCACTAATTTATTTTAATGATATAATTAATTGTCTCGATTCCAGTCAGAAGATGGACTCAATGTATACTGACTTCTCTAAAGCATTTGATAGGGTGAATATTAGAATAATGTTTTGCTGATAAAACTCGCGGCTTGGTTTTAAGGGTTCACTTCTGTCCTCTAGCAAAGTAGCTTCTTATATAGCCGTATTATATTAGTTTGGTATAAGAATTTTTACCAAGAGAGATCACTTTTCTATCAAGTGTTCCTCAGGAATCACATATAGGACCAATCTTGTTCAACTTATTTATGAATAATGTAAACAAAAGTACTGTCAACTAAGTTCTAATTATCTGCGGGCTGCATGAATTTCTACTGTGTAATAAGGAGCTCATCTGATGCAGATACAATTCCACCTGTAGACTGAAATAAACTGTTTGGGTCTGAACATTTATAAATGTAATATAATCTCATTTTACAGATGCACAGCTCCTATACTTCATAACTGCTCATTAGAGGGACATTTTTTGAGGCGTGTACGATCAATAAGAGACTTAGGAATTCTGCTTGATTACAAGCTCAACTTCAAGGAACATATACCGAATATCGTCTCAAAATCTTATCAATCCCTCGGCTACCATTAGAATATCGCTTTGCTTCTTGTGAGATCTCATCTGAAATATGTATGGACTGTATGGCCACCCTATTATAAATGTAACATTGATGATTCAGAGAAGAAGCAGTTGCGCTTTTTAGGTTACAGGACAACGCATAACTGACTTGTCTTTTGTGAATTGTTCTTTTAATATTTCAACTGTTATTGTTCTATCAGGATTTGACTCAAAAGATATGGAAAAAGTCTTAAACAATGACTTAGTTCTGTATTATAGCTGGCTATTCCAGTATAAACTTAGATAAATCAGTATATATGATCATCAAACAAAAAAACAAAAAAATATGTGATGTTGAGATTCAAGTTGATGGAACTAAACTGAAAGAAGTATCTGAATAACCGGCTCGGTAGCGTAGGGAATATGGTACTTGTCTCCTGTGCAGAGTTCGGACTGTTGGAATTGCTTGAGTATCCATCCTTCGGAGGAGATGTAAAGCCGTCGGTCCTGTCTAACAGAGATGTGTTGGACATTAAATATCCCTTCCCTCGACACGAGAGGGGTTCGGCAAAATTCCTGGGTTATTGAGGTGACAGAATTCCCCGGCGTGTCATTGGCCGAAAGGCGGAAATAGGGCACGTTAAAGGAATAACAAACAAACAAGTATCTGAATATTTTTACTTGGGTTTAACAATAACTAACAATATGACTTGGGATGTACATATTAATAAACTATCAACAAAAATGGCTCCTATGATTGGAGCAATCAGAAGATGTAATCGTTCGTTGAATAATTCAGTTAAAAGAGTGCTTTACTCTAGTTTCATATTATCTCATCTGAGATATTTAATAACTTGTTGGGGTAATGCTCCTTAGTACTTATTGAACAAAATTCAAAGAACTCAAAACAAAGGGGTCAAAGCTATATATTCAATGGAATACTATATGCCAACAAAAAAGTATGATATTAGTAAATGAAAAACACTGGAGCAAGTTGAATTCATTTATTGCGTCAAAAACAATATTCTGAAATCTGAATTTAAATATAAAATGACTGAGATTGGTCAGTATCATAATTATCGTGTAAGATGTCAAAAAATATGAGAAAAAACTTTGCAAGGACTGAAAAGTTCTGTGTTTCTCCTTTTAACGGTTGTATTTCAGCTTATAACACTATACCAACTGAAATATTAGAGTCAAATAGATATCAAACAGTCTTACATAATCTCAAGCAATATATTATAATGGATTGAAGTATTTGTTGTTTTCGATAAGTTAATTTATCTAGGTAGGAAATGAGAATTTCATTTTTTTTCCATTGTAACTTTTAAATTTATATGGCTTCAGGCCCAAGTACCAGCAGATTGTTGCTGTTTATGGGTCAGAAATATTGATTTTGATTTGATTTGAACGTGGAATAACTTGTTGTCAGGAGGAGAGTGGTCAGCTTGACAGTCCTCTTTAACTTACTGAAAAACCTCATGAGGTGCCCCGATTTGCTGACCCTGATCAATTTTAATGTTCTAGGTATATTATTAACATTCTCACTATGCAAATCGTCTACTAGAAGAAGAAAACCATACTTTTAAAAATAATTTTATACCTAAATTCGTCACCATTACTAAATCTTATGAGTACTTAAAAGAAACAATCCTGTTTGGGTTTTCCTCCTATAGAGCCAAGTACCTGCTTACACAAATTCAATATATAAAGCACATTTTCTTTTAAATATACTACTTATCTGTGAAGCCACAATATGGTGAGACGCATCTTAAGTTTGTGAATATAGTGAAAATTTGAACATTATTTTATTTAATTGAAAGATGTAGGTATATCAATTTTCATCGAGTTACGACCTTCTAAATGGAATTATTAAAATTATTTAGTTCAATCTAAGATATACTGCAGAATATTACCAAAACCTCGAGATGATTTCAAGTTTCTAGCTTAAAAAGTTTCGTAGATGGGTCACGTTGAACGTGACCTTTTTTTTTTCATATTTCAAGGTCAAACCTACTTGCCACATTGAAACTCATACGAATCGCGTTCGTTTCTCAAGTTGATATTGAAACATAAGTTTTATCATTTGGGGGCAGATTATCCAGCTAGACCCTATGTACAACATTTTATTTTTTAAAACGTATTGAGTTGAATACGATGAGCATGGTACTTTCAGAAAAGCAGTTCATTACGTTCTGAAATGAGGTGCCACTCGACCCCCTTCATATTAAGATTATATCTCATTGAAGAGATTTGCCCTGGGTGTGAAAATCGGAAAAAATGAAACATGCTCCCCTAGAACAAAGTGATGTGACAGAGTAGCCATAGCAATGACAAATACTCCAAATGACATAATACAATAAAAAAATCCTAAAGACTACTCGTAACATCTCATATGAATGAATCGATTTTTTTAACATGTGAGAACGATTGAAATGGAATTTCCTTTTTACGCCAGTTTGTTTGAGGTTAGGTTTCATATATTTTTACGCTAATTATACCTATTTAGACAAATTATATGTAAATAAGTTGAGGGCGGAACTAAGAAGTTAAACTTTTATTATTATGAAAACTCAATCGCAAAGTCAGATAGATTATTCTACAGTTGATTTTCAACTATTACATATTTACTATATTTCACTATACCATTTCGATATTACACTTTGCATTGATCACATTAGAAAATTGAATCTAATTTGCCAAGAAAATTGTACTCAAGGTATTTCCAATAAGAATTCCGAAGCCTGAAACATCCGATTTCAACGAAAGAATGCCGCAACAGAACTGAATCACTCGCATCCTTCCTAAAATCCTGAAACCAGTCGTCCTCGTAGACCCGTCCAAAACACAAATTTCCATCGAAATGATCCGTAAATAGAAACCAATCATCAAGGAGGCTATGCAATCTCACCGCGAAAAAATCGATCCGTCTCAATATTTCACCAACCCTACCTCGTACGATTTGTGTAGGCAACGTTTCAACGTAAGAAATCGAAAATAAACCTCCGGATTTTACTACCGAGTTCAAGGAGAAGATTCGCAAAAGGAATCCCGCCGATAGAAATATCACCTTCCGAAAGTAAGTAGATAAATATTTTGGACCGAATCTGTAAACAAAAGAAGGTCACGTCATAGGATGCGAGCTAGAGAGGAATATC
This sequence comes from Cryptolaemus montrouzieri, assembly GCA_013387265.2. Taxonomy (NCBI): domain Eukaryota; kingdom Metazoa; phylum Arthropoda; class Insecta; order Coleoptera; family Coccinellidae; genus Cryptolaemus; species Cryptolaemus montrouzieri. The sequence goes on along the minus strand of JABFTP020000185.1, from coordinate 98,885,223 downwards.
TAACTGGAACACACGATCCGATCGATATTTTCACAGAAATTCCGAATAGCCAACGAATATCATAACGTTGGAGCAACACTCACCCATAAATCTTTCTCCTCTTTTTCCGTGGTCATTAGATCCTCGAAATGAATGCTACAATTAGCCACAAACACGTCTGGACTTATAACAGCATCGTGAAAGACGGTAAAGGTGATTGTTTTGGCGTTTTCGACACTGTGTTCGAAAAATTCGTTCCATACGGGGTCCAGGGTTTTCGGCTTGGAAGTCGTTTGGGCTACATGGGTATCGTCGTCGACGTCTATAGTCACATAAGGGTCCATCAGCTGCGTATCGTCGTTTTTCCCAAACGCCATGTTGTGGCGTTTGGAACAATCCGTCGGTCTCAAACCTTGCGCCTCGCATATTTTCACGCGTATTGTCCCGGTGAACATTGAAAACTATCAACGAAACACACACTGGGGTACACGATTTTCACTCATCAATTACGTATTGTGACGTTTAACTACATAAGAAACACAGCTACACGGGGAGCTAAGCGCGAAACCATCTTGCCTTGGTCTATCGAATGACAGATTGCATTGCATTACAAGATTTGGAATTCGGATTTGACTGACAAGTTGGTGACGAAGTTTGCCGACTTTTTACGAAGGTAATGGTCGCATGCGCTCAAAACCGAATTTCAAACTAAGTAATTGGGGTTGCCTATTCGCGAGCTATTGGCGCATGAGCCCACTGACCTACTTTGCATTTGTGCATGTGCGAAATTTTTTAAATTTGTGGATGAGTCAGAATTTCACATTAAAACAGGATTTTCCAACCTAAATAGAATTGCTGTAAATATCCTCGTGTATATACAGAAATCAAGATAAGAGGATAGGTAATAAGAGTTTTGAAATAAGCAATTGTATAGTGGATTTCATTAAAATCGAATACATCCAGTTTGGCATTATTATCAGTTTCATATTATAAAGTTCCTACGGTTCTCAATATCTCGATGATATAAGGAATCTTCGATTTTTGTAATTCAGGCACTCTCCGTTTATATTGTGCAAAATGAAAATTAAATATGTAGTAGAATTATAATTTCAACCTAAACTAGGTATTTCATTTCTTAATCCTGAAATACTTGTGAAGTGAGGTTTTTGAAATTATGGTAAAAGTAATGTTAAGTAAGCTGGTACAGTTGATAAAAAAATTCTACATTTTCTTGAAATATTTATAGAATATATTATAGCTACTACTGTCGTATCGAGAATAAGAATAAAATATAGATTAATATTAGATATTTGTTTTCAAAATAAGCAATAAATGAAAAATTTTATTAAAGAAGTGCACATTCTTTTATTTTATTATATCCTTTCGAATATACGATTCTAATTCCTAACATTTTAAATAATTCGACCACAATGATCTTCATAAGTTGAAAATGCTAGTTCTCGTAAACTGTAGTAAAACCATATGTATATGAGAAATGTGTTTATGAGAAAATTATAAAATAAAATGTAGTTTTAGCACAGCTTTTCCCTTAGTTAAATCTATTTTATCTGTAGCTATCTAGTACATGCACCGTCATTTTAATTTATTAGGATAAGTTGAGTTCTCGTCGATCATGAAGCTATTGAGGTCGGCACGGTTACAATCTGGATAGGTGACCGTTTGAAAACACCCCTTATCAGAGCTTTTTTGCATTTTTTCATGAATTTTGTTATTCTTATTATAGATTATAGTTATGATTGTCGATACATATGATGGTTTTGCAGTTTTTTTGCATTATCCGATTTTCATCTGCGATTTGCCAGATTTGTGAAAAGTTGTAGTGTTATAATAAAAAAAAGAATAAAATATTAATCAATAAAATTATACGTGAACTGTTTCAACTTTTACCCCTGAAATTTATCCACCAAAATAAGAAATAAAATGAAAGAAGAATTGTGCTTTTAAAACGTGTGTAATGACCTTAAATTTATGCTGAAGCTCCTCTTTTGAAGCTACAAAACTTTTGAATCTACAAAACTTTTGAAAGTTCCCCGTCAGTTTTTTCCATTTTTATTATTTTGATACAGACTATTAGAAACATTTCATAGCAAAAAATACTTAAACAGCTCCATCCGTTTTTGAGTAATGGGTTTACCGACGAACAGTATTTCATTTTTGTTTATATAAAGTTTTCCATGAAAAACGCCTAAAGACGTAGTTTCTACAATTGTTGATTACCAGAACACGTAACAACCTACAACATTTTCGTTGTTCTGTCACTTACGGAAATATCAGAAGTAGATTTCATTTGGACTTTTTGAATGGTACCATGTTGTTATATTGTTAGGTTAGTAAACTTTGTTTGTTTGTTTTGCTTTTTACAAACTGGGAAGCATGTGCTCTTCCCATCTGGCCACAGCGGTGGTTTTAGTAAACTTTATGGTGTGAGAACATTCAGAATCACAGAGTAATCTTCATAGCTTTGTAATAAATGATATTTTCAATTCACGAAAATCATGACTGATTAGGATTAGATATCGTGTATTGAGTATTTCTCACTGAAGAATTAATAAGTGTAGAAGACGAAAATCAAGTGAATACAGACTTGATACAAGTTTATTTTGAATCCAACAGAAATAGTGCTCGAGCATTTCGGCTCTATCGAGCACGATTCCCAGATCATCATGAACCAAAGCGCCGTAAGTTTACCACATTCGAAAAGAACTTGGGAAAGTGAAGATCTCTATTTCAATACAGCAAAAAATATCGAAATGATAAAACACAACAAAGATTAATAACTTTCTTATAAAAATTGTTTAAAATGCCCTCCGCGTTGTTAAATACATAACTGGCATCTCCATAATACAGTACCTGTTGAAGGAATTTTCTGACAGCCATATCTTTTCCTCTTTTCAACGCATGCGATAAGCTCGATCCTGTAGGTGACTCCAGAGCCAAAAATCAAGAGTGATCAAATATGGGGAGCGGGCATGTCCCCTTACAGGATCATTTGTTTCTATTGATGGCTCCCCAAAATTATTATTTAGATTCAAAGCTGCGTTTTGAGCAGCAGCAGAGTCTTATTGAAAGTAACTTTTTTCGTTCTTTCAGAGGATGATCATCGAGAAAAACTTCTAATATCGAATGCAAATGTTTAACGTTGAATCTCGACTGTACAGAAGACAGCAAAAATTTTGGCGCCAAAAGGACAGAAGCAGGTAGGCTCTGAAAAATGTAACAGTGGTCTGTGCTGTTCGTGCAGTAGGGCAGTTCATCCCACCGATGTTTATATTTCCGAAGGCTCGTATGAATGGCCAGCTGACGAGAAATGGACATGTTGGGGTAATATACAGATGCACAAAAAATGGCTGGATTAACGAAGATTTGTTTTTTGAGTGGATGCAACATTTTCAACTTCACGTAAAAGCCACGGAGGATGACCCCGTGCTCCTTATCCTGGATAACCATGGGAGCCATATTTTCTTAGATATACACAGCTTTTGCAGAAGTTATGGCATTGTCATGGTATTCCTACCTCCCCATACACCCAACAAGTTGCAACCACTCGACTTAACCTTTTTTGGGCCACTTAAAATGCTTTAAACCGAGAATGTGACTTATACCTCAAAACTCATGGCCATGAAAAAAAATTATCCATTATGAACTTGCTGCTATTTTGATAAAGCATATGTGAAAGTTGGAACAATGGATAAAAGCATATCTGACTTTCGTTCTGCAGGAATATGCCCTTTGAACCGAACAAATTTTCTGAAGATGACTTTGGTCCAAATGAACCTTCTGATTCTACAGCGATCGAAATACCTATCAATTTGAACAAAACGGAAGTCAATATTAAAACTCCAATTGATTTGATACCAGGATCATCGGAAACAAATCAAGGATTAGATGTGCCCATAGAAACTCTAGTACCAGTTCCAATATTGAAAACAAATCAAACTAACAAATCACGTGCAAAGCAACATTCTGAGATATATATATCTACACCTCTAAAATCGGTATTAGAGAAAAAACAGAAGAAAAGAAATCTGAAGAAAGAAGCTGAAGAAATAAAAAAGAAAAAGAATGGAAAGAAGAAGGCTGAAAGAGTGGAAAAACCGATTGTACAAAAAAAACACTAAAAAACCAGGTGTGAGAAAACTTCAATTTGATGATTCGGAATCTGAAAGTTGTGATGAAAGTCAATTATGTGACGATGATGATTTAGACGTTTGCATCGTTTGTGGTGATTTCGGACGTGACAAGGAAATTTGGTATCGCTGTGTTATTTGTTTATTTTGGTCTCACGCAGAATGTAGTGGTTGGGAATCAGCAGTCGAATACACATGTGATTTGTGTCTGAATCTAGGACAAAAAAAATTTAAAATGACTAAACGTTAAAAACATTGTTTCGAGCATCATTCTTTTTTCAGTTGTCTCTTTTAGAAAATTTTTATTTTTCGTTTCTCTTAATAAAAATTTTGTGGTCGTTTCAAATTTTTCTCATCTGCGCAGAATTACCCCATTGCCCGCGCTGTATTACTCTACATATGGGGTATTTTCGCATAATCGGGTACTCATGAATTATGTTTTGTACTTTTCATGTCGTTAGCTGTAATTTTTTCTCTAGTAATGTAACAATTGAAGGGAAAATGTATCCTTACCTGGAAACATTTTGAAAATTTTTCTACTCTCAGATAAATTTTACCGAATCTTTTTCCTTAGGTGCGCGTAATTCCCCCGCTTTCCCTATAATCTGTCCATTTTGGCCCATATCTTTAGTTCAATCATGATTATAATATTTTTACAATTGTAGGCTCAGTAAAGAAAACACGTCTAAAATTATTAATGATATTTATCGATTTTTATATTCTACTTTAAAATTTTAAATGAGTTTACAATACAATGTTTCATTACACTGAAATGGTTCAAAACAATTTCAATGTAATCCATCCTGGATTAAGCAATATTCTTATAAGCCTCTATTTTTATTTTATTAAGGAATGTTTTTCTAACTTCGATATTTTTGAAACTATGAGGAAGATGAATATTATTACATTTCACATAAACCTCAGATTTAATGCTAAGAATAACATTGAAAAATGTGAAAAGCGAAGGGTGCGTACAATATATGGAATTATTAAAATGAGGATGGAATAATTCACATGCATTTGTCGTTTTATTCGAAGCAGCAGATGTATCTGTCCAGATGGATGGTGGAAATCTAGAAGAATTCGTTAGATAATTATCATTGAAGATTTTTATTCACGAAACATTATTCAACCTTCCATGGAATGTTAAATATCCTTCTCTCAAATAGTTGGTTTTCCGATCCACCCTACATAATCAACGACACCCAGGGCCACACAGTAGAGATACAGTACAATAGGATGTCATGAACAGGAACAATAGACTGCAGTTTCGGTCTCGTTTGACCTTGTCAGTATTGCATATCCATTCACAAAACTAAGTCTGACTGCCATCTACTCCTCTCTATCCGTTGGAGCGTATCGAGACATTATATGCTTTGGCGCCCACTAACAAACTGATACAGAGGTTACTTACCATTCTCTCTACATTCGGAAGTGAAACCTAATCTTTGAATTTTGCGGTACCAAAGTTGGGATGAAACCTACATCCTACTTCTGATGGAGATAATACGGTGTTTAATCTTGAACAGTAGATTTTGATTTTTGATAAGAACAATTCTTAAGTGTTAGTTGATTTGTTTCTTAACAGACAGAAAAATAAGGAATGTAATAAGCGTTGAAGAATCTATTGATAGTGAACAGTTGTTTTAAAAACTTGATACAGTATAAGAATGTACCGTCTAGTTGAGTAATTTTGGAATCACATGAAAATTTCATGTTCTACACACAGGAAAAAATTACCAAATTCTCAGAAACATCATTAATGAATAAAAATCCATCGTTTCTGTTGGTTTTCAGGTTGTCGTTGCATCATGTGTTGCTCATCTGGTTGGTGGTTTTGGTTTTCATTCGAATTCGTTATAACATGGCCCTTAGATTCACCAACTGTTCGAAGAAGAAATGGACATTTATCTTTAACGCATCTATATTAAGTTTTCCCTGATGGTAATTTACTATTATGTTCTTTATATTTGAAACACTCATAAACTACTTTTCATCTTCGGCTAAGCATTTTACTCAAACCTGGAGCACTGTTATTCTCAAACATTGCCCTTCTTCATGTGGCACTTGCAATAACTTTCGAAATCTGATTGAATGACCAAAAAAATAATTACTGGGGTTGACAGAGATTATCCTTTACCTCTTATCTGTGGAACTTTGGACCGTGAAGGTTATTTTCCAAGGGTCATTAAAAAGGGTTAGGAGCCGAGATGATCATTTTGGGGCCGAGATATGTTCCGTCCGAAATGGGTAACATTTAGACTAGCGTATGTCATATATTCCATATATGTGGGATATGCAACATTCAATTCAATCAAAATTGAAACGAGAATCATAGTAGAATGGAATAAAAAATTTGGGTTTACTGATTATATAACAGAGTTGAGGGCTGCTTCCGATAGAACCGGAAGTGGTATAATATTGATAATATTCTAGTTCGCAAGAGTATCCCTGAAACCCCTCGAAAAAAAATTGTCATGAATCTCATTCTATACATTTCTGAAATATTTCAATTGGAAACTCAATGTGGGATCCCTTGTAAGATATTTCTAGGTGTTTTCTAGACTTTTCGGAGAGTTTATAAAAGTTTTCTAAAATATTTCAGTTTAAAAATGATTTTATTCCGTTGAAATTGAATGAATGTAATTTTCTTGATGCAATATATCCTTGAAAATGTGAAATGACAACACGAAGAAATTCATTACAATTTATTAATAACAATCTAATAAATGTTTATATAAAAACAATCAGTTCCTTTTGTGTCGTGCAGAAAATGTTAATTGCATAATAGATTGAAGCAAGCTGTGAAATGGACGTGAAGCTTAGTGTGGTGATTTTAATATTAAATTCCTGGTTTAGTTCAAGAATAGTTTCAGCGTCCGGTAAGTATCCTATTAATATTTCTAATTTTGGGAAACAATATTTTTCAACAGTTATTTGACCTTAACAGAAAAGAATGTTTTTCACGGTTTATATGTAGTTGTCCCATTTTCGGTGTTTCAGTACGGCAGCTATGTGAAATAGTGCAGATAGAAAAAAACCAGCTACCTCGCCGTCCTCGATTTTCGAAGAAAATTTACTGTAGAAAAATGATCGCAGCAATCTTTTTTTTCTGGAGTTTCCCGATTTACCTCTATTTCGGTATATGCCAATATCTCGTTTGCTATCAAAATTAGGTGAAAACTATTTTGACAATCTACGGGTACTTTTATCAGAAACTTTTTTTTGTCCAATGGTTTTCGAATTATAATATAGATCATAGGTGAATTTGGATTGTATAGGAACAGTATTCTTACTTTCTCCAAATAATTATGTAACCCAAACCTCATAATAAAAATATATTACTATTGTTCATGGGTTATTGATGAGTAATTAAGCTAACCTTGTTTTTTAATCCCATTTGACGTCAATTATTCTAGAAAAATATTAGAAGAAGGTATAAATCTAGTCCATATTCGAAGTAGATTTATTTGAAGTTTTGTATCATATTGTTGTTCGAAATGAATTGGTTTAAAAACACGTAATGTAAGATCTGAACCTGAACCGCGGGGGTAATAGAATGAAGCATATTTTATATTGAATTGGGTATATAACAAAATACGAGGTCTGGCTATTAAATAACGAGACTGGTTACGAAAAAGGGTTTTAATATAAAAATTATTCTACATTCGAATACTCCCCTTCCCTCGCCACACGCCTTTCCATACGTTTTTTTCCATTGATCGAAGAAGTGCTGGAAGTCTTATTTGGTGAGGGCATTAAGGAGCTCTGCCGTTTTTTGCTTAACAGCTTCCATCGACTCGAATCGGGTCCCTTTCAAAGCAGACTTTATCTTCGGAAACAAAAAAAAGTCGCACGGTGCCAAATCTGGCAAGTATTGCGCGTGTTCGAGCACTGGAGTGCACCTAATGGCCAAATAGTGCTTCACAGATAGCGCGTTATGGGCAGATTTTTTGGCACCAACTTCTCACAGATTTTTATCATGTGTAATTCCTCGTGTGAAATTTTTCTAACCGTTTCTTTATCGACCTTAACAACCTCGGCTATTATCCGGATACTCATTCGACGATCTGCACGCACAATTTTATTGACTTTGGTCACTGTTTCCGGCGTTAAAACAGTGACAGGGCGAACTGGGCCCTGGTCATCTTCAGTGCTCTCTCGGTCCTCACGGAAGGGCTTACACCACCCAAATACACTAGTCTAGGGCGCCCTCTAGGTGCACAGTCTCGTTATTTAATAGCCAGACCTCGTATATCAAAAATGGATTGACTAAAAAAATCCTGAACAATATTTTCAATTATTTTTAAAAAATTATTTTTTTACTTAAATGTTAGAACATCAAGATAATTACTAAATTTTATCCTGACTGGATACTTTAGTAAACAGTGAGAGTTATATTGGAGTAGGTAATGACTTATAATGTTATATAGCATCAAAAACACGTGTTAATCTGTATGATAAAAAATTGTTTTTGTACAGTGTTCAAAATTTCAATTCCGTTTTGATCGAAATATTTGGGAAAACCAGCGAAAATTGTGAAAAGTGTCTCATTTTTACACCACTTGACCGTATTTAGGAACTAGTCAAGCGTCAACGCGCGTTTCATGCCTAAAGAATCGTTTATAATAGTACGAATTGATTCGTGAAACACGGAAAGTTTAACGCCTATCTCTCGAACCTAAATGACGATCTTTAATAACCATTTCCGTCACTTTATAGATATTAACTTCAGTTGAAGATGTTGATGGCCGACCAGAGTGAGGCAAATCTTCTACCACATCGCAGCCGCTGTTGAATTCACTGTACCACTCATATGCACGTGTTTTTGATAGTCGATTCGTCATAAGCCTTCTGTAACATTTTCAGCCTTTCGGCACACAAAATTCCATTTACAATACAAAATTTGAGACAAATTTTTTCTTCGAAATTTTTACTCATTGTAAAAATCGCAAAACACACTCTTGACATTTTAGCACCAACAACAATTTTGACGAATAAATAAAAATACAGTGGCAAGTGCGGAACACCTGTGATTGGTCGCACCTTCGAGAGCTCGGGTGTTTAATAACCGTACGCGTGTACTTCGACAATACGATAAATGAATTAACAAGTGTAATTCGGAATCGATAACTGAAATCCGACTCATAAAACCCTGATGGGTCGAGCCACTTGCCGATATGGCTCCACCAGGGGCTCATAATCAGTCTCAAAACTCTAAAGAGCAAAGTCAAGTGAACGCAAAAAGTTATGCTAAGGCTGATCAGCGGTCTATTTACCCGAAAGTGGAACAAGGAATCATCATCGATTCCATAGATGGTGCTCAAGTTCGCGAATACATGGTGGCAATCAGTAAAATACTTGATGTACCTTAAGTAGAGTGTATCTCTAGAATTTCAAATTCTAGAATTTGTATGTTCCTAGATTCAAAAGAGATTGCAGACCTTATAATCGATAAAGAAATCACTGTTCAAGGCCAGATCCTCTCGATAAGATCGTGGCTAGCCAGAAACGAGAGAATTGTACTGTCAAACGTGTTTCCTATCGTACCTAACGAAGTCATTGAAGGAAGTTTGGACAAACTTGGTATCAGAAGAACCTCAACGATCACATCCTGAAGACGTGGAAAGGCTTCCTGAAAATTGAAAGTGGAAATTGATGGCTTCGCCTTCTAGATTTATATATCATCAGACAATGGTGAAACATATGAACTTTTCACGTACTCATTTAAATCATCAAGTTTTGCCACTTTACCTGAATGGCCAAAACATAAAACAGATGAAAACGTTGAGGATTATCGGATTACTGTTTGACGACAAACTCAGATGGGCCCAACATATAAAGGAAATCATATCAAAACGCTATATTCACTACACTGGGGCGCAGATAGTGAAGTACTCATCAGTACATATAAAGCTTTAATACAATCAAAACTGGACTACGGTTGTATCTTATACGACTCTGCATATGTTAAACAAAGTTATGAATACGGCCCTGAGATTATCTATTGGTGCATCCAGAACTAGCCCCATCAAAAGCATTCTAGTTGAATCAAACTTCATGCCACTCAGTTTCAGGAAGATGGAATTATGTTTGAGGTTTGGTACAAGGATCTCAAATCCAGCATAAAGCACATAAAGCAAACTTCATCGAAGAAAATTATTTTTCAAGGGACAATATTCAACCTTCCGCAGAATGTTAAATATCCTCCCTTGAAGGAGCTAATTTTCTCATCTACTCTTCATAATCACCGTTAACCGGGGCCACAGGGAAGTGGTATAGCACGGTCAGATGTCACGAATAGGAACAATGGACTGCAGTTTCAGTCTCGTTTGACCTCGTCAGCATTGTCTATCCATTCGTAACACAAGGCTATGCCGTTACCTACTCATCTCAATTCGTTGGAGCGAACGCTGTAATGTAAATGTCACTGCGTTCCCCAACGAACCGAAACAGAGGCTACCTCACCAACGCCCCGCGAAACGGTAAAAAACAAAAAGCAGATAAAACAGGAAAACGTTAAGTGGTCACACTAGTTCGATAACATACCGCCATGCGACACTCACGTATCAGACAGAAGCGGCCGTCGAAGGACCGACGCTCCTCATTTCTATGTGGTTTTACAACCAGACGAACACAAACATCTCAAAACAAAAAATTACTATATGCGAGATTTCGCAATGTGTAGACACATTGAAGAAAATTATTTTTCAAAGGTACAATATTCAACCTTCCGTAAAATGTTAAATATCCTCCCTTAAAGGAGCTAGTTTTCCAATCTACTCTTCATAATCACCGTTAACCGGGGCCACAAGGAAGTGGTACAGCACAGTCAGATGTCACGAATAGGAACAATGGACTGCAGTTTCGGTCTCGTTTGACCTCGTTAGCATTGTCTACCCATTCGTTACACAAGGCTATGCCGTTACCTACTCATCTCAGTTCGTTGGAGTGAACGCAGTAATGTAAATGTCTCTGCGCCCCCCAACGAACTGAAACAGAGGCTACCTCACCAACGCCCCGCGAAACGGTGAAAACAAAAAGCAGATAAAACAGGAAAACGTTAAGTGGTCACACGTTTTCCTGTTTTATCCTTTATGTTTACTCTTATGAAGAGTAGATGGGAAAACTAGCTCCTTCAAGGGAGGATATTTAACATTCTACGGAATGTTGAATATTGTCCCTTGAAAAATAATTTTCTTCGATGTGTCTACACATTGCGAAATCTCGCATATAGTAACTTTCTGTTTTGAGATGTTTAAGCAACCTTCAACGAGAATTATCCATGATCTGTACGAAAAAAAGCCTCGAACACCTAAACCATTCAATTTCAGATTGAAAAAATATTTGAGCAAGACCAGCATTACCCTAGCTCTAACAAACGGGAATATTCACCAAACTTGGACGTTAAAACGACCTAAAGTAAACCTGCACCTGGAAACATTAGGCTCAAAAACAACCAAGCGACTACCAAGGTTTGCACGACAGAATCTGCGAAAACAATCCGAATCACAGCTATTATTACACAGACGGATCAAAAACCATGGATGGAGCTGAATGCTCAATATTATTAGATACTATTGAACCTCAGGTGTGGTCCTTCAAACTACGAAACGATGCATCGATATTTACCTTAGAGATTTAGAGATCGCGAGTGAAGTAGAAAGGCTCATAATTTTCTCAGACTCCAAAAGTGTACTGACAGCCATTTGTAATCAGCACTCAACGAACATATTCATTGAAAAAATTCAGAACGTCCTGCACGAATATCAACCAACCAAGCAAACTATGTTAGCATGGATCCCCTCGCACATGGGTATTCGAGGTAATGAGTTAGCGGATGATAAGCCCGAAGCTTCAATACAAAACGGAACAAAGGTAGAGTTAGGAACGAAAAAAGTAAGCGAATTATGGAACCGAGAATAGGGCGAAAATATGCCAAACAAAATATCAGAAGTGAGAAACAATGTCCATGAATTGTTTCCATGTGTGACGACAAACCGTAGAAATCAAACGATTTCGAATAGGATATACAAATATGGCACTTACACCTTATATTGCACGAAGAACCACCAACTTGTGACTTATCTAGAGAACCACTAACAGTGAAACACATAATATCAACAAGCATTAGGTATAAAAATCAGCGCAACCAGTCCCTGACCAACAACTTCAAAAATAACTTGACAAAACAACAACAATGCCTAAAGATGATAGAGTTCCTCAAATCCATAGGATTGGATACACACATCTAAGAATAAGATTCTAGAATACATTTCAATTATTATTCAATAATTGTATGTTCATATCCTTGTAATTTTGTGGCTGAGGAGTTACTAATGACCTCGATGTAGACGCGACTTTAAATAAATTCAAAAAAAATTTGACAATCGTTCTAATCAGATTTTTCAAATAATGAATTCTCGGTACTTTTTTGACAGAATGTACATGCTATCATGAAGAGACGGATACGAGGATTATTTTCCACTATCATAAAGTAACACCAGGTTCCAGAATTCTAAGAAAAGCTTCGGATACAGATGGTCTTGTAATTATACCGGGAAACACGCACAATCAGTCGGAGTCCATAATTTTTCTAGCTACTTCAGTGAATAAGAAGCAATCGAACCACCTCGATTGCATTAACTGCATCGATTTAGCATTGAAGTTGAAACGCAAATTATGTGAAAGTGCACCTGCGTTTCATGCGTTCACAGATTGTGATTACACTGCGGCATTTTATGATAAAGGAAAAGTCAAAAAATATTTTTTGAAAATGAGACGTATAAAATTATCAACTGATGAAGCTGATTCTTTCATCAATAAAAATGAATGCTGTTCAACAGTTTACAGCAACAATGTAAATCATCAAACACAGCCATACTTTAAATGATGCGAAAATTCGCATTTTTAACTACGGCACAAAAGAAGACAACGAACAATTTTTCAGTTAAGTTGTTCCTCCAACTCTATACCGCCATGTTGGATTTCCTTACACAAAAAAATTGCAAGAACAATATTTCGACGCCTAAGCTGCAACATGACATAAGTCAAATTCCTCAACTTTTCAGGAGAGCCATAAAACCGTTTTCTGCCAGTGAAACACAATAAATTCATTGAAGCTCCGTTGTTATTAGTAGTTGTGATTCACCTAATCAACTATTTCATAATTATTTGTAGTAAATTTAGTTTGATAATACAAAAATGATTAAGATATGCCACATTGCTCCAAACAGTGTGTTCTTATGCCATATTGCGCGCATGATTGTTAATTAAGAACAAGATGAGATAATCATGAATTAATGAAAAACTCATATTAGGAACTCACAAGTTTTTTTAATATCATAATTCGGAATGGAGTTCGACCCAATTTAAAACTTTGGAACCAACTAAATCAGTCTTAATAATTAGAATGAGATCACAAAAATTATGTAACGTCCTATCACCAAGAACGCATTATTACGGTAACGATAATGGAAGACAAGGTCAAAAGGCACTTGAAATTCACAATTGAACTAGCTTATTCAATTGACATAGAAAAATCACATAATATTCTTTTTTGAACAATAAATTAAGAGCTACGAATGTCAGAAAAAATAGTTTCTTTCAAGGCAGGTAACGAAGTAAAAAATTAATGTAAAAAAGCAACTCAAGAACTTTGTCGCTTGCTCTTCCTCATTCTGATGTCTGCATGAGTGAGGCCGTCGTAATAGGAATGGCAGTCGCAGGGCATGTATTTTTTAAATGTTGAAGGTCATCCCATTTATTTTTGGCAATAGGAACAGGCCCTTTGTGGAGAGGAGGAAATTCTTGGGGGAAGATGTACTTCGGATATCCTGGAACTTTTCATCAAATTCGAAATTGAAATGGATTTTCCCCTCCGGCATGTACTTAAGCAAACGGATATCGGTGACATAGGGGTCGCTTTTTTATTGCCAGGTCGGATCCACTCGTACTTCATGTCATTTTTTGAAAAGTAGTCAAAGAAGTAGTCGTGATGGAGCTGATATGCTTGATAAGGAAATGGTTGGCGCCTTGCTTCACGAGTTACCATAGTTAGCTCGTGAGGTAGGAAGATTTCTTTTTTTTAAGGGGTCGTTCAATGGTCGCATGCACGCTGTTTACCTCCATCTGCGTGTGGCCCTTTTCCAAGAATTTCTGATGGATAATTACATTTTTTTTTCATTGAAAGATTTAGCAGGGCATTGGCAAGGACAACATTTCAATTCTGTTTACCACAGCCATCGCTGAAGACAACCACTTCCTTGAGATCTCTGTTGAGGTATTGTTTGATTTCCTAAACAAAATAGTCGCAAAAATTGAAGCAACAAGGGAACCCTCAGATTCTGTAAACCAATAATTTGCAGCATCGCGGTCAGCAAGATTGAAAATTGGATAATTGTGCACTGCGAGCTTCATCTTATAATAACTCGCACTGGCTTGAATCTTTGGTTAAAGTTGGATCGCTATAAAATCACAGCGGAACGCATAAATGTCTCTCTTTCCGGCCAGTGCTTTGTCCTTTGATGGATCTTTTAGGAAGAGATGAGTTTGGTAAACTCCGTTTGACGTGTTCATCTTTTCAAATTCGAAACAGATGTCGCATTGATCTTTAGGTGTAAAAATGCTGATGTTTGCTAATTGGGATTCTTTATCAAACTTGAATTTGCTGAAAGACTCGACGTGATTGTTAGCACAATCTTGGGTGTACAATAAGTACAGTTGACTCATTGAAACAATATCAGCTTGAAGATACATCTTTTCGTGGATTGCCTGCAATAATGGGAAGGCAATTTGGGCAGCTTGCTATAAAATTCATGGAGATGTTTATTCCGTAGTATCAGAGATTGTAAACTCCTTCCTGAAGCGTGTAGAACTGACTTGCTTGATTGTAAAGCTGACGTGACCGGTTCTGGAGCAAACTTACTTGGTACATGAGCAGGCGTGGCTGGTTCCTCTAATTGATCTCTACTAGTTTCCACTGTTGGATCGTCAATGTCTTCGTCACGTAGATCATGTTGCTGTTGACCTTTATGCTGATTATCATCACCAAAATCGTTATAGCTCTTTAACCAATGACGGAGTGTAGAATTTTTTATGCCAAACGTATTTAAAAACATCGTCTGGCAAACTCGGACGAACTTTATTCCAACTTTAAGGTGGTAGGTGTACGTAACATGCCTATTACTCTTCTTCCTTGCCTCGCCACGATCATTTTTTCTTTTTTGGTTCTTCTTTTCGGCTGTTGCACATGCACAAGTGAATTTAGAAAAAATTTCTTCTTCCCCCAATCCAGTGTTTTCCAGAAGGTATCGAAAAGTTTGGCACGCTAATCCTCGCTGACTAATTGGCATTTCCGTTTCTGTACAAACAAAAACGAATGATCAAATTAGTACTCTTTTTGTTCTTGCGTCGAAAACCAGTATAGCTCTCCCCACGAAGCCTTTTTTCCTTTACCTCTTGACGAACCCACTGGCATTTATTCACAGCATGTTTCCTCTTTCGAGATCGTTTATATGGGCTCTTCTCTTCGTCAAGAAGCGAGCTGGGAGAGGTAGGCTCATTATTTATAGATTCTGGCGAAGTAGTTGTGGAATCCGCATCGTTGAGGAAAAAATCAGGTTGTTCACAACCAGCTGCTGCAGAAGGATGTTGGCTCCCGCAGTGATGTACCGAGTCTCTCTGGATTCCATCCAAAGAGCATGGAGGCTCCAGATATTTCAATTCAGTGACAGGTTCATTGTCTGGCTTCGAATCAATAAATAGTAGAAAGTCATATTCTTCGATTGAAGGGTCATTATTGAACGAGCTTGACGGAGAACTAGAACACGACGACTGGAATACTTTGTCCTTCAATGGCCGGACCGTTATTGAAAAGAAAAGGGCGGCGAAGTAGGAGGAACGAGGCTTTCCATAGGACTTGAGGCTCCATTTTCCAACTGCCTTATTTCGAATCTTCTATTGCGACCAATGAGCCATCAATTCTTCCAGAAAAGCTACTTCCGAGTCTGAACACTGCAATGACAAACAAGTCACTTTTAGCTAGGTATAATATAGGTATGTACTCAGTTTTCAATCAAGGAAAAAATGCATTTTTCTTCAACAAAATGAACTGGAGTAAGTTCAGCACCACTTCTCAAGAAATTAGGTAATTAACATGACATAAGTACCAAGATGCTAGGACCTGTTGCCATGTGGCATATGTAAAACATAGCATAACATCAACTCCAATTTCTTGAGGATATTGAAGGGATAAATAACTATGAAAAAGGGGAAGTGATTCATTGAATCAAATCAGTAAACCCTATCATATGATTTAAAACTGAATTTATGCAAAAAACTGACGGAAAAATATCTTGAAATGCGTAAATAACGGGAGAACTTACTTCACTTGAGTCGGCCTCCATAGTTTCCACTGTGAACTGACGAACTTATGCCATGTTATCTAAAGCTACCTTTAAGTCGTGTTGGCACGAATGACGAATGCACCGAAACAAGCGCCCGTATCCCAAAACTAACTTCACCAATCGATCCGGCGCGAAAACATAAATGTCCACCTTTAATTCAAAATATCCAAAATGCAACTTATGTCATGTTGCTGCTTAAGCGACGATTTGTGAATTCTATGTGGCTGAATGCAACTGATTCTATATGTGTGAAGTTGAACCCAGAAAACTACGGTTGGCATTTATATGATTTTTAGAATCAACAGGTTTCATCGGAGATCAAACTCTTTTAAAAATCCAGAGCATTATCAAAATGGAAGAAAATGAGAAAGAATCTAACGAATCGAATGAAATTGAGAGTCACAATTATACTTATCAGATATTGAGTAGAAAATATTAATAAGATTTTATTTCTTATTAATATTATTTTCGTATTTATGCTGTTCTGTAATAAAATTTTGGAACGTAATACAAGATCTTTAGTTTTTATTTATTTTTATTGAATTTTCACTTGTTATTTTGTTTAATATTTTGAGATTATATTAAATATATTAGATTATTATGTATTCAATTAATTTCAATTAAATTAATTCAGTTTATTAGAGTATCGCTGTCATTCTCTGTCGTATAAATATTGAGCATGAGCACTTTATATTCCCATCGCATCACGTACGACTGTAATATTTGGTCCTTTATTATTACACGGTATACTAATCTCGGATCTCTGTCACACAATTCCAATCGCCTTAAAATTTAAATCTTTAAGATTGCAAACCCCTACTAGGACCAAATTTTTTGCAGACAACCCTGTATCAACGTGTTTGTAATAAAAAAGCATCTTATGTTGATATGAAATTTTTTCGATTATCCAATCAGGTGAAAGTAACTGACATCGACACACCTATTTATACCTGGCAACCCAGTAGCTCGTCCAGGTAAATAATAGGCAACCCATAGGCTGCACATTCTATACTTTTTATACTTCAAGTCAGGATAAAATTTTCTTATTATCTTGATGCTGCAACGTACTAAATGCATTATATAATTTTTTCCATCATATTATTAGCTCGGTGAAGGTCGATTCAAGTTCGTTCTACTAAAGGTTTCTTACATCAAAAACATATTTATTTATAACAGGCCTGACAAATTTCCTCAAAAATGTGAATTTTTCCAGAAATGAAAATTCTTTGAACATTCTGTGGTTTCACCTAGTATTCTGGTGCAAATTTTCATGAAACATCCAAAATGTTTTCGATTCTAGGCTGATAACAATGAAGCCCCATTAACGGAAGTTATTTATTACTCACGAGTAAAGAAATATCAAAAATAATTATAAACAAAAAACAATTAGAATGCCAAATATTCGAAATGCAAGAGTTGTAACGTACAGAAACGCTTCTGCATGCATTTTGCATTCGAATATTTGTTACTGAAGTTGAACAATTGCAAAGTTTTGTTTTAACTCTTCTATATCATTATGGATTTGTCTATTTCATATGATATATTCTTGACAAGTCTGGTGATCGAGGTGGTCATCCCTCTTGTCTTCTCGTTATCTTCTAGTTATCACCGAAAGACTGGTCTAAAAGTTCTGAAAAATTTCATGTCTGGTGGAGGCGGCGTACGTCTTTCTGGAAGTCTAACCTAACCATCGTCGAACCAAGGGAATTTTATCCAAAAAACCTTCCACTATGTTTTCATTTATCATATCATAATGAAGATTTCCGTCAAAAATCACGTATGCCAAAATACGTTGGTTCATTAACTCGTACCATATATTAAAACCAAATCGCTCTTATTGTTGAACATTTATTTTTATAATAGGCATTGACATCAGATCAGTTATGGTAATTATTGCGATAGAATAATGCGTCACCTCCTCTTCGTCGGTCCACGTTGCATACTGGTAGAACTCGGGATTTTCTCTTGACTTTTCCTGATACAATTGTCAAAATTCTAACGTCGCTCATAATCCACTGACTATAGAAACTGAGATTTTTGTATCGCTACCTACATGAAACAGAAGGAGATAACAGCTACCAAAACTTCCATTGTAACTTCTTCATTATCTTGTTTGAGGTAACTATTATCTCTTAGTGCTTTGACAGAACAAGTGTTTATGAGATTCAATCTTTAGCATATAGACCTGTGAGGTTGCATCCTTTCAGGAAAACGAGTAGAAAAATTTTCTGAAGCTGCATCAAAATCAGACACATTTTGAACGCAGCATTCTAACATGTCGAATTTACCGATTGGGATGTTTTGTGTGAATTCGCACCAACATACTAGATGAAACCGCCAGAATGTTCAATTATTGAGGAAAATTCTCTGGCCTGTTATACATATTCAAAAATGGAAAAATATTTTTCCTATTTCATCCAACTTTACCTTTGGTTTATGTTTAAAAAAAACACAAGCTCTTATTATTATTCGAAAAACCATTCAATAAAAAATATATATGTCCCTACTTTCTACTGAAAAAGTACCTTCAGAATGTCAAATAGTTTTTATCTAACTTTGATAGCAATCGAGAAATTGGCATATGCCGAAATTCCGGAAAATCGAGCAATCCTGATTAACTTTGAAACGAAAGAAGATAGCTGAGATCTGATTTCATTAATGAATTTTCCTTGAAAATCGAGGAAGGAAATCGGGAAACCATTTTTAATCTTTGCAGTATTTCACATAACTGCCGTACCAAAACATCGAAAAGAGGACCCTGTAGTGCACTAGTGTTATTTGTTACAATATCTGTAACTACAGCTAGTGCTGCAAGAAAATTTTTTAAACTAAAATCAATAAAATTTTAATTAGTCCCTCACTGGGATAAGACAAGCTACGTAACATGGCTATTCTGTCTATTGAAATTTATGTGGCTCAATCTTCAAGTTTTGATGATGTAACAGGGTACATCAAAAATGGAGAAAAATTTTTTATTACTTAACATCTTATTTAGATTAAATTGTTCCTTCATCATAAATTCTATATAAACCTAAGCAGTTGAAAATGAAATTTAATAGATATTTAACCATTGTATGCAATTTTATTAATGGTATTGGCTTACAACTTGAGTGGTTTACTAAAATTGAATTACGCTTTTTACTGAAAGGGGCCATCCAAAGAATTTACCACTGACCCCAGATGGTATACACTGCACCAAGAAATTAACACAATTTTCAATATTTCAAAGATCTTCATTGGTAGGCATAGGACATATGCCAACAAAATTCGATGTTTTTTCTTGGAGGACATGCTTCTCTCATGATAAATAAAATGAAAGGAATAAATAGAGATTTTGCAAGAAACCACCATATATTGATAACAGCATTTGTTGTAAGCATCCTTTGTTCGTCTTGAAAATTTTAATTTTCGCTAATAATGCAGCGCGAATCACGAGATTTGATTCCGGCAGAATCTGCTGAAGCAGTGACCTAGATTGGACTTATACAAGAATAGAAGGCTTAAGGCAGGGGTGTTCAAACTTGATCTGCTGGAGATTAACCTCAATATTTTTAGACTACTTACTATCGACTCTGAGAGGCTGCAAGTATGTGTGATGCAGGGTTGTCGTACATGCACGATTCATCCTACCTAACTACCTACATATGTAGGGTGTACCGTAGCATATATAGATATAAGCTTTCCGCACAACATACCTCATTCTAGTCAAGGTTTGGGTTAGGTTTAGTTTGGTTATTCTTTATAATATCAATGAGATAAAAAACACAAGGTTTAACTTTAATCTACACTTTATTTGAAAAAATTCGACGACGTTTCGCTGACACAGCAGCTTTATCAAGAATGAAAAACAGCATTAGAAATAAATAGATACAAACATTCGGACAAGCTTTTGAATGAACAGGTAGATGTGAATTATTCACCCCTACTTAACTTGTTTAATTAGTTTTCATTACCTTTCATACTAACTGTACAATGGCTCGGTTTGGATTTTCCTGTTATTCATCAAACTTATTCTACGATTTGTTTATAATACCATACTCTTCATTCTGTTTTTCATTCTTGATAAAGCTGCTGTGTCAGCGAAACGTCGTCGAATTTTTTCAAATAAAGTGTAGATTAAAGTTAAACCTTGTGTTTTTTATCTCATTTATATCATGGATCTAAATCAAGTAACGGCCTCCACAATTCAAATCTTTATAATATCATTTAAAGAACTCATAGATATTCAAAATTGCGAGTTTATTGGTTGTTACAAAACAAAAGAGTTACATGTGGTGTTAAACTTTACTACGGAGTGACTTTGGATGTTGATGCGTGGCACTGCATGTCCTCAGCAGACTTTTCAAAAGATGGTTCGTAGCCACTGAGTGCTAATCGCAAGCATATGATCGTCAGTTAGTCGATTGCGATATTTTGACTCAATTATCTTTATTTCAGAAAATGCAGACTCGCACAAGTAAGTTGACCCAAACATTGCCGTCAGTTGAAGGGCGATTTGCCTTAGATTCGGATATTTATCTTCAGATTTAAAACACCAGAAATTTGTATCAGATGCTGTAGCTTTGAGATGTATATCTGATATAATCTGCACCAACTCATTTTCAACAGAATATGAGTTCATATTAAATTGACTTGTTATTTCAATAGCTAATTCCTCAATGTTTTACATGAAAAAACATAACTCATGAATGATGCTATATTTACCAATTAACTGCAATCATAAAACTCATTTCGAATTGTCCCAAAATATTTGATAATTCAGCCTCATACGTATCATAATTAAACTGAGAAATCCTTGCTTTCAAAGACGGAAAATGTTTCAGATCCTTTCCTCTCAGTTGATCTATCATAAGTTGCAATTTACTTACTTACTAAATCAGTATGTTCAGCTGACTCCCTTTCTTCCAACTGCAACTTAAAGAGCCGCCGTTGCAAGCTACGTGCACGGATGGAATTCACAATTCTTGTTGCAATGCCCATAATTTCCTCCGTGTTTAAAAATTTTGAACACAAAACTTGTTGATGTATAATGCAATGGAATGAAAAAAATTAAGGGAAATCTTCATTAGCTCGACACAATGCCACAAAAACATTTTTGTTTCCAGTCATTGCTGGTGCTCCATCGGTTGTAATGCATACTAATTTATATTTTGGTAACTTGTAGTTTTTTACAAAATTGAAGAAAACGTCATATTTATCTTCGCCACGGGTCTTCCCTTTCAGAGGAATGATTGTCAAAAAGTCTTCCTAAGACAACATGTCATTGAATACTATCCGAATAAAAATACACACCTGGGCAGTGTCTGTCATATCGGTGGATTCGTCGAACTGTAAAGAAAAGTATATACATTTTATGATATCATGTTTTAGTTTATCTGCCATATCCTGACTCATGATTTCAATACGCCTTATGACAGTCGGACGAGATAACTGTAGTTATCTAATAGCAGACATGATTTCTGTTTTATTTTTAGAATCTCCAAAAGAAGTCTCACCCGCTTCAATAAATGCTTCCTTCACAACCGATCCATCATCGAATGGTTTCTTGTGTTTCGCCAATATATGAGATATTTTAAATGTAGCAGCTTTTGTTTGCTTGGCTGGTCTTGTGAACATGGTTTGCTCTTTTTTCAAACTAGATATCAAATCTCGTATTTTTCGTTTTCTTAATTCACTCTGTGGCGGAAAATCCTTTTCATAGTTTTTATGAACCGTTTTATGATGCCTCTCTAAGTTACCACGCTTAGGTAGTGCAACTGACGCACGACAAATAAGACAAATGCACTTATCCTTCACCATACAAAAAAAAATCTTCCTACCAATCGTTATTAAAATGATACGTTTCAGATTTTTTCGCTGCACTCATTTTGTACTATTTAATAATGAACTTTGTATCGACGTAATATTGCCTTCAAAATACAATTCAGAATGACGCGCCGCCCGAAATTTCTAGAAAAGTGGCAAGAATAAAAAACGCGGCTTTTCTTTATCAAGTACCGCTCGTTCCTTTGATGAAGCCGCCTTTTGCCGCTAGCAGAGTGTTATTTCATCACGTAATAAATTTTCGTAATTTAGTTAACCACTTATTAAAATTTGTTTTCCTCTCGAGATCTACTCAAAAAGCACTCGCCATCAATCGTTTGAGCACCCCTGGCTTAGGGTATTTCATTCAATCATTTCCAGAATGATCCGCAGGTAGAGGGAGACTGGTAGTCATGAAAGGAGCCCTAAGCAAAAACAACCTCAAGCAACGGTGATCTATGACCTCGTTGAGACAACGGTTCGCTACTGGTAGGCACCTTTAAATACAGATTCGATAGAGCAGTGGAGTGCGAATGAGCGATACGATACGATAACGTCTCGGGGACTTTAATTTGAGGCCTTGTGTCGCAGCTCGAGGCCCTACTCTAACCGCAGCACAGGGTAGAGCGTCATTGAATTTTGCCAGGGAACAAGTCAATTGGTTGGATTAGATTAGATAGAGAATTTTGTTCACAGATGAGTCGAGATTTTCTTTTCTATTGCGATCGACGTTCTCTAGCGCACATATAACTTTCTAGCAACGTATGGTGTTGGTGGAGGATCAATAATGGTGCGAGAAGGAGTTTCTCTGAATGTCCGCACTGATCTGGTCATCGTGTATAATAGAACCCTGAATGCTCAGAGGTACGTTACAGGCATTTCAGAAAAACATGTTGTACCATTTGCGGCAAACATGGGTGAAAACTTATTATGCGTTATATATAACGCCACCAAGCTCACTTCAATAGAATGACCTGCACGAAATTCAGTCCTCAGCCCCATCGAACATGTTTGGCACATTCTCAATTGAAGATTAGAAGCCAGCAAAACCACCAAGCTACCGTGAATGGGTATGAATCGTAGATGTCATTCAGTAACTCCCGCCAGGAGTGGAAATATCCTGCATTTAGAGGTTTTTGTGGCCTTTTTTTGAGTTGTAAATTTTTTATTATCAGTTTTATTTCAATTTCTATGAGTCCTTAATCGATTGTTCTCAAGCATTTCTTGGTGATGACGAATTACTGGAAAAATAATTCTTCAACATATCAAAACTTCTTCTGAATAAATTTGAATTTTCGATTTTGTGCGTTAATTTCTTGGCCTTGTGCAGTTACACCGCAGTTTTACTCCCTGTAGATATCTATTTTGGGGAAGCGTATAATGGATTAATATTTTCAGTGTCACAAAGCAACTATACCCATCTACCAAAGATATATAACTTCGACGAGAATGAAATTTGTCAAGACGATTATGTATTATGCAAACTGAATATCAAATTGAAGCCACAAAGCCAAACCAACCCCCCGAGAATATGGAAAATGATGGAAAAGGTACAGTTTATCGATTAGAAACCTTCCGAATTGAACAATTTTCATTATTTACAGATAAATAGAGAAAGAAGCGGCATCTTCAAACGCGATGTGATATATCGAGGATTATGTTTACCTAAAAATCATCAGAATTTTGAATACAGCGAATACGCCAGTGATGGATTAATCGGAAGGGTTGAACAATCGTTCTGTTCAGATAAGGAAAAATTTCATCGATTGATTGATAGTGTGGATATCGCTTTTGGGTGAGTTTATATACTTAATTTAACACCACCATACACGCCTCCTGCTTTTATTAATTCAAATCTGTTACAACATATTATTGAAATTATAAATGACTTATGAAAAATCCATATAATTTTAACGAAGTTTTCTTCAATGTACAGGGTGACCCAGTTTCGATGTTTCAGTACAGCAGCTTTGTGAAATACTGTAAATACACAAAAATTACCTCCCATCTTAGCCCCCGATTTTCGAGGAAAATTGATTGGTGACAACAGCTATCCTTTTTTGTTTTCAAAATATTCCACATTTCGGGATTTACCGGAATTTAGGCATATATCAATATCTCGATTGCTATCAAAGTTATAGTATATTAAAAAAAGATGTAGAGTAATCAAATCTCATTAAATGTGCAACTCCCCTGACCATTCTGTACGTGGGAACAACGAAAAATCCGAGAAGTTCTGCTGGGTATAATTGTAATGACTGTGGACCAAAAAGAATCCATCGTACATAACTCAACATTATACCCGACTATCTGAAAAAATTTGTCCTTGTTTTTCTTATCTATATCTAATATAGTTTCACTTGCCAATATAAAATAACCAATTCAAAACCTCCACTCAGAAACATAGAGAAATGTGAGTTATAAGGTTCATTTTTTAAAAAAGGGTTTTCGAAATGTGTAGATCACAAATATGAAAACGAAAGTATGAATAGTTTATTATTATTACAAGGGAATAGCATCCTCTGATGAGGAATCTTCTGTACTATGTCAGGGTTTATTGAGGCAATTATAAGATGATCTAGTTCCCACATTTTGTTTTCTTCCATAATCACGTGAACTCTGCAATTACTGCAGTTGTTGGATGTCACATTCATTATTGCGTTAATTAAAAGCACTTAAAGATCCTTTATTCTACACTCTTTATTATTCCTGGATACCTCCCCCTTTACTTGGGCCCAAATCAGCTCACTTGGGTTCGATTCCCAACGGTAAGGAGGAAGACGGAGTATAGTCACTTTCCAATTCTCTGCTATTTCGTTAATCTAATACTTTTTATAGAATTCCTTGTGAAGTTTGGCGATTGAAAAGAGTTCTATTTTCAATGAAATAAAACTAAAGTATTTAGATTTTCACTATATTAACAAAACTAAGACCCGTTTGACCACACTGATACTGATAGATAAGTATCTATCTGATGAAGCCACAGTATGGTGAAACCGGTCTTAGTTTTGTAAATATAGTGAAAATCTAAATACTTTAGTTTTATTTCATTGAAAATATGCATATCGATTTTAATCAAGTAACGACCCCCTCAATCAAATTATTGAAAAGGGTTCTTTTTTAACCATAATTTCTTTTTATTGGTTAGTTTTCTCTGTGAACCAATGGATGATGTCTGCTTTTCGCCAGAAACGCGTTGGTGTTATTTCCACTTGCCGCGAGTGGTAACTCGTATCCATCACTATTACCGATCCTTTTGGAATTAAATGTAACAATCGTTCAGCATATTCATCAAAAACATCGGCATTCATGTCTTCATGATAGTCAACAGTGCGTTTGCTTTCAAAGAATATTAAACGTCCACCTACAAAACCGTTAGCATCACCTATATGGGTTATTATTGTTCGTCGTATTTTTATAGATGGTGCATGAAAATCTGTTTTTGATTGAACGTTTTCATCAACCCAAACCTTCTAAACAGTGTAGTATCCTTCATTACTCAAGTCTCGTCGAGATGAAAAATATTCATAATGAATAATAAAATGAAACAAGTTACTATGTTTTAACTATCACTAATTTATTGATGTAAAGAATGACAAAATTTTACATTGGTTGGACCGGTTTCGGACATACGTCCATTATCAACAACAAGCTAAAGAAAACTGAATACTCATGTACAATACAGGAACTACCATCAATAAAATGCTAGTAGAGGAGGTCACAGTAACTTGAATAATGGCGATTGGTAAGTAATTAAGGCTACCTGGTCGTTAAGGAGCTTAACCCTTTCTACCCTAGATGCATTGAAAATTTCCATCGATTCAAAGAAATTGAGTTTATAAGATTTATCACAGGAATGAAGAATTTTTAGCTGTTGAAGTTCTGGAAAAGGATGACATTCATTCAGAGAATGTGCTGCTAAAGCTGAATGATATTTCTAATGTAGGAATGACCGGAAATGTTCTTTGTATCTAGCCTTGAAAGACGTCCTGTTTGACCTATATAAAAGGAATTGCACTCAGAACATGTTAATTGGTATACTCCTGATTTTTCGAATTTATCGGTTGAAAAGCAGGCCTGACAATTTGCTAACTGGTTTGAATGCAATATGAAGAATTATATAAGTATAATAGAAATTTTCTTCAGGTAATAAAAACTCATCACTGTTCTTAGAATGTTGATCTTGAACCCCTCATCAATTACTGTTCGGGAAACCTTTCGGGGTTTCTCTAGGTCATTTCGCTCCACAAAAAATTTGTAAATGGATGACATTCGACAAGTTTTTCATTGTTTTTCACAGAATGCATGAATGATGACGAAATAATGAATAAATAGAATTCATTGTTATACATATAATCATCCAAAGGTCGCAAAGGTGTTTGTGAATATATTATCATATATGCTTTATCAATTATATCTATCTATTATTATTTCCAGAAATGTCAGTAGTTACGACAATAATTATATCTTTACATTTTCTTGAATGGTTAGTAGTTTAAAGAGAAAAGATAGGTACACTCATGTGACCGAATAGACTGAATAGAATCAACTCTATAGAATAAGTACAAACAGGACAAATTTTCGAGGATCGAATTGAGAAATCGTTCATTTATTGTTCACATGAGAGTACATCGTAGAATAATTTGAAACTTTGCCTTGAGTATGAGTACATTAATATAAAACTCTTACCAGAAAATTAAAGACCCATCCGTTTGACCAGCAATCTATGTAAATGTATGAAAAAGATTATAGTTGGGGAGATGACATCTTTTCTTTTGGAGAACCGCGTGATTCCACCATCCCAGTTCTCTTCCTCATTTATAGAATGCATTAAGTCAAAATGCCTCGCCATGTATTGTAGATCAGTTCGTTGATGATACTCGAAATTACACGAGCTTTAAAGTGAATGAATTGAGATCTAGTTGCTAAAGAATAAACAATAGCTGGATCAATATATTGAAGTGTTCTTGCAAGCATGGATTTCAAATTATTCCATCGAAAACACAATTGATTTTTACTGGAAAAAAGTCAAAGGAAATCAAACGAAGTTTCAACAATCTTACATTTAGGGAGCATGTGAAATTCTTAGTTAGTAGATGGTTTGGAGCTCTAAAGCAGTTTTATATCATAGTCGGAACTTGTTGGATAAAATTGTAGTAAGGGATCATGTGCCCGACAAAAGAAGAGAGTTGAGATGGCTGAATATGACCAACAGAAGAAGACTCAGTCTAACAACTTTGGTCCATAAGGATTTGAGGGGACAAACACCTGGATATATTTCGAATGGAATTGTCCGAAGTTCGGGAATTCATATATGCACTACGTAAAATATTGATCTTCCGTTTATGCCCAAACATAGGAAACATAGGAGATCAATTTTCAGAGATCTCTTTCTTACAGTGCAGGGGACATGTACGATTTCCTTCATAGAAATATGAATTCGATGTCAACTGCTGTATTTAGGTGGAAGTGAAAAAGTATTCATTGACTGAATAGTTTTTATGCTAAAAACTTTTAATTTTTTCTCTTCAATTGTATGAAGGTAACTTGTTTAAATTTGTGCTAGAAATAAGTTTTTCTATTAAAATGAAGACATTCATTATTATTATTTATTATCGTGGACTTATGCACTATCTCAGCTGTTAGCTGGAAATAATTTACCTTTCCCAGATTCAGCAATCAAAGGGAATAGGCTCGATTACAATATACTTGACATACATTTCCTAACTATCCCACATGTGTTAAGAATTACAGCTTTTTGCATTTCAATATAGGTATTCTTATGCAATTCTAATTTCTTAAGACTGTCATGCAAAGTTTTGGGTATTAACACAGTGGATGATACGATGATAGGAACAATATCTATTTTCTCGAGGTGCCACATCTGCTTGATCTCAATAGGAAGGTCTGTTTATTCGGACTTGTTCTCCTGTAACTTGTTCAGCACGTTGTTATTATTCGGTATGGCGACATCCACCAGCATTGCTGTTCTGACTCTCTTATCATACACCACTATGTCCGGCCTATTATTCGTCACCATTCTGTCAGTGATAACAGGCCTATCGTAGTATAATCTGATAGAGTCATTTTTCAATAGAGGCGCCGGTTGATACTTGTCATATGGCTGGAAGTATTCGAAAGTTTGTACTAGTGTGCAAGTTTCTGATGTATAATATTGCACACTTGATTATGCCTGTGAAGATAGTCCGTATTAGCCAGTTGTTCGCAGCCGGACGTAATATGCTGTATAGTCTCCGATCTTATATGGCATTTCCTGCAGTTATCTGTTTGTAATGTTCTATTCTTAGTCATAAATTTTGGTAGTTGTTTGTAGCGATGACCTGGTCTTATATATATATATATATATATATATATATATATATATATATATATATATATATATATATATATATATATATATATATATATATATATATATATATATATATATATATATATATATATATATATATATATATATATATATATATATATATATATATATATATATATATATCCTCGCCCTGTTTCCGCGAATAATTCTCCTTTTATCAACCATTTGTTGGAGGCTTCTTTGTCGATGTGTGGTTGATTAATCTCATGGTGATATCGCCATGCATGCAATTCCTTTATTGACCATTGCTCTTTTTTTTCAGTATCTGATAGGAACGGTAGATTCACCAGGTTATCCCTGGTAGCAAGATTAAGAGGTGTATATCCCTTATCAGCCAACGATACCACTCTATGGAGTTCATAAATGAGAGTTTTTGCAGAGAAGAATTCTCTGAGATTTTTAATCTGTTCGGTGTGTAAGTTGACAAGATCCATTCATCCGCATCCTCCTTCTTTCCGCTTCAAAGTTGTTCTTATCACATTCGATTTTAGATGGTGATTGTTGTACTTTGTCAGCTTCGTTCAGGTCTGCCTTTGAATATCATCCAGTTCTGCTTTAGTCCATCTGATTATTCCAAATGAGTAAAGCAACACTGGATTGGCGTAGGTGTTAATTGCTTTCACTAGATTCCCTGAGTTCAACATTGACTTCAGCACAGTCTTCAGACGCTGACTGTACTCTGAACAAATCTTCCCCTTTGACTGTTTTTGGTCTAGCAATCTGGCTTGTTGGTATCCCAGATATTTGTACGTTTAGCCATCCCTCATACACTGTATAATATCACCATTTGGAAGTCGTGTTTCACCATCTATGACTTTACCTCTTTGAATGTTCAGGTCTTACATTTTTCAATCCCGAATTCCATATGAACATCTGCCGAGAACTTACTGACAGTTTTCAGCAGATAATCCAAATGCTTCTCGTTCGAAGCATATACTTTGATGTCATCCACATACAGCCGGTGGGAGATTGTGTGATAGTTCCTATCTATTTTCATCCTAAATTCGTATCCTATTCTATTGAGCATTGAAGACAATGGGTTCATAGCCAAATAGAATTATAGTGGACTCAAAGATTCACCTTGAAATATTCCACGACGTACGGGTATCTCGTCGGTTTTAATTGACTTATTGTTCATGTTGACCAGCAAAGACGTCCGCCAGTGTGTCATTGTTGTCTTCAAGAATTCTACTAGGACTGGATGAATTTTTTATATCTGTAATATTTCGACAATGGGCAGTACTATCGAATGTCTTCGATAATCGAGAAAAGCTGAATGAACATTTCTATGCCCCCCGTATGCCTGTTTCATCATCACAGAATCGATGATGAGTCGTTCCTTGCACCCGTGGTGTTTCCTTCTGCTCTTCTGCTAATATATTGTTGTCGTCAAGGTGTTGGTATATTCGATTGGATATTCATGGGGTGAGTATTTTATAGAGCGTTGACAGACAAGTGATTGGCCTATACTAAGACGGATCTGGTGTTCTATCGCTCTTAGGTAGCATATATGTTAAGCCTTGTGTTAGGAAAGTCGGTGTGTTCCGGAGATGTTGAAGAACATACGTGAGCTGTTTTGCTAGGGCTCCATGGAACTTATTGAACTTCTTGTACCAGATGTTGTGGATATTATCTATACCTTTGGCCTTCCAATTAATGGTCGCTCTAACTACTGTTGCTATTTCTCCTCCGTCATTCCTTCGAAGTCCATTCGTTTGATATGAAGGCGTTGTTTTTCATTCGTGATCCATTCAGTATCTTTATTGTGTTCTTTGACCAATAATCGGTCAAGCACTGTGCGTCATTACTTCTCTGTTATTGTTTTGTAATTTCCCTGAATTGGCCGCGCTTTGGAGGAACCTTTGGTTTTGGTGTTTCCTTTCAGTACACTTGACTATCTTGAGATCTTCTTTGCTAATGCTTGGAGTTTCTGCTTCAAAGTGTCCATATACACGTCGATGTGTTGTTTGTGATCAGGGTGTTTTGTGTTCGTACCAATTTTTATATGAATTTTGCGTATATGTGATTTCAAGTGACTTGTTGTTTGTGTAGTCGAAGAACCGCTCCCGCTCCACAGTTAATCAAATTTTCTCCAAGGTTCTAGTCAGTGTATTCTTCAAACACTGAGTTCGTGCTTGCTAGGATGATATTGGTGTTCTTGTTCGTCTTGAGTTTGGGCAGTTTAGGTAGTTTAGTTGGGTTACTACCTCTGAATTCAGTTATTGCTCTGTTGAGTTCTAATATTGTAAATTTTATTATTATTACTATTACTGATGTTTTATCCCTATATAAGTGCAAATACGATTTGTAACTTTTGATTTTTGACGTTAGACTTTTATAATAAAGATAATTCATGGGAGAATATCAAATTCCAAAGCCAACTTCGACATTTAATCATTATCGATTATCTCCATCCCTTTGTATTTTATGCCAAAAGTTTTTCGTATCTGAAAAGTGAAGGTTTATTTTATTATTATTTGAGCTATTTTAGCAATAAATTCATGAATAAATGAACTTTATAAATTAAAAGAAGACAATTTTCCTGTACTCTTCAGTTTATTTATTTTAATTTTCAGGTGCTTATCTGCAGTTTATATATCATTTATTATTTACTCTACTATAAGAACGTGTAAAAACGGTCAAACAGGTGAGTACTTTCTTTATTTTTTCCTAATTTGGTTAATTGCACTGCACTCCTTATTTCTGATGAATGAAAGATTTCGAAAAATTTACTCAAGATTTGTAGCTGGATCGAATAGTTTTATTGTTACGTCCATTTTCCATAGATGTAGTTGTATTTTACTGAAGCAGCAAAAAATCTTCCCCTCCAATGCACGTAGTGTCTTTAGATGCAGAATATGAACGAGCATGTGGAGCAGGGATGTTCAAACTTGAACTGCTGGCGATCTACCTCAATATTTTCAGACTACTTACGATCTACTCTGAGAGGCTGCAAGTATGTGTGATGCAGGGTAGTCGTAATACACCCTATCTACCTACCTACCTAAGTAGGGTGTACCGTAGCAAATATAGATATTAGCTTTCTGCACAATATACATTATTTTAGTCTAGGTTTTGTTGGGTTTAGTTAGGTTCTTCTCTATAATATCAATGAAAAACTCATAGTTATTATAAAACTCATCAAAATCATAGTTACAAAACAAAAGAGTTACATATCGTTTTAAACTTAACTAAAGAGTGACTTTGGATGTTGGAGCGTGGCACTGCATGTCCTCAGCATACTTTTCATAAGATGGTACGTAACCACTGAGTGCTAATCGCTAGTATGATGACATATGATCGTCAGTTAGTCGATTGCGATACTTTGACCTAATTATGTTCATTTCAGAAAATGCAGACTCGCACAAGTAAATTGATCCAAACATTGCCGTCAGTTGAAGGGCGATTTGCCTTGGATTCGGATATTTATCTTCAGATATAAAACACCAGAAATTTGTATCAGATGCAGTAGCTTTGAGATGTATATCTAATATAATCTGCACCAACTCATTTTCAACAGAACATGAGTTCATATTAAACTGACGTGCTATTTCAGTAGCTAATTCCTCCATGTTTTTACATGAAAAAGGATAACTCATAAATGATGCTATATTTGGCATTTTACTGCAATCATAACTGAGGAATCCTTGGTTTCAAAGAAGGAAAATGTTTCAGATCCTTTCTTCTCAGTTGATCTATCATAAGTTGCAATTTACTTTTGAATGTGTTTATTGCGCTAATCATCTCAATAATAATTTTTCCTTTCTTTTGAAGCTCCAAGTTAATGCTGTTTAAGTGCATTGTGATGTAAGTCAAAAATGCCAAATCAGTCAGCCATTTTTCGTTTTTCATCATCTGAGTGCCATCACCTCGTCTAGAAAAGCTGTTATTTCGAGCAATAATTCTTGAAACCTTTCTAGGAATTTTCCACGACTCAACCACCAGACGTCCGTGTGCAGGACTAAACCAGTGTGTTCAGTTGACTCCTTATCTTTCAACTGCAACTTAAAAAGCCGCCGTTGCAAGCTACGTGCACGGAAGGAATTCACAATTTTTGTTGTAATGCTCATAATTTCCTCCGTGTTTAAAACTTTTGAACACAAAACTTGTTGATGTATAATGCAATGGAATGAAAAAGATGAAGGGATGTGTTCATTAGCTCGATACAATGCCACAAAACCGTTTTTGTTTCCAGTCATTGCTGGTGCTCCATCGGTTGTAATGCACACTAATTTATATATTAGTAGCTTGTAGTTTTTTACAAGATTGAAGAAAACGTCATATATATCTTCGCCACTAGTCTTCCCCTTCAGAGGAGTGATTGTCAAAAATTCTTCCTTAGCCAACATGTCGTTGAATACCATCCGAATAAAAATACACAGCTGGGCAGTGTCTGTCATATCGGTGGATTCGTCGAACTGTAAAGAAAAGTATGTACATTTCATGATATCATGTTTCAGTTTATCTGCCATGTCCTGACTCATGACTTCAATACGCCTTGTGACAGTCGGACGAGATAAATGAAGTTCTCTAATAGCAGACATGATTTCTGTTTTATTTTTAAAATCACCAAATAAAATCTCACCCGCTTCAATAAATGCTTCCTTCATAACCGATCCATCATTGTATAGTTTATTGTGTTTCGCCAATATATGAGATATTTCAAATGACGCGATCGTAGCAGCTTTTGGTTGTTTGGCTGGTCTTGTGAACATGGTTTGTTCTTTTTTGAAATAAGATATGAAATCACGTACTTTTCGTTTTCTTAATTCACTCTGTGGCGGAAAATCCTTTTCATAGTTTTTATGAACCGCTTTATGATGCCTCTCTAAGTTACCACGCTTAGGTCTTGCAACTGACGCACGATAAATAAGACAAATGCACTTATCCTTCACCATACAAAAGAAAAATTCTTCCTCCCAACCGTTATTAACATGATACGTTTTAGATTTCTTCGCTGCACTCATTTTGAACTATTTAATAATAAACTTTGTATCGACGTAGTATTGCCTTCAAGTTACAATTCAGAATTACTCCAATTCCTGCAGGCCCAACATTTATATCGGCGTGAACGAAAGTCTCGAATGTTCCTGTCAAACGGGCCGCCCGAAATTTATAGAAAAGCTGCAATAATAAAAAACGCGGCTTTCTTTGACAAGCACCGCGCGTTCCTTTGATAAAGCCGCCTTCTGCCGCTAGCAGAATGTTGTTTTATTACGTAATAAATTTTTATAGTTTAGTTTAGTCCAACCTACTTATTAAAATTTTTTTCTTCTCGAGATCTACTCAAAAAACCCCTGATGTAGAGGGTGGACAGATTTCAACGTTTTAGTACTGCAGCTATGTAATTGTGAATGGAAGAAAATGACTCCCGTTTCCAATGTTCTTTTTGCGTGAGGAAATCATTGCCACAATTATATTCAAGGTAGCTTTTATCGTTATCGAGTTATTTGGAAATTTGGAAAATTTTTCAGTCAAGTACCAATATCTCAATTGCTTTTGAAGTTGTATGGTTTTGATATTCTGCAGACACTTTTTTACGTGAAATCGAACTACGTGCTGATTTTTTTTGTTTAGCTGTTTTTGGGTTATACGCAAACTCGCGTTTTTTCATATGTGAATCATAGGCAACTTTAATTTTGTTGCATTGAGTTTTTTTTCTTTTCAAATATATATCGCAAATACACCCAATTTTTTCATCTAGATCGTGTTTTAATGAAAAACCAAAAACTGTATAATATTTTTCCAATTTTATCTAGTAACTCTATGTCCATTCGCATAATTTACCCGGAATGATTGAAATAGATTAAGTCTGTTCTGTGCACTAATTTTGATAATACGAAAATCGTTTGTTATAACGAAGCGAACAAACCGTACGAAAATTCTGAAAAGTTTAGTGAATTGAGTGCTATATTCAAAATATTTATGATGCAAATGCTGCAGAAACTGCTTATTTGGATCGTTTTCTTGAGAGGTGACAATATCATAAAAGTATATTCGATTAATTGGGGGAAAACCTCAAGAGCCATGGTCAACTCAATGTCCCAAGAAAATGAGAATATGAAGTAGTTTATGGAGAATATGCAGCAGTTGATGTTATAGGCAGTGTAACTACCAACCCATTGATTCCGACTTGGAAAATTGGAATAGAAACATGGATTTCTAAGAGTGGAATGCTCAATATTTTCAAAAAGAATATATACAAAGCTCATAAAATGAGATTGCCTAGTTTTTTCAGCCAGGTAATTTCCAAGGTTGACTCGATTTTTGCAAGGAATTTTCACAAAAATCCGATCAAAATCTGTAGTTTTTCCTAGAAATAATTCAGACTGATGAAGTTCATATCAGTTGTGATGGAATATTTAATAGTCAAAATGAACATTGAAGGTCGGATATACACCCACATCGCCATATTAATATTCAACGTCAAGCCCGATATGGTTTCAAAATTTTCGTACGACGTGGTCGCTTCGTTACTAAAAACGATATTTTATTAAAACAAAAGTTATAAGTTGATTAAAAAATGTTGAAAAATTTATCTGAATTATCATTGGAGAACTAATTTTCGAACCGTTATAATGAGAGCACAGAACATAATTAGGCTATTTCAATCGTTTCATGTGAATTTTCTAATTGAAGATAGAGTTAATAGATAAAATTGGGGATATTTTATACAATTTTCGGTTTTTCAGTTTGTCAGGAAAACACGTCCAGGATGAAAAAATTGAGTGCATATGTGATGAATTTTTGAAAAGAAAAAACTATCAACTATTATCAAAAAAATCATTTGAAAAAACGCAAGTTTGCATTATAACTCAAAACCCGTTGGACACAAAATTCACACGCAGTTCGATGTAACATAAAGAAGTGTCAATAGAAAGCCAAAACCATTTCAACCTACCTTGAAACTGTTTGCAGAAATGAATTCCTTACACAAAAAGAATACGGGGTCATTTTTTAAATTTCAAAAATTTTCCGACCAATAGTTTACCCACTTTCATTACCCATCACTTTCTTTCCAGTACATTTAAGACGAAGAAGAATTTTTCGGGAAATTTTTGTAATTTTGAACAATTTTAAATACCTTAATATATGAAATACTAAAGATGAGTCCAACTACTCTCGACGATATGAGCGATTCAAGAAAAATAGAAAATGGCGACGTAGTGGAGAGGGGGGGATACTGCGCAAATCCAAGGTTATGGTCTCCATGGAAAACCTCTTCGACTAGGCAAATGTACCCACAATTTTTAGTTGATGATATTGTTGATGGATTGATTTATTTCATGAAAATTTATTTTAACTCCTTCAGGTTTGGTGGTTAGTTTTCTAACCACATATTCTCAGTTTTTTATGTTTTATTTCCACGCCATCTATCAGGGATGTGCTAAACTATTACACTATTTATGTCATTGTTGACAGAGTGTTACGAAATTTTGCCGCAAAATTGAGAAGGTTATTTTCATCAAATATTTGTTAAAGTAGTGCAGTGCTGTTTTTACAACGGAGCATTTTAAAGCTGTGAAGGTAAGAATGTTTATCAAATTACGGTTTCAGTATTTATCTGTTATTTAGTATTAGATTAGTTGATTTATGATATAAAATAAAGATTAACGTAATGATAAGGTGGTCAGTTTACTGACCACCGTGACTGTAGTAGGTTTTGTTCTATTTTTTATTTGTTTTGCGTGCACCGAGTGAATGTGAAATTTAGGACGCTCTTCTTGAAAAGATTCCTTCAGATGGTAAAAGTGTGTTTAGTGTGGAATCAGATGAACAATACAATAATGGACCGCGAACTGTGATGGCGCTTGGCGACTCACCTCCACAGCAGCCAGGGCTTGAAGCCGAATTCGACTCGGATGATGAAGACGTACTTTTGTCAGAATTAGTCAGCACTTCACAGACAATCACGTACCTACTTCGGGCACTTCAACATCATCAAATCGAACTGCTGTGGCGGAACCAAAGTGGAAGAAAACTTCTGAATGGAAGGGCCGAGTGAGTATACAGTAGGTGGAGGCATATCACTTGATATAATAGATTTAGTTAATGTCACAGCTACACAACTATTCCGCTCGTTTTGGT
The DNA here is from genome assembly GCA_013387265.2 of Cryptolaemus montrouzieri. NCBI lineage: Eukaryota > Metazoa > Arthropoda > Insecta > Coleoptera > Coccinellidae > Cryptolaemus > Cryptolaemus montrouzieri. Next base: position 98,848,405 of record JABFTP020000185.1, on the reverse strand, counting down.
CAGAGGATCTCGTAGAAATAATCTGCTTGCAAACAACTCTATACGCCACACAAAAAGGAAAACCTTTTACACCTTCTACGCCTGTGGAAATAAAAGTATTTCTGGCTCTGAACTTGGTAATGGGCATAAAGAAAATGCCTACCTATAAAGACGACGGGTCTTCTGCCCCTAATCTGCATGACCCCTACATATTATCGTTTAAGCCACACAACCGTTTTGACTGGCCCCTCAGCAACTTTCATTTGAATGATAACAACCTAATGCCTAACAAAGCCGATGCTAATTATGATAAGCTTTATGAAGTCAGACCATTGTTAGATATACTAAAAATAAATTTTGAAAAAACTATAACACATCACAAAATATAGCTATAGACGAAAGTATGATAAAATTCAAGGGTCGTAATTACTTGAAATAGTATAGTCCGAAAAAGCCTATTAAACAGGGATACAAAGTTCGGATGAAGTGTGCTGAGTCCGGATATTGTTTAGATTTCGAAATATACGCTGGAAAAGGAGGTAATATCGTACAAATTGATCTCGGCGAAAAGGTTGTTCGTCAATTTTGCTTCCACTTAAAATCTAAAAATCATAGAGTGTTCTTTGATAATTATTTCAATAGTTATTCCTTGCAAGATGATCTGCGAAAAATAATATATTGGCATGTGAGATTGTAAATCCAAATCGTATAAACATTTACCAAAATTAAAAGAAGACAAAGAATTAGCAGGGGGACAACATGATTACAGGGTCAGTGATACGAACATTGCAGTTCTGAAGTGGGATGACAAAAGATCAGTTTATATTCTTACCAACTATATAGATCCGAAGAAGTTGGGTGTTGTTATTCGTAGAGAACGCAATGGAAACAGGACAGACGTCGCTTGTCCTGAAGCTGTGATACAGTACAACAGATGTATGAACTACGTTGACAAATTCGACCAACTGAAAAGTACTGATGATATCGATAGAAAATCTCATAAATGGTGGCACCGAATTTTCTGGACTGTGCTGTCACAAACTCTTTTTTATTATATCAAGAACTCCAAAAAGAACACTATCCAGAATGGGATCACTTAGACACAAAAGACTTTCGCATAGTAAACTAACCACCTTATTCCACAAAAGCTGTAAGTGCTATTTTGGTAAAATATTTTTTTTCTCCATAATTAAACCCTAATGAAAGCAAATACACATTTGTTTTATTTATAAAGTTAATAAATAAAAACTGTTTCTGAAAGAGTTAATATAAATAATACATTTTATATAATCCACAATTTTTATTTTTAATACACACGACCGATTTCGAAAGTTACGTCATTTTCAACTGTCTAGAGCTAACACTTAGGAGGAAGAATGTTCTATACTATAGCTATTTTATATGTTAAGTAGTAGGGAGTAATTTAATTCTAGTTGACTATTGATAGTGGTAAATTTTGTGTTTCTACAAAGTTTGTTGATTTCCAAACTCTCCTACAGATTCATTGACATCTCTCTATTGCTTGTGTGGAGAATTTTCGAATTATCTGATACAATTATATGATTTGTAGATTTAATGATTTAATGTTAATGCGAATTTGTTATCTGAGGAGAGATATTCTTTGAATCTAGATTAAAATTTCTTCATGTTTGTCGTACAAAATCTGTTTGAATTTATTATTTTTTGTGTTGCATTTAATAGTAATTTGCTTATGTTGGAACCAATGGAGAATGAGGTTTTTAAATTTGGAAAAGTAATTGCTGATATTATTAGAGAGGGAGCCAATGTAATGCGTATTCATTTTCTGGTTTTTACCTAATGGAATATAGTTCTTGAGAAATTTGTTTTTGACCTTTGCGTTGAAAAATACTGTTTACGTGGAGTATTATTATTTGATGCAATTTCCTGATATTGATTTCGTTATTAAAGTCAGTTATCGATAGGGGAGTGGAAAAGGCTCTATGAGTCATTGAATTATTAGCGGCTGTAACCTACCCAATTACTAATAGGATGTGAACTAATAATAATGACACATCGAAGAAAATCATTTTTCAAGAGACAATATTCAATCTTCCGTAGAATGTTAAATATCCTCCCTTAAAGGAGCTAGTTTTCCGATCTACTCTACATAATCACCGTTAACCGGGGCCGCAGGTAAGTGGTACAGCACGGTCAAATTTCACGAATAGGAACAATGAACTGCAGTTTCGGTCTCGTTTGACCTCGTCAGTATTGTCTACCCATTCGTAACACAAGGCTATGCCGTTACCTTCTCATCTCAATTCGTTGGAGCGAACGCAGTAATGTAAATGTCACTGCGCCCCCCAACGAACCGAAACAGAGACATCTGACCGTGCTGTACCACTTCCCTGCGGCCCCGCTTAACGGTGGTTATGGAGAGTAGATCGGAAAACTAGCTCCATCAAGGGAGGATATTTAACACTTGACAAATGTCATATTTTTCGAACGACTGTCAAAATTTTTTAGCAAATTTTTTCTTAAAATTAAGCAAGTTCCACGAAGAAATAATATATGGGCCATGTCAACCCAGATTATTGGGTCCATAATGATTCTAAAACATCTATAGATCATAATCGGCATCACTTGGAAGACTGAACCTGGCCATCGGGGCCCTCTTGGTCAAACAGAGATGGAATTTGAGGGAATATCGCAGGTTATGTATTTTTTTTTTGTTATCTGCTTAGTCCTTTTCGTGACCTTGATTGCTATGTAAAATCTTTTCTCAGATTTGTTCAGACATATAAGAAGTATGATTGTTGAAATATTTTTCTGCTGGTTTTCTTTTTCCATTGTTACAGATTCCTGTCCCAAACCCCCTTTCTTTCACCCTTGTCTTCGTTTGGAAATCATGGAACGCAAGAGAGAATGAAGCGGCTAAGCAGAAAAATCTTTGGTACTCTTTTTGTACACACGACACTAACACAACACAAACAGACAAGCTATTGCTAGTGCAATAGCGACAGGGAAACGAGTTTTTTCCTCAGGTTTTTTCACTCGTTTATTGAATCATATACAAGATAGTATGGTTCCCCTGTTACATTTCCTGAGCTCACACTTGAATATCGTCCCTTGAAAAATGCTTTTCTTCGATGTGTCTACACATTGCGAAATCTATATATAGTAACTTTTTGTTTTGAGATGTTTGTGTATGCCTGGTTGTAAAACCACATAGAAATGAGGAGCGTCGGTCCATCGACGGCCGCTTCTGTCTGATACGTGAGTGTCGCATGGCGGTATGTTATCGAACTCGTGTGACCACTAAATGTTTTCCTGTTTTATCTGCATTTTGTTTTCACTGTTTCGTGGGGCGTTGGTGAGGTATTTTGTCCTCTTCAAAAAAAATATAGCTGGTATTTTGTTATCTCCAAAAAAAATATAGCTGGGGTTTTGATCTCTCCAAAAAACCCTTTTATTTTGAAGGGTTACTAAAGAATTCACACATTATCATGATTAATTAATTTCGAGTGGTTTCAACAAAGTCTTCAAAGGAAATGAATGAACATATCTATGTGTATATATAAAATAAAAGTAAACAAGAAAAAACCGTAAAACACTATTTCAGAGCTATCACGAAAATAGGAAATGTCAAAATCAGGGTAATAGTCACAATCGAGAATGGAAGTCAGATTCGGAAGTAAGTCTCAATCCACGCTGTAAAGATTCACATGTTCATTGTTAAGATCTTCAAAAGTTTAAAATAGTCGTAAAATTAAAATTAAATAACTTCTGAGATAGGAATAATCAAATATTTAAGGAAAAGGATAAAGTTCGAAACAAGTGTAATAACAATAATAAAGTAAACACATTTCCTTATTAATAAAAATCTAATTGATCTCGAAACTAACTTGTTCCACTATTATTCTGTTCTCTTCCACGGATAAAATTTCTAAAAAGATCACGATTGACCTACAAACAGTTAGATAATTGAAAACTATGCTCAAATTTGCACTGGGTTTAACTGCATAGTTCAAATCAAAAACAAGTGAAATTCAAATTATTATAAGGAGAAAATCAAAGATAGAAGGTAACAAAATACTCAAAGCCAGTCTTAGGTATGTTATACATGAAATAAAATTAAATAAAAAAACTCATGCTTGAATTGAAGTACTTTGAGCAAATCAAAATACTCAAGCTTGGCTACAGACAGTATGACTTGCCGTAGTTAATATCACAGCAGAAGTGAAGGCCTGGTCTGACAAAGTGATCTCTGATGGTATGAGATAATGCTACAGGACAGTTCGGATTGCAGAGTGCTCCGTAGCAGGTTTAACCTAACCCGGCCTGACAAAGTGATCTCTGATTTGTGAAATCTTTACCTTAATAAGACTAAGTTGGCACATTACTATGAATTTCCTACACTACTTGAACTACAAAAGAAAATATAATTCATAAATTGAATTGGGTTGGAATAAAAACACAGAAAATTTGGGCCGGATTTGGAAAATGGATAGTTACGCAACAAATTTGTACTAGACTCGAATGAATGAACCAATTCTACCAAATATTAATCCCAAAAAAAATACCCAAACCATAATTCAACAAATAGTGAATTATCCATATATAACAAATATGGGGGAATCACTAAAACAAAATTTCGACCAGAGCTCTAGTCACAATATAGCTGGTATTTTGCCCTCTCCAAAAAAAAATATAGCTGGTATTTTGTCCTCTACAAAAAAAATATAGCTGGTATTTTGTCCTCTCCACAAAAATCCTTTCATTTTAAAGGGTTATTTTAAACAATTCACAAATTATTATGATCAATCAATTTCGAGTGGTTTCAACGAAGTCTTCGAAAGAAATGAATGAACTCCGGTGTTTTCTCAGTTGTCATTCTTCGATAGTCGCCTATGGTAGAGGGGATTATTCACGGAATGAATGGTCATGGAATCACATTTACTTGCACTGTATTAAACTTGCACCGTGTTAATCCAAAGGTTATGCAGTTAAAGTAGTAGCGGCCACTAAGCACGCAACACGGCTAATTTATGTGCAATGTGGTTGAAAGAATCCATTGGGATTTTTGAATCTCCAAAATGTTCCTTTTCTAAATATGTTGTATCATACATACACACACTTACAGGTAAATTAGCAATACACCTTTTAAAATTCTGTAGACCTGATAGATAAACTTCCGACACAACAATTTTAATTTTAAATTTGACTCTTTTGAATAAAAATATTTCAACAGAGGAATGTCCTGCATCTAATGAAAGAAATCTTTAACCAAAATAACACTTCACCACACATTATAGATGAATTGTGTAATCTCTTAGAAACCTGTTTGTCACAAAATTATTTCTAATTTGAATAAACATTTTTCAAACAAAGCTCAGGATTCCCCACGAGATCTCCACTCAGCCCATTATTAACAGATATTTTAACGAACAATCTTGAAAAATCTTTAATGAATAATAAGTTAACATAAAAATATATTATTTTTTGGTGCAGATTCGTTGATGACATTTTTGTGGGTTTTCAAACGGACGAATAGACCAGATTTTACATTTGCTAAATTAAATTCATAGTAAACTAACCTTCGCTGCAACTATTCGATGAATTCCGTAGATACGACTCAACAATACCAATAGATTCTTTTAATTACATAGCACATAAATTAGCCTATTATAATTCAATAATTCATAGAGCCATTGGAATTCAACTATCCATAACAGACTTCTTCAATAAGGTAATTCGAGAAAATTGTATTAGATGATAATTGCATACATAAACAGTATTATTAAACGAAAGAACAAGAACAAATTTCCCAATCACTATATTTCATTATGAGAAAGCTAGCACATAAATACGCATGCATTTCCAGTAATTTCAACATAAGTAAATTAGTTTTCAATGCCAAACAAAGAACTAATAAATTCAATGAATGTCCAACAGCTTATGTAGGACGAACCGGCCGAAATTTTGAATCTACATTCAAAGAACACCTCTTCTTAGATAACTAATTCACATTTTTTGAGAATATTGAATATACAAATCATATAATTATATTAGATAATATTAAAATTCTCCACAAATGTAATAAAGGAATGACAATGAATCTGTTGGTTAGTTTGGATATCAGCAAACTTTGTAAGAACCCAAAATTCACCACCCTCAATAGTCAACTAGAATTAAATCACTCCCCACTACTCAACATTTAAAATAGGTATAATGTATCAAAAATTGTGAGAATCAGACAAAAGTGTTTGATTTCATTTATATCACAATTTTAAGATCAACTTTAAATGCATTTGACTACTAAATCTTAACCGTCACTGTCAACTTTATATTTATTTTTTAATTACCAACACGTTACTGAAAAAATGGCAAATTCAAAGCTTGCGTGCATTTTCATTCCATTTCTTCCGAGTTACTCTTAACACAATTTCTTCAAACCATTATTTGCCACTTCAGTAATAACCCTAATTATATATTCCTCAAAACTTTTTCAGTGAATAGATACATCAAGATCTTTTCCATAACTGAAACATGGAAAGATTTGAGGAAACCTGACAAAAGAGAAGATTTCAAGAAATTGCGTTCCATGCAAGGAATAAGGACGATATCAATGTTGATTATTGTGACTGCTCACAATTTTGTAGGAACAGTAGGATTATTCATCGAAAATCCAGAATACATCGAAGTTGTGAGTATGGAATATTTTAAATAGAAATATTAGCGTATTGGTTTAATCGGGAGCATACATATATCACAAAAAATTAAGATATTATGAAAATTCTGTCAATATCTCATAATCTGATAACAACACCCGAAATGTATTCCCTCGGGAAAACGCTGAAAACAAAAAGCTTATTAAACAGAAAACTTTAAAAAGCCAAACTAAAACGTCGAACTAGTATGGTTTCCTAAAGTTATCTGTTTGATCTACTTTTTGTTGTCATCGTTTCCCAGTAGCCCAGGTCGTCCTGGTCACCTCATAAACGTGTACTTAACAAGCTCCAACGGATTGATACGAGTATGTTGTAGTCTGGGTTGGTGTTGTAAATGGGTATGCAACACTGATGAGGTCACACGAGCCGAAAAGGGAGTCTGTTGCTGCTATTCATGAAATTCGACCCGATTGTAGCACTGTTTGACGATTATGAAGAGTAGATCAGAAAACCAGCTCGTTCAGGGAAAGATATACAACATTGTATGGAAGGTAGAATATTGTTCCCTTTTCAAAAGTCTTCAAAATTGTATTCAATTTCTAATCACCATCTGGAATGAATACTAGCTTTTTCATGAATTTGCACATTATAAGATCAGATGAAAATTTCGCAGGGCGACACTTATACTCTCGCATCAGAAACAAATTTATCTATATATATGAAGATCAATTGCTGTTCGTTAGTCTCGCTAAAACACGAGAACGGCTGAACGGATTTATCTCATCTTGGTCTTGAAATGTTCGTGGAGGTCTAGGGAAGGTTTAAAAGATGAGAAAAATTCGAATAACTGCCGGGACAACTATAAAAATAGCCCTTTTATTTCTCAAACGTTTTCTAAATAAAATGTAGAGTCAATTTGAACTTTATTGCTATTAAATAAATTTCATAATAAATTATAATCACTCACTGTTGTCCAAGCAATGTAGGTGTGTTCCTAACCTTAAAGAGTCAATTTGCAATTTATTACCGCTGCACAAAGTTTAAATTCAATCGTATCCATCAAATTAGTCTCCGCGTGCGCGTTGGATGATCTAATGTCGTCTTCCGAAACTAAACAAGAGTGAATCACTAACACGACAAAATTGCATAGTCACAAAATGTAATAGATTATTAGTAGTACTGATTTTCAATTTGGTCCGCTTCGCTAAACTTAATTTTAGCTAACTTCAGTTGTTGATTGATAAATCTTAAGTTTTGTAACAAATTAAATTTCTGAACGCAACCATAATATTTGACATTAGATTGTCAATCCATCCTGTCGCACTTCAGAACACGGAAAAAAGTATTACGATATCTATGAGTGCATCCTTCTATTTTGTGAGTGAAGATTACCGCTACGTGCGCGAGAACTTTCTTTACTTTTGTGATCCTTTGTGATAGTGACATTTCAAGTAATGTGCTCTTTTTTTGTGGATATTCTGTCATAGTGACACTTTACTACTAAGTTAGCGCGAAATTTTCTTACTTTGATCAATTACAATTTACGATGCCGAGGAGAAGAAGACCTGACTTAGGTATTCGCAGTCAATCAAATGTGCGAGCTACCTCGCGTGCTAACCGCACTGGTGACCAGAGAGAGACAGATCAAGAAAATAGTCGTATTGCTATGTCAAAATTGCATTATTTAGTGAGCAACAATGAAGTAGATAGTCTTAGAATGCAACGAGTTCATGCACATCAAACACAACAACAGCAAGCACGACATAATGAAATTGAGCGAATCCGCAAACGCAGTGCTCCTGTGATTCTTGAACGAGCTGCATTCCACTATGATACAGCAATTGATAATTGTGCCGACAAATCGTTAACAATTGGGGGAATGATAATAATTTGTAAATATTGTAAGGCTCATAAAGGGGCCGCAACCAAAGAAGAGGGTATATGAACTATTGTCCCCCGATAAAAAGTCTATTGGGATGATAGTTGGCCTATTGACGGGACATCATCTCAACAAACACCTACACGTCATGAGATTATCGAAAACCACACGGTGCCGTGGTTACCTAGAAAATGACGAAACAACGGAATACATACTTTTCTAATGCCCTGCTTATAAGGTGACTAGACTGAACACTTTGGGTACTGAAACACTGAGCGCCCGGATGATCCAGGAGGCCAGCTACAAAAATAGTAGTAGTAGTAGTAGTTTATTTCTTCATCAAAACATACATGGAATGTCAATATCAATACATTAAATAGATATATATTTCAAAAGTGATTAGTTATTTCAACGATTGTTAGAATCATAAAATATCATGTAACAATAAAAGCTCTATATTTAGTAATAAGAAAGAAAAGAACAAATGACTAGCAAGATATTTGAATAAAAACTATAGGACAGTTTGACATTTTGAACAAACAAATTGCTGTGTAACATGTATGAAATCAAAGCCTTCAACAAGATGTTTCGTACCATATTATAGAAAAGAAAAAGAAATTAAGATCCATCATTCATAGTTAGATTCATAAATTCATCAACAGAGTAGATCGTGTTGTTAACAAGAAAGTTGCTTTTGAAATGAGATGTTTTATTGGAAGATTTCTCAGTGTAATTGGAAATCTATTATAAAGTTTTATGCAGTGGTGGTTCGTAGCAACTTGTGATCTGTTTATTCTGTGGTATTCTGCATGGAGATTGTCTCTATTTATGTGTGTTATATCTATGTATTCCAGATTCAACTTTTGCCTTATTTTTATGGGCATACTTCAGACAGTTCAGAACAAAAACTGCAGTAACTGTTAAAAGTTTTAGCTCTTTGAATAGTGGCCAGCAGCTTTGTGTCCAAGGTACTCCACATATCGCTCTCATTTCTCTTTTTTGCTTGAGTTGCACACGTTTCAACTCTGGACTGTACCTCCAAATAATTATACAATATGTAGCTAAAGAGTGAAATTTTGCAAAGTATGCCAAAATACTTGCTTGTTGATGCCACTGCTCTCATCCTTCTGGTCGTGAATATTGCAACTGACAGCCTTTGAAGAAGCTTATCGACATGTGGTTTCCAAGACAGTTGAGAGTCAATTATGATGCCTAAAATTTTTATTTCTCTCTTTTTCCTCGATGTTACTTTCAGATTTTTTGAGTTTTTCCAAGATTCAATTTAAGGCCGTTTGATGAAAACCACTTCTTCACTACACAATGAGAATCTGACCTTTTATGGTTGATTTGATCTGCATTATCAGCCACACTAAGGAGGCTCACATCGTCTGCATAGATGCTCACTACTGACTCAGATATACAGGATGGTATATCATTTATGAAAATAAGAAACAATATGGGCCCCAATATTGACCCTTGGGGCACTCCGCAATTGGTATTTGATTCTCTTGACTGTTGGTTTTTCCATATCAATATTTGTCTTGTATTAGCCGAGTAAGATTCAAAAATAGAAAGTGCACTGCCCCAAATTCAGTAGTATTCTATCTTATGTAGGAGCAGTGTTCTTGAAACCATATCGAATGATTTACGTAAATCATATGCCAGGATCTGAGCCTCCCGGTAGTTTTCAAATGCATCTGCTATCCCCTCAATCAAATCTGTAATTACTGAGGCAGTAGATAACATGCTGATTGCAAGAAAGAATATTAAATTTCTTTACGTAGTCCACCAGTCTTCTCATCAATAGTTATTCAAGTATTTTTGAAAACACAGGCAACATAGAGATTGGTCTCTAATTTCCAGGTTCATTTTGATTTAAACTTTCATAAAAAGGTATAAGGACATATATGTCCTCAATTAATTAGAATTCTTGAGGTTCTTTACTATATCAAGTAAGAATGATCATTCTTTTTGACAGCATGAATGGTTTCTGTCGCCTCCACTGCTTTTCTTAATCCTGTCACTTCATTAGGCAATGTTTTGATGGGTCTATGTTCGGAAGGTTTAATTCTCTTTCTTTCAACTGGAAATGATAATTCATAACACTTACATAATTCCTTGTGAAAGTTCTCGAAAGATGTCCTGGCATCTGATTCATCCAACAAACCGCTCCAACAAATATCCTTCAGGGAGGTTTTGAACCTTAATATATTGGCATCATTGATTTAGCGTTTTTAATGTATTGTTCCTTTTCATCTGAAACATTTCAAGATTTGAACTAATTGCGCTCTGTGGTCTGAAATTGACTGTTCTATGTTTGTCTGCTGGGCATTGGTGAAAATGTTATGAATAAATGATGATGACCTATTACCTATTCTGCTTGGCTCTCTGAAAACTGGTGCCAGACCATATGAAGACATAGTATCTATTAACTGTTTTTTGTTAGTATTCTCCTTTGAGAGATCAACGTTAAAGTCGCCTGCAATACATATTTCACAATGTGTACCTCGCGTAATGATTTCTAAACAGTTAGTAAGCTTGTTCATGAAGATATCCATCTTACCCCTAGGAGGTCGTTATAAGGCAACCACTTTCATGTTATATTTTGGAATCTGTACTGCTGCCATTTCAATGTTACTTTCACTAGATAATTTGCTGATTTCTGGTTTGTTTCAAAAGGTATGCCCTCTCTTATCAATGATGCAACACCTACACCATTAACATTTCTCCTGGAAAAAGAATCAGCTACAGCATAGTGATTAATACAGATACATCTGAGGATCTCCTCTGATGCCCAATGCTCGGTTATGCATGAGACTTTTATGTTTTCGTCTAATAAAAATCGCTCAAATATATCAATTTTTCACGATTGATGTACATTTGTGTTTGATATTATGAAGTGTTCTAGTTTGCTTGTTTCCCTTTCTAGTGAGATCTCTACATATGTTGACACAGAAAACCCTTCAATAGGTTGATTCTCAGAATATAGAAAGGGTTGATTACATGGATTATTGCCTTTGATGGGGGGCTCGTAAAAATTTTAAGTCATTATCTGTCTCAATGGTTTTCAATACAATAGTATTTTTGGAATTATAGAAAGAGAAGTCCTTAACTATATTTGCAATTTGAAATCTATTCTTTCCCTTATTCTCTACAGTTTATGTTGTTTCTAAAAAAATTCTTTATATTTCTATGAACGTCCCTTATTCTTATTCTTCAGGCCACTTCTTGTCAGCAAAGATAGTGAGATTTGTAAGACGTCCTATAGGATGTAGATTTTACAGAAACTTACCAAGCAGTTTTTGGTTGCTCAAACTAATTGTGTTAAACATGAAAATTATAAAATCCTGTTGACCATCATTGGCACTTTCTTTGAATGCTTCATCTACTAGTCCTGCTGTTTCCATGTTGTCGTATTGAGGCTGTTATCTCATATTCATTTTCATCCAATAATGTTCTGAGAAGGGATCTGAAATTTGTTGCACTTTCATCACCAATTATAGTGACTATTTTCCTTCTGTGTGTTTCCCCCACTGCTGCACATGCCCTATTGTCTCCCAAAATCTCCAAAAACAGTCTTACAAGCTTCATCAAAAAGTTTTTCCAATACACAAATGAAATAATACAACACGGTAAGCACAATTGGCCAAAGGGCCTGAGTGCTGCCCATGAAGGCACCGTGCAAGAATAAGAAGAAATAAATGGTGAATCTACTGGCAAAGTAATATTGCCAGATCCTTTACGCCCTTTACTTTCTGGGATTGGAAATGATTCGAAGCACTTCTTGGCCAACATTCAGAACATAACAGCTGTTTTCACATTACATCGTTTGGCGCTGCACATAGTATACAGGACTATTTCATGCCCACTTTCAAGGTTTTATACCATAATATAATATTATATATATATATATATATATATATATATATATATATATATATATATATATATATATATATATATACACACAGGGTGCTTCAACGAAAACTAAACAGAGGCTATATCTACCAAGATATTTATTTCTGATCAAAACAACAACAACGCAAAAATAGGTAAATGATTGTTTCAAGGAGACATCCTATGTGGTACAATAGTTTTCTGAAATATCAACCCCCTAAGCGGGGGTTGCAATCCTTGAACATTTTTGAATTAGGAAGATGGGTCGAGTGATGACTCAAAAGAAAGGTGGTATCTTTGTCTACATCACGTTGAACGAATTTCCATTTTTAATTGAAAACTGTAAAAGATACAGGGTGAGCAACTGAAAGAAAGGGAAGACTATTTCCCTGAGACTATTCAAGTTTCAGTGAGGTAATATGAAACAGATCCATGATGATCAATTGCAGTCATCATCAAGTACCATCCTCATCTCGAATTTCAACCCCTAGAGCAGGAGTGATCACCCTTGAAAATTTGGAAGAGGGTAGATGGGTCAAGTGATACCTCGAAAGGAAGGTATTATCTTTGTCTGCATCCCCGTGAACGAATTTTCATTTTTGATTGAAAACTGTAGAAGTTGCAGAGTGAGCTACTGAAAAATACGGGAGACTATCTATCGCCCTGAGCTATTCGAGTATTAGTGCAAAAAAATGGAACTGATTCATTCCAGATCAAAGGCTTTCATCTTCGGAAACACCATTCACATCTCAAATTTCAACGCCTAGAACAGGGGTGACCACCCTTGAAAATTTGAAATAGGGTAGATGGGTGAGGTTAGAATGAAAATTCGTTCACGGGGATGCAGACAAAGATAATACCTTTCTTTCGAGGTATCACTCGACCCATCTACCCTCTTACAAATTTTCAAGGGTGGTCACCCCTGCTCTAGGGGTTGAAATTCAAGATGAGGATGGTACTTGATGATGACTGCCATTGATCAGCATGGATCTGTTCCATTTTACTTCACTGAAACTTGAATAATCTCAGGGAAATAGTCTTCCCTATCTTTCAGTTGCTCACCCTGTATCTTTTACAGTTTTCAATTCGTTCAAGGCAATGTAGACAAAGATACCACCTTTCTTTTGAGTCATCACTTGATCGATCTTCCCCATTAAAATGTTCAAGGATTACAACCCCCGCTTAGGGGGTTGATATTTCAGGCAAGTTTTGTACCCCAAAAGATGTCCCTTTTGAAACAAAAATTGGCCTGTTTTTGCGTTTTGATCAGAAATGAATATCTTGGTCGATATAGCCTCTGTTTAGTTTTCGTTGAAGCACCCTGTATAAAATATCTAACAATTATAATGAAACTGTCATTCCTCCCTAGAATATACTTCTTCAAACTTTTGACCATAATATTTATTCAGACAATTTTCTTTTCAGTTTTGCAATGAGCTTTACAGATCAATCCTCGTTAATCATTTTGGATTAATAGTACAGACATTTTTCACAATATCTTCTTGGCTTCTGGCAGTGCAACTTCACAGAATTACAGAGAGAAATGGAGAAATAACATTGGGCGATCTGCTAACTCTGGCATTGAATAGAGTCGTCAGGTAATGAAGTTATTAATATGGCCAAGTTTATATAATTTTTTTTCAATGTGTTATTCCGTAATTTACAAAATTTAGTATGCAATTATATGACGATGATGCGAATTTATAGAATTTTACCCATAGAAAATTGTCATACAATGACAAATGGTCTAGCACAACGCACTAATATGTACAGACTGTTTCCTAAAGAAGGCCAATCACAATAAATCCTTTATTATTCATCTGATTGGAAAAATTTGAATGCTAATCATAATTAGGTGCCATTTTATTGTTTTTCAGGCTATTATATTGAATTTTGATTGAAAACAAAGAAAAAAGAAGCATCGGATTCCCATGAATACTGAGTAATCGGAGACGCAACTGTTACTGAAGGGCTTGGCCCTTCTGGAAAAAAAATTGCGAAAAACAGGTTGATTTGCATGTCGAAGATTCGGTTCTAATCCAGGATTTACCTACTTGAAAATATGAATAATACAATGAAGTCATTGAATTCTTTTTGGTCGCAGAAATCCTCGCTTTCTCCAACCATTCAAATAGAAGATTTGGGAATTCTCAGTCCTACGACTTTGTTCTATGGAGATTCCCTCGATTGTTTCGAATGTTCCTCATGTTTATCTTGAAGTCGCGTTTGAACGGTTGATGGAGATACGTAATTTAACACTACGTTGAGAATGTCGTCTATGAAGAAAAGAGTGTAAAAGCTTGACTTTGAAATTAAAAATGAAGGTGTTAAGAAGAATGAAAAATGGAGGCGACGCAATTATCGTTGGTATAGAGTTTGGACTACTAGAATCGACTGTATGAAAGATTTCTTAAAATCGAGAAATAATTAAACTATCCAGCGAAAGTTCAGCATCTATAATAAAACGTTCACGTTCGAGATACTTTATCTTGGAGAAGTTGCTGGCTGCTGGAACATTTAAATACGAAGAATACACCACTGAGTCAAGAATATGTACAAAAGCAAAATCTTTGTGTGAGATGATAAAATCAGAAGGAGATGAAGGAAGTTCCACTCCGCCAAAGACATTGATGATGACCGTGTTTTGACAGTGTGTCAAACAATCAAAAACAGTGTTGGGTATTATAAACATATTTTGCAACAACGAAAAGAAACAATACCCAAGAGACAATAGATGTATCTTTTTATGAAAAAAACATTATAACATTTACTGTTGAAAGTGCTCTTTGATTAAAGTGACCTGACAGTTCTTGATTTTTTTGTGTGAGAACTTTGTTATTTTCATGTTTTCTAACATTACGAAGCGGTGTTTGAATGTTCCGATAGTGAATTGTTTGTTTATATTCCTTCATTGAAACGAACTTTTCACCATCAAAACAGAAATATTATTAATTGTTTTTCCAAGCAACGTTAGCTATCACTTCGAAAAAGCGATTATTCATCAAACTCAGAGCCCCCGCAACCATATGTGCAAAGTGTGAAATGCACACGGGCGCCATCCTTTAGGGGCGCCAAAACCCAGGGTCCAAAAAAAGATATTAAAATAAAAGTTGAGAAATTAAATAGGATTAGGTATAAATATACACAAAATTTTATTAGTATATCATCCAGTTACTGCCGATTCCTATGTTGTAAGAACATGTCAGGCGGCAGTTTCTCGATTCTTCCTGTTCAGACATGAATAACGCCTGGAGCGCTATAAAAGCGATGCATCGCCACAGACGTTTTTAAATCAGTTAGTTCACTGGACCGTGCAACAAGTGAATAAAAACAAGTAATCCTATTAATTTTTATATATAAAGTTATTTTGTCAAGTGTGGTGTTGTGTTGTGTAATAAACTGAGACTACAAGAAAGGGGAAAAATGGTTGGATTTTTAAAGCATTTCTTGAAAAACAATCGAGATTCCACGGAGATTATCGATGTTGGTGCGACCGAATCGTCCGAATCTCAAGATTCTAAATCAGTTATATCAATTACCGTGAGTGGACCATCTGAAATTTCAACAGTTACGTCAGGTCCTGCAACAAGTGGCAGTGGTTGTAGAAGCGAAACAGCTTCTACTGATGCAGTAGGTTTTGTGGCCCGAAAGAATCACCTATGAGATGGCTAGAGTATTGGTTAAATGTGGTCCGCCCTTGATATACATCAGTTTTAGCTTTCCTAGTAATAAAGATAAGAGAAAGTTTTCGTGCAAATGTTTTGAAAGAAATCTAGCAAATTTAGAAAAAGTCTAAAGGGCTTGGCTTATTTACTCTATTTCTAAAGGTTCTGTATTTTGTTTTTGTTGTAAGTTGTTTTGTAAATGTAAAACTCCTAACGCTTTTTGTGATACAAATGGAGTATCTGATTGGCAACACTTGTCTTTGCTAATTAAAAGACAAGAAAAGTCAATTTTACACAACAGTTATATAAACACTTGGGCAAATTAAAAAAAATGTTGGAGACATCTATGACTGTTAATGCTCATCATCTGCGGATTTTAGAAACGGAAAAAAAAATATTGGCGAGACGTGTTGGAAAGAATTATTGCGATTGTTAAGTATTTGTCTACACAATGCTTGGCATTTCAAGGTTCTTCTCAATTGCTTTTCGAACATGAAAATGGAAATTTTCTAAAAGCTGTTGAGATGATTGCCTCTTTTGATTCAATGATGAGACAGCACGTTAGCCGAGTGTATAACTCCCAAAAAAATCTGTTAAAATGACTCATTATTTAGGCGTGCAAATACAGAATGAAATAATTGAATTATTGTCGTCCAAAGTAAGAAATAATATTTTAGAAATGGTTCTCAGTTCAAAATATTTTTCTCTCTTTTCTGGACTCTACGGGAGAAGGTATATATACATTTGTGATAGAAAATTTGAAAAAAATAAATTTAGAATTAAAACACATTAGGGGACAAGGTTATGATAATGGGACAAGTATGAAGGGAAATCATGTTGGGCTTCAAAAACGCATTCTTGATGCGAATCCGAAATCCCTTTTTGTACCTCGTGCGGCTCATACTTTGAACTTAACAGTAAATGACGCTTCTAAGGTGTCAGGAGCTACAATAAACCTTTTAATCTTGTGCAAGAGTTACATAATTTTTTTTCGTCATCCACAAAAAGGTGGTATGTTTTGAGAAAAACAAGATGGCCCAGTTGAATTGACACAATAAAGCTCCTTCAAGTTTATTTAATTAAGGTTTGCGAAAGTCTTCTAGAAATGGCTGAAGATAATTCCCTTCACTTTGATGCAAGAAATGAAGCGCGTTCCCTCTTAACGTCTGTAGAAAATTTTCAGTTTATTTGTGGAATTATTATTTGGCATGACGTTTTATTTCATATAAATATTGTCAGCAAACAAATGCAAAGTGCTACAATTAATATTAAAGTATGCCAAACCTACCTAAAAAATTTAATTGATCACTTCCAGCAATATAGATCTGACCAATCATTTTAAGAAATTCTTGTGCTAGCGAAAGAAGGAGCATCCTCTCTCGAAATTGAAGAAGACTTTCCACCATTACCAACGGTTAGGAGGAAATTTAAACCAAAACTGTTTGACTATGAACACTGAGATGAGACCCCTCATGATTATAATAAATTAATTATAAAAAACCTATTTGACTTATTAAATGAGTATGATAATATTTTCGGATTTTTTAGCGACATATTCAAATTAAGTGACAGCGATCTTTTAAAACATTGTTCTATTCTTGAAGAGCGACTGAAAGATCAGGATAATAAGGATATAGACTCCAATGATCTGTTTAACGAAATTAAAGCGTTAAAGTTGTTTTCATTACCTGATGATACTGACCCCTTAAGTATTTTACAATATATATTTGAAAACAATTTGTTCTCCACCTTTCCAAACGTAAGCATTTTACTAAGAATTCTTTTACATTGCCCGTATCTGTAGCTTCTGGAAAACGATCTTTTCAAAGTTAAAAATTATTTAAGATCGACAATGATTCAAGAAATATTGTCTGGGCTAACAATATTAGCAATTGAACAAGAAATTTTTGACGGTATAAATTTTAGCGATGTAATTAATGAATTTGCAACATCAAAATCTCGGAAAATATTGTTACTACAATAGCTATCCTTTATTTTTCTATTGCACCTAGACCTAGCTATCATTTTCAATTTTAAAACGAAGTTCCCTAGGTGTTTCTTATCAGAAATATCTGCATATTTTATATATATATATATATATATATATATATATATATATATATATATATATATATATATATATATATATATATATATATATATATATATATATATATATATATATATATATATATATATATATATATATATATATAGGTAGACATTAGGCAATATTTCTGTTATTTGTTCCTAAAAAATGCGATTTTTAGTTTTAGGTTATTTTCTAGTATTTATAAACAACGAGTCAACGTGTCTGTATCCCATTACTTAAGTAAATGTTTTAAAATGGGTGTGAACAAGAATTTAATTTGTTATGATTTTGTTCAGTTTGTTCCGTTTTGATATTTTAGTCTACAAATAAATATGACTTCTGAAGTTCAGTTTTTTGCTTTACTTCAAGCACCTACCTATCTCTTACCAAAAAAAAAAATGAAAAAACATGATCCAACATGCCTTAAGGGGCGCCAAAATCCTTTTTTGCACACAAGCGCCAGTAGCCCTCCCGGGGGCCTTGATCACACTTTACTGCTTCCATGATTCGACACGGCCGCCTTTCCTAAAGTTGACACAAAAACCTATTTATTACATCAAAATAGTATTTTTCGTCCACAAAAAAAATCGAACCCCTAAGTTTTATTTATATTTATGAAAGTTTAAACGAATTAAATTCGATTATATTAAAATGTACAGAGTGTTCCATTCAAAAAACACGGGTTTAGTTTGTACGATGTACTTGAAAATCAAAAATGAAGGGAGCTATGAAAGTTTTGTTAACTGCATAGTTCTATCAGAAAGTAGCACCACTTTGCGGAAGGAACATTCCTCATATCTCTATCAGTTTGGAAGTTACCATTCAAGGACCACGAATTTGTGAGAGCCTGCACGCTGGGTACCCTTACTATATGGATTTCTACCTCATTCAATTTTTCTCCTGACTTGGCAGAGATTTCTATTTGTTTTCAATCATAAAAACAGGGTTCGAAGATCAGAGATTCTCAACAGGCATCAGAAACGCCAGCATCGCTTAAACAAGTGTAAACACCTTAAAGAAGATCATATTGAACAATAAATGAACCCCAGTAGTGAAATCAGTTCGTGTTTTATTTTACCTAACTTATCAAGTCATCCTGGCATGCGTGAGCATCGCTTTAACATTTTTATCGATATATTTGTTTTGAAAGCTTGCGTATACATAATAAGTTAAGCTTTCATATCATAACTCCTTTTTCTATTTTCTCTGTATTTTTTCAGGTTAATGCCGGCTGTGATGATCGTAATATTTCTTCACAGGTCGTCTTTGTTAGTTCTCGTGTCTGACCCATTATATCATTCTCTATTGAATGGAGAAATAGATAGGTGTAGAGAAGGATGGTGGAGAAACATTTTTTTCATTCAGAATTTCTATAAATTTGATGGACAAATTGTAAGTTTTCTTTGCTTTAAGATGGAATTCGTCTAGTTCTAATGAACTTGATAGTAAAATTTCTGTAACTACAAAGTTATGTTTAGTGCTTTCTGATTACATTATCATTCAATTTAATTCTTGTTCGACCTAACACTAGTATACGGAGTCATTCAATAAGATTTATTTGATGGCAGCACAATAATCGATTTTGAAACGCAATTTCTTTAAGCAATACTATGGCAAATTATAGCCAAATTACATGAAAAATCACCTTCTCAAATCTCTAAAAGCTTACTATGAAACACTTTGTATACTAATGTATTTTTTTTTCAAGTGCTCACCAGGGACATGGTACATAGCAGCAGACACTCAATTGTACTTTATGGTCTTGGTATTATTTTACCTGAGCCAGAAATTGAAAATTCCAATTAAGTTTTTGCTGGGGGGAGTCACTTGTATAACAGTATGCAATCACGCATATACAGTATTCACAACGGATTTCGATGGACTCATACAGTTCACACCAAAGTAAGCTATATCAAGTATACCGTGAAAGCGCTCCAAGTTGCTCATGTAAATTTCATCATCGAAGCTAAAATCATGATTCCTTGAAACCAACCAATCTCTGCCGAATTTTTTTTTATGTTTACTTCTTGAGAGGAGGAGATGCCTGTTTTACCACAGGTGTAAGCACCCAAGATGATTTAATGTGCTGTTCAATCGCTCCTTGAAGAGGGCCAACTTCTAAGTTATCGGAAAAATATTGAATGAAGGCTAGTTCCACAGCACACTAGTTCTGCAAACAAATTATGGAGCGTCCACTGATGAGAGTTTCCGGGAACCTAGTTTTTCTTTGGAACTGGATTCTTTCCGAAACCAATACTTTCAGTTCTTCAGAGCATTTACCATGGCATTATCTGTAAAAAGTGAAACATTAACGACCTGCCACCTTTGAGCGAGAGGCTAGAGATTACGCGTGATCTCCGGGTGGTCGATGAGACGCACTGCTCTCCTTTGGATACTATCCAATAGATGTAATGCATGTTTGCGTGTGGAACCCCACACATGGGAACAGCACTCCAGACCAACATCAGCTGTGTTGGCGTGAAGTACTGCTTAGTCCTGAAAAGAAAACAGAGTTCAAGATTTAGTATTTTCTGATACATGGTCATGCCAGCAAACTCCGGTGTTGACTGTGATGCCGAGTAGATGTAAGTATATTCGTTTCTGATGAAATTCGATGTCCTTGTATGATTACAGGAGGTTCTCCAAATGTGCCTTTCCTGGGGAACGTTGTTGATTGCGTTAAAATTGACCACGTTTAACCGGTCCCACTCAGATATCTTCTTAAAATCTAAATTCAGTAATATGATCTGTTGGCATCTATGTCGGTGTGATTCCTCAGCAGTTCTAGGAGGCTGACTAGAAAATAAAGCATCAGGGTACACTCGTCCGCAAAACCAAATATTCTGTGTCCGGTGGATGCAGATCATTTATCTGCAACAGAAAAAGAGTTGGCGAGGGCATAGTGCCCCTAGGTACTCTTGCATTAACCTGGAAAGATTCACTCGTTACACTATCAACAACCACCTGAATCGATCTACTGAAGAGAGAGGTACTGATCCAAGCACGCAATTCGTCGGGAAGTCCATATACGATTAGTTTATTCATCAAGGCTGCGTGCCAAACCCTGCCGAAGGCCTTTGAACTATTGCTCTTGATTCGCCATGCTTTTCGATTGCTGATGTCCACAAATGCGTAAAGTATGCAAGGAGGTCACCAGTTGATCGTTGTCTACAGGACCGTATTGTCCATCACTGATGTAATTCGAAATATTTTATGAGCTCATCGTTTATCACTCTTTTCAAGACTTTCGACATAACGCAACAATGCTATTGGACGGTAATTTTGGGGTAGGCATTTCTTCCCTTTCATTGGAAGCGGTTGTACTCTCTCAACTTTCCAACATTCCGAAAACGTCTGGCTCTCATACGAAATCTGAAACAGACGATTAAGAAGAGGTGCTAATTCTGGAGCACAATTTTTTAAAACAGTTGGTGGTATTCCATCAAGCCTCGATGCTTTCTTACAATTCATTTGTTAGAGAACTCGCCGCCTTACTGTACGTACTCTGAAGTTCACTTCAGACATATTCCACTGAACATGTGGGATTCTTGGTGGTACTGCGTTTGATGTATCTAAAATAGAATTTTGTAAAAGCATTTTTGCAAAGAGATCCATCTTTGCTTTAGGCAATAATGGGATATAACCGTCATCTCTAATCAAAGGTGGAAAAAATGACTTGCAAAAGTTTAACTTACTGTCTTCGCCATATACCAGAACTAACGAGTTCCACTAGTCTGCTCAAATAGTCAATTCCCAATTCTTTAATTGAAGTAGGTTTTCGCTTCATCAATCGATGAGTTACAAATGTTCGGAAACACAGCTGTGCCAATTTTTCGACTGCTTTTAGTGAACCAAGGCTTTGGTTGAGTGCGGAATGTAGAGTTTCATGCCCGCAAGAATGACTTCAGTGACCGACTCAGTGTACATTGATGCCAGGATCTGAAAAACAGACATCATCAAATGGAAAAGACGAGAAAAACTGCGCAGCTCTTCCCAGATGGCTGGGCTCTAATGCCATATCTTTCAGGAAGGCGTTGGATATTCGTTGCGTGGCTCTACGGAGTTACCACTAGCAGACCTGTAAAAGAAAATCATCTGGATCTGAAACAAGAAAAAGATAGAGAGTATTGAGAAAATCAGTGATATTGTCAGGAATTCTTGTCGGCTCATCGACAATTTGGGTTAAGTTGCGGCTGATCGCAAAGGCATCCGCTTGCCTGCCTGCTTCGTCGATCCTATTTTAGTGGATCGTGGCGACCTCGTCGTCTATATACTGAAACAATCTAGGGTAGTTGTTATCGTTAGGAGATTGATACAGACAACATAGAACTATGCCAGGTCGAATACGTTGTCCTTCAACGTATCCCCTCTTTGGAATGTGACGTCCGATCTGGCTAAAACACAAAGCTCTGCCTTAAACCGAAACCTCGAGTGCAACTCATAGCCATTGTCGCAGATGTAGGTAGTATCTGTTGCTGGCATTATTTGAGTTTCCGTTAGAGCTAGAACATGAGGTTAAGTTTAAGAGCTTATCTTGTAACTGCTTGTATATTTCTCCCACATTCATGTTGGTTTGTCCTAGTCCTCTTATGTTGCAAAACTCAATAACGAATTGGCTTCTGTCATCGGATTTTGAGGGACTACGTGCGTCCGCCAGAGGAACATTGTTAGTTGTATTGCCATGTTAAACCCACCGAGCCAGTTCCTTCCGGGAGATCCGACTGCGTTGACCGGATCATCTGGAAAGCATTCGAAACTTAGTCACAAGTGACCAATTCACGGAGCCTATAGCATGATGTGGTGGTATGGCACCGGTCGTCTTCCACTCTCAAATATGATGATATGAATCCCATTATACAATCAAATCTTATGAATCATTTAGAAGTATGTTTAGAATAAAATTATTTTAACTTCAATAATGACATTTTCATGAGCTACCACAGCTTAGTGATGGGTAGTCCTCGCAGTCCTTTATTAGCAGAAATTTTGATGGATAACATTGGGAAAATAATTCATAATCATCCGTTATCGAAACACTGCATTTATTGGTTAAAATGTGTAAATTACATAACCTGTTTTTTCATAGGTACGAATAGACAATTTGTTTCTTGTAGTACCTTCGTGAATTCAATTCACCCTTATATGAAGGTCACTTTGGAAATGGAAACTGAAGAATTCCATTATTATTTAACTATAAC
Organism: Cryptolaemus montrouzieri; assembly: GCA_013387265.2. NCBI lineage: Eukaryota > Metazoa > Arthropoda > Insecta > Coleoptera > Coccinellidae > Cryptolaemus > Cryptolaemus montrouzieri. The sequence goes on along the minus strand of JABFTP020000185.1, from coordinate 98,825,063 downwards.
CAAAATTAACCACAGTTATTATTTTTTGATTTTCCATGAACCATCCCCATACTGATATTACCAAACACAATTCTTCCGCACATTCACATCAACATAAAATATCTGCTCATAACAATACCATTCATGGGCCCACCATGATACCAATGGCTTAATATTATAGAACAAATGGCAGTCAATGGTTATAATTCTAGTATGATCGACAGTATGCTTTCTCTTAGACAAATTTACCATGTAATCCACGAAGTTTTACCTAATGTTGAAGAGACTTACTAACAATATTGTATATTTACTTATATTGCTGAGCCCAGTCTGCATTTCAAGTCATTCGTCTCATCTCATAATTTGAATAAAGGTTTCAGAACGAATAACTCTCTAGACAGATATATTATAGACTATAACATTCAGAAGTGGAAAAAATCAGGTGTTTATAAACTCTCTTCTATAACTTGTGATGAAATTTATATCGATAGATTTTTCACAAATTTCAATATTGGAATATATTATTAGGATAAACGTAGTTTTGAAAAATAAAAATTATATTCTCACTATACAAATCATCTACTAGAAGAAAACCATACTTTCAATACTAATTTCGATATTCTTAATAATGAAAATGATAGATTGAAACTGAACCTATGGGTAGCATTAGAAATCGATAAACATAATTTTTCTAACAAAATCCTAAATTTTCGACAATTTTCCTGAACTACCTCAATTTACACGGTAAATCCATGCTTGTGTTCTTCAACATCTGATACACCGTGTTTATGGTAGGCCTCCTTTTATCATATTCACGAAATTGTAATTAACGTTTCGAATTGTTTCAGCATCAAACTGATCCACGGTCAACTTAGAGTTGAAAAAAGATTTGATCGGGATCGTTCTTCAAAAATTCTTATTCTGTTTCAGACATTTTGCCACTTCTGTCGAAAAAAAGTGGTAAAACCCCTGTCAATATGGAGATTACCAGACAGTTCTTTGAAAAATCAGTGACAATTATTATGAGAATCAATCGGTATACCCTTGACATTGACATTCTTTTCTCTATGTACGAGCAAATTTTCCTACCGAATTGATATACCTACGTATAGTCAGATCAGGCAAAAAATGCTATATTCTCTTTCATTACGTTTGATAGCGGAAAATTCAAGCTAGATTCATAATCTTCCACCTATTCAATATGAAGGTGGAAAGCGAACTCCCTTTTTTGTATAGACACCCAGAATGAAATAAAATTCATACCATTGAATGAGAACTCAGTATAATAAGTAACAAGGAGTATCATAGGAACGTGATTCACATCAACATTGAAATGGGTTCAAATTTTATATAAACAGACTAGTTGAATATTTGGGAATATTTTCGAAAGATAGATCTAATCTAACCTGACGGTATATTTATTTTGAATTGAAACAATATGGAAGAAAATTATACTCGCTTCCTAACTTATTTCAATTACTCACATTTTGCATTTAATCAGTGACTGTAGAATCTCAAAAGATATATTTATTTTGGAATAGGGAATAATGAAAAAAATACACTTTATCTCGAAACCAACACCAACCCTTCTATACAAATCACCAAGTATACTGAATACGACTCTGTGCAGTCGGCCAACGAAAATTGTGGGAGGGATATGTTTTGAGAGGAGGCAGTACACGATGGGATTAAATCAATTTGTTCGCTCGGCGCATGACGTCAGACAGCTCATGATATCTTGAACGAACTCTACTAATATCTCCACTTCATCAATTTTTATCAGACATCAATTCGCCCTCGCATAACAGAAATAAATCTTCCATTTATAGAAATTGAATTTTTTTCATTCAAAGGTTTGTTTTTAGGATACTTCCAACGGAGTACGTTTTCCAAACGAAAGAATTTGTTTTTTCCTATTCGAGGACTATTTGTCAGTTAGCAACATATGTCATAGGTTTCACATTTGGGTCTATATATGTGAAACAAAAGCATAACTTCATTTTTGATAACTTCGTAAGTATATATTTAAATTCTCTAATGTCCTTTCTCTAATGAAAAATCAGGTGAAGAAATTGGAATGTTTTAGTTAATGCAATGGGTCATAAGTGCTGAATAAAATTGGAGAATGACTATAATGACAAAGTTTTTCAATAATACTGGATAATTTGTAAACCACCAAATATTTCTCCGAGAGATTCTTGTGAATGTTATCCAAAATCAGCGTCAATCCGTGGTATCTACTTTCAATTGAATGGTTCAACATAGAACGTAGTTTCGTCCTAATTATTGCGTCATCGTCTGTAATATTCTCTCCTTCAACATTCAAACAAATTACACCAAAGGAATGAAAAGTCATTTCTCCAATTCACTACCCTTTTTCACGAAAAACTTTAAATTGTCCCAATGTCATTCATCCAATGCATGTCCAACAAAAGATAAAAGAAAATTAAGGTAACCACTCTGGGAAAGTCCTGTTTTCCGCAGGATGGGGTTACAACCTATACAGCTCCAGTTTTTTCAAGGAAATTAGTGTATCATTTCTCTGAGAGATGATGTGGTGCAGCCCACGAACTAATTTATTAGTACAGTTGCGGTTTTCTTCGGTACCTACCAATTGAGATTCGCTAAAAAATGCGGCTGAAAGCTTCCGAATTTTTTAGAGCGCATTGCTATTGGAGTTTATGAACTTATTGATCTAATCTTCAGGAGAGAGAAAAATTGCATATACCAATTGAAATAAATCAAAATCAGTCTGTTATTTGTGGAACAGGTAACCCTTCAAAACTGCTCATTGTGATTTGTCTTACCATATACCTTGCTCGTACTTTGAAGGAAACAGTATTGATTTTAATGAATAATGATGTTGAATTTTATTCTGAAAGGTTCATATCTCAGGTAATTCTTATTTTCAGACAAAAAAAATGTTTTGGCTTGCTGCATTTTTAGGCTTACCTTTGATTACAACACTGCTATATAGTCACAAGAGTTCCCGAGTTATGGAAGCTATCTTAGCCATAAGTATGAGACCACTATTCTCTTTGGGAATCGCTGTCGGTCTTCTCGGAATGGCAACTAAAACAGGAGGTAAATAAACGTAACAGACAGCATTTTCGTCATTATTATTTGTTAATAATTCAAGATATTTATGAATTTCAGGGCTAATCAAAAAATTTTTCGAATGGGAGCCATTGGTGTTCCTTGGAAACTTTACATATTCAATTTATATGTTCCATTTTCTCATGCTCTTTGGAAGAATTTATTACGTTGCAAGAATGGAATATCTCAGTGATTTGAAATACGTGAGTTATCGTGAACAGATTTCCTTCACTGCATATTTTTGTAAATGAAAGCCGATCAGTGAAGGCATAAAAACCGTCGATTTTTTTTTTGTTAAGTTGGTTGAACTTTCATTTCACTTGTGACTGTGAGTTGAAATAGATGGGAATTATTAGCTTCTATGAAAAAGTATTCATCGCAATTTTAATCCCACTTCATACATTACCAAATGTTTATTTAGGTGAAATATTTTAATTTTTTTTCAGATAAGAAATCTTATAGTGGACATAGTTTCATCGTTTTCAATAGGCATTTTGATGTACACTATCCTAGAACATCCTTTCGTACAATTACAGAAAATGATCCTTCCACAAGTAAAAACCAAGAAAGAAATAGTAAAAATAAAAGAGAGCTGATAATCACAGAGATGACTTTTTACTTTTAAGGGTAAATGTCAAGTAAAAGTATTGTAATTAGTATTTCAATAAAATAATTTTCACTATTTACAATTTTCTACACCGAAACAGGTTCAAAATTCAAATGAAATTAATTGAACAATCATTTTACACAGGTAGGTAGAAATCGATCTTGCGGTACTATATCTATATGTACAGGATTCTGCATAAATACGACAACATATTAAGTGAATTATTCTGATATAGCACATAGATATGTGAAATCGAAACATCCTATGATATTTAGCTAACATAAGCGTAGACATGAATAGAAGGAAATGGTTTTAATAATTTTCTACATCACATAGTCTAGGATTGAATGAGAAACGAAGAAAAGGAAAATATTCTCAATTGTATATCAATAGCTTTCAATATATGCTTTCACAAACTCATATACACTTGAACACAAAAATTATAAATATCCATTCTACTTTGGCATCTCTTTTCAGGAGATGCAGGCAATATATGAATATTTCATTTTCAAATCGAAAGAAAAAGAATAAACATCCATGAAATGACTCCAGTACAAGTTACACGCATTTTAATTCAAATTTTGAAAGAGTATAGCAAGCTTTTTTCAAAATAGGAATGTAAAATTAAAAATTCGAATTCGGATCTTAAAGATTTGAAAATAATTTCCAGTTTCTAAAGTGTAATGCCCTACTTCGCTAAAGAAAATTCAATGATAAAACAAAAACAACTATAGTTTATGAATCCTCACCTTGGCCGTGAAAAAAATTGTATTCATTGTACACATTTTCGAGTAGATACATGGATAGCATAACAAATAACATCATCCAATAGAATGTCTTCCTGCAGATTACAATTTTTATACCAGGACCATGGAAAAAATAATGAATATTATTATCTTCTTCGGGGTATATAGTGTGTTCAAAAACATATTTCACAGTTGACCTCATTCAAACAATTTTTTTCAATTTCTTCAAAAGACACGCTATTATTTATACACTACTGAGGAAGCTTAGTAAAAATTTTTCAAATTAGACCTAGTTTCATTAGTTGGATGTATTAATAAACCTTCTATGCTGTCTGGCATAAATGAGATTGTTCTTCAATGAAATAATGAAAATTGTGCCTGTTTACATAGTCATTATTGTGGAAGGTGCTTCGGTCTGAAAATAGAATGATATCCGAGAAATCTTCTTTTACTTCCCTGATTTACTATATCCATGAACAAAAATCAATCGTCCTTCTAAAATCTCTATTCGACAGTTCTTGGTTGGTTGTATGTGTTATAGGTGAAAATTGTGTTTTTTCAGTATTTTGGATTTACTGGGTAAACTAATTTCGGTTTCTTGGCTTATGTTCCGCTAACTTATACTTTCTCTACAACAGACGCAATAATAGTCATTTCGTTTCTACATTTCCATCGACTGGTTTCAGTCGTTTTACGTTTGCCGACGGTCCGAGCAAGTGACATAGTCGCACGTATAACGTACGGTTTAAATGGTTTTGTTGACCAGTTCATACTGGCTCTAGTGTCTCGCGGCGATTGCCTGTGAGCCCTTTGACAAATGCCGCCAAATGCACCTCGTCAATCGTGTTTTCTTTGTTTCTATTTCATTTCACAATTGACTTCGCCGGGTGAATGACGTCATATTTGTAGTTCTGCTAATTTGTGTTTTTAACCTATTTTTAATAAAACAAGTTCAAGATGCACAAGAAAATAGATCTAGGTAATCTTTACCGTAAACTTTATGAAACCTACAGTGTAGATTTACATCTTAACAAAGTTATTCTCGTACAAGAATTAAATGAGAATGATCGCCGGCAAATATTATAATTCTGCGAAATTATGCAGACAAATTGTGATCGGAATGAATACTTCGTCTCAAATATCTAATTCTCCAATGAAGAAAATTTTCACCTCAACAATATATTCATTCAATTCAATTCAAGAGCCACATAGTCAATCACGTTAAAAGCTTAATCTATGGACTGGCATATTTTAAGACAAAATGATCGAACCATTTTTATTTCCAGAAAATTCAACAGTTGATACTTATTTGAATTCATTGTGGTCTGAGTTCCTGTCAATTTCAGAAATTCCCTTAATCTTGATCAAAATGAATTCGAAATGTGGCGTCCATAAATTTGTTTTCAATAAGAACCTCAGTACGCATATCAAAGATATCCTCACTGGACTTCCATTTGTTTTAAGATATACAAAGCTTTTGAGTTTTTCAAATGCTCAACAAATATGGAAGGTTTGAAATGCCACATAAGAGAAGAATTACTTAATATTTCACCGGAAATAATACGAAATGTTCTGCAGAATTTTCAACACATTTTTCTTTTTTCATTATAGGTTGTTCTTTGTTGTATCCTCTCTTTTGTTTTCATATTATACGTTCTTGTTATTGCAACCCTATCCGTTTTTTTTATTCTGACAGATCAACGAAAAGTAATTTCTTCACTGTGATTACATTTAGGGAAATTTTCACAATTGAACAGTCGTCATTTCAAAACTGCACCAAAACCAATTTTCGTACAGAATAAAGCAAGAGTTGTTCAATGAAGTATTTCACGTCATATAGTGCCTTTTAGAAGAGAACCGATGAGGTCCTATTTTTCTCAGATTTATTATATATTAAATATATTATTTATACAATATCTATATTATGATTTCTCTGTGAAGTATGAATTAATTTCATTGAAACACCAAGAATATTCATATCTCTAGATGAGTGTATTTAAAATTCCAAGGTTTGTTCGAATCTAATTCAATTCAAATTAAAAAAAGTCAAATTTCGATGTGCATAACATAATCTAAATTGAATGTTTGTATGAATAATTTTTGGATGAAAATGCAAATTTCTTAATTTTGTTCGATTAAAACTACATTGGAAGTAATTCAATCCATAATTCTGATTTTTTAAATTATTCTAAGGTTATATATTATTATTATTATATCATTCATACATTATGAAAATGAATATATTGCAAATATTGTATTAGTTAGGTATTTACTGTTAATTATATTAATTGTAAATGCAATTTCTACAAAATTCTTGACAATAAGTTATCGGTTAATAAAGCAATTTAACAAGTACCAAGCTAACGACGAAGTATCTAATAAACAGAAGATAAAACGTCAATCCATTTATTCATAAGTAAATATATACATAGACGAAACAATTTAACGCTATCTCGTTCTATGTTTGCACTCTCCCCTTTCAAACGGACAGGCAAAGCATGCAATGGGTTGCGTTCGAAGTATAATAAATAAAATAAACATTTTCTCGCCGAAAATCTCAGAAGCGCACGGCAAAAAAAACACTACAGCTAAATGAATTTCACATGAGATATTATTTATTGTAGAAGCCAACCGACCATCATATCGAAAATGCAGCAATATTTTATATATGTGAGCCTATTTATAAAGAGCCACATTATAAATGTAAGGAACATAGGGTTGAAATGAAGAATGATGAACAATAGTAATTTCATAATAAGAAGTGTACCTACCTACTCTGAAATTCCTAAAATTGGGTTCCCCTATGAGACTACAAATTAACGCAAAGCTAGGAATGGCGATAACGTGTAGGGTTGAAAATTACCTGCTACTTAACTTCTTGAGATTCATTTGCGAAATTAAATCAGTATTTTCAATCTTGATCAATTATTTACATTTTACCATAACATGATTTCGGTTAAGTAAGTGTTGTTGTCCACAATAGGATTATATCTATCGATTGGTAAATAATAATAATAATAATAATAATATAGTTTATTCAGATTTGAAGAATGTATAACAAATAATATGAATTTCTTACCTAATAACTATTATAAGTCTGAATAAACGTTTAATCACAGAGACATTACATAATGTCTGTACGTGAATTGAACTTAAATAAACAATATATTTCTCCCATAAGTACAAAAATAAAAATATAAGCAAACAACAAAAAACAAAACCAACATTTCTAATTAGTACCATTTAAATTTCATAGTCACCACGAAGAAAGTTACTATCAATGTCCCTTGATATGTCGCTATCGTTGGGAAAGTCACCATCGGTGTGAAAGTCACTATCGGTGTGAAAAATCACTATGTTAAGTCACTGTCGGTATAAAGGTCACGATCGGTATAAAAGTCACTATCGGTATGAAGAGAGACTATCAGCATCAAAGTCACTAATTTGGTATTTTATTATCACATATCTGATTAAGGCAGCTGATTTATAACATTAAAAAGATTTGCCTGCCACTTCGTTGTATCCATCTTCTTATTTTTTCTTGAAATTCTTATACATATAGGCTGTTCTTAATTCTTGAGGCAACATGGCATATATTCTTGGTGCCAAATAGGTAAAGGATCGTTGCCCAACTCTTTTCTCAGCTCTCGGGGTTTCAAATCTATTTTTCTTGTTTCTGGTAGAATAAATATGTTCTATTGAATTCAATTGTATTTTTCCTTGAAATGTGTGAAACAAAATGTGAGCCGAGAACAACTGATGAATGTCAGTTATTCCTGATGATCTATACAGTTCGTCTCCATCAGAGGTAAGTGGTCTCCCAAAAATAATCCTCAACAACCATTTTTGCATTGTTTCGATCTTTTTTAGTTGATTCTCGTAAGCACCCCCCCAACCTATAATACCATATGATAAGTGGGATTCCACGAGAGCAAAATAGAGTATGCGTAGATGCTTGACGTCAAGAATCTTCCTTAAATATCTGAATTTATAAAGCAGCCCTCTTAACTTCTCAACTATATTATCGACATGTTTATTCCATCTCATATGTCTGTCGAGGGTAATTCCTAAGTATTTTATACTCTCCGCTGCAGGTATGATGGTGGAATTGTCGACGTGTAGGGGACCCATTTGTGGCAGACCAGATGCATATGATACAAATGGTAAGTAAAATGTCTTTTCCAGATTGAGAGTCAGTTTATTACATTCGAACCACTTTTTAATTTGTAGAAAATCACATTCTGCATATTTTTTTAACTCTTTCCAGGATTTACTTTCATAAAAAATAGCAGCGTCATCTGCAAAACATATAATTTGTCCTTTTGTTTCCATTAACAGAAGATTGTTTATATATATTGTAAATAGGATCGGACCTAGTACTGTTCCTTGTGGTACTCCGTATGTTACTTCTTTCACACTGCTTCTATATTCTCCGATTTCCACCATTTGTTTGCGATCTGTTAAATAACTTTTCATCAAATCATATCCTTTTCCTGAAGCCACACCGGTAAAGCTTATCTAATAGTTTCTTGTGAGATACAGTATCAAAGGCCTTAGCAAGATCTATAAATATGCAGAGGGCTGGGATTTTTCATTTAGACATTTGTATATCTTTTAGTTAGTTCTCCGATCGCATCTTGAGTTGATTTACCCCGTCTAAAACCAAATTGATTTTCGGCAATAATTTGATATTTGTCCATAAACCCAATGATACGTTTTTTATAATCTTTTCTATAATTTTATTTATATTCGACACTAGCGATATGGGCCTGTAATTTTGTAGTAAAGTTTTGTCACCAGATTTATAAATAGGTTTAATTACGCCAATTTTAAGTATATCAGGATAAACTCCAGTTTCGAAACAAAGGTTGGACATATGTGCAATAGGTTCTGATATATATTCCGTTATTTTTTCAACACTTCTGATCTAATGCCATCGTGTCCAGATGCCTTTTTGTCTTTAAGTTCTGTTATGATCTTTTTCACTTCTTCTGAATCTGTTGGGTAAAAAATAAAGTTTTATTTAAAATGGCTCGACCTGTTCAAATCCCCGGATCTTTTATTTTTTCCGCATATTTTTTCCTAGAGAACTAAAATATTCATTGAATTCATCAGCTATATTTTGTTTATCACTGATTAATTTATTTTCTGCATTTTTATTTGTTCTATTTTTAATTCATCTTTCTTTCTGTTACAGATCTCCCTACACAATCCCACAAAGCTTTCGACCTGGACTTGTTTTCTGTTATTTTATCTTGAAAGTATTGTTTTTTGATTTATTTATAAGTTTATGTAATAGATTTCTATAATTAATATATTCTCTCTGAGTTCCAGATTATTTAAATTCTGTGAAACTCTTTTATATAGCTCATTCTTTCTGTTTATAGACTGAAGAAGGGCTGGCGTTATCCAGTCCTTTTATTGGATTTTTACTTTTTTATTTACTCTAGATGTATTAATTGTTATCTGCTCATTTAATATGTTAATAAACCTTTCAGTAAAAGTGTTTACGTCCTCTCCTGTATCCCTTTTGTACCAATTTACTGAATTTAGTGATGTTTTTAATCGGTCATAGTTTATGAATTTTTTATTTTTAAGTTTGCCTGCAAAAGATTTGTTGGTGGTTTGATATCTTTAAGGCATAATATTATTGGATAATGATCTGTGATATGTTGCTGAACTATAAAGGCTGCCTGACTCTCCAGGAGGTGTTTTCATCAGTTTTAGGAAAATATGATCGAGACAACTATTACTAGAGGGTCTGGTGTAGCTATTAATGTAAGATTCGTATCCAAAAGAATTTAAAATATTTTTATATTCGTCAACATATTCATCAACAGCTGATAAGTTTATATTCATATCCCCAATTATTATATGATACTTTGCTGTATTAGATTTTCTTATATAGTTATATAAATTTTCATGAAACAATTTTATATTAGAGCTTGGTGAGCGATAAATGCTTGTTATTTTCAATGTTTTATTCAATAATTTGATATTTACTTCTACTGCTGTGCTTTCACCTAGTGACACAACATCATACTTGAATTTCAGCTCTTTAGCTATATATACAAGAACTCCATCATTTCTGTTGTATTGCCCATTGCTGTAAACACTTGTGTATCCTTCGATATTGAATAATTCGATATTTCCTATTTGAAAAGTTTCTGAAAGTATAATTGCATGAAATTTTTGAGAGCTTCCTCTAAGAAAAGCCTGAACTCATCTAAATTTTTTCCACACTCCTAATATTTATGTGTAAAATCTTTAGATGTTCGGATACACTGTAAAGTTGTAGTTCCGTTAAATTATCAATAAGTATTGTTTTGTAAGTATGAGTATTATAATCCCTTATATAAGAATCCATTTCCTTTTGAAGAATTATTTATTTATCATTTGTTTACTATTTTCATGTCGAATCTATTCTTCCTCTTTGAATTCCAGCTAATCTAGCGCTAAATTGTTGAGTGGTTTTCATATCTGATTCCCAAAGTTTTGGTTTTCATGTAGCATTTTTAATCTAGCTGAAATTCTTATTTGGTATCAGTTTGAGATCGATTGGTTTCAAGTTCTAATGTTGGCAATTTCTATCATTGTTAAGAAAAATTTCACTGTATCGTCTTCCAAATATGATAATTTTCAAAAAAAAAACGATACTATACGACTATAGACACTATTGGAATGGTTTTTCATATCGAGTCATAATATACGATAATATGCGCCATTTGAAAAAATATTCATAGTGAGCTTTGAAACATGGTGAATTTCAGAAATCTTTATGGAATATACTGTATATTTTCGAAATTGAATCTTAATCAATACTAAAACAGATGTATTTACATAAAAACGTTAGAAAAGGGAAAAAAATTGAGATGTCGGAAAGGGAAAATTCTCAAAACAGGTGAAAATTTGATGAAGAAATTTTACTTCGTAACTATGAAAGAGATGCCATCATCTCTTTTCAAAATGAACCTGACTCATTACAAGATTCTCCTGAAAGAAGAAATAAGAAAGAGAAAGAGTAAAGGAAAATTTTGGCTATTGTTGAATCTATTGAATTTGAAGCTATTGGAAAAAGTTTCAGATTATTGAATTAATCAAAAATGTTCTTATTAGTTCCTTAAATTCTGATAGGAATTATTGATGCTCAACATGGATAGTTGAAGGTTTTGAGAAAATAGGTAATGCAAATCCTGTTTCTAAAAGTCCATCCGTAATTAATCCTAATTAAATATTATCTAAACAACACACTACACTGTTAACAGTGAAGCTGCAAATTTATTTATATTTTCTAGCACAAGATGAAAGCGTATAGCCGATGTCGAGCACAAAATGTCCAGCTGATTTTTATCGGATGGCGGCATTCCTGAAGAAATCGCCAAAAAGCTCCAGTAGACTCAAGAAGCCGCCTAAACAAAATAGGCGTAGTCTCTAAATACCAATCGTGTCTAATTTATGCTGTACTTCGAAAATGTTTCAAACGAATATATAGGTCTTACTTCCAATCCCATTTTCGTCAGAAAAATAATTCCAATAATAATAATTATCTGACGGCATTTGATAATACAGCCCGTTCTTGGCTTGTCGAAGTATTACAGATATACAAAATTCATCCACTCCTGGTAGAATTCTTGAAGACAACAATGACACACTGGCGCACGCCCCTGCAGGTCAACATGAACAATAAGTCAATTACAACCGACGTGATACCCATACGTCGTGGAATTTTTCAAGGAGTCTCTCTGAGTCCACTACGGTTCTGCTTGGCTATGAACCCATTGTCTTCAATGCTCAATACAACAGGATACGGATTTACGATAAAAGCAGGTAGGAACTCCTACCTGCTTTATATGAATGACATTAAATTATATGCTTCGAACCAAAAGCAATTGGATGATCTGCTGAGAGTTGTCTGTAAGTTCTCGGCAGATGTTCATATGAAATTCGGGATAGAAAAATGTAAAACCCAGAACATTCAAAGAGGGAAAGTCATAGATGGTGAAACACAACTCCCAAATGGTGATATTATACAGTGTATGAAAGATGGCGAAACGTACAAATATCTGGGATACCAACGAGCCAGATTGCTAGACCAAAAACAGTCAAAGGAGAAGATTCGTTCAGAGTAGAGTCAGCGTCTGAAGATGTGCTGAAGTTTAGCTCGGGGAATCTAGTCAAAGCATTCCAGTGTTGCTTTACTCATTTGGAATAATCAGATGGACTAAGGCAGAACTGGATATTTTTCAAAGGAAAATCCGAACGATGCTGACAAAGTACAATAATCATCATCCAAAATCGTCTGTGATGAGAACAACTTTAAAGCGGAAAGAAGGAGAACGCGGATTGATGGATGTTGTCAACTTACATACCGAACAGATTAAAAACCTCAGAGAATACTTCTCTGCCAAAGCTCGCACTTCTGACCTCCACAGAGTAGTATCGTTGGCTGATAAGGGATATACACCTCTAAATCTTGCTAGCAGTGATGACCTGATGCATCTACCGTTCCTATCAGATACTGAAAAACAAGAGCAATGGTAAAGAAAGAAATTGCATGGACGACATCACCATGAGATTAATCAACCACACATTGACAAAGAAGCTTCCAACAAATGGTTGATGAAAAGAGACATATTCGCGGAAACAGAAGTATTCCTAATGGCCATTCAAAACCAAGTCATCGCTACAAACAACTACAAAAAATTTATAATTAAGGACGGAACATTACAAACAGATAAGTGCAGAAAATGCCATATAAGATTGGAGACTATACAGCATATTACGTCTGGATACGAAGAACTGGCCAATACGGACTATCTTCACAGGCATAATCAAGTATGTAACATTATCCACCAGAAACTTGCACACAAGTACGGACTTCAGAATGCCTCCCAATCATATTACAAGTATAAACCGGCGCCCGTATTGGAAAATGACTCTATGAGATTATACTACGATAGGCCTGTTATCACTGACAGAATGGTGACGAATAATAGGCCGGACATAGTGGTGTATGATAAGAGAGCCAGAACAGCAGTGCTGGTGGATGTCGCCATACCGAATAATAACATTCGCCATACCGAATTATAACATTCTTAGAGAAAACAATTATATTATTTCAAAAGAATTTTCTTTGCGCCAATAGGAATATGACTTTGTCGAAACTACTAATACATATTTCTTATTCAAAATAGCAACAACAATTTATTCAACTTAGCATTTCTGTATTGTCCAAGCTGTTAACGAAAATTTCAGTATGATTAGGATGTCTTCCGGGATACCCATCTGCAATTATACCGGGTGACTCAATAAGGCGAGGAACTTCTGTATCTCGGAAACTATTTGAGATAGAAGCAAAATTTTTATCTGATTATTATTTTATAAGTATGTGTGCATTTCTTAAAATTATTTTCGTACATACAGGATGTTCCATTTTTGCCCCAGGGACAAACATAATTTTTTTTTAAATAACACGACCTGTATTTTTTATCATATTCTGATTACAATTTAGATGCTCTCTTCAACGATATCGGTTTTGTGCCTAAACAACTATCGGTAGATTTTAAATTAATTAAAATATCGATAATTTCGGGAATTTGGAAGTTTTTTCAAAAGTTCTCAAATGCCTGATTTCGCATAGTTTACGCATGATATTTTTTTTTTCTTGAGGTAAAAGTGTTGTACCTTATTATCAAATGAAGAAAAAAATTTTTTTTATACCGAGTGTTCCTAGTAACCCGGCGAAAATGAAATTTTTCAAACATGAAACACTTTTTTTTCCAAATGTAACACCCTGTATCTTTTTCACGTGTTTTGTTCCCACTGGAATAAGCTTTACAACGATACCTTTTTTTAAAAAATCCGATGGAGATTTCCCAGAAAAATTTCGAGATTAGTGTGAGCTAAGTCTTCACTTAATTGAAATTACTTAGTTCGAAATTATCTCAATAAATGTTCAAAAAGTCAGAATATCAAAAAGATCGAGAATTTGGAAGGTTTTTCAGAACTTCTCACAATCTTCATTCCGTATCATTTGAGTGTGACAATAACTATTCTCTGAAGAAAATATGTTCCTAATCATCGAAGTAAGAGATCAACTGTTTTTTCATACCCAGTGTTCTTGGTGATCCAACGAAAATAGAATTTTTCGAGATAAAAGAACTTTTTTCTAAATGAAACACCCAGTTCTTTTCACTGAACTTGTATTACTTTCACAATTGCCCAAAATATTCCGAAATTATCATTAAGAAACGAAATTGAACTGTTTGTCGTGAATGAAACATCCACTGAAAAAAAATGCAAATCAAAATCATAAACACCAATTCAATTCTATTTCAATAAGTTTTCAAATCAAATTAGATGTTCGAGGTTTGAGGGCAATTGGATAGGTCGTGGAGGTCCTGTAGGATGCCTCCTAGGTGTCCGGACATGAATAAATTGGATTTTTTTTGTGGGGGTATGTTAAAGAGAGGGTTTATCGAGACCCTCCAACAACCAGGGAAAATATGATGGAGAGAATTACAGAAGCATTTAGGAGTATAACGCCGAATGTTCTCCAGAGTGACCGAATCATTTAACAATCGTGTTCGAGAATGTATTCGTCGAAATGGGAGACATTTCGAACATCTAAATTGATTTGAAAACTTGAAATGAAATTAAATTGGTGTTCATGATTTTGGTTTGCAATTTTTTTTTTCAGTGGGTGTTTCATTCACTACAAGCAGTTCAATTTCGTTTCTTAATGATAATTACGGAATATTTTGGGCAATTGTAAAAGTAATAAAAGTTCAGTAAAAAGAACAGGGTGTTATATTTAGAAAAAAATTCTTTTATCTCGAAAAATTCTATTTTCGTTGGATCACCAAAAATCTTTTCTTGTGAAGAAATTTCGATACACCTTGAGAGTTTTGATGTTTAAGTTTCATTGAACAGCAAAGAATCTAATTTTGTGTTGAACATGTGTATTGCAAGAAATACCTAAACCTCAAAGTAATTTCGAAATTTTTTTGGAAATCTCCATCGGATTTTTGGAAAAAAGGTATCGTTGTGAAGCTTATTCCAGTGGGAACAAAACACGTGAAAAAGATACAGGGTGTTACATTTGAAAAAAAAAAGGTTTTTCATGTTTGAAAAATTTCTTTTTCGCCGGGCTACCAGGAACACTCGGTATAAAATAAATTCTTTTTCTTCATTTGATAATAAGGTACAACACTTTTACCTCAAGAAAAAAAATATATCATGCGTAAATTATGCGAAATGAGATATTTGAGAACTTTTGAAAAAACTTCCAAATTCCCGAAATTATCGATATTTTAATTAATTTAAAATCTACCGATAGTTGTTTGGGCACAAAACAGATATAGTTGAAGAGAGCATCCAAAATGTAATCAGAATATGATAAAAAATATAGCGCGTGCCATTTAAAAAAATCTATGTTTGTCCCTGGAGCAAAAATGAAACACCCTGTATGTATGAAAATGATTTTAAAGAATGCACACATAGTTATGAAACAATAATCAGAAAAAATTTTGCTTCTATCTCAAATAGTTTCCGAGATATAGAAGTTCCTCGCCTATTGTATGTTATCGAAACTAAATAGGCCAGTCACCAACTTCATTATCATTGCCAAATTCATTCACGATACACGAAATATTTTCTAAGATAACAACGATTTTTTTTAATAGATATCCTTCATTTTTGATGGAAGAGTTTCTGGACCAATATTCATATGAACTCTCCTTCCATAACCCTTGAGTGTTACCTCATGATGGTTGGCTATATATTCAAAGAACATTTGTAAATCTTGAAAAATAGAATTTTATATTGCGCTCATTGATAGAAAACACTCAAAAATAATTTTATCGTAGACAAACTTTTATTTTTATTATAGCGTAACTTTTAGTTTTGTTCGAAACATCTTGTGCTATTTTTTAAAAATGACAAACTTCAGAATTAGGCGTTTTACCCACTTTGCGTCCATAAAATCCAATTTGGGTCCACCCGCTTGATCACTTGGCGTCCAAAAGCTCAGAAAAGGAATAAAGGGTTGATATTTTTATGATAATGTAAAGGGATATAGGATTTTAATAATTTATTTATTAATGAATTATAGTTATATAAACATCAACACATTAGCATCAATAAATCACTATAAAGAAAATTAAAACTCTCATTTATTCTTCTAAACATTGATAGAACTAAAATTTAAAACAAAATTAGGTACCTATGTAGTAAGTAAATAATAATTCCACCTTTCAAATTCAACAATAATCTATTCTGTTAATTTGAGCCTAAAATCAGAATGAATGTAAGTAAGCTAAAGATCAGCCTTGATTAATAATAAGTTTTTGGCTATATTGTAGCATTGTCGTCTTCCACAACTAAAATTAGTATATTGTCACACTCAGGACATTTCACTCGTTACACAGTTGGTAGATTTTCTTTCTCAATTTTCACATCTACCGTTTTCTTTGTGATTTCTTGATAAGGATGTATTTCCTTTTTTAGTTTCGGAGCAGTTTTACGAACCGTTTTAGAGTGTTCTAATGTTTTTTTTCTGTTCTTGTTTTTCTATTCGTTCTAACTTTCTTTTTCTTATTGCTATCTGCTTTTCGTTCTTGATCTGCTCTTTATCTTCATAATACTTCCTCCATGCAGCAGAAGATATGGCTGCTGGAGTTCTTTGATTATCTTTTCCTGCTTTCTTAGCGATTTCAGGAAGAATTATGGGGTTTTTAAATGGATCAGAGGTTTTTTTGTGTTAATTCTCCAACAACGCTAAATCTGGTGGTACTCGAGAAGGTAGCGATACTCTTGGGCCCAAAAGTTTTCCTGTCTTTGGACAAAGAGCAAAACCACTTTGGTCCCCATTAAAAATTCTTTTCGGATCACTCAAAATATATTTTTGCTGTATAATGTCCAAATATTTATCTAATTCTTTAAACTACAATCTGATTGACTCTTCTGTGACTTGGACTCTAGCTTTATTGATGCCCTCCGCATTTTTAAGTGGGATTTCGAGAGTTTTCAAAGGGAGATCCGTAAAAAGGACGCGAATTGGGCGATGGACGGGAAAAAGCGAACTTACCCTATGACTCCTGGGAAAATTCATGACTCAGACGTTAACCCTAATAAAAATTCATGATTTTACCTATTACAGTATATCTTGGTAGGCCCCCTAATTCGCCCACTCAAACAAATGATTTATTGTTTTGTTTTTTGTATTTGCTTTCTTTCTACAATCTATAGCGCCACAACACCAGTCCAGTGTAGTGAGAAGGAAGTGATACTTCGCCCATGCTGTACTTCTCTTTGTTATAAAAAACTGTCGCCGAATGACGATTCTAATCCGTATCTCTGTCTAGTGTCTTATTTCGATGAGCGCCAGAGGTGTCAAACTAAATATGTAGTGTTGTAGGATCGTATTATATTTATTAATTATGGATAGGTAGATTATTTCATAGAAATTATAGAAAAATTCAAATAGTTACAATATTTTACGTAGATACATGTTTCCGTTTGAATGTAATATTACATGGAACACAAAATGTCAAATTTTCTGAACCACTCAAAGCAATTCAGATTTCACCTGAGAATGCACGTTTATCATAACTTATACTAACCAAATAAATTGGAGCGTTCATACTTAGGATTACAACGAATACGACTACATAAATTATAGGTTTTGTTATATTCGATGAATTGGTAAAATGGAAACATCGAATTGTTTTATGAAAACATTTACATACTTGAATATAAATATGTTCGTAGTAAATAATAAACTTTCGTATTATTAGATTTGATAAAGAAAGATAAATAATATACATGAATTATCAAAATGAAAATTCAGAAATATAGGACAGCTGGCCGAATTACAACGAATTCACCTTTCGTTCTAAGTCTAAAATACAATTCATTTCTTTTCAATACTCTAAATGACTCATGGAAAACTCCAATCACCTGTATACACTATAAATGGTCCGTAGAAAAATCTAATTACCTGTGTGTCCTAGAATTAGTGGTTGTAAGTAAATTTTCTTCACTAAGGTTCCTAGTAACACCCTCTGGATTATTTCCAAGAAAAGCATTTGGATTTCAAGAAGTGATGAAGTAATTGGTTGTTAAAATTGTTTTCAAACCAGGATAATCACTACTATATTTCCCGTCTTTTTGTCTCAAAGAACAGGAAGAACAGTTTCACCCAGAATTGAATGGAAAAAGAAAACCCTGAATAGGAACTGAAAAAATAGCAGTCGGGACATATCCTGCTATCCTACGATTATAGTATTAATTTTTTTATCACTTTCTTTTGAATCAACGACAATAATAACAGAATATTTCAATAATGTTTCTGAATGTAATGTCCACAATCGAATAATTTACCTCACAAATGTTATATTATCACATTATAAATTTGAATACCAGACTTTCAATATTCATTGTGTAAGAAGAGGTATTGTATATTATCTATTGTGCATTTGGGGCCTTTTAATCTAAAATGTGTTTCCTTATTGTTATTATCATTTATTGTCTTGGACTTGTGCACTATCTCAGCTGTTAGCTGGATATAATTTACCTTTCCCAGATTCAGTAATCAAAGGAAATAGGCTCGATTACAATATACTTGACATAAATTTTCTTACTATCCTACATGTATTGAGTATTACAGCTTTTGAATTTCTATGTAGGTATTCTTATGTAATTCTAATTTCTTAAGGCTATCATGCAAACTTTTGTTAATTAAACCAGTCATTATCATTTATTATCGTGGACTTATGCACTATCTCAGCTAGTAGCTGGATATAATTTACCTTTCCCAGATTTAGCATTCAAAGGGAATAGGCTCGATTACAATATACTTGACATAAATTGCCTAACTATCCTACATGTATTAAGAATTACAGCTTTTTGCATTTCTATATAGGTATTCTTATGTAATTCTAATTTCTTAAGGCTATCATGCAAAGTTTTGGGTATTAAACCAGTCGAGGATACGATGACAGGAATATCTATTTTATCGAGGTGCCACATCTGCTTGATCTCAATAGCAAGGTCTGTGTATTTGGACTTTTCCTCCTGTAACTTGTTCAGCACGTTGTTATTATTCGGTATGGCGACATCCACCAGCATTGCTGTTCTGGCTCTCTTATCATACACCACTATGTCCGGCCTATTATTCGTCACCATTCTGTCAGTGATAACAGGCCTATCGTAGTATAATCTGATAGAGTCATTTTCCAATACGGGCGCCGGCTGATACTTGTAATATGGCTGGAAGGTGTTCAGAAGTCCGTACTTTTGTGCAAGTTTCTGGTGGATAATGTTGCACACTTGATTATGCCTGTGAAGATACTCCGTATTGGCCAGTTGTTCGCATCCGGACGTAATATGCTGGATAGTCTCCGATCTTATATGGCATTTTCTGCACTTATCTGTTTGTAATGTTCCGTCCTTCATTATAAATTTTTTGTAATTGTTTGTAGCGATCACTTGGTCTTGGATGGCCATAAGGAATCCCTCTGTTTCTGCGAATAATTCTCCTTTCATTAACCATTTGTTGGAGGCTTCTTTGTCGATGTGTGGTTGATTAACCTCATGGTGATGTCGTCCATGCAATTCCTTTCTTGACCATTGCTCTTGTTTTTCAGTATCTGATAGGAATGGTAGATTCAGCAGGTCATCTCTAGTAGCAAGATTCAGAGGTATATACCCCTTATCAGCCAACGATACCACTCTATGGAGGTCAGAAGTGAGAGCTTTTGCTGAGAAGAATTCTCTGAGATTTCTTATCTGTTCGGTGTGTAAATTGACAACATCTATTAATCCGCGTCCTCCTTCTTTTCTCTTCAAAGTTGTTCGTATCACAGACGATTTTGGATGATGATTGTTGTACTTTGTCAGCATCGTTCGGGTCTGCCTTTGAATATCATCCAGCTCCGTCTTAGTCCATCTGATTATTCCAAATGAGTAAAGCAACACTGGAATGGCGTAGGTGTTAATTGCCTTGACTAGATTCCCCGAGTTCAACATCGATTTCAGCACAGACTTCAGACGCTGACTGTATTCTGAACGAATCTTCTCCTTTGATTGTTTTTGGTCTAACAATCTGGCTTGTTGGTATCCCAGATATTTGTATGTTTCGCCATCTCTCAAGCACTGTATTACATCACCGTTTGGAAGTTGTGTTTCACTATCTATGACTTTCCCTCTTTGAATGTTCAGGGTCTTACATTTTTCAATCCCAAATTTCATATGAACATCTGCCGAGAACTCACTGACAGTTTTCAGCAAATCATCCAATTGCTTCTTGTTCGACGCATATAATTTGATGTCATCCATATACAGCAGGTGGGAGATTGTATGATAATTCCTTTCTGCCTTTATCCTAAATCCGTATACTGTTCTATTGAGCATTGAGGACAATGGGTTCATTGCTGAACAGAACCATAGTGGACTCAAAGAGTCTCCTTGAAAAATTCCACGACGTATGGGTATCTCGTCGGTTTTAATTGATTTATTGTTCATGTTGACCTGCAGAGACGTGCGCCAGTGTGTCATTGTTGTCTTTAAGAACTCTACCAGGGCTGGGTGAATTTTGTATATCTGCAATACTTCAACAAGCCAAGAATGGGCGGTACTATCGAATGCCTTCAGATAATCGAGAAAAGCTGAATGAACATTGCGATGCCCTACGTGTGCCTGTTTCATTATCACAGAATCGATGATGAGTTGTTCCTTGCACCCGTGGTGTTTCTTTCTGCATCCTTTCTGCTCCTCTGCTAATATATTGTTGTCGTCAAGGTGTTGGTATATTCGATTGGATATGCATGAGGTGAGTATTTTGTATAGTGTTGGCAGGCAAGTGATTGGCCTATATTGAGACGGATCCTGTGTTCTATCGCTCTTAGGTAGCATATATGTTAAGCCTTGCGTTAGGAAAGCGGGTGTTTTCTTGGGATGTTGAAGAACATACGTGAGCTGTTTCGCTAGGGCTCCATGGAGCTTATCAAACTTCTTGTACCAGTAGTTGTGGATATTATCTATACCTGTGGCCTTCCAATTGTTGGTCGCTCTAATTACTGTTGTGATTTCTTCCTCCGTTATTCCATCGAAGTCCATATGTCTGATATCGAGGCGTTCTTTTTCATTCGTGATCCATTCCGCATCTCTATTGTATTCTTTGGGGTTCGACCATAGTGATGACCAATAGTCGGTCAAGCACTGTGCGTCAGGTACTTCTCTGTTATTGTTGGTCGCAGTTTTGTTATTTCCCTTATGAAAATTGGCAGCGTTTTGGAGGAACCTTTGGTTTTGGTGTTTCCTTTCAGTACACTTGACGTATCTTGAAAGCCTCTTTGCTTTTGCTTGGAGTTTCTGTTTCAAAGTGTCCATATACACGTCGGTGTGTTGTTTGTGATCAGGGTGTTTTGTGTTCGTACCAATTTTCCTATAAATTTTGCGTATATGTGATTTCAAGCGCCTTGAGGGTTTTCTGTTTCTCAGGAATTCTGTGAGGCGACCGATTTCTGCTCTAATATTATCAATATCCTTCTCCAGTCGTTTTTGCCATGGTGGTTTTCTGAAGCTTTTTGGCTCAGCTTGAATCAGAGTTGTGGAGATTTGTTGTTTATGAAGTCGAAGAACCGCTACTGCTCCACAATAAATCAAAGTGTGAATCTTCTCCAAGTTCTGGTCGGTATATTCTTCAAACATTGAGTTTACGCTTGCTAGGATGATATTGGTGTTCTTGTTCGTCTTGAGTTTGGGCAGTTTAGGTCATTTAGTTGGGTTACTACCACTGAATTCAGTTATTGCTCTGTTGAGTTCTGATCTTACTAAATACGTATATTCGTTCTGCTGATTCGGCTCAAGAGGGCGTTCCATGTTAATATTCGTTTCCGTGGCTTCGATGTTATCTGTAACACTTTCATTGACTCCAGCAGGTATACCGTTATGAGTATCATTTTCGCTTCTGAGTTCCATTATGACCTCTTCTCGTAAGCTTCGCAGCGTTTCTGAAGAAAGTAGCCTGTTTTTAAGGATTGTTCTTCGTTGATCCGAAATTCTCTGCTCGGATATGTGCTGTAATTCAGGATATTTTTCTATGAACGCAAGATGTAACGCGTATCTGTATGCTGTCATTTCCGATTCCAAGTTTGTAATCTTGTAATAGGAACGCATAATGAAGGTATTCATTTCTGGAGTCCACTTCATGCGTTTCCTAGGGAGTCCGGCTCTCGTGGTCGTAGGCATAATGGCTTGCACCGCCGTTGAAACATCAAGAGTCGGTTGGGAGGTGTTGATGTTATTTCCCACTTGGTTTTGTGTTGCAGTATCCCTACTCGATATCACGCTTCTTCCGTCGCTAACCGAGGGAGACTGTGACTCACTTTCCGAACAAGACCCTCTTCCTAAATCTTGAACGCGACAAGAGGTTATGGTGGTACAAAGTCGATTCTTAGATTGTACATCATTGGATAGGTTGCATTTTATACCTACTGCCAGGTTCAGCTTGGGTACCTCGGGTTCGCTAAGCCCGTACTCAGAAACAATGTTCCTGAGCCCCTGAGGGCTTATTATTATTATAGGGACTATTTTTTACGAAATCATCGGGTATGAGTCCCAGATAGGCACTCCCTTGCTGAAGTGGAAACTCGATTGGAAGTAAGACCTGAAGATTCGTTTGAAACATTCTCAAAGTACGGCTTAGATTAGACACGTTTGGTTTTTTGAGACTACGCCATTTTTGTTTAGGCGGCTTCTAGAGACACAAAGATGAGTCTACTGGAGTTTTTTTGGCGATTTCCTCAGAAATGCCACCATCATATAAAAATCAGCTGGACATTTCGTTCTCGACATCGACTATACGCTTTCATCTTTATAGAAATAAATTTTCAGCTTAATTGTTGTGTTGTTTAGATAATTTATAATTAGGATTAGTTACGGATGGACTCTTAGAAACAGGATTTGCATTACCTAATTTTCTCAAGAAATCTCAAAAGTTTCAACTAGAATGACAGGAATCCATGTTAGCCATCAACTCATTCCTATCAGATTTAAAGAACATTTTTTGATTAATTCATTAATCCATAACTTTTTTTCAATAGTTTCAAATCCAATAGATTCAAAAATATCCAAAGTTTTCCTTTACTCTTTTTCTTTCTCATTTCTTCTTTCAGGAGAATCTTGTTATGAGTCAGGTTCATTTTGAAAAAGTAACTTTGATGGCATCTCTTTCATAGTTACGAAGTAAAATTTCTTCATCAAATTTCACCTGTTTTGAGAATTTTCCCTTTCCGACATCTCAATTTTTTTTTCATTTTCTAATATTTTCATGTGAATACATCTGTTTCGCCATTTCTACTAATCCTTCAAACACAATTCAAATTTTAGTATTAATTGAGATTCAATTTCGAAACAGTATATTCCATAAAGATTTCTGAAATTCACCATGTTTCAAAGCTTACTATGAATATTTTTTCAAATGGCGCACATTATCCTATATTAGGACTCGATATGAAAAACCATTCCAATAGTGCCTATAGTCATGTATCGTTTTTTCGAAAGTTATCATGTTTGGAAGATGATACAGTAAACTTTTTCTTAATAATGATAGAAACTGCCAACATTAGAACTGGAAACCAATCAATCTCAAACTGATATCAAATAGGAAATTCAGCTAGATGGAAAATGCTACATGAAAACCAAAACTTTGGGAATCAAATATGGAAACCACATAATGATTTATCCACTGAGATATAATCCTATTGTGGACTACAACAGTTACTTAACCGAAATCATGTTATGGTAAAAGGTAAATAATTGGTCAAGATTGTAAACACTGATTTAATTTCGCAAATGAATCTCAAGAAGTTAAGTAGCAGGTAATTTTTAACCCTACACATTATGGCCATTCTTAGCTTTGCATTCATTTGTAGTCTCATATGGAAATCCAATTTTAGAAATTTCTGAGTAGGTAGGTACACTTCTAATTATGAAAATACTATTATTCTTCAGCCTTCAGTTCAACTCAATGAATTTCAACTAAAAATTGTTGGGAATATTTCTCTCTTTAAATAATGTCTCATGTGAAATTCCCTCATATTCTGTGCGCTTTGAAAAATTTTCAGTGAGAAAATGTATATTTTATTTATTATACAACGAACGCAACCCATTGCATGCTTCGCCTGACCGTTTGAAAGGGGAGAGTGCAAACATAGAACGAGATAGAGTCAAATTGTTTCGTCTATGTATATATTTATTTATGAATAAATGGATTGACTTTTTGTTCCGGAATTGGTATAAGTGGAATAGCCTTCTGTTTATTAGATATTTCGTCGTTCGCTTTGTATTTGTTACATTGCTTTATTTACCGATACCTTTTTGTCAAGAATGTTGTAGAAATTGCATTTACTATTAATATAATACCTAACTAATACAATATTTGCAATATATTCGTTTTAATAATGTATGAATAATATTATACATAATAATATATCACCTTAGAATAATTAAAAAATATATTAGATTCATGGATTGAATTACTTCAAAAGTAGTTTAAATCAAACAATATTAAGAAATTCGCATTCTCATCGAAAAATTATTTATACGAACATTCAATTTAGATTATTTCATGTACATCGAAATTTAACTTTTCTAGAGAATTTGAATTGAATAAGATTCGAACAAACCTTAGAATTTTAAATGCACTCAACTAAAGATATGAATATTCTTGGTGTTTCAATGAAATTGATTCATACTTCACAGAGAAATCATAATATAGATATTTATAAATTCATTACCGAAAGAGTATTTATTTACCTATAGAAACAGGCAGTTGTCAAGTTTCATGAAAAGCACTCAAACAAGGTGATAATATTTTTGAATTTTCCACCTCGTGATAAATTTCATTTTCATTTTCTATAAAACCTGAGAAAAATAGCACGTCATCGGTTCTCCTGTAAGATGTGCTATATTACGTGAAATACGTCATGGGACAAATCTTGCTTTATTCTGTGCGTCCATAGCTTTTGGTGCAGTTTTGAAATGACGATTGTTCAATTGTGAAAATTTCCCTAAATGTGATTACAGTGAAGAAATTATTTTTCGTTGATCTGTCAGAATTAATAAAACGGATGGGGTTGCAATAACAAGAACGTATAATATGAAACAAAAGAGAGGATACAACAAACCACAACCTATAATGAAAAGAGAAAAATTTGTTTAAAATTCAGCAGATAGATATCAAGAAGTTAAGTAAATGATCCGCCGTTTACAACTTGGTAATGGCCAAAATCTTCATGAACATTTCCGGTGAAACCTTCCATCCTTCTTGAGCATTTAAAAAACTTAAAAGCTTTGTATTTCTAATAACAAATGGAAGTTCATTGAGGATATCTTGCATGATTTGGCGTACCAATTAAAGACTCCCTGTCAGCTAATCCGTCTTCATTTTGATCAAGATTAAAAGGGAATTTCTAAAATTGACAGGAACTGAAACATCATTTTGTCTTACAATATGCCAGTCCATACGTTGAGCTATTAACGTGATTGACTATGTGGCTCTTGAATCCAGTATAGTTTTTTTTATCTCAATATACGCAATACTGCCTGTTTACTATACCGTTCAGGTGAAAAATGTCTTCATTCGAGAATTAGATATTTGTGACGAAGTATTCATTCCGATAACAATTTGTCTGCATAATTTCGCAGATTTATAATATTCGGCGGCGATCATTTGCATTTTATTCTTGTACGAGAATAATCTTGTTAAGATGTAAATCTGCACTGTAAGTTTCATAAAGTTTACGGTCAAGATTACCTAGATCTATTTTCTTGTGCATCTTGAACTTTATTAAAATAAGTTGAAACCACAAAGTAGCAGAACTGAAAATATGACGTCGTTCACTCGGCGAAAGTCGATTGTCAATGAAATAAAAACAATAAAATCACGCTTGGGGCGGTTCATTTGGCGGCATTTGTCAAAGGGCTCATAAGCGGTCGCCGGGAGAAACTAGAGCGATTATGAACTCGTCGACAAAACAATTTAAACCGTATGTCATACGTGCGTGCGACTATGCCACGTGCTTGGACCGTAGGCAAACGTAAACCGACTGAAACCAGTTCATGGAAATTGCGTCTGTTGTAGAAAAAGTATAAGTCAGCGGAACATAAGCCAAGAAACCGAAATTAGTTTACCCAGTAAATCCAAAATACTGAAAAAAACACAATTTTCACCTATAACACATACAAACTAATCAATAACTGTCGAATAGAGATTTTGAAGGACGATTTGATTTTTGTTCATGAATATTGTAAATGAGGGAAGTAAATGAAGATTTCTCGGATATCATTCTATCTTCAAACCGAAGCACCTTCCACAATAATGACTGTGTAAACAGGAACAATTTCCATTATTGCAGTGAAGAACAATCTCTTTTATGCCAACCAGACAGCATAGATGGTCTACCAATACATCCGGTTTACTTCGCAGGGAATTTGAACCGACGCATATTCTACAATTTTCTACGCCATAAACTAACGGAACTCTTGAAAAATGCGCTCCCAAATGTAATAGAACAAATGTGGTTTCAATTGGACGGTGCCCCTGCTTACTTATAAGATAAGCGAAGGTTTTCAAACCACCCATTTTCTAATGAATGAATCAGTAGAGGTGGAACTCACAATTGTTCAACAAGATCGCCATACTAGCCTAATTTTATTTTACTGAGAATATGTAATGGATATCGCTTACCAGGCGCTGCAGACCACTCAGGAAGATATGAAGAAAAGAATATGAAATACATTTCTGACCATAACTCCAGAAATGCTTCAGAATGTAAAAGATCACTTGAAGCGAAAATACTGATATGTGTTCAACAAAAAGATGGTCATTTCGAGCATTTTCTGTGAGTAATTATTCAAATACTGTTTTAGAAGTGTGGTCACATAATAAATATACGAATTGTTGTGAAATGACTTTTCAATCGTGATGAATAATAAAATTCAAAAATATCATGAAACAAGAAACAAGTCAGGAAATGAGTAAAGTGAGTCACACAGAACTTTTCTCAGGTAGTCATATCTGATATACAGTGTGTTCCAACGAAAATTTGACCCCCCCTATAACTCCGAAATGAGTAACATTAGCTAAAAACACCAAGACACGTCGATTTTTGTTTCGAGGGGGAGCATTTTTCGAAATAATTCGAAACTTCTCAGATCAACCCCCTACCCCCAGCAACCCTAACTTTGAAATTCATCATAGGGAATAAGGGTCGAGTGGCACCTTACTGAAAAGGTCTGTCAATTCTCCACCTTGATTTGTCATTTTAGAATTTTAAATTAACATACAGGGTGTCCCAACCAAGGGTGAAGTTGAATTCCTGGAAATCCCAAATACTAAATGAAATAGATTTATTTTGGCATAATGCAAGCGCAGGTTTATGCTCGGTCTAGAAAAACGACCTACACTTGTGAATTTGGAGTTGGTGCAATCAACCCCTATTTCCAGCATCCCCAACTCAAAAATCATTCGATCGATAATAGGTCAAGTGGCACCTCGTTGGAAAGGTACTGCAATTTTCTCTTCGAATTTGGTATTTTCGAAATTCAGAATCATCATACAGGGTGTCCCGAAGCAGGAACATTGAAAATCCAAATAACTTTTTGAAACTGGTTCATTTCGGTATACGAGAACATGTTTGATCCGAGAATAGGGCTTTCTTGCGTGGTTATAGAATTTTGCAATCAACCCCTTCCATTCAGCATCCCCAACTTGAAAATCATACAAATAATTCAAGTGGCATATCTTCAGAAAGGTTTTTGAATTCCAGAATGATTAAAGCATTTCATTCAGTTCGGCTCTCCATACAGGATGTCGCTTTCGAAAAATTCAATATCGTCATTTGAAATTATCAACTAAAATTAATTCGAAACTGTTAAAAGTATTGGGGTACGATGTGTTGAGCATCAATTACGAAGAAATAAAGCTGATTTCTGCATTGAAAATGTTCACATTTTTTCATTTCCATCTGGCGTGCAGTCATCTGTTATTTCTCATTTTTGCAATGAAATATTATTATTATTCAGATCAGTTCCTCATTATTGTTGTTGTTCGTCAGTTGAAATTAATCTGAAAATGGTTTATTCCACTCAGGAAAGGGTCGAAATTGTATCGACGTATTTTCGAAATAACAGTTGTGCCAAAGAAACGGCAAGGATATTCGATAGGAACCATCCTGAAAGAGAAAGGAGTCAATCACCAGTACGTTAAATATTTGGTTGACAAATTCCTAGCTACGGGTTCGGTGGCAAACAAAAACATGAAGTGGCATGTCCTGTCAGAAATGAGGCAACGGAAGTGGCAGTAGTGGGTCATCTACAAATGGAGAATACTACTTCGATCAGAAAACTATCTCGTCTGACTGGTGTATCAGCTACAACTGTCCATAGAATCGTGAAACATCACAAATTTCACCCTACAAGGTAAAATTAGTGCATGAAATAAACGAAGATGATCCAGATCGTCGTTTACAGTTTTGTGAAAATCTAAGTGAAAACCTAAACGCTAATCCAAATTTTCTGAATAACATCTGTTTTTCTGATGAAAGCACCTTTATGCTCAGTGGTGAAGTGAATAGACATAATTGTCGATATTGGGACACACAGAATCCTCATTGATTTAGAGAGGCCCACACGAAAAGGCCTCAGAAGTTGAACGTTTGGGCAGGAATTTTTGGCAATCATCTAGTTGGGCCTTTCTTTATTGAGGGTAATCTGAATGGAAATGGCTACCTACAGTTGTTAGAGGAACACATACATCCTAGATTGACAGAAATTTTACAGAACGATCCAACTCTTTCTGAGGACGAAATGCGTTTTCAACAAGACGGTGCTCCTCCGCATTATGATGCTCGGGTGCGCCAATATTTAGACGAAAATTTCCCAGGAAGGTGGATTGGTAGAAGAGGACCTGTTGAGTGGCCAGCCAGGTCACCAGATTTAAATCCCTAGATTTTTTTTTGTGGGGCCATCTAAAATCTAAAGTTTATGCCACAAGACCAGAAAACCTGGAGGAGCTGCGGATGAGGATTATCACAGAATGCCGACTTTTGACTCCTGAAGTTTTCGCTAATGTGAGAAGAGAGTTCGAAAATCGTCTGTATAACTGTATGGAGGTGGGCGGAGGTCATTTTGAACAATTGTCGTAATAATCAAGTTAGTTTTTGTTTTCAATTGAATACAAGTTCAATAAATCTCGTTTTCCTGTTTAGATGAGCATCCAATCAGTTTCTCCATCATCCCTCATCCTGATCCTCACGCCAGAAAACCTCGATTGCCAAACTGAAACCAATGCCTCAGTGATTCAGAAAATAGAAAAATCTTTCTGGAACTTTGCCACTCAACCTGTAATCACTTGTATGATTTTTGAGTTGGGGATGCTGAATGGAAGAGATTGATTGCAAAAATTCCATATTCACGCAAGAGAGTCTTATTCTCGAATCAAACATAAACATGTTCTCGTATTATACCGAAATGAACCAGTTTCAAAAGTTATTTGGGTTTTCAGTGTTCCTGCTCCGGGACACCCTGTATGCTGATTCTGAATTTCGAAAATACCAAATTCGAAGAGAAAATTGAAATACCTTTCCAACGAGGTGCCACTTGACCTATTTTCGATCGAATGATTTTTGAGTTGGGGATGCTGGAAATAGGGGTTGATTGCACCAACTCCAAATTCACAAGTGTAGGTCGTTTTTCTAGACCGAGCATAAACCTGCGCTTGCATTATGCCAAAATAAATCGATTTCATTTAGTATTTGGGATTTGCAGGAATTCAACTTACCCTCGGTTGGGACACCCTGTATGTTAATTTAAAATTCTAAAATGACAAATCAGAATGGAGAATTGACAGACCTTTACAGTAAGGTGCCACTCGACCCTTATTCCCTATGATGAATTTCGAAATTAGGGTTGCTGGGGGTAGGGGGTTGATCTGACAAGTTTCGAATTATTTCGAAAAATGCTCCCCCTCGAAACAAAAATCGACGTGTCTTGGTGTTTTTCGCTAATGTTACTCATTTCGGAGTTATAGGGGGGGTCAAATTTTCGTTGGAACACACTGTATGTCAGAAATGCATTTTTAGTTGTTTTATTCCTTTGGTTTTTCTTTCCCCAAACGTGGGGAATTTCAACAATGCGTTTGGGGATTTTAGCATATCACTTTCGGCAACCCTGACTCTAACCTCTAATATTTCCTTAGTTCTTTGACTAAGTGTATAAATTATCTTTGGTCTTCGATAGTTTTTATTCTTATTGGATAGGTTAATTTCAGTAACCAGCTTTCACAAAAATCATAAATGACTTTTAAACGAATTTCACATTTTTCGCAAGAAGTTTTATTTACATCTTCATATTTTCATTTTATCATTTTACACGAACAGAATTAGTACGATGGATATCAAAAGTCAGCTAAAAGAAGCTCGAGAAGCTATAAACAATAAAGACTTCAAAAAATCAACGAAAATATGTGAAGTAAGTACAGAGAATTTTTATAATAAAGCGTCTCAGAAAGATGATTTTCAGAATATTTTGAAAGAAGACGTAAATAACTATCTTGGACTGGTGTTCTTGGGGTTGTCAGTACTAGAAATAAATCTTTCTAAACAAAGTGAGAACGCCTTTCGTAGGGCAATAGAAATATGTCCTGATAATTTATTAGCTTGGAATGGTTTGGCTAAATATTATGAAAAATTGGATACGACTGAAGCTAGGCTTGAACTCATAAAGATCTATACTTTTCTAATAGGCAAAGAAACGTAAGGTCTTCATTTTTCCTATGTATTCAGTAAACATGAAATTTAAATTTTCAGAACTGAAAAAAAGCTTACAGAATATTGTGAAAAACTTTGTAGCTTATATAAATATACTAATGTGGAAGAAATTTGTAAAGTGATATATGAGAAGGTAGAAAATGGAAATTATTCGGAAGCTACTTTGAATAGTAACAGGTCTTCCTTGCTAATATACTGAAACAAAGTAATGAACTTTCTGATGATATATTAGAAGTAGTAAGTATTTTATTCTGGAGATATATTTTCAACATAAACTTTCAATGCAAGATGTAGTTTTTTGATTATGGACGTCATTACTTGATGAAGCTTGATTTATATATTCTGAATTAATAAAACAAAACTGTACCATTTAGTACATTTAAATGGATGATGTGATATATTACATTGGTAACAGCAGGTACTTAGCTCAATAGGAAGAAAATCCAAACCGTGTTGCTTCTTTTAAGAACTGAAAAGGTTTAGTAATGGTGATGAATTTGTCAATTGACTATTAGGTACATTTCCGGAATTTTTCTGTATATTGATTTCCTATGCTTCCCATAGGTTCAGTTCCAGTCTATTATCTCCATAATGTAAAATATCAAAACAATTATTAAAAGTATGACTTTCTTTTATTAGAGGATTTGCATAGTAGGAATCTGATTTTTGTTTAACTGTGTTTGTGCTGTGACAACCTAATATAATTTCTCAAAGTTCTACCAATCTAAATTTGATCACAACTTCCACAAGAGAGTTTATGAACACATGATTAGTTTCTATTACTAATTTCATATTTACAGTTCTTAATATATCTGCCTAGAGAGTTATCTCTTCTGAGAGCTATATTCAAATTGATATGGGAAGAATCAATTTAAATTTAGACTGGGTTCACCAATATAAGTTAATATATTGTATTTTTGATTGGTCTCTTTAAACACTAGAAAAACGTCAAGAGATTGCAAGTTGAAATTGTTTATGAGAAAGCATATTGTTAATCATACTAGGATTATAACGATTATTGTCCCAATTTGTTTTATAATGTTTAGCTCTTTCAAGAAATATTGTTCTGACATCGTATGGTGGTGAGATTATGTATCATACTGTTACAATTAATCAATATTTATGCTGATGTGGATGTGCAGAATAATTGTGAATGGTGATATCTTTTGGGATGGTTTATGGAAAATGGAAAAATAATATCTGGTTAATTTTGGTTATAGTTAAACCTGAAAAATTAATGGAATTCTCGGTTTCCATTTTCAAAGTGAACTTCATTTTAGGGTGAATTGAATCTATGAGAGTATTTAAGGAATCTAATTGTGTATTTGTACCCATAAAACAACAGATTATGTCATCCACATATCTAAACCAATAAATGCAGTGTTTTTGCAACAGATGAGTAGAAATTATTTCTTCAATGTTATCCATGAAAATTTCTGCTAGTAAAAGGCTGATATGATTACCCATTATTGAACTATTGTTACTCATGTAAATTTCATCTTTGAAGTTGAATAATTTTGTTCTAAACATACTTTTAAAAGATGCATAAATTCTGGTTGTATAATACAATTTACATTATTATTCTGCAGAGCATGGTTAATCAATTTCAATGAATTGTGAAGTGGAACACTAGGGTAGAGATTAATTACATCCCAGGACATGTCAACAAATCAACCGTTTATAAACTCTCTTGTGGAAGTTGTGATCAAATTAATTATTTATTTTCAATTGTAGAAAACGTGTACACATCGCTCCTGTTTTCCTACTCTAGTTTGATGGTGCTTTCTTTACTTAAACAGTTGAAAGTGGTACTGAAAATATCGCAAATTTTCAGTTTATGTACTGAGTGCAAAAATACATTGGTTCCGATTTTTCTGCAACCCCAATCTAGTGAATTAAAAAAGTGGAAGTACGTTATTTTCCATTCTGAATTTCGCTTTGCTTCAATAAATTGTTGTCATCTCTGCTGATAAGCTTATCAACATCAGGAATTGAAACTAGTTTTTTCTTCTTTGGCATCAACTCACCGGTACCTGTTGGCGTAGTCTGGCATTGCAATGACTAATAACGCTAAAAAAACAAAGAAGAAAACGACATCGAAACAATTGGAAGATACTTTCACAAAATTCAATGTAGCAGGGAATGTGAATATTGGTTTTATCTTTCGGAGAAATGTACTAATTTTACTAGGGATGAAATACAGGGTGTTATAAGTGGAAAAAAGACTTGGTTCTGCGACTTCTGCTAGATTTCGTCTGAAGAGGAAGGAGAGGATGATGAAGAATATTCGGAGGGTAAATCTGGGTCCGATCCAGAGGTTCAACCAATAGATGGCCCCAGCGTCAGCAAGAAGAAATCTGGCAATAAACGCAAGATATCTAATGAAGATTTATTGAAAAAACTAGATAGTATTTCATCTCGAAATGAAAAACTGTTGAAAAAAGTTGAGAGAGTGGAGAAGGAGTATAAGACCATACAAAATGAATTCAATGAACTCAAAAAAGAACATTTACAGCTAAAACGAGATGTTGAAACACTGAACAAAAACAAAAGGCGAGCCATTTTAGAATCGCTGAAAAACAATGTTGTAATAAAAGGATTACCCTTGAAAGACATCAACAACAAAGATCTCAAGAAATACACACTGAAAATAGCTGAGAAACTGGATGTTCAGTTTGACGAAAATGCAATAAACTGTTATAAAGTTGGAATAGACGAAAATACTCAGTTGAAGGTAGCCTTCGCAGATTCTAGATTCAAGGAAATGATTATGAAGGAGAAAAAAAAAAGAAATTAAAACTGATGATCTTGATCTTCCAAACTTCAATACAGCTTATATTAACCATGATATGTCTTTTGAAGATCAAAATCTGTTCCAACAGGCTCGTCAACTGAAAAAAAGATCAAAGATTTAAATTTGAATGGTACAATGATGGAAAAATCTTAGCTGGAAAATCAGAAGACAGCAATATCCTTCATATAAAAAAGTGAGTCGTATCTTTCCTCCTTATTGGAAAAAAAATAGATTCTGTAGATACTCAAAAACCTCGTATTCTTTACTTTAACATAAGATCTTTGAGAAAGAATATAAATTGGATAATATTTGTAATTACACCTTAAGTACGATAAACCACACATCATTGGTCTTTCGGAAACCTGGTTAAAAAGTTCTAAAACAAAATTTTATTCTATTGCCAATTACTCAGCCGTGCATAAGAGGCTCCAAATAAGGCAATTAAATTTCTATTCAATTACACATTTGATACAAGTACAGCATCATTGTATAAGAACACGGGCATTCTTCCTATTGAGAAACTTTTTGTCCTAGAAAAGTGTAAAGCTATTTATAAAATGAAACATGGTCTCTTGAAGTTGAAGTATAAGATGGCTTCTGCATCTACTGTACATGATCATTTCACACGTAGTGGGGATATTATAGCACTAAAAACCATGAAAACAGAAAAAGGAAAAAATCTCCTAGTCATTCCTGTATTACCGCCTACAATAAACGTCAACGCCAATTTTTGCATAGTGGAGTTCATCTGTACAAATTCATAAAAATGTTGGAGTATTTTAGTTAAATTTTTCGTTTATGCCTATTGTTTAAGTATTGTTCTCTGTTTTTAAATTTATTTGTACTCTACAATAACAACCTCTTAAGTAGGTTGTAGAAAACTACACTTTTAATTATAATTTTTATAATAATACATAATGAAAATAATAGATTGAAACTGTATCTTGAATTGAAAATCAACAAACAAAAATTCTGTGAATTAACTTATTCTCAATTACTTGATCTTTCCAGTTCTTAAAATAAGCAAACTCCTCCTATCGAACTAAGTACCTGCTATTATCAATGTGATATATAAGGTACATCTTTCTTTAAATGTATTATTTATCTGAAGAAGCCATAGTGTGGTGAAACCCGTAATAAATTTGTCAGTATAGTGAAAATTTAAACATTGTATTATTAAATTAGAAAAAAAACAAGATATCTTATGTTGATAACAATGAATTATCTTATTAATTTTTATAGCATTAATTCATTCCATTTGATTAACTTGTCATAGAAGCATTTCATTAAACTTAATTAATAATAGTATTCAATTTTTTACAGTATGAGGACATTCTGAGTAGCCTTATATGCAGTAATGAAACAGTGACTACAGACTATTACTCCCAATACTTGATGGTTCTTTATAAACAGAAAAATTGGAAAAGCTCATATCGCATGTAATAAAAATGTATAAGTTGTTTCCAGAGGATATTACATGTATTACCTGGATTTGCAAAGTATACAGCGAATTATATATTCAGAACAAGCCTTCAGCTATATCTGAATGGGTGAACATTAGAGAGATATATCAAAAACTGTTGACTTTAGAGCCTAAAAATGCTATGGCTAAATTAGCACAAGCAATTTGTTACGTGGACAATGAAGAGAAAGACTATCATAGTGCCAAAAAGAATTTATTAGCTGGTAAGTGAAATACTCAAAGAAACACCTTCAAGTATTCTAGCTGAATATCCTTAAACATTGTGTTCGAGCAAAAATTTGACCTCCCTTTCAATTTTCGAGTGATACCTGCGAAAGAAGCTGAGGGGGACCATTTTTTAGGTTATTTTCAAACATGTGAAATCAACATCCATCATTTCAGGAAAAGGGTTTGGTGGCGCTTTTTTGAAAAGGTTTCTCATGTCTCTATTAAAATTTTTTCTTTTTAAAAAGTTGAATTATCATCTGTAACATGAAAAAATTAAAACTGGATGTTCCTCAGGGATTTATTTAGGGTCCTATGTTGTTTCTAGTCTTTTTGAATGAAGATATAAGAGCCTGTGAAATCATTCAGTTTGCGGAATATACCAGTTTGCTTAGTAGAGCAAACGATAGGGAATCTTTAAAAAAATTGTCTACGGTAGCTCTTGGAGACGCGATCGTGGTTTTGACCGAATGATTTGACTTTCAATATGGAGAAAACTGAAACACTTCTTGTTACCACTAGGCATATGGTCGCGCCTGGTGAATTAAGGTTAGGTTACGTTAGAATATTCACAGTTTGTTGAATAAGACAGATAGCTGCGCCGAATGGTGCTCTTTTAACATACTATGCAAATTTCAACAGCATTGCAACATATGGCATAGTTCTATTGGTTTCGTCGCCTAAAGCGAAAAATGTGTTTTTGAGACAGAAGGAGGTACTGCAAGCTCTGGTGGGCGTCCCAAAAAGAACAAGTTACAGAAATATTTTTAGAGATTATAAAATACTCACCATACTAGTTACATGCTGGAATATCTCCTTGTAGAGTACAGAAATAAAATGAATCATCAATCCCAATCAGAAGTCCATGATGATGGTTCAAGAGGCAGACAATACTTGCGACTACAAAAAAAAAAAAGATTTTAAATGATGTAGTGTAGCTTCAACTGACTTTTTGTGAAACTATAATAATATCCCTTCATTTTTCCTAAATCCAAAACTTTAAGTGTTCAAACTACAATGAAAAACCGGTTTTCGGAAAATGTATAATCTATTCTTCTACATTTTTGAAATTTCTAACTGTCTCATGTCAATAATTATATTAAGTTGTTTCATTGAAAGCGTTGATGGACTTTGTGAACGTTCTAAGATGAAATAAATCGATTCTATCATACAGGGTGCACTTTGATATGTTTAGGTGTCATTCTTTTTCTTTGTGAAAAATTAAAGGTATTTCGTAAAAGCTTATAGTGGCAAAGTTTCAAGAAACAGACGAAACGTTTTCTTATCTCCTTTTATTACCACCCTGTCATCAGAATACCGTCAAGTTTTTCTGAATCAATTGAGTTGAACATTTGTAACAAACAACTAAATACTGAATTGGATTACCATTTTTATGTAGTGCGAATCGACCTAATTTTGCCTATAGGCCCCTTTCAAGCCAAATCAGTTAGGGAAATTACATTACTTATGTCCTGGGATGTAATCAATCTATACCCTTGTGTTTCGTTTCCACTATAAATATAATATTATTTTTCTACATTTCCATACGATTTATATTTAAATTTTTTCATTTATTTCTATTTACTTTCAAATTAAGAGATTACACTCGTCGCGATACTTCTTATGTTAATTACGTCAATCAGATTGCCGATTCACCTGTTCGCTCCTTCAATCCCTTTCCATATCCACAAGTCATATGGACTTAATGAAAAGAAAAATGATGGAAAATGGAAATGCAAGAACACATGTGAAAGATCGCGACGAAGGGTCGAACTTAAGACAATTGCGATA
Source organism: Cryptolaemus montrouzieri (assembly GCA_013387265.2). NCBI lineage: Eukaryota > Metazoa > Arthropoda > Insecta > Coleoptera > Coccinellidae > Cryptolaemus > Cryptolaemus montrouzieri. The sequence goes on along the minus strand of JABFTP020000185.1, from coordinate 98,787,529 downwards.
CATACGAATTCGAGTGCGCTCACGAAGATTTTTCCGATACACTGTGTTACGAACAATTTCGAAATTAATCAAATTAGTGACTTTACTTCCAGACATCCAGCATACATCTCACATTTTCCTATAAGTTTTAATTTGGTAAGTCTCAATCTTAAATTCCTTTTCATTTACTCATTTCGCTTGATAAACATTTTCAGTCAAAACGCTCAAAAGAAAAAATTTAATCAGTTTCTCCTCAACTTTTACAGTCCTCTTAACGGAGACACAACACCTTGTGTTTAACCTCATGATTCAATGAAATTGGTTAACCAAGCCTGCAGAATAATAAAGTGAATCTTGTGAACTTATGAATCGTTTAGAAGTATGTTCAGAACAAAATTATTTTAAATTCTATGATGAAATTTTCATGATGATCCTTTTAGTCCTTTACTAGCAGAAATTTTCATGGATAACATTGAGAAAATAATTCGTGATCATTCACTGTCGAAACTGCATTTATTGGTTTAGATATGTGGATGACATAATCTGCTGTTTTACAGGTACAAATAAACAATAAGTATCCTTAGTTCTTCATAAATTCTATTCACTCTAATATAAAGTTCACTTCGAAATTGGAAACTTCATCAACTTACTCAATTTAACTTTAACCAAGATTGACCATAGACATGATTTTACTATTTTCCATAAATCAGCATTTACAGAATGGAATATTCGAGTAGTTTTTTCAAAGACGTTTACAGAGAATTGCTATACAATTCGACCCCTTTTCCCTACAATGATGTGTGAGTTGGAGAATGCTGAGAGTAGGGGGTTGACTTTACATGTTTCAAATAAACCTTAAAAATGATCCTCTCAAATCAAAAACTGTTTTGTATTATAATTTTTCTCTAGTTCTAGAGTTAAAGAGAGGATGCCAAATTTTCGTTGGTACACAGTCTATATTTTATACCAAGTCCTGTGTTGTATATTAGATAATATAACATTCACAAAAGCTGACAAAGTTGATTTTTTAAAGCCTTGTTTCGGTTTAATTTCTTTCTTTATCTTCTCTAATTTTTGATACTGCAAACAATTAGAAGAACCAAAATATACTGTCTCCTGTTTTTAAGTTTTCTTTTGTATCTGTAGTCCCAAGTTAGATAGATAGATAGATATATAAATCGAGTAAGGGCTTCCTAGCAGCCCAGGCACTGCGACCTAGTGGTCTATTGTGGCACACTGTCTTAAATTCCACCCCCTTCTTGTAAAGGAAATCAGCTAGTCCCAAGTAACTGTCTGCTCAAAAAATTTTTAATTCAATTTAAATTTTAAAATTTAGTTATTCTTTTGGTAATATTTCCTCCTCATTTCTAGTGGTTGGTGACAGACCTGGTTTAGTTCATGCTTGGGTTCTTCTGACGAGAATAAATATTATTCTGCATGCTTACAATGAGGCTGCTGACTCTGCTGGCTTCGCTAGCCGGCTTATGAAGTCTCCCAAATTTTCCTGTGATGAGGCATTGAAATTTGAAATTGAAACAATTCTCATGGAAGCCTTATCTAGATCTTCGGACACATCTAACTGGGAAAAGGCTATAGAGCGTTTTGAAGAGGTGAGATATAAACAAATGAATTATTCTATTCTGAAAAACATTTCAATATTTTCATGATTGTCTGTTACATTGGCGTTTCGCAGTGTGGACCCATTAGGTAGTTTGTCATTGGGTATTTTAATTCATGAAGTATTATTTATTAAGCTTTGGTTTTCCATTTTGCATTTTCTTGCTAAATATCTGATTCAGTTCAAGGCGAATGAGAGGTTATCAAAATATTTATACTGCTGGTCTTCTATACTCCATTGCATTTGCATACTGAAGATTATGATGTATTTTTTCATGGCTAGAAGTTATTATCTGTTGTTTGTATAGATTCTTATTTTTTGTGCTTCTATGGTCAGAAGTAACCTAACCATCTCTATAGTTGAACCATTCTGAGATTGAGATATTATATGCTATTTGCTATGAGAGCGTATCGACTTGTTGTACTCTTTTCTTCATATGTCAAATTCTATCTGTTTTAGTCTCTGGGGACTTACTTCCTTTTAATAATGCTCCATTCAATATCTTGTATATTTAATACAAGATAGCTATTCTGAAGGCCATAAAAAGTTGATGAATGAATTAATAAAAATCCATTACAAGAAATTTTCTCAAATACCTCTTTCCTTGTGAGGAGAATTAATTCGCCCTATAATTCAAAATTCAATCTTTTCAAGATTACAGTATTGAATTTGTTTTCAATATAGCAATATAGACTATGTGTAGGGGGCTGTAGTTATTCTCAACCCTTGGGAGGAGGCGATGCCTGTCCCAAGGCCCAAGATAATTTAATGTGTGTAAATTCGCTTTTTAAAGATGACCAAATTGTATTATTATTATTGGAAAGATTTTCGATGGAAGCGAGTTCAGCAGCACACTAGCCCTGTGAACAATATTTATTATTTATTTATTTCTTATTCATAAACGGGATATCCCCTTTAAGCAATTTTAAGTACATTTGTATATGTGGGTATTTCTCTGCTGATTGGAAACAAGTCCATACAACACTGTCTGCAACATGAATTTTCTGAAAATTTGGAATTGATGTAGATAGAACAGAAGGTAGTCATGTAGTAAATGCGTATCTCTAGAGGCCCTAAACATTTTCCCCTTATTTTGTGAATTATGGATGATTTCGTGAAAATTCACGACAGGGGCCTGTTATATCACAGAGATAACTGTTTATCTGAAAGAAAAGATTCAATATAACCAAATAAAGTATTTATTTTCATTTTTGCGGCTTCAACATAACGTATTCATTACAACTTAAAATTTTCATGGTGAAAATATAATATATAGCGCCTTTGCGCATAGTAAACTTAAAAGTGATAGAAACAGAACTCATAACTCTAAGGTATCAAAAAATATTTTATAATTCTCATTATCACTGGCATTTCAGTCTATACAACGAAATCAGTCTTTTTGTTGTTTTTAAGAAAATTAATATTGAACTTAACTTATTTTTCAAAAACAGGTACAGACAACTTAAAAAGATAGAATCTTCTCTTTGCTTTTAGGATAAGATCGGGGTTTGGTAACTTTTCCACTATTTGCTCGAAAGATACATCAGAAACATCTTTCTCATCAATTTTGAAAGTGTGACCCTTATCATCACAAATTTTCATGAAAATTACAGTTATTTTACCTTCCTCATTATCTTCTCTATCTGATTTATTATTGCAGCATAATGATATTCCAGTTTTCTAACTGGAAACTTGACTAAAACATAAACACCGACGTTATATTGTTGTATTGAACTTGGCCCGGCCATATTTTCAGATACAGTATTAGACTTATCCCTGGGAGTATTCTGTGCAATAACATCTTTTTCAATAGAGTCATTATTAATATTATTGTCGGGTAAGTCAAGTTCTAGTCTAGATTCGTCTTCACCTTCAGAATCTGTGTATAATATGTTGAGTTTTGCCTTATTTTCGTATTTTATTACTCCTAAATTGAAATGTTGGTACTTTTCATCATAAGAGCAACTCAAACTTTTCATAATAAGCTTGGCTGCACCTCGCAAAGGGCATCTTATTATTTTACCCTTTACTTGATGTACCTTGAGGGTACCACAGAAACTTTTTAAAGTATTTACTTGTAACTAAATATCGCTGGTCATTTTGTTGATAGCCTCGGCGTCAATAGTTAACAAAATGATTCCTGGACACCTTCGTTGTATGGCATCTGCAAAAGATTCCAAGCTATCAATGTCACCTCCTGTAGCAACGATAGCATCTGCAGTTCTCTTGCAAGTTGCACCAACGCCATCGGGACCGCCTTTGCCGTGACCACTCTCTGAAAAGTTCCAAGAAAATTTTTCTACATTTGGGACCTCTAAATGAAGCCTTGATGCCAGAATATAAAACATCGTTTTATTTCAGTACTGTGTTACAGGCTGACGAAATTGATGCAGGTTATGTGAGGAGGTAAAGATTTGAGTATTGTCTGCAAGTGAACCCATATAGCAGCTGGTGAATGTGAAGTATTTTGGGAAATAGTACAATAGGACTTTGTAAAGCTTTTGGTATAAACAACAACAATATAAAGACTCAACTGAAGTCTAGACCCTCCAAAATGATAGGCTTGTATTTCTTGACTGTATTTAGTACAGTAATTTTCATAAAAGTCCATGTGAATTATTGCTTCTTCATCATTGAGATATTCTTTTAAGTGACAGCTTTGTAATGATGAATTATATTTCTTTCGTGAAGAAAATACTCATTTGAATTATCTTGCAGATCTTCTATCAGTTCACGGGGACGCACTGTGAATGTTTTTTTCAGATATTTAGTGACAGTCTGTGCTCTTTTAGACTTAGGATCATTGTTAACTTGCTTCTCGGCTACCCATTTCGTGAATTGTATAGGCTTGCTGTCATCAAACTCATTGTAACCAGGATTTTTATCCACACAAAGTTGACAGTTACGTGACAAACTCTGCTCGTCATAGTGATTGCAATATGTCTTCCCAAACAACTTAGTGTGACAATTGTAAGGCAAAATTTTTCGACTGTACAATGCGGTCAATTTTAAATCAATATTGGCATGCTTTATGCAGAGGCATATATCACGATCGTTAACTTTTGGGTAACCACCCGGAATGGACGTAAGCGACAAAACGTTTGATAACTGATTTTAAAGTTTTTGGCTTTGAACTTTTCGTATAAGTTAGCGATTGAATATAAGAGGTATCTTTTCTGTTTTTCAACTCCCTTTCTGGTTATACATTCACGTTTTCCTGCACCAATCTACTGTTGTCATTATTTTCGTAAAACTTTCGTACGGTCTGGAAATATTTAGATGCTACGCTAAATCGACGAGTCTGTACGGTGGGTACTAACGTTGACTGACGTGACGTGACGACTTCTGCAATCTTTTATAAGATATTGCACTTCCTTCGTAATACCACAGTTTGTGTTTATCTATAAGGTTACCGGACACGACTTTACCAAAACTTTGTTTTTCTTTGAAGGTTTTTAAATTGGCATAGTTTTCTTTCAGTTGTTCATTCAACACTTCACCGAAAAGCGCTTTCTTAACTACTTCTCTGCGAGTCTCTGGTGTATCACACATTCGTTGTAGTTTTGTGTTTCGACTTTAGTCTTCATTTCAGCTTTTTCCAACCGCTTTAACCTTTTCCTGTATTTTCTATCTTCTTTTTATATTGGCTTATTTTACGGTTTTTCTCTCTGATAATTCTTTTGTGCTTCCCCTCAGATTTCTCCTCCTCGCATCGCGTAAATCAATTTCTGGAGATCTTAAAGTTACTGGAGAGACTGATACTGAACACACTGATTCGGGATTGTTTTCTCGGATGAAAGTATTTGTAACTGCTTTCAAACCATTTTTCTTTGTTCTACAATGATATTTCCATTTGTTTTTAGTAGCTTTGTGTTCTCGACGAGACATGTCTGACTAATTTTCTTTTACCCTTATCCTTCTTCATCTGGTATTTTTGACGCTCTTTCTCTTTCTGTTCTTCCCTTTTCTGTCGATCATTTTTCAGCCGTTGATATCTCAGCCTTTCTGCATTTCGTTTTGTTCAAGAATGTACTCCCGTTTTACTTTTGCTTTTGGATCGCATTATCTACAAGAAAGACTTTATTTTGAATTACAAAGACTGAAAAATGGTTGTTCACGGTCATTGTCGGAAAGTAAAACAGTCCGCTGCAACATAGAACAGTCCCCTGTGTCAACAAATTACAGGGGACTGTTCCCAGGGGACTATTATTTTTACATAAAAAGTTCAGTAGCACAAAATTATTCAAAATCTCATTAAATGTAATAAGTTGAAATGATCATCTCTGAATAATTCATGTATAAAATTCTTATAATTTAATCCCTCAAAACCATTGAAAACCTACTTACCAGTGGACTGTCACAACAAGTGGCACGTGCACGTACTTCACCAATACAGGCAGCTTGGACACTGAATAAAAAGGCGCCAACGCATGGTAGGTTTGCATTCGAATAAACTTCCCACTCTTCGTGTTCCGTTTCACGATTTTAAACGAGCTCATCGATGCATAGTATCATTTTGATGCGATTTTTGAATCGAGCAGGGGACAACTTTCGTGAGTTATTCTTTCTATATTGAAAAATAATTGGAATGATGATTGTGCTTTACAAGCATGCTCACTGTAATGTAGTTTCGATTATATATTTTTATTTCGGCGAATTTCTATACTGAATAGACATACTGGACGTAAGGCTTTTCAATCTGAGATTCGAACAAGACTGGGGACTGTGATTCGAGATGTTCGAAATGAAATAAATTGAATATAAGAATAAAATGTGATTTTTTAAGCAGCGACCGATGAGGAAAAGGAAGCATATTGTCGTTATTAGTTCACATATGTCAATGATATTAAACCGATAATGTAAAATTTATGTCGGACAGCGATTTTCCAATCAGTGGAGAAATGCCCATGTATAGTAATTCAAACACACATGAAAGAAATAACGTAAATGATATAACACAATGTATAAATGACGGTACAAAAAAATAAATCCAAAAGACCAACCTGAATTTGAAGTCTAAAAATGTATAAGAATGTTCTTTGTCAGAAGAGTTTTTTGAGCTACAACTGAAATTTACTCAGAGTTATACCCGTGAATTCAACACCCAGAGCACATTACTCATTAGCCATCCTCATACAACGTGTGAGAGAGCTGGAATAGCCGTAATTAGTTGAATGGTAGGGCACAAGAAACAAATCAGAGCTACGAGTCGTTCTAACTGGTTCTCTTACGTTTACAAGCTCAAGCAATTCTGGGCAACAAATATTGCCCGATAGTAATCTATAAAGAAGGGTGAGATCAGAAATTATCCTATGATCCTCTAGACATCGAATCTCTAAATACTTCAAAATATCTGGGTAAGTATAGGTTCCAGCCGTCAGGTGCAGTTTATAAGCTATGTTTCTAAGGAATTTGTTCTGAAATATTTCGATGCTATCAATGTGCACCCTGGAATGAGGCGACCATATCACCGAACCATATTGGAGAACAGAGCAAACAAGAGCCATATAAACAGTTTTGGCAGCATTAGCTGATAAGTCTCTTAAATTGCGGATCATAAAACCAAGCAACTGCCTGCCCCTAACTACCGCGGAATTTATGTGAGGAATAAACGACATAGTACTATCGAAAACGATTCCCAAATCATTCACCTAATATACTCTGCTAACAGAGTTATTGAGGATACTCTAGTTGTATTCAATAGAATTTTTGGATCTGGAGAATGTTATGCAATATCATTTATCCACATTCAATTCCATGTCGTTTTCCAACTGACCAACTCTTCAAGACCTCCAAGTCGTGTTGTAGTTTGACACAATCATGAACATTTGACACTAGTATATACAGTTTTAAATAATCTGCAAAAGAGAGATATTTACAATACTTGAACCTCTCGCCAATGTCATCAATGAATAGAGTGAAAAGTAAGGGACCCAGGTGAGATCCCTGTGGTAGTCCTGAAGTTACGTGAATAGGACGTGATATATGGTTTTTTATTTTCACATATTGCGAACGGGATCTGAGATAACTAGACAACCAAGCAACAATCCACTGCTGAAATTCCATTCTCCTCAGTTTTTCTTCGAGCAATTAGTGATTCATTCTGTCAAAGGCTTTACTGAAATCTGCTTAGATAGAATCAACCTAAAAACCAGATTCCAAAGCCCGATAAATGTCAGTCTGATACACTAATAATTTAGTTTCCGTGGACCTACCGAAGGTGAAAGCGTGTTGCTGGTTTAAAATTATATTCCAACAATACCATGAGAAATGTCGTGTTGCAAAGAGTTCAAGCAACTTAGGGATGGTCGACAATTTACTAATAGGACGGTAGTTCCTAACATTAGCTCTATCGTCACTCTTATGGATAGGTGTCATAAAACTGCTCTTCCACAGATCTGGAAAAACCGTTGGCTAATGATTGAATATAATCCATAAAGGTTTAGTAAGCGAACAAATATATCTTTTCAAAAAGTATGGGGGAATTCCATCTGGACCACGGCTCAGCTCATTTTACAGCAATGAAATCTTTCTGAACAAGGCCTCAAGACTGATAACGAGAAAAGGAATCCTGAAAATTGTTTTAGAACAGCCATCACCGATGTTCACAGCGTTGTTAGTATAAACGACAGAAAAGTTTTCTGCGAAGAGATTTACCACATCTTCACCTGAGTCAGAACACTGCCCATTCAGGAAAACACCACCCGGTATACCATGATCCCTTCGTGAAGAGTTAACATAGTTCCAAAATTCCTTAGGATTTTCCGAAATAGAATTCTCTACCCTCACCAATTATGCGTCATAGCACTGCTTAGATAAAATTTTGCACTGAGATCTTAACTGCGAAAAGGCTAATTGGTCCAAAACAGCACCAGATACTTTGTACTTGGCGTGAGCTTTCTTTTTTGCATTGATCAATCGCCGGAGGTCAGAAGAATATCACCTAGGGAAGCTCGTGGACTTGAATCTCTTTAAAGGTACAAAGTTGACACATGCATTTCTTATTATCTGATAAAAGTTTTCAACCATCGAATCAATATTTGTATTACCTAAAATTCCCCAATTTATAGGAGAAAAATAATTATTTAAAGACACATAATCAGCATTTTTAAAACCAAAAAAAGTCTCTTCGAAGGGTAGGGTCTGAAAATCCTCCATAACAAGTAAGTCACATTCTACAGCCTTTTGATGATAATTATTATCCAACAGTAGGACAGAAGGCTCACGAACATCAATAGAAAAATGTACTATTAGAGAAAATTAAATCAAGAAAGACATGAATTGGGAATGCAGTTCACCTGTTTCAGTCCCAAAAAAGAAAAACATTCATCCAGTATTAGTGATCAGGATTACTCTCTGCCATCTGTTCAACAGCCAAGCAATGACTGTTATAAATTATGTTATTCGAAGCTGGAGGTATATATGTAGAGTCAATTTTGATCTTTCTAGGGCCTAAATCGATTTTAACAAACAGGTGTTCGACGTCGATGCTCTCAACACGCACCCTCGCTATCAAAGTTTGCTTCACAGCCATAAGCACACCCCCTTCCTTTTTTCTGGTACTAGTAATAATGTTCTGATCCATTCTAAATACATTGAACCCAGCAAACCTAATCTCAGGCTCGGCGAAATCCGCACTTAACCATGTTTCGACAAGAATAATTACGTCATATTCACTAGAATTAACCGATTGATTCAATTCACGAAGTTTTGTTCTCAAGCCACCTACATTCTGATGGTGTGGACTTAAGGGGGTAGAAGAATTCAGTTTTTTGGAGGGAAGACATTGGTTTTGATTGTGGGCACACCATTCACATATTTCAAGGACAAATTATTCTCGCCTTGATCGGTTCTCGTCTTCAAATCAACCAAAACCTTACGAAGTTGTTCCTGCTGCATTTTCGTACGATCGTTACCAATTTTGATATTCTGCTCCAGAAAAGTATTCCTACGTCTGAGCACATCATTAACTACTTGAGGACTACTCAGGGCCGCCTTTATTGGTCTCGGTTTGATTCCTATGCGACCAACTCTCACAACTTTCAAGATGTTGGAATCATTAACGTCTGCAGTTCGTAGAATATTAGAAACTATTTCCTTGTCGTTGTCCTTTGTCTAAAGATGGCTGATTTTGATTCCTCGACATCATATATCATGATGTTTGAGGACCAAACCATCCGATCGTGAATTTCGCCCAACAATTTTTCTTTTCCATCATCCTCCATTGAACGAATTTGTGCCTTCAACGTACCCACTTCATTCTCCAAAATTCTTATTTTAGCCTCATACCTGGCAAAAAACTTTTCATTTTCAACACGTATTGCCTAAGTTTGCGAATCCAACTTTGCATCGAAGTAATCCTTTATCCTCTTAAACAGTTTTGCCTCCATGCTATCCGCTGGTAATGATACTGATGGTGAGTCCACTAGCCACTAGTGACGTACATCTCGAACAAACGAACCTCTTCCCAGTTGGAATTCCCTGGAGTAGGAATTTATATCTTCACTACTAAGGTTTGCGCAATCCTTATGGATTGCGCATTCATTGCATCTCATGCTGTAAGTATTGCTCCTTATAATGGCCTGACATTTCTTACAGTTCACTGAGGGTGTCATTACTTGTTGATTTCCCCTTGTATATTAGTTCCACAGAAGAATCTTATCTTATCAACTGGGATTTTTTGTTCGTATTCGAAACAGATTACAGGAATGAAGAATTACACTTCGAAGATGCACTTCCTATTTCTCAATTATTTGTCGATAGCTTAAATGATTGATTCCAATTATGTAGGTTCATTTAAAAACCCAATTTTCACAAGTTGTTTGATTATAGATTTGAAAATTAAATCACAGATTAACAGGATTAAAACACTATATGATCCGAGAAGCGAATCAGCGATACCGTCTTACACATTGTTGACACTCTGAATGGAATAGAATAGAACTGAAACGTTTCCGGAACCAAGCTTTTCAGTTTTTCAGACTATTTACCATGAAAGTACCTGTAGAAAACGGAAAGTTCCGCAACCTGCCGCATAGATGGAGAGACTGGAAATCACGCGTGATTCGGGTGGTCGATGAGGCGTACTGCTAACTTCTGGACACTATCCAATGGTTGTAATGAATTTTCTGATGCAGGACCCTATACATGGGAACTATATTCCAGACCAGATCGCACCTGTGCTTTGTATAAAAGCATCAGCTGTAATGGAACTGGATTCTTTCCGAAACCAAACCTCTCAGTTCTTCTGAACATTTACAATGGAATAAAAAAAATAGAAAGATCAGTAACCTGCCGCCTTTGACCGAAAGACTGGAGTCCACGAGTGATCTCTGGGTGATCGATGAGGCGTACTTTCTCTTCGGGACAGTGTCCATTAGATGTAATTAATGTTTGGGTGTGGAGCCACTGACATAGAAACAGAATTCGAGACCAGGTCGCACATATGCGTTGTATAAAAGCATCAACTGTGATGGCGTGAAGTATTGCTTAGCCCTGAAAAAAAACTGAATCATGCCAGCAAACTCAGGTATTGACTGTGATGCCAAGTAGATGCATGTTCGTTTCTGTGGAAATTCGATGTTCTTGTATGATTAAAGATGGTTCTCCAGCCCAACTCCGATATCTCTTCCAAGTCTGAATTCAGTGAAATTTTTTGTTGGTATCTTTGTCGGTGTGACTCCTGAGCAATTATAGGACGCTGACTAAAAAATGAGGACAACAGGGTACAGTCGTAGGCAAACCCAATTGTTCTGTTTTTGATGGAGTGGAGCAGATCATTAATCTGCAACAGAAAGAGTTGGCGAGAGTATGGATCTCTGGTGTTGTTGAGAATTGACCAACATTGTTTTTATTCTAAAAATATATAAATTAGAATAGGTTATTCATAGGTATATGCTAGTTTATATTTAGTTCTAAGTACAACCCTCTATAGCAACGCTACGCCGCTTGTGAATCATAGAATTTTTCTTTTACTTTCAATCAGCTTATATTCCTTTGTAAATAGTTATTATAGAGATATAGTCTGTTACTTGAAAAGTATTACCCTGCGTAAAGCAGTAAATGTATTTTTCGGGTTATAACTATAACCATTAAACCAGCAGGGTATAACCTTGTTACAAATTCAATTTTTCCTTTATTGATGTATTTGTCACGTTTTTGTACATTTTCTGACTCTTCTTGAGAGATATTATATTAACGGTTTTTACATCTGCCCCATGACCAGTTTGGGTCACTTGTCTTTACGAGGTCAACCCAAGGCATAAAAGTAAATTTAACTGACCAGTTGTATAGCATTCTTCAACCAGTAACATTTTGTCTCTTGAACCATCAAGAGCTATCTTTCAATATTGATCATACAGATCAATAATTTTAACCTAAGTATTGTGTTATATCAAGCAATGGGCGCAAATACTCTTGGAGTAATTATAGCATAAACATTCATTATTCACAAACACGAGTAACATTGTGTCTCTTGAAGCATCAAGAGCTATGTTTAAATATAGATCATACATATCATATAACATAAAGTTGTATAGTACTGTTAATAAACAATTAATAAACTATACCGGTCCTTCGATTTCACAAAACCTACTTTTGTGTTGAGATTCACTCAACTGGTGTACTTTTACATTAACCTGAAAAGATTAACTCATTCCACCATCAACTACCACTTGAATCGATCTACTGAAAAGAAAGCTACTAATCCAACCAAGCAGTTTTTCGGTAAGTCCAAATGTGTAAAGTATGCAAGGAGGTCACCAGTAGATTGTTTTATACATAAACCTTATTGTCGATCAATGATTATACCCTTTAACTAGAGATATTTTTTGAGCTTATCGTTTATCACTTTTTCCATGACTTAATGGGACATAATGGACAACAATGCGATTGGGCGGTAATTTTGGGGTAGGTATTTCTCCCCTTTCTTTGGAATCGGTTGTAATCTCGCAACTTTCCAACACTTCTGAAACGTCTGGCTCATACGAAATCTGAAAAAGACGATTGTAAACTAGTGCTAACTCCGGAGCACACCCACTGATTTTTTACAGTTCAATTGTTGAAGAACGCGCCTTACCGTACGCACTCTGAACTCTACTTCAGACATATTGGAATTTCATGGAGTTAAATATTCCATGAAATTATTAGAATGAGATTGTACCCTAATAAAATAAACTAAATCCTAATAAAAGTGCAAATAACTATATCAGCGACGTACTTGATAATAAAGTAATAATAATAATAATATAGTTTATTCAGTTCTCTATAAGTAATTTACAATTCACTGAATAAACAATAATAACAGAGGCAACAATGTTGTCTGTACGTCATAGTTTCTAAATAATATGTTCTTTTCTTCACCTTAACAAAATAAAAATAATATAAAATTCCAAACAGATTTGATCTACTTTTCCATCCTAACCAAATAGTCTTTCTCGTCTATACGTATAGTTTTCATCGGGTAGTCATTATTAGGTTTTCCTCATTTAGGTAGTCTTCATCGGGCAGTCTTCATTGGGTGGTCCACATCGGGTAGTCTTCATCGGGTAAATCGGGAATCTCTGATTTGGTTTTATGAGATCGAGTTATTTAAATAAGATTAAGTGTATCGGATCTGTTCAATCTCCCTTTTTTTACGTTTTGTTCAGAGAATATTTTTCTTCCTCTAGAAAAGATCCAATTTTTCATCTTATACTTCAATCTTTTCGGATTTATTAACTTATTGATGTTTTTGAGTGCGTCTGGTAACAGGGAATATATCCGTGCAGCCAAATAGGTGTACGATCTCTGTCCCATACGCTTTTCTGCTCTAGGTGTTAGTACTTCAGATGATTTAGTTCTTGTTGAACATTCGTGTTTTGTATTGGTGATTGAAATGCTTCCCTTTATGACTTGATAAAGGATTTTCAGAACAAATATCTGATGCATATTGAGAACTCCTGATATCTAAAACAATTCTTCACTCCAGGTTAGCTCGTTTCCATGTATTATCCTTAATATCCACTTCTGCATGACTTCAATCTTCCTCATATAGCAATGATATGCTCCCCCCATCCCAAAATTCCATAACTCAATTGTGATTCCACCAATGCATAGTAGAGAGTCTTCAAATCGCGAACATAGAGATTTTTTTTCATATGTCTGAACTTGTAAAGAAGACCTCTCAGCTTTTCAACTAAAATCTCGATGTGTTTATCCCATTTTAATGTTTCTGTCCATTACAATTCCCAGGTATGTCAAATTTTCTGCTTCGGATATAAACGTGTTCATATCTACCTAATAAACCTAAAGATCATGTTTGGCAAACATCAGTTATTGAAAGTTCAACATTCTTGCATTTAGTTGTATTTGAGAAATAAACTGAAATATAGCTTCAGTGGCAACGCATCTGCGATGCGTCTTTAACTAAGTTAGTCTACTTATAGTTTTTGTCAGGTACTGAACTTTACAACTACAACTTCTTTTTTTTTACGTTTATTATTAATAAATACATTCATCTTGTGAAGCTAAAGTCTGGAGTTGACTCTTATTTCAAACAAATAATCAACAGCATCTAAAACAGAATTTTTCGAAAGCACTTATGGTGAGCATTGTGAAGGCTATAAAAAGCTTATGAATGAATTAGTAAAAAGCCATAACAAGAAATATTGCCAAAGATCTCTTTCCCTAAGAGGAGAATGTATCGGCCTTATAATTCAAAATACAATCTTCTCAAGATGACGCCATTGATTTTTTTTTCAAATAGCAATATAGACTATGTGCAGGGTAGTGTAGTTAGCAGTAATATCGATCTGAGCGCTCATGCTGAGGACCGTCGGTAACCTTGAACTACCGAGTCTTGTTTATATTAGTTAACAATGTTCATTGAAAACAGAAGTAGTGTTACAATTTCATAATGTTTTCTGACAAAAGAATAAAAAACGGCAAAACTAAGCGATCTGACAATTCTTGTTGTGTTCCGGGCTATTGTGTTGATGGTGATATAATGTCGAAGAAAGATCGACGTGGATCAATGCTTAAAAAAAATTCAACAGTTTTACTACTTGAAAATTGATAATGATCTGAATAAGTAATTGATTAATATTGACTTCAGTAATGATGGAAGATTATGGGAACCAAGTTTATGGTGAGCACCGTTGGAAACATTGAACTAACGTTTCTTGTTTGTTACTGAACTGTTCATTGAAAATGAGAAATATTATCATTTCATAAGTTGTTTTACTGAGAAGAATAAATATGATTCAAACTAAGCGATCTGGGAATTTTTCTTGTGTTTATGGTTGATGTGTAGATGGTAGTTTGAGTAAAATAAAGTTTAATAGATATTCCTGTCCGGAGTTAAAACTATAAATTTCTTTACTCTGTCCTTATATCTTCAAATGTAAAATTTCAACGACTCGGCTCACTTTCTATGAGTGTTACATATTAACAGATTTCCATGGAGATTCTCACTTTCATCGTCGAAACTTTCGCTTTTGTCACGCCTTTCAGAATAAATTTTCAGCCAATATTGAAACCATGTTCAGTTTTATAGAAAATTTAAAAACTCTTGTTTCAAACAAACCTAATAAAGTGGGAAATAGTTCTTTCATTTGATATATATATATACTTTCTAAAAAAAATTTATCCTGAACTTGTTACAGCTAGATGAGAAAATTAAGCCTTTGTGTCTTCCACATTATACGAGAGCCAATATAAAGTTGGGTAATACTATCCAGGCAAAAGATTCTCTTTCACGGTTAGCAAAAAGTACTCAAAGTGATGCCGACTTGTCCGCCATACTGTGCGCGCAGTTGCTGAGGAAGCAAAACAAACAGAAAGAAGCTTTGACGGTTTTGGAGAGGAATCAGATTCAAAGTTCCGAATGGTGGTTAGAGCTTGGAATCACCTATTGGGAGATGAAGGAGTTCGATAAATGTTTAAGTCCATTACTAAAAGTAAGTTTTAGTTTATTCTTAAGTCCTCCAACTTGATCCCCCCATATTTTCATTTATGGCCAACAGTTAAAGAGATGGTTTATGAAACTCTTGTAAATACTACTCTTGTGCTGGAGAATCGCGTTATTGAAGCACTTGTCAACCTGAGTCCTAACATAATTACGACAAGCTGCACAAATGCTGTTGAACACAGAATTTCGAATTGTTTGGAAGCAAACACCCAGCAGTTTGAAAATTTGCTTTAAAACAAATGGCGAAATGATCGTTTTTATCAATAATTACTGTACAGTCTATTAAGGAGAATTTCATGGAACTGGCTTCACTTGCCATTAAAAAATAAATATTGTTATTTCTTCTTCTCCTTCAATTGATCGACATTTTTTTCTGTATTCCTTCCTACTACAGAAGAAAACCACGGCATTTGTTACCAAATGCAACAATAATTTTTGGTACCTCAACTGTGTGGCCCTGGTTGACGAAGATTATGAGTGGTGGATCGAAAAAGCGTTAGCTTTTCGACAGATCGCTTTTGCAGATTGTGTGTAGCGTTGCGGTAAATAGTCGAACTAGTATGCCTTCTTGAAGTTGTCAGTTTGATCTACCCTTTGTTTTCATGGTTTTCTGGTGGCGCTGGTAATAGCCTCTGTGGCAGTTCGAGGGGAGGGGCCGATACATATACAAGTACTTGATGCGCTCCAACGGATTGAGATGAGTAGGTGGCAGTCTGGCTTGGTGTTATAAATAGGTGTACAATACTGACAAGGTCAAATGATATCGAAACTAGAGTTTTTTGCTCCTATTCATTACATCCGACCGGACTGTACCACTCCTATTTGGCCCTGGTTGACGATGCTTATGAAGGGTGGATCGAAAAACCAGTTTCTTCAGGGAGGGATTTTTCACATTGTACGTAAGGTTGAATATTGTTCCCGTTATAACTTCAACTGGATTGAAATTTAGGTAGAGACAATGTTTTTGGGATTTATTTATGTTTTCAAGAGGAATCCACTTGAACAATAAAAATCATATGTTGTAATTTGAAAAAACAGGTTTTTTCACATGTTTTGATTATAACTTTTCAACCCTGCATACTTTCAAGATTTTTTTCGCGAATGTATTTATACGGCCGATACTTTTTTCCTCAGAAAAGGTCCGAACTTTTTTATCTTATGTAATATTTGAGTTATAATACTGCGATATTTCAAGATCAATTTTTTTCACAAAAAGTGAAATATTTTCAAAACTATAATTCATTAATGTGAAGTGGTACATTTTTTTGAATCGGTGTTGAGAGGGCAATTCAATTGTGAGAAAATATACAGTGTTCCATTCAAAATAAGAAAGTTTATGTCAACTTCCGGTCGAACCGGAAATGGAAAATTATAAGAATATTTTTAAAATGTAGTTTGTCAAAACCAAATTGAGAACAATTCATGAAAATATCTCAAGCCATCTATTATATAAAGTAACATGTCCTGACTGACTTTTTGTTTGTGGTCAGATCTGTTTAGAATTTGGTAATATTGCTCTTTGACATGATTTAATAAAACTTTAATTCAATGTTTTTCAAAATTTCATTTCATAAGAGGTAAAAAGGAGTATTAAACTTTGTATGGGGCAAAATATCAAATGACCATATCTGCTTGGAACTTGTAGTGTAGTCCTAAAAGAAAATAAGTAAACGTGTGTTTCTCGATTTTTCGATATTCATTCAACTTCTAAAGAAGTGAACAGGGTAATGTGTTTCTTTCAGAGTCAGGCTCATTCTTGACCATCCTGTTTCGTCAGGTATTTTCGTATGAGGTATTAAATATAGTTGTGAATATCTTAATAATGGCAGCGATCAGGAATCATGTAGTCTAGGAAATAAGAGGAAGGAGATCAAACTGTATGAAAGTGCTCGTTACATTCTGAAGCTGTTTGGAGAATTCTATCGTTTTCCATACACGAAACGTTTCCGACTGTAGTTCATCTTCGTGTCGATTTAGAAAACGGACAGAGAATATATTTCAATCCTAACGACCGTATCCAATTAGCTGATAATGTTTACAATCTGCAAATAACTACTCTTCTAGCATATTTTGATTTATGCAGTAAAGATGATTTCGCAAAAACCTTTCTTTACGTTGAAGTTCCTTCAAATTATGAGTAGAAAAGTAATAGGTTTGAGAAGAGAAAACGAAGAATAGATGACCGGAAGTCAAGACAGATCCAGTTCTGGGTAGGGAGTATACTGTTCACCCAAATAATGCCGATAGTTATTATTTGCACTTCTTCGTGAAATTCGAGAGCCAACATCCTTCTTAGATTTGAAAACTATTAATAGTGTTATTTATCCCACATATCAGTCAGCGTTTAAGACTCTAGGTTTAATTAAGGACGACCAATATTGGGACGCCGCTATGGAAATGAGTCATTGTTGCAAAACAGAGACTACCTTAGAGAAATTGCTCACGGCAGTGATTTACTGGCTCAAGAAGTGTTGTTAACTGAAGAACAATCCTGCGTTTACAATCATATACTCGAAAGTGTTGATAAAACCTCAAGTCAAATATTTCTTCTAAATGCTTCTAGAGGTACCGGCGAGGTGTTTGTCCTAAATCTTGTATTAGACAAAATACGTAAAGACCATGAAATAGCTTTTGCGGTCACTTCTTCTGGCGTTGCTGCCACTTTATTTAATTGAAGTAGGATTTAAGCTGCCTCTCATCTTTACCTTACTGAAACATCTATATGTAATATCTCTCAACAGAGTAACACGGCGCAAGTTTTTAAAGATATAGATAAATATGAAGTTAATAGTGAGGGATGAATGCTCGATGGTCCATTAACGTGATGTCGAAGCTCTTAATAGAACTTTAAAAGATATAAAAGCCAATAATATCCTGATGGGTGGCATTAGAGCTCTGTTAGTTGGAGACTACCCGTAGTACTCAGGAGCACACGGGCAGACGAGGTAAGTCGTCATACTTGTGGAGCCGCATTGAAAAACATAAACGTTCTTTGAAGAGGTGAACAGTCTGCTGGGCAGTTTTCTAAAATGTTACTTAAAATAGGAAACTGCGATAACCTACAATTAATGGAAAAATTACTATTCCGCAAAGTTTAGCCTGTTATTTCGACTCTCGAAAATGAAAAAGCAGCCACAATAAATAACCTTTTACTCAGGTCATTCGATGTACAATATAAGTCAGTGGATTCAGTACTACAAATCGATGATGCAGTAAACTATCCCGTGAAGTTCTTTAATAGTCTGAACCCAGCAGATCTTCCACCACATATTCTTTTTAGAAGATTGGAGCAGCAGCCTCCAAAATTGTGTAATGGCACCATACTGCAAATAATAATAATAATGATAATACTACCTGGCAGTAGGTATAAAATGCAACTTATCCAATGATGTACAATCTAAGGAATAAACAGGTGAATTGACATTGTACCACCATAACCTCTTGTCGCGTTCAAGATTTAGGAAGAGGGTCTTGTTCGGAAAGTGAGTCACAGTCTCCCTCGGTTAGCGACGGAAGCAGCGTGATATCGAGTAGGGATACTGCAACACAAAACCAAGTGGGAAATAACATCAACACCTCCCAACCGACTCTTGATGTTTCAACGGTGGCGCAAGCCATTATGCCTACGACCACGAGAGCCGGATTCCCTAGGAAACGCATGAAGTGGACCCCAGAAATGAATTCCTTCATTATGCGTTCCTATTACAAGATTACAAACCTGGAATCGGAACTGACAGCATACAGATACGCGTTACATCTTGCGTTCGTAGAAAAATATCCTGAATTACAGCACATATCCGAGCAGAGAATTTCGGATCAACGAAGAACAATCGTTAAAAACACGCCACTTTCTCCAGAAACGCTGCAAAGCATACGAGAAAAGGTCATAATGGAACTCAGAAGCGAAAATGATACTCATAACGGTATACCAGCCGGAGTCAATGAAAGTGTTACAGATAACATCGAAGCCATGGAAACGAATATTAACATGGAACGCCCTCCTGAGCCGAATCAGCAGAACGAATATATGTATTTAGCAAGATCAGAACTCAACAGAGCAATAACTGAATTCAGTGGTAGTAACCCAACTAAAAGACCTAAACTGCCCAAACTCAAGACGAACAAGAACACCAATATTATCCTAGCAAGCGTAAACTCAGTGTTTGAAAAATATACCGACCAGAACACCTTGGAGAAGATTCACACTTTGATTTACTGTGGAGCAGTAACGGTTCTTCGACTTCACAAACAACAAATCTCCACAACTCTGATTCAAGCTGAGCCAAGAAGCGTCAGAAAACCACCATGGCAAAACGACTGGAAAAGGATATTGATAATATTAGAGCAGAATTCGGTCGCCTCACAGAATTCCTGAGAAACAGAAAACCCTCAAGGCGCTCGAAATCACATATACGCGAAATTTATAGGAAAATTGGTACGAACACAAAACACCTTGATCACAAACAACATACGAATTGTATATGGACACTTTGAAACAGAAACTCCAAGCAAAAGCAAAGAGGCTTTCAAGATACCTCAAGTGTACTGAAAGGAAACACCAAAACCAAAGGTTCCTCCAAAACGCGGCCAATTTTCATAAGGGAAATAACAAAACTGCGACCAACAATAACAGAGAAGTACCTGACGCACAGTGCTTGACCGATTATTAGTCATCACTATGGTCGAACCCCAAAGAACACAATAGAGATGCGGAATGGATCAAGAATGAAAAAGAACACCTTGATATCAAACATATGGACTTCAATTGGAAGGCCACAGGTATAGATAATATCCACAACTACTGGTACAAGAAGTTTGATAAGCTCCATGGAGCCCTAGCGAAACAGCTCACGTATGTTCTTCAACATCCCAAGAAAACACCCATTTTCCTAACACAAGGCTTAATATAAATGCTACCTAAGAGCGATAGAACACAGGATCCGTCACAATATAGGCCAATCACTTGCCTGCCAACACTCTACAAAATACTCACCTCATGCATATCCATTCGAATATACCAACACCTTGATGACAACAATATATGAGCAGATGAGCAGAAAGGATGCAGAAAGAAACACCACGGGTGCAAGGAACAACTCATCATCGATTCTGTGATAATGAAACAGGCACACGTAGGGCATCGGAATGTTCATTCAGCTTTTCTCGATTATCTGAAGGTATTCGATAGTACCGCCCATTCTTGGCTTGTTGAAGTATTGCAGATATACAAAATTCACCCAGCCCTGGTAGAATTCTTGAAGACAACAATGACACACTGGCGCACGTCTCTGCAGGTCAACATGAACAATAAATCAATTAAAACCGACGAGATACCCATACGTCGTTGAATTTTTCAAGGAGACTCTCTGAGTCCACTATGGTTCTGTTTAGTTATGAACCCATTGTCCTCAATGCTCAATAGAACAGGATACGGATTTAGGATAAAAACAGATAGGAACTATCATACAGTCTCCCACCTGCTGTATAGGGATGACATCAAATCATATGCTTCGAACAAGAAGCAATTGGATGATCTGCTGAAAACTGTCAGTAAGTTCTCGGCAGATCATATGAAATTCGGGATTGAAAAATGTAAGACCCTGAACATTCAGAGAGGGAAAGTCATAGATTGTGAAACACAGCTTCCAAACGGTGATATTATACAGTGCATGAGGGATGGTGAAACATACAAATATCTAGGATACCAGCAAGTCAGATTTCTAGACCAAAAACAATCAAAGGGGAAGATTCGTTCAGAATACAGTCAGCGTCTGAAACCGTGCTGAAATCAATGTTGAACTCGGGGAATCTAGTCAAGGCAATTAACACCTACGCCATTCCAGTGTTGCTTTACTCATTTGGAATAATCAGATGGACTAAGACAGAACTGGATGATATTCAAAGGCAGACCCGAACGATGCTAACAAAGTACAACAACCATCATCCAAAATCGTCTGTGATACGAACCACTTTCAAACGGAAAGAAGGAGGACGCGGATTAATAGATGTTGTCAATTTACACACCGAACAGATAAAAAATCTCAAAGAATTCTTCTCAGCAAAAGCTCTCACTTCTGACCTCCATAGAGTGGTATCGTTGGCTGATAAGGGATATACACCTCTAAATCTTGCTACCAAAGATGACCTGCTGAAACATTCCTATCAGATACTGAAAAACAAGAGCAATGGTCAAGAAAGGAATTGCATGGACGACATCACCATGAGATTAATCAACGACACATCGACAAAGCCTCCAACAAATGGTTGATGAAAGGAGAATTATTCGCGGAAACAGAGGGATTCCTTATGGCCATTCAAGACCAAGTGATCGCTACAAACAACTACAAAAAATTTATTATGAAGGACGGAACATTACAAACAGATGGGTGCAGAAAATGCCATATAAGATCGGAGACTATACAGCATATTACGTCCGGATGTGAACAACTAGCCAATACGGACTATCTTCACAGGCAGAATCAAGTGTGCAACATTATCCATCAGAAACTTGCACACAAGTACGGACTTCTGAATACCTTCCAGACATATTACAAGTATCAACCGGCGCCCGTATTGGAAAATGACTCTATCAGATTATACTACGATAGGCCTGTTATCACTGACAGAATGGTGACGAATAATAGGCCGGACATAGTGGTGTATGATAAGAGAGTCAGAACAGCAATGCTGGTGGATGTCGCCATACCGAATAATAACAACGTGCTGAACAAGTTACAGGAGAACAAGTCCGAATAAACAGACCTTCCTATTGAGATCAAGCAGATGTGGCACCTCGAGAAAATAGATATTGTTCCTGTCATCGTATCCTCCACTGGGTTAATACCCAAAACTTTGCATGATAGCCTCAAGAAATTAAAATTGCATAAGAATACCTATATAGAAATGTAAAAAGCTGTAATTCTTAATACATGTAGGATAGTTAGGAAATTTATGTCAAGTATATTGTAATCGAGCCTATTCCCTTTGATTGCTGAATCTGGGAAAGGTAAATTATATCCAGCTAACAGCTGAGATAATGCATAAGTCCACGATAATAAATAATAATAATAATAATAATAAGATCTTTATTTCCAATAGGTGATACCCAATTACAGGAAACAAAAACATCAAAAATGAATAAAGTTGAACATTTGAGCTTGAGCGCATACTCAATAATAGAAAAGGGAAGAAAAATGGAAATATTACAAATATATATATATATATATATATATATATATATATATATATATATATATATATATATATATATATATATATATATATATATATATATAAACATAATGAAAATACGCAAATTGAAGTTGATAAATCTAAACTTGGCTCTACTAACAACTGAAAAAGGATCGCAGTTTATATCACATAGGGTAGAGATAGAATTATAAGTACTGCATATGAATGACTCCGCAGACTGCAGGAGTATATTAGTTCTAGGTGTTGTAAGTGAAAACATCTGACCGCCTCTAGAGCACAATCTCTACAAACCATAATACAGCTAACAAAGGGGGACAATCTAGTTTATTATGTAGTAAACTGAATAAAAACTACAAAGCGAGAAGGCCCCTTCTAGTTTTGAGAGTTGTTACTTCAAATCTAGCCAAGAGTGGCTCGTGATCACATCCTCTCATTGGATAGATACCATCCTCTTTCCAAGCAAGGTACTTAACAAACTTTCTCTGTATGGCCTCCAGATGAATGAATGACAAAAATAAATGGGATGCCGAATAATCGACCCATATTCAAGGTTTCTTCTGACAAGGCTTTTAAAGAGGCGGATAAGAGTAAAAGAATATGTAAATTGTTTACCGTTACGTAATATGAAACCATACAGTTTGGAAGCAGATGAGAAAAGATTATTGACATGTAGTGTAAAGGTGAACTCTTGTTCAAATATGACACCAAGGTCTTTAATTTCACTAGAGCGCCTCAAAACAGTTTCGTTCATTTTATACTAGAAAATTTGTGTATTTTTTTCTACTAAAGCTCACCACACTGCACTTAGAGGCATTCAGATCCAGACGATTGCTCAGGCACCAGCCAGATACACAATTGATGACTTCCTGTAGTCTCTCACTGTCACTTGCGTCACCCACTTCCAAGAAAAATTTCAAGTTATCAGCGTACATCAACTTAAAGATATCAATTATCTCCAGGAGATCATTTATGAACATAATAACTAAAAGATGACCGAGATTAGAACCTTGCGGAACACCAGAGGAAGCCTCAAACTCACACGAACGAAAACTTTCCAGTTGAACAAACTGCCGCCGACCGACAAGATAAGATTTGAGAAGAGCTACAAGGGCATCCGAAAGTCCAAATCGGGTCCTCAACTTTTGCAGAAGTATCTGATGATTTACCCTATCAAACGCTTTCTGGAAATCTGTATAGATAACATCGACCTGGCCTGCACGATCCAAAACTTCAAGTATGTGTTGTGAAAAAACGACTAAATTACTAGTGCTCGATTTACCGGACATAAAACCGTGTTGTTCAATGTTTATTCTAATTCTAATCGAGGAATAAATACAGTTGTACACAATAATTTCTAACAGTTTTGAAAAATTACATAAAATAGCAATAGGCCTATAATTACCAACAAGCCCGGTGTCTCCCTTCTTTAAAACAGGCACTATTTTCGCTACTTTCCATCTCGACGGATATACGCAAGTTCTTATGATCAAATTGAAAATATGGGAGAGTGGATGAGCGAAAACTTGTATGCAGAGTTTCACTACAAAACTAGGTATACCGTCCGGGCCAGCGGTATGCTTACTTAACAGTTTCTTTGCACAGGATATTATGTCACTCTCAGTAATTACATTCAAATGCACAGAACTGCAATATTGTCAAGGCTACTGTACCCAGTGGATGTGTTCAAGGGAAAACTGTATTCATATATAGAATACCATTGGTGCATCAGAGTATCTTTTTGAATTCAAAAGACTGCAGTTTCCCCTAAAAGTGTGCTGTGTGTGTTCTCCATGACCATCAATAAAGCACAGGGGCAATCATTAAAAGTGGCTGGGATAAACCTAAGAAAGAACTGTTTCTCACGCGTACAGTTTTATGAGTAAGTTCGGCTAGTAGTCTGGTGATCCTTGCACCACACCGCAATACGGGTTTTGTTATATATAAAGAGGTCTTTCAATAGCATAATACACTCTTAATAAACATCTATTTTAACACCAATTTTACCATTTACTAATTTAGCCTTCGAAGCAGAATAAGTGTCTTTGTAGAAATAATAGGAAATTACTCACCTTAACATATACGCGTACGAAGTCTCGGGCAAAAGCTAGTTCGTCCAAAACTTTTAATCGGCCATCTATCTTAGGTATATAGGTATATTATTAGTTAATTAGTTAATTGGTAAAATGAATACATGTAGGTATGTACAAAGAAACTGCATTATTTCGTTTAGGTTTGCTTACGACTAAGTAGCTCACTGTTTATTTCACTTGACTCAAACCTGGTTCAAGTCTATGGAAAAGGTAAAGCGAAAATCGGTAGAGTTCCTAAACATTTATAATGACCATATCAAAATGAGACATCTTTGATTCTATATGAATATGATGATTTGAAGTAGTTACAATTCTAAGAGATTTTTGGCTGAAACTTCATTGATTTCATTATTCTCTTTTTAGGCAGCGAAGAGTGATCCCAATAACTATTACTGTTTCTTTTACTTGGGACAATTTTATAGGTATATGAAGGAATATGATAAAGCCAGGAGATGTTTCGAGAGGTCTTTCAAATTGTGCCCGAATTATAACGAAGCTTCCATCGAACTCAGCAAAATGTATAGAATTCTTCAAAATTGGGTAAGCTGACGTTTGAATTTCAAAAAGCAATTCATAATTCTATAGTATTTTTGTTTCAATTTTTTTTTTTTTAGGATGCTAATATTGCTCTGTTGCAAACTATTACAGAAGATCAAATAAATAAACAGAATCTATGGGCATGGTTGCAGATGGGTTTGATTTTAATGGAGCAAGGCGATTACGATGAGGCTATAAACTATTTGAGATCGGCTTCGAGGATAGATAAAAAAAATTCGTGAGTTGTCTTTTTGAATTAGAAAATGTGGGAAGTAAAATGAATTTGGGCACAAATGAATATAAGTTTGGGTAGTCTGTGTCTCACCTAACATGATATATTTTTAATTTTAAGAAAGTCCCATCTCTTCTATTGAATTTTTTTATTTTACTCTCTCATTCGCTCTTATTTCATTGGGTTCTTCAGGAAGGGTTTTATTATCGTCAGCATTGTAAAAAGGTTAACTTTGAATGTTGACTTGGTTATAATCACTAATACTTTTAGAAGTTCGAGTGTTTCTTAAAACGAGTTATGCATTTTCTTCTTGTGAAGGAGGTGTTAACAGGAAATAATAGTAATAATATTTATTTGGTAGCAAAGCTAATATTTGAAGTATACGTTGTATAGTGTGTGTATCCCGAATTATTATGGATAGTACAACCATTTACATAATTCAGTTCCATGAGATTTAATCATCATATCACAGTAATATAGCAATAACTCATATCTAAATATTCATTATATTTGTATAAAATTTTATACAACAACTTTTAAAACTTTTCATTGTTTTGCAATTATTTTTTAGTGAGTCTGACAATTTTTGTATTGCACCAGACCATTGGGGAACAAATTAGTTTGGATGTAGGAAGAGGTGACTCTACTTACATACATGTTACAATTATTTCTTGTTGAATAATTATGAAATTCTTTCACAATAGTACATGTTCAAATAATATGCCGGAACAATTCAAGAATGATTTTGTAAATCAAAACTCGCGTGTTCACATATATAACCTGACACACTCCGAAACAACCTGATACATTTAACATATCCTTTAGAGAGATAGATATAGACAATTGAGTGAGGGCTGCTTAATAGTGTTTTGGACCACATACTAAGATTCCAAAATTTAATTCAAGAATAATACATTTCTCGATACCTTTTTAGCAACTTGGTTCGCATGACTGAAAAAGGGAGAATAACAATGCTGAGATATTTGTAATCGTTAATATGTTCTATAATTTCTCCATTTACATAAATACTCGATTGATCAAATGTGTTGATTAAATTAAATTAACTTTCTATCACCATAATTTTAGTTTTCTTGATATTTAAACATTAAACGGCAGAGTATCATCAGCAGAGAATCTAATATCACACTTATTATTTATTCGAACCAGGTCATTTATATACTTCATGAAAAGGTTTGGTCCCAAAACTGTGCCTGGAGGGACACCAAAACGATAAGTAGGAGTCAACGAGACACTTACTTCATTTAGTTACTTGAGAACAATAAACTAGATTCATTTATTACCAGAATATACATATTGGTAACAATAAATTTACGGGATCAACCACATTTACAAAATGAAATTATTATGATCCAAGCAAACAAAATACCCGAGATTTCAACCGATTCATTGAAAAAGTGAAAGCATCAATATTAGCTGAGTTATTATTACACAACACTGAGCTTTTTATTATGAAAAAAAAATTTGTCTGAAAGGTGTTGCACCTCCGAATAAAAAAGAATCCAGGATTGCATGTCCTCCTTTGCGGAACTTTGAATTTTAAGGAGCCTAGTAAAGTAGGAAAGTACACATATCCATGAATCAACTTATGAAGGAAATGTAGGTTTGACACAGTTCTTTATGATTTCAGAGTTTGTATGTTCAACATTATTCTTAAATTGGCATAATCAGTGTGCTCTGATGCATATTCAGCCTATATGCAATTACTCTCTTAAATCTATTCTGAATCTTTTCCAACATGTTTTCGGCTGTTACGCCCCTCGGTGACCAAACAACAGAACCATACTCCAAGAAACTTCTCACCAGAGAACAATAGAAAAACCTTTAGAATTTCTATGAGTGAAGCCCAGGCACCTCAGAGCTTTACCCTTTACAACACTGATATGATCATTAAAATTAAGTTTCCAATCAAGTAGGACACCAAGGTCCTTGACACTCGATTTACGATTCAGTAAACAGCCGTGGAGCTTATAATCAAGAGCAATAGCAGACCTGACACGTGAAAAGGAGATGACCAAACATTTATCAATATTCAAAAACATCCTATTAACTTCACTCCAGCACTCAAGTCGAGCCAAATCATCCTTAAGCATCTGAGCATCCTCTGCAGATGAAATGGAACTATACAGTTTCAGATCATCCGCAAATTAAGGGATTTTTCTATGTAAAAATACTGTACCTATATCGTTTACGAAGAGGATGAATAATAGTGTCCCCAAGTGGGATCTATGGGGAACCCCAGAGCTAACAGGAATAAAGTAAGAAGTGAAACCCTGGTACCTGACACATTGCATCCTACCCCTCAGATAGCTACTCAACCATCTGTGCACCGAACCCTGAATACCCAGTCTATGCAATTTATCTAAAAGTAAGTTGTGGTTGACCTTGTCGAATGCTTTCGAGAAATCTGTATAAATCGCATCAACCTGCACCCTGTCATCCATGGAGCTAGTAATGTCATTAACATAAAGAAGCAAATTTGTTAAAGTTACAAACAAGATTATCGAAAAGTTTCCG
Source organism: Cryptolaemus montrouzieri (assembly GCA_013387265.2). Classification (NCBI taxonomy): domain Eukaryota; kingdom Metazoa; phylum Arthropoda; class Insecta; order Coleoptera; family Coccinellidae; genus Cryptolaemus; species Cryptolaemus montrouzieri. The sequence continues at coordinate 98,759,378 of JABFTP020000185.1, read as the reverse complement.
GATGACAGATTGTATACAGTTGCGCCTATAGTTTTCCACATCAGACATCACCAGACTTCAATATAGGTACCACAAAGTTATTGTTCCAAAAAGATGGAAAATTACCGGTTCAGAGAGAATTGTTGAAAATATCTGTTAATGGACCGGTAAGTGAGAAAATTCGAAAACCACTTCAAAACAACCCAGTCAATAAGTACTGATTGAAGAGCGCTTTCACAAGAGTTATATGCTCTAAAGTCTGATTGAAATTTAGTTGACAATTTTATCTTCCACATAATTCATGATTGGATCATTTATGATTATTTCTACTAGTTTTTCGTAGACAGGAAGCATATTTATCCGTCTGAACTCCTCAGGTTTTGTAGTATTTATAATTTTTTCAACAGGAATAATTGTGAAAAGTTTCCAGTCTTTAGCAAATTTTCCATTCTCGTGGCAATTATTTATGCGATCCAAAAATCTGTCATCAACAGTCTCAAATTATCTGTATATTAATGCTATCAAAACCACTTTTCTTATTTTTAATTTCATTCATTATTTTTTCATTTCTTGAATTTTTCAAATTTATGGTGGACATCTGACATATTTAAAACGTTATCAATCATATTTGGACAAATTATCGTGGCGATTTCTTCGATACTTTTAACAAAATAATTATTGAATTTATTGGCCACCAGAAGATGAACTTCTACCAAGGAGGTATCGATATTTATTCCTCCCATTCTAGTCTTATTTTTTTCATTCAATAATTCTGTGAATGTTTCCACATTTCTTTGAATTGCCTGTTGCTTCATCGATCTTTTCCTGGTAATAATTCGCCTTGTTACATTTTGTTAATGTTACTAATACGTTCTTCTGTCTTTTGAAAGCACCCTAATCATTTTTAATTTTATTATTAACAGTTTTTTTGTACCATTTGTCTGAAGCTATGTTATTGTCTTCAAAGGATCTTAACGATCCAATGTGAATAATTGAATCAATGGGCATCTTAGTTTGTTTCTCTACGTTAATTGTATCATGATCCCGGGGTGTATTCATCAGGTCAACCTGAAACGCTAGTTCATAGCAATTTACAAAATTTCTGTAAGTTTTGATTTTTTTCGTGTTCCTAGTTCCATTAATTAAATCCATAAAATGTTGTCATTTGTTATCTTCAGTCTTAAGTGGTTTTCAGCTTTTAAGCCTTTGTTGTTATTGATCAATAAGTCTATAATAGTTGAAGAATCCGTGTGTAGGTATGTGGCCTCATATACGTTCCGTACTCGGCAATCAATCTTTTTAGTTTTTTGCATAAAAAGCATTATCGGAGATATCAATACTCAAGTCTCTCAACAGCATTAGACCACCTTCTGTGAAAGTATACTCCTCATAGCTGTTCTCCAGCTTGTTCAGAAAGTATGAGTGACTGGAATATGTGATGATTAAATTTAGATTGAATTTTACACCCACTATCCATATATTTACTTCGAGATTTTTCATTGATATTTTTCTATATTTATATTCCTGTCTGAAGTATATAATTGATCCCTCTGTATGTCTACTCAGAGAATTAAAGGAAACATATGAATTGCCATTGATATGTAGCTTTTCTTCAAATATTCTATTATAATGTGAATTTCGGACAAACATACAACCAACAGTTTCCAACTCTGTTCTATGATGTGAAACACTTTCTATGTTTAAATGAAGAAGTTTATTCAGTACGAACTGAGTGCTCAGGTAAATTCACTATGCAAAAAGATAGTTTGTACATCCAATTGTGTAATCTTCTTTCATTCTAAAGATCCATTTAATAATTAAAATATTCTGTATCCCCTACTTGTGATTTATTTAATATTCTCACATTTTGTTCTAATGAAGCTTTTTCTTCATTAATCGCTTGTTTCCACTTATCCTTGTTTAGGCCCATAACCTGTTGACTGTTGGTTTTATGTTTATCAAAGCAAATTGTATTGATTTTATTGTCTGATGAACACCATGAATACTAGTATATAAATAAAAACAAAAGAAATTATCCTACATCCAATATCAAAAATATAAGGCAACACAGTCCAATGGGGCATTTACACTTGTATGTTGATGATTAATAATATTATATAACATCATTAACGGAACCTTTAAGATGAAAATGGGCCACACTTGTTATTAAAAAAATTGACATCAATTTCAATTTTGTTGGGGAACCATTTAGCAAATTTTGTTTGAAGGCAAATCCTTCTTTAAATAATCATGTAATCGTATCATGGATAAGTTAGATGACTGTGCGTTGTACCTGATAGTGGTTCTTTTCTTCTTGTAAATTTCTATACTTTGCTACTTTGTTAATTTTGTAACCATGTCTTTCATAGTTCACTCAGAGAAATATTATCTAATGAACTCATCATGCTTTGTTCTGTATGCTTAAAAGTTTTTTCTTCAGTTTAACACACTGAACAAATATTGCAATAATATTAACAGATCTGATATCTGATATTAATATATTTCAGGCACTGTTGGGAATCATTAGGTGATGCTTATTTATGCCGAGGGGCGTATGCTTCAGCTCAAGAAGCATATGAAGTAGTTTTGGAGATCTCTAATCTGGCTCTATATCCAGCACTTCAGATTGCATTAATAAAAAAGGTACATTCCATTATTTTTTGTTCACCAGCCTAATCTTGTGGCTCCGTTCGCATGTTAGTAAAGTATGATATGGCAACCTATTCTGTTGGTTTTAACCTGTCTTTGTCACAATGTATGAGCACACACTTGCAACAATCAATTCCAAATTTCAACAATCGATATACGATTATAGAACAACCTTAATGTTAAAAGTCATGCATGCCGAAATATGACGAAAAGCAATGGAATACGTCACTGAAACGTTGGCTGGCTTATGACTTGTGTTGGTTTCCTAGAGAACGTAAAGGACGATGTTGAAACGGTCTGCTACATAGCTAGAAAGATGGAATTGAGCCTCATCTCACAAATTTGTGGTGGGACACGCTAAAAACATCCCCATAAGTATTTGCTCCAGTATATACTCAACATAGATCACTTTCTTATACCAGAGCCAACTTAATGGGATGAAACTAGTTTGTCATGAATGATGAGTCTCAGAGAATTGACAGACAACGCGATAATACCTGCATATTTTACAAGTAAAGGATAATCGTAAAGCAATAAACCTTACCAGGTCAATGTTTTGTAGCGAGCTTGATGTTCATGCAGGACAAGATTTCCTTGAAATTGGTCACCTATGAAATCGACTGACATTTAGAACAAGCCAAAAGGGCGCAATAATGAAACGACCTTTGTCCCTTTTACTACGGTAACTAAACCAAGCACCGCTTTTTCGAATACTTCTATTCTACTCTGCCCAGAAGTGAGCAAGTTACTGTATCTGAACTTCTATTCATATCATATCTCAACAATGAAAACATGTGAAATTTACCGCTTTATGTGTGAACACATTGAAGACTTTTATTCAGGTAACAGTATTGAACCTTCCGTAGTTAAATATCCTTCCCTAAAGGAGCTAGTTTTCCAATCCATACTTCATAATTATTGTCAATCATGGCACACAGCAGTGGTACAGTACGGTCAGATGGCATGAATAAGAGCAATAGATTCCAGTTTCGTTCTCGTTTGACCTCGTCAGTACTGCACATCACCAGTCCAGACTGCCAATCCGTTGGAGCACATCGAGACTTGTACATGTGGTTGAGGGCCAGACAAGTATAAGCAGCGTTAGCTTTCGACAGACAGCTTCTTGCAGACAATATGTAGCATTGCAGTAAATAGTAGAACTAGTGTGGCTTCTTGAAGCTTTCAGTTTGACCTACCCTATGTTTTCACGGTTTCATGGCGATGGTAATTAGCCTCTGTGGAGGGCCTCTTTGGAGGGCGTAAATACATTTACATGTCTCGATGGGCTCCTATGGAATTAGATGAGTAGATGGCAGTCTGACCATGTGTTGTGAATTCTGACAAGGTCAAAAGAGACCGAAACTGCATTATTTCTAATATTCATGACCTCCGAGCGGACTGTACCATTTCTATGTGGCCCTGGTTGACAATGATATGAAGGGTGGATCGGAAATCCTGCTCCTGTCAGTGAAGGATATTTAACACTCTACGGAAGGTTAAATATTGTTTACTGAATACAAGTCTTCAATGTGTTTCTATTTATATTTTTAACAGTCAGTATGGGAATATAATATTACTCCAAATTTCTCAGGATCGAAATTGCCTAGACGAAGCTATACTAGACTTCGAAGCCCTTCTCACGATGAACAGTAATTGCGTACTAACGTTGACTGGATTGGCCGAAACGTGTTTACGAAAAGCGAGAGTGTGTTATTATGAGCAGCGACTCGGCACTGCTAGGGACTACGCACAATATGCCGTAGAGAGTGTCACACGGTAAGAATTCTTCCACAAATTGATTTTTATAATACGTTCCTTCTGAATTTTTCGATTTTAGCGCCATCAGACAGTGCAGCGAGATTTCATGTTTGTGGAAAATATTGGGCGATTGCTGCATGCTTGTTACTAGATTACCAGAAAAGTATTGCTGTTTGATGATCATGAGGGCTTTGGATGAAGGAATTCACGTTGGAGGTGATAAAATACTGGAGAAAGATGATTTATTTCAATTAGCAGCAAAGTAAGAATTCAAAAGACATTCATGGTATTGTTGAGGATTAGGAACGCTCTTCTAACAAAAGTTTTTTTATTTTACACTCTCATCTGGAACAAGTAAATTGTTTAAGTTTTAACACAAGAATTTTGTTTACACAGGTGTTACTGTAAGGCATTAATTCTAATTGAAGACAAGCAATTCCTTTGGCACGACTTGGCTGTATGCTATCTAAATCAAGCTGAAAATTGCGAAGACAGAGACATAATTCGAAAACTTCTAACGAAAGCTCAAGCCATCATACAAAATTGTACATTGACCAATCCTAGATGTTGGCAGCACTGGAATTTGTTGGGGAATATAGCATTGGCCTCAGGTATGCTTTAGAGTTTTGTAATTATACAAGTTTTAGTCAGAAAGTGGTGAAGTTATAGTGTAGTTGATCTGTCTATGAAATATTTTCACAGCAATGAATAGGTTGAGAGGGGTAATAGAGCTTGTATTTTAATCATAATTAAAGTGTTCTAAAGCATTTGCCTTAATATAAATAAAATTGAAAACTTTTGTCTGATTTCCACAATGTTTATATTTTTAATACACATGATCTGTTTCGACCAGTTAAGTCATTTTGAACTGCCTAGAGTTATGAGAAAGTATGTGTTAACTATTATATCTATTTTAAATGTTGAGTAGTGGGGAGTAATTTAATTCTAGTTAACTATTCAGAGTGGTGAATTTTGTGTTTTTACAAAGTTTGTTGATTTTGAAACTTTCCTGAAGATCCATTTCTGGAGAATTTTTAAATTATCTAATGCATTTATGTGATATGTAGATTTAATGTTCAAAAACTACTGATTTGTTTTCTGGGGAGAGATGTTCTTTGAATCTAGATTTAAACTTTTGATCTGTTTTCCTATGTAAGCTGTTGAGCATTCATTGCATTCAATTTTGTAATCCCAGGCTGAATTTATTAGTTTTTGTTTGGCATTAAATAGTAATTTACTTATGTTGGGACACTAGAAAAGAAGGTTGTTAAATTAAATTTGGAAAGATAATGGCTGATGTTTTTAGAGAGGGGGCCAATGTAAGTTAGACATGTGTATTTATTTTCAAAATTTGTTATAATGGAATATAGTAATAGAGAAATTTGTTTTTGTTCTGTGGGAGACTGGAATATTATTATTTGATGCACTTTTCCTAATGATATTGATTCCGGTATTAGAGTTTGTTATTGATAGGGGAATGGAAGGGGCTCTATGAATCATTGAATTTTAAGAGACTAATTTGTGTGCAATGTGATTAAAAGAATCCACTGGGATTGTTGAGTATGTATGTTTTTTTCTATATATGTTGTAGGTAAGAATATTTTTGAGTTTAGTAATGGTTATGTTCAGCATATTTGTTGAATTCTTGCATTCAATTTCAGCAGTCAAGGTTATTTTATTATGCATTTTATTTAGTGAATTTAGAAACGTGTCTATTGGCCTGTTTCAGCCTTGAAAACCTGCAAGAATAACATCAACGTATCTGTACCAAAAAATAATATGTTTTGCGCTAACTCATTATTCATTATAGATTGTTAATAAAAATATCTGCTAATAAGGGGCTGAGTAGGGTCCCATTCGGAGTCCTGAGTTTTTTCTTCTTTGAAAAAGTTTGTTTGAAATTTGAAATAATTTTAAGACAAACTGGTCTCTAAAAGATTACAAAATCATCTATAATGTGTGGTGAAATATTATTTTGGTTAAAAATTTCTTTTATTAGAAGTGGACGTTCATCTGTTGGATTGTTTGGATACATATTTTCTATATCAAATGAGACAAATTTGAAATTAAAATTGTTAAGGGTGTAAAGTTTATCAATCGGGTCTACAGAATTTAAAATGGTGTATTCCAGATGAAAGTTGGTGAGTTCTATGAATTTGTGGTTTGAGAATCTTGCTAATTTGCCTGTAGGTGTTTTCTTCAAGTTAAGATACAACTAGCCTGATGAGGTTTCCTTTTTGTGTTGTTTGATTATGTATATCTTTGGAGCTTGAAGGTTCATTGGTTTCTCCTAGTCCCATTTTGATTGTACTAGATAATTCGTTTGTTCCAATTCTTGTTCTATTTATTTTACGAATTGTTTTGTTGGTTCTCTTAGGATTTCTGTTATGTCCAAAGTATCGATGAGTAATTTGGTTGAAATAGGTTTCATTGTTTTAGTAGAGTGAGTTTTTAGTTGGATTTTCTAATTATTTCACTGATTATGTGTTTGTGAAGAACAGGTTTACTCATAGTGTTTTTGTTTTGTTGGATAATTAGTCCAGCTTGACCTAAAATTAATTCCTTATTTTTTCTGACTTTGTTTTTATAACAAGTGAATTTAGGTCCTTCATTCAGCAAAGCATATCTAACCTACACAAGCCTCCTCTCTAATAACATCAGCAATTATCTTTCTTGGTAAAAACCTAAAATTCAAAATTCTTATAATTGTTTTCTATAGATTCTTGGAAACTGTCCAAAAGGGTCATGTGTATTAAAAATAAACATTGTGGAAATCAGAGAAAAGTGTTTTATTTTATTTATATTAAAATGAATTTCCATGAAATCAATCCATCAACATTTGCCTTACCGCGTATATAATTCAAGGCAAAACATATAACAAATTTCTCATTACAGATCCTCCTAATTATGCTCTAGCTCAACATGCTTTCATAAAGGCTGTGATTTTGGATAACGATTGCGCTATAGCTTGGTGCAATTTGGGTATTCTTTATTACAAAATTAATAAAATTGAATTGGCGAATAAAGCTTTCGCTGAAGCACAGAGGGCCGATCCCAATTACACCCAGAGTTGGATTGGAAAGGTACGTTAAACATTCAACAATTAATTTTCTTTCACAAATGAAGTGAAAAAGGAGTTAAATTCTTAATTAGTATACATCTTTTTATGCAGGCTTTTGTCGCTGAAATCATGGGACAGGACGACGAAGCGATTGACTTATTCAGGCATAGCATTTCATTAGGTTTCCACCCTCAAGGTGCCTTGGGTTACGGACACTGGGTGTGTCGAAAATTGATGGAATCGCCCCAGAATTCGAGCTTATATGCAATTCAAGAATTGCATGCCATACCTGTCGCTTGTGATGCGTTAACCTGGTACACGGGTAAGTGGCAATTCCTTGAATGTGACACCTATACTATCGCCTTTGCCAACGATAATGTTGGTCAAATGGCGCTTTGAATCCATCTGTGTATTCTAACGTTCCTTTTTTGTAAAAATAGTTTCGTACATGATATAACAACGCGTTCAAATTGTTGAATTATTTTATGAAGATTATGCCATGTGAAAAAGGACAAAAACACATTCACAGTGGCCACTCACTAGACTCACTAATAAGTTGGTTTATGTAAGGTCGCCATCGAATGTTCAGTATTAAGTTTTGCAGACAAAATTATTTATTGTGCAATTGAAATAGTATTTTTCAAAAATTGCTGGTACTTGGCCAGAGGATAATAAATGAAAATTCTTGAATTACTTTAATCAGAAAATGTAAAAGTATTTTTAATTTGTCTCTACATTTTAAGAAATATTTTATTCGCAGCCATTTCCTCTGTTAATTCAATATGGCAATTGCTATATAGGTTAACTTTTGAATTTGCAGGAAAGTGGGAACTTAAAAATAAGTATTGTCTCAATACCTAACTATTCACTAGGCAGTTCAGTATTTTCTTCATATATTTGAAGTATCAAATTTTGATTTTCGTCCTTCATAGGTATATTCTTTCAGTCAAATGTTTTCAACGTCTTTCAACTTCCGTAGTACGTTTTCCAGTTTGCGAATGAATTATTTATTTCATAATCATTTATTGAACCATCAAAAAATTACATGGTATGTCATAATTCGAAAAACTAAATTATCGTGAGTAATCGAAAAAGAAAAAGCCTAAGGACTAATAATAAATTAAACAATATAATGAACATAGTATATACCGGGTGGGGCAACTAAAACCGAAAAAGACTCAATAACTGCTAAACTATTCGTTTCTGGACAAAAAGCAGAAACAGGTCAATTTTTGTCGGAAGAGGGACATCTTTAACACACGGTGATTTGATTTTACATCAACCCCCTAAGCAGGGGTGCACAAAACTCAATATTCTGAATTGGGAAGATAGGTCGAGTGATACCTCATTGGAAAGCTATTTTGGTTCTCAACACATAATAATTTTGGAGTTTTGACATATTCGAAAGAAGATACAGGCTCGTTCGTCAAAAGACGAGTTATTTCCAGTGATTGCAAAATCTGTCGATTTCGAATGAACATTCACCGAAATACTGTTGTATTTTGGGGAAAAATATCTTTAAGCAGTGGTGATTCCACTACACCCCCTCACACACTCCCCCAGATGAGGGTGTCAACCCCTCAAATCTTCGAATTGATCAGTTAGTAGTCGACTTGATGAGTAAGTCATTAGAAAAGTTTTTGAATATTTAGACAAAATTTTTGCTTGCAAACACTGTATCGCTCTCTATTAATTCACCTGCAATTCATCTGCATTGTGATCTTCATCACAATGCAGATGAATTGCAGGTGTATTAATAGAGAGCGATACAGTGTTTGCAAGATCTGCTGATTTTGAATGGAGATTCAGAACACGTTTGTTTGATTTTCAAATAATAGAGCTTATTCATAGAATTACCTACTAGACTACAATCCGTTGTCGTGAAACCACCAAATCTGCTGGATCAATTTTATAAATTTGACTGTTAAAGTGGCCCCATGAGAAAATCCATGGCCTGATTGATTAGTTCTTCAACTAATACATACATTTCTCCCGTAAGATTTCCTGGTAAGAAAAATGGCCCAATCAAACGATTCCCATAAATGCCAACCCAAACATTCAATTTGTCAGTTCCATTCAAAAAAAGTAAATTCATCCGAGAAACAAATATTGTAGAGAAAGTGGGGATTGTTTAAGATTCGCTCACTTATCATTTCACAGAATTGCACTCTGCGATCGAAGTAATCCTCATTCAATTCCTGGGCCAGCTTCATTTTATACGGATGGAATTTGTATTGTTTGAAACCTCGTTCAATCGTACTTCGACTCACACCAATTTCACTCTTTAATTTTCTTGTACTCAAAGTGGGATCAATCACTACATGCTCTCTTTTCCTATTCTGAACAGAGCCAGTTTCTCTAAATCTTTCCACCAACTCCAAAATGTACTTGGCACTTACATGTTGATCGTCATGGCGTTCATTGAAAATAGCAGCTGCCCTATTTGCACAAGTATTATTGCTGAAAAAAAATTTCAATAATTTCTACTCTTTCAGCTATTGAATAAACAGTTATACTTGTATGGATGCAATCCCTGAGTGTGAAAAACAGCTAGATAAACAAACAAATTAATTCGAATTTCATTCAATAGATACAAGCAATCTGGAAAAAAACAAAAACTGTCGCATTTGTTGTTGAGAAGTCTGCTTTACACCTGTGTGATTTCGGATGAATATTTTTATGTAACGAGAACTTTACTTGAGTTCGTTTCATTTCAACCTTGGTTACCATGCTGTTAGAGCCTTTCCACATACGCATACCCTAGTGGCTGTCTTCACATATCTGCGTTCCATCAGTCCACCGATGGGGAACATTTTTAGGGATTCAACCGATGACACGGAGCGATCATCGCTTCTTTGTGAAGAGGCTCATCTACTGTGTATGAATTTCTCCAAGATCGACTCTGGATCCTCATTGAAATGTAATCGGATTTGAAAATTCGTTCACTGTAATCAGATAATTCTAAATTCCTATCTAATGAGCTATAACTCGGACAAACTGATCAATTCGAAGATTTGAGGGGTTGACACCCTCATCTGATTGAAAGTAGGGGTGTGTAGTGAAAGGGGTGTGAGGAAGGTGTAGTGGAAACACCACTGCTTAAAGATATTTTTCCCCAAAATACAACAGTATTTCGGTTAATGTTCTTTCGAAATCGACAGATTTTGCAATCACTGAAAATAACTCGTCTTTTGACGAACCAGCCTGTATCTTCTTCCGAATATGTCAACACTCAAAAATTATTACACATTTGTGTTGAGAATCTTTGTGTCATCAGCAAAAATGCCCAGCCCATTTGAGCTTCATGTACAAAATTAAGAGAATCGGACCCAGAATTAAGCCTTGAAGAACTCCTGTGTTCACCTCATCTGGGGGGTCTCAGACAGATGTTCCATTGGACAGACTGATACTTGTCTTGAAGATATGATGTTAAAATATTATTTATTAGGCCTATGAAATTCCTATTCGTACAGTGAAAAGTATTTTCTAGGTTAGGTTAGATTTCATACAGTCAAAAGCCTCTTCTAGGTTACAACATTTCGAGCTTGCATTTTCTCTATTTTCAAGGGCTGACGTTGTATACCTTCTTTAGCGAAAAAACATGTTGAAAGTCGCTTCAAAGTTCGGTTTTGGTCATGAATTTCATTATGTTTACTACTAATAATAGAACTTCGAAGGTCTTCGAGAAAACACGTTAAATGGAAATCGGTCGGTAGTTTCCGAATTCTGTTTTGTTTTCTCTTTTGTGAACTAGTATAAGTTTGGCGTTCGAAACATAAATTAATGATATCGCTCAAAAGCGATGCTATACAGTCAGTGGCTTCTTTATCATTAAGTCACTCATTCCATATATGTCACACATGGCTTTGTTATACATACTCGATACAGAACCAATTACTGCTCTTAGAGTGGTACCTTCAAAAAACATCTAGAAAGGACTCGACAACGAGAACTTTACCTTGAGTCGTTTTTGTGGCATCTTCGACGTGGCTTTTTGCATGAGAGGAACCAATCTTTGCAAAATATTCATTCAATTCCGATGGATATAAGAGGATATGATCGGTTTGAGAATTGGACTTTTTAATGTTTTCATTGCCAGGTCGCCCAATTTTTGTTGGTATGATTTACTCGCCTAACTTCCCGATCAGTTTCCCTTCTATATTCGTTTTTTAGTTATCTATAAAGTTTCAGTGGAGCGTCGTCTTTTCGTACCTTCCATATAGTATGGGTTGCATCAATCTCCGATTTCCAGAAGAGTTTAGAGCCAAACTTTTTTGAAATTTAACTATTTTCCTATTTTTAGGAATGGTTATGTTGATTGTGTTATTAAAATTGTGGAAATATTTTTCGGTGTCACTTGTAACCAAAAGAGACTTCCAAATATCGTCCAGTTACTCAGATAAGTCCAGTTACTCAGATAACATCACAATTTTTATTTAGCTGAACATAAAAAATAAGGAATTTGAGAAAAGAAAAGATAGATATTGTCTTATTGAAAATTCGGACTGAAGCGGTTACACATATAGAACAATGTTGTTCAGTAGGTCGTGATATAGCGATGCTATAACGAAATTTAACGTGTTGGCGGGTAATTTCAAATCGAAAATTATTAATTGCTATTTTAATTTTAAGTACTGATATTTTTTTTCATATTTTTTCCTAATAAAAATGAATATATTACTGTGAAATAAGAACATTTCCAAAAATCGTCATCACTCATATTCTGGTGTCCATCCAGAGCTATACCTGAATTTTTGACACATACTTACAAATGCATCAACGCTTGAACTAGAACTGAAAATCAATAATGAGAAATAATTTAAGAACTGAATTTTGTGTGTTTGTATTTTAAAGGAACGACCTGTTTTGTATGTTTCCTTTATTTTTAACAGTTAATTGAAATTTGAGAATAAATAAATACATAAATAAATATATAAAATAAAAATAAATAAATATAATTTAATATCTTAATCACATTCAGGATACATCCTTTTACATTCTTCTATGGATTCCGTTGCTGATTTTGACCAATAACTTTTGTACGTTGAATCTCTGGAAATATTAATATTACTTATATATATTATTAGTTAATACTAATCTGAATGTAGTAAATGTAATGATGCTATACGTTGAATTTTGGTGGAAATATTTTCAATGTGATGTAGTAGTATACCAGATGTATTCTGGACTTTGTCATTCGAACTACGCGGAAAATTTCTTGAAGTTATTATAGTCAAGTTGGCAGTACTGTCATTGACAGCTGCCATGTCTTTATTTTAACGGGCCCCATTGTTGCGCTGGGTTCTGCGAATAATGAAAGAGTGAAATTTTCAACTTTCATTGTTGGGATGTTGTAGGAGGTTTTTGGTAACTGGACTATTAAAAGCAACTATTTCTTGGTATGAAGTATTCAAAGAAGACAGAATTCGAAAATGTCGAAAAATTGACTATTGAGATCACTGAGTTGTGGCATATATTCTGTGTCAAATCTCTGGAAACACTCAATGTCCTTGATGTCTGTAAAACAATGTCATTGAAGTGCCTTGAAGGGCGTCATACGAGTTATGAGATTTGAATCTGTGATGACCACCCGAAAACCAATGAGATGAATATCCTGTCACAGGAGACAAAGACAGAGAAAACCCACGATAGAGTGGCTCAATCAGGCTTCGATTATCGTAGTGTTGTTCATTATGCGTTCCTCCAATTACTCTAATTATCTAGAAAGAATATTACTCGACCGTTAAGCTAAAGAGATCCAAATTATGGGCCGATCATTTTTGTACCACAATGACGAAATTATCTCATACTGTATTGGTCCTCCTGGTGTTCTTACTCTTAGTCATTTCTGACTAAGGTTCAAAACGTTCAATTCTATTAATTTCTGTAATTCAGAGTACAGTTATCATTTGTTGATTCTTCAGGATTGTGACTCCTCCGCCTTAATTGTATGTTGACTAGAACAGTATCAACAGTAAACCAGAAATTACAGTTAATTTTGCCAAAAATTTGGCGAATATATTTGCCTGGCCAATCATATTCTGCTGACGTTAGCACCCTGCAGTTTCTGGATTCAATATACGCAGGTCTAGGTATCGATGTTTTTACTTGAATGATGACATAAAAGCCTAATCGAAGAAATGTATCAAAAGGGCCTTCAGAAATCAAATATAACAACTGTTTTGTGTATTGCTAAAAGTTAAAACAAAGTGGATTGCCTATGTTGAGTGATTTATAAGAATATAACGAAAGAAGAAGAATAACGAAAAAAATTGGGTCATTTCGTCTTACCTCATCATTTTCATTACCATCCTAAAGAATGAACTATTCTTGGCAATATATTCTGTTTCGCAAACAAACTTTTTCCTACATTCCATCTTGTTCAGTTTCATTTCCTTGAATATTGTGTCCGTCAAATTTAAACTGAAAATTCAAATCAAATGTGATGAAATGAGTACATATATTTCGATTCATATGGTTAATATGACCTACTATTATTATCTATAAAATAGTGAAATTATATCATGATAGCCAGTTGAAAACGGCAAGGCAAAATTGTCTTGAGGTTTAAACAGAGCTAGCAACAAATCCAAAGCAATCTGGTACATAGTAAATTTCCTTACTGGAAAGGATGAAACTGCAAACAAAATCATTATAGGGAATCCCAATGAAATAGTTGAAAAATATGTTATTTATATTGCTCCAAATTTAGTAGAAAATATCCCAAGAATTGAAATTAGACATTGAGAGGTGCAAGGGAATATTTCTTGCATGTAGTTAATATTTTTTCAAATAAATAAAGCTAAGATGATTTTCATTATATTGACAAACTTCGAAGCACCACACTGTGTCTGCTTCAAATAAGTAGTAAATTTAAAATGATGATATTCCTCGTAAATTTGTAAAAGCAGGTACTTGAGTAAGTAGGAGGAAAATTCAAACAGAGTTGCTTCATTTAAATCTGAATAGATTATGGTGACGAATTCAGGTCTAATTGACTGTTGAGTAAATTTTCCGGAATTTTTCTCTTTATTAATTTCCATTGCTTCCCATAGATTCAGTTTCAATCAATTATTTTCACTATGTAAAATATCAAAATTATTGAAAGAATGGTTTTCTCTAGCAGATTATTCGTATAGTGAGAATCACATGTTTGTTTGTCAAAATTGCGTTTATGCGCCGATATCCTAATATAGAAATTTCTGAAAGTTCCACCGATATGAATTTTATACCAAGTTCCACAAGAGAGTTTATTAACAGCTAATCTGTTTCCTTCATGAATTTTAGGTTTCCAGTCTTTCATATATCTGTCTAGATAGTGATCCGTCCTGAAAGCTATATTCAAATTATGGGATGAGAAGAATTACTGGGTTTAGCAATATAAATTGTTATATTATATTTTTGATAAGTTTCTTTAATATTAGGAAAAACCTCATGGATTGCATGTTGAAATTGTTTACAAGAAAGCATACTGTCAATCATACTAGAATTAGAACCTTTATTGATCAATATTTATTTTATAATTTTGAGCTATTTCAAGAAATTATTTACTGACATTGATATCATGGTGAGTCTACATATTATACTGTTATAAGCAGCTATTTTATGTTGATGTGGTTGTACTTATAACAGTACTAGACATAGACTAACCACAATACTACAGGCAGAAAATAATTTCTTGAAAGAGCTCATTATTATAGAACAAATGGCTGTCAATAAAGATTATAATTCAAGTATGGTTGACAGTATCCTTTCTCGTAAACAATTTCAACATGCATTCAATGATGTTTTTCCAAGTGTTGAAGAGACTAATCAAAAATATAATATATCCTACGAGAGCCTTGATTTATATCCCAAAACCTTACAGGGGAAATTAGTGTCACACTCCCAACTCCTGAACCAAACCTATTATTTCCCTTTACATCATCCTTGACCATTGAGGAAGGCAACGGGAAACCACCTCAATTAATTTTCCCTAGTACATTCATTCATGGCTGAAAACAATAAAAACACGGGCCTCAGTCCCCGGCAGACCTTAAATGGCCGTAGGCTACTAAGAATCTCCGGGTCAGCCACAAAGATTTGTACATGGAATGTAAAAACATTGTATCAAGCCGGAAAAGTCCATAACGTCATTGAGGAAATGAAGAGATTTAAGATAAACATCTTAGGTATTAGTGAGATGAAATGGGCCAGGTTCGGGGCAATCCCTAATAGGCGAATATCGAGTATATCACTCGGCAACAAGTACAGATAACCACCAACACGGAGTAGGTATCATCATTGAAAAAACCATTCAGAAACATGTCACCAATTTCACACCAATATCAGAAAGGGCCCTGCTTTCACAAATCAACCCAAGCCCAGTACCAATCAATATAATTCAGATAAATGCTCCCACAGCAGATAAAAGCGAAGAGGAAATTGAAAAATTCTACAGCGAAATATCAAACATCTATAATAGACTTCTCAAACACCATCTAACAATAATAATGGGGGACTTTAACGCCAAGATAGGCAGCGGCAGAGAGGGAGATTCTGTCGGCCCTCATGGATTAGGTGAAAGAAACGAACGGGAGGACAGATTAGTAATGTTTGCCGCAGAAAAGAAGTTGGCAGTGCTTAAAACCTTCTTCAAATTACCACCAAGAAGGTTGTACACTTGGAGATTGCCACTCGACTCGAAAGAATATATAGTTAGAAACCAGGTTGACCATATACCGGTTAACTAGAGACACCAGAACTCTTTTACTCCTGGGGCAGACATAATGTCAGACCATACTCCTGTAGTTGGTACATTAAAACTAAAATTAAAAACTGTGAAGAAAAGACAAAGGAAAAAAACAGGTATGACATGCAGAAGCTAAATAATCTGAGCACGAAAGCAGAAGTAAGAAACTACTTGGCTGAACAAATGCAAAAAGAAAATAACAGTCAAAAGGTGTGTTCCGAACTGGAAAGGCTAAGCAGCATAGTTAATAGTGCAAGCGACAAATATTTAAAACCAGATCAAACATCAAAAGAAAAATGTGGATGACAGACGAAATCCTACAAGTGATGAAACAAAGAAGACTCGCGAAAGATACACCGCAATACTTCATAATACATAGACAAATACAAAGGAAGATCAGAGAAGCCAAAGAAAGAAAACTCCAAGAAGATTTCCAAGGAATAGAAGCTCTGCAGTTGAAATATGACAGTTTAACATAAAGTTAAACAAATCGCTGGCATGTATAGGCCCAAAACAATTTGTAAACTGATGGACAATCGAGGGAATATAGTCATAGATAAACAAGATAAAATAAAGGTCTGGGAGACATATATCATAAAACTACTCCAGGGCGTAAGACCACAGCAGCCACATATATTGTATAGGTCAGGGCCCTCCATCACCAACGAAGTAGTAAGAGCAGCAGTAAGACAAATAAAAGAAGGGAAGGCTGCTGGGCCAGATAACATTAGATCTGAGTTCCTCAAACTTTTAGACGAGTCTGCAATCGCAAAAATCACAAACCTGTTCAACCACATTCACGAAACTGGAGAAATACTGGTTATTATCAGAGTTCGTCATAATACTTAAGAAACTTGGTGCAAAGAAATGTGAAGACTATCGAACTATTTCTCTTATAAGCCACCTGTTAAAGCTTTTCCTAAAAATTATACACAAAAGAATATACAGCATCTGTGAAGAATACATGTCGGAGACTTAGTTTGGATTTCGGGATGCAGTAGGCACCGGAGAAGCCCTATTTAGTATTCAGGTGCTGTTCCAGAGGTGCAGAGATATTGACTTCGATGTATATGTTTGCTCAGTGGAATATAGTAAGGCTTTCGACCGAGTACAACATCAAAAATTAATCGAAATTTTGGGCAATATAGGTATCGATGGAAAAGATCTGGCCATAATATCACAACTGTATCGGGGACAGTCAGCGTATACAACCATAGATGAAGAACAGTCAACGGCGATAAGTATTTCCCGAGGCGTAAGACAAGGATGCGTGCTTTCCCCACTATTATTCAATGTGTACTCGTAACACATTTTTAGGAAAGCTCTTGAGGACATGAACGCCGGAATAAACGTCAACGGTAAAATACTGAACAACATCTGGTACGCTGACGATACAGTAATTATGACAGATAGTGTGAATGGATCACAACAACTGATGACACGAGTGGTAGAAGTCAGCATGGAGTACGGTCTAAATGTTATGTCAACAAGACAAAATACATGGTGATCAGCAAAAATCAAATTCCACACGAACATCTAATAGAATTGGTTCGATCATAACAAAATGGTTCTCAACACAAATAAAATACAAAAACTGACCATATCCACAAAAAGATCAAAGGATACAAGCCACATCTCTTTGTTGGGATTCCTGATAGATGGCTCATTAACATGACGACCCCACATAGACTCAGTGTGAAAAAAAAATATCAGCAGCCTTATTTTCAATTCATAGAATAAAAACTGTGGTGGGAGAACAGGAGTCACTGATCCCATATCATGCATATTTTCACATCATTGCGACATATGACTTTATTCTGTGGGGTGCTCCGTCTGACGCTATACAGGTGTTCCGGAAACAGAAAAGGTTGTGAGAGTTATTGCAAACATCCTACAAACAGGCAGTTGCCGTGAATCATTCAAATCCTTCCGTATACTTACAATACCTTGCTGTTACATTGAAACATGCCTGACACTTCCATAAAAATAAAGAAAATCGTCAAACGCACTCAGCTCAGCATGAATATTCAACGAGAGAGAGAGAAAACTATGTACTACCAAAAAGACGCCTACAACGAACACAAAAATCTTACGACTTCATAAGTACAAAAATGTACAACGTGCTCCCAGCTCAAGTAAAGTCACTCAGTAACCCATCCTTCAAGGAAGCTATCAGGAAGCTGCTTCTAGAAAACGTTTTCTATAGCACAGAGGAGTTTATGAACTTTAAATTTCTCTAAGAAACTTGTTGGTCGTCATGAATACTTTGTATGTTTAGTTGTTTTTCGTTTTATATTTTGAATTTTGTATTTTGATTTTCTTTTAACAGTCCTTGTAATTATTGAAGGAAATATACATCTATCTATCTATGACTATTACGAAATGGAAGAAAGCTGATGAATAATGATATTCAGAATTCAACGAAGATAGAAGCAACAAACCAAGAAACTTTCTTTTTTAAATATGTAAGTATTCGCAATTACCGTTTCATTGAAGCCAACACCCGATCGAAAATGCCTGGCATATTTTTTATTCTTGCGTGCATGCAATTCCTGCAACAGGTTATGAGTATACTAGGCCTTTCAAATTCTTCCATCTAACCTAAGTAGTCTAGGGTATTCAGATCGGGGGATCTTGGAGGCCATGTTACCGCCTCTACCAATCATCATGCATTAACCACATTCGTCTTCTATTTTCACAAGGCACATTATCGAAAAAATCAGCCAGGTGTTCTGCAGGAAGGTGAGGTATGTAAGAGAATTCAATCTGTTATCTAGAGTTACTGACCCCTACAATCTGCTATTATGCCAACCGGTCAAACTTTGATAGAAAACGTTTCTTGAGGATTTTCTCAGCTCACACGTGATAGTTGTGAAAATTTATTATACCTCCTCGTTTAAACTCTGGTTCCTCTGTGAACAAAATATTCATACAAAATTTGGCATTTTCAGCACACCTTTGTAATAGCTATTGGCAAAATTCTCGAGCCTTCTGAGTAGATCTTCAGCTTTGAAGGCTTGTATCGTCTAGATATGGTTGAGGTATAACACTTGCTCATGCAAAACTCTCCAAACAGTCAAATGTGATATGCCAACCTGTAGAAATAGCATTCGAATGATGATTCTTAGATTATTATGGAATTCTGTCAAAATAAGTTCTTCATCTATTGATGCCTTGTCAAACCGATCTGGCCCAGAATTTTCCTTGACTGGTCCAAAAGTCACGAACGGTCAATGGAAATGACAAACTTCTCTGAAGAGATTTTTGTTAGGAAAATTTCAAAGAGTGTAACGATATCCAATCGTCCCTGAGACCGAGCCTGGCACTACCCGGCGGAATGACGAATGGCGATGCTCTTTCGAGAGAATTCGAGAAAGATCTAAAAGTTTCAGCGCGCCGAATTACTGAGTATTACCGTTTACAGAAGGTTCTCGAACGAAGATCTGGAACAAAGCAGAAATTACGCGAAGGTTCTCGAACATTCGTGCTTGTATATAAGAAGAGACATAACGAAGCGCGGAAAATTCAGTTTGAATAAAGAGCGCGAATAAGTGGACAAAGTATGCGAAATAAATTAAGCAGTATTGATTGTGTTATATAAATTAGTTTAGTTTAGTGTTTCAATTGTTCAGTTTACGTGTTAATAAATTAGTTAGTGTTTTTGTAACGTTGAAGTGTTCAATTTGAACCCACCAATAATTTCAAGAACTAAGAAACGTTACAATAGTCTCCTGTCTTCAGCTGCATTACCACCTGATCGATCATAGAATAGATGAAGAAAATTCTTGAAAGTTGTACTCCATTCTTACTTTTCAAAAATGTGACTGTGAATACCAGCAGATTAGGTTTTAAAAGTACTCGTAATATGCTGGCCTAAAAAGTTACACGTCATTTGAATTCCAATCAGTAGAGTGAACACTGATATTCAAAATAAAAAATGGCGTAAAACTTACTTCAAAAGGCCCTCGTTCGTATTAAGGGATTATCGACCCTGACTTCAGTTAATTCAAAAAATGCGAAAAAAAATATTTATGAAAAGACCTATTGCCCATTACTTTATGATTTTGATGGGATCGAAGATAACATGACCCTGGAAAAAATATCACCCTGTATATTTTCGCAACTACTGTGCACATCTAATGAATTGACGGGTAGAAAAATTCTTTTTCTGCAAATTCGAGCTAGATCCCTTGAAAACTACAAAAGTTACTAACAGAAACGTGAACAAAAATCTGAACTACATCTGGAGAACGGATGACTCTTGGACATAAGTTCATGGGCATGTTTTTTGATGAGCAATCTCCTGTAGAAATCATTCTGCATGTTGAAAAATTATTTGTTGTTGCAATAAAGTCAATTTTTGGTCTTGGAACATCGAGAATCTTGCCGACAGGTTTTCAAAACCAAACAAATAACATAATGACAGTCCGAGATCTTTACATCTACAAGTGCCTTCTGTTTATGGTTAAATACTCCCAAGTATTTCATAAAAATCAAAAATAGAAATGATATACGGCAAGTACTACCTTAAATATATCCTATTCACCGTCCGAATCTCAGTGAGGATAATATAGAGTACCACTTAACTCTTTACCGAGATGTTTTTATTCAATGAGTGCTTTCTGTAAATTCTAGGGAATTTTATTTAATTGTATTTACTGAACGGTTCACATTGGATGAATTTTATGAATACTATAAGAGCCATAGAAACTTTGTATAATTGATATTAGTCGTTCCACATTGATAATAGTGGGCTTCTGTTATTAGGATATACCTGCTCAATGTACGTTAGAAATTAGAAATATAATATAAAAAATATCAAAAGATTCGACTGGCATCAGCTTTACGAAAGTTGTCGTAATTAACGTTTAACCTTTCCATTTCTAATAAGGTGACTTGATGGATTTAAATTGACATTTGAATTTGGGAGGCTTTTACTTGGCAGAATTCCATTATCGATATCAAAAAACAAGTTTTATTTTTTTTGAGGAATTTTACTGAATAAATGTGATTCGTAACGCGTTTCACTACACCGTAGCTTCTTCAGACGAATGAATGTGCAGAAATTATGACAACTATATATAGATACAATTGAGAATATAAATACAAATGTTCTTGAGTAATTAAAAGCTTATTGAGTTACTTCATTTTAAGTGATTATTGATGACAGGTATATCCAATAAAATTAAGCAATAGATTGCTCCCTGAAGAGAGGTGAAGGGCTTAAATCGACTTGTTCATTGATAAGTCTACCTGAGTGTTTGTGTTTGTTGATTTCTAAAGTTCCCAAAAATCTGCTTTCTAATATTTATCATCTGTATGCAAAATTTCAAACTGTGGGTCGAAAGAGTGATTATTTTCTAGGAGATGATTCGCGTAATTTGAATCTGAATTCTTTCCGATGTTCTAATATTGAAATTTCTATGTGTTCTACCAATGTAGAAATTATCACAGTCATTGCAATTCAATCTATAAACACCTGATTTATTATTTTTATCTGATTTGGTTTCATTGTTTTTATATATTTGCTTGTTATGAAATAATTTCTCCAAATTATTCATGAATATTTCTGCTAACAAAGGACTCTACGGATTGCCCATAATCAAATCGTCTTCACTAGTATCATATTTATTATTGAAGTGGAAATAATTTTGATCTGAATAAATTTGTAATAATGAAAGAATATCTGATTTAATGATCGTGTTGACATGATTCTTTTCTAAGAATTCTTCAACTAAGTAGTACGCATATTTTACCAAATATTGTTTATACTGATATCGCTATGTAGACGATATCATTATTTGCTTCACAGACAGTTGAACTGATTACATTCTAAAAATGAATTCACAACAGAAATAGAAAGCAATAATTCAATAAATTTGTTAGACGTAACAATTTCGAATGAAAATGGATTGTTTTCGCAATCTACCATAAGCCGTCACATACAGATATTATAATACATAACTCGTCGTGTCATCCGTATTAACATAAAATGTCAGCATTCAACAGTTTTATTCATAGATTGATTAACATCACGTTATCACCAGAAATTTCAACAAAGAATTAAATTTGATTTAATAAATAGCTAAAAATAATGGTTATAATCCCAGAATAATAAATAATATTTTGAATAAAAACAAAGTAGAATCGCATTGAATGAAGTTTACCCTATCGATAAATTGAAATAAAAATTCAACACCTTAACCTACGTTGGCATTACAAGTGAAAAACTGAAATCATTCTTGAGTAGAAATAATTTCAACATAGCTTTCCAATCTAATAATAGCTTATGCTAAGGCAAATATATAAAAACAATAAAACCAAATCAGATAAAAATAATAAATCAGGTGTTTATAGTTTAAATTGCAATGAATGTGATAATTTCTACATTAGTAGCACACATAGAAATTTCAATATTAGAATATCGGAACATAAACGCAGTTTTTCAAATAAAAAATTAGATTCAAATTACGCGAATTCATCTCCAAAAAAATAATCACACTTTCGACCCACAGTTTGAAATTTTGCATACAGATAATAAATATTGGAAAGCAGATCTTTGGGAAACTTTAGAAATCAACAAACACAAACACTCAGGTAGACTCATCAATGAACGATTCGATTTAAGCCCTTCACCTCTATCTATCCTCTTCAGGGAGCAATCTATTCCTTAATTTTATTGGATATACCTGTCATCAATAACCACTTACGAAGAAGCAACTCAATAAGCTTTTAATTACTTAAGAACATTTGTATTTATATTCTCAATTGTAACTATATATAGAGGTCATATTTTCATTAGATCCATTCGTCTGAAGAAGCTACGGTGTAGTAAAACACGTTACGAATCACAATTATTCAGTAAAATTCCTCAAAAAAAAAATATTACTTGTTTTTTGTTATAGATTTAAATTGAAATTAACGTGCGAACTCCCATTCATAACAAAGCCTACTTGACGATTCTATATATTTCTCACCTCATCATGAAAGACAAAAATTTTTCAAATACTCCATTTTTCTCGACACTTCTTTTGTAGCCTGCGTTGTCGTTTTGCCATTTATTTTTAATTCCAGGAGTGAACTTCAAGGATGAATATCTCCTATCTGGGTGATCTAGTACAGGCGGGTCAGAAAAGTCGTGGTGGTCGTGGATATACTCGACACCGTGCGATGGTTGAATATAAACTTCTTTTGGTTCGTGATAGTAATGATCATGCCCTGAAATATAATTCAATGTATTTTGGTATTGTGACTTTGTATTGAATAATAATACGAGGGATGTCTTTTATGTGTTGCATGCTAGGACGAAGAACACGATTAATCAACTGTCAGTACTAATAATGAACCTCTATGATTTGTTAATATAAATCCAAATTTTCAGTTCAATACGTGGTGTATTTTAACCACAACAAACTGTCAAAGAAGGAGTTTTCACGCTATAATTTCCACGCCAACACACCACACCAACAGTTTCATTTACCAAAATAGGAACACAAACAGGGGATTTAACACCCAAAACTGTATTCAGAAATTAGTATGAAGGGTTAAACTGATTAATCAAAATAATTTTCCATATACGAATACATTTACCACATATACAATATGAACAGAAATTCATAGAAATTTTTAAAATCTAACTCAAATGAATAAGTATAAATAAAATCAGTTATATTAATCAGCAATCAACAAGTCAATGTTGATCACGAAACAATAAACGCTTCAATTCATTTTTGAATAACTCCCTTTTCATCCCAAAGAAATCAATCTCGCTCTTATAATCGTTATACAAATGTAGCATTCTCCGCAAGGGAGAATTTTGAGCACTATTCGTACTCACGAAATTTAAATAGAACAAACTGTTGTCTAAAACGTCTTTGAGGAACATAGAAATTCACACTTTGGAGGACATCCATTAATTCGAGGAAACCATTCAGAAGTTTAAAGATAAACAATACATCATTAAGTATACGATTTTCCAAACTCAACAAGTTTAAGGCGTATGACATAATTTTCCGGATTTCGTGAATTTAGCCGAAAGTTGCGCTTGAAACTAAGAAATCTCATGAACCGCTTCTGAACAGCCTCCAACCGGTGGATATAGATGTATAATGAGGATTCCATATACACGATGCAAAGTTCAGCCTGGAGCAGATAAATGCATTATACAGGTACACTTCTACCGATTATCGCAGTCAAATGCCGATAAAACATCTCAACGTCATCGTTGACATCATGGCTGCTCAGAAGATCGGCCCAAGGCATATGGGACATATTATGGTTGATTTGACTATAATCAGCTTTCTTGAAATTTCTGAAAAATTGTATGTCATTAAGAAGACTTTTTTGGTGATTCAATGAAAATTTAAAATCGAGAGTAGGATGAAGCTTATTCTCACGATCCAATGGATTATCACATCTGACTACATCATCAATTTTATAGGTATTACTCAAAACTAGATCCAAAATATTACCGTTACAGTTGAGAATATTATTGAATTGCATCAATTCTAAAGAAGAAAAAGTATCTATTAAGTCCTCACACCTCGCTTCAACATTCGAAGCATCGAAAAATGAACCCGGGTCACTCAACGCCCACGACACAGCTGAACAAAAGCTGAAATCACCTATTAAAAGTATACAGGGTGCTTCAACGAAAACTATCGAGTGATACCTCCAAAGAAAGGTATTATATTTGTCTGCATCCCCGTGATCGAATTTTCATTTTTGATTAAAAACTGTAGAAGATACAGAGTGAGCTACTGAAAAATAGAGGAGACTATCTATCGCCCTGAGCTATTCAAGTATTATTGCGAAAAAATGGAACAGATTCATTCCAGATCAAAGGCTGTCATCTTTGATCTAAATGAATCTATTTCAGTTTTTCGCACTAATACTCCAATAGTCTTGGGGCGATAGTCTTCTCTATTTTTCAGTGGCTCATTCTGTATCTTCTACAGTTTTCAATCAAAAATGAAAATTCTTCCACGGGAATGCAGACAAAGATAATACCTTTATTTCGAATTATCACTCGATCCATCTACCCTCTTCCAAATTTTCAAGAGTTGTCACCCCTGCTCCAGGGGTTGAAATTCGAGATGAGGATGGTACTTGATGATGACTGCCAATGATCAGTATGGATCTGTTCCATTTTACCTCACTGAAACTTGAATAGTCTCAGGGAAGTAGTCTTCCCTATCTCTCAGTTGCTCACCCTGTATATTTTACAGTTTTCAAATAAAAATGTGTTCAAGGATTGCAACCCCTGCTTAGGAGGTTGATATTTCAGGCAAGTATTGTACCCCAAAAGATGTCTCCCTTGAAACAAAAATTGACCTGTTTTTGCGTTTTGATCAGAAATGAATATCTTGGTAGATATAGCCTCTGTTTAGTTTTCGTTGAAGCATATATATATATATATATATATATATATATATATATATATATATATATATATATATATATATATATATATATATATATATATATATATATATATATATATAATGTATTGGGTTGAAAATTACCTACTACTTAAGTTCTTAAAATTCATTTGCGAATTTAAATCCGATTAGATTCATTAGAAAAACCAAGATGGAATTTCAAAAAAGCTCGTTGGAATTGATTTCACTAAACAGGTAACTAGTGATTTGAGATGGGTTCCCCCCTTCGGTAGAAATTATTTCCGGTTTATAGGAGTTGTCAAAAATGCTGCTAAAAAACATATTCCCAGAGGCTTTCGAAAGGATCATATACCTGGGTGGTCAGAGGAATCAAATGTTTTTCATAAGGATTATCTCCTGCCAGAGAGAAAGCCGATGCACTCCTTAGTTATTTGAATGATAGCAGAAAGAATAAATGGAATGAGTTGATGAATGGTATGAATTTTCGTCATTCTAGTAGAAGTTCCTGGGATTTGTTGAGGAAATTAGGCAATGCTGATCCCGTTTCAATATGAATCCGAATTCTGTAGCATCTAGGCTTGTTAATGTCTCTAAAAGTTTGAAGATTAGTAGATATGACAGGAATAGAATGAAACGAATCTTACATCTCAAATCTGCAATAAAATCTACTAAAGTTCGTAAAGCTCCTGGATTTGATGGCATTTTCCCTGAATTTTTTAAACATCTAGAAAATAACGCTAAAAAGTGGTTACTATCCTTTTACAATGACATACTCAGCTCAGGTAGTATTCCCGTTGAATTTAGAAAGGCTAATGTTATTGCCATTCTCAAACCTGGGAAGAATCCAGAACTTCCTAGTAGTTATCGACCTATCAGCTTACTTTCTGTTTTTTTTTTCAAAATTCAGAAAGACTTTTTTATCGCCTTTCTTTTGAGTCATCACTCGACCCATCTTCCCTATTCAAAATGTTCAGCCTAGCCTTTGTTCAGTTTTCGTTGAAGCACCCTGTATTATGATTTTCAATATTATTATTTGATAATTTCCATTGGTGTGGACAATTTGAACGGAAAAGGATTGGGCTTAGCGTCGATCCAAGGGCAAGTGCACCAAAAACAGTGGTAACTCAAGAAAATGTGGATGCTGTGCGTAAGATTAACCAAGTCGATATGCATGCAACATATCGAGAAATTTATTCATACGAGCCAGAATATAAGCGCCAATCTTCTGTTTGTATGTTCAAAAGGAAAGAAAAACATCCATGGCCGAAGTGTGTTCAAAAAAGGGCGCATCGTTTGTTTCAAAAACTGGTCACGTAAGAAGCTGTTGATGCCCTCCTATGGACTATTTTGAATGTAGCTGCAAACGGTTGGAATAACTGCTTCTATAATTCTTTCCAACGTATGCAGAAGTGTATTAACCTTCGCGTAGAATATTTCAGAAAACAATTAAGTCTTCAAAAGCTCTCGGTTGTTTAATTCTAGCTCTATATGCAAAACGCAAAAGACATCCCTCCTAGATACTGAAATTTATAGGTAGCTTGATTCAGAATAATGGATGTGTGTCAAATATAGTAGATAAAGTGATATATTTTTTAAGCAAGAATAGTTGATAGAACTCATTATTTCAAGCCGATTATAACTATACATTCTGTCAAAGAAGTACCGGGTCAATAAAACACGAAATAATTTTTTTTCATCCATATTTATTGTATCGCCTTCCAAATAGGCCCTTTCCGAAATAATACAGTTACGCCAACAAATATTCCAATCATCAAAACATTTTTCAAACGCTTTCCGGAATCGACTTCAATTCTCTATGCGAATTCTCTTTTATGTCTTCTGTCGATTCGAAACGGGTACCTCGAAGTGGTAATTTGAGTTTTGGTGAGAGAAAAAAGTCAGCCGAAGCCATATCAGGTGAATACAGTGGTTATTCGATGCTATTTGTTAAGTTTTTCGTCAGAAATTCATCCACATAGCCTTGTGAGATAGTGCATTATTGTACTTCACTAATCTGGCCAACGAATTTGCTCTTTCAAACACCGCATAACGCTCAAGTAATATTCTTTGTTAATGTCTGACCTTCTGGCAAGAATTCCGGTTGCACAACACCGCTATAATCAAAGAATACAGAGTCAACATTACCTTGAATTTTGATCCACTTTGACGTGGTTTTTTCGGTTTACGTACAGTTGGAAGGTGCCATTTCGAAGTTAACTGGTCATGTCAAACTCATAAACCCATGTCTCATCAACAGTTACAATGCGTTTTATGAATGTGAGGTCAGAATTGACTCGTTTCTGCATGTCTTCAGCGATCTTTACGCGATTCAATTTTGAAGAATATTCAGGTCTTTTGGAACTAGTCGAGTGGCAACGCGTGCCATGCCCAAACAATCGTTCAAACTGATACGAATTGATTCGCGAGACACAGAAAGTTCATTGCCGATCTCTCTCAAACTCAAATGACGATTTTCAATTACCATTACCTTCACTTCATAGATATTAACTTCAGCTGAAGATGTTGCTGGCCAATAAAAGCGAGGCGAATATTCCACCACATCTCGACAGTTGTAGAATGCAATGTTCCACTCATATACACGTGTTTTTCATTCACCGTAAGCCTTATGTAATATTTCCAACCATTCGGCACACGAAATTCCATTTGCAATACAAAATTCGAGACAAATTCTTTGTTCGATATTTTTATTCCTTGTAAAAATTGCAAAATAAATTTGTGAGAACTGACAAATTCGAGCACTGTGAACAAACTGAATGACATATCGCGTTCAAACTCTGCGTCAGTATAGAACTTAGCAACAACAAAAATTCTGACAATCGTTTGAAGCAGATTTGTGAAATCGCAGGTACTTTTTCGACAATATAAATACACTCCCCACGACAATATTATATGAACTTTTAGGTTGGTCATTCAAGAGTCGCTTGGTAACTTTCAGAAGTGTAAAATAAGAAGATATCATTGAAAAGAGATGAGTTTATGATGGAAAATATCAACAATTTTCGATATAATGAAAAATTAAAAAATTCTACCATCTTCAAACATTCGCGAAGAGAGCAATCAACTAGCATCGAATGGTTACTAATCATTTTCAAAATCGAGTGTTTCCTCCCCGGGCCCTAATTACTGCCAGTATATATCTCGCAAGCCCCTCAAACAAATTTTGGATGTACTCTTGAGTCACTGAGTTTCAAATTTCAGGAAGCAGATTTTCTAGTTGTTGGAGTGTTCTACAAGGCATCCTTCGTTGCTGAATTTGCCACTCCATGTTGTCCGCCAAACATGTTCTATGGGATTCAAGTCGGGATTTCTGGCTGGCCTTCTTGAAATATCAATTTCGGCATTTTGCAGAAATTCTGTAACTATTATAGCTGCACGAGGCCAAGGGCTTTTCAAGTTTTCGGTAGTTTATTCGTTTAGATTCTTGAATATCGTTATGATACGATAATTTACCAGTTTTGAACAGAGGTGACGTTGAGAAATGGTCCATGATGAGAGTTTTTAGAACAATCGGAACATACTCGCTCACATACTTTATCAGTATGTGGTCTATACAAGATGCACTTGTTCCTTGAACTCTAGTCGGCTTATTGATCACTGAAACAAAATTTTCCTCCCCCATTATGTTCGAATAGTTGATGGTATTTTCATTACATTCCAATATGTTAATATCAATTTGATCTCAGACTCGTAATGAAGTTTTTTATTTATATAGACTATCGTACCATCGTTCTGATTATATTCCCCTTCGTTGTAGATGGGTTTATACCTGTCAGTATAATACAATCGTAATTGAATTTGATATCATGGAGCAAAACTCTGAATTCATCAAGATTTTTAGCAATGCTTCTAGTGTTATGTAAAAGTTTGAAAAGGTTGCCTACCTTATCATGTACAGATATTTTATAAGCATTAACATCGCCACACGCCAAAGTATCAACATCATCATAGTCTCTTACAAACTGATCCATAACGTCTATGGAAAAAACACTTACAAATTATAGTCTGTTCTTCCTCTGATGCTTTCCAATTGACGGATGTATGTGGGACATTGACGATCCAAAAAACTGTGATTAACCGCATTCCCTGCTCCATACTTCTGATTAGACACTATGCACCCGCTGCACTAGTACACGCATTGGTTGCATGCTTACCTGCACAGCTTGCACATGAGACTCCACTCTTGCAGTCCTCATTTAGATGAATGAATATGAATATATACTATTTGCGGCAAACATGGGTTAAAACTTTTTGTTCATGCATGATAACGCCATATCTCACCTAGCTCATATCGTTAGAAACTCCTTCAAGATCACGAAATCACTTCAATGGATTGGCCTGCACGAAGTTCAGACCTCAATCCGGCCGAACATGTTTGGGGCATTATCAGTTGAAGATTAAGAAGTCATCGAACTAGTCAGGTACAGTGAATGAGGTTCGAAACAGACTGATCGAACTTTGGTACGAAATGGATAAGAATGCTATAAGTGTACGGTATTCTCAATACCGTACCAAACCGAGGTGCCACCACTTTTCCTCTACCCTCTCACTAATATAACCAATAATGTTCTCAAGTTAAGTAAGTAACAATTAAACTCTCCTTCTGCAAAGTCGAGGCAGAAAACATCTATGTATCATTGAATCTTACTTCAGTTAATAATCAGAGTACGCCACTCCTAACAGAAAGGTCATTAATTTTGAGTATGAATCATATATGTCATGCAGTAATTCTCGCTAGGGTTGGAAATATCTAGTGGGAACTACTTTTTTCCAAAAGTTTCACATTTTTCATTATAAATTTCATTGAAATTTCTATTAGTACCATTTTCATTTCGATTGTTCTCATGCTTTCCTTAATGCTATTGGATTATTGGAAAAGTAATTCGTCAACATATCGAAACTTTTGGTTAAATTCAAATTTTCGATTTTGTGCTTTAATTTCTTGGCGCAGTGTAGATATCATTTCGATGAGTTTCTTCAAATCTCAGGTTTTTTCAAAACTAATTGCTAACCCAAGGCTGAAATTTTGTAGCGTATAATTTCTGAATGTTAGACCCCGACAGAACTGCGACTAAAATAATGAAATAACTTACCTTTGAGACTCGCATACTTAATCACTGCAAACAATTTTCCTGCGAACAAGATGGCAGTAAAGATAATTCCAAGTACAAGTACCAGTTTGACCTTTATAGCTAAAAATGTTAGATAATATACCAGGCCACCTCCATCTGAAAAAATTTTCTTGCTCAAATAATTGCAATTTTTTATTATATCTATGAGATACTTACAAAACACATCATATTTGTGATGATGATGTTTTTTTCTTGCTTGTAATGTATCATCAGCACCGACACTACAGGAATAGAGAAGAACTAAGACTAAAATTACTGATCTCGAGTTATTCATTTCGTTTAAGAAGTGGAATACGTTTTTATCTTAAGTCTTTATATATGAGATATATTATAACAAATAAACATGACGACCGTTGATTTAACTAATTAGATCTTGTATGTTACAATTTCACTTTCAGAATATTCACTCTCCTGTAATTAAAAGCACTTTCTTTGTGTAAATACTAAATATACATAGAAAATAGTTATATACTTTCCAAGGAAAAATGGTTGCAGTCAGTTGTGCTTGTATCACTCTTCTCAACAACAATACTAATAATGAATTCCTAGTTGGTTGATGAATGATGAAAACATTATTGTAAACGGTACTATATAATGCATTGTCCCTCGAGCTTCATGATAAATTTTGAAAAAGTGATTCCTGAAGCGATTTTGAGACAAATTCGCAAAAACAGCATGGCCCTAAGCTTTTTAAATTCGGAGATATTCAGCTTCGAAAATTTTATCCTCACGGGTCCTGAAATAACAATTTTTAACATACTAGAGCGATTCTGTGATGTTACCATAGACAGAATGAAATACTTATCTTGTTGATAGACTACAAGCCTATGGCAAAAATTACCCTGTGAAATGACCCACCGCGAATAACGCTTAGTTGTATAAGAAAATAACTATCAGCATTATGCCGTCACTTTTGAGTGATACAGGTGAGTACGTGAGTAAATGGAAATTTTCAGGTACGAATAAGGAATTACGACTAATTATTTATGTACAGCTTTCTTATAGTTTCATAGATGATTGAAAATAAATATCGAAAAACCTAGTGCCGTACAAAAGTGGTGGTACCGGAAATCAGTGCAAATTTTTAATTCGCCGATAATTGCGTAGGATCAATATAGGTTATTTATAACTGTATGGCATTTGTGTAGTTCATATTGTATAGATATACAGATAAACGCCTTACACATTTCAAGTGCAGGGGTCGAAAACCAGGGGTCGCAACCCTTTTCCTACACCCATGTAATTTAAGGTCATTGTAAAATGTACGGCATCTTATTCAAAATATTATTTAACACGGACAATAATGTTTAATAATTATGCCGTCCAGAAATTATCGTTAATATTTGTATAAATAAATAATTATCAAAATTTTAGGATTTTCCGATTTATTACTGCCGTAAGATCATAAATTCTTGTATGGCAACTTTTTTTATATAATGTTACTGAATATCACAGTTGTACATTATAGCCGTTCATTATGAATGGTAACAAATGAAAATTTTAGGAAAAAATATGAAATTTCCGAGGTTTATAAGATTTTTCAAATGCTCTTGGAATAATATGAGGAGTTTAGTTTTAAAAGATTACTGTTATTTTAGATGTAACAAATATAAATAGACAAAAAAACTGATGCTGTACATTTTACTTCAGATTATTCTTTACAGCAGATGAAAACTTTGATAACGTTTGAGATGTCCCTTAACGTCATTTATTCCTGTACGGCATTCGAAAAATTTCGTTTATAATATCAAATATCAATAAAAATCATAATGCCGTACGTATGTATACATTTTGAGGACACAACAACAACATTCTCTTGAATAAATACAAATACATACACTCGTTCACGAGCTCGCTCGTGTTTCTCTCTTCTCTGGTGCCAATCGGAGTTTTCTTTTGTCTGCATTTATTCAGAAACACTGTTTTAAACGATCGATGATATGGAATAGATAAATTTCGTTCTTGATATGTATCAATTCTTTCTAATATTGAAAATTCAAATACCTGAGTCGCTTTATCAATTACTACTCCAAATTATTCGTAATTCTTGTCTTCTTTAGCAAAACTACGCGGCACAAGCTCGCCGCTTGCGAACTTGTGCTAAATACACAACCATTTTCAGTAGTTTTTGTCGGTGATCGATCATTTCTCTCACGAAGCTCTCTGAAAATATTTGATAATAATATATAGAACATTTCAATAATAGTTAACTATATTGTAGTCTTATTCATAATTATTTTTTTTTAATTATTGAAGACTTCCACAGCCGAAGTTCATAAGATTATTGGTTTCCGGGTTTTTCGACCGTGGTCTGACGTTTCGTCCACAATTGTGATAGACATTTTCAGAGGTCGGCGACTACAGCAAAATAGCGAGTTAGAACACACTCGAGAGTTTCAAGAGCTACAGCGTTACTAACGTTACGCGAGCTCTATTGAGACAGTCTAAATAGAGCTCGCGTGACGAGTATATTTTTTCAGAATATTAAAGAGACACAAATTTTTAATTTCAGAAAAATGTTTTGTTGTAGGAGCTTCGGAAACGAATAATTTATAAAAGAAATGAAAGTATAATTTTATGTAGAAATTATAATAACCTTGTGCTGTCTTGTAAATCCTCATTAGACTGAGATGTATCATAATTTTCTTCGAATTTTCTTTTTCCAGATAAAATTGTCAATTGTTTATATCACTGTTGATGATACCCTTTTTCTTCCAAGTCCTTGGGCAGTTAAATTATTGGCGCATCAATAGATTTTCTAGATCTATCCGACTGACTTTTTTTCTAATTTCTATTGCGATTATGCAATTAGTTTGTATAGTACATGATAATTTTTTTAATTTTTTATTAATTGGATCACCCGTTAATCCACAAATAAAACAAATTTTTTCTTCAACTTCTGTCATATTTTCAAATGAATCGGTAATGTCCGCAGGGTACGACTTTTTTGCAAAACTGACAGAACGCAAATGAATTTTTGAGCGCAAAGACCATAGATTATTAATAAGCTAACGTCAACGATGAGTAACGAAACACAATTTTGTGGCTCAATCATCTCTCGCATATAATATTATGATTGTTTTTTGTCTATGGAGAGTTATACAAGAAAAATCATAATTTTTTTATTTGAAATAATTTTTCTGATAATTATTTACTATCGAAAGTGTACGGCTCTCTCTCTCTCTCCTGAGTCTGTATTAATCCACTCCTGGATATAAACCTCCTCCAAATTTTTCCATCTGTCTGGATGCCATATTTCCATCTGAGCTGTGGTCTTCCTACGCTCCTTTTGATAGTTCTTGGTCTCCATGCGAGCAGTTTGATGGCCCATTTCGATGGGTCTTGCCTGGCTACTTGGCCAGCCCATCTCAATTTCAATTTTGCTATCCTTCTCAGCACATTAATATTTCCAGTCCTCTCTATAATATCCTCATTCCTCACCTTATATCACAATGAAATTGCCAGCATGGTTCTTCCCATAGCTCGTTGTGAAACTTGTAATTTATTGGCTGATCTTCGAGTTAGAGATATCGTTTCAAGGCCATATGTAAGGACAGGAAGAACACGAATCGAAGACTTTTCTCTTTAAGTTGAGAGGAATATTTCGGGACTTCAAAACAAAGCCCAGTTTTCCAAATAAAGCCCAACCCAAACTCACTCTCCTGGAAATTTCACAGGTTTGATTTTCTTTCCCAAGTTTTATTTTATGGCCTAGATATATGTATTCGGTCATATTTTCTATCACCTGATTTTAAATCGAAATGTATATGTTTTCTGCACTCAGAATTTTGGTTTTATTCCGGTTCATTCGAAGGCCGACTTCTCTAGATTTTGGGTGCAGTTCTTCTAGCATGGTTTTGAGTTCTTCAGGGTTTGTACTAATGAGAACTATATCTTCTGCAAACCTCAGATGGTTTAAATGTACTCTATTGATGTTGATTTTTTGTTGTTCCATTCTAAACCTTTGAAGACGTCTTCTAGGGCCAGCGTAAACAATTTCGGAGAAATAGTGTCGCCTTGACGTACTCCCCTCTCTATGCGTATTTTATCTGTTATCTTGTTCCCATCCAAATGAATTGTGATGAGAGCATGATCATAAATGTATTTCAGCAAATTCGAGTACCGAGAGTCGACTCTTGCATTATCTAAAGATCTCATTATTGCCCACATTTCTATAAGATCGAAAGCTTTCTGGAAGTCTATAAAAGCCAAGTAGAAGGGAATATTGTATTCGATACACTTCTCGATGAGAGTACGAATTGCTTGTAAATGATCAATGGTGCTGTAACCTGCTCGGTATCCGGCTTGCTCTACAGATTGGTATAGGTCTAATTTGTGGGTGAGTCTATTTGTGATAATTTTGATGAGCAGCTTGTATAGGTGTGAAAGAAGGCTGATGGGCCGAAAGTTCTCCAAGTTGTTCTTATCCCCTTTTTTGTGAAGTAGAATTACTTCAGCATTTTGCCACATTTGTGGAATTCTTCCATTCAAAAGACATTTCTTGAAGAGAATTTTCACGGCATCCAATAAATCCCCGCCACCCATTTTCAACATTTCACAACTTATCCTATCCTCTTCTGGATGTTTGCGGTTCTTCGTATGTTGAAGTGCTAATTTTAGTTCTTGTATTTCAATATCTGGGATTTCTTCAGAACCAATATTGTTCACCACTGGTCTTTGAGATGTATTGGGGTCACTTGTCTCCGAAGTATAAAGACATGTGTAAAACTCCTTAACTGCTTCAATGATGTCTGATCCATTGCTCACCAAAATGCCCGCTTTGTTTCTAATGCTGTTCAGTATTGGTCTTCTGTTGGAGCAAGAGAGCTTGGATTTTAGAACTTTCATATTCTTATTGTCTTCAATAGTATCCATTATGTCTTGTATTGTAGTTCCTTAGATCTTTTCGAATGCTTCGGGATATCTCTCTGTTCAGTTCTTTATACTTTTCTTCATTCCAGAGCATTATTCTTCTCTGCTACAATAGCATTTTCGTATATGTACTGATCTTCGTGTTGGTGTCCTTTTGCCCTGTGCATATTCTCTTCGTTGGTGTCCTTAAACTGTTTGTTATCATTTCTGTTAGGTCGTTGATGGTCATTTCTGAAAGATTTTTTCTGTTTGATAGTTTTTGGCTCTGTGTATTTTGAAATTGTTCCTTGCTCTCAGTTAACACTTCTGAAGTTGGGTATGGTTGTTGCTCTTTGAGGATCATGCTGTTTCTCTCTATTTTTGTGTTTATCTTGAAAGTGCCTCTAACAAGTCTGTGATCGCTTCCCGTATCGAATTGATTCAGTACTGTGGCATCCTGGCAGATTTCTTCCCTATTAGTGAGAATGAAATCTATTTCATTTTTATTTAATTTAACTATTAGGACTTCGCCATGTCCATCGTCTTTGTGAAGGTTTTTGGTAGAAGGCATTCACACAGAATAGGTTTTCATTTCTGCAATAATCAATCAACATTTCTCCTCTTTTATTTCTACAACCGAGTCCAATTTTGCCAATGTGTGGGTTATCATCATCCAAATTTTCGCCTACTTTGATATTAAAGTCGTCCATAACTATTACGAATCTGGCGTTTGCTCTAGTTTTTGCAGTAGTGATATCTTCATATAATTGCTCTACCTCTTCGTCTTGTGCAACAGATGTTGGGGCATATATTTGGATTATTTGTAGACTGTATCTCTGGTTTAGTTTAAGTACAACATATATGACACAATCTGATATTGCAACAAAATTCTCTACTAGGTGTTTCATTCTTTTGTTGATTATGAGTGCCACTCCGCCTATGCGATTATCTGTATCTTCATTTTTTTTTAAACAGATGCCCCGGATTTGTAGAGGTTGTTGCTTCTCCCTTCAATCTTGTTTCACTCCTAGAACATCCCACTTTATCTGTTCCAGTTCCTCCTCTAATCTTTGCATATGTTCTTGGAATCTCAATGTTCTGATGTATAAGTGGCGACCTTGAATATATGTCGATAATCTCTTGCTTTTTTTCCTCTTTTGTAGTTGAGGATTTTTGTTTGTCCTTTCGAAATTGTGGAGTCGAGTTATTGCCTCCCCCAGAAACTATGAGGCAGACTGACACTGAGCCAGTGCGAGATTCTGAACCATAGTCTCATTTGGGGTAGTTTGGAAGGTTTTGACATTAAAACACCACGCTTGCCAGGCGGGTTGGTGAGTTTAAATTTCAGCCGCTCGATACGAGTACTGACGCTATTGGTAGCCGCCCACTCTGGATCATACTCTACCGTACTAGATTTTCGTCCGCCCCGAGTATTCAATTTCCTTGGTGCCTGTCATATCTGACAGGTTTTCCCCTCACACTATCGATATTTATTTTCAATCATCTATCAAACTATAAGAAAGCTGTACATAAATAATTAGTCGTAATTCCTCATTTGTACCTGAAAATTTCCATTCACTCACATACTCACCTGTACCACTCAAAAGTGATGGCATAATGCTGATAGTTATTTTCTTATACAACTAAGCGTTATTCACGGTGGGTCATTTCACAGGGTACTTTTTGCCATAGGCCTGTAGTCTATGAAATGAAGATGACATTCGTAACCATAGTAAAATGATTATCAAGAATGTAATGTTACTTCTGGTAGAT
Source organism: Cryptolaemus montrouzieri (assembly GCA_013387265.2). Lineage (NCBI taxonomy): Eukaryota > Metazoa > Arthropoda > Insecta > Coleoptera > Coccinellidae > Cryptolaemus > Cryptolaemus montrouzieri. The sequence goes on along the minus strand of JABFTP020000185.1, from coordinate 98,722,025 downwards.
AAATAGATGCATGAGAAGCTGTTATGTTAGATTTCTTCAAACAGGAAGAAGACTTAGAGAAACGGGAACACTTGAGCCAAAACATGTACTACCTCGTCAAGTCAACATGCAAAATGTGGAGATCATTATAGACTGTTTTTTCTTTGTTTTTTCAATTCTTGTGTGAATGAGTTTTCTGATGTGGAATCTTGTTTCGTCATCGAATACATCGAAGTCAATTGGGTGGAGTCTTTAAGTTCGTTCAGATTACAATACCATAAGATAATGTTACACTATGTTCCTTTTCTGGTACAGGGGCTTTTTTATTCTTTAATCAATATTGTTTTTGCAGGCAGGATACATTTCTTCTCCGAATGAGAAGCGGAATTGGTTTTGATTTTGATCTAGACATAGTTGGTCATCACTTTTCTTCTTGAACATTTTTGGTTGAACAAAATATTTTGTGAAAAAATACTGTACTTTGTACGAATTTTTCGATATAAAATGGCTTATTTTGCTGCACTAGCATATTTGAGACATTGTATGGATTTATTTCTATTTGGTAGTTGAACACAATTAAAAGGCAAATGGAATTTTTCACTTTGTTTTTGATACCAACAAATAAATTAATAGATCACTCTTATCGTGGTTTTGAACTCTCGTTAATCGCCGGACAGAATGAAAAACAAGTACAAACTGATATGAAATACACACACCACAAAAATTGTCGCATCACCTGGTATTCTGAATTGCACAATTGCACATATCGAGAGGTGAAGGCATCATTGCGGATTTCAAAGACCTCAATTCCAAAATTTTGCACTAAGAATTACGTGTAAAGAATTTAGTTTCCCTTTGGATACTGCATCTATTGGAAGAACAGAAAGTTGAAAGGGTGAATTGGTTACAAAAACTCTTTCAACTTTGGAATATCTAGAAGTGTTCACAACATTGTCAGTGGTGAATTATCTTGGATTTATTCATACGAGCCAAAAATTAAGCGCCAATCTTCTGTTTGGGTGTTCCGAAGGGAAGAAAAACCGGCAAAAGTCATCCGTGGCCAAAATATCTCCGAAAAGATGGCGCAAAGTTTGTTTCAAAAACAGGTTATGTAGCAATGATTCCTTTACAAGGTCAAAGAACAGTTACTGCCGATTTGTACACAACCATTTGTTTAGTCTCTCAAGTCGTTAGTAAGCTTCGATAAACCAACCCTAAACGGCGAATCATATTTCACCAAGACAATGCCAGTTCGCACACAGCCCGGAAAACAATTGAATATTTAACACAAGAAAACATCGAACTGTTACATCATCAGTCCGGACTTACATTACATTACATTCGTGACGGTCGATTGGCTTTGCAAGCCTTTCCGAACTGCGACCAAATTGATCTTTTGTTCGTAACCCTTCTTATTCATTTCCCTGTAGGTCTAGATCCCTGACAAAATTAAAAATCTCTCTGGGAGCTTTCGCTTTTACTTCGTGCGGCTCTAGTTTGTCGCTACCGAAGTGTATATGTTTTTGACGTACAGTTGCGATGCAACTGCAAAGAATATGTTCGGCAGTTTCATCGCCCTCTTTACACATTCTGCATGTTGCCGTTTCCGATTTGCCCATTTTATTGAGATGGTATCTCAGTGGGCAGTGTCCAGTAAGGAGGCCTGTTATGATCCTCAACTCGTCCCTAGACAGATCGAGAAGCTGTTTTGTCTTCTTTGGCGAATAGACAATGAACTTTTTCGCTTGCCTTGGCCTGGAGTTTTCCTCCAGTATCCTTTTTTGCTAGATTCTTCCCATCGTTCCAGTTCCTGTCGTCTGTGCGGCTTACTCAGACCGCAGAACGGTTCAGGTCCGGTGGGTGGGATTCCAGCAGCTGATTTGGTCAGTTCGTCAGCGGCTTCATTTCCTTGTATGCCTTCGTGGCCAGGCACCCACCACAGGAAAAGTTTGTTCCCCTCAGCAAGTTGCTTCAAGGATTGACGGCATTCCCAGTCAGAGATGCTCCGATAACTGTAAGAGTTTAGAGCTTTTATTACTGCCTGACTGTCCGTTAAAATGTAAATCTTTGCCCCTTTGAGTTTCCTTCGTAGTCCCTCCTGCCAGCAAAGGTTCACAGCAAGTGTTTCTGCTTGCATGATTGTGGGAGTAGAGCCCAGAGGCACTGATGAAGAGTACTTGGGTCCATATATGCCTGCTTCTGTTCCATCAATCGTTTTTGATCCGTCCGTGTACCAAATGGAGGATTTTTGGTCTAATTGATTTATTTTTCCCTTTACGATGGTGCGGTCTTCTATGACCACTTCGAAGGGTGTGTGAAAATCAAACTTAAGCGGCATTATACCCGATGGTTGTGATAAGATTTCTGGCGCTATGTAACCCAGAATTCCCAGGTGTCCCTTCAGATCACCAGGTAATAGTTTTTTGTGTCTTGGAGCCGTAATACCGCCATCAACGCCTCCCTTTTCAATTTTATATAAAGAGGAGGGAGATTTAGGATTACCTCCAGGGCAATAGTCGGGGTACTTCTCATAGCACCTGTTATGCCCAAGCACGCAAGCCGCTGCAGTTTTTGCAGCTTGTTTCGCGTAGTTATTTCTGATGTTTTCGTCCACCATACTGACGATGCATATGTGACAATGGGTCTTATAACCGCTGTGTATAACTAGTAGGTTATTTCTGGCTGTAATCCCCAGGTCTTCCCGAAGAGTCTATGGCATGCCCATAGGCATGATGTAGCCCTGGAAAGAGTTTTGTCAATGTGTAAATTCCAGTTGAGTCTCTGATCTAGGGTTAACCCTAGATACTTAGCCTGTTCCGAAAATTTCAGAGTATGTCCATTCAGAAAGGGGGGCTTTAAGTTCAACTTTCTAGGTCTTGTGAATGGAATTAGAATGGTTTTGTCTGGATGGATGCTGATTCCCTCTTCAGCACACCATTCATTTACGATGTCAAGGGCTTTTTGCATCAGGTTCGATAAGATTTCAACATACTTTCCCCTAATGATAACTAGATCATCAGCATAGCCTTGTTCGTTGAAGCCAGCGTTGTTCAGTCTTTCTAAGAGGCCATCAACAACTGCTGACCATAGTAGCGGCGATAGGACACCTCCTTGAGGGCAATCTTTCACTGCTTACACCGATATTTCGGTGTCTCCAAAAGTGGCCGTTATGATCCGGCCTTTGAGCATTTCTTTAATCCATTTGATGGTGGGGGTCAGTCCGGACTTAAGTCCCATCGATTTCTTTAGTTTTCCCAAAATCAAAAACGGACTGCGTGGCCAAAAGTTTCAGTCTTCAGAGGAAGCTGTTGATGCCTTCCAAACAGCTTTAAGTTCCAGAAAAAAATGCCTGCGAAATATTTTCAACTTGAACAGCAGAGAGAGTTGTAGAGAACTTTTTGTGAAGAATGAATTACTTACCCTTCCATGTATGTTTATCTCCGAGGCTGTAATCTTTGTAAGAAACAACCTTGATCTCTTTTCACAACGTGAGCACCCTTACATAACTCGACATAGGACGAATATGAAATTGATTAAAAGCAATTATGCATATCTTCAATAGAATACAGAACACATAATTGTGAAGATATACAACAAAACACCCTATTCGATTCGAAATAGTAATATTGAAAATTAAAAAAATATTTTTACAAAATTTTACTTAAAGGTGCGTACTACGACCTACAAGACCTTTTCAACGCACAGCTTAGAATTTAAAAGGTATGGTGCAAATTCTGAAGCAGTTATATGTGCTATAATGAATAATATTGTATGTCAGATAAATTTTTAATGTAAAGGTTCCATGTTCTTGTGTTTACAATTGTGATGTTTCAACTAGATTGAATATCAGTATCTAATAAACTAAAATCAAAATAATATACACTATATTAAGTAATTACAATGTTATCGCAAAGTTTGTTATATATTACATTGTATTTTCTTATTTTGTTTGATGAGTTCTAAGGTAAAAAACGGAGTTGTAACCACAACAGTAGAAGTGCCAGAGGCGCAAAATTTAAAAGGCAAACTACGTATGTCTTTCTTTTTGTTTAATATTCTCTCAAATGCCTCGATTCATAATTTTTTCACCGAGGGTTTCGGAAATTCCTTATTCATTGCTGTTAGAGTCTGTTATACGATTATTTAGCAACTTGCGATTTCTTGCGATAATTTTACCAAGTCTAAAAAACAAATAAAAGAAGAAATGGTCCTTAAAAATCAATGATTTAGCTTTGGCTCAAATGTTTCAAAAATAATATAGTTATTCACTTTTAAAACTCGTTTCAGAAAGAGATCCGTACGACTGTTGCGCCTGGAACATGCTGGGTATCCTCAAGGAGCGGATGGGAATTATTCCCGGTGCAGCGGAATGTTTCAAAAAGGCATTGAATTTATCGACAGCGAGATACAGTGACTTAGCTAGAATAAACTGTGGAAGGGTCCTCACAAAATTGGGGCTTTATAAGGTAGCTATAAAAATATGTAGTGACGTCCAGGAGAGTTCTTTCCATAGCGGAATTTGGTACGCCTTGGCGCTTTACAAAGGTGAGAAAATAAATCAGTTATTTAACGATCATGGAAGCCATCCTATTTTAGAAAGTTGATATTTTTCTAACGCAGATAGGCATTCGATATAAAGTAAACTGCTCTAATAATAATTATAATAATAATAACTTTATTTCCTTCAAAACAATCATAGGTACATTTATTGATACATGATATTTTTATTACAATAGAATGAATGCATCAATGCTATAAAAGCATTTGTCAATTAATAATTAGTTAATTTCTTCTTGAAGTATGCGAGGATTCTGAGAATTTTATTTCATCAGTCAATTTATTGAAACGTTTGATGCCAAGATACAAAATTGATTTTCTACTAATTCTGAATTTAAAATTTGGTAGGACAAAGTCGTGTTGATTTCTTATATTGTATTCGTGATAGTCAGAATAACGCATCATTTCTCCTTGATTTCTAAATATTCGCTTTGTTATTTCAAGAATACAAATAGATGGTAGGGTGAAAATATTTAACAATTTAAAAAGTTCACGGCACGATGTAATCTGTGAGACTTCCGTTATACAGCAGATTACTCTTTTTTGAGAAATACTTCTCAGTCGATTATCCTCAAAACACGACTCTATACCTTAGTTTAGATGCCACTTGCGCTTGATATACGTATTCAAGTTGCTCTTAGGTGAGAACTCTTTTAAGATTTCTAATCAAGAAACATACCGTGTTCAGGTACTCATCAATATGCAGATCACGGAACTTGATAGAATCAGTCCTACTCAATTGTTTATCTCTGGGGGAAGCCGTGATTTATTGTGGTTGTGAGGAACCATGAACGTTGTTTTGACAACCTTGATTTGCATTCAGTCCTGGAGAACGATAGATATAAAAGGTTCTATAGTACTTTCGCCTTCAGCGTCTTTCCATCTCCTGTAGAAATAAGAGCAGTCGTATCGCACGGATACAAAAACACGTCACACTTAAGACAATCTCCGATATCATTTATATAAAGAAGAAAAAGTATTGGTCCTAGTATTAACCCAAAGGAACACCAGTACGTTGCCAAGTAATTCAGAATTGGTTGTCTTTCCTGTATGGGCGATAATGTAATCTATCGTAATTAGCTGCTGTCTGCTCATCAAATAGCTCGTAAGCCACTTGACATCTCCCCAAATACCATATTTATCAAGTTTTTCTTGATGAATATCTTGTATGACGAGATCAAAAGCTATGCTTAGTCCCAGAAAATACCAACCGGACAACTACCAGACCCGGGACAATGTACAACAGCAGACACAAAAGCATAAACTGTATCCACTGCGTTCAGACCAGGTCTGAAATCAAATTGACTCTGTCAGAATCCTCTGATCATTAGGGAAGCCAATATTTTGTCAAGAAAACAGTGTTTATAGATCTTAGACAATACAGGGGACAGTGTGATAGGACGATAGTTGCCCATAAATTCAGCATCGCCCTTCTTATGAAAACGGATCACCTTAGCAACCTTCAACTTTTCAGGAAATTGACGAATCATTCAAATATTGAAAATTCACCAGGAAAGTCATAGGTTGGTGATCTCTGCAAGGGATTTTTTTAGAAGGAATCCTGGAAAGTCATCAAAGCCGCAAGCGTTAGGTGGTTTCAATTTTTTGTTTACCAATTCCTCCCCAACATATGGAAACAAAAAAATAGTTATTATTGAATTTTATATCATTGTAATCCATAAAAGGAATTTGTTTGAATAATTTTTTCGGAACATCTGAAGAAAAATTTATTAAACTTACTAGCGGGTCAGAAATGATATTATCACCTTCTTTCATATTTGGATGTTGAACTTGACTTATCTCTTCAAAAACAAATGACTTTCAAATAAGTGAAACGAATAGATATGTGTAGATATGTAAAGAAGATAGCAAAAATGTAAGTTATTATCTGGCCCAACGCATTCTTGAAGCTATTTACATTATGGCAGTTTACCGCTCTTGGGATGACTCAGTTTCACCACTGGAAGACACGGTTACAGAGAAAATTCTCCCGACTTGTAATTCTGAAATTTCCCTCAGGAGTTTACATTTATAACCCCGTAAACGGGCGCCGGTATTCATGGGGTAAGGTGAACTAAAATTTACACCAAACAGACCGTGGATGTGATAATGTAACCGATAGGTAATAATGAGGTCCCCACGCTTCCGACGGTGGGCAAAAGCTGAGATGCTCATCAGTAGCGGTCACCCCTCATAGCTGGGACCGTACGAATCCAGGTGGCCCAGCGTTGGATACTTTCGAGAAGATCTGAGTCGTGTTTAAGTGAGGGACTTCATACGGTATCGCCATACTCAAGTATAGGACGGACAAATGTTTTATAGATGCTACTATAGGTTCTCGGATCACACCCAAAAGTAACTCTGTTCAACAAGTACACATACTCATTTGCTTTGTTGGCAGCATGTAGATATGATCTGACCAAGAGAAATTGTCAATAATGATGATACTTAAGTCGGAGTGCCAGCTTTTTGGTTGGATCACGGATCTTGAAAGTACGTATTACCGTGAAGGATTGACTATACCCATATGGATAACCCTACACTTTGGGAAGTTTAACGGTAATAGCCATTCATTTGACTAGTTGACGATATTGTCGAGGACGTTCTGAATCAGGTGACCGCATGTAAGGAGATTGTTGTACACCCCGGTATCGTCAGCGAACATGGAATATTCTGAATTAAAAGAACGAGACATACTGGAGGTGTATAAAAGAAACAAGAGGGGTCCCTAACCATAGGTTTGGGGGACACCAATGCTAACTAGTTGGGGAACAGACAAATCATCACCAACCCTTACCCGAAAAGTTCGATCACTCAAGAATGTTCATAGCAACAAGTTGCCTCTTAAACCAAGGTGTTCCAATTTAAGTTAAAGTCTCTTTTGCGGACATGATCGAATACTCCAAAGTCCAAGTAAATCACGTCCACAGGGACTTGTTTGCAAGCATCGAACTCCAATTATTGACTTGTAATTACGGAACCAGGCATAAAACCATGTTGATTCTTTGATATAATGCGGTTTTCAAATATCTTAGCCACAATCAGGACCAAACTAAATGACGGTAGTTGTCGACATCCAATTTATCTCGTCTTTTAAAAATTGCGACTATTAAATGTCACCAGAGCACAGAGCCAAAGTGATAGCAAAGAACAGGATGAGAAGGATTTGTGGAAATTGCGGGTCAAAGCTGAAGCCAGTGACGAAGCATAGTTTTTCAAGATCGCGGCGGAGATACCATCGCAACACGGCTCAGAAGATATCTTAAGCTGTTAAGGTATTACTCTAAAACAGTTAAACTCTGTTGAATGACAAAGAGAAAATCAAGTTTATTTCAAAATTTCATCGGTTTTTCCCCAATTTCTATCAAAATGTTTGCATCTTAAACATCTGTTTCCGTGACATCTAAGTTTTTGAATCAGCTATGCGAGAGACTACAGAATTCACATATCCAAATATGCTTTATGCTGTAATTTTTTTCAGATGGTCAATTCCAAGAATCCTCAAGTATTTATCTGGCAATAGCCCAACGGTTAGCCAAAGATAAATGTTCTATTGGTGATGTGATAGCGTGTATGGCCATTATAACCTATGTTGGCGGAGAACCAGAATTAGCTAAGACAATTATCATTGAAAGGTAACAACATAATCAATTTTCACTTTTCATTTTATATGAGTATATAAATTCATATACAATGAATGTAGGCATATGTTTATGTGCTGCTTCATGGTACTTGACATCAATATTCATTATCATATCGCCATTAAATAAATTGCGATTACATCGTTGTGTTCGACACCACATAAATTCTATGCAAGCAGCAATATTCAATAACCCCTGTCTCAAAGAGATAGAATCCATTTATAATGGTTATCGTCAACAAGAGCCAGAGCATCTGTGATACAATTCATTCGAATGATTTAATGATTTACCATGGTTAAAAGTCTAACTCTGACAAAGAGAAATATTCAACTTTTTACAGATTGTCGTATATTGGTCTTGAATAAAGTTTTCAATTTTCATTAAAAAGCTGACCCGACGAATGTCATGTTACTTTTTAGCTGAACTCAATTCAGAATTTCATGAAGGTGATACAATAAATAAATAAAAAAAAAATTAAGATTATAATACAGAAAAAAAAATACAAAAACCAAGTACTTCAATCCCGTATCAGTAAGATATAATTGAAAACTATGTACCTATTAAATGATTAATTAAAACACAAATACGGGGATATCCACCGGGACCGTCCGTTAAAAACTCTTAAGTTCCAATTACAATATCAAGCTGAAATTTTATACGCGGCCATAACTAGCGATTTTCAATTGGAGTGAAATATTTTCGAAGTGATACCATTTCCGGTTATACCGGAAGTGGGTCATCACTTTGTTATTTCAAATAGCAATCTACCTTTTTTTATTATACATCTAGAACCGACATTTGAGCAAGGCATAAAATACCCAAGTTGTTGGCACTTATCTGTCAAAACTTTTGACAGATTTAATTATTTTTGTTATAAACTCGATTTTTGAGGAATATTTAAAAAAATTGTAGCTCGTAGATCTTTTGCACTACAGACACAATTTTTGCTTGGGTGGATAGAAGAAGGATCCAGGAATTTTTTAAGCAATCTACACATGTCTAATGTTTATTGCGTTGTTTTGTATGATTTTTTCAATTTGGCCTTTTTCAAATAGCAATAACTCAATTTTTTCAAATTGCACGTGCCAATTTTTATATCGCCATCAGATGAAGCCTCGAATTTCAGATGGAATTGTATAAGCATGTACTATACCCATCTCTTATAGTTTCGAAATAATTGGGGAATATATTGAATTTTGATGATTTTGCAAGAACTAACAGAGAATGCTTTGAAATATATGAATCAAGTAGCTGAACTGGCTACGCTCTCCTGACTGGTGTCTAAAATTAATGTACTTGTCACTTCGTTCATTTGAATTTGATATTTCAACAAGAATTGTCGTTATTTCAGATTGAAAATATCCAAAAAATACAACACATTAGGAATAAAACCATTGGTTATTTAAACGAAAATATATTTAATCTTTTTTTAATTCATTTTAGAATGTCAAAAAGTAGTGGGTAGAAATTACAGGCAATTCAATAACCAATTTCCAAATTTACCGTCTATGAGTAAAATAAAATTTCGAAGCATTAGAAGCAATTTTCTACAATTCGGATGAATAAAAAAATTAAGCGAAAACCAATCATCGAAGATAATTACATTAATACGAATAAATGATAGCGAACATCATAGGAGAAAACTAATTTACGATCTGAATAAATGTTCAATATGGGCCCCATTTTGCTCGATACACTTGACAGCTCGTATACAAACATGATGAGTTGCTCTCCTAGTTTCCTCAGGATCAATATTACGAAAAGCATTATGAGTGCGCTCTAGTAACTCTTCTTTACTTCTTACAGGAATAAGATACAATTCACTCTTGATTTTGCCCCATAAATAAAAATCAAGGGGCGTAAGGTCCGGAGAACGCGGAGGCCATAAAATTGATCCTTGATTACCCCACCATCTATCCTCAAACATTTCTGTTAGCTGCTGATCTACAGCTCGCGTTTGTGTGCTGGTGCACCATCCATTTGGTAATAGCAATCCCTCAGAATGTTAAGGAGTAATCCATCTAAAAAATTTGCTAATGTTCCTTTCAAAATTTCTAGGTATCTTTGTCCATTAAGATTTTCCTCATAAATGTGATCAGCCAACAAATCATTCATTAAAATTGCAAAAACGTTCACGCTGAAATTTATTTTGGAAATCAATAACCTCAATGAAACGTGGATTTTCTGTGGCCCAAAAATGTCGATTTCTCTTGTTGGTTATTCACTTTCATTGAACTTTGCTTCATCAGACCATATTTTCGGCAGAATTGTCTCATCTTCTTGAAGCCGAATTAATAAATTGTCACAGAAATTTAGCCGCTTGGGAAGGTCAGTTGGTTTAAATTTTTGTAGTCTGATAAAAGAATACGGGTGCATGTTATGTTTCTTAAGGATCCTTTGAATGGAAGTATAACTCAATCCAATATCTATTGATGCTGACTTAATGGACGCATGTGGATTGGCAGGAAAATACGCTAGCGTATTAATTTGATTGTCGTCGTCCTCGAGAATTGGTTTTCTTCTAGTTTCTATGTATTTTGTTCCTTCAAATTGCAGAAAATTGCTTATAATCCTTCGAAATTTTGTTTTACTCATAGGCGCCAAATTTGGAAATTGGTTATTGAATTGCCTGCAAGTTCTATCCAACAATTTTTGACATTCGCCATGAATTAAAAAGAGATTAAACATATCCTCGTTAGAATAATCAGCCATTTCATTATCAATCTGGTGTTTTTCAAAAATTTTCACTTCAAATTACCAACAATTCTTGTTGAAATATCAAATTCGAATGAACAAAGTGACAAGTACATTAATTTTAGGCACCTGTCAGATGAGCGTAGCCAGTTTAGCTACTTGATTCAAATATTTCTAAGTATTCTCTGTTCTTGCAAAATCATCAACATTCAAAATATTCCCAAATTATTTCGGAACTATAAGAGATGGGTATAGTGCATGCTCATACAATTCCATCTGAAATTTGACGCTTCATATAAAATGGCGATATAAAAATTGGCACGTGCCATTTGAAAAAATTGAGTTATTTGTGTTTGAAAAAGGCCAAATTGAAAAAATCATACAAAACAACGCAAGAAACATTTGACATGTAGACTGCTTAAAAAATTCCTTGATACTTCTTCTATCCACCCAAGCAAAAATTGTGTCTGCAGTGCAAAAGATCTACGAGCTACAATTTTTTTAAATATTCCTCAAAGTCGAGTTTATAACAAAAATAATTAAATCTGTCAAAAGTTTTGACAGATAAGTGCCAACAACTTGGGTATTTTAAGCCTTGCTCAAATGTCGGTTCTAGATGTATAATAAAAAAGGTATAACCGGAAATGGTATCACTTCGAAAATATTTCACTTCAATTGGAAATCGCTAGTTATGGCCGCGTATAAAATTTCAGCTTGATATTGTAATTGGAATTCAAAAAGTTTTTAATGGACGGTCTCGGTGGATATTCCTGTATATATTAGATTATCATTATTAACAGTAATACAATAATGAACTACAAAATGAGTGGTTTTACTTAAATATAACGGCAACAGGAGATAGACTGAAGTCTATTTGTCCATTACAAATTGGCTATAGTTTTTCCTACGAGCGGACGTGATTTCTATAATCACTAAAATATCCAAGTTCTTCCCTTATTACCTAGATGTAAATTTTCAATTCTCTCGAAATCTATGAAATTATTTATACAATGGTCAGAAAACCATTAGAATTATCGTTTTCAATAATAGATGTTCTGCGTTCTTCATTTCTCTTCTTTATATATCTTCCGGTTTGTCCTATATTAAAAGTCTCGCATTCACTGAAGTGTATTTTGTATACTCTGCTTTTAATTTTTCAATTCCATTTCATCCTTATTATTAACTAGCAATGGACCCAAATTCTTTTTATTAGTGTTGATATTATTATTATTGTGTAATCTATTACATATCTTGTTGCTAATATTAGGAATATGATTAATTGGAAATTTTCTATTCGATTTCTCAGTATGCAAAGGATAAATGCTCTGCAGTAAAAGTTGATGTTTTGAATTATTAAAGTGTCAATTAAATTCTGTTCATAACCGTTATTTTTGGCAATTAATTCCACTATTTGAATTTCATTCTTGAAATCAACAACAACAACAAGCTAACAAAAGAAAAGAGTAATATGTGAACAAATGAATGAAACGCACTCAATTTGATATAATGGGATTGAGAACTTCTGTTATGAATCGAGCTATTCGAAAAAGTTGGTTTTCTGTATATTTTGAATGCGAATGAGTCATGAGCGCTATTAATTGACAAGTCCAAGAAGTTCAAACATTTTTCATTATTTTCCATTTCCGTTGTAAATTGAATCGATCGATGGGAAAAGGATTTAAAAAGTGTGAGGAGCTATTCAGTTATCTGTCTGTGTCAATCCAGATACAGAATATATCTAAATATATTTTCCATAAAAATACATCCTTAATCAAGATGTTGATGGAACTGAAAGTGCTATTCTCTAACTTTGTCATAAATATTTCACTTAATAACGGAGTCAATGAAGAGCCCATAGTTGAACTATCTAGTTGTTGATATGTTTTATTATTGAACTTGAATTGAATAACTTTTTTGGAGACATAGGTTCAAATGTGACAGTTTCTTCTACATAAGTGGAGCTTAATGTATTATTACATCGAAGTTGATGCTTGATTGTGGCTCTGAGATCAAGGCAAGGGATAGACTGATTTAGACTAACTATATCGAAGGATATAGCATTTAACGGAATTTTTAAAGATTTCAATTTAATTCTATAGAGTTCTTTATTGAATAAAATGGAATGTGTTCTATCAAATTTGGAATATGTTGTTCAAATATTTATATAACTTAAGGGCTGGATCACTTAGTATGAAAAGTGTCTGATGGGACAATCTACCCTATGTATTTTAGGTAAGAAACTTAAAATTGGAGCTTTGGGATTCACGACAGTCAATTCCAACTATTCTGTTTGCAATAAATTCGTACATATTCATAAACAAAACAAATGAGATGTTTATGAACTCTTGTGGAACTTGTGATAAAATTTATATCGTTAGAAATCAGATAAGTACTATGCAAAGCAACCCTGTTTGGATTTTCCCCCCATTTAGCTCAATACCATTTTACCATGACATATACAAAGCACATAATTCTTTTAAAGGTACTACTTATCTGAAGAAGCCACAGTGTGGTGAAACGCGTCATAAGTTTGTGATTTAATGAAAATTTAAATTTATTAAATTAAAAAAAAATTAAAATAATAATTTGATGAATTTTTCCAGTTTCAATGAGAGATTACCAACGGCTAGAGTTATTTACGCCTTAATAGCACTAGGAGTGCTTGAAAAAGACACACAAATGGTAGCCTTGGCTTTAAAACAAATCGACATAGTAGATGATGTACCCAAAAGTATAGAAGACTTTATCACTTTATTGTCTTATGTACACATATATCAGGTAAATAAATCTATTTTAGATGATGTACCCAAAGCTATAGAACACTTTACTACTTCACTGTCTTATGTACACATATATCGGAGTGTATAAATCTATTTTAATTATTCATAAAAAAACATTGATCAACTCCTATTTTTTTTTCAGGGAAACCATATCAAGGCTATTAGAAAAGCTTCTGAGCTTGTTCATTTACTTCCGGATAAATCTGGTTTATGGTTGACCTTTGCTTTAACCTTACTTCGTTCATTGAAATATTCGAAATCATCTGCATTTTCTGCTTCTGCTGTGAATAAAGCCGCTAAAGTTGCACTCGAATTAAGAGATGACAAAGCCACTCATCGAGATATTTCGAAGGTAATTGTTCATTTCATCTAATAAATAATGATAAAAAACAAACATTTCACTACACTTATTTACTTTATTTGTTATTTGGACATCAGACAGATACAAAATGAAAACTAAACTAAGGTATTACAAATATATTATCTACAAAATTAGAATGAAAGTAAGTAAAAACTCTTAACTATCATCTAAATAGCTCAGCCGGAAATAAATTAATGAAGGGAATTTTTATCAATATGTTGAAAAGTTTATATAATTATATTAATTTTGAGGTATTCCCAAAAATTGATATCAAGTTTTTATCAGATGATTATAAGATTTTAAAATTTTTGGTTGAAATTATTATTTTCTTTAGTTAAATAGTTTGCGTAGAATTTGTTTTTTATTGATCAAATTACGATAATGCTTATTGACTCTTATATTGAAATTTCTGTAGGTTCTACCAATATACATCTTAATAAAACTACCGCAGCTAAGTTTGTATACATCAGATTTTTTTTCCGTCATCTATCTTATTATTTTGATGTGTTTGGATAAGTTATTATTGGTTCCGAATGAGTAGTGTAAATGGAACTTTTCCAGTAATTGTTCCAAATTATGGCTTTCCCAACGTTTGTGAGAACTATATCTGTGTTGATCTTCACATTTTGAATACACCAATTCAATTGCTTTGAGTTTCCATTTTTGTTAAGTAATTCAGTTATAATATTCGGATATTAATCATTATTGAGAGTTATTCGTTTAAAAATACAAAGTTTTTCTCGAAATTATGTGAATATACATGAACATTTGGTAATATTTGAATCATGCTGTGAATAGCTGTTATTTTATGTTGAACCAGATGAAATGATGTATTATGAATTACGATGTCCGTATGAGACGGTTTGTGAAAGATGAAGAAATCATGTCAATTAATAATAATAATCTAAAATAATAATAATAGTTGAATCTAAAAGTTGACTGAAAAGTTGAGTTCGATAGTGAATTTTACTTTTGGATGAACTGACTATTAACTTTTCAAAAATATTAAATTGACGTTCCGTACCAGTGAAACATACAATGATATCATCCACATACCGAAACCAATGTGAAAAATGGTAAAAGGGTTGTTATGTATGGTAGTTTCTCAATTGTCCATGAAAATTTCGGCTAATAGAGGACTGAGTTGATTTCTCATAATAAAGCCCTCATCCGAACTCAAAAAATGAAGACTCAAAAACAAAATAATATAATTTTTTATTAGATATTTGTGTGAAATAAAATTACTTTATGTTTGAGTCTTAATTTTAGCATTCGGACGAAGGTCTTATGGGAAATCCACTCGCCCCTTATTAGCAGAAATTTTCATGCATAACTTAGAAACTATAATACAGAAAAGCTCTTTAGCACATTTTTTATATTGGTGTCGGTGTGTGGATATCATTGTATGTTTTACTGGTACAAAAGTCATCTTAATATTTTCGAAAAGTTTATAAATTCAATTCATCCAAAAATAAAATTCACTAGCGCACTAGAACAATAAGATTCAATCGACGTTTCAGATTTATCTATTACCAATTTAATTGATAGACACAATTTCTTCATATTGCATAAATCGTCTCATACGGTCATCGTTATTCACAATACGTGGTTTCATCCGGTTTAACATAAAATAGCAGCTTCCCACATCATGATTCACAGATTATTAAATGTTCCTTTATCTTCACATAATTTCAACAAAGAACTTCGTATCATTAAACAAATAACTCTTAGTAATGGTTACTATCCAAATATTATTACCTAATTACTTTACAAAAACTCAAAGCAATAGACTTGGTGTACTCAAAACTAAAGATCAACACAGATATTGTAGATTCACATACGTTATGTAAGTTAGCCATAATTTAAAACAGTTTCTGGAAAATTCCAGTTACATATCTCATTCCGAGTCAATAATAACACGTATATACATCAAAAATAATAAAAGTAAGACAGGTCTGGAAAGGAAATCGTATATATACACGCTTGGCTCCGGTAGTTGCAGTAAGAATTATACTGGTAGGAACTACAGAAATTTCAATATTAGAGTGAATGAACATAATCATAATTTCAATCAATTGAAATACTTTTGTCTGATTTCTACTATGTTTATTTTTTGAAACACACGACCGGTTTCGATAGTTCAAGTGTCAAGAACTAACAGCTAAGTGACAGAATGTGCTGATTTTACCTATTTTAAAAGTTAAGTAGTTGACTATTGAGAGTAATGTACTTTGGGTTTTTGAAAAGTTTGTTAATTTCCAGACTTTCCTTGTCATCCCCTTATCGCATTTGTGGAGGATTTTCAAATTATCTAATGCAATTATATGATTTGTCGATAAAATCTGTTTGAAACTGCAGATTTGTTATCTTAGGAGAGATGTTATTTGAATCTAGATTCAAAATTTTGACTTGCTTGCCTTACGTTAGCTGTTGGCATTCATTGAATTCAATTATGTATATTCCATATTTTATGAATTTATTAGTTTTTGTTTGGCATTAAATAGTAATTTACTCATGTTGGGGCCACTAGAAAAGGAGGTTGTTAAATAACATTTGGAAAGATAATTGCTGATGTTATTAGAGAGGGGCTAAGTAAGACATTCGTATTAATTTTCTGATTTTTCTGTAATAGAATATAGTGATTGAGAATTTTTTTGTTCTTTTCGTTTAATGACACTGTTTATGTGAGAGACTGGAATATTATTATTTGATGCAATTTTCATTTTCTGTAAATACTTCTTTTCTATATAAGTTGTAGGTGAGATTATTATAGAGTTTAGTCATGGTTATGTCAAGGAAATTTATTGAATTGTTTCGTTCAATTTCAGCTGTGAAGGTGATTTTATTGTGTATTTTATTTGGAAAATGTGAAAACTGATCTATTTGTCTGCCCACAAAAATATCATCAACGAATTCGTGCAAAAAAATAATATGTTTTTGTGCTAACTCATTTTTCATTAGAGATTTTTTAAGATTAAAATATATCTGCTAATAGGGGGATGAGTGGGGATCCCATTGGGAATCTTGAGTTTTGTTTGGAAAGTTTTGAAATAATTTTGTAACAAACAGGGCTTCAAAGACTACAAAATTCATCTTCAAAGTGTGGTGAAATATTATTTAGGTAAAAGATTTCTTTTATTAAAGGCGAACATTCATCTGTTGGAACGTTTGGGTGCATATTTTTTATATCAAAAGAGACAAATTTGAAATTAAAATTTTTGGTGTCGGAAGTTCATCTATCAGGTCTACAGAATTTAAAATGGTGTATTGAGGATGAATCTAAGAATTTGTGGTTCAAGAAGGTTGATAATTTACTTGCAGGTGTGTTCATGTAGGATATATATGTCCTTGCGAATTTTTCTTCTTTTTGTTCAATTCATCAAAGAAATCAAACAAGAATTGAAACAATTGAATAATCTAGCTCATTCAGAATGGTAAGTTTCTTCTTGTTCCATTCTGAATGAGCTAGTAGATTATTCCATTGTTTCAATTCTTCTTTGATGAATTGTTTTATGGATTTTTTTAGATTTCTGTTTTGTCCAATCCATCGATGATGTCTTGCATATTTTCTTGGTAGTTGTTTTTGTCGAGGCACACTATTCTATTCCTTTACCATTTTTCATAAGAATGAGATATGCATTCTGTAAGTTGCTTGAAGTAGATTTTATTGTTTCAGTATGATTTTGTTCAGTAAGTGTTGGGATTTTTAATGATTTCAATAATTTTTGTGAAGAACTAGATTCTTTATAATATTTTTGTGTCGTTGGATATTTTGTTCAGCTTGAACTCCAATTAATTCCTTATTTTCTCTTCTTATTATAAAAGTTGAATTTAGGTTCTTTACTCAGCAGAGCGATTTGATCTCTGTTGAACTGATTTGTAGAAACATTAATGAATCTGGGGTAGAAGTGGATGTTCGACTTTTCTCTCTTTGATTTCGGGAGATGGGTATATTTAGAAGTTTCTTGATTTCTAATCCGTTTCTACTCCAGATTCATCAACTCATTACTCATCAACCTAAAATTTCCAACAGATGAATGTCCGCCTCTAATAAAAGAAATCTTCAGCCTAAATAACATTTTAGCACACATTATAGATGAATTCTATAATATTTCAGAAACCTGTTTCTTATTTTCAATTCAAATCAAAAATTTTTGAACAAAACTCAGGAGTCATCATTGGATCCTCACTTAGCCCCTTATTAGCAGATATTTTTAGTAACCATCATGAAAAATCTATAAGGAGTAATAAGTTAGCACAAAAATATATTATTTTTTGAACAAAAGAAACATTGTTTCTTCAAGACAATGTACAATGTTCAAAAATATGTCAAAAATCAACGATTTACCCTTGGAATTATTGTCTTACCCACCCTATTTTCCAAATCTGGCACCTAACGATTACTGGCCCTTTGCTGATTTGAAAAAGAAGGGAAAGAAATTTGGCTTAGAGGAAAAGTTATTGCAAAAACCAAGGCCTATTTTGAGTCCAAAGAATAATCGTTCTGCATGAAACGCATAGCAATGTGAGAGAAACTTGAAATGATTGCATCATTGTAACATGATAGTATAGTGATGAATAAATTCCAATTTTGAGAAAAATTATACGCTTATTGGTTAGTCCTGGAACTTTTCGACTCATTTTTTAGAGAGTAAAATAATATCTTATCCCAAGAATGATAACATGCACAATTTATCGCTATATGTGTAAACATATTGAATACTTTTATTCGGGGAACAATATTCAACCTTCCGTAGAATGTAAAATATCCTTCCTAACACATGTTTGTTTCAGATTCATTGCACGATTTCATCTTCTTCCTCCTTGATTCAAGACCATAGATCAGCTTTGATATCGGCTCAGAAAGCTGTGCATTGTACTCCAGACGCAAAAGAATGTTGGTTGGTTTTAAACGAATCTTTAGAATTTTATTCTGACAAATATGTTGCTGCAAAAGTAGCTGCACAGGTGCTTTCATCTCCCTACGAGGAATATCAACATATAAGATTTAACAGTATATTTTAGTTTTCATTTTACGAAATTCGATTTTATTTCAAATTTTCTGTAAATATTTTTTATATGAAAAATTACAGTGATATTTTTAAAAGTTGTCTTCATTTCTGTGTTTAATGTTAGTTATAAGGTTCTCCTCTTTATTTTTCGTGAAAATTTGCATTTTCAAAATATGATTTTGAACATATTGAAGAAAAATTACATTACCATTTCCTCTAATTTATATTTTATACAAATGTAGTTTTTAATTTTTCTTAATAAACATAACAAGTAATTTGCTTGAAATTTTGCAGAAATAATCAGTTAACAAGGGCTTTTATATCAGAAATTTGGGTTTACTTCATAAGAAATACTTACTCATGGTGCAATTTCTGTCGGATCTCGAGTTTTCTCCACCGAATCACCCCCGTTCAAAAGTTCATAAATATAAACAATATATTTAAGATATAAACCCCACGAGCTGCCCATATATCTGTTCATGACATCGAAGCGATTTCATGAAGAAATATAAATCCACCTCTTGATAATTAATACCATTGCCAAGCAATGAATATAATCGAAACATCCTGGAATTATTATATATAAGGATGACTTTAAATGTTTTGAAAATATATCAATCTACCAGAATATACACAAATATAGCAATATCAGCCAATGTCATGCATGTACCAACATGTAGTGTCGGAGACTTTCTCATTGGAAATATCCAGTATATGGACCTTAGTCAAGTAAACTGAATGCTATTACATTATAATTCTTCTGTGAAGTGATGAATGATCAAGTCAAATACTGTTTTGGATGTAAATTATGAAATTTTCAGCAAATTATATTACATTCATATACACAAATATTAAATTTCAAATAAGACTCTGATCAGTATTTTCTAAAGAGGAAATCTATGACTCTAACCCCATATTTATTTCTTTATTTTTCACACAACAAATTACTTATTTGAAACCGTGACCATTGATCTGTCTCAATATAGATCAATTACCTGTCATACAAACTCTAATGCATGTACCATCCAAAAAATCTATGAACGTTTAGAAAAGTATTCTATTCTTTCTAAATAACAAGAAAAAATGTAGGAAGAAGCATTTTGTACTAAAGAGCATTTTGTAATTGATTCTCTTGCTTTGAATCAAGCTCATACCAGGAGATATTCATGCAACTTTTAATATTGAAACACCCCTAACCCCAGTGTATGAAAGACGATGAAAAAAGCATCGCTCTTATGTAAATTGCAATACCTGAATTATCTTATTTTCTTCCCCATATTAATTACACCTGAGACCGACTGAAATCGGTCAAATGAAAAGCCATGTGATCGTCTAGTACCTGAACTTGCCTTGAAGTTCTCTTATATAGAATAGGACCCTTTTCTTTGTTGTGTTGTGTATTTGTAGTAACCTACTCAAGTTCTTTTAGGTGGGGTTTGATATGATACGACCAATTCTTCGTCGCTTAAACCATAGGTAAGGAGATTAGAAAATCAAAAACACATTCGGTAATAATGTCTATTTGATCTTTGCAGCATTTGTATTAAATTCTTATCCTTGCATTCTGTGGCGTCTTTTAATGAATTTAATAAAATATCAGATCATTTAGATAGAGGCCCAATTTGCCCTCACCCATATTTTGAGTGGAAGTTTATACATTAGATTATTTTATCCAGACCTAATTGGTCCTCACTCATATTACGAGTGGAAGTTGGAATATTTAATTATTATGAACAGACCTTATTGGTCCTCACCCATATTTCGAGTGGAAGTTTTAATATTTAATTATTATAACAGGCTTAATCGGCCCTCATCCATATTCTGGATGGAATTCGGATATGAGATTATTTTAGGCAGGCCTAACCGGCCCTCACCCATCTGATGAGTGGTAACTGACCCGATCTAAGAGTTTTGGTAATATGATATAATGTTTTCTGAAGAGGTCGTTGCCCTGATACTCCAAACTCTGAAAGATTTACTTTTAAAATTCTAAGGAACACGTCCACAGCTGACAACTTGCAAGCGTTAATTCGCTCGCGTATTTTTAATCGAATTCAGTAATTCGTATGGTATTAAAACGTTATATATGGAACTAGAGGTAAGCCCGTAAAGCCATACGTGATTCTTTTAGCTCAACTGAGCGCCAACGGGCAGTTTTATTATTATTTTATTGTGTCACTGACTGCGGATCATATTCTATTCCCATATCGCGGATTTGCCAACCAGGGAATCATGCCCTCTGATCATACACCTGCATGTACCACAAACGTCACATACATTCCCCAACTCAGACATTCTTCAAAACTTTCATACCGACAACATACAAGCCTCAATGTCTGTGGGTCCATACATGCGTATCGTCCCTAAAGCCATTTATTTATACTAATGAGTAATGATATTATTCGTAGATGATCATTACACCTGAAGGAGGGAAAGTTCCCTTATTGAGCTTAAGAGTATCGGACATCAAATCAATAATTTGGAAGTAAGATCTTCCCCATAGTTGGATACAATGAAATATAAACTTCTTCGTTACAGTTCAAGTATGTTCTGCTAAGTTATAAAATGAGATAAATAGAAATACTGAATAAAAGGATTATGATAATTCAAATAGATAATTGGCCCATTATAGAAGCAAAGATAAGAATCAATATTAAATGTTCTCACATTCGAACGTTTCGTTCATCAGATTATAACAAAAGATTTGGATTGGCAGAATGGTTAAGTAACATTTCAATGAGATCAATTTTCTGAGTTATAAAAGTAAAGTTCACATCAATATTAAACTTCATAACATTTCAAATTCAAATAGTTCTCAAAGTTGGTGGAATCAGTACACAATAGCTTAATTACGTTTCAACAATGTTGCAAGTTTGATAAACAAATGTTGAAATCAATACTAAAGAATTTTAGTGTACTTCAAAATAATGTGTTAAGTTAAAACAGCTGTTGAAATCAATATAAAATAAATTCAGTACATTTCATATTCTACCAAGTTACGAAACAAACGTTTTAAATAAGTCTATGAAAATAACTCTTCAAAATAAATATTAGAAAATGTCAGTGCAGTTCAAATAGATCATTTGCCAAGAAGAAAAAAAAATATGTGAAAATAATTTGGAATTTGAGAAATGATTATTTCTACTCGTCCTCAGTGCGTTTAGAAATTACGTAGCATATACTTCAAGAAATTCCTGAAAATTAAATAGTGAGCAGAAATATTAAGAGAAATTCAGAAAGTAATCACCTGTGGGACACAGTGGGAACGGTGCTTCTTCTTCCCCTGTCCGGCTTCTCGGGGAGGAACAATCTGCGTCTTCCATTCTTCTGGACTCATGTTGTGCATGATTATTTAACTCAAATTTAATTCCGATTCACACGAATGAGTAAATTCACTGAGCTTCGAAAACAGAATAACTGAATTATAAGAGTAACTGCACCTCGGAAGAAAAATAACTCAATAATAATCATAATGATAATAATAAAAAAATTAATGAATGATCCCTTAACGTCGCGATCGTGATACTTATATATGCGTGACCCAGCAGCTCTTACCCCTCACTTCCATCTGCCCTTGGTACTCAAGTACCAGTTACATGTTCTTTTACAGACGCGTTCCTTCGTAGCGACGTAGAAATTGCTGTTTTAGAAAATACCAGATGTGGAATCGTGGATATACGAAAGGGTGCTTAAGAACTTAGGTATTTAAGTCGAATATTGTTTTCGCTGGATTTCTCATCTCGGTTGGATAAATTTCTTCGCCTCGATGTTTACGCTTTGGGTGATTTTAAGCTGCTTTAAAGATACGTAATATTTTACTATATTGAGAATTTAAAATATAATTATTGAATCATTCTGGCAAATGACCGTCTTTTCACTGTAATTTTGAATTCAGATAAACAATATGAAATGTTATGCAGGTAGATCTACAAAATAGAGTTATCACAATTGATAATAAAATTCAATTAGATAAAACCAAGAAATATATGGATGGTTTTAGCAAATGAACAAAAAGAAAATTCACCCCGGTTCTGGGTCGTTTCAATATTTACCAAAATGCTTTCGATAATTTGATTGAGGAGGTCGTTACTTGATGAAAATCGATATACATATTTTCAATGAAATGAAACTAAAGTATTCAGATTTTCACTATATTAACAAAACTATGACCGGTTTCACCACACTGTGGCTTCATCAAGTAACCTACCTAAATTCTTTTCTTTGTTGATCTCTAAAATTTCCAATAGATTGAGTTTTTGTCTGTTATTTTCATTGTGTAAAATTTTGAAATTATCATTTAAGTTATGCTTTTCTTCGAGTAAGTGATTAGAATAATGGGAATCTGATTTATGAGAATTAAAACTACGTTTGTGCTCGGATAATCTTACTTTGAAATTTCTGAAAGTTCTACCAATATAAATTTTATTACAATCCCGCAAGACAGTTTATAAACACCGGATTTATTACTTTTATCAATTTTAGATTTGCAGGTTTTGATATGTCGGCCTAAAGAATTATCAGTTCGGAATGATATATTGAAATTATAATGCGAGAGGAATGATTTTAAATTTAGGCTAGGATTACCAATAAGTTAAGATGTTGTATTTTGTGTTAGAACTTTTTATACTTGGAAATACTTCCTGGATTGCTTTTTGAATTTTTTTCGTGAAATCATGTTCTCAATCATAGTTGGACTGTAACCGTTATTGACTTCTATTTGTTTAAATATATTTATCTCTTTTATGAAATTATTTTGTGACATTGGGATATTAATGAGTCTATGTACCATACTATTGTAAGCTGCTAATTTATGTGGATAAGGATGTGTAGATGAGCTGTGAATCGTAATATCTGAATGCGATGGCTTTATAGTTATAGTTTTATTTCATTGAAAAAAAATTCTTTTGATTGTTCTTCTCATTCATGGCTTAAAAAAATTTTGGAAATTCATGAGATTTATAAGGCACCTCTTGAAATTTCATGAACCATTGGAATACCAATCTTCATTTGAATATTATATTCTTAATCAAACGTTAACAACCAAAATCATTCTAACCAGAAGATGCATTTTTCAAGGAGATTCTTTAAGAGCTCCTAGCTTTTGTCTTTGGCTTAATCCATTATCTTATGTTTTAAATGCTTCCAATTTGGGTTTTAAATTGAAGTCTATCAGTTGAATTTAAGATAACACATTTAATTTATTAGACGATATTGAATTATATGCTGAACTAGATCTCATCATTTAAAAGTCTACTTGAGATAACTTTTCCTAAGGTATTCATATGGAATTTGGGCTTCCTAAATGTAAGAATCTTTCTATCGAAAATAAAAGTTGTCTCCGATATATTATTTATTATCGAAATTGAGCCAATGTATCAGGTAGATACATTCAAATATCTAAGATTTGTACAAGAAAAGACAATTAACCATAGCACTACTAAAGAAAATATTAGAACTATATTATAATAGACTAATATGTAAGTGTATATTATAACTAGTCAAAACCTTTTCGGGGCTATCAATTCCTATTTTAGCATCCTCTTTTTGTATTATTGAATGATCTTAAATAGATCTAAATGAAGTGCAATCTTAAACATGGAAAATGCTTCGTAAATATCATAAGCAACACTCAACGTGAGCAATTCAGAAAGTTACACTACCTAGGCATCTTGGAGGTCGTGGACTAACTGATTCTAATAATGTTCATAGCAAACAAATTTTTCTTCTACATTCTCACTTTCATAAGAAACAGAGAACGTCTGAATTACATTATATTGTTGTTGCTTCAGAGTATAATCTTACACCTCTGGATTTAAGATTGCAACAAGTTGATTTTGATGTTTTGAATAATGAATCTAAACAGTAAGTTGGATGCAGATGGAATTACACAGAAAGCAAGGAATTGAACGATGAAATTGCTTCAAATGGTAAGTATCTGAAGAATTGTTCGCTGAAACAAAAGGCTAGGCAACTTTAGGTCCAAGATTAGGTCGTCACAAGGAATTACAGAAAACATATCATCAAGCAAACTATAGATGATTCTTGCCAGAGATGTTTTTCTTTTTCAGAAACAGTTTTTCATATTTTATCATCTTGGTCAATATTTGCCTTAACAGATTATTTGGGAAAACATAATGCCGTCGCTAATATTATTCATTTCAATTTAGCAATTAAATATGACTTCATTCTTAGGAGGAAGAAATACTACAGCTATGAACCTGACATTATTTGTGAAAACGACGAATATAAACTTTTTCATGATAAAACAATTCTTTGCAACAAAGCAGTGAATCACAATATCATTCTTACGGATGAACAAAATCAAATAACATACGTAATTAATATTGCCACAGCCGATACGCATAATATACATAAAAAATAAAATGAAAATATTTCTAAATAAATGATACTAGCTGAAGAGTAAAAAATGTGGAAAATGAAGAAAATATTTGGTCTACTGATTATTATTTCTACGAATGGAGCTATTCCTAGATACCTTTACAAAAATATTGAGATTTTAGTTCTGAAGAAACATTTATTTGAACAGTTGCAGAAGATAAGCCATCAAATCTTGTAATATTCTTCGTAGGTTTTTGCCGAAAAAATAATGAGGTAGAGTTATAGGTTTTCTTTTTAGTTAATACAGCTCAGAATCTTATTTCATATTTTATCTATTTGTACACATCAAAGAAATAATTTGCTGATAATTTTATCATTTATACTCTTATTAGTATTTGATTCGATCATTTATCACTTCAGACAAGAATAATAATATAATAGAATTCAGTGTTACTTGTCTACACACACATTTTTCCGGGGAGAAAGCCTTTGACACTACTCGTTGGTATATTAATGTCATTCCAGGATATGTTTGGATTATAATCATTGCCTGGAAATGGTATTAGCCCTAGATCACTAACCTTATTTTACAACGCTTATTACTAACCTTCGTCGTTTCGACTACGCCGTGTAAAAGGGAGGCTTCTAAAGATTTATGGAATAAAATATTAATATGTGTTTTACTTATTTATTACAATAATCATTTGTTAACATATTTATAAGTTTTTATTCACTAAAATCACTTTTTAATCACTTTGACACTTTGACAGTCAATTGAGATCAGTCTTTTTATTGATTTGAACATTTTTGTTTTTTTGAATGCTTAAATCTTATGAACGAGAAAAAACAGGGACATAAAAATATTAAGATTAAGTAATAAAATCAACAAAAGAAACATTTTAGAAAAAACTATCAATTAATACATTTGTGACAAATGTCCAGTTTGTTTTAGACGACTCCTGGGGGCTGGAACGGCGCACACAGGGCCCCTACACAAAAAAAACACGCGAGCGCCGCGCGAGCTGCACGTCAACTGAGATTAGCCGGAATCTGAAATGCTTGCGATGACGCACTCAAAATTTCTACTACTTTTTTTGGGACCGCGTCGTCGTTTCGACGAAGGTTAGTGATCTGAGGCTAATTACCATTTTTAACTCTCTATAAACCAGTGAAATATGGTAGATAAAAATGCAGAAACCCTGTATCAGCAGGGTGCGACGAAATCGACACAAACTCAATACTTTCAAAACTATTTATTCTTGGACTATAGGTAAAACAGGTCGATTTTTGTTTGGAGAGGAAACATCTTTCAAAATAAGGTGCTTATGTATAACAGCAAATATTTATTTATTCTTCTTTTATTTCATATTCATTTTGAATATGTAAACTATTATTATCACAAAATATGAATACAATATAATACGAAAAGTATTCGAAAATTAAATAAAAAATTAAAATTAATCTGGTAATAATACGACTAAACATAGTCCTCAAGCTTCATAATATACGTAGTTGTTTCTACACTAGAGGACATAGTACTGTTGTTATAAACCGTTGTATCGACATAGTCCCAGTAAGATAACGTTGACGGAGGCAAAGATTCTGTTCCTGATTCGTCTGAAATATAAAATTTAGTTCAGCTCTTTTTTTGGAATATTAAATATTTAATTTAAGTTAAATATTCAGAGAATGATCAATCAGTTCCTTATTTATTCCAGAGAATTTTCAATGTGAACCTCTTATAGAAACTCAACACTGAGCTGAAGTAATGGTGAGTCACTTGCTGCCACTTTATCCTAATTAAGATGAATCTGTAGTTTGTCGCTTCTGGAGGTACCCATCTCGACCCCAAAATGATCATCTCGGCTCCTAACCCTTTTTATTGACTCCTGGAAAATATCCATCTCGGCCTAGTGTTTCACAAGTGAAAGGCAAGGGATAATCTCCCCCATCCCTAATCATTATTTTCTCTTTTTTTGACTGGTCGTTGGTAGTTTATAAATATAACAGAAAATGAAAACAAAACCCAACCAAAAAGATTTCGACAAAATATGAGTTTACTGTATTAAACAAATGTGAAAAACCGTCGAAAATCATCAGACAAGAAATATGCCAAACTGAAGCTGACATTACATGTCTAACGACGAATGATGAATCTATATCAATCTACACTGCGTAAGGAATAATTTTGTGCACGCCGTAAACTGTTGCCAACCAGCTATACCAAAATATATCCAAATTCTAAAATCTAAAATTTCTATGCGATTCCAAAATTAGTTTTTTTAATAACTGTATACTATCCATGAATTTTTCATTGGTCTTCCTTCGTTTTTTTTCTGTTTAAAGACAAATCAACTACACAGATGAATTATGTTTGTCGAAAAAACTCCTGTTCAAGATTAAATAATGTATTATCACCACCAGAAGTAGCGATTGATTTCGAAATTTCTATTCACCATGCCTCGCTGAATGTTTAGCCAAATACAAAAATTATGGAATGTAGGTTTAATTTCACAAAAGCTTGGTACCGCCAAATTCAAAGTTTATTTTTGACTTCCGAATATAGAGAGAAATGCTCAGAAAAAGGAAAATGGCTCCGATATTGTTTCGGGCTTTCATTTGAAACTCGAGGAGGTAGAAGATTTTCATTTCTTCGAAATGTTGGAGATAAAATCATACGATGAAAGGCTAGAGCCATTCTCAGATTACTTGTTTGAAAATTATTCATATTTCCACCATCAATCTGGGCTGATGCTGCTGCTTTGAATAAACCGACAAATGCATGTGAATCATTCCATTTTCATCTTAATAATTCTATATATTGTACACATCCTTTGGTTTTCATGTTTATCAATGTTCTTCTCAGAATAATGTACTATCCAGGATGGATTACAAATGTTTCGAATAATGTCAGTTCTATGTTGCAATATGGTATTGTAACCACATTTAAAATTTTGAAACAGAATATAATAATTAACAAATATCACTAATATTCTTAGACGTTTTCTTTTGTGAACGTACAATTAGGAAAATATTTTAATCATAAATAAATTGAGCATATGTCCCAAGATGGACATACAGATTATACACCTGAAATTTACTTGGGTCCGAGATGGGAACTTTTTCAATATCCTTATACCTGGTTCCTGGGTCGAGGCGGGCTCCACCGGTCTCTTCATTTTGTGATATCCATGTCTGCACCACATCTTATTTCGAAAAACTGAGTCGATCCTTGTTGGAGACCTAAGATTAATGCTGTAAAAGTATTATTATAGAAAATAACCACTGTTTGATGTATTTCAAACGTTGATGTAATATGAAGAGTATATCTCCTCATATACTTCATTGTATGTCGGTTGTGTTACACTATGTGAAAAGACGTGGATCCACCTATATTTTCCCTACCTCTCTATAAGATAATTTCGTACAATAATAGAATAGAAATTGAATTTCATAAAATTTGCCGTAAAAAATTCCCAAATCTAAGCATTCTGTGATGAAAATTTACCACACTAATATGTAAACGATAAGTATATGCGAAGTAGATAACAGTTGGTCACCGTAAATCGGGGGATACATATGATTTTGTTATACGGTAATGCACGAAAATCAACGTGAGGTTGCCGATTGTACATAATGCCCCTTACCGAAATAGTCCCGACGCGATATCAAAAGAAAAATATATAGTGTCACTTTCCTGTGTGCAGTTGAGTTGCGAAATTTTTATCAAACCGGCTCGGTGGCGTAGAGGATATGAGATCGTCTCCTGCGCAGAATTACCTGGGTTCAAAGTCGGTGCGATTTTTAGGATTCTGGAAATCGCTCGAGTATCCATCTTTCAGAGGAGATGTAAAGCCGTCGGTCCTGTCTAACAGAGATGTGTTGGACATTAAAGATCCATGCCCTCGACACGAAAGAGGTTCGGCAAAATTCCCGGGTTAGTGAGGTGACAGAATTCCCCGGCGTGTCATTAGCCAAAAGGCATAAATAGAGCACGTTAAAGGAAAAACAAACAACAAATTTTCATCATGTGATTTAAAAAATTTGTGTGAATAAGAAACGTGAATGCTTCGAATTTTTTCGTGCCTGTGATGTCTTGGATTCGTTATAAATTTTGTTGTTTCGTCTAGAACAAGGGTGCACAAACGGTCGATCGCGAGTGCTTTTTGAGTAGATCTCGAGCTCAAATATTGAATATACCTTATTTTGTACCGCGTACACAGGAATACAAGTACTGTCGAGATCTTTTTATTAGAAACACACATTGTTTCTTTGATAACGAAATATAAACTTAAACCTCAACAACTTTTTGATGCTGAGACAGCTTTCAGTGCCTTCCATTCCAAAGTGTTTAGATGTTTTAAGAGATGCTTTTCTTTGAAAAAAAAAGGTAAGAACCCACAGAAAAATATTAGAGAAAGATCGCAAATATGAACACCCTCAAATACAAAAACGCAATAGACAATGAAATAAGGAGAAAATATTTAGAACAAATGAAAATATGAGAAAACAAATGTAAAATTATCTGAAAAGTTTAATCACCAAAGAAGAAAGTCCACTAATAAAGTAAATTGCATTTCCGACGAATTTCACAAAATTTTGCTAACATTATTGAAAATATTATTATTATTATGAGAATAATTTTGAATAATTTGGGGTTTACCAAGAAGATAAAGGTATCAGACAACACCTCAATGTTTCTACGAGGAACAACACCGAAAGAAATTCTTGATCTGTTCTCGAAAATAAAAAGTAGATAAGTCATCCTGTGATTACTATGGATGTATTACAGTACTGCTAAAAAAGATTATACATATTGTAGTTGTTTTACATAGTGAAATCATTAATAAAGGTTTCGAACAAGGCATTTTTCCAGTCCAGTAAGAATTTCTAGATTAACTCCAGTATGGAAAAAAAGGAAATGAAGATAATGTAAATAATTACCGACCAATAGAAGTATTACCTACATTTTCAACAATTTTTAAATCCCTCTTAAAATTAAAAATCTCGCACTACAGTTGATTACTAAGTCTCAGCATTGCTCCACAGAAGGTAAGTTCACTACTACGGACATGGTTGCTACTAGAGAATACCTGCTGGAGGTTTTGGATTGGGGGGATATAGCGAAGATCCATAGTTGCGACTTGAGTAAAGCATTTGATTGCATCGATTATGACATCATATTGCACAAAGTAGAGTATTATAAAATGCGAGGACCATTTTATGAAATAATGAGATCCTATCTGAGTTGCAAGTATCAAGTGACCATATGGAACGACACAGAGTTCTAGTTGGAACAGGTCAATAGGGGGGTACCACAGGGATATATCTTGGGGCCTCTCCTTTTACTGCACTATTTGAATGACCTTTCAATGAGTGTAGTGACGAGAGCAACATGCCACTTCGCATATGCCACTGCCTTCTTAAACAGAGCACAGGAAATGAAAGATCTCTTCGAGGCCACCGGTACATCAGTGTCGCAGGCAGCTAACGGATTGATCATTAACACAGAGAAAACCGAAATGCTTATAATTGCTGGAAGGAAAACAAATAACTTATTGGAGCTGGCGATCTGTATGCTAGGTTTTACTATTGATGTTTCCGCACAATGTGGAGAAGCCACATTGACATATTAAATTAATAACTATCATCAATCATTTATTCAATTCCACGAATCAAGTATATATAATGAGTGAGATGGCAGCTGTTCTTGCATGCTATGGCTATTTTCACAGTGTTTCCTCCTACGGAATTTCGTTATGAGAATCATTTCCAGAGGCGAACAGGGCGTTCTTGCTGCCGAAAAAAGAGGTCAGGTCAATTGCTAGAGTCCGTCAAACGCATAGTTGTTGGGATATGTTTCGTAAATATAAAATACTAACTATCCCATCATGTTTTGTTCTTGTGTATGTTATGTACATGCCTATTCCAATAAGCAAAAAACACTCCACTGTGCATAATCATTTAACTTACGTTAGGGAGCATTTTGTTTCACTTCCGCGTAAGACTAGAAAAACTCAAAATAATTTTAGTTTCGTTAGTGTTGAATTGTACAATTTGATGCCTAGTCATCACATAGAAGTTAAACCCTAATGAGAAGAAAGAAAAAGAGAGTTGAAAGCAATATTGCTGGATAGGGCTGCTACTCTACTGAAGAGTACTGATTTTGTAGACGGATTGTTTTAATTTTAATCTGTGATAAATTGTTTGTCCTTGATGTCTGACTATGATATATTGTGGGTCGCTTCGAATGTGTTGTTAAGTATATTCATTATTTATATTATGTAACTGTTATGCCTTGTAAAAATTGAAAAGTGAGTTCTTGTTTCATTATAAGCTGACTCATCAATTCACCCTCGTATTTGTATCGATTTACTTACCTGTAGTAGATATTTCTTCATCAACCCCAACGCTACAATTCTTCAACGTGTACAGCTCGATGTTTTCATATTCGGGTTTGTAGTAGTCGAATATTTTTACCATACTTTCTGCCCGTTTCTCAACGTAAGTATCTTCGTTTATACCAAAACTGAAACATCGTACTTCCTTGTCTAATTTAGTGAAGTAAAATACTACCCTGTCCTTTATTTCTTCGAACATTTTGATCTCTGAAATATTCAATGCAATGCTGTGTCTAAATAATACTAAGATTATTATGCATTTAGTTTCTATCTCAGACATTAATCTGTATTATTTTGTGCCCATTCAATTTTTCTCATTGAACAAATTGACACTGCGACTGAGCAATCTTTATTCCAGAAATTGTTTCAAATGGAAAAGAAAAACCTTTGACATTTTAAATACTTACTCGATTCTTTTTCAACTTCAGTAAGTTTATAGAGTGAAGCTCTATCTGCAGTATATCCAGAGGGCAAAGTAACGTCTAAAACAGCCATATTGGAGTGAGCATCTGGTCCAGAATAAGAGACGCATGGTGAGATAGTAGCTATGGAACATTTTGCGACTGTAGACACCGGCGATACCTCCAAAGCAACTTTGAACGACTCACTTCGTGGAACATTCTTCAAATAGTACGACAACACAGTCTGAAATAATTATTACAATTGTTGGGTAAAGCGAAAAGGGCAAATTACATTCGTTAAATGATATTTCTAGTAGTTTTGCTGGCAATTATTCAGTATAGTGTCGATAATAAAAATTCACTGAAAAAGTGTTCACTTACTAATTTTGGGTCTCAGAATCCAAATCTGAAATCATTCTGCCCGGAAGGCTATCGTTTAGGAAATAAAAAACAAAATGTTCCTTGATAGTCCTCTTTTCTATATCATTAAAACTTTTTAATTCGAATGTTTATTTTCTAGACAGTTAACCTGCCATATTTACAATGATTTCATGTTACATGTTATACGACGTACGGCTTAAAACGATGCAAGAAAGAAATAGAATCTATCACTCTCGTTTATAACTGAGACCGAAATTCAAATGGGAATATTTTCAAACCTACACTAACAAACCTAATTATACCTAAAACTTAACCTACTAACCTATTCAATTCAAAATTATAAATTTGAATTAGATTTGAGTTACGATTAGGTTAGTTAGGTTTGGTTTGAAGAGATTTCTCTTTGAATGTCCCTCTCTGTTATGACGGGAGATGGCGAGTACGTCACTATTGACGGGTTCATGTCACGTAGGTCTTGGATTGTAAATTTGTGAAATTGTTGCTTAATATTGAGAATTGAGGGGCAATCATATCCGGAAAGTTAATATGGCGGGTTCACTGTCAAGAAAATGAACATTCGAATGGAAAAGCATTTTAATAAGAAATTAATGTATATTTGAGCGTAGAATTACTAATTAATGGTACATGTGTGTATATATTATCCATTGCAATAGTAGCAAGGCATTTTAATGATGCAATAATAGAGTTTGAATGACATAGACAAGAGTACTTTCAAGGAAATTTGTTTTTTACTAAACCATAGCCTTCCGGGGCAAAATGATTTCAGATTTGGATTCTGGGACCCAAAATTAGTAAGTAAACACTTTTAAATTTTGACTATCGACATTATACTAAATAATTACCATTTTGCTGAACCAACAGCACATTTATAGTCCATTCAGAAAAAGTGTAAAGTTATAATGGGCGTGCGTTAACTGCTCGGGTTTTAGTTGATAATCGAATATTGCGTTGCATCAAATGTGCAGTCACCGGTATAACTATAAAATAATAGTAATATACTGTACCTACTCTAGATAAAGTTTCAAACTACTTTACGGTTTGCTCTCATGTGAACAATAAGTGAGCGATTTCTCAATACCATCCTCAGAAATTCGTTTCTGTAGACTCGATCGAGAAAAATCGAATGCAATATTTTACTTGGAGGTCTGTAGTGCAATGTTACATTTTATTCGATCACATTAGTGTAACTTTCTTTCCTCATTAAACTACAACCTAATTGTGAAAGGGTTAATAAATAATTCTTGTAATATCTACTTATATTCCTGGGAATTATGATAGAAAGATATAATTGATAAGGAGTACCAAACTCTCATTTTTAACAGATAAATTCAAAGTATTGCATAAATGATAATATATTCACAAGCACCTTTGAGATTGGATGATTACATGTCTCATAATTAATCCAATTTATTCATTATATACTTTTTTGATCAAGAAGAGATGTTCTTAGATTACTTAGGTATTCAGGTATTGACTGTGTTTAATGTAATTTTTATCACCGCCAAAGATTCGTCATCATTCATGCATTAGTAAGCATCCAGTGAAATTTAAAGAACAATGGAAAACTTGGATAAAAATGCGACAACTAGGGCGAAAATGACGGGAATTAGAAAGTCAACCAAGTAATGGGAGATCCAGAACGGTAATTGATGGGAGCTTCAACATTATTATTAGGAGAACAGTGCATAGTTTTCATTTCCGGAGGAAATTCCTACTATCATCAAGGTAATTAAGGTAAATAATGCTCCCAACGAACAGGAGTTGTCTCTATTAACCATTCCAAATTGTGGAGGAACTTTCTGGGGGAAATTATAATAGAAAATCAGTTCTTAAGACAGGGAAGAAATTGCATGTTGAAATCGAAAATATTCGAGTTCAATCAGAAATCATCGTGCTCAACAGAGGAATATTTTCATCTCGAAGAGACCTGTGTTAATGAAGAATAAACGGTTCATATAGTCTGAGTTGAGCTGATTTGGGCACAAGAAAAAGGTGGATTAGTCAGAAATGATACAGAGTTTAGGCCGAAGGATCTTAAAGTGCTTTCGAATAACTCCATAAAAATGATACATCCGACAACTGAATCAATTGCATAGCATACGTGATTAAGAAAAAAATAAAATGTGGGAACCGGACAATTTTATAGACGCCACAATTGACCCTGTTATAGTGAATATAGGTGACGAAGATTCGTCATCCGAGATAAGTGGAGGGTGATTGAAAAGCAACACAGCCATTCTTTTATGAGGACATCGATAAATAATTATTAATATTTTAGTTTTCTTTTAGTAAATGACCTCGATGTTGAGCTCATAGTAGAAAGAAGACGAAGAAGATATTTTAGTTTTCATTTTTGTTATCGATACATTTTGACAACCTTGTTTTGACAAATAAACCCCATAACTGGTATTGCTCTACGCCACTGAGTGCAGGTTTTAAAGGGGTGACGAGAATTGGTTATTTTATATAGAAGAAGAGAACTATTTCAGATATTGATAAGAAAAACAAGCACACATTTTACAGGTTGTCGGGTATAACGTTGAGTTATGTACGAGTGATTCTTTTTTGGTCGACCGTCATTACAATTATAGCTAGCCTAATGTGAAATAACACAATTCTTCGGATTTTCGATTTATCCCCGTAAGGCATGGCCAGGGGATTTGCATATTTAATGAACTTTTATTACTCTACCCCTTCCTGAATATACTATAGCACAATTCATGTCTGCGTAAAGGGAAATGGTTCAAGAAACCCTTTTCGCTAGTGCCATCTATTTGTAATGATTTAGGAGGGTATATCTTTCATGCACATCCTGTGCAAGCTGCAAAGACAAGCATTGTCGTTGTGGAACAAAATTTTCTTCATGGCAAGATATGACCTTGTTCCATTGGTCTAACACTGATGCCTAGTACTCCTCATTTATGGTATTTTTTTTCTGTAGAAAGCTAATGAAGATAATGTCCAGTGCGCCCCAGAATACGGTGACCATCACCTTGCTGGCCGATGAAACCACCTTGGCTCTCTTAAGTGCAATGGTTAGAAATATTTCATGTGATTATATGACACAAAATTTAGAATGCCTCGACAAGAGTTTGTACACGTTTTCAGCTTATTATCTCTCATTTCGAGGTTGATCCTTATTTTTAACTTGAATGACTGTACTATATGTTATGACGTTTTCAAGACACGTACAACAATCATGCTTGTTCGGAGTTACCGCAAATTTAACACTTCCTTCTCTTCTATTTCACCTAGACTATGTGTTATTCTAATTTCACCTCACCTGTACCAATAAGCAACCTTCTCCTCGAATTCTCACATTGATCTCATTATCGACCGCTTTCAGCGTTATCTTTTTGGTCTTCAAACGGTCTTCATTATGAATCTGATAGTTCAAACGTTGCCGTTCGGCACCTACCTGAATATTCAAGTTCACCTTTCTAGAAGCTATGGCTATCGAATACTTCGATAAAGCATCCAAGGATACAACGGTATCCTAAAATAAAAACACGTTTATTTTAGTGAAAACTTATAAAAAATTCGATAATCACCTGTGTTGACTTGAAGCCTCCGTGTGGTCCGATCTTCGTGGTCAACCATCTGACTATCGAGTGTGCGTGCGCCAAATTTTCGTTCGTATTGTAGTCTAACAAGGCGAGGAGCACGTAACTTGTGACTTCTATGTCAGTTGCAACCGAAGCGGAATCATCTGTTGAGAAAACCCAAAATGAAAGTATTAAGAAATTATCACAAAATTATAGAAAACATCCATTTTCTTTGTATTCTCATTTGGCGTAATGTTTTGAGGATGAGAGAAGTAGGGGTTAGGATAAAACGAAATAATTCAAGAAGAAAATAATGAAAGAATTCGGAAGAAACATTTTATCAACACAACCATTGTTTGAACAATCAAAAAAATGACATTACAAGACTTTCGAGATCTGCTGCGGGATTTATGGCTGGTTGTCTCTTTTTCATGGAATCCCATATGGGGTTCAGATCAGGTCCCCTCAGAGACTACCTGATATCACTGATTCCCGCTTCATGAAGATAATTTCTCACTAATACGATACTACGCGGACTCAGATTTTCGTGGATAAAAAAAATCTAGACCCATTACATCAGTCATCAACAAAGTACGGCTTGCGGGCCAAGTGCAGTCCTTCGCACAAGTCAATATGGTACGGGACATGGTTTTGAATAACCTCAAATTACACATAATATAGCAAAATGTATTCTTTGCGTAACTGGAATAGAATAAAAAGTTTATCAATTATAGAAATTAATTTCTTAGTTTTTCTGGCCCCCCCATTCAAAAACGTTGCCCATGTCTGCATTAGAGGAATAAAAGGCACTAAATGTTCGACTAGGAATATATAAATTATAGGAGTATATAGCAAAGAGAAATATATACCAAACAGGGCTATATAGCAAACAATGTAAAAGAAATGCTGATACGCTCGGCCATGATTTCGCAACATTCTTGACTTCAATCCCAAATCATCATCATTTAAGTCATGAGTTAATTTAATTCTGTACGGATGGAACTTGTATAATTTCTATGGGCGCCCCTTTTTTTCTATTACCTACTGAACCCGTCTCTATAACGTCAAGTTCAAAATCATATCCGGCAAATTTTACCAATCACTATGGGAAAAGAAACATAAAGTGTGGCTAGTTTGAGATGGAACACCAATATAAGAATACTTAACTCGTCGTTTTAATTCTTGCCAATACAAAATTGCAGCACTTAATAGCGTTATCCATAGATTAATAAACATACCTTATCTCCATATAATAATAATGAGAACTTGAATATAATTAAAAGATAGCTTCAAATAATTGTTACAGCCCTGTATTAATAAACAATATCTTGAAGAAAAGAAAAACTAAAGCTGCTCTATATTAAACTTATCCACACAGGTACAAAAGGTTTCTTATTGTCTATTCTTACCTTTAAAACAACAAATTATGTCTTCCACATATCTAAACCAATAAATACAATATTTCGACAGCGGATGATTATGGATAATTTTCTCAATGTTATCCATAAAAATTTCTACTAGTAGAGGATTGAGAGGATTACCCATTATTAGCCATTGTTGCTCATGTAAATTTCATCATTGAAGTTCAGATTATTTTGTTCTAAACATACTTCTAAATGATTCATACATTCTGATTGTATAATTGGATTCACATTATTATTTTGCAGAGCTTGGCTAATCAATTTTGATGAATCGTGAGGTAGAACACTATGATGAGGTTAACTACATCCCAAGACATAAATTGGGCATCATATGCTACTACAGTATGTTGAATTTTTTTCTATTAGATCTGGTGAATTCTTAATTGAGAGTTTTCCAAGCTGGTCAAAATGATGTTGGAAATTATTTGACTCTAAATTATATTAATTCATTTTTTTCATTCAATTTTTGGAACTGATTTTCATACTTTTTATCGATTAATGAATTAATAAGTTGATTCATAAATCAATAAGAAGTATAAAATTCAGTGCCAAAATTTAAATCAATTATTGAGAGAGATCCTAATTATCAAATCACCAGTTTTTCGATAGGTTCAGGAATCTTTCAGATACTAATTTTTCTAGAGAAAAATTCACATTTCTTCAAGAAGGTTTCACAATTCAGAGTCCTATAATTTCCAATAACATGACTAGCTTGGAATTGAAGCTGAAATAGCCATAAATTATTCATCGCAGCCCAAAAATGTGAAACATTCAGCAGCATCATTACTAAAATAAGAGTTTATCCTCATCGAATCTAATGAATTTGATAATATAACTTTAAAAACCAATAAATCAAAGTGTAAATCGGACAGCATAGTATTTACTTAAGCAGTTAAATGCCATACCGTTATATCATTGAAGCAGATTATTTACTTAAAACAAAAAATTTTATTGAATCTGAAAATTATCAAAAAATCAAGAGAAATCCTACTACCAAATTTTCAATCTAATATTAAACATGCCTTAGAGAATGCACAATTTTGTAATACTGAATAATCAA
Organism: Cryptolaemus montrouzieri; assembly: GCA_013387265.2. Lineage (NCBI taxonomy): Eukaryota > Metazoa > Arthropoda > Insecta > Coleoptera > Coccinellidae > Cryptolaemus > Cryptolaemus montrouzieri. The sequence continues at coordinate 98,683,432 of JABFTP020000185.1, read as the reverse complement.
AAAACAAACTTTTAGTTGATTATCCAGTCACCAAAACTTTATTCTCTCGTCAAACTCCATAAACGAGGTTATCCCATTAGACCAATTGTTTCATACGTTACAGCCCCAGCAGCTAAATCTTCAAACTACATTTATTGGTTGAGATAAGTGGATAACATAATCTGTTGTTTTATAGGTACAAATAGATAGTAAGGTTCCTTTAGATCCTTCCTGAATTCAGTTCACCCTAATGTGAGTTACCTATAACCAAAATTGACAACAGACATGATTTTTGTAGTTTACATAAACTTTCCGATATAAATAAAAGCTTCACAATTCTTCCGCACATCCATATCAACGTGAAATATCTGCTTATAATAGGATGATGCATACACTCACCACGATACCAAGTCAGGAAATAATTTCTTGAAAGAGCTTTATTTAAAAACAAATTGCGTTTTTTATGATTATCATTCTAGTACGATTGACAGAATAATTTCTCGTAAACAATTTCAACATTCAATCCATGAAGTTTTCCTTAGTATTAAAGAGGCTTATCGAAAATATAATATATAAACTTATATTGGTAAAACTAGTCCGAAATTAAGGCCATTGTTCTCATCTCATAATTCGAATATAGCTTTCAGAATGGATTACTCTCCAGACAGATATGTTAGAAAATGTAAACCTAAAATCCATAAAAGAAACAAATCAGGTAATTTTGAACTCTCTTGTGTAAGTTTATATAGGTAGAACTTTAAGAAATTTCTATATTAGGATATCGCAGTATAAATACAGTTTTGAGAACCAGATATCATCTACTAGAAAAATCAAATTAATAATTGGAACTGAACCTATGGGAAGCATTGGACATCAATGAACAGAAAAATTCCGGAAATTTACTTAAAGGTCAACTAGACCTAATCACCATTACTTAATCATTTCAGTTTTCACAAGAAACAATCCTGTTTGGATTTTCCTCCTATTTAGTGTTACCAAAGTAATATATAAGGTACATCATCCTCTCAAATGTTCTACTTATGTGAAGAAGCCATAGCGTGGTGAAACTCGTCGTGAGTTTGTCAATATGATGAAAATTTGAAGTGTTTCAATTAATTACAAAAAAAAGTATTTTCGCTGAGGAATCACCACCTGAATTATCTACGCGTACTTACAGAACACTCTATATATCTGAATGCAAAAGATGAAAATGTGTGGCAATAACAAAAATTTCGTCTCTTACCTCTCACCGACCACCACAACATGTTATTCTGCCTTGATGCGATATTCAACAATCTCTTCAAGACCTTATTAGCTTCGTCGTACCATTTCACCTTAAACAGGGCATAGCAGCTGATAGCTAAGGTGTATTTGTCTGGATTGCTGTAACCTCTCACGCAGTACTTGGCGTTGTCCAAAACTGCCTTTGGAATTTTTATCTCGGACTCGAGTAAACTGACGATCACATACGAAGATAAGGCCGAAGTGCTATTCTCGGTACTTGTTCCTCCCTGAAAAAAATACTTTGTGAATGATATTCCCCCAGCCGCTGCTCAGTATTATTCTCAATCACGGTTGTTTTTCCAGTAGACTAATAAAACCACGACGAAATTGCTCTTTCAATATTTTTTAATATCGTTAAGATTTTTTTCATTACCATATCTTGAAAAACATGCATCATCGTATCGAAACAACCATTTTCCAGCTGGTGGGTGAATATCCAAGAGACTGCTCGCTCTATAACCCTCTGATCGATGTAGATGTACTCTTTAGCCAACTGAAGTGTCCTCACCACGAAAGTCGTTAAAAACATCGAACCAAATGAGTCGTGATGACCAAATGGAGAAAACGAACCGTCCTTCAGAGCATAGTTCAAAATCTTGTGATAACCTAAAAGTGATAAACATAAGAAACAGTATATTGAAGACCATTATCAGAATTCCTTACCAATTTTCATATTTTTGACAGCTCTTTGCCGAATAGAATTTTCTAGTTTGTTAATCGAATGTAGATACTTCAGAATGTACAAGTTCGGCGCCATTGTTGCCATTATTTGTTCGCCGCAACCATTTGGAATCTGAAGGAGGTCTTCCATATTCTAGGGAGCGAAAACTCAAATAAATTTGATGTAAAAAAGACAAAAAGTTTAATTTTTCATTACAAACGTATTATATGGTAACGTTGGTATACAGGGGATTCCTCAAGCTCTATGACATATTTTGAGGAGTGATTCCTGAAGCAATCCTAGGACAAATTGGTGAAGACCGCATGGTCCGAATCTTTTTACATTCAGAGATATTCCGTTCCAAAAATTTGATCCTCACGGGTCTTGAAACAACAATTTTCACCATACGAGGGCGATTCTGTGGTGTTACCATTCATGGAATTCGAAACCATAATAAAATGATTATCATGAATGTTGATTTATCTTTGATAGATAAATGTCAGAATATCTTTTTCGATTATTGTTTTGTTTTTGCAGAATATGCATAAGGATCTAAGTTCATGGTTTTTGTTTTGGAACCGCACGAGAAGCTGCAAGAGAATCTTACACGATAAGAATATTATTTTGCTCTCTTGTGAGGTCTCATTTGAATATGTATCGACTGTATGGTCATCCAATTATGAGAGTGACGTTGACCATTAAAAGGTTACAAGACACGAACAACTGACTTGTCTTTTATGCGTTGATCTTTTAATCTGGAATATCTTGTCGTCAGGAGGACACAGCCCAACTCGAAAGTGCTCTTCAAATCACTAACAACCTTATGAGTTGTCCCGATGTACAGACTGATTAATTTCAATGTTCCGGGTAAATACACAAGGCCCTCCCCCTTTTTTCGACTCGATGTTTGTAGGCACAACTACAATAAAAACTACTTTTTTTATAACTGTTTCTCTCTTTCCAGTAGCTTGGGTGCAAGCACAGATTATTGCTCTGTTTCCCTCGCAGTTCTTCTATTAAGTTTGACTAGGCTGCTTAGAACTGTTTAGTGGTATCGGTGTTGGGCTGTTTTTATTGTGCTTTACTTACTGACGTTAATCCTTGTCGAATAAACTCAGGACATTTTTGTATTGTTATATTTCTATACATGTTAATTTGTAAATGGGGGCATACCATAAACTTAAGGATGAATAAATAAATAAACAAATAAATAGAAAGAGTGGCATCTCCCATTAAACGATTTGATGAATTACTGAATGCCGAAAAAAAAGATCTGAACTGGAGGAAATAGGCAGAAATGAAATCTTCAGATATTCGTAAATTGCTCACCTCTAAAGAATGTCCGAGTAAATCTGCGTTAAGGGACAGTTTGGCCTTGGCAGTATTCGGCACAATGTTACTAGGTACGTGTATACTCCAGGATACGTTCGATGATGTGTAGATATCTGAAAAATGAAAGGTTAAAATAGATCCTTCACATGGTGAAACAGTTTTATGGCGAGTACCTGAATTGCATAACAACGCAGATTTTGTAGTCTCAACGGGATATCCTTCTGGTTCCACCATCAAGTGTTTGACAACCACATCTCTGAAAAGCATATAATCTTTTTAAGAAATATTAAGGTGTTCGATTATTTCAACTCAGAAAGTTTTCGCAAAATGGTGTACAAAGTAGACAGAGGACAGATTTCGACGTTTTAGTACTACAGCTGTGTGAAATATTGTGAATAGAAGTAAATGCTTCCTTCCTGTTTTACCATGTTCTTTTAGCGTGAGAAATTCATTGCCGCAAACAAGTTCCTGTTTTTTGTTTTCGAGTTATATGGAAATTTTGAAATAAATGGTTTTGATATTTTAGAGGCATCCAGGACGTGTTTTCAGGAAAAACCGAGAATTGTATCTATAACTTTTCATTAATTTTATCTAGAAATATAAATAGTATATTCGATAAATTGGTAAAAACCTCACGAATCATGAAAATTCATCGTCCTAAAGAATATGGATTAATTGATGGAAAAGATCGAAACAGAGTCAAAGCAGTCATACCGAAAAATAAATTGGACTGATGAAGTACATAAACACCTCAAAAAAGTCTAGGGAACACTTCTGAATATCGATATATCGTATCCAGAACGATCAATATGGATGATTTTTTTTAAGAAATGAACACCTGCTTCAATTTCTCACCAAATTATGTTGAGTGCCGCAACAGATTTCACTTTTTTTTTATAAAAAACTAAAAATGCAGCAGATGCGACGCTGCTTTATAATCATTTCATGTATTTAGTGTTTGAAATCAGTTAGTTGGCACTTTGTTTCTGTTGTAAGCACAAATAAAAGATTCTAGTTTTGTGATTCGACCATAGAAAGACGATATTTGACTAGAGAAGAGATGTTACGAGCCGTTGGCATGCTCCAAGCTGGGAGCTCACAACGGGAAGTATCCAGGGTTCTGGGAAGTAGCCCATAAACCGTTTATGGTCGCGTTTCAATGAAACAGGTAGCGTAGAAGAACGCCATACAGGTCGTTTCAGGATTACTACAGTCGCCCAAGACCAATTTTTGGTTTTACAAGCCAGAAGAGATCGTACTACCACAGCATCTCAATTAGCTCAAGAGCTATCACGAGTTCATAATGCACAAATTTCTGACCAAACTGTGAGAAATCGACTGCACGAAGGTCAACTCCACTCCAGACGTCCTTTAAGAGTTCCACAACTGACCCATGGAAATCGCGCTGCTCGTTTAGCTTGGTGCCAAGAACACGTAAACTGGGATCAAGAGAGGTGGGCCACAGTTCTCTTCAGTGATGAATCTAGATTTAGTTATTATCCCGATTCGGGAAGAATTTGAATATGGAGGGAACCTGGAAAGCAAAACCGTCTCCAGCATGCTCGAGAAGTTGTTAGACAGGGAGGCGGATTAGTGATGTTTTGGGGAGGTATACGCCTTGGTGGAAGATCTGACCTCATTTTCAAACAGAACAACCTCACGGGAAATTCTTACGCAAATGAGATAGTTTTACCTGTAGTGGTACCGTATCTCCAAACAATGGGTCAAAATCCACTCTTCCAACAAGATAATGCCCCTCTTCATCGTGCAAGAGTTGTCTTGAATGTTCTTGAAGAGAATGATATCGATCTTCTACCGTGGTTATCCTGCTCCCCAGATCTGGATCCCATTGACCATGTGTGGGACACCCTAAAAAGAAATCTCCTGCGTCAAAACGTCTTCCATCATGAACAGGAGCTTCGATGAGCAGTTCAGGGGCTTGGAATGACTTAGGACAAAATATAATAGACAATTCAATATAGAGCATGCCGCGACGATGCCAAAGTGTCATTAATAACAGAGGTCGACCTTCTGGGTACTGAAAAATATAATTGCTTCCATATCGTTTCGAAAATGTTAGTTCAGGATTTTTTATGTGTTTTACCAAATTTCGTCATTTTCAAATTTCAATTTTTTTTTATAATAGGTGCTTTGGAGAAGTCAAATATTATTTTGTGTTCTTGAGAATAGATTATATACAATACATCCTAACAAAAACCGAAAGATTTCTATAAATTCGAATCATCAAATTCATATTTTGAAGATATTGGTAAGTGTTCCCTAGACTTTTTTGAGGTGTTTATCAGTAGTGATGTAATATGAAATGAAAATTGGTGGTCGAATAAAACCCACATCGCCATATTAATATTCAAAATATCAAAGCCGATATGGATACAATGTGCGCTGTGCATTGAAAGATAATCGAGTATTAGCGTATGTAATTTTTGATTTAAACCTTCGTGGTGAATTATATCATAAAATTGTAAATAATAACATTATCGATGGATATTTTCAAGAATTGTCTCTTGCTCAGAGAAGAAATATCTAATATCAACATGATGAAGCTCCTTCTCATCAATTTATGGCGATTGCTCATAAACTTGACTGTAAGATGGCCGGCCCATTCCTCGGATTTGTTGCCTCTGGATCTTTTCATCTGAGATTACATCAAGGATCTGGTATATATAAGAGCTAGTCGAAATATTGAAGAGTTGAAAATTTTCAGACTTTTTGCTTCTGTTACTAATATTCAAATTTCCAGTGCGTTGTGGGGTATCCTCAGGCGTTGTAATAATTGCAATTGTATTACATTCGCATATCTACATTTAAATATTCAGTTCGTTTCCTGTTCAAACATAATGATTGCATGTTACTTTTCAAAATGTTACAAACGATACTATATTCACACAAAAGTTGTAACTCGTTGATAAAACATCAAATAATTTCTCTGAATTGTCACTGCAAAAATTGATATTCGAACTATCCTCAAAAGAGAATGAACATCACGGAGAGTGAAATTGCTCATCGAAAGTCTGAGACAGTAAAATTATTTTTCTTTAAGAGCAGACGAAGACAATATGGTTGTTATATTAGACAAAAAAAGAGTAATTTAATGGAGTAGATGGCAGGTGGCCTCATCCCCATCGATCGGTGTGATACCCCACATCCAGCTATAGCTCCCGTGAATTGGTCATCTGTGTGACTAAGTTTCAGGATCTGGCGGATGGTTCGGTTTGCAGGGTGGGAAGGATTGGCGACAAAGCATGATGAGCTCTGGGACAAAATCGTCCGGAGTTAAAATAGACTCCCATTCGAAGCCCCGAGGGGTTCATGATGCGGGTAAGTCGAGCACTCCTCCGGCGAATTCACTAATTCATTCACGTTCTAGAAAATAAAACAAACTCTTGATAGAGTTCTGCAATATCAGAGGACTGGGGCATAATAACGTGAATGTCGATTCAGTCCACCAGCATCTGCAAAACGCACAATCCCATGGGCTGGACCTAACCGAAACCCAAATAATTCAAACAATCGACACAACGTATTTACGTTTTGATGGGTATGAGTTACATACGAGAATTAGGTTCAAAGGGGACCTCTGTGTTTTCGCCAGATCGGATGTTGCATGCCAGAGACAGGATACGATGGAGGACGACGCTTTCGACCTTGCGTGGCTTAAAATTTGTTTGCAGGATAAAACACTGTTCTTATGCTGTCTATATCGCTCGCCAATCCATATTCACTTCCCTAGACTGTTTCAGTATCTAGGTGATAAGGTGGATTGGATTCAGACACATCATCCGGCAGCTGAGGTCATTGTTCTGGGTGACTTAAACGTTCATAACACCAACTGGTTCCGCCACTCCAATAGAACAGATGAAGCGGGAAGACAGGCTGAAGCTTTCGCAATCAGCCATAATCTAACGCAGCTAGTCGACGAACAAGAATACCTGATCACCCAACCGACTTCCCTAATACCTCTTCTCGATTTCAGATCCAAATGATTTGGTAGTAGAGGTCTCAGCACCACTAGGCAACTCAGATCACAACCTTATGTTGCTACTGGAACACATTTGGCACTATAACAGCGCTAATTGGGATGAGCTGCGTGAATTCTTTTCGTGCTTCCCATTCAGTGATGTTAGACTTTCAGATCCTGACATCAATGTGTGCACTGAATCAGTTACATAAATCATTCATGCTGGAATGGATCTCTACATCCCACATTCCATGAAAAGAACAACAGCACAAAAACCATGGTTCCACAAAGACTGCGAAAGAACCTCTGAAGCCAAGAGCATAGCTTACAAGTCATGGAAGATAAATCCAACAGAGGAAACAAGAACAACCTTCGTACGAATACGAAGCGTATGCAACCTGACAACTGCAAGAGCAAAAGCCAATTTCAACGAAGGGGTAACTAATAAACTCCTTGAACAGGCAAGCGGGACTAGACAATTCTGGTCTATGACGAAGAATGTCAGTGCCAATTTCTGCAAATCTGCGTTTCCGCCTTTTGTTAGAGAAGTCGGAAGTATAGCATCATCTCCGAAAGAGAAAGCCTATCTTTTTGCTTTCTTGTTCTCAAAGATTTCTGTGCTAGATTCATCTAACGCAATACCACCGAACATTCCACCTACAATTTCTTCCATGGCAGAAATCACATTCAGAGTCCGCACGAAATATCGCCAATCGTCCTGAGAAAGTGTGCTCCTGAACTGGCACCCATTCTTAACCATCTGTTTCAGATTTCTTACGAAAGCTAGACTTTTCCGAGCACCTGTAGAATAGCGAGAATTCAACTGATTCCGAAAAAAAGAAAGAAGTCCTTACCCCAAAAATACCGCCCTGTTGCATTTCTTCCCATTATGTCGAACGTGATGGAGAGAGTCAAAAATGTTAAAATCATCAAATATCTTGAGGGAACTATTAACGACCGTCAGTATGGTTTGCGCAGGCAAAGATCGACAGGCGATCTGCTCGCCTACTTCACCCATGTTTGTACATCAACTATGGAAAAGCATGGGGAATCTAGAGCCTTCGATAGGGTTTGGCACGCAGCCTTGTTGAATTAAGTTGCTGCATATGGGCTTCCCGAAAAAATTGAGTTGGATAGGTAACTTTCTTTCGAATAGATCAATACAAGTTGTGGTCGACGGTATAACATCTGATTGTTTCCAGTTGCAAGCAGGAATACCTCAGGGATGCATTCTTTCGCCAACCTTGTTTCTGTTGCACCTGAACGATCTTCTGTCATCTACAGAGAACAAGATCTTCGGTTTTGCAGACGATTGTACACTGGTTTCGTCTTTCAGTAGTCTGCGGCCGACTACAGCTGCGGAATCTCAGCGTCAGAGATGTCAACAAATTAACAACTTAAACTCTGACTTACAGAGGATGTCTGAGTGGGGTCAGTTGAACCAGGTGAGCTTCAACGTGAGCAAGAGACGCAAGCTACTACGTTTTCTAGAAAGGTCCCCGCTGGAGAACCTCTTCTAATGATGCAAGGCCAAAAAATTGCAGCCAAAGATTCGATGCACCTTCACGGAATAACGGTCAACGCCGGATTTTGTTGGCTTGGATATGTATCAGCAATAGCTAGATCTGCATCAGCTAAACTCAATTTTCTTCTCAGAGCAGAGCGATACTTTACGTCATCTCAGCAGTTGCTTCTATATAAGGCGCATGTATGGAGATCTGCTCCCAAACATTCGTTGCGGATGTTGGATAGTGTCAAAAAACGGGCCTGTGCGCCTCATCGACCACCCAGAGATCACCCGCGATCTCAAACCGCTGACAAGTTGCTGACCTTTCTCTGTTTTACAGGTTCTTCCACGGAAGATGCTCCAAGGAGCTGAAAGGCCTTGTTCCGGGAAAACTCATGTTTTGCCGCAACACTAGGCAGGCAAGGAGTTCTCATCATATGGCGGTACATTTAACGACCCCTCGAACCTCTCTTTATAGGAATTCCTTCGTTTACAGGGACGGTGAGCAGTGGAACTCACTTCCGTCCAACATCTTCCCAACATCCTACAACTTGACCATCTTCAACAGACGCCTAAATTCTTCCAAGGCACCCACTCATGTGGTGTGATAGATTCGCCTGTTCCTGGAAAGCGCGCATAAAAAAAAGATAATTTAGTAGAGTCTGGTAATTTTGAGTTGATTCAAAGAAATTCATTGCCAAAAATGATTATTGAAGTGAACAAACCCTCAATTTATAAAACAACCTTATTACTGATAACATAAGATGTAAGTTAAATGTAAATGAGATAATATAAGATGCAAGTTAAATATAATTAATCCCACCTAGTCCAGGTTGTATTGCCTTCGCAAAATCCACAAGTATACACAAAACCATCAGCAAAAGTATTATGAAAAATCAACATAAGATTATCCTACCAATCATATTTAACCCTGAAGAGCTCACTGAGAAACCCTAAAGACAAAACGAATAGGATAAGAAAGGCATATATGAAGTAAGTAGTAAAGATTATGAAAAGAAGTATGTTGGATACACCAAAAGATCAATTGAAAGCAGATTAAAATAACAAGAAGCACATATAAAGTAGGAACGAACATAAAATTTTCAAAATTTAAAATTGATAAAAATGTTGGAATCGCGAATACACTGACCGTTTTTGAAATTATCTATATAATCCAATGCAAGCCTCCACTAGACACGCAAATTAATAACGCGTTCAACCAATCAGGACAATGGTCCGTCGAGAGCGTCGAGTAGCGGGGATAGATTGAGTATAAATGATAGAGTCATGAAGAGTTGGATTTTGTATTCAATAATCTCCTGATAATGCCAACTTAGTTGGTAAAACGCGCGTCGGATTTTCAACTAAAGTTTTTGTGAAGTAGTATAAGTACAGTGTTTTTGGTGTGATGCAACGCTGAAGGTTAGGTTCCAGTCACCAACTTAATTAATAAAAATCTGTTAAAAACTCACCTAACATTAATTATTGTTTCAGGTCCACAATGTCCAGGAAATAAGGGATCCACTTCCGCAAAAATTGTGACCGTGGTGTCACCCACTTCATTTCCCGATAAGGGAAAAACATGCGTTATTGTATCTCTTGGTAATATGCAATAAGAACCGACGTTTCTGTCTGTCAATAATTTCAAGTTAGTCGAATTCCCTAACGATAATTTCATCTGAAAAAACTTCCATTAGACCTGTTCTATCAAAAAACTTGCAATTCTTACGGGTAAACTGTAATTCATGTAATTGAACACTAAAATTCTCAAGTGCAAAATTTCGCCACGTCTTATGGAATGAGGTGTTAGAATATTCACGAAGAAAGGTTGATAGCTTAATATATCTGTAGAAACTGTCGCGCTCAGTCCTTCCGATGGTGACACACAGAGGACATTGGTCATCCACTTCGTTATTGTGTGCGGTAGTTCCCGTTGAATTTGTTTGTAGCTTCTGCAAAATATATTCAACATATCGGTGAAGGATTCGTCGAGAACACACTTTGAATTACCATGTACAAGCGAATTTTATCAGAGAAAAATACCGTACCTAACAGGAACGAGCTCCCATATCCAGCTTTCAGGAAAATACGTCCTAGTGGAAACAATCTTGTCGTCATTCTGTAGATTATAGTGGTCAGTCTGAAACGGAGCTGAAATAGACTTCATGTTTTAAGGTATTAATGATTTCAATACTTCAATCCCTAGTTCTAGATACCTGGACTGTAGAGCGATATTTTCGGACCTGAAAGAAAACGTAATGATCAATTTTGGTGCTCAAAACGAAAGAGCAAGTATTAGGTTTCCCAGTAGAAACGATGTGTTATTGAAATGTCATCGCAGCCATATTTGAAATTCTAGAGTACTGACAATTCGTCTAATACTCGTTAGTCTTTGTGCTTACAGATTGGATTTAGAACAACTAGAAATTGAACCTCGTGGAATGAAACATATTGTATGCTAAATACTGCATTTTGCAACCCTGAAGGATATGATCTTATTTTACTACCTCTAGCCTTATGAAGATTGCCCACTTCACGACAATATGGCCATAAAAGCAGCAGATGATTAAATTGGTATGCTTTGCATAATAAGTAAACACCTCAAAAAAGTCTAGGGAACACTTACAAATATCTTTAAAATATGAATTTGATGATTCGAATTTATAGAAATCTTTCGGTTTTTGTTAGGATGTATTGTATATAATGTATTCTCAAGAAAACAAAATAATATTTGACTTCTCCAAAGCACCTATTATAAAAAAAAATTGAAATTTGAAAATGACGAAATTTGGTAAAACACAAAAAAAAATCCTAAACTAACATTTTCGAAACGATATGGAAGCACTTATATTTTTCAGTACCCAGAAGGTCCACCTCTGTTATTAATGACACTTTGGCATCGTCGCGGCATGCTCAATATTAAATTGTCTAGTACATTTTGGCCTAAGTCATTCCAAGCCCCCTGAACTGCTAATCGAAGCTCCTGTTCATGATGGAAGACGTTTTGACGCAGGAGATTTCTTTTTAGGGTGTCCCACACATGCTCGATGGGATTCAGATCTGGGGAGCAGGATGGCCACGGTAGAAGATCGATATCATTCTCTTCAAGAACGTTCAAGACGTAAGAATTTCCCGTGAGGTTGTTCTGTATGAAAACGAGGTCAGTTCTTCCACCAAGGCGTAAACCTCCCCAAAACATCACTGATCCGCCTCCCTGTCTAACAACTTCTCGAGCTTGCTAGAGACGGTTTTGCTTTCCAGGTTCCCTCCATATTCGAATTCTTCCCGAATCGGGATAATAACTAAATCTAGATTCATCACTGAAGAGAACTGTGGCCCACCTCTCTCGATCCCAGTATACGTGTTCTTGGCACCAAGCTAAACGAGCAGCGCGATTTCCATGGGTCAGTTGTGGAACTCTTAAAGGACGTCTGGAGTGGAGTTGACCTTCGTGCAGTCGAGTTCTCACAATTTGGTCGGAAATTTGTTTATTATGAACTCGTGATAGCTCTTGAGCTAATTGAGATGCTGTGGTAGTACGATCTCTTCTGCCTTGTAAAACCAAAAATCCGTCTTAGGCGACTGTAGTAATCCTGAAACGACATGTATGGCGTTCTTCTACGCTACCTGTTTCATTGAAACGCGACCATAAACGGTTTATGACACTTGGGCTACTTCCCAGAACCCTGGATACTTCCCATTGTGAGCTCCCAGATTAGAGCATGTCAACGGCTCGTAACATCTCTTCTCCAGTAAAATGTCGTCTTTCCATGGTCGAATCACAAAACTTGAATCTTTTATTTGTGCTTACAACAGAAACAAAGTGCCAACTAACTAATTTCAAACACTGAATACATGAAATGATTATAAAGCAGCGTAGCATCTGCTGCATTTTCAGTTTTCCATAAAAAAAAATGAAATCTGTTGCAGCACTCTACATAATTTGGTGAGAAATTGATGCAGGTGTTCAATTTTAAAAAAAATCATCCATATTGATCGTTCTGGATACGATATATCGATATTCTGAAGTGTTCCCTAGATTTTTTGAGGTGTTTATCTCATTAGTTTGAGAGATCACTGCGTCAAGAAATCATCGCACAAAATCGAAAAATTCAAATTCATTCAGAAAAAGATTATTTTTCCAACAATCCACCAGCATTGAAGGAAATGAATGGTACAATCATAGCAATTGAAATAGAATTAGTAATGAAAAATGTAAAATTTTTGGAAGGAAATAAAGTCCCCAGAAACCTGTCAATTACTGCATGACATATACGATTCATAGTCAAAATCAATAATCTTATAGCATCATGATCCGAAAGTTTGTTCCGAACCTCAATCTTATATTGAGAGTGTCCCAGATATATTCGGTATAATTGAGGTCTGGACTTCGATGCCAGGCCACTCCATTGAAGTGATTTCATGATCTTGAAAGGAATTCCTAAAGATATGAGCTAAAATGTCTGTAAAGTATCTTTTATTCAGGTTTCCATTATTTACGATGATCAAATCAGTGCGGGTTATCAAAGAAATTCCTCCCCACGCCATTAGAGAAACTTCACCAAGACCATAGGTTGGTAAAAAGTTGCGCTGGGCATATCTCTCATTTTGACGACTGTACACTAAGGAACATCGATCGCAATGAAAAACACAAAATGTCGACTCATCTGTAAACATAACACTACCTCAGTCAGTTTTTTAAGAATTGACATGTTCCCCAGCATCTAATCTATCTATGGTTTTGGTGGAGTTTCAAAGTTTGCGAAGTTCCATTGGGCACATCTCTCATTTCGACGCCTGTACACTAGAGTACGCCGATTACAATAAAGAGGACTAAAATCTCGACTGATCTGTGATTAAAACCCTCTCCCAATCATCTTCTAACCAAATGACATTTTCTCTGGTTAATTCAATCGGGCTCTTCGATGTACTGCGGTTGGAGCTGGGCCTCGAGCTGCAACACGAGGCCTCAAACCAAATTCTCGGAGAATTTGTTGTATCGTTTCAGTGGTAATTTGAACTTCACTGTTCTGTCTAAGCTGCATTTGAAGGTGCATAGAAGTAGCTAACCGTAGTCTAAACGATGAAATTCTTAAATAACGGTCTTGGATCGCCGTTGTTGCTCTAGGTCGCCCTTATCCATATCTCCATTTATGATAATCAGTCCTCCTGTTCCTGCAGATTATATTGGAAACAGTTGGATGGGACACCCCAAGCCTTTGGCCTATTCTTGCATAAGTCTAACTTAGGTCATCTAACACCACTGCTTCAGCACATTTTACCGGATTCAAATTTCGTGATTCACGTTGTGATATTACCGAAAATCATAATCTTCAAGAAGAACAAAAGTTACTCGAAGAAATCAATTTATTATGAAGGACGGAACATTACAAACAGATAGGTGCAGAAAATGCCTTATAAGATCGGAGACTATTCAGCATATTACGTCCGGATGCGAACAACTGGCCAATATGGACTATCTTCACAGGCATAATCAAGTATGTAACATTATCCACCAGAAAACTGCATACAAGTACGGACTTCTGAATACCTTCCAGCCATATTACAAGTATCAACCGGCGCCCGTATTGGAAAATGACTCTATCAGATTACACTACAATAGGCCTGTTATCACTGACAGAAAGGTGACGAATAATAGACATAGTGGTGTATGATAAGAGAGCCAGAACAGCAATGCTGGTGGATGTCACCATACCGAATAATAACAACGTGATGGACAAGTTCCAGGAGAAAAAGTCCAAATACACAGACCTTGCTATTGAGATCAAGCAGATGTGGCACCTCTATAAAATAGATATTGTTCCTGTCATCGTATCCTCGACTGGGTTAATACCCAAAACATTGCATGATAGCCTTAAGAAATTAGAATTGCATAAGAATACTTATATAGAAATGCAAAAAGCTGTAATTCTTAATACATGTAGGATGGTTAGGAAATTTATGTCAAGTATATTGTAATCAAGCCTATTCCCTTTGATTGCTGAATCTGGGAAAGGGAAATTATATCTAGCTGAGATAGTGCATAAGTCCACGATAATAAATAATAATAATAATAGATGGTGAAACACAACTTCCTAACAGTGATATTATACAGTGCATGAGGGATGGCGAAACATACAAATATCTAGGATACCAACAAGCCAGATTGCTAGACCAAAAACAATCAAAGGAGAAGATTCATTCAGAATACAGTCAGCGTCTGAAGACTGTGCTGAAATCAATGTTGAACTCGGGGAATCTAGTCAAGGCAATTAACACCTACGCCATTCCAGTGTTGCTTTACTCATTTGGAATAATCAGATGGACTAAGACAGAACTGGATGATATTCAAAGGCAGACCCGAACGATGCTAACAAAGTACAATAACCATCATCCAAAATCGTCTGTGATACAAACAACTTTGAAGCGGAAAGAAGGAGGGCGCGGATTAATAGATGTTGTCAATTTACACACCGAACAGATAAAAAATCTCAGAGATTTCTTCTCAGCAAAAGCTCTCACTTCTGACCTCCATAGAGTGGTATCGTTGGCAGATAAGGGATATACACCTTGCTACCAGGGATGACCTGCTGAATCTACCGTTCCTATCAGATACTGAAAAACAAGAGCAATGGTCAAGAAAGGAATTGCATGGACGACATCACCATGAGATTAATCAGCCACACATCGACAAAGAAGCCTCCAACAAATGGTTGATGAAAAGAGAATTATTCGCGGAAACAGAGGGATTCCTTATGGCCATCCAAGGCCAAGTGATCGCTACAAACAACTACAAAAAATTTATTATGAAGGACGGAATATTACAAACAGATAGGTGCAGAAAATGCCATATAAGATCGGAGACTATACAGCATATTACGTCCGGATGCGAACAACTAGCTAATACGGACTATCTTCACAGGCATAATCAAGTGTGCAACATTATCCATCAGAAACTTGCACACAAGTACGGACTTCTAAATACCTTCCAGCCATATTACAAGTATCAACCGGCGCCCGTATTGGAAAATGACTCTATCAGGTTATACTTCGATAGGCCTGTTATCACTGACAGAATGGTAACGAATAATAGGCCGGACATAGAGGTGTATGATAAGAGAGCCAGAACAGCAATGCTGGTGAATGTCGCCATACCGAATAATAACAACGTGCTGAATAAGTTCCAGGAGAAAAAGTCCAAATACACAGACCTTGCTATTGAGATCAAGCACATGAGAAAATAGATATTGTTCCTGTCAAAATATCCTATACTGGCTTAATACCCAAAACTTTGCATGATAGCCTCAAGAAATTAGACCTGCATAAGAATACCTATATAGAAATGCAAAAAGCTGTAATTCTTAATAGATGTAGAATTTTTGTCAAGTATATTGTAATCGGGCCCATTCCCTTTGATTGCTGAATCTGGGAAAGGTAAATTATATCCAGCATAAGTCCACGATAATAAATAATAATAATAAATTCATTTCCTCATAAAATTTACATGAGTTGTCATTTCAAGATATATATAATTAAATGTACGTGACACGTGACAATTCTTTACAAACAAACAGATAGTTTATAGAAATATCAGAGGCTGACCACAGGTAGATTTTGAGATTGTAGTCCGAATGAACTGCGATGCTCATGAAGATACACCAAACATGACAAAATAAAACACGAGTAAGGTAAGTACGCGATACCTAGAGAATTAACCGCTGCAGCTTACATGTTGTTGAACTCTTGCCAGTGCTCTCAGAGCTTTTTTTGTTTTAGGAAAACGTTAGGCGGGTCAGACGCACCTCCCCACAGAAGGATTCCATAAGCAGCAATCGAGTGAAACTTCGCATGATATATAAGTATTGCAGTCTCTTCACCAACAGATGTTCTTATTCTACGAATCGCGTAAATCGCAGCTGAGAATCTCTTTTCCATCCCTTCTATATGTGATTTCCATGAGAGTGAATTGTCAACAATAAAACCAAGGACCTTTAGTTATCAGCTTGGACATTTTTCCTTGTCGAGACTATTAAATTCTGCGTTTTTTCTCAATTTAAACATGAAGCATTTGCTTCGAACCACTCCTGAGCTCTTTCCATAAAACTTTCGGTTTTCTTTTCCAACTGATGTTCGTTAGAGTCTTTATTCATAATCGTTATGTCATCAGCAAAAATGTATAGTCCAACCGAGTCTACATTCAAAGGTTGATGTACAGGATAAAGAATATGGGGCCAAGAATTGACCCCTGAGGCACTCCAGTTTCAAATTCCGCCATAGGGCTCAAACGATTGTTTCACTGGACAGACTGATACCTGTCTGTAAGATAAGAAGACAAAATATCACTTATGAGGCCCCTGAAACCATACTTCTTAATTTTAGACAGATGGATAGATCTATTCATGCAATCGAAAGCTTTCTCTAGGTCACAGCATTTTACGCTCGCTTGTTCTCTATTTTCAAGACCTTTTAATAGAAAATTAATTATTTCAATCATTGCTGTCGTTGTAGATCTCTTTTCACAGAAACCATATTGTTGTTAGCTTAAAATTGCTGTTTGGTGAATATATGCCATTATACGTTCTTTCAACAGGGCCTCAAAGATTTTCGAGAACACTGGTAGAATTGAAATCGGACGGTAGTTTCCGAATTTCAGTTGGTTACCTTCTTTTAGATAGGTATAACTTTGGCAACTTTCAGACACTACGGGAAAACCCCTTGTTGGAAACAGATTCATAATATCACTCAAAGGCGACGCAATAACATCAATAATTTTTCTCATCAATGAGACGCTCATCCCGTATATATCACATGTAGTTTTGTTATGCATACTCGAGACAACGCTAATCACTTCTTCCGCAGTAGTACCTTCAAGAACCATCGATTTTGGGCTAGACATTGAAATATTCACCAGCATCTTTTTCGTAGCGTCTAGATTTCCCGCAATAATGGAACCCACATTTGCCAAATATCTGTTCATTTCTGCTGAGTCTAGGGGGATATGCTCAGTTTGAGAACTTGGTTTCTTAATATTCTCATTGATGACTTGTCAGATCACTTGGCTTTTATTCTTGTGGTTTGTTATATAGAAATGGTTCGGTCGCTTCTCTTCCTGATCAATTGCGCTTTTATATCTTTTCTTCACTTCTCTATAAAGTTGATGAGACGGATCGTCGTTTCGTACCCTCCATATAGTATGGGCTGCATATGTTTCAACTTCAGAGAGTTGATCTCCGGAGAATTTTTAACTCCACTTTTTTTTGGATTTAATAATTGTCTTCCAATGAACTGTTTTCAGGCTATCAATTAAACGGTAAGTATTTTGGGCACTAAAATGTCGTTTCATTCTAAATACAATTTTTTTCAGGAGTGGGCCCCTGTATTTCAGTTCAGATTTGTATAGATATTGTCTATACAGGTAGACGAGGTGGCTGTGACTCTGGAAGGTTCCGAGAACATATTATGCAGTCCGAATGACTCAAAAAGGCATTAAAGTCGCCAGCCACTGCAGTGTTGAGAGACGAGTTGCAAAACATGTCAAGTATCGGCTCCATAGTCGCTATGAATATATATAGATCTCCTGCTGGGCGTCGGTATATTGACAAAATGATCATAAATTCAGTTTGGGAATTTTATCCGAGGCGATTTCAACCTCACCTTCAATAGAACATTCACGAATGTCATTTAAGACTTCGAACTCTATTTACTTTTATCAATTATCAATGAGCCTCCGTGTATGAGAGACAAACGCGAAAAGTCATCAGCTACTAGATATTTAGAAAAACTTGAATGCTGCATCTCATCCTGAGTGAACCAATGCTCTGTGATAAAAGGTATATCACAATTTTCCTCGCTGAGTAAATAATTTACTGCGTCAACCTTATATCTTAGGCATTGAATATTATAGTTCAACATTACTATTTTATTTTCCAGGTTAATTTTCGATTGAACCTGAAGAAAAAACTGAAGCGCCTGATAGCTATATTTTTGGGCCAATTCTCACCCTTATAGAGTTCTTCTAAGATGTCAACAAGTGCTGTACTCTATATATATGTGGAGTTTTCTTGCAAAGTCTCAATTCATTTCTTTATTTCATTTCTTGAGGGAGGGACAAATGCGACAAGAAATAACAGAATTCTGTTGGCAAATATCCGAAAAAAATGTGAGTGAATAATTAGTTGCCTACCAAAAAAGAAATTCGAAAAATTAAAATTGAGCGTTAATTTCTTGACTTCTCTTCAAAGCTTAGCGTCCTAAAAGTAACAGAAACCTGTGTAATCGTGGCCTTTGGGGTAATGGTAGCCATCTGGTACCTCAGTATACTTATCTACATGTTTTCGAAAAGAAACTTTCTTCGCCATCTACTAATAAACTCTCTAAATCAATTATGAAAATATACTGCATTATCGACAGAAGACCGCTGTTCGCACCAGAACGTGATTCGCGCCACTGTGTTGGAAGATTCGGGCGAGTTTAGAGTTGCACTATTTGTGCAGATATAGAAGAATCTATAGAAAATTAGTTTGTGAAATGGTTCCGAGACGTTACAATATAACTGTTACGGAGATAAGAAGGGAAGAGCGATTAAAGAAGTATCGATAATCTTCAATATACCGCGAGCTACTCTGCAGAAAATAATAAAGCAGAATTTTCATTCGGGACCTTCTCTTGGTGAAGAATCAGTCTTCTACAAAGAAAAGAAGAAAGTACTTACAACTCGGGTGATGAAATTATCGATTATATGAAATTAATATGAATAATGGTTCTACGGCGTTTCGGGAATCAAAATTGAGAAAATCGCATTCCAATATGCAGAAAAACACAATGTTCCTACTTCATTCGATAGGGACAATGAAACAGCAGAAGATAAATGGAAAGCAGGATTCCTGAAACGAAATCCTTCCTTCTCGCTCAGAAATCCCGAAGCGACGAGTATTAATAGAATAGCTGCATTAAACAGAGAACCAGTAACATTGTTCTTCAATAATCTCGATAAAGCATGAATATAATTTTAGAGCTGCTGGAATTTTCAATTTGGATAAGACGGGAGTTGCAACCATTAAGAATACTGGAGAAATTTTTGTCCAGAAAGGTCTAAGAAAGTAAGTTTTGCTACAAGTTGGGAAAGAGGCAAAAACGTTGCATTTTTCGTGCCATGAATCCAAACAGAATGTGTGTACCGCGTTTATTTCAATGTTTATTTTTTTGTAGGAAACGTATGAGCCCACTGCTACAGAAAAGCAGACCACTAAAAACTCTGTATTCGTACTCAGATAAAGGTTGCCTCTCTGAAGATTTTTTCCTTTAATACCTACATAAAACTCATTCACCTCTTGCAAGTATTTAACTTCTCACACCTCCAACAGACTCTTTCCTTGGACGTCATTTTCATTCCTCCTCGAAAAATGCATTCAGTAATGAATGCAGAAAATATCTCCGTAATCACTCTTTGGAGAAAATAACTCCATACCAATTGGTTGAACTGTTTAACGAAGGTTATTAATTGGTTGCTTCTACAAGGAAGGCAAGGAAGGATTTGAAGAAACATCTGCCCATGCAAGCTTGATATGTTTCCTCCAGAAGATTTTGCTATAGAGAATAACTATTAGCATCAAGAGCATATTGTCATGGGGGACGAAGGATCAATAAAAAAAACAATAAAATAGCAGGAGATGAACGGCTAGCAGGTTTCTTGAAACGAAATCCTTCCTTCTCGCTCAGAAAAGCCGAAGCGACGAGCATTAAAAGTGTAACTGCATTCAACAGAGAAGCAGTAACATTGTACTTCAATAATCTCGACAAAGTTATGGGTGAATATCATTTTAGTTCTGCTGGTATTTTCAATTTGGATAAGACGGCAGTAAAAACCGTTCAAAATACTGGAGAAATTTTTGCCCAGAAGGGTCTGAAAGAAGAAAGCTCTGCTATAAGTTGGGGAAGGGATGAAAACGTAACCATTGTTCGCTCTATGAATCCAACCGAGATGTATGTACCTCCTATATTTCTATGTTAATTTTTTTTGGAAACGTATGAGTCTAATGCTACAGAAAGGCGGACCACTAAGAATTCTGTATACGTGCTCAGATAAAAGTTAAATATCTGAAGATCTTTTCCTCTACCACCTACATTTTCAAAAATAAGTGAAATCCAGCAGAGAAAATCCAGTGCTATTACTTATGAACATAGAAGTCATTCAACTCTTGTAATTATTCAACTGCTCACACCTTCAACAGACTCAGCCCTTGGACGTATCTTTTATTCCTTCTCGAAGAATGCAGTCAATAATGAATGCAACAAATATCACCCTTTGGAGAAAATACCTCCCAACTAGTTGGTCGAACTGTTCAACGAAGCTGATTGGTAGCTTCTACACAAAAAAAACAAGCAAGGATTTGAAGAAACATCTGCCCATGCAATCCGGATATGTTTTCTCCAGAAGATTTTGCTGCAGAGAATATCTCTAAGCATTAATAGCAAATTGTCATGGGGGAAGAAGTATCAATATGAGAAGTGCAAGAAGATCCATGCAGTTCAGATCCGCAAGTAGTAAAAGATGACTTGAAAATGAGATTCTGGGGTTGACAGGTCCTTCCATGACGAGGAACCAAGCTCCAAAGAAAAGAAAGAGTATAAAAAGCAGTCTGTTATGTTAACATCTTAGAAGGGAAAAAAAAATTTGCAGAGTTTCATTTCAAATACGCGAAAGGTGTTTGTTGATATGGTACCTCGAAAAGATGATAACAAGGAATCTAAGAGAATAGAAAAAACAAGTTATACACTGTGCCAAGAAATCATAGACCGATTTCAATATTTCGAATTTCTTTTTTCGTAGGCAACCAATTATTAAAGCACGACTTTTTTCGCATATATCCGTACATATACCAACAAAACTCGATAATTTGTCTTCCTTCACAAGTTCCTCTCATGAGAAAAAAATTTTAAATGAAAGAAATGAATTGAGATTTTACAAGAAACTACCACATATTGTGTTTTTGTACAATTTTTGCGAGTAACGCTTATTCTTCTTGAAAATTTTAATTTTCGGTAATAATGCAGCGCAAACCAAGAAAGTTTTACTCTGGCAGAATGTACTGAATTATCTGGTGTTAGATAACATAGGTTAAACTTATACAAGAATAGACCAGAGGCTTGAAATGTCCCACCCAACTGTTTCCCAAATTATTCGTACAGGAAGACTGGTAGGCATTAAAGGAAACCTGGGCAAGCACTATCTCGAGCAACAAAAGCAATCCATGACCATTATTTAAGAATGTCCTAGTTGAGACAACGGTTCGCTACTGCAAGGTACCTTGCTGTAGTGTAAATTACCACTGAAATGATACGACAATGTCTCAGGAAATTTGGTTTCAGGCCTCGTGTCGCAGCTCGAGACCTAGCTCTAACCACAGTACATCGTTAATGTGTTAATTTGTTAAAAGCTAACTGAGAGTGTTTTGTTTACAGATGAGTCGAGATTTGGTATTTCCCATTGCAATCGTCGTCGAAATGAGAGATATGCCCATTGCAACTTTTCAGCAACCTATGGTTTTGGTGGAGGTTCAATAATAGTGTGGAGAGGAATATCTTTGGACGGCCGCACTGATCTGGTCATCGTAAATAATCTCTGAATGCTCAGAGGTAGGTTACAGATATTTTAGAAGAGCATATTATAACATTTAACTCCACTATGCCAGTCCCAAGCCAGGGACTCCATCATGTTAGTGATGGAGAAGGAGGAGAGGGAGAAGTACCAACCTCGTTAAAAAACCAGGGTTCATCTGGCCCGGATGATAGCACCCTGTTTGATCTCCAGCCAGGATACGGCTAACCTGCTGCCTTGCAGTAAGATATTGGCTCATCAAAGGCTAGAGAAGAAGCACTCGAACAAAATCCTGGTCCCCCATTCCAATACAATGCCTCGGAAGCAGAATTTGTCAACACGGAAACAACCACAGCAACGAAAAAGAAAAATGATTTTGGGCACATAGAGTGTTCAAGGATCAACAGGAAAAATAGGAAATGTTTGTCAAGGATTGCAGCAGATGAAAATAGATATAGCCGTTCTAACTAAGACTTAAAAGAAAGGGAATGGTTCGGATCGCTTAGCGGAGTATATACATCTGTACAGTGGGGTACCTTAGAGCACCAGAGCGTGTAGGGTAGTTTCAATTTTGATTCATCGTAAGGACGAAAACAAAATTACTAATTGGGAGGCTGTGAATGAAATGATTATGACAACAGACTTGAATCTTCAAGCACACAAGGTATCCATTATTGGTGTTTACGCTCCAAATAAGAATGCCCCAAGTTTAGAGAAAGATGAAATTTAGGACCTTCTAAATGAAACTCTCACGAAAATCGGAAAACAACGGGAACATGTACTCCTGGTCGATCTTAACGCCAGAGTCGGAATTCGAGATGATAGTGAAATCGTTGGAAAGTATGGAGAAATCACAATTAACAACAACGGCGAAAGATTAGTAGAGATGTGCAAACATCAGAAGCTTAAAATACTGAATGGATTCTTTCAGCATAAAGAAATCCATACATTCACATGGCACCAAGACTCAAGAGGGTTGAGAACCATCATCGAGTACATAACTGCAAGGCAAGGCAAATTTGATATCCAAGATATGAGAGTCTACAGAGGAATTGAATGTGGTTCAGATCATTACCTTCCCACAGCTAAGATCTCTCTTTTAATATCAATTGGTTAAAAGCTAACTGAGAGTGAAAAGCTAACAAAAGGAACAATCATCAGACAGTACACAACGGCAGAAAGTGGAACAGAAAAGATATAATATAGGCAGCCTTATCAATGAAAGCACGAAACTCATACACCAAAACCGGCTCAATCAGAAACTCAACGAACTATTTTACACAACAGACAAGTGCCCTATATGAGCATATAATAGAATCAATGCACTCAGCAGCACAGAAAGCGTAAGGGTATGAAAATAATATACAAAGAAGGAATGACACGGTTACATGAGATGCAAAACTGACAGAACAACAAGATAAAAAACAGACAGCGTACAGAAAGTGGTTGAGTACGAAGAATATTGAGGACAGGGCCGCATATAAAGAAGAGCTACGTAAATTTAAAAGGATGATACATATATACATGCTATATAGGAGGAACAAGATCATCAGAAGCATGGAAACTAAGCAGATCACTCAAAACTAGCACCGTTACTAAAGTAAACATACAACCCATTCAACTAGAGACATGGAAAGATTATTTTTCAAAAGAGCTAAAGGAAGATGCAGTACCTGCAGTACAAATTCTCCGAGACAATATCACGTACAAGGTCAACACGTTGAATCAGACGCCGATATGATGTCAAAAGCAGTTGGTTTAATGAAGAACAGAAGAGCCAGTGAACCAGAAGGCATACCTGCAAAACTCATAAAAGTGGCACACCCAAATTAATCACCCACATAAGAGAACTTTTCAGTAGGCTTGTGAACGGCGAACCAATTCCGAATATCTGGAAGGAAGCCTAGATTTCACCTATCCTTGAAAAAGGCAGCAGGGATAACTATCAAAGCTATAGATACATCTCAGTAACTAGCACCTTGAGCCGCTTATATGGGAGAGTCATCAGAAACCTGGTAGAACTAGAATACGAAGTACTAGAGATGGCACAACAATCTGGTTTCTATTTACAATAGTTCAACTCAACGAAAAAAAAGTTGCCACCAACGGAGAAGTTCACTTGTTGTTTGTGGATCTTACGTTACAGTACCAGTTCAGAACCTGTGGAAGGTTCTCGAGAATTCCCCAATTAACAACACCCTTATAAATGCAGTCAAGAAGATGTACCATCAATGTACTTCTAGGATCAAATTGGGGAGAAAAATTTGATGCTACCAAAGGACATCAACAGGGGTGTTGCCTTTCTCCCACGCTGTTCAGATATATCGGAACCAAGCACTGAAATAATGGAGGAGGTCATGAGGCGAAATGGGTTTTCATCTAGATGATAACAACAATCTCTACACTCTGCATTTCTAAGATGACCAGGTTGTCATAGCCCAAGGCAAGGAATATCTGAAATTCATGGCAAAGCGTCTCTTCAAAAAATAAGAAGATTGGGGTATGACAGTAAACCAGACAAAAACGAAATACTTGTGCGTTGGAGGAGAAAAAGAAGACTTGCAGTTAGAGGATGGAGAAAATATAAGAGCTTGCGATGACTATGTTTACCTGGGAACCAAGGTGGAAAGAACCGGACGAACAGAAAGAGAAATAGAGGACCGAATTGTGAAGGGAAAACAAGTAATAGGCAGCCTGAACTCAATTTTGTGGTCTAAGAGCATATCTCGAGAAAAGAAGAAACTCCTTTTCAACTCGGTTTTCAGTAGTAGTGCTGTACGGATGTGAGACTTGGCAAATCAATCAGAAATTAGAAAAACGACTTTTGGCATTGGAAATGGACTTCTGGCGAAGATCTGCTGGCAAATCCAGACTCGACAGGTTCACATACGATCGAATAAGAGGAATTATCCAGATCGATACAATAATCATAGAAGAAATCCAAAGACAGCAACTGGTCTGGTATGGTCATGTCGAAAGAATGGGTAACGACCGAATACCCAAACAAATAATGAAGAGGTCCCCAACAGCAAGAAGGAAAAGAGGAAGACCAAAGACTACATGGATCGGCGGGATAAAGAAAGCCATGTCAGAAAGAAATTTAGGACCAGGAGATTGGCGAGACCGAAGAGGCTGGAAATTGGGAACCGTAAGGCGTAGGACGCTATAACAAAAAACGGAACAATAAATAAATATTATAACACTTGCGGAAAACATGGGTTAAAACTTTTTGTTAAGGCATGATAACGCCAGACCTCACCAAGCTCATACCTTCAAGATCACAAAATCACTTCAATGAAATGGCCTGCAAGAAATCCTGACTTCTATGACTGGGACATTATCAATAGAAGCTTAAGAAGGCAGCAAAACCAGCCAGATGCCAAGGATGAGGTTAGGAACAGACTGATTTTGGAACGAAATTGATTAGAATGCTATAAGGTCATTGATTTTGAGTATGAATTGTAGATGTCATGCAGTAATTCTTGCCAGGGGTAGAAATATTCGGCACTAACAGGATTTTGGGGAATTTAATTTTTCACAAAAGTTTTGAATTCTTCATTATTAGTTTTATCCCAATGTCTATGAATACCTTTTGCATTCGGATTGTTCTCCAACATTCATTAGTGCTGGTGGCCTAATTCTTCAACATATCTAAATTCTTCTGAATAAGTTTGAATTTTCGATTTTGAGCGTTAATTTCTTTGCGCAGTGTAGTTTCGCATCAACATATTTGAGCAAAGGTTTTCTCAAATCTTTATTTTGTTGAGAATAAATGGTGATAATAAGAAATTAAACTAATTTGATTGAGGAGGTCGTTACTTGATGAAAATCGATATACATATTTTCAATGAAATAAAACTAGTATTTAGATTTTCACTATATTAACAAAACTATGACCGGTTTCACCACACTGTGGCTTTATCAGATAGATACAAACTAATGAACAGAGTTATTCCTTATATATTAGTCTTATTTCCTACTTAATATTTCAATAGGTACTAGTACAAGAGGTATGTTGGAAAACCCATCGGAGTTGCTTACTTTATGAATTGAAAAGATTGAGTAAAGGAGAAGGATTTAGATCTAATTGACTATTAAGTAACCTACCTGAATTCTTTTCTTTGTTGATCTCTAAAATTTCCAATAGATTGAGTTTTTGTTGCTAAACTTATGTCATGGGATGTAGTAAATCTCTTCCCTATTGTACCACCTAGTGATACAGTGAAACTCATCAAAAACGTCCTTCAAATTGATAATTCAATCAAAATCTTACACCTTTTAGAAATTTGTTTAGAACAAAATTATTTTAACTTCAATGGAGTATTATATAATAGTAAAAAGATTTAATCATGGGTAATCCTCTGAGCCATCTGCTCGCTGAAATTTTCATGGATAATATTGAAAAAACTAAAAACTATCCAAGGACATCCGTTATTCAAACACTTTATTTATTGGTTTAGATATGTCGACGATATCATTTGTTGTTTCACTGGCACAAACAGACAATTAGAGTCATTCAAAACATTCATTGTTGTTTCTTATGTAACGGCACCTTCGTTCAAACTTTCAAAATTCCTCAACGACTTGCTAATAAAACATTGCAATTTTAAATCTAAATTTTCGGCCAAAAATTCATACGAACTTATTGCCAATATCAAAGATATCATTATACCATCTAATTCCAAACTCATTTCTTTCGATGTTAAGAATCTATTTCCCAACATTCCTCCGAAAGATACGTATCACTTAGTTGAAGAATTATTAGAAAAGAATCATGTCAATACTATCATTAAATCAGATATTCTTGCATTATTACAAATTTGTTTAGATCAAAATTATTTCCATTTCAATAACAAATATTATACTATTGAAGACGGCTTGATTATGGGCAATCCGTTAAGTCCTTTATTAGCAGAAATATTCATGAATAACTTAGAGAAATTAATTCATAATCATCCACTCAGTAAATATTGTTTATACTGGTATCGCTATGTAGACGATATCATTATTTGCTTCACAGGAACAGATATACAGTTGAAAATTTTCGAAAATCATATAAATAAATTCATTACATCCAAAATTGCATTCACAACCGAAATAGAAAGCAATAATTCGATAAATTTCTTAGACGTAACAATTTCGAATGAAAATGGAAAACATGTTTTCGCAATTTACCATAAGCCGTCACATACAGATATTATAATACATAACTCGTCGTGTCATCCGTATTAACATAAAATGTCAGCATTCAACAGTTTTATTCATAGATTGATTAACATCCCGTTATCACCAGAAAATTTCAACAAAGAATTAAATTTGATTTAACAAATGACTGAAAATAATGGTTATAATCCCGGAATAATAAATAATATTTTAAATAAAAACAAAGTAGAATCGCATTGAATGAAGTTTACCCTGTCGATAAATTGAAACAAAAATTCAACACCTTAACCTACGTTGGCATTACAAGTGAGAAACTGAAATCATTCTTAAGTAGCAATAATTTCAACAAAGCTTTCCTAACTAATAAAAACACTCAGGTAGACTCATCAAACAAAATTCACGATAATATTAAATTCACGTTAGAGATAGAAACAGAAAACTCCATTAACTTTCTGGATTTAACTATTATTTAAAATTAACGGCAAACATGATTTTCTATTTTTCATAAGCCATCGAATATAGATATTACTATTCACAACTCATCTACACATCCTTATCCACATAAATTAGCAGCTTACAATAGTATGGTACATAGACTCATTAATATCCCAATCTCACAAAATAATTCCATGAAAGAGCTAAATATAAGTAACCAAATAGCAGTCAATAACGGTTACAGTCCAACATGAGAACATGATTTCACGCAAAAAATTTCAAAAAGCAATCCAGGAAGTATTTCCCAGTATAAAAAGTTCTAACACAAAATACAACAGCTAAACTTATATTGGTAATCCTAGTCTAAATTTAAAATCATTCCTCTCGCATTATAATTTCAATATATCATTCCGAACTGATAATTCTTATCCGAGCACAAACGTAGTTTTAATTATCATAAATCAGATTCCCATTATTCTAATCACTTACTCGAAGATAACCATAACTTTAATGATAATTTCAAAATTTTACACAATGAAAATAACAGACAAAAACTCAATCTATTGGAAATTTTAGAGATCAGCAAAGAAAAGAATTCAGTTAGGTTACTTAATAGTCAATTAGATCTAAATCCTTCTCCTTTACTCAATCTTTTCAATTCATAAAGTAAGCAACCGATGGGTTTTCCAACATACCTCTTGTACCTATTGTAATATTAAGTAGGAAATAAGACTAATATATAAGGAATAACTCGGTTCATTAGTTTGTATCTATCTGATGAAGCCACAGTGTGGTGAAACCGGTCATAGTTTTGTTAATATAGTGAAAATCTAAATACTTTAGTTCTATTTCATTGAAAATAAGAAATTAAACTGTTTTTTATACTATCACAAGAGATTTATTGAAAATCAGGATTTCAATTTTGGTCTCTCGACCATCTTCAGCTGACAATGAGTATTGAACTCGTCGATGATCGAAAGACCAAAATTGCAATCCTGATTTTCAATAAATCTCTTGTAATAGTATAATACATAGTTTAATTTCTTATTATCATCATGCTTAACTATCACGTAGTAATGGCGGAATCAATTAACTATTTGAAAATAAATACCGTACGTCATATTAACGACTTGTTGATACATACAGAATAATTTGATTGTAACCTCCGTACCGTACTCTTTATTCTGTTCGATTGTCATTTTAGATACTGATGACCGTCAGTAGCTCGCCAAAATTTTCTGATTCGTCCGTTTGACCCGTTCGTAAGAAAGGTTAAGCTCATAGGAAAATCAGATCTTGAATTGCTTGAACGATGGACAAAATGTAGAGAATCAAATGGTTAATACTTTGAATGAATAAATTTTAACTATCCTTTCTAAGTAACGTGTTTCATTTTACAAAACAAATGAACAAGAATTGCCGTCTATCTGGTATCTGCTTAGAGCTTCCTTACAATATCTCGGATTTTAACCCGATTGAAAATATTAAAACAACGTTTTCGTAACTACCAATCTGCATGTGCCACACTGGGTGAGGTAATAAACCTATAACCTCAGGAAAACCTAAGCAACCTTATTACCACCATTCCAAGAAGGCGCAGAGTTGTTGTTGCAGCTAATGGTAGACATATTATTTATTAGGTTCCAAACAAGAATCAAATTCTCTCGATTTGTGAATATATTAATGAGTTAGTTCATTTTTATTTCCTAAACGACTTTTGAATTGAAGTTATAGTTTATCAAATATTTTTAGTTTATTTTGTGGCTTGGAGACCCCTTTCTACCGAAATAGTCTGCGACTGGTTCGAAATATACAATTTTCTCTCCAAAACTACTCATCTAAGATAATATGAACTCATATTATAACAGAATTCTAATCAAATACTTACCATTGTAACATGGTTTGGTGACCACTTTCAAATTCGTGATTACCACTGTACCAAATTTCTGAAAAAAAGAATCGTTACATGGGGAAAAACAAAAATATTGGCGAAACATTACATTGAACGTATCGTAAGCATCGTAATCTTCTGAAAATGGAAACACGTATCTTCTTCTACGTCTCTTTCTCAAACTCCACTCTGTTTCTGCCGTTGGATCGGTATAGAATGAAGGTACTGGAAGAACTATATTTACTCATTTTGAAAAGGTAGTGAGATAATAATAATAATAGAGAATCAAATCACGGTGAATGGATGATTGTGGGATGAATGAATTTGTTAGTATTATCTCCCGAGTGAGTTGGAATAATGTGTTAGGTTATGTTTCGAAAGATGCTAATTTGATGTGGAATGCCTTTTCTGATTATTTCGGCTCAGTTTCTGAGAATCTGTTTCCGTTAAAGTGGGTGAATATTGGTAGTCGCAGTAAGTCATATAAAAAAACTTCTGAAATTCTTAAATTAAAAGACACCTTGGACAAGGTTTATTAAGGTTTTCAGTTCCATCCTCAATTTGAAGATGTATATCAAAATGCCAAAAAGAAGTATGACGATGCAATCTTGAAAAGTAAACAAACATTTATTGGTAAGATCCAAAATTTTGATAATAAATAGATCAAAGGCAGCTTGGCAAACTGTCAATGAACTCACAGGTAGATGTCAGAAATCTAAGCCAGATATTTTTCCTTCAGGTAGTGCCTCAAAAGTAGTAGAGGATTTTAACAACTATTTTGTCATTATAGCACCGAATTTATGCAGAAAAATTTCGAAAAATCCTTCTCAATGTTCTCCCAAAAGAAAAAATGAGAAGTCAATCTTCATGTTTGAGGTAACTGAGAGTGAAATCTGCAATACTGTCATGAAAATGAAGAGTAAATCATATTGTGGGTATGATAATATTCCCATGAAATTAATAAAAAAATCTAGTCACATTCTTTCCAAACCTTTGTCTCTCATAATGAATCGAGTTTTTGTAGATGGGTTTTTCCATATCGCCTTAAAATTGCTACTGTCAAACCACTATACAAGAACGACAATCCTGAAGAGTTTGGGAACTATCGACCCATGAGTTTGCTTACAAATTTCTCAAAAATATTCGAGAGAAACAGGTTTATTAAGTTTGTTTAAAGTTTTTTCTCATTGTCAGCACGGTTTTGTAGGGGTAAATGTACTGATACTGCTATATTTGAACTGATTCATGCAATAACAGAGGCTTTGGAATCGGGTTGTATCCCACTTGGGGTATTCCTGGATTTTTCAAAGGCTTTTGACTGCGTGCAGCATGATATATTACGGAAAAAGCTTGAAGCCTGTGGCATCCGAGATAACCAACTACTTCTTATGAAAAGTTACCTGAATGAGCGGAAACGGAGACTCGTTATAACAATAGGTGATCAAATTCTTACGTCCTCTGAACAGAAATTAATAATGGATGTCCCCCAAGGCAGCATTCTTGGCCCACTTCTTTTCGTAGTATATATAAATGACCTTCCCAACGCTCTTGATGGAGATGTTTATGACTGTCTTGTTATGTTTGCAAATGATACTAATTATCTTGTATCAGATGAAGATCCTATCTCTGTCATATCTTATGCGAATGTAGCATTTGAAAAGATTGAAAAAAGGTGTGTTGATAATCAAATTTTGTTGAATATGAGGAAAACGGAAAGTGTTATTTTTCATACAGATCAGTCTAAAATTGAAAGAACCGGTACTCTCAAAATGAATGATATTGACATACCTATATATGGCAATATGAGATGGACCAAACACATTGAGACGCTTAGTAAAAGGCTCCACTCAGTTATTTATACTCTGAATGCCCTTAAACATCATGTTGATGAGGAAACATTACTACTTGTTTATTTTTCTAATTTCCAGCCACTGATGGCCTACGGTATGATTTTTTGGGGTGGCTGCTCGAATGTGAGTAGAATTTTTTCGGATCAAAAATAGGAACTCAGGATCATTTATCGAATGGGTTATAGGGATTCTTGTTGAGGTCTTTTCAGAGTTAAGGGATTTGTGACCCTTTTTGGTCTTTACATTCTTAGAAGCTTAGTGTTTGTTAAACAGCATAATGTCTGTTTTTTACAACATGTTCAGGACAAAGATAACCATTGAATCCATTTACCTGCTCAGAAGGACCCGAATAAGTGAATCCATCCGGCACTGAATTTGCCTTGGAATTGTAAGAGACGTCTTAGTTGTATCCGATCATCACCTCCACACTGCTTTAGATTCATCGTCAGAGTCCATAATAAGATTGCTTTAATGTGATTTTTTCGCTTTTTCAATATTTCTTGCCTGATTTTTCTTAAGTTCTTTATAAATGTTTGGGACATTTTTGTCAGATTTGGACAGCTTGTGAACATCTCAAAAAATTGCATCCCTCGAAAATTCATGGATTGCAAGCTCTATGATCGCAGTGCTTCGCCGCTTGAAGAACCACCGAAAATGCCATGTTGAATATGCTTATGAATATTCCAATGTTGTAAACTTACCCTCGACACCAGCTTGCTAATATATATCGTCCCAGCGAAAATCGCGAAATCTGATAAATAAAATAATTAATGTTCTCCTGAGAGAACAGTTCTACAATATTGGAACATGAGGCTTAGAGTCAATTTTTAGTAAAGTGTAGACCAAGGTGTATGATGTGGGCGCGGTGGTTTGAAATATTACTATCAAGCTTAGTTTAGTGCACATTAGAAATAGAAGTATTTATTCATTCAATAGAATAATTGCAATATACAATTGCATATACAATTATAAGTTGAACAAGTCACAAATACATAGATACCCATTGAAATAACTACTTACATATTTTACAATGGTCGAAAAATTCATCAAGTGAGTATGGTTCACAATTTAACAACAATTTGTGAACCTTTTGCTTGAAAATTTTCAAATTTAACACCGACATAACCTTTGGCAAGGCGTTAAATAATTTAAGTGCAAAAAACTCCACCTGTCTCTGTGAGATAGTTAACCTACATTCAGAATAGCGGTAAGTTAACATCTTTCATGCTCAAAAAATAATGTTGTTGCTGTTTAACAGAAACCAAGCATTTGAATATATAGAGACCAATAAGAGTCATATGGTCCTTAGTTCGAAAAAGATTCCTGCAAGATTCCCTGTAGGCCCTGCGATATATCGTTCTGATCGCACATTTTTGATCTATAAAAATTTTGGTAACATGCGAGCTGTTACCCCAAAATATCAAACCATAAAACAATAGGGATTGAAAATTGGCGTTATAAACAATTCGTAAGGTCTCCTCATCGACGTGGTGCTTGAGGGCATTCAGGGTATATATAACGGAATGGAGTCTTTTACTGAGTGAATCGATATGACTTGCCCATTTCATATTACAACATGAAGAACCTACAGAAATAATGTCATCATGCAACTTCAGGGACTCAATTGGTGGATTCTTTGATTGATCTGTCTGAAAAAAGACGCATTCAGTTTTTTTCGAATTTAATAATATTTTGTTGTCTCTGCACCATTCTCTTATTTGCCCGAAAGCTCCTTCAGCTCGAGATATCGCAACTGCTTGTTTATCAACCGACGTTAAATAATTTGTATCATCGGCAAACATCATGAGTGAGCCTGTAGCTTTAGAATCAAGAACATTAGGTAAGTCATTTATATATATGACAAAAAGAAGCGGGCCCAAAACGCTGCCCTGCGGAACGCCCATTTTTAATGTTTGCTCTGTTAATTCAAAAACCTGACCACCCACATATGTAATAACTTTCTGTCTACGGTTTGTGAGGTAACTTTTCATGAGAAGCAGTTGTTTGTCTCTAATGCCACAAATATCGAGCTCACTCAGAAGCACATCATGCTGCACACAATCAAAAGCCTTTGAGAAGTCTAAAAATAATCCCAAAGCAATACAACCAGAATCTGAAGCATCTGTTATTGCATTGACAAGCTCAAAAATCGCCGTATCGGTACTCTTAGCACCGACAAACCCATGTTGACACTGGGAAAAAACTTTAAATTTCTTGAAAAATTTAATTAATCTAATTGCCAGTATCTTCTCGAAGATCTTTGAAAAACTGCTAAGCAAACTATTAGGTCTATAGTTACCGAAGTCTTCCGGGCTATCTTTTTTGTGAAGTGGTTGTATTATGGCCCTTTTGAGGAGCTCCGGAAATATTCCATTTACAAAAGAACGATTCATTATGAATGTTCAGCAATAACATGAATTGAGTTTTTCAAAATTTTCATTGGAATATTATCATATCCAAAAGAAGACTTATTTTTCATGTGTTTGACTACATTACTCACCTCTTTTTCCGTAATCTCGGAAAGATAGAATGACTTTTCAATTCTGTCATTCTGCTGATTCAGACCCTTCCTGACCCAAGTTTCACCAGGTAGTTCATTACAGAGCCTAGGTGCAGCATTTACAAAAAACTCATTAAAATCTTCAATTATTCTAGAGAGATCACCAGAAGGAAAGGTAGAGGGAACAGTTTTCTGAGATTTACCGGTAAGTCGATTGACAATTTGCCAAAAGGCTTTTGACTTATTACACAGTGCTTGAAAATGACACTTCAAAATTCTAACACGCGGGAGACATACCTAGTAAACCTATATCAGGTACGCTGAATCCAGTGGTAACCACCGTATTTGAAAGTTTGCTCTTGTTTAGCAGATATTCGCCTTTGAAGTTAGCTGATTTTGGAAGGGTTCGTCGCTTATGACTTCAGTACATTATATGCTTGTAATTCCCAAACTGTTCGGAATATCGCTTTACTGTCTTCGGCAAAGTTTTAGCTATTGTCATGGCCAACAACTTTTCTGAATATACTAACATAAAAAACCTCATTCAAACACCGTTTCTTAAATAAATGTCAACAAAACTCCATTTCTTTGCCATTTTTTCGTTAATTTTCGTCTAAATGATAGAAAAATCAAGGAATTTCGCTTTAAAATCTCAAAATAAGAAAAGAAAACACATTTCCAATAGTTAAATCAAAAAATTTGAACGCACAATCATGATTTTAACTCAAATTTTTCACAAATGTCACTGTTAATACGTATTTATTAGTATTGCCACTGATGTTACTACGTATTTTGCTATGTATTTGTGTGCCATTTTTCATAGTCTTAGTTTTGATATTTCTTAGTTTGACATTTCTTGTTGAAGTTTCTTTGTTTACACAAGTTATATATTTGGTAAAAATATCAAAAATGAATTCGTGCAGTAAATTTAATAAATTTTGCGAAAATGGAAAGTGGAAAATTTACTATAATGACAAGCAAGCGTTCAATTTCTGAAGAAATTACTGAATCGCACACAAATATTTCAACCAAACTGTAATCAAAGATGTAAACTGTGCTCAAAAATCGTTTGTACTGGTTGTGTCATAAGCTTGAGTGGATGGAAAAGAGGTAAAATGAAATGATTTATCATTTATTTCAAAATTATATCAATTGAAGCTATTTTTATCACAGGTGAATTCCAATCTATACCTTTTGGCATTCCAGTAATTTGGACAAATCCTCAAGAACATAATCCAGATGACTGTTTTGCTTGTGTTAATGAAATTGTCGGATTGACCAGAGCTAAAAAACGTAAAGCTGAACTCAGAGGAACTCGGTTTGTTCAGTTGCCGTTACCACATTCGGAATCCATTCCAATACCGAAAAGACCCAGTCCGACAGAAGAGTACATTCCATCTACTTTTGATACTATTGGCGAAACGTCTACATCGGTTTATGTACCATCAAATGTATCTCCACAATGTAATCATGCCGAATTTTCTCAAAAAGATCTGGATAAAATTATTCGTCGGTTGAAATTATCACAGCGTCAGTCCGTTATTTTGACTTAGCACCTGATGTGAAAGTATATGGAGCAATCGGCCGTCATAGACAGTTCACTGCTTTATTCAAATCCATCGAAGACAATTCATTCGCGTACTGCACTGATATCAAGGAATTGGTATTAAAAATGCATCATGAGTATAAACCAGAAGACTGGCGTCTTTTCATCGATTCGTCCAAAAGTAGTCTCAAGGCGATTTTGCTACATGTCATAAATTCAAAAAACAGTGTCCCCATTGCCATCAGCACAAAAACGAAAGAAAATTACGAATCATTGAAAAAAATCCTTGATTTGGTGAAATATGAAGACCATCGTTGGAAGATTTGTGCAGATTTGAAGGTGATAACTCTTTTGAGAGGAATGCAGACGGGATATACGAACAACATGTGTTTTATATGTTTATGGGATACTTGATATGCCGGCGACCAATATGCCAATAAAAGCTGGCCTATGAGACAAGGATTCAGATTGCGTCGAGAAAACGTTGTTGAAATTCCACTTAAGCCAATCGAAAAAGAGTTGCTTCCACCCCTGCATATCAAGCTTGGGATTGTTAAAAATTTCATCAAGGCCCTAGATCCTGAAGGCAATGAATTCAATGAGTTGAAGCGAATTTTCCCAAGATTGAGTGGAATGAAAATAAAAGAAGGTTTGTGTGAAACTATATACGTACCAATCTACCTAACTTATTCAATATTTGACACATTTTTCGAATTATTTTATTACAGGCATACTCAATGGACCTGATATTCGACGCTTGATGAGAGACCAACAATTTGAAAACAGTTTGTCGAATTTGCACCTCGTTGCTTGGGATTGCGTCAAAGGAGTCATCGAAAATGTACTTGGAATTCATCGTGACGAAAACTGGCGCATACACGTTGAAAGTATGCTCGTTGCTTTCCGTAACATCACTGTAAAAATGTCTCTGAAAATTCATTTTTTACATTACCATGCAGACAAGTTTGCCGAACAATCACCATGTGAATCAGACGAGCATGGTGAACGGTTTCATCAGGTGACGGCTAGGCTTGAGCACTGGTATAGTGGAAAAAAACTTGATTCTCTATTAGGAGACATTTGCTGGAATTCAAAGCAAGATGAAGATGGAGAAGAAGAAGAATGAACATGAATTTATATGTTTATTTGTTGAAAATTGTTGGAATTGGAATAAAAATATGAGTTAAAATCATGATTGTGCGTTTAAATTTTTTGATTCAACTATAGGAAATGTGTTATATTTTCTTATTTTGAGATTGTAAAGCGAAATTCCCTTGATTTCTCTATTAGTTAGACGAAAATTAACGAAAAAATGGCAAAGAAATGGAGTTTTTTGGAAATTTTGTTAAGAAACGGTGTTTGAATGAGGTTTTCTTATGTTGGTATATTCAGAAAAGTTGTTGGCCATGACAATAGCTAAAACTTTGCCGAAGACAGTAAAGCGATATTCCGAACAGTTTGGGAATTACAAGCATATAATGTACTGAAGTCATAAGCGACGAACCCTTCCAAAATCAGCTAACTTCAAAGGCAAATATCTCCTAAACAAGAGCTAACATTCAAAAACGGTGGTTACCATTGGATTCAGCGAAGCCGATATAGGTTCACTAGGTATGTCTCCCGCTTGTTAGAATTTTGAACTAGCACAGTGTTATCAGAGTTCCGAATTTTGCTGGCAGTACTGTTTTGTTTGAACTTCAATATTTCATTTTCATATTCCTTTTTGACATTCTTATAGAAAGCAATAAATCGTGGCCGAATCTAGAAACAATAAAGGTCTTGTCTAAAATATCTTTAAGTTTTGCTATTTCATTAGAGTTCTAAAAAATGTATTACATTTTCCAACATTTACCCACCTATATGGAAACGTTGCCTCAAAAATCGTCTCGAAACGTCCAGAAAATGAATTCCACAAAAATTCACGTCCTCTGAATCAAGACGCACCACTTCAGCCCCATCAACCTGAAATGAAGCTTCCACAAACAAGCGTATGAAAGACAATTTCTGGGCACAGTGATCAGAAATATGAGCCTGAATAACCGCAGAGGCCCCTTCCTCTATGTTCGTGAAAATATTATCAATGCAAGAACTTGAGTGGTCTGTTATTCGAATTGGTTCATTGACCGTTATCTGTACATTATGGAGGTCTGTATTTGTAAATATATCATCAATCATAAAATGAGAATCACGTGAACAGGTTCCGTACCTGGAGAGCGGTTAAGACCAAAAACATTTACTTTAACGTTGTAGTCTATTCTAATTGCTGTTTCCTCCATGAGTTGGTCGACAGGGTTTTAAAATACACATCCTGCCGAACCAATACCATTACTTTGCCACCATTCAGAATACTCCTGCAGTCCGCAAGAGGGAATCGCAAATATGAAGAGACATCACCATTGACGCTCGCAAACATATTTCAGTCGAACAACCAACCTCAATAACGCAGAATATTTTGCAATAGCGCTTTCTAGTGTGAACAATTGGCATCTTTATGCGAACAGGAATTGCTAGGGAACTGATGATGAAATAATGGCTAAAATAACAAAAAAGTTTTTGAGTCTCTATGTTGAAATCTTTGAATATAGAAGAGCACAGAAAGGGTGTCAGAGTCACTATTTTTATCAAAAAAGTTCAGGTTCGCCAAATCCACTATATGCTTCATTAGAAATAAACAAAGAAAAATTTCGGAAGCAGTTAATCAAAATTTGAAAGCAAGCAAGATCGAGAAGTCTACTCAGAGAAGAGCTGAATATTCTTTGGAAAAAACTAAAGATGACGAAACTTTCTCGTTTCGTGGGAAATGCTCAAAAGCAATGCTCTATATTAGCATGACAAGTTGAAGTCATCTAACGAAATATTCAACGCAAGCGATGGATGCTTGCAACGTTTCAAAAGTCGATATGGGATACAATTTTTGAAAATCGTAGGTGAAAAATTGTCCCCGCATCCGCATCCTGAACTTTCCTAGGATGTGTCAATGCATGTTTCGAAAATTCAATTCAAAAATTTCAATAATCGTCTCATCTATAAAAACACTGAAAATGCATGGAAGACCTAAAAAAGTTCTAAAAATTGGTTCTTTCAGAAGGTTGTTCCTGCGGTGGGTTTTTCACATATCTTTTCGACTTTATAATTTAGTAGACACAAATACGAGATCTGGCTATTAAATAACGAAACTGTGCACCTAGAGGGCGCCCTAGAGTACTGAGGAAAAAAACGGGTAGTGCGTTGGATATCTAGATATCTTGTCTATGCACGTACCAGAACACGTTTTCGTTACTATTATAGTATTTGTGCAGTAGCGGTTTGAAACGAAGGTGTTTTTTTTCTCGTGACAAAAACCAGAAGCAACGTATCAATCTCAAATTTCTCGTTAAATTGAATAAAACTCCGACTGAGGCCTACAGGGATAAATATCTATCTCGTGCGCGTGTTTTTGAGTGGTGTAAGCGCTTCCATGAAGGCGGAGAGAGTACTGAAGATGACCAACGCCCGGGTCGCCCTGTCACTGTTTCAACTCCGGAAACAATGACCAAAGTCAATCAAATCGTGCGTGCAGATCGTCAAATGAGTATCCGGATGATAGCCGAGGCTATAAACGTCGATAAAGGAACGGTTAGCAAAATTTTACACGAGGAATTACACATGACAAAAGTCTGTGCGAAGTTGGTACCGAAAACGCGCTATCTGTGAAGCAGTATTTGGCCAGAAAGTGCACTCCAGTACTTGAACACGCGCCGTACTCGGCAGATTCGGCACCGTGCGACTTTCTTTGTTTCCGAAAATAAAATCTGCTTTGAAAGGGACCCGATTCGAGTCGATGGAAGCGGTTAAGAAAAAACGACAGAGCTCCTAAAGGCCCTCACGAAAGTATACTTCCAGTACTACTTCGATCAATGGAACGTGACGAGGAAGAAGAGTATATTGAAGGAGCATTCGAATATATTATTATTATTATTAAGTTTTATAAAGAGTTAAAATTTTGAAATCTATAGTACACTAAATATTCAGTGACAAAAATAAAAGTGATATGACAAAATGAGAATCAATACTTAAAGATAACTAAAAGCTGAAGAAAATAATCTGAAATAATTATTGGCCGATTTGAAATAAACTAAGCAACTCTATTATTAATGAACCAATTGTCCAAAGAATTCTTGAAGGCATTCACTGATGCAGAACTAACTACACTATTTGTTAGACGGTTCCAAACACTGAAGGTCCTATTCGAAATGAAGTGCTCGCGAGATGCCGTACGGAACCGTTCACGTACTAACTTAAACTGATGTCCACGTAAGTTATTCATATTAAGTTCGAAAAGGTCACTTAAGTCACTGTTGAATAGGCCATGCATAATTTTGTAGACGACTATCAGATATCCTCTTAGTCTCCTATGAACGAAAGTGGGAATCTTCATAATCGACAAACGCTACTCATAGCTTGGGCGTACGACACCATACGATATCCTAGTAGCCCTTTTCTGAATGGATTCTAAAAGCTTCACATCTCTAGTTAGCCAAGGATGCCATACTGAACCAGAGAACTCCAAAATTGGGCGGACGTAGTTCTTGTGTAGTTCTGCAGCAGAAGAGAGATCACATCCATGAAAAGATCTTTGAAGTATATAAAATGTACTTTTGGCCTTATTAGAACAGTGCATAGCATGATGGCTCCAAGATAAATCTGCCGATACAATTACTCCAAGATCGTTGTGCATTTCTACACTTCCTATTCGGTGACCATTAACAAAATACACCAAATGAGGATTATTTTTCCCCAAGTGGAGAACCTTACACTTATCGGTATTTAATGGCAGGAGCCAGTCTTCGCACCAACGAGTAATAATGTTCAAGTCATTCTGTAAGGTGATGTGATGCAAGATGGGACAATTGAAAAGTTTTGTATCATCAGCATATGAGAAGCAGGCAGATTCCAGAGAAGAAGGCAAATCAGAAATGTAGTATAATTTTTATATTAAACCCCTTTTTCGTAACCAGTCTCGTTATTTAATCGCCAGACCTCGTATTTACTGGTTCAAACCTACTTTATACATGAACATCTTCCTATCAAAGCCATTCTTCTGTTAGATAATGCTCCATCCCATCCATCAGCAGAGAAGTTAAAAACACTTGACAATAACATCTTTGTCAAATTTATGCCACCTACTGTCACACCCTTTATTCAACCTATGGATCAGAATGCATTGAGACTTACTAAATTATATTACATAAAAAGCTTGGTTATCTCTGTTATATCCAAAGGTGAGTATCAGATGCTCTTAAGATAATAACATTGAAATAAGCTTTTCTACATGTAGATGCGGCTTGGGAACAACTGGAAAGGATTAGGATAGTAAAATTTTGTTATAATATATTATGATAGAACAAGGAAGATGAGGAATATTTACCTTTAGCTAAGCTTCGCGAAATTTGAAGACGAAATGTACTGGAAAGCGTGATTAACGATACCCTTGATTTATAACATGCTCTTGCACCTTCTGAGTACACAATGCAAGATATTGAAAAATTGAATGACATTTTAAATCATGAGAATGTTCTGGGAACAAGTATGGATAGTGACACTTCTGGAGATAGCGACTGTGAAGGTTTGATTATATCATACTGAAAAATTTTCCAGCTATTGCAGCTATCAAAATTGTTTCACAATGGGCAGAACAAAAAAATGTTGATGTCAGTGTTATGATGACCTCAAAACGAATTGAGGAAAGAGGAGTCATTGCAAATTTTCACCAAAAAAAATTGGAGCTAAAATAACTTCATTTTCCAGATAACTACAAAAGTATGTATACAAACGGAAGATGTTAAAATGTATGAGTATATGTATATACATCCCTAATAAGTATTGAAGAATATGTAAATGTGTTTTTTATATGATTCATACTTTCATTGGTGTGATCATGCCGAAGGTGGCAGCCCCGAATTTTTTCATTATTGCGAGTATACTGCATATCTCAAGTCCTTCAATAGGTTCCTTCACTCTAATTGTCGAAATTTTTATATGAAAACTTATGGTTTCTGCAACTGCAAGATCAATATACCACCTTAGGCAGAACTATCAGAGATTAACATCGAGTTTGTATTGAATTTTCTAATAAGAAAAAACTTAGCCTCAAAATGGTTCGATAACGATATCTACTCTAATGAAAAAAAAGCGTTTACATGAGACTTAAGTGCTATCAGTTGCATTTTACATCATTCTCCAAATTGACGATGCAAGCCTCTAAATAATAAAATAAACCATAATGCTGAATGCACACCGCAATGAGATATTTTTCAGAGAGGAAAATCTTTTCCCTTTTCAAAAGATGCTGTTACTGTTCTTGCTATAGTTAGACACCTTATGTTAAGAGATATCCCCCCTCAAACCACCTCTTTTATACAGAAATGAATAGTGTGAAAGTTATTGAATCTGTTTTGCTTTCGTTGGCGCACCTGTATATCTATTCATTTAATCAAGATGGACTATTCTATAAACATTCGGCACACTCACCATAGTTGCTCTTCTTATTTTGGGAAACACACGTTTTTCTATTCGACTGCACAGGTGCAGATTCCAAAAACAAATGTTTGATGATCGACTGTGAGTTCAACGTGTCCGAAGCTCCCATGAATTCCACAGAAGTGTCAATCGCCGATAAGGTACATAAGGAAGTCGACGTAGTCTTGATATTCAACGTGGCTCTCTCCCCTGGATACATCTTCGAATTAGACCAGTACGCTTGCGCCTGAAACCAATGAACGCAAATGGTTAGGTTGATAGTACATGCGCGCATGAACACATCTCGATAAGTATACCTTATTTTTGAAACAAGGTCCTCTGTCAATTTCCCTTGTGGCGGATATTGTCTCACCATTATCGGCTATGTAATAAATCAAAATCTGATACTTCCAGACGATATTTTCCTCCAAATTGAACTTCAAAACGAACTTATCGAACGAAGATCCATCCGTGTTATACCTATGGGGGGTGCCAATAATATTCTTCAATTCGTTTTTGTAATTAGCGGGTTTCGCTTGGACTTTCTTCGTTATTTTGTCTAAGGAATGTAGTTTTCCCTTACTTTTTATCTGAAATACCATAAATTCTTATCGAAAGAAAAAACACTGGCCCTATACAAGCACTGCCTTAGTAATGTTGACCCAGTCAACCAAAATGTGCAATTTTAGAACTTATTCAGAATGTAATCCATTTTAATTTAAAATACTAGGCTAAGCCAGTAACAGTTGAGAATAATGCATGCATGATTGTTTAAATGAAATAGACCCTTTTTTGTTGAATAACATACATACCACAGAATAAAACACGACATTTTCATTCTTTCGCAATCTGTCTGTTGTGTAGATCACCATTATTTGTTGGGTTTGTCCACATTGCTTGTTCAGATTATTATTCGGCTTCAAAACTATATGATCGTTGAATAAGGAATGGAGTCTGACGACCAGTAAACTGTCACCGACAAGGGTATAGTTAAGAGATCTTGCCTGAAAAAAAATTATTTTTGGAAGACATGTCTGGCAATTTGTACTGCTCAAAATCTAGGGATAATAAATATTCCAAGTCTTTATTAATATACTTGC
Source organism: Cryptolaemus montrouzieri (assembly GCA_013387265.2). Taxonomy (NCBI): domain Eukaryota; kingdom Metazoa; phylum Arthropoda; class Insecta; order Coleoptera; family Coccinellidae; genus Cryptolaemus; species Cryptolaemus montrouzieri. The sequence goes on along the minus strand of JABFTP020000185.1, from coordinate 98,640,110 downwards.
TTCTCCTAAATGTATTAGGGAATGTTTGAAATTTGCAATAGCATGTTCTGGAGGTACAAGGGTGAATTGATAAGTAATGTAAAAAGAGAGAAGAACTCACTTGCCTCTACTGGATGTCATTCTTTTTTCAATATAACCTCTTTGACAGCTATTCAACCGCTTAGGCGATGCTTCAGGATTTTGATGCCCTCTTCGAGGTAGTCTTTACCAAGGTACTTTAAGAACGCCTTTGTTCCACAGATGTCTTATACTTTAAACATTATTCAAACTCGATAGAAGAACCCGCAAAAGTTTTGGAATTTCATTTCATTATAAACAAAAATTAAAGTCTAGCCAATAAGATGGTTTATGGCGATAGATCTGCTAGTTCAGGTGAAGATATCTGCGACTTCTCTGCAGAATTCTTCAAAAGTGTTTATATTGAACCATCCTCCCTTAATGGCAGCAGTTTCTCCCAGTTCATCATTCATAACGTACATAATCTCAAATATATTCAATTAAAAACCTCGGACGTCTAGAAATCTCTGCTCAGCGATATCTTTCCGAATTCGTAGAAAACTAGTGTGCTGTGCCAATCTTCAACAGTGGCCATTAAATTGTCGTAAACAATTATAGACGTATAAGCAAGCTGCGTGTTTTTGGTTAAGTGTTGAATTATTTTTGTGTACCTTTCTTATGTCGTTAAAGGCTTTCACTTGAGGCGCTTATTCTTTATCATTATATAAACACAATTACCGATTGTTTTAATGCTTTACAAATACCAATTCTTACTCCTTGCTGACGACTTGAAGCTCTTTTATGAAACTCACAGCCCACAAGATAGCTTCGGTCTTCAATAGGAACTAGACTGCTCGAATGAATATTGGCATCAAAACAGTTTGTTCCTGAATATAAATAAGTGCCTAGTAGTAACTTTCACCCATATTAAATGAGTCTGATATTTTCCATATAAAATCGGTAGTAACCTGCTGCCCAAAAAATCTTCTATCAAATAACTATTACTGGGAGTATTATTTGATAGTAAAGCCAATTGAGTTTTGCATCAGAAGATGTCTAGGACACACCAACATCAATGAGAGAGCAGTACACCAGCACTTACAAGACACCCAACCTCATGTCGTAGCTCTAACGGAAACTCAAATAATACCACCAACACATACCCCTACCTCTGCTTCAATGGCTATTAATTGAACTCAAGGCTTTGTGTTTTTGACAGAACGCATTCTAGAGAAAGACTACATTGGAGAACAACGCTTTTGACCTGGTATGGTTCAATATATGTTTATATAACAAATTTATGTTCCTATGAGGCTTATATAGATCTCCTAACGATTAAAACTACCCTACATTGTTTCAGCATTTTGGCGATAAGGTAGACATGATCCAAATACAACATTCGTCTTCTGAGGTGATCATAATGGGAAACTTCGGAGTCCACAACAATAACTGTCTCCAACACTAAAATAGGACCGACTAAGCAGGAAGGCAAGTGGAAGCCTTTGGGATCAGCTACAACTTGACGCAAATTATTGATGAGCCGACGAGAATTCCTGACAATATAACCGATTTCCCCATTACTCTCGATCTTTTTCTCGTTTCAGATACAGTTGATTTTCTATTAGAGGTCTCAGCACCCTTAGGCAAGTTCGACCACAATCTTGTTATTGCTATTGGTAACTTCGTACGGCCACGCAATAAAGATCCAACGCCTTCCAGGAAGATATGGCATTTGAACCGAGCCAGCTGGGAGGAGTCAACGAGTTTTTATACTATTTTCCCTTTAATGATGTCTGTTTTTCAGATACATTAATGTCTGCACAGAGTCCATCACTGAAGGTTTCTTGTAAGCATGGACCTCTACATTCCATAATCCACTTCACATACTTTGGTTCACCAATAACTGTCAAAAAACTGCTACAGTTGAAAACAGAGCTTATAGAGAAAGAAGAATCCAACAAGTTAAACTAAAGCTGAATATGTGTGTTTCAAGAACTTTTGAAACAGACCAGTGAAACTCGTAATTTCTGGTCCAGGACGAAGGCAGTCAGCATCAACTTTTAGAAGTCATTCTTTTCACCTTTGATTAAAGATGACGGTCTTATCGCATCATCGCCTAAAACAAAAGCGAATGTCTACGAAAATATTTTCGTAAAATTCCGTTTTAGATATGCCGAATGCAGTGCCACCAAGCAACCCATATGTTCGATCGAATCTGTCTGAAGTAAAGTTCAGAGTGCGTACGGTAAGGCGCGTTTTTCAACAGCTGAACTGTACGAGAGCAGGTCTTAATGGAATACCACCAACTGTTTTGATGAAATGTGCTTCAGAGTTACCACCTGTTAATAATCGTCTGTTTCAGATTTCGTATGAAAGCCAAAAATTTCCGGAGTGTTGGAAAGTTGCAAGAGTACAAGCGATTCCAAAGAACGAGGGAAAATCCTACCCCAAAAATAACCGTCTAATCACAGTCAAATGGTGACGAAAGGTTTGGCGAACCGAGAGCCAAGGTCATAATATCTCAAAGGCCTTCGACAGGGTTTGGCAAGCAGCCTTGATTAATGAACGAATTGATTTTGAACTTCCCGAAAACTTCTGTGATTGGATTAGTAACTTTCTCTTCAATAGATCGATTCAGGTGATGGTTGATGGTGTAAAAAGTGAATATTTTTAGGTTAATGCAGGAGTACTCATAAGCTCCATACTCTCGTCAACTCTTTTTCTATGGCAGATTAATGATCTGCTCCATTCTGCGGAAAACAAAATATTTGGGTTTGAGGACGACCGTACTTTTGTGTTCTCATTTTTCAGGCAGTGTTCAATAACTGCTGAGGGAACACACTGACAAAGATACCAACAGAACATGTCAATGAATTCAGACTTTGAGAAGATATCAGAATGGGGCTGGTTGAACCCAGTTCATTTCAACGCGAACAAGACCTAATCGACAACGTGCGCCAGAAAAGTCGCTGCTGGAGAACCTGCTCAAATCATGCAAGGACATCGAATTTATTCAGGAATGAACATGCAAATACTCGGCATCACAGTCAACACTGTTCTGAAGCTGCTATACTGTTCCTTGGTACGTTCGGTGGTGGAATATGGTTGCATGGTTTGCTGGCATGACCATGTGTCAGCCATTTCCAAATCTGCTCCTGCTAAACTCAGTTTTCTTTTCAGGGCTAAGCAGTACTTCAGGCTATCAGAGTTGATGCTTTTATACAAAGCACAAGTGCTACCTGGCCTAAAATACTGTTTCCATGTGTGCGGCTCCGCATCCAAACATTCATTACATCTATTAGATAGTGTCCAGTTTGCCGGCAAAGAGAGCAGTGCTAAACTCCCATTGACCATCCGAAGATCACGCGTGATCTCCAACCTCTCGCTCAAAGACAACAGAGTGCTAATCTTTCTCTTTTTACAGATACTTCCATGGTAAATGCTCTGAAGAACTGAAAGGTTTGATCCCAGAACGAATCCAGCTCCAAAGAAAAGCTAGTCTTGCGGAAAACTCTCATTAGCGGATGGTCTAACTAGCACAGCCAGGTACCAGTCTCTATAAAAATTCTCTTTTTACGGAGCTAGTATGGTGTGGAACTAGCTTCAATCGGACATTTAACTTACAATTTGGCCACCACCCAAGAATTGAGAATAAAAAAAGCTGTTACCTGAAAGAGGTGTCTTGTGCTAGTAAACCACTAATGAATCGAATTAATCATAGTCACCATAGTAATCCTTAATACATTTTTGGTATCGGTTATGGTTTTCTTGCATTAAAATAATGTTTTCTAGCGGTGTGAATCTTTATGTTTGCACTTTCAAGGCATTGTATTGTTCAAACATGTTATGTTGGTGTGTTGATTCATTTCTACGTGACTTATCAATTCACTCTAGTAAGTAAGCTGAATCTCTGTAGAATACAGGATTTTCAATAAAACAATATAATTTGGAACTTGAATAAAGCGAGAACTATCTAAGTATCATTTTGTTTCTCCATTTTATGACTTAGCTTTGTACCCTTATTTCTTGAAAAGAATATATCCCAAGTAACCACCTTGACATCTTTCCGAATTCGAAGTATTAAATTTTGAATGACACTGTGTAATTATTTTGAATAGGAATTCCTACTGCAAGAACCAAATAGTTAACTTGAAGTAGAGATTATATCAAGGGGTCCGTCATGAATATCGACAACTGGGCCTGTGCCTCTTTGTGTCCTTCTTACTTGTGGCTACATCCCCTACTCAATCATTATAAAGAAGTCTCTATCAGAACAAGGTGATATCTTCGGCAGGTAACTCACTTCCAGCATTTCGCGTCCTGTTTGTTACGCCAAAGGTGGATCCATGCCGTTCATTTGGTGATCAAATGAATTGGTGTTTAGACCCCAATTTCACACCACGTGCACTTAATCATGCTGTCGTTGAAGAAATAAATTGAGATTTTTCAAGAAACCACCACATACTGATAACAGCAGTTGTTGATTTTGCGAGTAACGTTTATGCTTCTTGAAAATTTTAGTTTTCGGTAATAATGCAACGCGAATCACGAAATTTTACCCCGGCAGAATATGCTGAGCAAGATTGGACAAATACAATAATAGGACAGTCATGAAAGCAGATCTGAACAAGGACGAACTCGAGCAGCAACAGTGATCCCTGACCGTGATTCAAGAATTTTCTCGTTGAGACAACGGTTCGCTACTGCTAGGCACCTTCAAATGCATCTTCAACAGAACAGAAGATCAAGGCCGAATGTGCTGAAGCAGCGGTGTAAGACGACTAAGGTTGCACTTATAAAAGAATATTGCAAAGGCTTGGGATGTCCTATTCACCTGGTTCCAGAATGATCCGCAGGTACAGGGAGACTCGTAGTCATGAAAATAGACCTGGGCAAGGACGACCCGAGCGACAATGGCGATACATGATCGTTATTTAAGAATCTGCAGCTTCGACTGAACAGCGGAGTGCAAATTGGCACTGAAATGATACGACAAAGTCTTTCAATGACATGATGAACTTTTTTTTATTGTTTGTAGAGAACCATTTTTCAAACAAGATTTGTCAATATTTGTCACTCTTTAACTTGCCTATATAAAGATATGATGTTTAAAATCAAAATTTTCAAAATTGAAATCATTTTTCTCTGTGGAAGACGTATTGATGCTAACTCTGAGGCTTCAGCGAATGCACCTCACACAAACATTTTCAGATAGCTCCGTACCCTAAAGTCCTATATTCAAAATTTGGAGATAAACAACACATCGATTGCTGTCTGTATCGATCTCCTAACGATAACAACTGCTCTAGATTGTTTCAGTATCTAGGCAACAAGGTAGACACAATCCGAATACATTATCCGTCAGCTGAGGTAATTAATCAGTGGACTTCAACGTCCACAAAATCAACGGGCTGCAACACTCAAACAGGACCGACGAAGTAGGAAGGTAGGCGGAGAACTTTGCGAGCAGTCGCAACTTGTTGATGAGCCGCCAAGAATTCCTGACAATATAACCGATTTTTCCAATACTCTCGATCTCTTTCTTGTTTAAGGTCCAGATAATTTTCATGGCAACTCTCTCAAGCATCTCCGACCACAACATTGTTTCTGCCACAGGTAACTTCGTACAGCTGCGCAATAACGATCCAACGCCTTTCAGGAAGATATGGCATTACAACCGAACCATCTGGGAGAGTTTTTCTCGTCTTTTCCTTTTAATGGTGTCTGTTTTTCAGATCCATATATCAATGTCTGCACTGAATCCGCCACTAAAGTTATTCTTGCAGACATGGACCTCTACATTCGACACACCATGAAAAAAAAACACCTGCACAAAAGCTTTAGTTCACTAAAAAATGTCAAAGGTCTGTTGCAATTAGGAGCAGAGCTTATTAAAACTGGAAGAAGATTCCAACAGATGAAATTGAAGTTGAATATATGCGTTTCAGGAACATTTGTAAATCCAAAGTTGATGAAGCGAAAACCTACTGCAATGAAGGAGTTACGAATACACTCTCAAAGCAGACCAGTGGAAGTTGTCAATTCTGGTCTGTGTCGAAAGCAGTCAAATCCACCATCCACAGTTTCACCGCGCATCCCACATGTTCAATCGGCTATGTGTGAAGTTCAGTGTGCGTACGGTAAGGCGCATTCTTCAACAACTGAACTGTAAAAAGTAGTGGGCCTGGATGAACAACCACTGTTCTAAAAAATGTGCTCAAGAGTTAGTACCTGTTCTTATTCGCCTGTTTCAGAATTCGCACGAGAACCAGACGTTTCCGGAATATTGGAAAGTTGCAAGAATACAACCGATACCAAAGCGAATAAATGCCTATCCCAAAATTATGTCCAATCGCATTGTAGCCAATTATGTTCAAAGTCATGGAAAGAGTGATAAACGATGACCTCATAATATATCTCGAGTATTAGGATAGCATCAGTGATCGATAATACAGTTTTCAATTAATGACCTTCTTGCAGCATTTGTGGTAACAATCAATTAATGATCTAAGTAAATCCTTCAGATTAATGAATGAGTACCCCAGAGCTTCATACTGTCGCCTACTCTTTTTATGTTGCAGACTAATCATTTATTCTACTTCACCAAGTACAAAATCTTGGGATTTGCCGATGAGTACACCCTGGTTTCCTCATTTTCTACCCAGTGGAGTCAAACCAACAAAGATACCAACAGAGCATGTCACTGAATTCAGACTTGGAGAAAGCATAAAGTGGGGCGGTTGAACTTGTTCAATTTTAACGCGAACAAGACCCAATCATGAAAAACCAGGATCAGGGAATACTCTCATCGACGGACGGTCCAACTATCAACGCCACGAATCCTCTCTCTATATAAATTCCTTCGTTCACAAGGCTAGTGTGCTGTGGAACACGTTTCCTTCGCACATCTTTTCGATAAATTGCAATTTGGACCTGTCCAGAAACGAGTGAACACACACATTAAATCATCTTGGGATTATTGAGTTGAGAATTCAAAAAAATCTGTTTTCTGTATACTTCGAATATCCCCTATTCGGCGGCCACCCTGTATTCACTGCATATTAGGAATTAAGGAGAGCGCATACGCCATTTCATTGTCGATTACTTACAGTTAGTCTTAAATGTATCACCGAATTTTTCAACGGTAAGATGCTGAAACTGATGCCATTTTCCTTCCCCATTGTAAAATTTGAACATTTCTCGTTGTTCAAATAGTTCCAACTCTTCTTTATGGCTACATTGTAACAGATTTCCACGACGTCCATCATGACATCAGTATGAATGTTGTTGAACTGCAATTTTCCGTAATAGGGTAATCCCGGTTGAAACGTATTTTCCGAAATGAATTTCAAGTGATACTCTTTCAAATCGACCGGTATGGTTACTTTTTCTATCTCTATTTTATCGGTGCCATATTCGATGACTGTGGCAGCGATGTGAATGTGAATTTTTGGATCGTACATGGGAAATTTTCTTTTGATATCTTTCATACTCAGCTGTTTGTTAGCCAATTTGAATTTGGCACAGCCGTTGGTCATCTGCAAAAAAAAATATGGTTATGACAGAGATTATAAGGGATCTATGGCATGGATTGAATTATTACACGAAATTATTCAAAACCAATATCGGGGTTACGTAAAAATCGCCCTAATCTACCCAAGTTAAATGGCCTATGAGAAATTTATGGAAAATGGTTTAACAAATTTTGGCCGATTTGGTTTTGATAAACTACATTTTGAAAGTATTTTCAACTTTTTCCTATCTCCGGTTATTTCGGTTGATATAAACTTTCTTATTTGTATTGAATTGCTCTAGTGACACTGGCCATAAATCACAAAAATATTGATTTGTTTATTTGTGGATCCAATATTCTGTCGAGTCAATTAAATATCGTTCTAGCAAATAATAAGAACTATTTTTACTTAGTTAAAAATGTCAAAAGCATCATTGCATTTTCAGTGTTACTTCATTCTACTGAAGAAAACCACGGCCTTCGTTACCAAACGTAACAATAATTTTTGAATTCTTAGTTTTCGCATTATAACTCAGACTGGATTGAAATTTAAGTATAAGCAATGTTTTTGGAGTTCATTTATTTTTCAAGAGGTATCCACTTGAACAATAAAAACAAATATACGTTATAGTTTAAAGGTACGGAGTTTTCCACAACTTTTGGTTCGAATTCTCAATTGATTTTGGGACACCCTGTATATTTTCAAGATTCTTTTCGCGCATGCATTCATAACACTGATGTTTTTTCTCTGTGAAAAAACCTTACTTTTCTTTCATCTTGTGTAATTATTGAGTTATGATACTTTTTCAGCGACACGTCAAGATCAATTCACAAAAAGCGCAATATTTTAAAAACCGTACAATTCATTCCGTCATGCTGGAAAGGTTAGTGGAAAAGTTTTGAAAATTTAACATTTTCTATTTTTCTTCAGGCCCTCGAAAAATTTTATTTACTTGATCGAACAATTTCTGTATTCTCCAACCCTTCATGTTCGTTTCAGATCATTCTTTTTCCCAAAAGATCCCTTTGTTATGTTTTCTTTCAAATTAGCTTTGGTTCACTAAATACTGTCAAAGAACTGTTGCAGTTAGGAACAGAGCTTATAAGAACATGAAGAAGATTCGAACAGATGAAACTAAAGCTAAATATATGCGTTTCAGGAACATTTGTAATTTAACAATTGATGAAGCGAAAACCTACTGCAATGAAAGAGTTAGGAATACACTCCGAAAACAAACCAGTGGAAGTCGTCAATTCTGATCTGTGGCGAAGGCAGTTAAATCCACCACGGCGAATCTCTTTAATGTTTTCGCAAAATTCTGTTCTAGATACATCAAACGAAGTGTCACCGCGCATCCCACATGTTCAATCGACTATGTGTGAAGTTCAGTGTGCGTATACGGTAAGGCTTCTTTCATCTTGTGTAATTTTTGAGTTATGGTACTTTTTCTGCAATACGTCGAGATCAAATCACAAAAAGCGAAATATTTATTTTTTAAAACCGTACAATTTCGTCGTGCTGGAAAGTTAAGTGGAAAAGTTTTGAAAATTTAACAGTTTTTTTTTCTTCAGACACTCGAAAAATTGTATTCACTTGATCGAACAATTTCTGTATTCTACAACTCTAAATGTTCGTTTCAGATCATTCTTTCTTCCCAAAAGCTCCCATTTTTATGTTTTCTTTGAAATTAGCTTTTTCCCGTGACTTCGTAAGCTTAGATGTTGAGGTGAGTAATTTCCTATTATTTTTAGAAATAGACTTATTCTGCTTCGAAGGTTGAATAAGTAAATGGTAAAATTGCTTATTTCAATAGATATTCATTCAGAATGTATTATGCTATTAAAAGATCTCTTTATATACAGGGTGTTACATGATAGTATGTCACAACTTGAAGTGGTAAATCTACGTGCAATTTTAAGAAAAAAAGTTCATATGATCATAGGTCCGCAAAAGCTTCGTTACGGAGCTACAGGGTGTTGAAATTTCTGGAAAAACTTGGTTTTTTCTTCAAAACTCCTGCAGTTTTTAAAATATTCAGCCCAAATTTGGAATGCAAGCTATTTTTCACAGCCTCCATCATAACACGTCCTAGATTTTAACTGAAATTCACAAGGTGTTTTCTTTTCCGAGGCCATGTCTCCTTTTGCCCCTTCAAACTTTTTTGCAGTACGCCACTGATCAGCGTACAATCAATTTTCGTCATCTTCGTTCAATTTAGAAACTTTTTCGATACTTGTAATTTTTCTTATCTCCAACCGTTTTCGAGTGAAAAATTATTGAATTTGAAATATTTGAATTGTGTTTTCGCTTCGTCTTCTGAGACTCAACTTATACTTATTCAATATACAACTGAAAAAAGAACAATTAAAAACTAAATAAATTGCTGGAAGTGTCCTCCTACGCACTCTTTGAAATATTCCTAGGGTATTTCGTATAGTGTCACAAGAGGTGACACGAATTCTCAATTCTTCTACAGTGTTCACTGGAGTGGTATAAACTAAACTTTTGAAATATCCTATAAGAAGGAGGCCATGGTTCTGGCCCATCCCGACCTATCCATCGGTTGTTGAATGTAGAGAATTCCTTAGCTTCTCCACTAAAATGTGCTGGTGCCCCGTCATGCATGAACCACATTATGTTTCTCACCAAAGTTGGTACATCCTCGAGCAATAAAGGTAGCTCCTACTCAAGAAATTGCCGATAAGCGGGACCGTTTAGTCTGTTAGGCAAAAAAAATGCCCGATAAGATAATTTCCAATTATTCCGACCCAGACATTTAGTGAGAATTGTTCTTGATGATGAGATTCTTCAATCACATGGGTTTTCCTCAGCTCAATAATGATTATTGTGAAAATTTCTGATAGCAGATCTCAAAAGGTTAGCTTCGTCTGTGGACATTATTTCACTATCAAAATTAGCATTTTCTCTAATTTTATCGAAGAACCATCGGCAGAAATTCAGTCTTGAAGGAAAATTTCAAGGAAGTAGAGTTTGGACGCGTTGAGTATGAAACGGGTACAATAAAAAGTCGTGGAGAATCCTCCAAATTAGAACATGTGAAATATTCAACCGATTACCAATTTTACTTGTACTCACATGAGGATTTAAATCAATACTATTCAAAACTGCTTCCTCAATGTATGGAGTTCTCATAGTTTGAGTTGCACCTTTTGAATGATTATTTGCAGTAAAAGTACCAGTTTCCCTCAACCTTCTGTGGATATTTGAAAATGTTCGCCTGTCTGGTGTTACTCGATTTGGAAAGAGCACCTGATATAATCGCCTAGCTTCTGTTGTGTTTCCGTCAGCCAGACCGTACATGTAATGGATATGAACCAATTCGCTGTTAGTAAAATAAGCCATTTTTTCTTACAGCAATAACTTTAAAAGTCTTAAAACTAATCGTTAATTTAATGAAAAATTCGAGCAGACACTGGTTCAACTATAGCATTTGTCAAAATAAATAAATAAATAAAAAAATCAAAGCCTACTAATCATTTTTTAATAAGAACTGCTTTCAATTCAGCGGATGCATACAATGGTTTAACAATTTTTGCTCGAGATCGGTTGGAGGTACGGAAAAATTACAGGTGCCAAAAATTTTCTAAATTGAACGAAGATGACGAAAATTGATTGTACGCTGATCAGTGGCGTACTGCAAAAAAAATTGAAAGAGCAAAAGGAGACATGGCCTCGGAAAAGAAAACACCTTGTGAATTTCAGTTAAAATCTAGGACGTGTAATGATGGAGGCTGTGAAAAATAGCTTGCATTCCAAATTTGGGCTGAATATCTCAAAAACTGCAGGAGTTTTGAAGAAAAATCCAGAAATTTCAACAGCCTGTAGCTCCGTAACGAAGCTTTTGCTGACCCATGTTCATATAAACTCTTTTTCTTAAAATTGCACGTAGATTTAGCCCCTCAAGTTGTGACATACTATTATGTAATACCCTGTATAACATTAACTGTATCGCCTTTCGGTGCGAAGATCATCACACTGCTAGCCGAATTTACTCTGCAACACGCAATATAATACTGTCCGTGTGCGGAACAGTTCTTTCTTAGGTCTATTCCAGCCACTTTCAATGACTGCCCCTGCGCATTATTGATGGTCATGGAGAAGCACAATTCTAGGGGAGACTGCAGCCTTGAATATTTAAATGGATACTCTGAAGGCATCAATTGCATTCTAGATATGAATAGTTTCCCCTCGAACAGATCCAGTGAGTACAGAGTAGCCTTGACAATTTCGCGGTAAAGAACTTCTACCTGCAGTCTGGTGCCATTCCACAATTTTGGTGGCTTGTTTCTTAATAACTAGTGCTTCAATTTTCAAAAGAAGATTATGTGGTGGAAGACCTGCTGGGTTTAGAGTATTAAGAAACTCCATGGGATAGTTTACTGCATCATCATTTCGTAATACTGACTAAAAGGTCATTTATTGTGGCTGCGTTTTCATTTTTTGGGGTTGTCATAAGATTCGCGACTTCAGGGCAAACTGTGTTAGTGAGTCATGTTACCATTGTTGCCAAACATTGCGGAATACTTTGAAGAATAGTAATTTTACCATCAATTGTAGGGTAATCGCCGTTTTCTATTTAAAACAACATTTCAGAAAACTGTCTAGCAGACTATTCACCTCTCATGTTTTCTTTGAAGTCAAGCTTCTGTATGTGACTTCACACGTATGACGTCTTCAAACTTCACCTCATCCTAGCTGGTGTGTTAAATAACTCCCTGGGTAGTATGTGTAACAGAATAAATAAGCCCAAATAATAACATTCGGCGTTATTTGCATGAATAGTAATATACGCTACCCAAATATGGATCTTTCTTCATACCCAGCCATCCATCGACACCCTCCTTTTCCTCTCGCACAAGTTAATTTTCCAATTATCAAGGTAAAGAAAGATATTTGCGAAATCATGTTTACTGTATAAATTAAAATATGCTAAAAGAGTAGTTTTCTGCGGGTTGTTAACCGTATCAGCTAATTGGTGGGGGTCGGTCAGATTTAAATATATTATATATCCGTTTTCTTAATGGACACACAGATGCACTATTGTCGGAAACCTTTCGTGTTTGGGAAACGGTGAATTTTCCAAACAGCTTCAGAACTACTAAAGTAACGACCACTTTCTTACGGTTTGATCTCATCCCTTTATTTCCTACTCTGAATGATGTCTGATGGCTGCCTTCTATAACGTATTTACAAAGATATTAAATAGATTTCATAGAGCTACAATATTCTATGTTAACTCCGAAAAAGATATCTTATCCTCTGATCACCCATTTAGCGGTTGAATATCGAAAAGTTGTGAAACACGTGGTTACTCATTTTCTTTTAGGACTACATTCTCAGAATTCAGAGCCGAAATAGCCATTCAATATTTTTCCCTCACAAAGGTCAATACCCTTTTACCCTCGAGAGATCAAATTTTACAAAAAATTGAATTAGAGTTTTAATAAATCCTGTCGAAGAGCAATATCACGGAATTCCAAATAGATCTGTCCACAAACAACAAAAATATATACAAACGTTGATACCCCTTTGAGGGGAATTTCTCAATATTCCATCTTAGTTGAGCTATAGATTTTAAAAGGAAGCTACGGTCCAAATATCACGTTTTCCCTTGGCGTTGTTGAATTAATCACTCAGTCAGGACATGTTACTTAATATAATAGATAAACCAATAATATTTCTTACTTCATTTTTCTCATTGATTTGTTCTTTGTGCAACCCTTAGATTAGTGGATTTCCTATTTTGGAAATCGGAACAACCTAATGATTGTTATGTAGTGGATTCTTTTAGAACCGAACTAGAAGTCTGAATGAATTCAAGTTTTTATCTTAATTTCTGACAAATATTTGAATATTTACGAAATGTTGAATTGTGGGTTTGTTACTGCAAGGAATAAAAATTGTTTCTGAAAGTCATGAATAGAAGTAATAAACCGAGGTTCCGATCTCGTCTATCATCGTCAGTATTGTATACCCATTTACAACACAAGGCCAAACTGCCACCCACTCATCTCAATCCGCAACAAGTACATATATTTATTCGCGCCCTCTAACGAACTGTCACAGAGACTACTACCATCACCACCAGAAAATGATGAACACAAACAGTATATCAAACAGAAAACTTCATGAAGCTATAATAGTTCGACTATTTACCGCAACGCTACACACTGTATCTGCAAGATGCGATCTGTCGAAAAGTTAACGATCATTGTACTTGTTAGGTTAACTAGGTGTACATCATATCTCAACAATAAACTTAAATCTCAACTATCGTTCCTGATTGAAGATGTCTTCAATGACTTTACACGTTTAGCGAAAATTATTTAGTAATGCTGTTTCACCAAGTGATTAGTGAGACTTCTACACTATGCCAAGAAATTAAATAAGTGTTCCAAATTCATTTCTGGTAGGCCTACTAATTATTTACACATGTTTTTTCGAATATGTCTGTGAAAGAATGAAAGAAATGAATTATGATTTTGCAAGAAAATTTCAATTATCGGCAAAAATGCAACGTGAATCACGAGATTTGGCCTGGCAGAATGTGCTGAAACAATGGCGTTGGATATCCTACGTTGGACTTATACAATACAAGAATATGCCAGAGACTTGGGGTGTCCCATTCAACTGTTTCCAGAATGATCCATAGGAGACTGGTAGTCATGAAAGGAGACCTAGCCAAAGACACTGTTACTGTTAGGCAACTTCAAAAGCAGCCTCGACTGGACAGTGGAGCGCAAATTAGCACTGAAACGATACCACAATGTCTCAAGGAATTTGGTTTGAAGCCTCACGCCTCAGCTCGAAACCCAAATCTAACTGCAGCACATCGAGGAGTCCCATTGAATTTTGCCAGGAAACATGTCCATTGGTTAAAATCTGACTGGGAGAGAGTTTTGTTTACAAATGAGTCAAGATTCTGCCTTTTCATTGAGATCGACGTTATCTAGTGTACAGGCGTCGAAATGAGAGATCTGCCCGTTTTAACCTTCCTATGGTTTTGGTGGATGATCGATAATGGTGTGAGGAATTTTCTCTAACGACCGCACTGATCGGGTCATCGTAAATAATACAACCCTGAATACTCAGAGGTATATTACAGACATTTTAGAAGAACATATTATAACATTTGCGGCAAACTGGGGTGAAAACTTTATGTTTATGCACGATAGACCTCATTAAGATCATATCGTCAGGAAAGAAATCAATTCAATAGAGTAGCCTGCACTAAGTGTAGACCTCAATCCTATATTACATGTGTAGGACATTTTCAATAGAGAATTAAGAAGCCAATAAAACCAGGTAGTTACCGTGGATGGGGTTCGAAACAGACTAACCGAAATTTGAAACAAAATGGATAAGAATGCTATAAGACATTGATTTTGAGTATGAATCGTAGATGTCTGGTATTAACTTTGATTTTTCCAAAAGTTTCAAATTTTTATAATTAGTTCTATTTCGATTTCTATGTGGATCATTTTCATTTCAGTTGTTCTCAAGCATTCCTTACCGATAATTCTTCAACAAATCTAGCTTCTTCTGAATGAATTTGAATTTTCGAATTTCTTGGGGGCATAGCTATTATTTTCGTACTTCTGCCACTTCCAGAAATACTGGAAGTTGACGTTCACTTGGACTTTTTGATCATCAAATCACTTTGAGGTTTTCAATGAGACAAAAACTATACATTCAAAATTGCGAAGTCAAGATCGACTTCTGGTAATTCCAGAATGAATAGAATTACGAAACAGAACCGGACTGTTAGAACATAATTCGAGGTGTAATTTGGTTTTTGTCTCATTGAAATCGATGAAAAATTGTAGAAGCTATAGCTTGGGGTGTTTTTCACTGAACATCCGATATAATATTTTCGATTCACATTTCCCTTTGGCATAGGTCAGGAAAAGAACATCAACCAAAAATGACTTGTTCAAGATCTTGTCAATCAAGATTCAACTCGATATACTTCATATTATAGCAGAAAGAAAGACCGAATTTAATGAGCTTTATAGAAAGATGAAAGTATCTTATGAAAGACAGTTGAAGAAGGCAAGGCAAAATTATCTTAAGGATAAAATGAACAGACAGACAACAAGTCTTAAGCAGTCTGGAATATAATAAATTAATCATTGGTAAAAATAAAACTGCAGACAAAACCATTTCTAGAGATCCTAATGAAATAGGAGAAGAGTCCAACAAATTTTTCATTAATATTGCTTCAAATTCAGTAGAAAATATCCCAGATACGCTGGTCAAACAGGTATTCAGGCGTTCAAAAATCATTCCATATGTTTCAGATAACAGAAAATTGAATCAATTTTATGGTTTTGATGGAATCCCAATGAACAAAGTACATAAATCAATAAAACACATTGTGAATCCACAATGTAATGTGATGAACAGGATTCTTGTTTCAGAGGTTTTTTAAGATAGACTTGAAATAACCATAGTCAGACCACTATATAAAAAGGGTGATTGGGTGGAATTTGGAAATTACAGACCGATAAGCTTTTTGTCATCATTTACAAGATAGATAGATTGATAGACCGTCGAGTTTTTTTCCTAAAATTCAATATTTTGACCGAGAAGCAACATGGGTTTTTCTGAAGAAAGAGTACTGTAACTACCATTTTTGAAGTCATCAGAAATATAATTCAAAAATTGGAAATGAATGAAATTCGTTTGGTTTTATTCTTAGATATTTCAAAAGCTTTCTATATCGTGTTTTACAGTATCGAAAGTATACTTATTCGAAGCTACTCAATGCACCGTCAACAGAGGGTAATTGTACAGAGAAGTGACAGAGCTTAGTGTTCCTCGAGCGAATCAATGATGGTGGTTGTTCCCCAAGGCAATATATTGAGTCCACTTCTTTTCATCATATATACAAATGATCTGCTTCAAGCTTTCTTGGATTCGTCACTGAAACCCTTCATTTATGAAGATGATATCAATATAATTATATCGAATAAAAATGGTAGAGTTACCTAATTGAAAACTCAAACTCCTCACCACAAAATTTCAGTGAATGGTTCCTGGAAAACAAATAAGTAGTCAACATTCACAAAACTGAATGCTTAGTTTTTGGTTCAGCTGGTTCAATAACTGCCGATTGCAATAATTCCAGTGAATGTGGTATTTTATAAGAAGGAAGCACAACATTCTTTGCAATTTTTTTAGACTTTCAACTCAAATGACCCGTACATATCGATTACATACATAGTGAATTATCCACAGTCAAATAATTATTCACTTAAGTTCTGAAGTCCCAGTGGATATATATTCAAATTTTCACTTCATACTTAGTTATGGAATTATCATCTGGGATGGTCTTCTAAGGAACTATTCATTTTACGAAAAACTGCAATGAGTTATATCTTGTCTTGAAACATTAATAGTCTTGAAGAGAGGTTTTTAGATTGAATAACATACTTCCAGGAAGGTGTCTATATATACAAGAACCTTCATTTCATTGTAAAATATTCGAACTGCTTTCAGAAAATTCAAAAACAAATAATTCAAGGCATCTTAATTGAGACATCTACCGCATTCATCAACTGTTGCTTAGTGAAAACAATGTTGAATATATGTAATGTGATTGACATTAGTTTGTGTCTATCTGATGAGGCCACAGTGTGTTGAAACCGGTCATAGTTTTGTTAATATAGTGAAAATCTAAATACTTTAGTTTTATTTCATTGAAAATTTGAATATATGTGTTTGAGGCTGTAAAACTCCTTACCTAGAAGCAATAACACGATAAATGTGTGCAGTGTGTTTAAAGTTAGGTATTTTCTTCCACTGTTGTTCTCTGTGAGCCTTATAGTCTAGAAGAATTTACCAGTATTCTAATAAGCATAGAAACTAAAATATGTCATCAATATTAGTAGTTCTCTTGACAGTATTTTGCCAAAGTTTCATGATAAGAACTATTCAATTTACATTAGTTGAAAATGTAACAACTTATTATTATTTATTATCGTGGACTAATGCACTATCTCAGCTGTTAGCTGAATATAATTTACCTTTCCCAGATTCAGCAATCAAAGGGAATAGGCTCGATTACAATATACTTGACATAAATTTCCTAACTATCCTACATGTATTAAGAATTACAGCTTTTTGCATTTCTATATAGGTATTCTTATGCAATTCTAATTTCTTAAGGCTATCCTGCAAAGTTGGGTATTAACCCAGTCGAGGATACGATGACAGGAACAATATCTATTTTCTCGAGGTGCCACATCTGCCTGATATCAATAGCAAGGTCTGTGTATTTGGACTTTTTCTCCTGGAATTTGTTCAGCACGTTGTTATTATTTGGTATGGCGACATCCACCAGCATTGCTATTCTGGCTCTCTTATCATACACCACTATGTCCGGCCTATTATTCGTCACCATTCTGTCAGTGATAACAGGCCTATCGTAGTATAATCTGATAGAGTCATTTTCCAATACGGGCGCCGGTTGATACTTGTAATATGGCTGGAAGGTATTCAGAAGTCCGTACTTGTGTGCAAGTTTCTGATGGATAATGTTGCACAGTTGATTATGCCTGTGAAGATATTCCGTATTGGCCAGTTGTTCGCATCCGGACGTAATATGCTGTATAGTCTTCGATCTTATATGGCATTTTCTGCACCTATCTGTTTGTAATGTTCCGTCCTTCATAATAAATTTTTTGTAGTTGTTTGTAGCGATCACTTGGTCTTGGATGACCATAAGGAATCCTTCTGTTTCCGCGAATAATTCTCCTTTCATCAACCATTTGTTGGAGGCTTCTTTGTCGATGTGTGGTTGATTAATCTCATGGTGATGTCGTCCATGCAATTCCTTTCTTGACCATTGATCTTGTTTTTCAGTATCTGATAGGAATGGTAGATTCAGCAGGTCATCTCTGGTAGCAAGATTTAGAGGTGTATATCCCTTATCAGCCAACGATACCACTCTATGGAGGTCAGAAGTGAGAGCTTTTGCTGAGAAGAATTCTCTGAGATTTTTATCTGTTCGGTGTGTAAATTGACTACATCTATTAATCCGCGTCCTCCTTCTTTCCGCTTCAAAGTTGTTCGTATCACAGACGATTTTGGATGATGGTTGTTGTACTTTGTCAGCATTGTTCGGGTCTGCCTTTGAATATCATCCAGTTCTGTCTTAGTCCATCTGATTATTCCAAATGAGTAAAGCAACACTGGAATGGCGTAGGTGTTAATTGCCTTGACTAGATTCCCCGAGTTCAACATCGATTTCAGCACAGACTTCTGACGCTGACTATATTCTGAACGAATCTTCTCCTTTGATTGTTTTCGGTCTAGCAATCTGGCTTGTTGGTATCCCAGATATTTGTATGTTTCGCCATCTCTCATGCACTGTATTATATCACCGTTTGGAAGTTGTGTTTCACCATCTATGACTTTCCCTCTTTGAATGTTCAGGGTCTTACATTTTTCAATCCCGAATTTCATATGAACATCTGCCGAGAACTCACAGACAGTTTTCAGCAAATCATCCAATTGCTTCTTGTTCGAAGCATATAATTTGACGTCATCCATATACAGCAGGTGGGAGATTGTATGATAATTTCTTTCTGCTTTCATCCTAAATCCGTATCCTGTTCTATTGAGCATTGAGAACAATGGGTTCATAGCTAAACAGAACCATAGTGGACTCAGAGAGTCTCCTTGAAAAATTCCACGACGTATGGGTATCTCGTCGGTTTTGATTGATATATCGTTCATGTTGACCTGCAGAGACGTGCGCCAGTGTGTCATTGTTGTCTTCAAGAACTCTACAAGGGCTGGGTGAATTTTGTATATCTGCAATACTTCAACAAGCCAAGAATGGGCGGTTCTATCGAATGCCTTCAGATAATCGAGAAAAGCCGAATGAACATTCCGATGCCCTACGTGTGCCTGTTTCATTATCACAGAATCGATGATGAGTTGTTCCTTGCACCCGTGGTGTTTCTTTCTGCATCCTTTCTGCTCCTCTGCTAATATATTGTTGTCGTCAAGGTGTTGGTATATTCGATTGGATATGCATGAGGTGAGTATTTTGTAGAGTGTTGGCAGGCAAGTGATTGGCCTATATTGGGACGGATCCTGTGTTCTATCGCTCTTAGGTAGCATATATGTTAAGCCTTGCGTTAGGAAAGTGGGTGTTTTCTTGGGATGTTGAAGAACATACGTGAGCTGTTTCGCTAGGGCTCCATGGAGCTTATCAAACTTCTTGTACCAGTAGTTGTGGATATTATCTATACCTGTGGCCTTCCAATTGTTGGTCGCTCGAACTACTATTGTGATTTCTTCCTCCGTTATTCCATCGAAGTCCATATGTCTGATATCGAGGCGTTCTTTTTCATTCGTAATCCATTCCGCATCTCTATTTTGTTCTTTGGGGTGCGACCATAGTGATGGCCAATAGTCGGTTAAGCACCGTGCGTCAGGTACTTCTCTGTTATTGTTGGTCGCAGTTTTGTTATTTCCTTATGAAAATTTTCCTATAAATTTTGCGTATATGTGATTTCAAGCGCCTTGAGGGTTTTCTGTTTCTCAGGAATTCTGTGAGGCGACCGATTTCTGCTCTAATATTATCAATATCCTTCTCCAGTCGTTTTTGCCATGTTGGTTTTCTGACGCTTTTGGCTCAGCTTGAATCAGAGTTGTGGAGATTTGTTGTTTGTGAAGTCGAAGAACCGCTACTGCTCCACAGTAAATTAAAGTGTGAATCTTTTCCAAGGTGTTCTGGTCAGTATATTCCTCAAACACTGAGTTTACGCTTGCTAGGATGATATTGGTGTTCTTGTTTGACTTGAGTTTGGGCAATTTAGGTCTTTTAGTTGGGTTACTACCACTGAATTCAGTTGTTGCTCTGTTGAGTTCTGATCTTGCTAAATACATATATTCGTTCTGCTGATCCGGCTCTGGAGGGCGTTCCATGTTAATATTCGTTTCCGTGGCTTCGATGTTATCTGTAACATTTTCATTGACTCCGGCAGGTATACCGTTATGAGTATCATTTTCGCTTCTGAGTTCCATTATGACCTCTTCTCGTATGCTTTGCAGCGTTTCTGAAGAAAGTAGCCTGTTTTTGACGATTGTTCTTCATTGATCCGAAATTCTCTGCTCGGATATGTGCTGTAATTCAGGATATTTTTCTATGAACGCAAGATGTAACGCGTATCTGTTAGCTGTCATTCCAAGTTCGTAATCTTGTAATAGGAACGCATAGTGAAGGCATTCATTTCTGGGGTCCACTTCATGCGTTTCCTAGGGAGTCCGGCTCTCGTGGTCGTAGGCATAATGGCTTGCGCCGCCGTTGAAACATCAAGAGTCGGTAGGGAGGTATTGATGTTGTTTTCCACTTGGTTTTTTGTTGCAGTATCCCTACTCGGTATCACGCTGCTTCCTTCGCTAACCGAGGGAGACTGTGACTCACTGTCCGAACAAGACCCTCTTCCTAAATCTTGAACGCGACAAGAGGTTACGGTGGTACAATGTCGATTCACCCGTTTATTCCTTAGATTGTACATCATTGGATAAGTTGCATTTTATACCTACTGCCAGGTTCAGCTTGGGTACCTCGGGTTCGCTAAGC
The DNA here is from genome assembly GCA_013387265.2 of Cryptolaemus montrouzieri. Lineage (NCBI taxonomy): Eukaryota > Metazoa > Arthropoda > Insecta > Coleoptera > Coccinellidae > Cryptolaemus > Cryptolaemus montrouzieri. Next base: position 98,618,978 of record JABFTP020000185.1, on the reverse strand, counting down.
CTGTACTCAGAAACAATGTTCCTGAGCCCCTGAGGTATTATTATTATTATTATTATTATTACTGTTAACTTTTTATGAGGCGTCAGAGGTGCTTATGTTTTAATCTACTAAGACTATTCAATTGAAATCACGCAACGTGAGGTCACATTAATGGAAATGGGAACACAGACCTGGTGCGATTAGGCAGTATACAATACGTTGGCCGCTTAACATATTTATGTGGAAAAACACTATATACTGACCTGATGTATTTCATAGAGAGGTTTCATATTTCCGTGTGAATCTGTCACTTTCACGAAGGCTTTTCCTTTAACTTCTTTGCCGAAAGAATACTTAGAACACACTTTAAGTTCTAAATATTTGGCATCGTAGTAAATCATTTTAGGATATGTAATATTGATATTGAATCTTGGTAGCACGTATTTGCTCACTTCAAAATGCTTGATTTCACCATTCACTTCAACCCTCCATTTACCCTAGAATAATATTTCAAGAAATTCAAGAAAAACTTTTTGGATTTCCATTCAATGCGTAATCGGTCCATAAATTTGTTCCTCTTGAATATGTAGAAAAAATATATAGAAAACAAGTTAGACGTAAACGTGCTGCACGCTCTAAAATTATTTTCAAATGCACAGGCTGTTCCATTACACAGATTCATATCAAAGTTATGTTTTTGAATTAGGATGCTCCCATCATTCATAGAGACGAGCATCATATCCTCTATGCCACCGAGCCAGCTAACCTGTATTTAATCGCTTCAAATGAATGACAATTCCAATATCTATTGAAATGTTGAGGGGTCGTTATTCCTATTTTCTAACTTTTAATTTTCTTCATTCAGAGAAAGTGTACCATAACGCAATTAGTATTCACTATTATTATATTCATATTAGTTATATTTATTTTTGTTATAATAAGTTGCGAAAAAAAACAAACACCAGTTCACCAGTTTTAATAAAGCAAAGTTTCTCTGACAGGAATTATTAACTTACATACACGTAATATATTTATTTCAGTTGTATTTATATCTGTTAGAAGAACAGATTCTTGGTATTTTTTATATTGACCTAATCAACATGGCTATCAGAACTAGAACCTGTAAGAAATGTTTTTCAGGCGTTCATTATTTATTCATGAGAGACAAGAGTCTTCCTACTGAAGCATTTGTAACAGGTAGACATAAAATATATTCAATTAAAATACAAAAATTTTCAACACCAAAGTTAATACTTCCACCCAACGAGACTTTTAAATTGTCCAATTTGGTTATTTTTTGAGAAGTGACCTAGCTTGAAATTTATGTTAATTTCTTCTTTTTTTCTGTATCTTTATTACAGTGAGTAAATCCCTTCTTAATCAATACATCCATCGCTTTTTTGATATCTACTTTTCTTTGATCTGCCCAATAAAATATCTCCATTTCTTTAGAAAAATATCAAGTCCACTGTTTCAGATATTCACGGCTTGACTCAGCATGTAAAAATGAAGCCATAATTCTGATGTGTGATCTTCATAGAAATATTGATCACTTTGGGGCAAAAATTGTATTTTAACGGCTGGTACATTTTTAAAACTCTCTCCAAGGCGGCATAAGCGCAAGAGCGTAAGCCATCTGGTTTTACTGTATCTAAGTATTTGGTGATATTTATTTCAGCTTCATCGCGGAACTCCTCAAGAGCGTCAACTCGGACTGTGTAAATATAAAAAATTAATTTGTTCTTATTGTAATGCTTTCGTAACTTGAAGGTAAACCATCTGCAGCAGATTTTATAGCATTGTAAATTATAAGAGCTCCATGCCCAATACCTATCATAGGGTTTTTTCAGATATGATTGGAAATTTACTAATAAATTAAGGGTTCCTCGCCACAAAATAGCAATGTCAAATTATTATCAGAAGTGTTACTCGTTAATCTTGAAAGTCTAAAATTTTCAATAGCACACCTTCGTAAGGTTGTAAAAACACACTTCAAAGGGATATTTTTTCTTGTTACCGTGGTTTTAAGAGTCGTTTAAAATTGTAATACGATTGGACTTATTGAGATCGTATTTTGAATTGTCGATAGCTGTACGCGTCGAAACATTTGACGAATACTACAATATCACCTGGTTTTGTATACGATGAATTTTGGATCAAAACATTAATTTTGAGGTACAATTATTGGAACGAAAACAGTGGTTTTCTTGTATAGTGCGATAAGCCCAAACTCCTTCTGCAGCAGCAATATCCAAATCCTTTGAAGTTGTCGCGTTTTAATTCTTGAAAAAGTTCAGCATTGAAGAACTGGAAACAGCGGCATGATCGGCATTTTTATGTGTTTCTTCAAACTTCAAACGATATTCGACATCTCCAGCATCACCATGTGAATCACTGAACTCTGTACAACACTTTGCGCATCTGACATGATGGGTAATATGCTTGTAAGTTGATATCAAATGTAACTTGCGTTTCGGTATAACTATAGGTAAAATCAAAACAATAGAAAACTTTAAATTAGTTACCAGTTTACCACTAAACTACTTCAAGGACAAGATTGAATAATTTCAATTTTTCGCGCCGTTATCTGAAAATGGAACTCTTTTGCGACACGGCGCTTTGTTCGGGGACAACGGGACAGGTGACCGGGAAAAGAACAGTCCCATTCAAACAAAACGTATGGTCACTTTAGACATGCAGCACACTAACATCTAACTTTTTTCTATATATACTTGTTCAATATATTCAACATGAATAAAGCTATGAACCGATTAGGCGCTAAATGGTATTATTAATTGTAATAATCCCTTAAATATTCCTCACCACAATAGCATCCTTGTAAATCTGATGTTCCAATTGGACGAGTCCTGCTGTTGTTGAAATATTTTCCCATACAGCTACAGAAATATCCATTGGATTCCTGATCCTTACCTCTGGTATCTAAAAAAATACCGAATTTCTACAGGGTTTAACAATTTTGGTAAGTTTGAATGGTATCTACTTCAATACAAGAGATAGAGGAATGTAGTTTTCATAATATCTCTTTTCTACTACTTTTTTCAGAAAACAAAATCGTCATGATCTTCTTCTACTAATAACTTGAAATTAGTCGTAAGCAAACAGATTTTGCTTGCATGCACTGAACCTACCTACGAAAATGGGACATATTTCATGGTATTTTTTTGAGGAAACCTAAAATCAGAATTTCCCAATCCGTCCCTAACACAGAGAAGATTCGAATCGTATCAGACTGACCTTTCAGGCAAAAACAAGAATGAAAATTTAATCAAAATGGATTAAGCCGTTCATGTACACTGTGCCAAGAAATTCATTGTTAGTTATATTCCAATTTCTATGAGTACCATTTTCATGTCGATTGTTTTCGAGAATTTCTTATAGTTGGTGGATTACTGGAGAAATAATTCTTCATCATATCTAAACTTCTTCTGAATATATTTGAATTTCCAAATTCCGAAATCGGTACTGGCGTCAGTTGTGTATATTCGATATGTGAATCAACAACAAAATGCCTCCAAACTACCATAGATGTGTACAAGCATTACACCAAATATTTCGCTTTGCTTGTGAATCACTTTCTACGGCTTTAGCCTGACGATAACGTGAACTAGGATTTCACCCCTAAAAGTTCTCCATGTCTCCTCGCACAGTTCAATTCAAAATCGCAACAACATGTGGTGTTTTCAAACGGTCACCCACCCAAGTACAACCTACACCTGATGCCACTTGCCTGCAGTGATCGAACAATATCTGGCATGGATAAGATCTTTTCCATAAATAACCTACGTCATATCATGACGCAAACAGCGTGAAAATGGCTCAAACTCATAAGTTTTCATCCATTTAAAAAAAGTCCTAAGGAGCCGAAACACGTTATCTCTTCAAAAAAAGAAAAACCTGGATATTCATTGAAAAAATGTTATAGCCGGATAAGATCCTAAAAATTGTACTGACCCAGAAATCTGTTCAGAATTGGGCCTACGAAAGTACATAACGAAAAACTCATTCACAAAAATATTCAGGTTCCTAGGTGCCACTAGGGCAGGGGTGCTCAAACTTGAACTGCTGACGATCTACCTCAATATTCTTAGACTATTTACGATCGACTCTGAGAGGCTGCAAGTATGTGTGATGCAGGGTTGTCGTACTTACACGGTGCACCCTACCTACCTACCTACCTAAGTAGGGTGTACCGTAGCATATATAGATATTAGCTTTCCGCACAATACATCATTCATTGTTTTAGTCAAGGTTTGGGTTAGATTTAGTTAGGTTCTTCCCTATTATATCAATGAAAAAACTCATAGATATTCAAAATTGCGACGTTTATTGGTTGTTACATATGGTGTTATATTTAACTAAGGAGTGACTTTGGATATTAAAGCGTGGCACTTCATGTCCTCAGCATACTTTTCATAGGATGGTACGTAACCACTGAGTGCTATGAGATATGATCGTCAGTTAGCCGATTGCGATATTTTGACTTAATTATCTTCATTTCAGAAAATGCAGACTTGCACAAGTAAGTTGACCCAATCATTGCCGTCAGTTGAAGGGCAATTTGCCTCAGATTTGGATATTTATCTTCAGATATAAAACACCAGAAATTTGTATCAAATGCTGTAGCTGTAGATGTATATCTGATATAATTTGCACTAACTAATTTTCAACAGAACATGAGTTCAGATTAAACTGACTTGCTATTTCAGTAGCTAATTCCTCAATTTACATGAAAAAGGATAACTCATAAATGATGCTATATTTGCCAATTTACTGCAATCATAAAAGCGCATTTCGAATTGTTCCAAAATATTTGATGATTCAGCCTCATACGTATCAAAAGTCAACTGAGGAATCCTTGCTTTCAAAGACGGAAATTGTTTCAGATCCTATCTTTTCAGTTGATTTATCATAAGTTGCAATTTACTTTTGAATGCGTTTACTGAGCTAATCATCTCAATAATAGTTTTCATTTACCTTGAAGCTCCAAGTTAATGGTGTTTAAGTGCATTTTGATATCAGTCAAAAATGCCAAATCAGTCAGCCATTTTGTCTTTTTTCAACATCTGAGTATCATCACCTCTTTCGTCTAGAAAAGCTGTTATTTCGGGCAATAATTCTTGAAACCTTTCTAGGAATTTTCCGCGACTCAACCAATTGACGTCCGTGTTATCAACTAAATCAGTATGTTCAGCTGACTCCCTATTTTCCAACTGCAACTGAAAGAGCTGCCTTTGCAAGCTACGTGCAAATTCACAATTTTTGTTGCAATGCCCATAATTTCTTCTTATTTAAAACTTTTAAACACAAAACTCGTTGATGTATAATGCAATGGAATGAAAAAAATGAAGGGAAATCTTCATTAGCTCGACACAATGCCACAAAACAGTTTTTGTTTCCAGTCATTGCTGGTGCTCCATCGGTTGTAATGCACAATAATTTATGTACTGGTATATTGTAGTTTAAAAAAAAATGAAGAAAACGTCATATATATCTGCGCCACGCGTCTTCTCCTTCAGAGGAATGATTGTAAAAAATTCTTCCTAAGCCAACATGTCATTGAATACCATCCGAATAAAAATACACAGCTGGGGCAGTAAAAAGTATGTACATTTCGTGATATAATGTTTTAGGTTATTTGCCATGTCCTGACTCATGACTTCAATACGCCTTGTGACAGTCGGACGAGATAACTGAAGTTCTCTAATAGCAGACATGATTTCTGTTTTATTTTTAAAGTCTCACCCGCTTCACCGATCCACCTTCGAATGGTTTCTTGTGTTTCGCCACTATATGAGATATTTTAAATGACGCGATCGTAGCAGCTTTAGTTTGTTTGGCTGGTCTTGTGAACATGGTTTGTTCTTTTACTTTTTTGGTTTGTACTTTTCGTTTTCTTAATTCACTCTGTGGAGGAAAATCCTTTCCATAGTTTTTATGAACCGTTTTATGATGCCTCTCTAAGTTACCACGCTTAGGTATTGCAACTGACACACGACAAATAAGACGAATGCACTTATCCTTCACCATACAAAGGAAAAATTCTCCCTCCCAATCGTTATTGAAATGGTAAATTTTAGATTTCTTTGCTGCACTCATTTTGAACTATTTAATAATAAACTTTGTATCGACGTAGTATTGCCTTCAAGTTACAATTCAGAATGAGTACACTTCCTGCAGTGAACGAAATTCTCGGATATTCCCATCAAACGCGCCGCCCGAAATTTCTAGAAAAGCGGCAAGAATAAAAACGCGGCTTTCCTTTGACAAGTACCGCGCGATCCTTTGATAAATCCGCCTTTTGCCGCTAGAAGAGTGTTAATTTATTACGTAATAAATTTTTGTAGTTTAGTAACCTACTTATTAAAAATATTTTTCTTCTCGGGATCTACTCAAAAAGCACTCGCGATCGACCGTTTGAGCACCCCTGCACTAGGGGTCTTCTATTGTAAAAAAGTGTTTTTTCGAAAAAAAAAATTCTGATCGCCCTGCTGCTCCGAAAAATCTGAAAATATTCATTACCCTGGTTTTTCTGGTCTGGAAACGGTTTGTTTTTTCAGATTTATCAGACGTTATTTAGTCTTCAAAAAAATGATTTTAAGGTAATGTGCGGGCGTTTGACAAAATACAGGGTCTCACAAAAAATAGGGGCTGAATAAATGTTAACATTTAGCCAATATTGCTCAAAAATATGATTTTTTCAAATATTCAACACGTTCTGGTCCAGAAATTATATTTTAGCCGGTTAAAGAAGTTTGCCAAACGCGCACAAAAACCTTAGTTTGAAAATTTGAATAATTTTTTTAAGAATAAATAACGTCTGAAAAATCTCGAAAAACTGAGGTGAAGGAACACGTTTTAGAAGATCAACCGGAGTATCTAGGGAGCTGAAAATATTTATGAATGAGTTTTTTGGTTCTTCAAAATAAAATTTTAGCCTTTAGAGAGATCAACTAGTATTGAATAAAATATGTTTTCAGATTACTTTTTAAGTTACCTTGAATTGTTCTGGTGGTAGAAGATTATCCGTCAATATCAAAATTCTCAACTTGATCTTATCACCCGGTCTGTAAATTGTCCTATCGAGGCCTATAAATGTACTTTTCTTCTCCGGATAAATCAGAACAGGGTCGAGATTGTGCGAACCGTAAACAATGCCATCCAATTGAACTTGAACTTTGACGCTTACATATTGTGGAGAATTTCTGTTATGCGTTGGTACTTTCACTTCAAAACAGCTATATTCTGTTGAAATATAAATCGAATGACAAATGAATAACAAGCTGAAACGAAAAATAATTTTTAAATGAGATGAAATCGAAAACCAAACCTGTTTCTATCAATTTATCAGTATAATGATGAACTTCTTTGAATTTCAAATCGACTTTGATTCTAATTGGTGGTGATGCATCGTGAACTGTCAGGCAAACCATCTGGTTTTTTCCTGAAACAAGTCTTTGTGGAATGGTAAGTACGAAGCCTGGATGACCCAATCTAATCTCCTCCACGTTATCCAAGAGATCTCTAAAAAGGAATAAACATTCTCATCGTTTTGCTAAAATTCAAGAATGATTCGATTCTAGTTTTATAACAATCTTCCAACTAACATTCAGGGTCAAGGTGTAATTATTTTATCATTTAACAGACGGCAATCATAGGTTTAGTTTGGAATTTGATGATTTATGAACGTGTATTTTATGATCCATAACAAACGCATAAAACAACACTGTACACAAAGTGAAAGCATCTCTCTATTTCTAACTCTTAACCTCATAACAAGATTAGAAAATTTTCCCTAGCATACTACGAATATTTCTCTGCGGAATTTGAATCCACAATATTACCAATTGCACAACCTTTGCTGTTTCTGGTTGATGATCACGTAGAGCTCATGTAGAGATGTTTTTATCAATAGCAGCTTGAAAATTTGTTTAAATAGTTTAAAGATGCCTTGAGTGTACTTTTAAACTAAATCTATGCGTCCTTATGACATGCAGCACATTAGCGTCTTATTTTTTTCAGGTATACATCTCCAATATATTCAACAGGAGTATAATACACAACTAGTATTCTGTACATTCCAATGAAAACGAACCACCCTTCAATTTTTCTGTGAGTTTCCTGAAACAATTCAATTTTTGATTGTAGGGGGACATTTTTTGTTACATTCGTTCTCCCCCAACCAACCCCCTAGCCCTGACAACTTTCACCCCAAATGTTTGAATGAAGAACAAGGGTGATTCCATTCTCTATACGACCACGTATATTTCTTTATAAAATAACATGTGACGAATTGAAATTGAGAATTATTTGGTAAAAAGTTTTATTAAGCCGTTCGTTCTCCGTTTGACGAAAACACTTGAGCTCTTTCATTTACCACCCCGAAATTTTCCATATGTGAAAGGGGATATCTGATACCTCTTTGACAGGTTGTTCAATTTACTGTTTTTTTTTGTCATCGACGATTGGGAAATCCTTCAAATTTATGTTAAGATCTATTAAGGCGATATTATTTCGAGAAGTTAATAATTCATGTTGTGTGACTGATGTGGAATGGAAAACAGGGAGCGTGCTGTATCATTGGCTTGAGAAAAAGCTAGATTTTTGCCGTTTGAATCAATAAATAAAAACAATGTTTCATTCTGATAGCATGCGTCGGCTTGTAATCAATCTTCTCATGTTTCAATGTTTTTCCAAATTGCTAAATTCAGTTACTTTTGGTTATTCTTTATAACACAGGTGACTTGCTTTGGTAGTATTTCAATACTTTTGATAATAGTTAATTGATTTCGTCTTTACTACGTAATAGTTAATCATGATGATAATAAGAAATTAAACTATATATTATTAATAATACTGAAGATGTTGTATTCTTTGACTATATCTAATCATCATTGTGATAATATAACCTTCTATAACAAATTCAGAAAGATCTACCAAAAAAACATGTTGGCGGCAAAAGAACTACATAATGACGAAATATTTTGCAAAGCAGAGAAAAAATCCAGGGCAGTCTGGGGTATTATAAATGATAATTTGGGTAATCATGGCGCAAGTAGAAAAACATATATGGAGATCCTTGTGGGCGGACATCTTGTGAAAGGTCCAGAGTTTATATCGGCCTATTTCAATGAGTATTTAATTCACATACCTAAAAGGATAAAAAACAAGATGCCGGACGTACCAGGCGGTTTTCTAACATGAGAGTTATTAATGAAACTATGTATCTATCTCCTGTTCCAGAGGCAGAAGTGTTCAATATTATCCACGGTCTAAAAAACTGAAATTCCTCTGGTGTGGATGGGATCAGTATCAAAATGATCTTCAAAAAGGGGGAGCCAACTTCTATGGACAACTATCGACCAATATCATTGCTGTCTGCTGTGTTTAGGGTACTTGAAAGAGTGATCTATGACAAAATGGTAACATTCATAAAGAAAAACAATATTCTCTCAAATTGCCAACACGGGTTCAGAAATGTAAGATCGACTAATTCTGCTTTGATGGATATCCTGAATAAATTGTATGATGACAGTGATGATGGATTGAAGTGTCTTGCTTTGTTTATGGACCTATGTAGAGTCTTTGATCTGTTATCTCATGAGCCATTTTTATATAAAATGGACTGCCTTGGTATGAGTTAAATAGGTTGATCAGATCGTTTTTGAAAGATCGCTTTCAATTTGTAGAGGTCGATGGCAAAAAATCTTTCAGTCTAAGCATTGGTTCTGGTGTACCACAAGGTTCTGTGCTTGGACCACTGTTGTTTTTGGTTTTCATCAATGACTTGCCAACAGTACCACGGAACCCGGAGAGTCCCACAATGTTCGCTGATGATACCACCCTTATTTGTAGCGGGAGGGTGAGAAAAAATCCTAGACCAACTTGACGGAACACCGCCCCATTATGCGACCGCTGTGCGGGACTGTGTGGACAATAGATTTCCTGGATGTTGGACAAGTAGGAGAGGCTATAGAATGGCCGACTAGACAGCTCGATTTCTTGTGGGACTATCTCAAATCTGAAGTCTATGTTACGCCACCCGAACCGTTGATAGAACTACGAGAAAGGATTGGTCAAGTATGTCAGCTGATAACACCACAAATATTGCAAAATGTTAGGCAATCATTCGAATCTTGATTGTACCATTGCATAGAAATAAATGGGGGCCACTTCGAACATTTGAGATAGGAGAGTATCACGATTAAAAAACTGAAAACTCAGTGATATGTTTCATTTCATAATAGATTTTCATGAGAATCGTATGAGTCCAAGCAGTATTACTTTTTAATTAATAGAATTCAAAAAGCGGACTGAGATTGAGGATCAGATAACCATTCTCATTATAAATATTAACAGGGTTATAGTTGATAGGGGTAAGAGGTGGTACGCAAACGTTCAAACAAGTAACAAAAATTTTTCCGATTCAACCAAATCGATTTTGATCATGTTTTCCTCAAACGGAGATCGAACGGATACATGAAAACCTGGAATTTTTCTAAAAAATTTCCGATTTCAATTCGTCACGTGTTATTTCGGAAAGAGAATAATTTCATGGTCGTATACATTATGAAATTACCTTTCCAAAAAAGTATCACATGACCCATTCCCCTGTTTAAAAATTTGGGGTAGGGGCTGCCAAGGGTAGGAGATTGATAGGGGGAGAACGAAACGTGTAGCACAAATCTCCCCTCCAATCAAAAATCGATCTGTTTCAGGAAATTCACAGAAGAATCAAACCAGCCCAGTTATTGAATGTGGTGTGTTTTCAATGGAAGGCACTTTATATCACAATAGCGTTTGATTTGTCGGCTTTAGTATATTCAAGGTCTTCGTTATCTATTTTTTTGTTTTAATTATTTCAAGATGTTTTTGAAAAGGAAATCGATTTCAGTTTGAATTTTGTTTCTTACACTAAGTGAGATATAAAATTAACGCTTTTTTCTTACAAGATTTAATCATTTCACGATGTTTTTGAAAAGGAAATCGATCTCAGTTTGAATTTTGTTGCACTAAATGAGATAACATTGAGGCTTTTTTCTTTTAAGGATAATTCGATGGGTGAAAACTCATCAATAATTGACAAATCTATCGCTAGAAGTATAAGTGGATATTTCTAATGTTCGACACTTAATAGCTATTGGATTCCTCATGGTTTTGGCAAAGGTTTTGTAATACTAGAGGAGATCGGGGCACATTCAGACATTTCAAAATTACCACCTTATAATTGAAGTATGAAGTTGCCGCAAGGTGAAAAAAATGTAATTGGGCTACCGTTCAGTGAATAAAAATTCATTGCCATAAGTGTATGCGTTTGAGTATTAGATGTTTGCATATCTCAGAATTATTTTTTATTTAACGATTTTTTTTATAAACGTGATGAGGGACTTATAATTGGAAACCCCTTAAGCCCTCTTTTAGCAGAAATCTTCATGGATAATATAGAAAAAACTATTCATAAACACCCGCTTAGTAAACATTTCCTATATTCGTATCAATATGTCGATGACATTATTGTGTGTTTCACAGGAACCAACAGACAGTTCACTGTATTCGAAAATTTCATCAACAACCTGCAGCAAAAATAAAATTCACTTCTGAATTAGAACAGAACAATTCGATCAACTTCCTAGACCTAACAATAACAAGATCATATAATGAACACCAGTTTTCAATTCATCATAAGCCTTCTCATACAGATATCACAATTCATTATACATCGGCACATCCTTACCAACATAAAGTTGCAGCTTTAATAGCTATATACATAGACTCTTGAGCACACCGATGTCTAATGATAATTATTTCGAAGAATTGAATTTGATAAAACAGATTGCTATAAATAATGGTTATGATGCAAATTTGGTTAGCAGCATATTATATAAGAAAAAATTAGCTTTACAACATATATATCCAATCGGTGAACACCAAGACAAGAATTCAATAGTTTAACATATATAGGCAATATTAGTGATAATGTGAAATCCCTTCTTAAAAATTCAAATTTAAATATTGCGTTCAAAACATCAACAAATTCAGGTTCATTCATCAGAAATTATAAGTCTCCAATTAATGAAGAAAATAAATCAGGTGTTAATAGATTGGACTGAGCAGATTGCAATTGTTTTTATATAGGTAGAACAGGAAGAAATGTTAGAATCTCAGAACATAAACGCTGTTTCATCAATGGAAAAACCGATTCAAATTATTCAAATCATCATAGGGAAAACAGTCATTTTTTCAATTCAGAATTTAAAATCCTACATTCTGAGAATAGAGATATAAAACTCAACCTTCTGGAAGTACTTCAAATTAACAGATTTAGGTATTCACAGGAAAGTCTTAATGATCAGACATAAATAACTCACCCTTATTGAACTTGTTTCTAAATACTAGTTCAAATAGAGATAGCTCTGAGTGGATTGCCTCTTTAGTATATATAAGTATATGTTAGTAAGATATATTTGTAATATTCATTCGATCTTGACAAAGATACTGTGTATCGAAACGCGTCGAGCATTTAATAATATATTTTAGTAGAAATCATCGTTTACTTGTATTTGACATGTTTGAAGTAGTAGTGGGGTACATTCGGGCTATGAAAAAAGAAAAACTAGGGAGCTCCTCCCTTAATGAGTTGATCGAAATTACCTCTTTTTCAAGTATGCAGACAGAAAACTTCAATAATAATTCATTTTATTCTAACCCCTAAAGGTTTGGGTATTTTAGCCAAAATGTTATCTATTTTGATGGTTGATGAGTCTTCAACATCAGAGACTGAAATCTTTATTTGCTCTTAATCTAAGAAATCTTACGAAAAGTTCCGAATCATCCTGTTTTTCCATTATCATCCCAACGCAATGATGAAACGTTTCTTAGTAGAAAATTGAATTAGTTTTTTTCATCTGCATCTTCATCGTGATCGGAATCTTCAGAATATATAATATATAATATTTTTTAGTAGAAATCATTGTTTACTTGCATTTGTGAAAATGGATTTCTATCAGGTAAAAGCCTCGTCAATTGAATGTTCAAATATGCCACACCGTTGGTCACGGACAAAAATAATTTTGCAAGAGATTTTTCTTACAAAAAACCGTCAGAGAGTAAGTATATGTTTCAGGTACCCAAAAAAACGTCCGAATGTACCGCCCCCTCCCCTAAATGTAAACTTCAATGCCATCAAACGTAAAGCTACCAAATAATAAGGGGTGTTTCGATTCATTATACACTCTTTGAAAGTGAAATCCTAAAAAAATCGAAACATTCCCTAACACAATTAATTCAAAATTTTCGGGAAATTTAAATTACTTACCCCTGGACCGTAACATTTCCCGCATCACACGAGCGCGTAATAATGAAAACAGCAAAAATCACTCCAAAAATATTCATTTTCACACCAATAATTCATCGATAAACTCTTGATATCCAGCAATTTGAACAATGAATGTAAATGAAGCGTGTGATTCAGTGCATATCCGCTGTCATTCGTTTCTTATCAAACTGCACGCTTTAAAAAATCATTATGACCTTTGGCAGATAAAAAGATTTTTTCGTAATAGAGGAAGGCTTATTGTTCGAACAGATAAAGAGGCCGTTCAAGCCGGAAATCCGAATTGCGTTAATCATTTTCGAATTCCAATGTTTACTATATGAATAGATATTGGTTTTATCATTCACTCATGAATTGGCTTCATTCATTAGGAAAGAACCATACCATCAAAAACATAAAATGTAGAAAAATTTCAAGTCTTGCATATTAGTCCTTCCTCTGCAAAAATTATGGATCTCATATGAAACCAATTCAGAGTCGTTTCAGTTTTTCTGTGGTATCTATGGAAGCACCTATTCAACTTATTGCCATAAGCTGATATTGAAAAAACAGATGGGTCAAAAAGTCTAGGAAATAACCGATAAAAACACAATTTTGCCTCAACAATCAAATTTATTCTTTTACACTACGCCAAATAATTAACGCACAAAATCGAAAATTCAGATTCATTCAAAAGAAGTTTAGATGTGTTAAAGAATTATTTTTCCAGCAATCCACCAGCACTAATGAATGCTCGAGAACAATCTGAATGAAAATGGTACTCATAGAAAATTAAATAGAACTAATAATGAAAAATGGCATCAACAATTCATAATCAAAATCAATCACCTTAAAACAGTGTCACCCATGTCGTTTCAAATTTCGATAAGTCTGTTCCGAAACTCATTCACGATAGCTGGATAGTTTGGCCGGCTTCTTAATCTTCTATTGAGAATGTCCCAGATATGTTCGATGGGATTAAGGTCTGGACTTTTTACAGGCTACTAAACTGAAGTAATTTTGTGTTCTTGAAGGTAGTTCCTAACGATATGAGCTTACTGAGGTCCAGGTTATCATGCATAAACAAAAAGTTTTCACTTAAGTTTGCCGCAAATGATACAACATGTGCTGCTGAAATGTTTGTAACGTACCTTTGAATATTCAGGGTTCCATTATTTACGATGACCAGATCAGTACAGACGTTTGAAACTATTCCTCCCACACCCTTATTGAACATCCACCAAAACTAAAAAATTGCACTAACTAAATTTCTTGAGACGTTGTAGTATCGTTTCAGTGCTTATTCGTAAATAACGGTCATGGACCACCGTTGTTACTCGAGCTCGTCCTGGCCCAGGTCTCCTTTCATGACGGATCATTCTTGAAACAGTTGAATGAGACACCCCAAGTCTTTGGCCTATTCTTGTGTAAGTCCAACCAAAGTCACCTTACACCATTGCTTCGGCGAATTCTTCTGCTCTTCTTTTCGTGATTCGCGTTGCATAATTATCGAAAGTTACCAATTACAATATGCCAACAACATTGTTGTTGGCATATGTCTGGACATATCCGAAAATGAAATGTTAATAGCAGTGTATTTTACGAGCAGGTCATATTATTAAATGCAGCCGTCTTACAATTCATTTAACAGGTACTTTCTCTTTTAATATTATTTCAAGAAAAATTGACAAAATTTCGGCTTTCAATAATTTTTTTCCTAAAAGAAGTGACATCTGGTAATTAATGATTTATACATGATTTAGTGAGTGATACATATGTAATTTATCTGTTACTGAAATTTAAATAGAGAACCAAGAAATTTCCCAATATTTCTGGCATATCTATGTTTTAACTAAGCGTAAGTACAAGCTATATTCTTTACTCACTTGGGAAAGTTTAATTCAAGAATATTTTGCAGAAAAGACATGAACTTAACATGATTGGTTGCCTTCATGGACTATTATCTTCACAACTAGAGAGCACGAAAATTTTGGGAATGTTCTAGAAGTTTGGCCGAAGTCACCACCTCACTGGAAGTTCCCTACTCCAGTGCCTTAGTACAAGAGGACACGAGGTCCATTTGCTGAGTTCATTATATGACGGTGTCAAAACTCCGAACTTCGAAGAACAGTACTACATTCTTCTATTACCTGTCTTGGGAATAAAAATTGAGAAATAACCATGAGAAGATTCTTGGACCAAGAGTAAGGCCAAGGCTATGGATAAAGACATAAATGAACCGGAACCTTATCAGTGAAACAGTATAAGACACGTGACATACATTATTATCTCATGAAAAACCACAAATGGTACAAGAATGTCACGACTCTCCGCAACGAGTCTCATTCAACAACGTTGCCACCATTAAGTAAATCGAAGAACACAGTACATCAAAAAGCAGCCGCCGAATCGACTACATAACAGAAAATGTAGTCGGTGAAGCTGACGAAGAAAATAGATAGTGTTTGGAGACAAAGCAACAAAAAATTTCTCGAATATGATCCATTATTAGTAGTAGGCGGTATAGTGTCAAATGGCTAAATGCAACCATTAGAAATGAATATCTGGCGTATAGTTACGATTACGCCACGAATTTAACGTTCCGCTTCGGGAAAATGATTACTAGTTATTCGAATTGCCATGCTTTAAGGTTACGGTACGAATCGACACTGGCAAACATATATACTTTCAATTTTAGTTCCATCTACATTCAATTGTACCCTTTTATGGAACAAAGTCCTAAGCAACAAAAAATCAAAATTCAAACTAGTGATGCAATCTACTAGATGGAGGGGTCTATCCTAACCCAAACCCACCATCTAATATATGTTTGATCTAAAATAAAGTATTTTTTTCCAAGCCATTGAATTACGCGACATTTACAAACTTCTTAAGGAATCTCAAAGTTTAACAACCCACACATTGTTACAAATTTTAGTTTCCGAGTTATCGCGTTTTGTAATATCGAACTGCCCCTATTATAAACCTTATTGATATTCTTAGTTTCAAACTCAGTCGTTTTGCAAAAACGAATCACAAGACATATATTGTCGCTTGTTGTACAAAACAAAATAATGTGGGAAATATTTTGTGAAATAAAATTAAGCGACAAGTTAAGGTGGTAAGTTCGTTCTTACGAAATACATGATACTGTGTTTTACGTGGTTAGCGCCAAACATTGGTTGCTTGGTTTACTATACCAAAAAATTAATGGCGACTGTGTGATTCCCCGGACAGTGCTATCGTATGAGGGTGTTTATTTTTATGAGACAGCCTTAGAAAAGTAGTGATTAATAGTCGTGCAAACATTAATTTCTTATTTTCCTCGGACCAGAATAATTTATTTTGAAACTATGGATGAATTTCTTAAAAATATTCGCGGATATCGCCTAATAAAACCATTTTTACAAGATGATGCTAATCAAAGTGCTGTGAAAAAAGAGGAGAATATTGGGGTTAGTAGCCATTAATAAATTTATTATTATTTCTGCACTTGTAGGGCGGTTTATAAACATATAAGTAGGCGATGAAAATATCATACCAAACGCTTAACACCCACGAGGGGTTCGTGATGCGGGTAAGTCGAGCACTCCTCCGGCGAATTCACTAATTCATTCACGTTATAGCAAAAAAAGCAAACTCTTAATAGAGTTCAGCAACATCAGAGTACTGGGACACAACAACGTGAATGTCGATGTAGTCCACCAGCATCTGCAAAACGCACAACTCCATGTGCTGGTCCTAACCGAAACCTAAAAAAGTCGAACAACCGACACAACGTATTTACGTTTTAATGGGTATGAGTTTCATACGAGATTAGGTTTGAAGAGGGCCTCTGTGTTTTCGCCAGATCGGGTGTTGCATGCCAGAGATAGGACACAATGGAGGACGACGCTTTCGACTTTGCGAGTTTCAAAATCTGTTCGCAGAATAAAACACAGTTCTTATGCTGTCTATATCGTTCGCCAAACGATATTCACTTCCCTAGACTGTTTCAGTATTTTGGTGATAAGGTGGATTGGATTCAGACACATCATCCGGCAGCTGAGGCCATTGTACTGAGTAACTTCAACGTTCACAATACCAACTGGCTCCGCTACTCCAATAGAACTAATGAAGCGGAAAGACAGGATGAAACTTTCGCAATCAGCCATAATCTAAGGCAGCTAGCGACGAACCGACAAGAACACCTGATCACCCAATCGACTTCTCGAACACCTTGGATCTTTTTCTTGATTTCAGATCCAAATGATTTTGGAGTGGAGGTCTCAGCATCTCTAGCCAACTCAGTCCACAACCTCTTATCTGCTACTGGAACCATTGTGCTGCCGCGAAACCAAGAACTCAAGCCACCCAGACGCATTTGGTACTATAACCGTGCTAACTGCGATGAGCTGCGTGAATTCTTTTCGTGCTTTCCATTCAGTGATGTTTGCCTTTCAGATCCTGAGTTCAATGTGTGCACTGAATATGTTACTGAAATCATTCATGCAGGAATAGATCTCTACATCCCTCATTCCATGAAAAGAACAACAGCACAAAAGCCATGGTTCAATAAAGACTGCGAAAGAGCCTCTGCAGCCAAGAACAGAGCTTACAAGTCATGGAAAATGAATCTAACAGAGGAAACAAAAACAACCTTCGTACGAATACGTATATATACAACCTGACAACTGCAAGAGTAAAAGCCAATTTTAACGAATGGGTAACTGATAAACTCCTTGAACAGACAAGCGGGACTAAACAGTTCTGTCTGTCGGTGCCAATTTCTGCAAATCTGCGTTTCCGCCTCTTGTTAGAGAAGACGGAAGTATAGCATCATCTCCGAAAGAGAAAGGCGATCTCTTTCATCTCTCGTTCTCAAAGAATTCTATGTTAGATTCATCTAACGCAATACCACCAAACATTCCTCCTACAAATTCTTCCATAGCAGAAATCAAGTTCAGAGGTCGCACTGTGACACGGGCTCTCGAGCAGCTGAACTGCAAGAAGGCAGTTAGTCTAGATGAAGTACCACCAATCGTCCTGAGAAAATGTGTTCCTGAACTGGCACCCATTGTTAACCGTCTTTTTCAGATTTCTTATGAAAGGAAAGAAGTCCTTACCCCAAAACTACCACCCTGTTGCACTTCTTCCCATTATGTCCAAAGTGATGGGAGAGAGTCCTAAAGGATGAACTCATCAAATGTATTGAGTTCCAAGGAATTATTAACGATCGTCAGTATGTTTTCCTCAGGCAAAGATCGACAGGAGATCTGCTCGCCCACGTCACTCATGTTTGTACATCAACGATGGAAAAGCATGGGGAATCTAAAGCAATAGCCCTCGATATCTCTAAAACCTTCGATAGGGTTTGGCATGCAGTCTTGTTGAATAAACTTGCTGCATATGGGCTTCCCGAAAAATTGCGGGGTTGCATAAGTAGCTTTCTTTCAAATAGATCAATACAAGTTGTGGTCGACGATGGTATAACATATGATTATTTCCAGTTGCAAGCAGGAGTACCTCAGGGATCTATTCTTTTGTCAACCTTGTTTTTGTTTCAGATGAACGATTTTCTGTCAACTACAGAGAACAAGATCTACGGTTTGCAGACGATTATACCCTGGTTTCGTCTTTCAGTAGTCTGCGGCCGATTACAGCTGCGGAATCTCAGCGTGAGAGATGTCAACAAATCAATAACTTAAACTCGGACTTCCAGAGGATATCGGAGTGGGGTCAGTTGAACCTGGTGAGCTTCAACGCGAGCAAGACGCAAGCAACTGCGTTTTCTAAAAAGGTTGGAGAACCTCCTCTAACGATGCCAGGCCAACAAATTGCATCCAAAGACTCGATGCTCCTTCTCGGGATAACGGTCATCTCCGGGTTTTGCTGGCATGAACATGTATCTGCAATAGCTAAGTTCGCATCAGCTAAACTTAGTTTTCTTTTCTGAGCCAAGCGATACTTCACGTCATCTCAGCTGTTGCTTCTATATAAAGCGCAGATTCGACCTGCTTTGGAATATGGTTCCAATGTATGGGGATCTGCGCCCAAAATTTTGTTGCAGTTGTTGGATAGTGTGCAAAAACGGGCTGTGCACCTCATCGATCACCCTCGATCTCCAACCGCTGGCTGTCAGAAGACAAGTTGCTGACCTTTCTCTGTTTTACAGATACTTCAACGGAAGATGCTGAAAGATCTTGTTCCGCGAAAACTCATGTTTTGCCGCAACACTAGGCTGGCAAGGAGTTCTCATAATATGGCGGTATATTTAACGACCCCTCGAACCTCTCTCTATAAGAATTCCTTCGTTTACAGAGGCGGTGAGTTGTGGAACTCGCTTCCGTCAAACACCTTCCCAACATCCTACAATTTGGCCCACTTCAAGAAGCGGGTAAACAGACACCTCAATTCTTCCCAGGCGACCACTCATGTGGTGAAACAGGTCCGCCTATTCCTGGAAAGCGTGCATAGGAAAAACTTTGTATAATGATTATTTGGTTTTATTTCAGCTGAAAAATGGTTCTAGTGCAAGCAATTATTTGATGAAAACGTCTCTAAACGTAAGTATTCTGTTGCCATTAGAATCTAACTCTTCACAAGAGTAAGTTTTTGAAAGGATTCAATATTATTGGATATTTCTAATATTCATTCAAAAATTTTAACTACTCCGATCAAGCACAGAAGTTTTCTTTAGTTAATGATAACAACTTTTTATTCTGATGAAAACAACTTAAGTACATTTTCTAATACTGATGGAGAAAATTTTTCAATTTTCATAGATAATTCAACGACAATAAAAAATAAAGAAACGGCCGGAACTAGAAGTGGTATCAGTGAAAATGACGTAATTATTAATGTTGTAAATAATGATGAAGGTGAATCTACCCTGGAAATAGTTATTAAGACTATTGCTGGTGAATCAGATAGGGCAACATATGACAACAACATAAGCAAACTAACAACTACTGATGGGAAAACTTTTTCAATTGTCAAAGATAATGCAACAGCAATAAACAAAATAGAAACCGCCGGAAATAGTGACAATAGTCAAAATTACGCAACAAATATTGTGTATGTGTGTGTGTCTTAGAAAGGATTCAGGGCCTGACCTAGATAAGATACCCCCAATAATGATTATCAGATGTGCAACCACGTTGATCGGACACCTCACTTGTGCACTCTCAAACAGCTTGATTCCTGGAGCAAGGCCATTTTGATACCGATCTATAAAAAGGGAGACAAGTACAGTCCAGCAAATTACAGACCAATTAGCCTTACATCAGTTCTATGCATAATCATGGAGAAGATAATTGCCAAACAGTTGACGAGATTCTTGCTTGGTTTTCTTCCAGGACGTTCAACTACTACAAATCTGCTTACCTGTGTTGGCGACTGGACTCGTATGATCGATAATAGTGAGTTAGTTGATGTGGTTTACTTGGATTTTGAAACATCCTCTGACAAAGAAGGAGACATCCTTTGAAAGAGCGATCTCTGTACAAGTTGGAACATTACGGCATAAGAAGCAGACTTCTCAGTTGGATAGGAAGTTTTCTGAAGAATAAAACTTTTAGAGTCAGAATAGACAGTAGCCTTTCATCAGAGCACCAGGCTTTCGGTGGGGCCCCTCAGGGATCAGTGCTCAGTCCTCTTCTGTTTAGCACCTATATAAGTGATCTGGTTCAGAATATCAAAACGAACATAATATCTTACGCTGACGACACGAAACTCTATTGCAACCCTATACCGCAGGCTGATATGTTGAGACAGGACCTTCTGACTGTTGACTCTTGTACTGAGAAATGGCTGCTCAAACTGAACGAGAAAAAATGCTCAGTTTTGCACATCGGCAAGAAAAACCCAAATGTGCCTTATGAGATCAAGGGCACCACAATTGCGGCAGTTGAGCATCAGATTGACCTCGGCATCCTCATGAGAAAGAACCTGAAATGGGGATCTCAGGTCAGCAGGGTGGTTAAAACATCAAACTCTCTCTTATATCTCATCCGACAAGCTTTCTCAGACCGATCAGTAGCGCTTGTCAGAAGAATATATACAACAAATGTCAGAACAGCTTTGGAGTATGCTCATTCAGTGTGGAATCCATATTTTGTGGGAGACATTGAGCTGCTGGAAATGGTTCAGGGAAAAGCGACCAAGATATCACCTGAGTTTTCGGAAACTCCTTATGAACTAAGAGTTGCAGCTTTTCAGGTGCCTACCTTAAGATAAAGAAGAAGCAGAGGGGATCTTATAGAGACATTCAAAATCCTCAACAACTCCTATGACGAAGTCCTTGATCTCCATCTTTTTGTGCCAAATACCAACACTCACTTGCGGGGGCACCCAAAGAGGTTGACCATAGAAAGATGTGCACTGCTGCCTCGAAAGAACTTCCTGACAAACAGAGCGATGGCCGACTGGAACAGATTACAGGAAAATACAATTTGTAAGAAAACATCTTCAAGAACCGCTTGGACAAGGAACTTGCATCTGCATCAGACCCTGTGATATATATTTAGCTTCCTTTTTCGTGTTTGTGTCTTAAGTCTCAATGCTTCCCTGTCAAATTATTATAAACACTTTCAAGAGTGAACCAGACATGGCAGCATATAGCAACAACCTAAGTCAACTAACATCTTCTGATGGGCAAACTTTTTCAATAATAGTCATAGGCAATTGTGAGACACCAATTGAAAATAATGAAGAAACAGCAGGGACTACATGTGACAATATCCAAAATAATACAATTATGAATGTTGCTGAAGGTAAAGCTATAGACAAAATTGTTGAGGACATCAATGGCGAACCAGATATGGTAATACACGAAAGTAGGTCAAAAGGAAGACCTAAAGGCCGCGGCAAAAGACGCTACGAAAATCAGTCTAGGGGCTCACACAAATTACGGTGCCAAACAAATCAAGAATACATAAATCAAAGGGGAAAGGTGGTTGAGCCGCGATTTTTTGAAGATTAAAGATCTATGTCATGAAAAAGTAAATGTGATTGAACGATAAAATGAGTTTGAAAAATTCTGGAATTAAACTAATTATCAAACTAAATGTCATTATATAGCTCTATCGGTAAAGGTCATAGATATAAAGAGAAAGAGAAAGAAAAATTCAACATTGAGATTACTCTCATCAACTGGCTGGAAAACCAGTTTGTGCTAAGATGTTTACTGAAAGTTTAGAAACATCTTCAGCAAGGATTGATCGATATTTGAATAAATTAGCATCAAATAAAATGATACAGGATAAAAGAGGACCTGCAAGTAATCCCAAGAAATTTTCTTAAGAGAAAAACAAATAATTTTCTAACATATAGATCGATTTCCCAAGTCAGTCTCACTATTGCAGAAACAAAACCGATAGACTTTATCTAATATCTGGTAAAACGTTAGAATGTTAGAAGTAATATACGATTTATTTAAATCTGAAACTATTGATGAATATTTTATAGGAGTTTAAAAAGGAAAACCCTAAGAAAGATACCTGGAATAAATGTGACAATTTTGATGTAAGAATAAGCGATTCTGTGTCGATAAATGAAAAGCAAAAATTAAAACTTGAACGGAATAATCATCATGAAGAAGCTGAATCTGCACGAAATCTCATGCAGGAGGATTTAAAAAGGGGAGAAAACGACGATGAACTAGAAGCTTTAAGTTTTGAATTGGAGAAAACGCTACCTTTGACTAGAATGCCAACCAATTTAGTATTCTACAAACGTCAACTATGGTTGTACAACTGTGGAGTACATTCAGGAAAAGCTGAAAAGGTTAGGTTAGGGTTTTGCTGTTTGGATTGAAGAGATGCGGGAAAAGGTGCATAAGAGGTCGGATCTGTTATAAGAAAGCATTTAGAAGAAAATTTGAGTTCCGAAGTACAAGAACTCATTCTTTGGTCAGTCGAATGCGGAGGACAAAACCATAATGTCAAAATAGAATTGCTGCTCATAGCAATCATGGTAGAAATTACACATTTGAGAAAAATTACAGTGAGGTATCAAGTGTCTGGTCACAGTTTTATGCCGAATGATTCGGAATTTGGAGATATTAAATCAGCATTAAAATTTCAGAAAAGTCTTTATACACCAACAGATTATATTGAAGTAATGAAAAATTCCGAAGACGAAACAAACTAGTAGTATCCTTAATGGATAAAGACGAATTTGTTGGAGTTCGAGACATTTCAAAAAGCATAGTGAAGGAAAGAAGATATCAATGGCGTGACAATCAATTGGATAAAGACTAAAGAAATACATATTCACTAAGAAAAGCCCCGAAAAATTGGTTTTACTGTAAGGCATCAAGGAGAAAATATACAAATAGTCGGCATAGCCAGAAGACATGGAGAAATGCAAATAATAAAATATTTTCCTTTTCTTCAAAGCTTACTATTCCTTCATGGTCTGATGGAAAACCGATTTCAATACATAAGCTAAATGACAAAATCATATATACATTTGATTCCTTCGGACGCTAAAAAATTTTATCTCGTTGAAAATGAAAGAATCAGAGATGGTATGGATGGTTTTAATGGGTCTTTGAATTTCAACCCAGAAAATAATGAATAAAAAGCAAATAATGATTTTGTAGTACATTGCCTCAAATTTTGAAATACTATTAGTCATTAAAATGTATAACCTCAGACACAGACAATGTTCCTTAGTTCTTTGTGCAGCATAAGAACCGAGTATAATTTTAATAAAACAATATCAAATTGAGCAACATTTTTAAAATAATGATATTTAGCATAAATGTTTTCAAAATTGAAGAATATATATCTATTGTGTAGGTAAATATTAATCTCATTCCAAAATTCCGAGTGTTTGTATTGCATATACTATGTACTGCCATAATTGAATAGTCCAGACTTTGGGGTCAAATTTCTCGAATTTATGAAAACGTCGCTTACGACTTTGTTACATAAAGGGGTCCAATTATAGCTAACGCAAATTTGTTAGATTCTTTTTTCGATGTATCCATACAGATTTCTAGAAAAACGATCGCATTGTATGCGCATATGTCTGGACATATCCGAAAAAAACATCTGTTAGTAATTAGTTTCCTACTATGAGAGCAATGTTTCTCTCCTGTGCCTTTCTCATAAAAAGATTGATCCTTGGCTTCAAAATAGTTGTTGGCATCAACCTCTTCGTCTGGGACAAATATCTTTCTCTGGACATCTTTTTCAAATCAGCAAAGAACCAGTAATTGCTGGCTGACAGATCAGCACAATAGGGTCGGTACAGCAACAATTTTGAGCGTAAATCCTAGATTTTTGCCAAGGTTTTTACCTGCTGGTGCATTGCCTTTATGAAACAATGGTTGTTTTAGCCATATAAGGTCGTTGGCGCTTAATCTCGTCACTCAATCGGTTGACTAAGGCTATGTAATATTAACTGTTGATCGTCTGGCGTTTTCTCAGATATTCAATGACTAATGTTATATGCGTATCCCAAAATACAAACGCTATAATTTCGCCAGAAGATTTTTGAGTTTTTGGATGCTTTGGACGACATTCGCCCTCAGCTCTCCATTCTATATGCTCTTTTCGACTCGAGCGAATAGTAGTGAATTCATGTTTCATCCATGGTCACATATCGACGCTAAAAAACTTCCAAACAACGCTCAGATTCGTCAACTAATTGTTGTTTTTGTTCCAGTGTGAGCGAACGCGGCACCCACTTCGGAAAAAGTTTTTTAGTTCCTAAATTTTCGTGTAAAATGTTGATTACGGTGCCTTTAATATCTACAGGAAGTCAGCAAACTCCTCCTATTTCACTTTGCGACCAACAATAACAATTTTCAACACTTTTTTAATATTCTCAGGCGTATTTTGGCTTTCAACAGCGTTTGGCATCTTCAATGGTCATACGACCACGTTTGAAATCAGCAATCGTCAACAAATGGTTGTTTTAGAGATCATTCAATATTTCTAGCGGTATCTATTTGTTAGGCCCGGGATTTTTTGTGTACAAAGATGGAGACAGTATGACATTGTTCATATTTCATTCTCCTATATTCTTGCCATATCTGCGATTGGTAGAGAGATTTCAGTACACCGAAGAATAAAAAGCAGCAGAAAAAATGGGTGTAAGAAATACAGAATATGTTTTAGTTTCAACCTATACAAGAAAATAATTTCATACTATTTGAATATGCTGAAAACCAATGGAGTGTCGAGATTAAGGACAGTCAAGAATGAAAGACTTATAGTTTTCTCTGATTCTCCACACTCACAGAATTTCACTTGAATAGTAAACTATATATAACTCCTACCATAGACCAAGTATAGAGTATATAAATCATCTTTGCACCTACCTATAAATTATTCTTTTATGATCAATGCAAATCAATAAACATAATGTGGTTATAAAAATATTGGAGATGACCAACACAAACCCGCGATTGACATATCATATAAATTCTATGAACCATACCCATATTTGTGAGGTTAGTTTTCCAAAAACTCAAAATGTGCCGGAAATAACACAAAATTCAAATTAGAAAAATTAAAACCACCAAGAATATAAAATTATGAGGAAAGCAGTGTGACAGTAAAAGCACAACAATTCAAGATGGTTTGGAGTTATTTTTTCTTCCTGGTGTGGTTTATTTATTTAATAGCTTCCTCAATACTACTTTTCACCAAGGGATTCTTACTGACTAGAGATAGCTTTGAATTCAATTCAACATGCCTGACATACTCCGAGATTCCATGCACACCAACTAATTCAGAACATTTACTGAGCAATGGAAATAATGCTGAAAAACATTCCTGCTCAACTACGGAAAAACTGGAAAATATCCTTACAAATGTGAATTCTGCTTCGAATTTTTGTTTACCTGCAAGAGCAAGGGTGGTGCTCGTTATTATAGATGCCTTACGATACGATTTCACTCAATATGATAAAGAAAATAAAAGTCCCCTACCATTTCAAAACAGATTACCTATTATTCAAGAGACTCTTGAAAGTGTCCCAGAAAAAGTGAGACTGTACAAATTCTTGGCTGATCCTCCTACAACCACAATGCAAAGGTTGAAAGCATTGACTACGGGAAGTTTACCAACTTTTATAGATGCAGGTTCAAATTTCGCTTCATATGAAATAAAAGAGGACAATATTATAGATCAGGTACAGTTTGAAACATTAATTGATTATACCAGATATATATTTTGAAGTTACATTATCTATGAACATAACTAATTATCGAATGTAGAATTCAGATATCAGCAATATTTTTTTGAGTAAATTACATTTTTTGTAATATTTACTTCGTTTCAGACAAAATCAAGTTTTTTGATGAACTATAATTGAATACTCAATGAAGATTTTAAAATATAATTTTGAGGGTAATCCTGCTGTTTACGCGGCCCACACGCGCACCCTGTACCGAGTCGACGAGGAATGTTTCCGAACGATTTGAAATTTGAGCCAGTGTTGCCACGATTTATCTCACGTCGGAGATTTGAGTACCTATCGTTGAAAATTAAATAGCAAAGGATAAAATGTATTATTGAAGTGAAACAGAATATAGTGCTCATTTCGCGGGCTAATCGGAGCTACTGTCCGTCGGTGTCTACATTAGCTACAAAGGGACGTTATAATTCTAGGAAAGTTGTCTGTCTATACGACCAGCGGCGTCTCGTTCCATCAATTAAGGTGCATACATCATGTAAATGTTTGCAATAAAAAAGTCGTTTCCACTGAGTTTCTATTAAAGTATATACGCTTAATACTTAAAACTGAATAAAAGTTCTTAAAAACTTTGTCAATCCGGAGCAATCTCTGAAACGGCTGATTCGATTTCTATTGGCATTTTACTGAAAAATAACCAATGATAACTTCAGAGTATTGAAAATAGTTTGGGGTTCTGTACGAGAATTACATATATGAAGTCCGATTTAGTGAACCGATTTTGATTACATTTTCACTTAAATTTTCTTCCCAAAATGATATTAAAATTGACCTTTTCGGATATTTTACGACATGAAAAAAATCGTTACAATAATAATTATAAACTAAAATAATATAGATTTGTCGTCAACTTGTTACAATATATTTTCACAAAAGCAGCGGTTCCGACTCGTAGGTGGTTTTCTAGTAAATACATTTCATGAGAAAATAGATCAAACATTTATACTCTTATACGAACGTGAAATTTAAATGAACTTCAGGTAAGGGATCTGGCAACACTGGCTTGAAATTCAAATCGTTCGGAAACATTTCTCGTCGACTCGGTACAGGGTGCGCGTGTGGGCCGCGTAAACAGCAGGATTACCATTTTGAGAAACTACACTTTTATTTTAGCTAATGAGGAACAATCATAGTACAGTGTTCATGGGGGATGATACTTGGGATGGTCTATACCCTAAACGGTTCAAAAGATCGTATCCCTTTCCTTCCTTCAATGTAAGGGACTTAGATACTGTGGATCGGGGTGTTTCTGAAAATTTATACCCTGAACTTGAACAAAATGATTGGAATCTTTTGATTGCACATTATTTAGGTGTAGACCATGCTGGGCATAGATATGGACCGAATCATCCAGAAATGAAGAGAAAACTTGAAGAAATGAATATAGTACTCAAGTAAGTAATGAATGATCTCAAGAATATCAGTATTAATATTTTCCCTTTGATTTTTATAATGAATTCCGACTATTTTATATCTATATCTCAGACAAATGGTAACCATTGACGAAGAAAGATGTCAATGTGATAATGATAAAAAAGTGTAATATAAAATTATTTATAGTCCACAAAACTCAATGTATGACATATAGCATCTGAAACACTAGTCTCCAAGTTGTCTCCCCAACCCATGTTGAAGAATTCTTCAATTTCATAAATTGACTTCTATTGAGACACATTTTAGTCTTCTAATGAGCCTGTTTACTGGCAGTTGTTTCATTTTAAGGGGGAGACAATTAAGAAATAGAATACACATGAGATTTGCAGCTAATTGGATCCTGACCAACCAGTGTTGCCTAAGAATTATATCTCTTTTATATCGTGTGTTATATTAATGGAGTTCTGCAATTGCAAGGGATTTGCTTTAATGTTGTAGTCAGAGTTTTATGCCTTACAAAAGATGATCTAAAGCTTTGGGTTTTGTGAGGGTCCTAGAAAGCTCTGAAGGCTTGTGTTTCTGGTATCCCAGGACTGCTTTGAATTGTCGATCCATTCCCCAATATTCGTATAGTATAGTTTATTGTCATCAATAATAATAACATGAAAGTCAGGCCAATATATCATAATTATAATTATATATTATATTATATACAAAGTATAAAACCTGAATAAAATAACGAATGCCAAAATGGAAGACAAACGAAAATCTGTGGCACAAGAACTCATTGGCACTTTTAAAACTATTTTCCAATAAAAGATTCTTGTCGTTTTTTTTCTTTGAATTCTTGGTTACTAAATCTTCTCCAGGAAGATGAAAGTTGGTTGTACATTTTAATTTCAAGGAATGTAAAACTGTTCTGGGTTTTTTCAATTCTTTGTAAGGGAAGTATATAGGTGTCTCTGGTTATATAACTGTGGAGTGATAAACGCCTGACAAATTACTTCTCATCTCTTGTATTTAAGTTAGGCAAGCCAGTATGTAGAAGCTGACAATAATTAGAATGCCCATACTCTGTAAATGCCTTCAGCAGCTTTCAGTCTCTGGATAACCCATTAGTACTCATACCGCTAACTTTTGCCTGCCCAATATTCTAGGTGCGTCTACTAATGCTCCGCATACTATCTCAATATGTTGCAATAGAATGAAAATGAATATCATAAGTAATCACTGCTTCTCTTGTACCTGAAATGCATTTCATTCTTTTCATGAAAATTGCTGTTGAAACTTTATTGCTTAGTGCCTCTAGGTGTCGTAGCCATGAGAGTGAGGCGTCTAGTGTGAAATGCAGGAGTGTTAAATGGTTTTGACTGGATTTTTCGAAGTTAGAATCAATTAGTGTGTTTTCGTTTTGTTCAGCAACGAACCATTGTATTCCAGCCTTTTCTGAGCATCCTCCTTCGAAGCAACCAACCTCAGCATTGACTGCCTTGTTTATAAGTGAGGTGTCATCTCTCTTATATTATTGACCATACCGTCTATATAAGTTCAATTTCATTGAAAATTCAGAAACCATGCTTTCAATCAGCAAGACCCTGGATTCGACGTTACTCAAGTCTTGTCTTTATGAGATGGTCAAGTATTTCAAAAAGACTGGCAAGACTAATATTGGTCTGAAATTTCCGCATTCGTTTGTGTCAACTTTTTATGCATGGGAATCACCTTGGCCATGAGTTCTTGAAAATAACCTAGTTGAT
Source organism: Cryptolaemus montrouzieri (assembly GCA_013387265.2). Classification (NCBI taxonomy): domain Eukaryota; kingdom Metazoa; phylum Arthropoda; class Insecta; order Coleoptera; family Coccinellidae; genus Cryptolaemus; species Cryptolaemus montrouzieri. Next base: position 98,589,347 of record JABFTP020000185.1, on the reverse strand, counting down.
TGCAGAGATTCACTATATCACATAAGAAATCTGTCAGTTTATGTAGACTTTCTTTAAGAGTTACTAAGAAGCCATACATATCCTTAGCGGGTTTATTTTTCAGCTTGGCTTCCACCTCTAAAATATCTTATGGAGTTCTGGATCAATAAATACAGATACGAGGACCAGTATGCATTTGTTTCGTAATAAATCTTTCATTCTGGTTGTGTCAAATGTAGAGTCTGACAAAACACTCACCACCCCAGAGTAAAACAAACCGAACAAGAAATGGCTACATAGTGAAAGTTGGCGTAGTATGGTAACTTGCGTATTTCATGAATTATAATTTTTCTTATTCTTATTGTGGAGATAACCACTGATAGTTTTTAGACTAATGTGGATATGTGCTCATCCTAAGTTAATTTTGTAAACGCTATTCACTGAGAAGCACTTCTCAGATGGTATCATCAGCATGAATCGTTCAGATAGATTATGAATAGGACCTAGTATATATCCCTGCGGCACTTCTAGTTTAACAAACCTCTCTTTTTATGGTGTTTTCCAGTCAACCACCCACTTCCTGACAAATAAGACAAAACTTATAAAGAGCAATGGCCTTTCCTCAAATGCTGTAATCATCCATCTTATTCAAAAGCAATCATCCCATAATAATGTCAAAGCCTTACTCTAATCACATGCCAGCAATGCAGCATATTGATAGTTATCCAAGGCTCCAGGTGTGCGATGTTGGTAGTTTCCATTTTATTAAAATCTATTAACTTTCTTTTCAGTACCTCTTTGAATACTTTGGAAATCACTGGAAGCAAAGCTATTGGTCTATAGTTACTGCAGCAGTTCTTATCACCATTTTTTTATGTAGATACAACTTCAGTTATTTTAAGTTCTATTCATATTTTATTAAGTTCCTCCATACAAGAGTTGATGACATTTTTGCAGGAGCTACGATTATTGGCAGTATTTTTTTTATTAGTAGTAATGTGATCTGCTGATGTTCTATTCTTGAATTTGTGTTTTCTGTTTTTCCCTGTTGCTGAGTGATTGAATAAAGAAGATTATGATTTAACTAATTTCTTTCTGACATAGATGACTGCCCCTTGATGTGAAGGGTTTATATGCGGTGGTTTTGACTCACCTATATTGGCAAAAAACGAATACAATCAGCAGTCAATTGCTTTCTTTGTCCTTTTTCTTTTTTTTTTCATTAGTCTGTCTTTATCACTTTCCACAAGGCTTTAGTTTCATCTCATGTATTATTTATTTAATCTACGTTTTCTAATTTTCTTGTATCCCTATAGCTATTTCATGCTTTTCAATATTGTAGGTAACATTCAGGAATGTTCATCTTCACTCCATAATAATTTATGTCACTTCTACAGCCTTCTTTGATCTAGTCATTTCTTCTGAAAGATTGACCAGATTTAGTCGTTTTTCTTCTTGTTGCTAATATCGCCTTTGGAAAAGCCAGTTTAACCCTGCCAACATCGTTTTTATCTACGAGTTGACCAACAACACGCCTCTGGGACATGTACAGTATGTCCCATTTTGGGGGTGCCACCAGGAGCATCTCTGTTATTATTTAAGATAGAGAGATGGGGTTTTCACGACTCTTGGCTACTTTTTCGAGAAAAATTCATAGAGCTAATCAGAATTATTCTAACTTCAGTGGTTTTTGAGTTATTCGCGAATCTTGAAAATTTCCGGATTTCTTTTTTTCCCGATATCTCGGTTCTTATAGAAGATAATTGAAATCTGTTTTTACGTTTCTAAAACGGTTTTTTGAGTAGATTCCAGTGACGTACTCGAAGTTTTTTTTTTCATTAATTATGACAGATATGACATAAAGTTGCATTTTTTTAAATACGAACATAGTTTTTTTTGGCATATTCCGATTGCCGTTTTTTTCCTTTTCAAAAATATATAACATGATGACAAAATTTCCACCCAATTTGAAGAAAATAACGGAATAATGATTTACCCCTAATGGCTGGGCGAAGGAACACACGTGAGCGGACGAACCATAGAACATTTGTAGTTATTCGATGAAAACGATTAAAACAATGCAAAATCTTCTTGACCGAAATAATGGAGCTAGGCTGCTCCTAAGATTCCATCGTTATTTATGACATCCGCAATTTCCGCTTTTTATGTTATTCTTGAGATTGTCGTTTAGTTTCTAGAGTTCTCTGAGAAATACCTACATGAGAATAATAATAGGCACCTAATAATTTACTCAAATTTACTTCTCATAATGATTTACATATATTGCTCGAACTGATTTCTATCATGTTGTAAACATAAAGTGCATCTTCGGATTATATCTTCTATGGCCCTAGTCAAATGTAGCGAGGATCTCCTCAGATCTTCGAATGCTTCATTTGTTGCATTCTTCAATTGATCGTAATTGGCGTATTGCCTCCTAAATATCTTATTTTTTAAATAACCCCAAAGAAAAAAATCTAAAACGGATAGGTCAGGAGACCTAGGTGGCCATTGAATTGGGCCATTGGTACCGATCCATTTATTTTCAAAATTTAAATCCAAGTAGTTCCTCACCACGGCCGAATTATGGCAAGGAGCACCGTCTTGTTGGAAGTAATATGTGTTGAGTTGAGCAAGAGGAATGTCATCTTGCAGTTGTGCAGACAAATATTTAAAATTTCGAGATATCTCTGTGCATTCAAGTTGCCATCAAAGATATAGTAGGCTAATTTGTTGCCCATTACGAAACACGACACATTGAAACCGAACCTCCCCTGCTGCCGTCGAGCTACTGCTTCGTGTTGGTTTTCGTTTGCCCAGAATCTATTCGTACGGCGATTAAAGATTCCGGCACTGCTGATTCTTGACTCATCAGACCAAATGATATGTCGCCCAAAACGAGCTTCACCTCTGATTCTCCCTAAATACCAATTGCAGAACGCCGTTCTCCTCTCTGCATCCCCGGCATTGAGATGATCAATTATTTTATGTTTATAGGGATGATATTTATACTTTCTCAAAATTCTTTGGGCTCTGCTTTTTGACACACCCAGTTGCCGACACGATGTAGAATGGTTAGCCTCAACAGCTGCTAACACGTCAAGTTCATTATCACCTCTATTCCGTTTATTGTAGTTTTTACTTCTTGGTTTCTCGAACGAACCATAATTGGAAAGATTTGCTTCCATTTTGGCGAAGAACTTCCTGTTTGGTTGAATTCTTTGAGGAAATCTATTGGAGAGTGTCAGTCAGGTATTTAATATTGATTAGAATTACTACTTCCATTTCCATTGTCGAACTTACCTATTCAAATATTCTTCTGATGCACGGACTGCGTTACAGTGACACTGAAAGTAGACCTTCAGCATATCAACTTTTTCGAAATTTTCGTATCTTCTATTTTGTTCTATAGTGTGAATTGCAGAAATTAACTAAACAATCCAAATTCAACAACGAACACTAATTTTACGAATTCAAATAGACACGAAGCCAATATATCCACAGATAAAGACTTCTGTGTTCACAGAGAGCATTCAGACATAGAAGATATAATCCGAAGATGCACTTTATGTTTACAACATGATGGAAATCAGTTCGAGCAATATATGTAAATCATTATGAGAAGTAAATTTGAGTAAATTATTAGGTGCCTATTATTATTCTCATGTAGGTATTTCTCAGAGAACTCTAGAAACTAAACGACAATCTCAAAAATAAAATAAAAAGCGGAAATTGCGGATGTCATAAATAACGATGGAATCTTAGGAGCAGCCTAGCTCCATTATTTCGGTCAAGAAGATTATGCATTGTTTTGATCGTTTTCATCGAATAACTACAAATGTTCTATGGTTCGTCCGCTCACGTGTGTTCCTTCGCCCAGCCATTAGGGTAAATCATTATTCCGTTATTTTCTTCGAATTGGGTGGAAATTTTGTCATCATGTTATATATTTTTGAAAAGGAAAAAAACGGCAATCGGAATATTCCAAAAAAAACTATGTTCGTATTTAAAAAAATGCAACTTTATGTCATATCTGTCATAATTAATGAAAAGAAAAAACTTCGAGTACGTCACTGGAATCTACTCAGAAAACCGTTTTAGAAACGTAAAACAGATTTCAATTATCTTCTATAAGAACCGAGATATCGGGAAAAAAAGAAATCCGGAAATTTTCAAGATTCGCGAATAACTCAAAAACCACTGAAGTTAGAATAATTCTGATTAGCTTTATGAATTTGTCTCGAAAAAGTAGCCAAGGGTCGTGAAAACCCCATCTCTCTATCCTAAATAATAGCAGAGATGCTCCTGGTGGCACCCCCAAAATGGAACATGCTGTACATTATTTAATGACTATTTTGATACAGAAAATTTTTGTTAATAATATATAAATAGGTATAATAAAATGTCATCTTAGAACACTTTTCAATAAATAATTAAAGTACTAAATTATGAAAATGTGGTCATCGTTGCCCTAATTACAAAAATTACCTTTTTCCTCTAAACATCATCTCAAACAGAAAAAATATAAAATTGAAAAACAAATTCTGACTACACGCCATACATAATAAAGAATGCGGAACAAATAAAAAACTGAACTTGAATCTATAAAACAATCAAGGATTGTAACCATCATGGTATAAAAAAACTTTTGATTATTTAGAAACTCTCCAATTAGGAAAATGACATAAGTGGGTGTAGCATATCTAGGAGGAGGGCGCACTGAACCCGCTGCCTAACGGAAAATATTGAATTAATCTATGATTGGATAAAAATGGGGCAACACTATATGTAGTAATATCTGAATTTGTGAATGTGTTATCTTCACATGATTTTCGATATCTGCCTATTTCTTAGTTCTTTAATTGCTGGAAACAGTCAAAATGTACTCATCAATTCAATAGGTCCCTTCAATTTCTTCCTCTTTTCTGGATATCAACGTTGAAACCGCCAATTATACAAATGTCACGAAATAATCCAAGCCCTATTCGAACCATACTTGATGTCAAATTAATTGAAAAACTCTGAAACGTCACAATTCCAATCAGAAAGTTACACATATAAAAGCAATGAATGTAAAATCAATTTTCAAATAGGAATATTCTTCAAAATGTGCTTTTCTAAATCTAAACAAGTAAAACAAATTCACAAGTGGGAAAATTTGATAGAATAGAATGACAATTTCTAAAATGAAGAATATATTCTATATCAAACTCAACAAAATTCGAAAAGAAAATCAATAAAAAAATGTATAAGTCATTTAATCCTACATGTAATGAAACTGTACTCTGAAGTTCAAAATGTTATTATTCTTCACAATTGAACACATCATATCGGATGGAATAGAATAAAATAAAAGACTTTCCTTCTCAAAACTATTATTCGCAGGTTGGCAAATATCTCGAAAAACCAACCTATTTTCTGCGAAAGGTTCGATGATCTCCATTTCATATTCACATTTTGGAATATCTGTTCCAATACAGTGTAAACTGTACCTGAATGGCTTATTACGTTGAAAGTCTATAGAGAGAAAGAATACATCCTCATCACCCAGAATCATGTATTGTTGAAACTTTTTTCGCAGTTCGTAAGTGTAAATTGTGTTACATTCTAGGTAGGCGTGATATTCTTCCAAATGCTCTAATAATCCTAATAAGCTCCCATTCCATTGACAGTTGCTGAAAATGCAGGTTCTGATTGCAAAAGAGCACTTTAGTTCATGTTGCTTTATCCTTGAGATAGTAGCTGCAAAACTGCAACCGTTCATTCTGTATGTGCAAGGAGCAGCAATAAATGCTGAAAATTTTTCTAACGTAAAATTTCTGCCATCTGTAAAAGATAGAAGATATTCTTCAGTACTTATATATGCCATTTTTCAAACTGTTGTAAAAAATAACTTCACATTACATAGATAGATGAAAAGATAATTTTGCTAAAATATAGATAGTATCTTTGCACAAGTCACAGGAGTATATTTATTTATAAAAAGATGTGCAAAAAACTACAAAACATATTGAAAATAGACTCACAGTTTCACCATAAAATGATAGAACATTAAAAATATTGACTCTCAAATACATTACAAAAACATGTCATCAGAGTGACAAATCCTCTCAGGTCACTATTTAGATAGTCTGGAACACTATAGTATGCTTCACCACATAGAAGACTTTTACCAATTCTTCGAATCTACTAACTGACAATGTTTTAAGATGCAATGGCAATGTGTTCTAAAATTGAAGGATGTAGCATGTCTTCCTTTTTCATTGTGATTTCTTTCAAGAAATGATTACTGGCATGCTTCCTTAAGTCATCAACATCAATAAAACTCCACAAATACAACTCAACTATCACACTAAACACAATCAAGCCCTCAGCAACTTCAATATTATGTACAGTGGCTTTACCCCTATTATCGAAGATGACCATACTCAAGGATGGGTCTGCAAATCATTTGCTAGAATGTTGTTATTTAGGTTAATTTTGCTATCAATGGTTATTCCGACGACATTTTTTGCGTTTTTGGGATGTTGGTAATGATACTTTTTTCCATTTTAGAAAAATCACCAGTTTTGAAATAGTAGTTGTAGGCCATATCTCAAAACATATGATACTTGTTCAAATGAAAAAATACCAGAGGTTAAACTAAGAACATTACCAAAAAATGTATTGGGGTCTTTTCAATAGGACCTGTGTATTTGATGTTGTTCTGGAACATTTGCCCAACTTACACACAATCATATTTATGTGGACTCACCTGATATTTTGAATATTTCGAAGGATTGTTAGAATTGGTCCTTTTTGAGATATTTTTCAATTGAAAAAAAGAGATAAATTAAGGTTTATATTAAGAAAGAAACAAGTAAAAGATAATAAGAGTTTCTTTCCGCATGTAGTAGAGAAATTGAAAATTGTTTTCTCATGGAGTAGGTGTTTTTTTCTCAACCTCAGTAGTTTGTATTACCTCCTCTTGCCCTGATACAAGCCTGAATCCGTCTAGGCATGCTTTGAATTAGGTTTTCGACTTCCTCTGGGGTGGTATTGTGCCACTCTTCTGTGGCGGCTTGGATGAGCTGTTGTGGGGTTCTTGGATTATCCTGGCGCGATCTAATTTTCCTTTTGAGATTATCCCATAAATGTTCAATAGGATTCAGGTCCGGAGATCAAGCTGGCCAGTCCAAAATAGCGATTCCTTCTGTTTCAAGATAATGTCGCGCGAGATTACTGGTATGCGGAGGAGCATTATCTTGTATAAAAGTGAACTTCTCACCCTGGGCACCTCTCCAGAGTCTCACTATGGGCTCCAGCATTAGGTCCACGTAATTTCTAACCGTTACACTCGCAGAAAACGAAATCGAATCTGTATTGCCCCCCAGCATAAAGCCACCCCAAAACAATTTGTCTTGCTGCTCAGAGTCTAGCTTGTCTTCCATGACCCCTTAAAACCCGAATCTAGTGGTCATCTGATCAAACGGCAATTCTGGTCTCATACGAAAAAAGAACATTTCACCAATTCCAATTTGGTTGCTCGATACACCAATTAAGTCTGTTCATTTTTCGTTGTCTGGTTAGCTCTGGAACTCTCATGGGCCTTCTGCTGTATAAACCCCTTGACAGAAGTCTTTGACATATCGTTTCGACTGATACACTGATACCTGTTGCTTCCAGAAATTGCCTTTGGAGTATGGGGTGCGACGCACTAGTTTTCAAGAAGTGATCTTCCTACGACTTCTTCTAGGCCTATTTTGCAGAGATTGTAGCTCCATGTATCGGAAGTAGGTTTTTCAAATCACCCCATGTGATACCTCCATTGTGGCCGCTATTACCCCTTTCTTCAACAAGAGCAATTATTCGACCCCTTTGCACATTGGACAATCCAACGTAAAGCATTTTTAATTATGATTATAGGCTTTTTTAAATTTTGAAATTCACAATTTCAAATCTCAGTGACGACTGAGTACAATATCCAGAACATGTGGTGATAATTCAACATTTCTTATCATACTATCCAGTTTTTTGCAACAAAAAACTTCATTCTTCACAAATAGTTGAAGATCCATGGTTAAAACAATCAATAATATGAAATACCGAGTGATTCCATAGAAATTTGGTTGTGTGTATTTCAACACAAAATATATATCAAAAGAGAAAGCATTAACTGATTAATTAAGTATAACTACTATTAACTTAACATTTGGCAGATAGATATCTCCTAAGATAGGAGTTTAGAAAATTCAAAACAAAAAGGAGTTGAAAAGTTATGAGATCGAATTTTAAACTAAGTACCTTAAAAGTTAAAAATGGGGAATGATGTTCAAATTGATACTTTGTATTGAATTCCTTTCCTATAAAAAAAGCAAATTACCTTTCACTGAAAATTTCAAAGATTATAATAAATACTATAAAGTTCAAATTTGGCAAGTAGATTACAGATTACACTTTATAATATAATAAAATTCTACTCACCTGAAAATCTTGCACGACATATTGGACATTCTTCCAACTTCAATTTACATTTACTGCACACATTGTGACCCTTACTACAAATGTAAATAGGTGGAGCCATCATATCAGCACATACAGGACATTCCAATTCCTGTAAAATTTTCATACTCAGCTTAGTAGTTAGTAAGGGGGCATCTTGATGCATCTTATCTGACATATTATTGGTGTTCTGTATTTCAATTTGAGTTTTCTCAACAATTGTAAATTTCAATATTAATTCACTTGAGTTTTCAAAGAGATGGTTAATACTGATAATTGGAATCACTAGACCATTTTTTGGAGAAAATGTGATATTTCGCAGTATATATTCTATTTTGCCACACTGAAAAAGTACCTGATTTCCAGAATGTCCGTAAGGATGAATAGTAATATCATAATTGTAATTCTGGCACATATTGAAATTCGTAGTATTTATTATGCAACATTGGTAGCCGTTTAGATTTTCCTGATAAATACATTTAATCACCATAGTGCTTCCATTGAATTCAGAAAAAAAGATCTTGTTTTCGAAGTCTTTTGTCAAAATGACTTGAATTGGATTATGAAAAAATTGTTCGTGCCTTTCTCTTATGTGGTAAGATAATTTACTGGGTTCACCCACCCAAATGCAGCATTGACGTTGTAACGGACACGTAATACACTTTATTCTAAATCGACAAGAAGTTTCGTGAGTTGAAACTAAATTCCAGGTAAGTTCAACTGTGCAACCAAGTTTATGGAATGAGCATGGAAAGATTAGCTTCTTTGCGATTTTTTCGTAAATTGTTTGTATCTGAGAAGTTTTTCTGTATTTTCTTTCACATCTTCCGCAAACGTTTCCCATAGCTGGACTATGATATACTGGGAAAACTGATAATGGGAGACTACAAATTCCGCAAGCAAGTGAATCGTCTTTAGTATTTAATGAAAATGTATTCATTTTGTTCGTTTGTAATTCCAATCACAACACACTATTATTTTTCAAATGTTATTTTCAAATTATTGCTTCTTGTAGGGTAAATACAAAACATGAAACCGGGAATACCGCCTCCGTTAAATCGTTGAAACCATAGAACAATATATTTTTGGTCTGTGTTCTCGACGGTGTGTTCAGATGTGTTAGTAAGACACTGAAAATTTGAGTATTTGCCGCCTGCCATGTGGGTCCCCATCACGCCCCAACTTAAAAATATAATGGGGACAGTATTAATTGCATACCTACACAAAAATTCTTATATTGAATGAAATTTATAGTAACGATAAATATAAAAGTAATAGATTCGAATATATCGATGTCATCATTGTAACCAAGATCATAAAACATACATAATAATTTTTATATATGAAATGAAATTTCAATTTTCTTTAGGAAAACTATTTAGTAATTTTTAATCATCATATCATATCGTTACCTCAATTTACTAATGTCGTAAATCCACCTCAGGATCAAACTAAAATCGTAATCTTTAAAACTAACTAAAGAAATACTGCAACAAAATATTAAACTTTAACTAATCAAAAGATGTAAACAAAAATTGGTGCATGTCATTACAATACAATTAATATTTTCTGAGGGAAAGATGATCTGGGTGTTTTCATTGAGGGTGGTATAACGAATGCAATTAGCGATTCATATTGGTTTTAAATTTACACCAATTGAGTCTCATTAATAACGCAAGTAATAAACGGCTTGATTTGATTTTTTCAAGTAATAATGATATAGAAATTCTTATATCGATGTGAACCTTCCAGATACTATGACTTCATGGCCTATAATTTCAAATCAGCAAGTTACTCTGAACTAAATTCTAATGTTGATTGGAGAAAACTTTTAGATGATTATGTAGATATTGTCATTATGATTGAAATTTTTTATAATACTCTTATCGTGGGTGTGGAGAAGTTTCAGCAAAAACCGAATTCCCAGTTTGGTATTCCAATGAACTCATGAAACTTGTGTCATTGATAGAGCTAATTGCTTTAAATTATTTTTCAGTCTTCTTCATCTCGGGACTCAGAGTGTGATGCTTTGAGTTTTTCATCTGATTAGGTCATTTCCAGAGATATAAGTTTCAATAGGCTTAAGGATTTGGACTTTGATGTGGCCCACATGGTTCCGTCTCCTCTGTTAAAGAAATGTGGTTCTACTGTAGACTTGCCATTAAAATTATATTCAATAGGTTCTTCTTCTTCTTCTTGCACGGCGCCTTTATGGGCAGCACTCAGACCGTTTGACCCATTGTGCTTGCCGTGTTGTGTTATTTTGTTATTTATCTTGCAAAAACGTTTTGATAAAGTTTGCAAGACTGTTGTAGGGGGCCTCCTGGATCATCCGGGTGCTGGGTGTTTCAGTGCCCAAGGTGTTCAGTCTGGTCACTTTATGAGCGGGACATTCGAAGAGTATGTCTTCTAGGCAACCGCGGCACTGTGTGGTTTCCGATAGTCTCATGACGTGTAGGTGTTTGTTGAGTTGGTATCCCGTCAATAGGCCAACTACCATCCCAACAGATTTTTTATCGGGGGACAATAGTTCATAACTCTCTTCTTTTATTGCGACCCCTTTAATAGCCTTTTTGACTATCTCAGTCCCGAGATGCCTGTCCAATAGTTCAGGGTCTCGGTGGTGTTCCAGTTTTGAAAGAAAAAAAAACACTTGGGTCCATGGGATGGACAGAATTGGTTCTGATCCCATCGGCCTAACAGCTGTTCCATTTTTGGCAAGGCTGTCTGCTATCTCATATCCTTCGATGCGCTAATGGGCCGGCACCAAAGCAGAGTAACTCTGTTTGTAGCACTGAGTTGTCGAAATGCGGCTTTGCATTCATCAACTAGTTTAGATGTAACCTTCGTATCTTTCAGATATCAAAGGGCGATCTGGCTTTCAGAGCATATGTAGATGTATGCGTCTCTAGTTCCTGTATAGGTATTCCTGTACACACCGGAGAATGGCAAATATTTCTGCGTGTGTTATCGTGACATGGTCTCCCAGAACAATCGTAATGTTTGCCCTCGGGCCGTTGACGCTGATGCCTGCACCCACCCCGGTTTTGGACCCGTCCGTAAACCAGGTGGAGCCCTGTGGGATGAGTAAGGCGTGGGTTGTGGTCCAAATTTCTTTTGGTGAAATGATGACCTTGAAGGGTTCGTCGAAGTGGTAGGTCGCTCTCATTTGATCTTCTCTTGTGAGAAGGTCAGGTCGAAGTTCTCTAATTTTGTTCAGGTGTCAGAGTCCAGAAGTTGGATTTCTATCCCTCCACATACCTCTTTCCCACTGTCTCAAAGAGGCCCTCATAGCCGCCTTCTCCACCACCATGTGTAGTGGAGGGATGCCCAGAAGACAATCCATAGAGGCCGTGCGTGTGGATCTCAAGATTCCCGTGATTGCTAGACATGCTTGCCTTTGGATCTTGTTTATTTTGTTCCGTTTTATCTCTTTGTCCAGTGCTGGTCACCATACGATGGCTGCATAGATCAGGAGCAGTCTCATCACTGTCGTATATAACCAATATATTATGTTTGGTTTGAGTCACACCTAGATATTTCACTTTTTTTACTAGTGTTAGTTCCTCGTTGAAAAGAATGGGGTACTACAGAGTGTAGTGCTGAGTCGACTGATCTACCTTGCCCGTAGGTATGATGAGTGATATGTAGGGGGCGTTCTTTAGGGTATTCTCCTTAAGATATCTTTCTACTAATATCTCCATAGTCTTCAGTCGGATGAAGGTGAGACTAATTGGCCTGAAATCTTTGGCGATTTTATGTACGATCTTGCCCGGCTTGGGAATGAAGACAACCCGAACCCTTTTCCTGGGGTCCGGAACGTATGCCAAAGCTAGGCAGGATCTGAAGATGTGAATTAAATGCATAATAATTTGGTCCATTCTTTTTATTAAGTGTGCAGGATATATACCATCAGCTCCTGGTGCTTTATAAAAGGAAAGGTTGAAAGGTAGTTACTGCCCTTTGAACCTTTTCCATTGTAACTACCATTGAGACTGTGTTCCAGTTTGCTTTGTCAGTGTGTCTTTTGGATTGCTGTGTTGTCGATGTGGAAACCCGGGAAATGGACTTCCGCCAGATGTCGCAGTGTTTCATCCTTCCTCTGTGTTTTTACTCCTTCCGGTGTATCAAGACTTTGGGTGTCCGTCGGTCTTGCTGCAGAGAGGATGCGACGAAGACGGTTTGCCACCGGTACACCCTCTATTACCTCGCAGTATGAATGCCATGCTTCTTTTTTGGATTTTTCATCAATCCTTTGTATGCTCTTTGGGCTTTCTTGTAGTTGTCCCAATCGCTTTTTGTGCTAGTGCGCATCGCTTTATTTAGGAGGTGTCTGCTTTTCGTCCTTTAGGCAGTGAGTTCTGCTGTCGACCATAAGGTTTTCTTCCTGCCTCTAATGTATTGTATAGAGCAACTGTTACTATACGCCAAGGTGATGCTGGATTGCTGTTTCTCAATGGCAGCTTCCAGATCCTTGATCTTTTTCGGTGTCTTAGCTGTTGGTTTCACCATTTCCAATAGTTGTTCCCGGTATCGGTTCCAATCGGTTTTTTTTGGGGTTCCTGTAAGGCACTAGTTGTTGTTTCGGTACATTTGTAATGTCGAAACATATGTCGATGGTCGTAGAGGGATACTATTTCTGTGGCCACTCCGGAGTTTCGAATTATGTGGGTGAATTTTTCACTGCACAAAGTCAGGTGCAATACTTCTTTTCTATTCGATGTGACGAAAGTTGGTTGGTTTCCTTCGTTGAGAAGTGTAAGGTTTGTGCTGTAGAGATATTCGGTTAGCTTTTCTCCCCTGATGTTATTGCCTCAGCATAACATATGGTGAGCGTTGGCATCACACCCAAAGACGAGTAGCCTTGTGTTTTACAGTAGTTCACCTATTCCTGTAGTTCTGCTGTTGGAGGTGGTGTCTGTGAGTCGTAGGGGAAGTATGATGAGCACAAAGGTCCCCAACCACGCCGCTCCTTACCAAAGGTTCTTGTATTAGTGATATGAATGTTTGCGCTTTTGCAAGCCGCGAACTCTATATGTCTGTTGCGGCTATGCAGTGGTGCAAGTTTATAGTTTATTTGCGTACACCTAATTGTGTCCCCTGTCATCTTAAGGATAGCAGGGGACCTTATTCGTCGGTGTACTTGGTCTCATCGGACTCGCATGCCCCCTCCCCGACAGATTTTGTTATGTCGGGAAGGCAGGTACCAGGGCCCGGAACAGCCTCCCCGACTGTTCCTCCCACGTCCTTAGGTTCCGGGCCTATGGTTTCTTCCGGTGCTTAATCCTCTGCACCACTACTTGATGCAGAGCTTCCCCCCTTTTCGGCCTCCGTTTTTAACTGGTCTTAGGATTGTTCAGTACCTTGAAAGATGCTATCCTTAGGCCAGCATGAAGTCTATTCCCTTGCGACTTTATTATGTCCAGTGAAGCTTCGTTTATGCCCAATATTAATTGCGTGTAGGACGAATTTTCACTCCTCCCGTAGACTGGCAAAATTTTGGTTCTTACCGTCGGGGTAGCCCCTTGGATCCTGATTAGAATCAGCCACGTCGGCTCTGGTGGTCCCCCAAGAAGCATTCTCACTTTCGTGAGCTTGCGACTAGGCCCCCTTAATCAGTTTCCTTCATTCGGAGCCTTTCTCCAGCTTCAGGATTTTGACCCTGGCTCTGAGCCTGTCCCTGCTGTAGTTGTCTTCGCTGACAACTGGTGCCACATATGTGGTGTTTTAAATAATGGACATCTCTCCTTACGTGGAGTGGTATCCATCATTTTTCCAAGAGACTTTTCAGTATCTTGGGCTTCCCCCTCTGTGAGGGCCTTGTCGGGAATGTTACCGGAACTAGTAACACCCTGATGCACCCTCGCAGCTCCGCTGTAAGATACGTTGACTTTTTTGGCCGGTCTCTCAGCTGAAGGAGGTGTTGAGAAGTTGGAAAGGGTCCCGCTTTCTGTAGCCCTCTTTCTCTTCCTCTTTTCTGTGTCAGACTTATTTTGAGGTCTGTGGCTTGTTTTTCGGGCCCAGCATGTCCGAAGCCCGGAGGAAACAACCATGATATTGAATTTCTGGTCTGTGATAGTCCCAAGTTTGAAATCGCTATCAAGATCAGTAAACAGTAACATAGTTTTTGCAAAGGTAGAAGCATAGTGGTGAATTTGGTAACATTTATTCAGTACAGCCTCGAGATTTTGGAAAAGGGTTTAGTGTTGATATGATTTATACTAACTTTGGAAAAGCTTTTCACCGTGTTAATCATACTATCCTTATTATAAAACAAGACATTTGTGGCTCATTACTTAACTGGTTCATTTCATATTTGACATCTAGAAGGCAAGTAGTCAAGATGCGTGATACTATAACACATGAAATGTCAGTAACATTTGGCCTACACCAAGAAAGTCATCTAGGTCCTCTCTTATTCATAATTTTAATAAACGATATTTTATCATGTTTCAGAGTAATACCCTTCTAATAATACTGCCTCTTCACTATTCTTGAATTTTTACATTCCTTCGGTTTTTTGTCTGTTAAAAGACAAATCAACTAACATGCTTATCAAAAATCAAAAACTACTGTTCAAGATTAAATATTGTATTATCTCCATCAGATAGTGATTGATTTAGAAATTGCTCTCTACCATGCCTCGCTAAAGGTTTAGCCTGATAAAAAAATTACAGGATGTAGGTTTCATCTCAGACAACCTTAGTACCGCCAAATTCAAAGATTAGGTTTGACTTCCGAATATAGAGAGAAATGCTCATAAAAAGGCTAATGGCTCAAATATTGTTTAGGGCTTTTATTTTTGAAGCCCGAGCAGGTGGAAGATTTTTATGTCTTCGAAATGTACGAGAGCAAACTACAAGATTATAGGCTTCAGAAATTCTCGGATTCCTTGATTGAAATCTTTGAATAAAACGACAAATACATCATTCTATTCTCATTTTAATAATTCAATGTATGTGCACATTTCCCAATGTTATTCTCAGGATTCAATCTGAGGTTTATGTGAGATGTAATAGTATTAACCTTCCTCAATTTAAAAATATCGAAGTAAGAAAGAAACAGGACTTCATGAAAGAAAAAATAGAGGTTTATAAAAATAATGCTTTATCATGAATAAATCAAGAATATAGACCAAGATGGCCATACAGATTATACTTATACCTGGGTCCTGAGCCGATATAGGCACCACTGTAATGATTTGGATATCACTTATGATACTAACTTTAGATTCAAATTACATATTGACTCAATCTGCATACAAAATTTTAGGCTCTATTTTTCGACATTCGTAAGAATTTGATAAATGGAACTTGAAGATTTTGTATACGTAACTTGTTAGATCTGTGCTATGTTTTGGATCGTGAGTTTGGGCCCCTTATTCTTGAGTATAAATCCAGAGACTTGAAAGGCCTTTTCTACTACCTCAATGTGGACTCTTCTGCCCAACTTAGAAGTACGACGCAGTTGTTTTATTCTTTTGTTGTTTATTGAAAGGTTTTATTGATTACCCTTCTTTAGTTGCATCGTTTTCACGTACCTTCTAAAATCACTAGAAATGGGGACTTATTGCATGTTTCGTTTCACAGATACAATTACACTAAATATTCACCATTGCGCAGAATTATTTCTAATATAAATCTTTCGTGGTTTGCTGGGGTTGACTTCTTTAATCACTCGGTTCCTAAACTGAACTAAAGATAGAAATAGGTTCTATTTATCTTATTTCTGTTTATAAGATATTACTTATTCAATGATATACATTTCTTGTTGGTTTATCTTCAGTTTAGATTATTTATTGATATCGTGATAACATTACATAACAGTATTTTACATTTGAACAAACCACTATGTAAATGAATTTTACTGATTGAATTATTTATTGTAGGAATATTATTCATAGGATGAGTGACGATATGATACTGTATGTATTGGGAGATCATGGAATGACAGTGACAGGTAAGAATAATTTGAAACACTACCTTGACCTAAAAGTTCGAGGAATCTCGCAATATGTAAAACAAAGTCAATGTTTTTCTTTAGTGTGTTTCTCCGCTATTCTAAACAATGCATTGTTTAGAATAGAGGAAAAGCAAACTAAAGAAAAACAGTGCAAGGACTTGGCGAGGGTTTTATAAAACAAATAGCATAATAACAGTTCGGAGTGTTTATATCCACAAGTACCCTTCTATTTTATCGTTAAATCTCTAAATTTCAAAAAATTCAAACATGAAATTCAAAAATGAAATGATACAAGACAGGTTTACCCTACATATACCCCATTTATCATGAAATGCAAAAAGAAATGATACAAGACATGTTTTACCTTATATATACCCCATATATCTCCAAACCTCAGTGAGAATAATGTAGAGTACATTTGCCTGTAGCTTTTACTTTATACCAAGATTTTTTCAATTAATAACCGATTACTGTAAATATATATTATATTGTACTTTGTGATTTGTACATGTTGGATGAATTGTAGGAATACTGCAATAGCAGAGAAACTTTGTCTAATAGAAATTATTGGACAATATTCAATAATAATAATAAGTTTTATTTTTTCTGGTCCTTAAACAGTTATAAAAAACTGGTATCAGAGCTTGAGTTCAGGTGTCACTCCGGGAACCGCTCATGATAAAGAAAACCAGCAGCTTCACTAATATTTCCTCTTCAAAGACCGATGAAATCATGTCATACTTCTCGTCAATTCTATATTCCATTTCGAAAACGCTTCTAAAATACCGAAAACTATTTCTAACAATACAAAAATTCTGGAAGAGGAAAGAATCAAATATTTTAACATGATGAGGCGTTCTCTGTGGTTACTCTCTGTTGTTCAGTAACGAAAATTCTTCTCTGTGATCTTTCCATGTTCAGAGATAAATTCTACTGATATTGCCATAAAGAATTATTTTGCAAATAGCAAGATTCCCATCTCATAACGATATTCGGTTGGAAATGACTTT
This sequence comes from Cryptolaemus montrouzieri, assembly GCA_013387265.2. Taxonomy (NCBI): domain Eukaryota; kingdom Metazoa; phylum Arthropoda; class Insecta; order Coleoptera; family Coccinellidae; genus Cryptolaemus; species Cryptolaemus montrouzieri. The sequence goes on along the minus strand of JABFTP020000185.1, from coordinate 98,571,915 downwards.
CAATTTTTTGAAAAATATGCCATAATAAAATTATATTATGTATTTTCGAAAAGGAAGAAAAATATTCTACTCAACGTGACCGATTTCGCTTATGATCATTTCCTCAAATTCCGGAAAATCGAAAATTTCGGAACAAAAAATGATAACTGAAATTGGTGTTTGCCAATAACGTTTTCTCGAAAATCGAGACTTAGAAAGAGGGGGGTCATTTTTTTCTGCAACGTTTCACATAGCTGTCCCACAAAACCATCGAATTTGGAATACCCTGCACATTAATAATATCAAATATTAAAAGTAGTAAAGTTATAAGTTCAAAAATATAAAATTGATGAAGAATCCATTTCAGGAGATCATGGTGGCGAAACAGAGAACGAAGTTAGCTCAGCCCTCTACGTATATTCAAAAATACCTTTTGCTGCACCCCAGAACACAACGGTAACCAAACAAGTGAACATTGTACCAACCTTAGCTACAGTTCTCGGCGTATCTATACCATTCTCAAACTTAGGCTCAGTGCTCCACGACGCTTTACCAATTTTGAACCACACCACTATACCCCAGTGGAAATTCTCCCTTTTTCCCATCTGGTCCAACGTCGAACAAATTGTAGAATACCTCCAGCATTACTCATCAGATTCAGATATATTCGAAGCTGACAGAGTGAGAAGAATATTCAACAAATTCAACATTCTTAAAGCTAAATTGTACACCATTGATAATCCGAAATCATTCGAAGATTTCCGATACGTTACCGATGAATTGATCACGGAAATTCGAAAAATGTGCGAAGAAGTGTGGATTCAGTTCGATTCCTTCTCAATAACTAGAGGGTTGCTGTTGTTATTTTTATCTTTATTCTTTGTATTCATAATTGCTGATGGTGTTCCTGCGAAATACTTGAAAGAATTGTTTTTGAGCTCATTTTTGGTATTTTCGTATTTTGCTTGTTTTATTGCCGCTTTGTGTTCTTTGATTCTTTATTATTTTGATGTTATAAATAATTTTACGTCTTCTACTTTTTTTGCGACTGGTGTTGTTTCGCAGTTGATGTTAGCTATGTTGATAGTTCAAAATTGGGACACAATAAGTTTGAATTGGCATTCTAAAAGTGGTAACAATAAGTTTATTTCTTTCTCCTGTCGATTAGTATTAGTTTTTAACTTGGTTAGTTTATTTTCCAATAGTTACATAGAAGAAGAGGCTTCCATATTCTTGTTTTTGTTAACTACAGTTTCCCTTGTAGGAATTGTAAGTTTCTGCAAAAATATGATAAAAGAAAAAAGTTCCAGATGGCTTCGATATAAATTCATTTTATTTTCAATAGGAATTTCCATACTTCTCAGACTATCAGTGAATTTTTGGAGGTGTAGGGAGGAGCAAGGTTCTTGTTTCTCCAGTAATATAATTAACGTTAGTAAAGAAACCACTAAGTCAGTTTGGGCAGTTGCTTTAGCTTCTCTAGCACTTTTCACCACGATAACAAAAACTTGGTTAAGAAATTGTGGAAGTTTGAACGACTATTCATTATCTGTTACCTTTGCAAAATATGCACCAACAGTCATGGTGGTATGTACCGGTGGATATTGGGTTCTTCATAGAACACCATTTGATTCAAAACCTCGTTCGGTTCAAGCTTGGAAAGTGGATCACTTAGTGTGGATGGTTTACGCTTCTTCAATTCTTGGAATTGTTTGTACCATTATACAACCTTTACTTGTTTATGTTTTACCACGAAGAAGCAATGCTAACATACCGAATGAACATAATATAATACCCCATCTGTTTAGAAGAGTTAAGGGATTAATGGAGGAGAAGAGTGAATCAAAAAATGACATACCAGTCATTTATGGGCTAGGTACAGTTTTTAGTACAGTCTACCTTGTGATTGGAGTATATTTCACCATCCTTCTTGGTTTACTTCTGGGGGAATCTGGAGCTCCATCTGCAGTCATTATGTTTCTGGCAACTACTTTTATATTGATTGTGATATCAACGTTAAGGATTGAAAAAGCCGCAAGTATTGGTAAGTAATTCGATAAAGTTTCTAGAATGCATAGTTAAGATCAGTTTTGGGGTTCCGCGCCGCTAAAAAAATTAATCCCCTAGAGAAACTTAATATTTGGTGAAAATGGTTTCGAAGCAAAGAAATTTCTTACAATTGATGGGCTAGAAAAACATTTGCTTCCTTGAATAAATCCTCCGTAGGATATCTAATATTTCGATTATATATTGATTTTAACATTCTTTTTTTGAAGCACCTCAATCCGTTTTCTATACACTCTACCATTGCACCCCAAGCAGCAATACCATACATAAGATGCGGCTCCGCTAGGCCGTGATAAATTGAGCTCTTTTTCTTCTCACGCCTTTCTTATAAATTTATAAATTTGAATTTTGATAATATCGCTCTAAACTTTAGTATAATTGAGTCTTCGTGGTTCGGCGATTTCATGTGGTTGTCAACTGTAGCTCCGAGATATTTAATTTTCTTTGCTGCATTTATAAAGGTGGTAGTGCAACCGGATTTAATTTCGACTCTTTCCAACTGGGCCAAACTTCTTTTCAGATTAAAAAAAGAAAGAAATACTTTTTTTCATATTCGATATTCATTGAAAGTTTGTTGGCAAAAAAAAGTATAGTATCAGTCCTAAGACGGTACCTTGCGACACACCTTAGATATTTGTCTCTGCTCACTGAAAACATTTCCAATCTCAACACGCTATTTTCTATTTGCAATCCATGCCACAGATGACACTCCTCTAAACCCCACACACACCAACGACTTCAGCAGCTTCACATGATCTATGATGTCAAAGGCTTTTGCCAAATAACAAAGATACAGAATGCTGCCTTGTTTTCATTTAGAGCCTCGCTTATCAGTGCCATTGAAATTTACATGGCATCATTTGCTCACCTATAGGCTGAAAGCCGTATTGGTACTTGTACTTGTCAATGAAATCGAAAATTCTTTGCTTCACATTTTTTTCAAAAACTTTTTGCCAATGCAGATGTCGAAAATATGGGTCGATATATTTTTATTTTAGTTTGCGAAAAACATTGAATGATATCAGAAACTACATTAGCGCTCATCACTTCGATTTTTTCAGATGATCTATTCGAAGTTCCCAACACCTCGATCCTCATATGGGTAATAACTTCTCACTACTTCTTCTATGGAACCGGTCATCAACCCGCCTGGTCAAACATAGATTGGAATGCAGCCTTCATAGGCACTTCGGGTGTTTTCGCCAACAACTTCGTACAGGGCACACTTGTGATCCTAAATACTTTCTGTCCTTATATTATTACAGGTTTCTTTTTGCCGATGTTAGTAATAACACCTTTTACACTTTTCGTAATGACGCCGTCGCTTTTGAGGAAGAATAAAGATCTTCGCAAAGATTCTACAAACCAAGGCGAATTATTGCTGTTCGAGAGGAGTGACAATTTATTGACAGCCGTCTTTGTCGCATGTTGCAAGTATCTAGCTTGCCATGGGATAAGGGTGAGTTCCACATTATATGAAAGGGCCATCATGTCATGTCATAAATTCAAAACAACTACATTTAATTGAATAAATATATTCAAATTTTTCTCTCCAGGTGTTTGCCACCATGCTAGCAGCTACAGTGCACTGCCGTCATCTCATGGTGTGGAAGATCTTCGCTCCAAAATTCATCTTCGAGTCTGTAGCAATGTTGGTGACATTAATTTCAGTGACTTTTGGTTATCTAGTTCTGATTCGAGTAAACTATCAGCTTGAAAAATTTATAAACAAGCTTAATAAACATGTCAGTTGACCTGTAGTTATAAATTGAAATCATTTCTACCTCTTCGGAATGAAAGACTGTCACATAACTAGTGGAATATAGTTTTTGGGAAGAGGCACTTCCTGAAGTAGAATATTCGTATTTATATTCATTTTCATTTGTGTATAATCCCTTATTAATGCTATAAGCAGATATTGTTATGTATTAGAGTTGTTGAACAAGTATTGTATTGCATTTTTATAAGTTTTCGTAATTTTCTAGTCATTTCTGGAAAAATCCAATATATGTTGAATTTTATACTGAATTTGTTGTTTTCTACATTCTCGTTGAGTTTTTATCAGGAATATTGATAGTTAATAAACAAAATTTATGGCGAAGAATTTGCATATTCAATAACCCTTGTTGATAGAGTGCAACACTTGGTATAAATTCATCAGTACAACATCAAGCGAATAAATAAGATTGATAGATAACAAATTGAGGACATTGATAGAGCATACTGTGGAAAAGGCACAAAGTGGTTTCAGAAGAAGAGAAGGAGCTTGTAAGACCATATATTCGCATTAAAACAAATAACCGAAGAAACTGGTCAAATGAAAAGAAAAATCTATCTAGCCTTCATGGATCTTGAAAAAGCGCCTGACAGAGTACCACGGAAAAGGTTGTGGGATATTTTGTGTAAACTTATTAAAGTGATTAAGAATATATGAGAAGAGTCACAACAACGTCATGAGTGGTAACAGAAAATCAGATTATTTCAGGACAAATTATGGTTTGAGACAATAAGGGGTATTAAGTCCTCTATTATTTATAATATGCATTGATGAAATAATCGAAACTTGCCCAATGAGATGAAAAACTGACAATAGGCTACAGATATTTCCAAATATATTCTATCAGAAGTGGCATATGCTGATAATTATTATTACAGAAAGTGAAAAAGATTTACGAGAGCAAAACAAAGGTTATGATGATAGGGGAAAAGACAAAGGTTGTGAGAATACAAGTAGAAGGAACTCAGAACATTTAATTATCTTGGATCAGCGAAAGTGACCAACAAGAAGCAGGCATAAATAACAGAATAGATAAAACTATGAAAACGCTCTATGCATTGGGAAAAAAATTATAAATAAAAGAAACGTTTCCACAGGAACTAAATGAAGGTTTTTATATCTGTTTATAGACCGATACTTACATTTAGATGTGACTCATAGATCCTTGATTTTGATAAAAAACAAGAGCTAAATTCAAGTGGCTGAAATGAGATATTTAGGGAAAGTACAGCGAGTCTCAGTAATAGTTAAGATAAAAATGGAAATAGAATATACGCTTGAATTTATTGGGTTGAGGCAACTGAGTTGGTGGGAACATCTACAAAGACTACCGAGTCGACCAGTTAAAACGATATGAAAGACCAGGTTGATAGAAAGAATAGGCAAAAGAAGACCGGTGCAAACATAGGATGGAGCTTTTAAGTTTTAATATATTTTTTAGGAAATTGTAGAAGACGCATCGATTTTTCATTTTAGTTATGCATGTCAATTCGTTTTCTTTGGTAATAAAGAGAGTGGAAACAACACCCTACTTTTTTTTCAAATGGCATATGTCATGCTACACTTCGTTGGAAAGGCTTTTTGAGATAAATGTAATGAACTATTCATTTTTAACATTATTCCATAACTTTATCTTATAAATTCCAAAACACAAATTTTAATATTTTTTCTTTTAACACTGTTACCAAAGACTCACTCGAAAGTGCCGATGTATTTATTTATTTAATCTAATGAAAGAACAGAGAACTACATACAAAAACCTATACTGCTTAGCATCAAATCTTGATGCGAATCAAGAACACGATCGTAAAAAGTACTATATGTAATGGATAGTCATTCAAAACATGCTTCATTAATCGCCTTAAAATGTAAGCTGAAGAGAAACGCGTGAACCATACGCAATTTTTCATATGATTCAAAAGAACAGAGAGAAAAACCTGTCTCATTCGTCGCTGATACATAGTTACACCTATTCTCTACGTGTGTTATGAACAAAAAGTGAAAATAGAATGGATGTGTAAACGATTCATTCTTCATTTTAACTTCGATTGTTGAATATAGGATAATGGAATAGCAGAAATCTGAAAAATAAGAAAAACGTTGTAGCTGCAATACTATGTGGATTTTAGTGTTGCAACCCAATCAAGAAAAGAATCTGATACCATCTGCATATCGAGAAAGCACGAACTGATCCGGACATCGTAAATAATGGAACCCTTGAATGCTCAGAGTTATGTTACAGACATTTTAGAAGAACATACGAGGTCTGGCTATTATATAACGGGACTGTGCATCTAGAGGGCGCCCTAGAGTAGTGGGAAAATGAGTAGTGCGTTGGATATCTAGATACCTTGTCTATGCACGTACCAAAACACGTTTTCGTACCTATTATAATATTTGTGCAGTAGCGGTTTAAAACGAACGTGCTTTTTTCTCGTGCCGAAAACCATGTGTGACAAAAACCAGGCCAATCTCAAATTTCTCGTTGAATTGAATAAAACTCCGTCTGAGTGCTTTAAATTATTGCAAGAGGCCTACGAGGATAAATCTCCATCTCGTGCGAGTGTTTTTGAGTTGTGTAAGCGCTTCCGTGAGGGCCGAGAGAGCACTAAAGATGACCAGCGCCCTGTCACTGTTTCAACTCCGGAAACAGTGACCAAATTCAATTTGTGCGTGCAGTGCAGATCGTCGAATGGAGTATCCGGATGATAGCCGAGGCTGTAAACGTCGATAAAGAAACGGTTAGAAAAATTTCACACGAGGAATTACACATGACAAAAGTCTGTGCGAAGTTGGTACCCATAACGGGCTATCTGTGAAGCAGTATTTGGCCAGTGAGTGCACTCCACTGCTCGAACACGCGCCGTACTCGCCAGATTTGCCACCGTGCGACTTTTTTTTGTTTCCGATAAAATCTGCTTTGAAAGGGACCCGATTCGAGTCGATGGAAGCGGTTAAGCAAAAAACGGCAGAGCTCCTAACGGCCCTCACCAAAGAAGACTTCCAGTACTGCTTCGATCAATGAAAAAACGTATGGAAAGGTGTGTGGCGAGGAAAGGGGAGTATATTGAAGGGGAGCATTCGAATGTAGAATAATTTTTATATTAAAACCCTTTTTCGTAACCAGTCTCGTTATTTAATAGCCAGACCTCGTATACCATTTGTGGAAAACATGGCTCAGAAATTTTCGTTTATGCGTGATGACGCCAGGCCTCACCAAACATATCATTAGGAACTACCTTCAAGATCACGAGATCACTTCAATGAAAGGTCCAGCACAAAGTCCAGACCTCAATCCCATGAAACATTCTCAATAAAAGATTAAGAAGCCAGCAAAACCTAACAGCTACTGTGAATGAGGTTCGGAACAAACTGATCAAAATGGATCAGAATGGGTCATACAGTAATTCTCGCCAGCGCAGGAAATATCCGGTATCAACAGGTTTTTGGAAACTTTGATTCTTTCCAAAAGTTTGACATTTTTCATCAGTATTAGTTTCATATCAATTTCTATGAGTACCAATTTCATTTCGTTTGTTCTCAAACTTCTTCTGAATAAATTTGAATTTTCGATTTTGTGCATTAATTTCGTGGTGAAGTGTAGATCAACATATGTTTGCGAAATGGTTTTCTCAAATCTTAATTTTTTGAAAATAAATACCGTTAACTTCTTGGCGCAGTGTGATAATTTTGTAAGCTATGTAAATTTTAGTTTATTTAAATTTAATATATTCTAATTCATTTTCAATGACACTATGAACAGTTTTCTATTCTATTATGTTTTTACTACTTTCTACGTTATACTTTACATTTTACTATTTTTATATCAATATTCTGTTCAGTTCATTTTATATATTATATAAGCGTCCACTACATTGTTCTGTAATCGAGTCTCATAGACCAGTGTTTGACTCTTAATGCTCAATTAATATTTGACTTTGAAGGAATTTTTCCATTACTTTTATGGTTATATAGTAATTTGTTTTTACATTGAATTATTTCATAGCGTATTATCGTTAATTTTGTTCATACAGTGACTTTTTAAATTACTGTATTTACTGTAATATCAAAGTGTTTAATTCTTCTCTGGATAATGCATCCAACCGAATTACATGAATTGTAAATTATAATGATGATTGGTGATTTCAAGATACCCCAATTGGGCATAATGCCGTTAAATAGGGCATGTGTGACACATAACCAGAAGAAGATAAGCTGACACGTTACTGTATATTATGGTGATCATTCAGAATTTACAAAATGCCATTTGTACAGGATTAAATTGAAGATGATTCAGATCGAGAGTATTTCAGAAATATGACTGAAAGCCATTTCTTTCACAAATTCCGCGGGGTCCTTCATTCAAAGTTGCACAATCTAATATCTAAGAAAAATTTCGCCACAGCAATTAATAAATTTTTTTATTCAACGTTAATTCTATTGAATTTCTACATTTTTTCTTTTTGTCACATTTATCAGCGTAATTTAATCCCTTTAGCACTTTTGATAGCATGTCAATTTCACTTCACTTCAAGGCAATTTTTCTCAGAAGTGATCTAAACACTTCATCTCAAAATTTCCAACACCACTAAAACTGCCTTAATCAAACATCAAACGATCCAAGACTGATAATTCGCCACCCAAGCAGTCATATCAGCCCAGTCCGGAAATTTCGACAAGAATTTCTTGAAATCTGGCGTCATTCTGAATTTTTTAGGATGCACATAATTTCCTGCAACTGCTATATCCATTACTGGACCCGAATGATTTTCCGGCACTGAAAAATCGAAAATGGCTTCTACTGGTACCACTTCTTTTCCACAAGTGTAAACGAAAAAATAATATGGCCGATCATTCCATAAAACATCCTCATCGGCCAATTTGTCTACCAGACTCATACTTAATAGCTTCAAGTTTTTCTTAGGTGATAAATAGAACATTGAATGGTCAGGACCTAGAAAGAGAATTCGTTTTTCATTTTAATTAAATCATACATATGAAGATGTCAAATAAACTGACAGATATTAACATGAGAAATTTTCAGGAAACTTCTTATTAAACACCTTATAAAAGTCTAGTAAAAAAATAGTAAAATATTCCACAAAGTAAAACACGGAAACTGTGATTTCTACAGAGTAATTCATTTGGGTTCGACAAGTTTCCTATGCCTTTATCATGTGCAAATGAATAAATTAGCATCGTATCCATTTAGCCGTTACTATTTGGTAGTTAAGCTACCGCGGTCTCGAATTCTCATTCACGTCGGAAAGTATGAGAACCAAACACACAATGACATGAAATATATATGAATAAGTAGTTATTTGGATTTGGAAAGACCAGATTCAAGGTATACAGTTCACGAACTATTGAAAGGGAATTATTATTTGAATACACCGAAAATTTGGGATTTACATAGATCAGTCTGGTCGTTCATTATCTGAAAGTTGTCATTAAAAAGTGATTTGAAAATTTCCGCTGGTTCTCAGTACATAAGTTTTCTAACCTTTGGGGCAATTTAATTCATCAATACTAAGAAAAGAGTTTTCATTTTGGATGCAGTGGTTAGATAATGTTGGATCAAGTTTATTTTTAAGGAATTAAGTTTTATGTTTTTATATCTAATTTTGAAGGAACGACCAGTCTGGCCTATGTAGAAATTATTGCAGTGTAGACAAGATAAGTTATTAACTGATAATTCATTTAAATTCTCTATAGGATTTTTAGCATCAAATTAGATTGATGACAACTTATGTTGACGTCTGAATGCGATTTTAGTTTTCAATTTGTAAAGGTTACTGGAGACATTGTCACTTATCTTTCCAAAATAAAATAAAGGGATACATTTTTGAATTTGTTAATAATAGCAATAATAATAACTTTATTTCATTTCCATTTACAAACTTAAATTTTCTAACTATAAGAGAATTCTTATCTCATAGTATAAGTGCTATCATGAATTAAAGTAGGTAAGAACATTAATATATTAAGAAATAATTATTAAATACAACTAATAGAATTGTCTGCTACTAATGAACTGTGAATCAGAAAAGGATAATCCTTGTGCCTGATTCCAACAACTACAACAATACTTGATGAGCCTTTATCCCTAATATAAAAAGAGGAAAAGACAACAGTAACATAGATTTCGACAAAAAATCAAAAGACATAGTCCCACTGAAAAGCGAAGCAACAAACGTATAGAAGTAGCTTAATCAGAACGACCCTGTACACATATGTAAGTTAAATTGCGTTTTTCAAATCCATTAAGTTGGTTATAAAGGATCGGGTGTTCGAGAGAATCCAATTCTTGGTGCTTTTTTTAAACAGTTTCAGGGCGGTCAAGCTTCTGATATCCTGTGGCAATATATTGAAAGTTCGAGGTGCTAAGTATAAGAAACACCTCTGACCTGCCATTTTCCGCGTTCGAAGAATGACGAAGGCATTTTCGTATTTCTGCCCCTGAAGTGATGGCATAGAATCTTCTCACAGAATAACTGTCTCAAATCTGAAATTCGGGTCTCGGCATAAGGTGCATCTGAAGGGTAAGTCTTATTGTTCGAATATATAATTTTCAAAAACCTTTTCTAAATGATTTCTAATTTCTTCAAATATATACTTTCCACACCCCCCATACTGCAATACCATAGCCGAGAACAGATTCAACCAGAATAAAGTAGAGTATTCTAAGCTGCTGTACTTCACAAAACCCCTTGCACAACCTGAAAAGCGAAAGGAGACCCCTCAATTTCTTGACCAAATACTCCATATGTCCATCCCAACGTAAGTGGGAATCAAGTATCACCCCAAGGTATCTCACTTTTTTTACTCTCTTTAATTTGATCAGTGCATTCTCCATCAGAATATTCAAGAAGTTCCACTCAGGCAATCCCGTCCTGTAGCTACTGTGAGGCATAAAGAATGTTTTCTGGGAATTAAAAGTGAGAAGCTTTGTGCTAAAAAATTCTAAGAATATAGAGAAAGCCCTTTCTACTCTATTCTTCAGGGCGAACCAATCAGAATCTTGATAGAACACAGCGGTATCATCGGCAAAGGAAAATACTTCTCCGGAAGTTGGTAAATAAAACATGTCATTTATAAACACGCAAAACAAAACAGGACCCAGAACCGTCCCCTGTGGAACTCCAAAGTCAACAATTCTTTCACTACTCTGGCCAACGTCAATTTCAACAACTTGTTTCCTATTATTCAGGTAACTGCTCAACAATTTGTGTGCCGTGCCTCTAATTCCTAAAAGATTCCCAGAAGATCACTATGGGAGATCGAGTCGAAAGCCTTCGACAAGTCAATGAATATGCTGATGGATGGGACACCACCATCTATTGCACTATAAATATTACTTAAGAGCTGGTCATTGCTGTCTCTGTTGACTTTCCGGTTCGAAAACCGCACTGCTTTTCGGACAGTATTCTATATTTATCTAAAAAGCCAACAATTCGTGTTTTCAATAGTTTTCAGAATATTTTACCTAGCACAGAAATAACATTCATCGGTCTATAATTACAGGGTTTCTTTTTATCTCCAGCTTTGCAAATCGGTATTATTATGGCAATTTTGAATGTGGTTGGGAATTCACCTCTCTTCAAGCATAGATTAAAAATATGTTTCAACGGCTCACTAATATATTTCATCATTTTCTTTATTGTCTCGGGTTTCAATTGATTCGGGCCAGGCGACTTACACTCCTTCAAGCCCCCTATTACTTCCTCAACCTCCTCAGTAGTAGGCCAATTGAATTAACATTACGCCTTGGTTCATAGACTTTTCTCTTCGATTTCTGTATTTTATCAGCTAGTTTAGCCCCGACCTCCGAGAAGTACTTGCAAAAGTGATCTGCTATTTCGACTTTCTCAGTTAATGTTTCGCCAGCATCCATAATGATATTGTTAATATTGTGTTTTGCACTTTTCCTTCCACCCATTTCATTAATACATGACCACAAACCTCTTATATTATTATAATTCGCTGCTATTTTTGATTTCAGGTAATAATTCTTCGTATTCTTTATCAAGTCGTTTAAAAAATTTCTATATCTTTTATATTTATCTTTCAAGTTTTCGTCACATGGATTTATTCTAAGTTGTCTATACAATTCATTTTTTATAGATACCGATTTCATTCATCCTTTCGTTATCCATGGTTTTCGCTTTATGGTTTCTTTACGTATTTTAATCTTCACTGAAGAAAGAGCTAAATAGTGATCAAGTTTTTCAACCAGTTTATCTGCAGCTAATTCCGTACTTTCGCAGTCATAAATCTGTTTCCATGATTCTTCTGCCAATATATTTTTGAGTTTAGAATAGTTAATCAATTTTCTATAGTTCAAGATAGAGTCTGAGTCACAGCTAATATTATTTTCAGACAAGTCAATGCCAAGCAGGACAGAGTAATGTTGGTACTTGTAATTGGATATATTTGGCTAGTATTTACTTGTTTTCGTTGCACTATTTTGTTAATTAGGCAACGATCAAAACCATTGTTGTGACCTAGAGTTTTAATAGTTTCAATTTTTTCCTGTGGAAAAGATTGCGAAAAGGCTCTGTGGATCATTGAACTGTAAGCCGAAATTTTATATGAACATCTGTGGTTGAACAATATTCGGTCCAACCAAGAATTTTGAGAAATAAAAGTGATTCCTAAATATGTGCAAATCAAGGTAATCATTCGGCGAAGAAAACTGTCCCGCTTTCAAATAAAACATGGATTAAAGATGAAGTGAAATCCCTACACCAGCAGAGGAACATAGTTCAACACTATCTTTAGGTATTGCACTCTGAACTAACTCATTGACTGAATTCTATTACTCTGAATTGAATTTACTTGAAAAAGGACATAAATTTACACCCAATATTTACGGCAAGATAAAAGAAACCTTAAAAATAGAATCCACTATTTCTCTTTTAAATTTGATGACTCACAAATAATAGTTCCAAAAATTACAAGAACTCTCAAAAATGTAATATAAGGAAAGAAAAGCTAACATTCAACATCATAAAATCCATAAAAGAAATTTCGGAACGATGATCTTACGATCACCAAAGTATATAGATCAGACGCTACAATTATATTGAAAAAATCAGAATACGTAGACAAAACGAAAAATTTTATTGAAAAGAACAATTTAGAGAAATTCCTTATGATTTCACAGTTAAAAATCAGAAAGCACTAAAGAGCGCTTTATCTGACATGACATCTAATATTTTAACTAAGACTAGTTATTATACAAACATGAATCCAAGCCCACCACAATTATATGGCCTGATAAAATGATCCGATCCGAAATAATTAAATATGATATTCAAAAGAATGACAAACTTCACACTCCTGAACATACAATCGAAAATTAAATAAAAATTAACCAGAGAACTTCATTGAATCATTCGTACCACCAAAGCTTAGATGTAGATAACATGTATTAACTTAACTTCTGATATTGTAGAACAATCACATGTAAGCCTATGATACCTTGAGAATTTATAGTTCTTTTGAAGTTTTGCATACATCTTAATTATCTTCCATTCAATAAAAACATATATGACCAACCAAGTGGTCTTACGATAGCATCACCCCTTTCTAGCAGATATATTCATGTCTAACATTGAGAAAAAAGCACTAAATTCTAACTTTCCTGTTAAAACTCGTTTTTGGTATAGATGCTTGGATGACATACTGATTTGCCCAAATGATACATCTAGACAATTTGATAATTTTCTTGATTTCATAAACAGTATCCATCCGAAAAGAAAATTTAAATTCGAAAATGAAGAAAAACATCAAATATCATTTTCAGACCTGTCAATTTCCCACTCTAATAGCTAAATTAACTCCAACATCTTTGGAAAAACTTTTAGCACAGGTATGTGTATTTGTTTGTTTGTTTGTTATTCCTTTAACGTGCTCTATTTCCGCTTTTCGGCCAATGACACGCCGGGGAATTCCGTCACATCACTAACCCGGGAATTTTGCCGAACCCCTCTGGTGTCGAGGGAAGGGATCTTTAATGTCAACATAACTCTATGTTGGCGACGGCTTTACATCTCCTCCGACAGATGGATACTCAAGCGATTCCCAGAATCCGAAAAATCGCACCGACTTTGTGGGGATTGAACCCAGGTAACTCTGCGCAGGAGACGAGCATTATATCCTCTACGCCACCGAGCCGGCATATGTGTTTTTCAAAAGATTGCAACCACTCAAATTAACATAAAGTTTCGGCTTACAAGTCAATGATCCACAGAGTATTTTCGCTACCTTTATGATTGGAAAATTTTGAAATGAAAATGAAACCATCAGATCCATCGCTCACAACAACAGTATTGATTGTGGTTTAATGACAAAACAGTGAAATGAAAACAATTACATATAGCTATAGCAAATCCGAAAAATTCATCCCTTTAACATATTTTGAACAGACTTGTAAAATTGTCGCAAATAACCTTTCCAAATTGAAAACTTAAAATGGGGTTCAGACTTCAGAATAAATTGTCATCACTCTGATTTAATGCTAAAAATCATATGGAGAATTTATATGAATCAGGAGTATGTAGTCTTGTACAGACTGCAATAATTTCTACATAGGACAGATTGGTTGTGAGTTGGAAAACATTCATTTTCTAGTCATAAAATGGATGAGATATCTTGAACTGTTTTCAAAAAATCACCCAATAGACCATGTCATTGAACAGGAAGCTATTTTGAGTTAGGCTAATCTGTGAATTAGTGTTATTGCATGTAAATAAAGTATCAATTATATTATGATTATCTTTTGGTGATTATATATAACTGTCTGAATATATCAAAACCAACTCTGAACCAAACCAGTACATCTTAGAACCACAATTTTACACAGTTATCCATCATATAAAAATCACACACTTCATCCTTTATAGCATTGGCTCTTCCAAGCTCTCTTCAATCATTACAATCATTTAACTTGAAATATTTCAATGATAATGAGTTTTTTATTTATCTGTAGCAAAGTCGACAATAGTTTTAAATTACATAAATATACTAAACTTACCAAATATCGATAAATTGTATCTCAACGTTGTACTCGAAATCCAAGTTTTCGAATTAACTTTCAAATTCACAGGCTCAGGTATAATAGGAGCCGAGGCAGGTATCCACGTACTATGTTTACTGAAAATGAGTGAAATAGAATTAGATAGGGGTAATGTTTCTACCAATTATGGTAGAATTACAAATAAACACAAAGAACTGAATGCTTGAAAATAAATTTGTATGAAGTCATTAAAAAGAAAACATTTTTAAAATGTAACCTATAAGTGTTGAAATCATAACCCACTTATCTTATGTAACCCTTCCTTTTCAACAAGAATTATGTTGG
Organism: Cryptolaemus montrouzieri; assembly: GCA_013387265.2. Classification (NCBI taxonomy): domain Eukaryota; kingdom Metazoa; phylum Arthropoda; class Insecta; order Coleoptera; family Coccinellidae; genus Cryptolaemus; species Cryptolaemus montrouzieri. The sequence goes on along the minus strand of JABFTP020000185.1, from coordinate 98,556,727 downwards.
AAGGATAACAAATACTCACACTACTTCGGTCATTTTCTGATGAGCCAATGGTAAACCACATAGAAGGAAGTTTTTGCAGTCATCTTCCAAGGGTACAGACCTCTTGAACTCGTCTACATATTTCGCAACACTACGTGGTGAATTTCGATCCATGTTCAATAAAAAGTAGCCAGAATCTTTTTTGATAACGCCTCCGTCTTCGCTGTGAAACACCCTTTGGCTATGCTAAAAATTAAAATTATTGAAAACACTTTCCCATAAAAACAAAGAAATGATAAAAACTTTTATTAAACATCATGCCAAGTTATTTCGTTCGTCAAAAGGAAAAAATAAACCCTTATAGGACAATAATAATAATATTTATTAGTCCAAATTGACATCTGGGATGTATAGGACAAGTCAATTATGAAATACAGTTATCGGACAGATACTCACTCAAGATATAGTAACATCTTGTAATGAACACCGACCTTATAATATTCCTAAACGCACCACGATCAAGCTGTTTAAATTTATTTGATAGGTGATTGAAAATTTGTATGCAATGGTAGGCTGGAGATCATTAATATTTAGCCATGGCATACTTAGAAATTGATAAAACTTCTACATTATGGGTAAAATATTTGTGAAAGCTACATAATTTCCTTGGTTCTTCTTTACATTCATAAGACATTTATAAATATAGATACATGGCAACGTGAATATTCCTTGACTAATAAAAGTGGATTAACAAGGTCCTAATATGAAAATTAGCCTTATAATACGCTTTTACAAAACGAATGCTCTTTGCCAATCAGATGAGTCACCCATAAGGTAACATAATTTAAATGATTATAAACAAGGCTATAGTGTTCATTAACCATAAAGGCAGAGTCCTTGGTTTTCTAGATTGCATAAAACGAGGAATTAAGTTTTCTGCAGATTGCATTCACGTGAAAAACCTACTTAAATCTGAATTGAGGCACACCTTCAGGAACCTGACCTGACTGCTGGGGACCAGCTGATTGTTCTCGCAAATAATCGGTTTGTTAACATCATAACCGACATTCGCATTTAAGAAGATACATTCAGTGTTACTTATATTCAATATCAAGACATTTGTCTTGCACCATCTGCTAAACTCGTCGATAAGTTTGCACCTGTCCAAAAACTTCCCCAGACTCCTCGCCGTTAAAAACAAAGAAGTATCATCAGCAAAAATTACTGTTATATCGGCAATATGTTCGGGAAGATCGTTTATGAACAGTAGGGGCGGAATTAAACGGAGAATAGAGCTCTGCGTAACTCCAAGATCAGCTGACATTCCCTTTGAGAACTCATTCTGCTCCCTAACCACTGTCTGTCGGATAAAAAACTGTTGATCCGGTCCAGAAAGGTACCCGTAAATCCAAGGTTATAGAATTTAGATGATAAAGCAGTCAAATGCTCGCGTCAAGTCAAATAATATGCTACGTATAGCCATGTTCAAGTAACACGAAACACATAATCTACAAAAGTAACCCATCTCAGACTCCGTAGACCTCCCCGATCGGAACTCATGCTGCAATTTGTTATTCTATTTGGTCAATTTAAGCAATTCATCATCCAATCGAAGACAATTCTTTCAAAAATTTTGGAAAAATACTTCAAAATAGGGATGGGACAGTAATTTGCTATCTCCAACGGATCATTTTTCTTATATACAGGGATATCCACTGGGACCGTCTGTCAAAAACTTTTTGAGTTTCAATTACAATATCGAGCTGAAATTTTATACGCGGCCATAACTAGCAATTTCCAATTGAAGTTGAATATTTTCGAAGTGATACCATTTCCGGTTATACCGGAAGTGGGTCATCACTTTATCATTTCAAATGGCAATCTACCTCTTTTATTATACATCTAGAACCGACATTTGAGCAAGGCATAAAATACCCAAGTTAATGGCACTTATCTGTCAAAACTTTCGACAGATTTAATTATTTTTGTTATAAACTCGATTTTTGAGCTCGTAGATCTTTTGCACTACAGACACAATTTTTGCTTGGGTGAATAGAAGAAGGATCAAGGAATTTTTTAAGCAGTCTACACATGTCAAATGTTTATTGCGTTGTTTTGTATGATTTTTTCAATTTGGCCTTTTTCAAACAGCAATAACTCAATTTTTTCAAATGGCACGTACCAACTTTTATATCGCCATCAGATGAAGCGTCAAATTTCAGATGGAATTGTATCAGCATGTACTATACCCATCTCTTATAGTTCCGAAATAATTTGGGAATTATTGAATTTTGATGATTTTGCAAGAACTAACAGAGAATGCTTTAAAATATTTGAATCGAGTAGCTGAACTGGCTACGCTCACCTGACAGGTGCCTAAAATTAATGTACTTGTCACTTCGTTCATCCGAATTTGATATTTCAACAAGAATTGTTGGTAATTTGAAGTGAAAATTTTTGAAAAACACCAGATTGATAATAAAATGGCTGATTATTCAAACGAGGATCTGTTTAATCTCCTTTTAATTCATGGCGAATTTCAAAAAGTGGTGGATAGAACTTGCAGGCAATTCAATAACCAATTTCCAAATTTGGCGCCTATGAGTAAAACAAAATTTCGAAGGATTAGAAGCAATTTTCTGCTACTTGGAGGAACAAAATACATAGAAACTAGAAGAAAACCAATTCTCGAGGACGAAGACAATCAAATTAATACGCTAGCGTATTTTCGTGCCAATCCACATGCGTCCATTAAGTCAGCATCAATGAATATTGGATTGAGTTATACTTCCATTCAAAGGATCCTTAAGAAGTATAACATGCACCCGTATTCTTTTATCAGACTACAAAAATTGAAACCAACTGACCTTCCCAAGCGGCTAAATTTCTGTGAAAATTTATTAATTCGGCTTCAAGAAGATGAGACAATTCTGCGAAAAATTATGTGGTCTGATGAAGCCAAGTTCATTGAAAGTGGAATAACCAACAGGAGAAATCGACATTTTTGGGCCAGCCACAGAAAATCCACATTTCATTGGGGTTATTGATTTCCAAAATAAATTCAGCGTGAACGTTTTTGCAATTTTAATGAATGATTTGTTGGCTTATCACATTTATGAGGAAAATCTTAATGGACAAAGATACCTGGAAATTTTGAGAGGAACATTAGCAAATTTTTTAGATGGATTACCCCTTAACATTCTGAGGGATAGCTATTACCAAATGGATAGTGCACCAGCACATGAAACACGAGCTGTAGATCGGCAGCTAACAGAAATGTTCGAGGATAGATGCTGCGGTAATCAAGGACCAAATTTATGGCCTCCGCGTTCTCCGGACCTGACGTCCCTTGATTTTTATTTATGAGTCAAAATCAAGAGTGAAGTGTATCTTATTCCTGTAAGAAGTAAAGAAGAGTTAATAGAGCGCATTCATAATGCTTTTCGTAATATTGATCCTGAGAAAACTAGGAGGGCAACTCATCATGTTCGTATACGAGCTGTCAAGTGTATCGAGCAAAATGGGGCCCATATTGAACATTTATTCAGATCGTAAATTAGTTTTCTCCTATGATGTTTGCTATCATTTATTCGTATTATTGTAATTATCTTCGATGATTGGTTTTCGCTTAGTTCCTACAATTTTTATTCATCCGAATTGAAGAAAATTGCTTCTAATGCTTCGAAATTTTATTTTACTGATAGACGGTAAATTTGGAAATTGGTTATTGAATTGCCCGCAATTTCTACCCACTACCTTTGACATTCTAAAATGAATTAAAAAAAGATTAAATATATTTTCGTTTGAATAACCAGTGGTTTTATTCCAAATGTGTTGTATGTTTTGGATATTTTCAATCTGAAATAACGACAATTCTTGTTGAAATATCAAATTCGAATGAACGAAGTGCCAAGTACATTAATTTTAGGCACCTGTCAGGTGAGCGTAGCCAGTTCAGCTACTTGATTCAAATATTTGAAAGCATTCTCTGTTAGTTCTTGCAAAATCATCAAAATTCAATATATTCCCAAATTATTTCGGAACTATAAGAGATCTGAAATTTGACGCTTCATCTGATGGCGATATAAACATTGGCACGTGCCATTTGAAAAATTGGAGTTATTGCTGTCTGAAAAAGGCCAAATTGAAAAAATCATACAAAACAACGCAATAAACATTTGACATGTGTAGACTGCTTAAAAAATTCCTTGATCCTTCTTCTATCCACCCAAGTAAAGATTGTGTCTGTAGTGCAAAAGATCTACGAGCTACAATTTTTTTTGATGTTCCTCAAAAATCGAGTTTATAACAAAAATAATTAAATCTGTCAAAAGTTTTGACAGATAAGTGCCAACAACTTGGGTATTTTATGCCTTGCTCAAATGTCGGTTCTAGATGTATAATAAAAAAGGTAGGTTGCCATTTGAAATAACAAAGTGATGACCCACTTCCGGTATAACCGGAAATGGTATCACTTCGAAAATATTTCACTTCAATTGGAAATCGCTAGTTATGGCCGCGTATAAAATTTCAGCTTGATATTGTAATTGTATTAAGAAATTTTTTAACGGACGGTCCCGGTGGATACCCCTGTAAAGGTATCACACTTGCCTCTTTCAGAACGAGTGGAAATTTTTTACTTTTCAGAAGTTTGAGCAGGCAAAACATCCTCCTGTGATGTGAGAAAGAGAAAAAAGGTTTGTTGCCATGACATTTCGTTAGAAAATTTCCAAAGTATTTGAACAAACATGTTCTCTTTATGGATGACAAGTAATTTTCGAAAGCCTGGGAACCTCCTTTGAGTTATCACATATGGAATCTTCCATTCTAAGTTTAATAGATCTCTTTCTTGCATCAAGTCGACCAGTCTCCTTGTTAACAATACACCGCACTATTTTTTCATCTTATTCGCTGAATGTATAATGTTACTGTAGTAACCTGATTTGGACCATTTTAGCAATGCTTTATAATGTCGTTCAGTATTCCTATGAACATCTATAATATAATATAATCTTCAGTAGCAGAATATCTGCACAGTCAGTAGAGATTTTTCAAACCGCGACTAGCCGGCTTAACGATATGAGTTATCCACCCTCAATTAAACGTTACCTTGTTATTTGGTTTCACAATTGTACAAAATAGATCAACTGCGCCCTCAAAAGTTTCTCCATTGAGCATTGAAAACCATCGTCTATAACTACATCAAAATCTAACGTCGTAAGAATATGCACAATACATGCAAGATTGTGCGAGGAATAACTTCTGAATGGTCTACAAATGTCCATTTCTTCATTTGTCCTAATAGAGCCAATAATGAAACTCTCTAACATAAGATCTTTGTGATCACTAAAGGGAGTATCAAGTGAAGGCACCTCAAACTCTTCAAGATCACATATTGCTTATAATATAGTCAATATAAGAGTTTTACGAAGAAGATTGGTATATAAGCGTGTAGGTTCGATTGAAGTGACCGTCACTTTATAACATTCAAGAAGGTCCATTAAGATATTTTTGTGAATATCGTCTTTCAAAAAAACAATGTTATAATCTCACAGAAAAATCTGATTAAAAATAAAACAGAATTTTTGTTATTCACTTTTCTCAGGAACGCGTGAAGTTCTTCTTCTTCTTATTCTTTTAGATAGACCTATTGGTCTGTTGCTTGCCGAAGCCGTCTCTGGATGGTTTCTTGCGAGGTGGACTGCCAGCTTTCCTGCCACCTTTTTGGGGGTCTTCCTGGTGGGCGCTTTCCATGTGGCTTGCTCTCCATCATTATGCGCGGTAATCTGTTTTCGTGCATTCTTCGCACGTGCGCATACCATTCTCTTCGTCTTTGTCTGCCCCATCTGACTATGTTTACTATGCCGCATTGAGCTCGTATGTCAGTGTTTCTTATCCTGTCCAGTCTGGTCTTTCCGAGGATAGTTCTTAGGGTTTTCATTTCAGCCGCGCGTAGCATACTTTTAGTTTTGTTTGTGTCTTCGCGTGCTTCTATGCCGTAAGTCATGATAGGTCTGATACAAGTCTTATAGATCTTCACCTTGCTATCTGTTCCCATGTGCTGGTTTGACCATATCACATCTCTAAGAGACCTTGACAGAGCTGCTGCTTTAGTTATGAGACTTCTTACTTCCTTCGCCGGATCGTGGTAGCTGCAGATGTCCATGCCTAGATATTTAAAGACATTGACTTGCTCAATTGACTTGTCTTCCACAACCACTTTACATCTGACAGGTTCTCTGGAGAACGCGTGAAGTTATCATGTTAAAATTAATATGAAATACTTAGTTCTACCATTCATTAGAGCTGTAATAAAATCAAACTAGAAATTAAATAATTTACCAGGATCCAAAATCGCTGTGGTGTTGGCGATTCGACGTCTCCAGAATAAGGAAAACCCAAAGGTGTAAACACGATGACAAGACAAATAGCAAATATTGCAATCATTATTTTGTAGAACTGCGCCGGCTTCCTCAGCACCGAAATCAAGAAATACTGCAAGATAGAGCAAAAAAATAATAAATAAATGAGTAGCAAGCAAAGACTTTTTGACTGTATCTGCATTTTAGTTCAGTTCTGTTATCATATTTGGTTTCAAACACTCATAATGTATAAAAATGGTATTTTAAAAATTTAGAAGAGCAAAGACAGAAATAAATTCAAATAGGCAGTTGTTGAGAGTAGCTAACAAAAGTCGAAACTGAAGACTATGAAATAGCAATTGTATCTGATGACTATACTGACCGAGATCCATTAATCATATTTCGAGGTTACTTGACATATAGGTTTTATTTTGAAAACTTACATAAGGTGTCAGAGTAAGCAACGATGCCAGCACTGCAGCAAATCCTATAATTATGTCCGGAATTTTGTTGCTTCCAATTCTTCCACTTAAAGGAATAAAAAACTCAAACAAATTTAAAGATACAGACATTGAGAACCATGTGGGTATAATTGAAATTATAATGTAGACAATTTTCCACAACCAAACTGAAAATGAAAAATTGCAATCATCATTCAATTTAGGGATTTCCATAAGGTTTTCCTTAAGCTATATGTCAAACTTTGAGAGGTTGTTCCTAAAGAAATTCTATGACAAATTAGTGAGAACCTCATGATCCTAATCTTTTTAAATTCAGAGATATTCAGCTTCAAAAATTTGATCCTCACGAGTCATAATTTTCCACATACGTGAGCGATTGTGTGGTGTTACCGTATATGGAATGAAATACATATCTTGTACAGAAGGTAACATTCATAGTTATAGGAAAATGATTATCAAGAAAGTTGAGTTACTATTGATAGATAAATGTCAGAATATTTTTTTTGATATTATTTTTCCTTCGTTAATGAAGAATATGGAGATATGATCTGTTAATGGTTTTTGAGATGGAAACGCACAACGAGGTGCTAGAGAATACCATCGAAGATTTCCTCAAAGGACATCCTAATGTTCGTACAGTTTTCATTTCGGTATTTAGAAGACTCAGAGAAACGGGAACACTTTATCCAAAATATATACGACCTCGTCAAGTCTGCTAGAGAATACCACTGAAGAGTCAAGAGCGATTCTGTGGCGTTGAAATAGATATTAATTATAATTATTTCGCGCAAAAAGGTCGAAAATAATTTTCAATTGCCTTTAGGTTACAATGTTGTGAAAATTCGTTAAAGAAAAAAAGATAAAGTAAATAAAACCATATAAATCATTACAAAAGTCGCTCAAAATGAATGTATAGCTCATATCTGCGAAGAAGTGGCTATAGAACATATGTCGGACATTGTCATTCCTAATTCTTTCGGCAGCATTGTTTATCCATTCTCGTGACTGCTCGAAATTTATTATCTCTACACTGTAGACGAGTTGTTTCATGTATTCCCATGCACAGAAGTCTAAAGGGTTGAGATCTGGTGAGTAATTGAACCTCCCCTTCCAATCCACCTATTTGGAAAATATTCATTCAGAAATTCAAGAACTATTCTTCCTAGATGTGGAGTGCTCCGTTACATATTCTGAATAAAATTTAGTGGACCATCAATTAAATGGAACGTCTTTGTCTAACCGAATTTGGATTCTGCAGGGACCATAAATGATCAATATGGAAATTATGGGTTATACCATCAAGCATGATTTATCAGACCATAAAATGTTTGAAATGAAATCTGTATCTTAAGCATGTTGCTACAGAATCCAGTGACAAAATGTAAGTCGATGCTGCTCGTCCCTTTCATTCAATTCCTGCATTCCCTGTTGATGCTAAGGGTGCAGTTCCTCTCTTTTTAAAACAAGCCATACGACAATACTATATAAACTTTTAGGTTGGGCATTCAAGAGTCGCTTGGTAACTTTCAGAAGTGTATAATAAGAAGATATCATTCAAAAGAGATGAGTTTATGATGGAAAATATCAACAATTTTCGAGTTAATGAAAAATAAAAAATTCTACCATCTTCAAACATTCGCGAAGAGACCAATCAACTAGCATCGAATGGTTACTAATCATTTTCAAAATCGAGTGTTTCCTCCCCGGGCCCTAATTACTGCCAGTATACGTCTCAGGAGCCCCTCAAACAAATTTTGGATGTACTCTTGAGTCACTGAGTTCCAAATTTCAGGAAGCAGATTTTCTAGTTGTTGGAGTGTTTTACGCATCCTACGTTGCTGAATTTCCCACCCCATGTTGTCCCAAACATGTTCTATGGGATTCAAGTCGGGACTTCTGACTGGCCATCTTAAAATATCAATTTTGGCATTTTGCAGAAATTCTGTAACTACTCTAGCTGCATGAGGCCGAGCATTATCATGCATATAAATGAAGTTTTCGCCAATCAATGGGCCAAAGGGTACAAGGATATCTGCGATGTATCTGGTCGCTGTCATTCTTCCATTATTCATTAGGACTAACTCAGTTCGACCATGGAAAGAAATGCCTCCCCACACCATTACTCAGCCCCCTCCGAAGTTTTCGGTTTGCCGGATATTGCATTGCTGATACCGTTCCCCAGGCGTCTGTATACAGGCATGCGTCTATCATTTGATACTAGACAGAACCTCGACTCGTCGGAAAAGAGAACATTCGACCATTCTGGAATACCCCAATTTACATATTTACACAAGTCTTGCAACTCGATGCTCTCTGGTGAGACGCGGGCCGGTAGAAGCTACCCTTGGTCTGATATCATCTTCTCTGAGCCTGTTCCTTACAGTTTGCAATGAAATATGCACATTTCTAGAAAGTGGAAGTCCATTTTGTAGCATTCTAGCCGTACAGTGCCGCACTCTTAGTGCAATTAAACGAAGCCAACGATCATCAACTGGTGTTGTTAGCCGATTTCTTCCCTGTCCGGCCCTTCTTCCATATTCCCTGTTTCGTGGTACCGATTAATTGCTCTTGAAATAGTGCTTTGGTTAACAATCAACAAGTTAGCCACGTAACATTGGCTTCGCCCCTCCTCTAGGAGTGTTACAATTCTGACCACTTCATGATCACTCAAATAGCGTCCAGGACGTTCAGCAGCCATTACAATAAATTCAAAGAATCGAAAATCAACAAGAAACACAGAAAACTTACATTAATTTAGCGTGAAAACCGAAGAGAAATTGAATGAATACTGATAGTCAAATAAACTCATTCTTGTTTCAGATGTGTTTGAGATCATATGGAAACAAATGTTACTACATAGATAAGGTTTTTTCCTCATATGTCCAAAAACATATGTTGACAAAGAAACTGCGATCGAACTGCTTAATCGATTGTGGAATGCAGAATACCAGGTGATGCGACAATTTGTGTGGTGTGTATTTTGGCTCAAGTGTTCCAGTTTCTCTGAATCTTCTAAATACCGAAATAAAAACTGTATGAACAGTCTTTGAGGAAATCTTCGATGATATTCTCTAGCAGCTTCTCGCGCATTTCCATCGCAAACACCAAAAAATAGATCAAATCTGCATATTCTTCGTTACTAAAGAAATCCTTTTTTAATTCGAGGAATTCAAGGTTCCAAAACAATAATTATCTATCGAAAACAATATGACATTTATCTATCAAAAGTAACTCAACATTCTTGATAACCATTTTACTATGGTGACGAATGTCACCTTCTGTATAACAAGATTTGTATTTCATTCCATCTATGGTAACACCACAGAACCGCATTTGTGAGTGGAAAATTCAAAAAGTTTCTGACCATGCTGTTCTCACTAATTTGTCTTAAAATTTCTTCAGGAACCACATCTCAAAGCATGTCATAGAGCTTGGGGGACACCCTGTATAAATTTAATATAAAAGAATGAGTAATAAACCTATTCAACAACAGTCTTCATATAAGCCTAGTTGGTTTGAATGCTAAGTAAACACTGAGACAAATAATTAATCATCAATCTTTTATTAGAGATATTTGATACTTGTGTTTTTGAAAACATAATGCATATACTGTGTGATTCACCAGTGGCGCGGTGCTCTGTAGCTCGTACACTCTTGAAGATTTCATTTTTGTTCCAACGGTATTGTATTTAGAAAGTAAGAATCTACTTCAAAAATTTATTTTGCAGTAAACAATGTGTCCCAATTTTCTATAAAAAAATCTTGGGTGTTTTTTTCAGATTGGAAGACCGCTTTTTTGTTCGCATGCTCCTTCGACCAGAGATGACGAATACTTTTTCCTTATTGCCCAAGGATAGTTTTATTGATGAATTGAAATAGATTATCCTCATTTTACACAGGAGTAACTCAAAAAAATTATTGAATATTGTAATTTTAAAAATATCACATCTTGATTTTTTCAAATGGAACACCCTGTATTTTATTATTCATGTCAACGCATAAAATATTGTGTTATATTTTTGCAGAAGTAACCTTATTTTTATCTTCGATCATTTTCGAAATATCAAACTCATCGACATGCATCATTTTTCGCACAGAAGTTTTTTTTTCTGTAATGATTCAAGTAGTAAAAAATGAAACCTGAACAAGATAATTCTTCTAACGAGTGATAAAATCAAGATGATTAAAACGTATATCGAGGTATGTGTTGACATTTCTTTTTATTTGTGCCTTCTGTCAGGTGTCTGGACATATCATATTCTGCATGGTGAACTTATCAGTGTTTCGATATTGAACAACGTTAAAGTGAGGTTTGAACCCAATTTTCTCAATTGACTGCCATGAAGTTCTCCAAAGAAGAAATGGTTGATATGGTTTTTATTCTGGCTGAGTGTGATAGAAATTCTTTGTTGGCAAGTAGAGTTTATGCACAAAGGTTTCCTGATAAGAGACAACCTGATGGAAGATGCTTTGAAAAACTTCTAATTAGATTTATCGAAACGGGTAATATCGCTTGCAAAAAACATGAAAACCCAAAAACTGCTACAGCTGAAGACAACCAGTTATCAGTTTTGTTGACAGCGACATAGGACCCATATAAAACCAAAGAAAGATTTCTCAGTTATCAGATATAAGTCAAACTTCCGCCCAGAGTATCTTGAAAGTGAATAGATTTCATGCATATCATGTACAGCTGCACCAGGAACTGAACAATCAAGACTATGAAAATCTAATCAATTTTTGCAATTGGGCAAGGGAGAAAGTAGCGGAAAATCCAAATATTTTTAGCAGAGTTCTTTTCTCGGACGAGGCAACTTTCCACAAGAATGGGCTTGTTAACAGGCACAACTTTCATTATTACGCCACGAAAAATCCACACCTCATGAGACAAATAGATCACCAGCATCGTTGGTCCTTGAATGTAGCCGCTATAGTAGATGGATATCTAATAGGGCCGCACTTTTTCGACGGGCACCTCAATAGTGGAATGTATTTAGATTTTCTGCAAAATCATCTACCAATGTTACTTGCCGATGTACCAGAGCATATAAGACAAGATTTGTGGTTTCAACAGGATGGAGCACCGGCACATTACTCAAATCAGATTAGAGAGCATTTGAATCATGTATTTCCAAAGAAATGGATAGGACGTGGTGGTCCTGTTAGGTAGCCAACTAGGTCTCCGGACCTTACAAGTCTAGATTTTTTCTTGTGAGGTTATATTAAGGGAATCGTTTACCAGATTACTTCTACAACACAGTTGGATGTGAGACAGAGAATAGTCGACGCCTTTCAGTCAATTAATCCGCAAATGTTATTCAGAGTTCAACGGTCTTTCCTCAGAAGGATTGAGTTGTGTCTACAGAGAAACGGGCAACATTTCGAACACTTATTGAAATAGTTCAACACCTTGTAGATCATTTCACCAAAAACCAATCTATTACGTATTTCATACACGACTACCTTAAAATATCTCCATTTCTCTGATCAAATATAATGATATGTACTAATAAACTCTTCTTTAGCAACCTCTGATTCTATTATTTTAGTTTTTTTTTTATTTCGAAAATGGTCGAAGATAAAGGTTACTTCTGCAAAAATATAACACAATATTTTATGCGTTGACATGAATAATAAAATACATGATGTTCCATTTGAAAAAATCAAGATATGATATTTTTAAAATTACAATATTCAAGAATGTTTTTGAGTCACTCCTGTATAAAATGAGAAAAATCTATTTCAATTCATCAATAAAGCTATCCTTGGGCAATAAGAAAACGAAAGGAAAAAAGTATTCATCCTCTCTGGCCGAAGGAGCATGCGATGATGTGAGCCTATTTTCATGAATTTCTACGGAAAAAAAATATTGTGACGAAACTACTCAACAAAAAACTTCTTACTCGAAGACATTATAGCAGAGTTTAGGACGCTCTTGAATCTTCAACAAAAAGGTGGTCTTCCAATCTGAAAAAACCTCCCTAGATTTTTTTTAAAGAAAATTGGGGCACCCTGTTTACTTCAAAATAAATTGCTGAAGTAGATTTTTACTTTCTAAATTCAATACTGTTCGAACAAAAATGAAATCTTCAAGAGTGTACGAGCTACAGAGAACCGCGCCACTGGTGAATCAGCCAGTATATTTTTTTATGATTTACTTAAATGAAGCAATATTTAAGAATCATATATAATTCCTAATTTTCACCAAATTAACCAAATTGTCATCAATAACTAATGCAATTCGAACATAAAAATCGCAAACGACAATTTCGACACGCCTGAGTGATAATAAGAAAATTCCAAATTGATAGACGAATTTTAATGACAATTTCTTGATTCAATGGAATTTCTCCAAAATGGTGATTTTCCACTTGAAATTAAATATATTTTGCAAAAATAGAGATAAATGCATAAAACAAGAAGGGCGTTACTGTAGGAAGATGTGTCTTGACAGACCATGATATTGTACGTTTCAACTCGGACCACGAAATTCCACAGGGTGTTACGAATTTTTGACAAAAAAAACACTTTTAGTTTTGCCCCCGTATAAATTTTTTTTCAAATTTTTTTTGTTTTCTCTTATAATTTCTACAAAGCAGAAGAGTTGATCTATAACTTTCCGAACAAATCATCTAAATCGGTTGAGAATTAGGAAAAATATCGAACTTCGAATTTGGTTAAATTTTCGAGTGTTCCGCTAATTTTGCCTCCGAGTGTATTATTCTTATTATGTAAAATATCAAAATTATTATTAAAAGTATTTCTAGTAGGTGATTTGCTTAGTGAGAATCCGATTTTTGTATGTCAAAACTGCATTTATGCTCAGATATCCTAATATTGAAATTTCTAAAAGTTCTATTTTATCACAACTTCCACAAGATAATTTATAAACACCTGATTTATTTCCTCGAGAATTTTAGGTATACAGTTTATGATTTATCTGGGTAGAGGATTATATGTTCTGAAATTTACATTCAAATTATGAGATGAGGAGAATGACTTTAAATTCAGACTGGGTTTACCAATATAATTTACTATATTATATTTTTGATTAGTCTCTTTAACAATAGGAAAAACTTTATGAATTACAAGTTGAAATTGGTCACGTTTAAATCTATTCGTTCTTTGATATGTGCTTGTGTTTGTTAACCTCTGAAATTTACAAAAGATCTATCTTTCAAATACTTTTATCTGTGAGTAAGATATCGAATTCCGGGTTGAAAGAGTGATTACATTCTAAAAGATATGCGTAATTTGATTCCACTTTCTGAATTGAAAAACTTCCTATGATTCCAGTATTAAAATTTCTATGGGTCCTACTAATGTAAAATTTATTGCTGTTGCTGCAGTTCAATTTGCAAACTCCCGGATTTATTATTTTTTCAGACTTAGTTTTATTGTTTTTATATAAAATTATTATTGGTACGGAAAAGCTATATTGAAATCATTTTCATTCATAAAAGACTTAAAGTTCTCGCCAAATCATATTGAATTTTTCTTTTGATTTTACTGTAGGATAAACCTCATTCCGAGCTGCGTTAGTTTTTCTTTCTTTGTTTACTAATACACGGTTATAGCCATTACTGAAAGTTATTTTCTTGATTATATTCAATTTTTATTGTAATGTTCTGTAGGTAAATGTATATTAACTAATCTATGGATAAAACTATTAAACGCTGAGATTTGGTCTTGATAAGAAAGAAATGATAAGTTATGTATTATATAACCGTATGCAGTGGTTTATGGTAAAACGAGAAAACATGTTTACTATTTTCTTTTGAAATTTTTATATCTTAAAAGTTTATTGAACTATTGTTTTCTATTTCCGTGTGAATTTGATGGTTGGATGTAGTGAATCGATAAATGATTCTAAAAATTTTGATTGTCTACCCGTCCCTATGAAACAAATTAGGATATCGTCCACATAGCGGTACCAGTACATGAAGTATTTACTGAGTGGATGATTATTTATTATATTTTCTATGTTCGTAAATATTTCGGCTAATAATGGACTTTACGTATTACACATAATTAAGCCGTCCTCACTTGTGAAATACTTGTTAAAACGAGGAGAATTTTAATTTAAAAAACCTGTAACAATAAAAGAATGTCTGATTTAACAAACGGATTGATGTCATTGAAATCTAATAATTTTTCCACTAATCCTTCGGAGGAGTACTAAGATACGAATTTTCAACATCAAAAGAAGCAAATTTGGCATTATAATAGGTAGATTATTCAATATAGCTTTCCGAACCAATAATAGTTTGAGCAAATAAATATAAAATAATGAAACCAAGTCTGACAAAAATAATAAATCCGGTGTTTCCAAGTTGAACTGCCGCGACTACAACAAATTTCACATACGTAGGACCCAAGAAATTATAATACTTCAATCATAGAACAAAAAAAAGTCTTCACTCTTTGAACCAGAAATTTGAGATCTTACATACAGATTTTAATTGAAAAATAGATCTTTTAGAAATTTTAGAGATTAGCAAACAAAAGCACACAGGAAATACTATCAATGAACCAGTTACCCCTATAAAATCTTTTGTGGCAGTATTCTTCACAATAGAATTTATGGATTTTCCTAAAGATTTAGCCTTTGGTGTATTTGGTTATTTCTTTTATGTTTCCTGTTATCATATAAATAATTTACCATCATAGTTGCATCTCAATCGACGATGAAGCTTTTGTGTAGTAGAGCGCGTCACAATTATTTATATTATAATAAAAATACAGAAATTTTAAATTGTTTTATATATTTCCTTATAATTAATATAGCATAACAAACTTTGTTATACGGAGTTCTAGTATTGTAATCTGAGGTAGTTGTAAAGGACAAGAACCAATGGCATAAATCACTGAAAAATATACGGCAGTAACCCAAAATTGAAAAGATAAACATACCTCTATGCTCCAATTTGAATAAAAGAACTGCAACATATGCCAAAGTATCAAATAAAACCAATATCAACAGGGGATATGTTGTTCTAATTCCTAACAGTGTTATAAATGCCATAAACGTTGTCCATATTAACCGAATCGTTTGGGCTTGAATAAAACAGTTGGCATTTCGAGAAATGCGCTGAAAACACAAATGTTTCTTCAATTATGAATGAATACCTAGTGTAACAGTCATATTTACTAATGGTTGTATCAGGAGCAGCAATGGTGTTGACGTTATTATGGTAGGAATAACGAATATTCCTATTGCCAACCAAGGATTTCCATACCAGCTCATACTATAGCCCACATAATCCAACATGAAGGCTAAAAATATCACAGACAGAGAAGCCAGTAACCACCCAAAAAGAGTAGCTGCTAATATTTGAGTAAAATAGAATATTGTGTTCACTGTAAGATCTGAAAGAAGATATTTAGCTATAGAATGCTCAAAGGTGCATTTCAATAATATACACAATCTTATTCAAGGAAACAATTCCTTTATAGGAGATTCAAATACAGAATCATCGTTAACGTTTTACCTAATATCACATACTGATGAGTCCATGGCGTGGACGAAACTCGTTCAATTACGTTCAATTAATATTATCGATCTAGTCGACTATGATCTTGTATACCAATCTTCATGACTACTTCGAAATATTCAATAATTTACTAAATAGTGATTACCTCTTCAAAAACTTTCTATAGGGTTTTACGAGAAGCAATTTACCAACTTGATCAAGATTTCGGAATTCATTCATAAACTTAAAATACAAGTATATCTTCTAAATTATATTTGATATAAAAATATGTACCCAAACGTTTCAACAGATGAATGTTCGCCTCTTATGAAATAAATCTTTAAACAAAATCCATTATAGATGAATAGCTCATTTTCTACAGAATGATTTAAATGATGTTTCTTTGAATTTCCTAGGATAATTTTGTTGAAACTTAGTTTAGTTTTAATTTTGTATCTGTCTAATAAAGGTGGTGTATCGAAACGCGTATAAAGAAATAAATATTCCGTCGTCGAGGAATATGCAGCTTTGTGCAATAACAGCAAACTAAATCAAAATTATGGGGTGGTAGTTTACATTAAAGTTTACTCATGCAATCATACAGATAAGAACTATTAAGATATTGAGTTAACATTTCCATGGCAGGACAAGAAATACAGGTCGATGCACTCGATCACCATTCTCCTCTTGTGTGGATTTCATCAAAAATCTCAGTCAATTTTTGTAAGCTCAAAGGGGCCAAAGCAGAATAAATGCACTTTCTTTTGTAGGCAATATTAACATCCTCAAGGAAACAGTGAAATCGGGAGAATATCTTAATGTAATGAGCGCAAAATCATTGATAAGTGGGTACACAAGAGTCACACCTCAAACGAGGTCATCTTTGGATCATATATTTGTTATTTACAACAGAAAATGTTTGAACATTTTCTTACACATACGAGTATAACCGACCATTATTTAACGTTTGTAGAATTGAAATGCGGAATCAGCTCCGTCCATAATAAAGAAGCTATCATAACGAAAAAATATATCGATTATATCAGAGTATCTCGAAGCCTAGAAGCAAAAAAATGGTTTGCAGTGTACAATAGCAGAAACGCGAATCAGGCATGGGATATTTTCATTGAAGGACTAAAAAACACAATTGAAATCTTCACAAAAACAGTTGTTACATATGTTACATATACGAGTATAACCGACCATTATTTAACGTTTGTAGAATTGAAATGCAGAATCAGCTCCGTCCATAATAAAGAAGCTGTCATAACGAAAAAATATATCGATTATAACAAAGTATCTCGAAGCCTAAAAGCAAAAAAATGGTATACAGTGTACAATAGCAGAAACGCGAATCAGGCATGGGATATTTTCATTGAAAGACTAAAAAAACATAATTGAAATCTTCACAAAAACAGTTAAACTGAAATATCGAAATAGAAAAATGGCACTTTGAACAACATACGGTCTCTTCTGAAATCCATAAATGAAAAAGTCGACTATACAAAGTGGCTAATAAAAATCCAGAAAATGATGAAGCATTAAATACATTCAAATCCTACAAAAATAAGTTGCAGGCTATGATTAAACTACCAAAACGAGATTACTACAAGGTTCAAATAAAAAAGCACAAAAATTATTCTAAAGGACTATGGAGCACTGTAAAGGGCAAAATTGAGAAACGTGACAATATTGACAAGATTAAAAATGCCAACAACGAGGTGATCGAGAACAAAACCATATAGCAAACGAATTCAATAGATATTTTGCAACAATCGGAAAATGATTGGCTGAAAGTTGTAGCAATTATGGTAAAATAAATAGTGGTGCCCAAACCTGCTACAGAAACTCAAATACGATGGTATTTTTTGAAAGTGACGAAACCCGTGAAGTCATGGGTAATAATAAATGAACTTAAAAATAACAAAGCCGGCATGGATGAAATAAAAGCCGAAACTCTAAAAATTATAGCTCCCCAAATTGTAAGACCTTTTACATAATTGATAAATGAAAATACAAGAGCAGGAGTATTTCCTAGCGCCCCAAAGCAAACTGTTATTACACCGCTGTATAAATCTTCTGACAAAACAGAAATTAAGAATTATAGACCATTGCATCTCATTTCCTCCGAGGCAAAATATTTGAAAAAGTAGTAACAACTCGAATTGAAAGCATTATGCAAAAGTACAAACTGCTGTCAAACAGAAAGTTTGGAGAGAGGCAGAGAGGCAGATCAACTCAAGATGCAATGTGGAACTTGTTGGTTTAATAACAGACGCAATTGACAAAAATATACCAGCGCTTTGTATCTTCGTTGACCAAGCCAAAGCATTTGAAACGATAGACCACCAGGAGCTACTGGAAACGCTAGAACGATTGGGATGGAGAGGTGTTGCATACGATCTGATGAAAAGTTACATTACAAATAGACTTCAGACAGATGAAATTGAAAACGAGACAAGTGAAGAAAGATTGATTACATGTGGTGTCCTCCAAGGCACGGTATTGGACTCGTTGCTATTTTTGATTTATGTAAATGAACTGTAAATATAACAGTTTTCCGGACGACACTTGTCTGTTTTTCAGAGCGCAGTCATGGAGTCGTCTGGAAATCCGAGTTCACTCACATCATTGAATTGAAGAAAAAATTGAGTATCAATATGGAAAAAACACATTATATACCCTTTTCCAGCATTAGAGGGAACCCACCACACTACAACGGCATAGAATTACATCACAAAAATAGCAATTTTGAAATATCTACAGCTGAATGTGTCAAGTGCCTAGGAATAAAAATTGATTGCCATCTGTGATGGCAAGAACATTCTGAGACGGTGGTCGAAAAAATGAGAGTATTACTACGTAAATTTCAATTCTTACAAGGGATATGTGACGAGGCTGAGTTGAAGAAAAGTTATTATGGACTGATTGAATTCCACCTCTCATATGGAGTGATGGCATGGATAGACTTGTCGAAAAATCTGTATGACCAAATAGAAATAACACAAAAATGAATTTTAAAAATAATATACAAAAAAGACTACGCCTATTCCAATGATGGATCTATATAATCTAGCTGGCGATTTTACAGCCAGACAAATTTTTGCCAACTCGGTCCTTGTATATCTCAAACAACAGCATACTTTTCCAGACAAAACGTGAATATATGATGAAGAAATCAGTAGGGCTAAAATCATTTACATATCTTAGGCCTCTATTATATAACTACTTACAATCGAATATCAGAGATATAAAATCTCTAAATTGCTATAGAAAACAAGTCAAAATGTGGATAAAAAAATGGTCAAGGCAGTCACTTGAGGTATTCATAAGTAGAAATAACTTCACATAACTTTTTGGATAGAGCTGATCATGGTCATTGATGTTGTCAGTGTAAATGAATGTTATTATTATTGTTCAGTTTTTTACTATTGCAGTGCCAGCTATAGGAGCGTCTCACGACAAGTGATTTTACATCACTTTGTGGATATAAATGTTTTTGAGATAACTTTGGTTTAAATGTAGTTGATAAGTTAGAAATATGTAAGAAATATTATACTCAAATCTTTTCGCTCCCAATAAACGGTATTATTATTATAAAATAAATCCATAAACAATATCATTGATTTTCTAATGTTTTCTACTGAATGATAAAAATGTTTCTTTAAATTTCCTGAGTCAATTCTGGTGTATCTTAGTTTAGTTTTTATTTTGTATCTGCCTGATGAGGATGGTGTCATCAAAATAAAAAGTAATTTATATTTTCGTACCAACCAAATATAATAACAAGAAAAATTCATAATCCTATAGATTATGAATTTATTCATTATAGATGAATAATTTGTTTTCTACTAAATGATTTAAATGATGTTTCTTCGAATATTCTAAAATAGTTTTGTTGTAACTTTGTTTAGTTTTAATTTTGTATTTGTCTGATAAAGGTTGTGTCATCGAACCAAACGAAGATATTAAAAATAAATGTTTAACCCAGGTACTTGTTTTTTAGCAATGGAGTAACTCAATAATATTAGTTTATAAGGCACATATTCTGATGAAGCTACAGAGTGTCAAAATATGTTATAAAGTAAACATTTCAACTGCATCATTTTATAACATTCAAATTCGGAAGAAATAATAATTATAAACTTGTAAACACAACTACCATAGCTCGACTCTAAGTATCCACTCCTGAAAATTTTTAGTCAAGATTGTATATCAAAGCTTACCTAGATTAAATCTCCTCAAACTAATGAAAAACGTCAAAAAAGAAACTCCAAAAACTAATAAATTCACAATCACTGCCGTACTCGTGGTGTAAGAAATGAAAGTACCACCGAAAAAGTTGAAAAATACCACATTTCCAGTTATGGGATTTTCGTTCGCCAGTTCTGGGTTATTAGCAATGCTCTTAACGAGTGACAACACATTGTCACCCACTTGCTGGTAAGAGCCCGCCGGAATATTGTTAAAACCATCGTATTTGGTGTGATATCTGTAACCATCTCTCACGAATGCCATGTCGATACCTAAGTAAAAAAAAAATATTAAAGTATATAAAACAGTTGAAGGTATATAGGTTCCTTCCTAAGATGAGCATCTACTCAAGGGTGATGATTTCGGAGCTAAACTGAAGATTCATCAAATAACTTTTTTTAAGGCACCTCTTTTTTTGAGACTACTCCAGGGGACAGAAAATATAGAAAAACAATGAGCTTGAAACACTGCAGAAGTCTTTAGTTTCAAAAGGGCTTTTTTCAGTATTTTTCAATTCATCCACCTGCTACAAAATGGATGAAATCCACACCCCTTTTTTATTATATTTTTGGGAAAGTATAATTTTATTTATAAGTTTTTTATTCATTTTTGTGGCCCTTAAACAGTTATGAAAAACTAACCTAAGTTCATATACAAAAAAAAAGAACAATATGTTCATAAATAGCAAAAAAATTCAAAAGCAAAATAGAATATTCTCCCATTTACAAAATCAACATAACTATACACAATTTCAATAATTGAAACTTGAAAACTGTTAATGATTATTTTCAAACCAAGCAAGTATACATATTTTCTTGATGATAAAAATTTTGATTATCAACAGAACCCACTTTCAATTTTCAAGTAGAAATCCTTGAGGCAATGGCACATTTTGTTATAATTTTTGATTTGAGCTATTTATGGGTGTGTCACATGCTTTATTTGTACTTCCTCTATTATTTCTAATAAAAGTTTTTGTTCTGACATTGTAGCCGTAATATTCCATATTTTCTCTAATTTTAAATCTACATTGTGATTTTAAAAGATTATTTTTATAGCCAAAACAAGTTTTACTTGTTCTAAGAAGTTTTTCAATATCAAGTATATTTGTATATTAATAGACATCCTTGATAGGGATATAATAATCCATGAAAATACTGACGTTACTATCTTGTTTCGTTCGAGCTGAATTTCATTTTGCAACTTCTTTTGAGTCTATATTAGTCGGTCTCATTCTAATATCGCCTCTTTTTTATTATTTGGTTTGATAGGCATATAGACAGTTTCATCTAAATTAACACTAAGTTCGTTATAGAATAGTCAGTCAAAATACCTCTTAAGATCCTAGTGAAATGTCCTCTTTCATCTTTTTTAAGTCTGCTAGATAGAACAAACATACATTTTTTAGATTTTAAATTTGTGAACTTTAAACTATGAACGTTCAACAAATATAATAGAGGGCCAAATACCAAACTTTGAGCCACTCCAACTGAAGTTCTTCCACCTCACTTTCGCTTTCCTTCACTACTGTATACTGATTTCTATGTTTTGAATAAGTTTGAAGAAAATTCTAGCAAATATCACAAAATCCCAATTTATGAAGCTCATCCAGAACTATAATTCAAACTTTTTCAAAATCATTTCGAAGATCAATAAATATAATAATTACATACTGACATGGGTCAAAACGAAATCTTCTATAAATAAAATGAATTAATCTCTTCTTGATGATTTTTTCTTTTGTTTTTGAGAACATAGAGAGGATGGATATCGGTCGATTGTTGTTCATTCCAGTTTTAGACCTTTTTTTCTGTATAGGGATTACTTGGCAGTTTTTAGTTCAGTCGGGAATTTTCCTGTTTCAAGGAAATCATTCAAAAGAATGACTGATTTTTCTCCAATAATATCCATAAGTTTTTATGTTTCACAGCTTCTATTTTATCTGCAAGTTCCTTTCCTACCCCAGCAAAATATTTGATGAATTCTTTAGCTACTTCTTCTGATTTCTTGATAGTTTTAACTTGATGTACCAGTTCTATAGTTTCACCATGTGTTTTTCTTGACGAACCACAGTTTATTTAGAATTTCCCATGTCTTTTTTGCCACATCTAATCTTGCTTCTGATTACTGGTATTTTAATCTGTTTCTCAAATTATTTAGTAAATTTTTGGTCTTAATAAATTCATTCTTTGTAAATTCATTTGGTACTTGTTTCCATCTTAAATGTTTCTTATGTCTTTCTTTTATGTGCTTTATATAATCAATTGTTATCCGTTCATTCAATTTGAGCTTGAAATCATTTTTTTCTCAAGCTCCATTCTAACAGAAAACTTTTTCAGTGTTTTCCTCGTTTGATATGTTTTGCCGCCCATGAAAAACACTATAAATCGTTAATTTCAAATTTCAAAAAAGTAGACATTGGAATGTATGGAATATTTTCTATCAGGCTAAATCTTATACAAGTGCAGCAGAGAAATTATTTTCATTTTCTTGAAAACAAGCATAATACAATATACCAGAGATTCAAGGAAAATCTAATTATAACCAAAGAAGTATAATATATGACGTTGAGGATGGAGGAGGAAGAACTCTTGATCTTAGAACGGCTATCACAGCCAATCCATCAATTTACAAGCAACAAATTATAGACGAGATTGGTATATCACGACGTAGAGCCTTGAAATTTGTAAAAACATGGATTCAGACCATTCAAAGAAAGATTATACCAATTTTTGTAACTGGGTGATCCTCAGTGAGAATTGTATGAATATGCTTCTGTTTGTGCTACTCTGGATCGAAATCGCTGTAGTATTCTGAGAGTTTTTTTGTTTCAACAGCGATGAAAGTCCCAAAAAAAAACAGTAATAAAGTCTTATATTCGGATTTAAAAAACATTCATTCTTGAATTTACGAAAACATGAAATCCATAATGTTGAATATAAGGTTCAAATAAAATCTCAACTTGAAATAAAATGTTAAAATTTAGTAATAACTCTCTCATTAGTTGTTGCGGAAACATGGATGTCGTCGAAATAGCAAACATGTGTTAAGATCTCTTTACTAATGACATTTTTAAAGACTCTTACTTACTTTGATTCTCATACAATTTTGTCTATTAACATTGATTGTTAAAACCATTGATATGGAATAGGAAATATTCATTAAAAGATATATACAAAGAAGAATGAAATAAACTTCATAAAATAATTGAACTAGTCTTACATCTTTGACTTCACCACACAAATCAAATATTCTCAACTTACCAACCATATTCCCAAAATCCCTGAATATTCTAAAATCAGTATCTGATGGTATAACATTAGCTTGAAATAATTCCTCTGACGCTGTTTGACCTGATGGATGAGGTACCTTGCCATAATCCTCGTTCAGCCAAGGTCTATTAGGACCCGTTTGGAACATCACAATTGAACCCCCAGCACCTGCAGCTTCTAAATTTATAACCACCTTGCTTTCTTCTGCCCATTTATGCTTGCTAATAAAACCATGACTTGCTTGCAAGCCAGACTCTTCAGCTCCGTTAAACAAAAATATCACACTGTATAATGGGCGTGTTTTGTGTTTTGAGAATAGTCGAAGGATTTCAAGCATAGCGACACAGTTGATTCCATCATCACTACCACCTTTCAAAAAATAAATTTCTTAATACACTCAAACTGTATATTTTTTTATCAAAAATTCACATAGAAAAATACAAGAGAAACTGACCTGGACTTGTAGGAACCGAATCAAAATGAGCATTCAGTAACAGGCTATTATTTGCATCCTGCCCATACAACTTAACAACAACATTTTGTACATTGGCATAAATATTAATTTTTCTAGTAGGTCTCGAGTCTAAATAGTATGAACCACTCACAATCTGCACATCCAATTCTATCTTCTGACTTGAATGAGAATGATGAATAATTTCCTGAATTCGTTTTTTTAAAAATTCAACTGTAAGAACTTCGTTTTCATACGATCCTACTACTCGAGGACCAAGATCGGTTAAATATTTCAGATCTTGTTGAGCTCTTTCTGTTATAAATTCATCAGGATGAAGAGCCTAAAATTGTAGTGATGAAATTATTTTCAATGCTGACAATGTAGCTGATTTACCTCATCTGTTCTTTTCAAGGGTGTCGGCAAGTATGCACCATTTAATACAACTAAACCAAACAATGCAAGTAGAAATAAAATGAATAAAATTCCCACATAAGGCGATATAGTTTGTGAAGGATATTTTCGTTTCTCTTCATTTTGTTTAAAATCTCCAGGATCTAATGCTATATGTTCCTTAGAAACGCTTTTCCTACTTCTCATATTAAAAATTGCTGAAAAATAATTATTGGATATTGTTAGTGGCTAACAATATAAAAATGTTTTCTAATACTAAAATAATTAAAAATGTTTATTAAAGATAACATTCAAATGAAATGAGGCATTGCAGTATTGCATACTAAAAATTATCTTAGCCTCCTACTACCTTATAAGTGGGCTTATGTTAGGATATTAATGTTATTTACTGTAATAAGTATGATGAAAACATTACGCAATAATGGTTATATCCAGTTATATCTTATCCGAAGCTTATCTTGCTTTCAGAGTAAATACTTTTGAGATGTTCATTCAGTCATAAGAAACATTAGCCAACAAAACTTTTATCTCTATTCAAAAATGCTGAAAGATTTGTTGGGCAATTTTCAATTCTCTCAATTTTTATGTTTTTAGTTATAATTCATGCTTTAAAATACGAAAATTGTATTGTAAATATAAAACAATGATTTATATTACCGATTTCAAACATGAACACCGAATCAATTAAGGAGTAAAGGAAACTACATTAATTGGTATCAATTAATCAGACTATTTTATTTTGAAATATACATTCGCTATAGAACATTTGAAATGAAAGCTATTTATCTTAACTTACTTAGAACTAACAAAATCACATAACTTAACAACAAATTTTCTTCAAACTTTTCTAACCTTCAAAAATCGTCTACCGGCAAAACAAATCAGTCACATTTTTCGATAAAAAAATCGAGTATATAGATAGTTTGGTTTCATAGTTCTTTAGTGAAATACTAAAAGGTTTCTTATGCCCTACGTTTTTATTATGGAGATTTACATCCAATTAATTCATTCCTTTCTTCACTATGAGATGTAAAACCATAATTTGATTCAATTAAGGCTACCAAAATTTGAATCGTATTCGATATAGCTGTGCACAACTATATATAGTATAGAATTTAACTGAACAGACCAGCCTGTTATTTTATATTAAAACATACCTATAACAATATACATTATAAGGTATATACTGTTATTACTATACTAGTTTCAAGTAAATAAATTGTTTGTCCTATAACTCAATCTTGACTGTGATCTTGAAGGTTATTCAAAGTTATTCAATTATTTCCTCGAAAGCAAATGAAAAACAAGGGGGAAAAACTGAAACTCATGTCATGTTCCTGTTTGTCCACAAACGATGAGTTCACCTTATGTGAAGAAACTAACGTTTCCTTGAAATGGTACCTGAAGTTAACCCATGATGAACTTATACCCCATTTTGACTTGACTCAGTTTGAACTTACTGACAGGTGCTTCGTCATCACCTGTTTTGGCGTAAACGAGTTGACATCGGAAACACTGCGTCACACAAAAATTGCTTATTAAGTGATTTCTCTGAGCTCTTAAGGTTCCTTTTCATTAGAGCGTTTTGACGTTGATTCGAATGGTCACGTGATTTTCAGCGTTAATGCTAGAAAGTAGAGATTTCTGAACTTTATTGCGTTAGACGCTAGAAGAGACAAGTGTCAAGTTTATATTTTCCGCCTTCAAGGGTTGCAATAAAACCCTGAGGCAACCAGTTTTCTTCGATACAAAATGGCTTAGTCTTTTTTTATAGTCATCCAGTTATTGCGCCATATTAGCTTTCGATACTCGAACAACATAGAGGTCTTGAAAAAAGAATTTCGCAATATAGAACACTGAAGATTCCAGAAATGATACCAAATCAATGAAAAATAGACTTCATATACATCAATAAAGTATTTTAACCTAAAATAAGTGACAAATTACATATTTTGACGCTGAAAACCCCTTTTCATGGAAGCATCATGATTTCATGGAAAAATAGGTCATATGACCATTTTGGCGCTTGAAACGAGGGTCAAAACGCTCCAATGAAAAAGCACCTTTAAGCTTCACAAATCAATTTCGCGTGAAATACTCATATAGATAGATAGTCTTCTCTATTTTTCAGTGGCTCACTCTGTATCTTCTACAGTTTTCAACCAAAGATGAAAATTCTTTCACGGGAATGCAGACAAAGATAATACCTTTATTTCGATGTATCACTCGACCCATCTACCCTCTTCCAAATTTTCAAGGGTGGTCACCCCTGCTCTAGGGGTTGAAATTCTAGATGAGAATGGTACTTGATGATGACTGCCATTGATCAGCATGTATCTTTTACAGTTTTCAATTAAAAATGGAAATTCGTTCAAGGCGATGTAGACAAAGATACCACCTTTCTTTTGAGTCATCACTCGACCCATCTTCCCTATTCAAAATGTTCAAGGATTGCAACCCCCGTTTAGGGGTTGATATTTCAGGCAAGTTTTGTACCCCAAAAGATGTCCCCCTTGAAAAAAAAATTGACTTGTTTTTGCGTTTCGATCAGAAATGAATTTCTTGGTAGATATAGCCTTTGTTTTAGTTTCGTTATAGCACCTTGTATATATATATATATATATATATATATATATATATATATATATATATATATATATATATATATATATATATATATATATATATATATATATATATATATATATATATATATATATATATATATATATATATATATATATATATATATATATATATATATAATTGGATCGCAAGCCTTCTGTTTCAGCGAATATTTCTCTAGATACTAACCATCTATTCGATGCGGTTTCATCTATATAATCATTTTTTTTCTACATGCAATACATTTATTGATTCTGAGATAAAGGCGAAATTATTACCCAGGGAAAAATCAAGCAGATTTTATATGGCCTCCCTCAGATACACAAAGAGGGGACCCCTTTGAGACCGATTGTTATATATAAATATAATATAAATTCACCACCCGGTAATAAATACCATTGCCAGGCAATGATTATAATCGAAACATATCCTGGAATCATTATATATTAGGATAACGTTAAATGTTATGAGAATATATCAATCTACCAGAATATATACAAACTATAGCATCATCAGACAATGACATCAATGTACCAACGAGTAGTGTCAGAGGCTTTCTCCCCGGAAAAATCCAGTGTACTGACCTTAGTCAAGTAACACTGAATGTTACTCATTCATAGTTTTCTTTGTGTGAAGTGATGAACGATCGAATAGAATACTGCTCTGAATATAAATATGATAAAATTGTCAGCTAATTATATTACATTTATATATACAAATAAATAAAATATGAAATGAGATTCTGAGCAGTATAAACTAAAGAGAATACCTATGACTCTACCTCATTATTTTTTCGGAAAGAAACCTATGAAGAATATTACAAGATTTGATGACTGGTATCTTCTATAACTATTCAAATAAATTTTTCTTCAGACCCAAAATCTCAAAATTCCTAGGAATAACACCTGTTGTAGAAATACTAATCAGTAGAATATTTTTTCATTTTCCACATTTTTTAATCGTCAGTAAGAATTATATCTGGCCTATTGTGTTTTACAGCTCTGTTGCATAGAATTGTTTTATCAAAATAGAGTTTATATTTCTCGTTTTCACAAATAATCTCAGGTTCATATTTTTAACATTTTTTCTTATGGGAATGAGGTCATGTTCAATTTCTAGATTAAAATGAATAATATTACCGACGGCATTATGTCTTTCTAAATAATCTGTTGGAGTAAGGACTAAGCATAGATGATAATATATGAAAAACTGTTTCTGAAGAACAAAAACATCTACGGCAAGAATCATCTATATTTTGCTTGATAAAGTGTTTTCTATAATTCTTCTAAATTGCCTAGCCTTCTGTTTCAGTTAACAATTCTCCAGATACTAACCATTTATTCGATGCGATTTCATCAATATAATCATTCTTCAATTCTTTAGGAGGCTTTCCGTGTAATTCCTTCTGCATCCAACTTTCTCTTTTAGAATTATTATCAAATATATCAAAATCTGCCTTTTGCATTGACAAGTTCAGAGGTGTAAGAATATAATCTGAAGCAACAACAATATCATGTAATTTAGACGTTCTCTGTTTATCATGAAAATAGGAACGTAGATGTAAAATCTGTTAACTATGAAGATTATTCAAATCAGTTAATCCACGACCCCCAAGATGTCTAGGTAGTGTAACTTTTTGAACAGCTGACTTTGGATGGTGCTTATGATATTTACAAAGCATTTTATTCCTTTGACATTGTAATTCATTCAGATCAGTTTTAGACCATTTAATAATTCCAAAAGAAGATGTAAGAATAGGAACTCCATAGGAGTTGATAGCTCTGAAAGGGTTTTACTAGTTAAATGACTCTTAGTAAGTCTGTTGTAATATAAACTGAAAAATGAAAAATGTAAAATTTCTGCAGATAATCAAAGTCCCTAAAAACCTGTTAATACAAATATTTCCACCCCTGGCGAGAATTACTGTTTGACATCTACGATTCATACTAAAAATCAATAACCTTATAGCATTCTGTTCTATTTAATTCCAAATTTTGATCAGTCTATTCCAGACCTTATTCACGGTAGTTGGTTTCTTAATCTCCTATTGAGTATGTCCCAGACATGTTCGATGGGATTGAGGTATAGACTTTGTGCAGGCCGTTCCATTGAAGTGATTTTAATTCTTGAAGGTAGTTCCCAACACTATGAGCATGTTGAGGTGTGGCATTATCATGCATAAACAAAAAGTTTTCACCTATGTTTGGCCTTAATGGTAAAACATGTTCTTCTAAATTGTCTGTAACATACATTTGACCATTCAGGGTTCCACAATTTAGAAAACTAAATACTCGATGACTAGATTAGTGCGGGCGTTCAAAGATGTTCCTCCCAACACCATCATTGAACCACAAAAACCATAGATAGGTAAAAATTTGCACTGAGCATATTTCTCATTCCGATGTCTGTACACAAGAGAACATCGATCGCCATGAAAAAAAAAAACAAAATCCCGGCTCATTTGTACCAAAAACTGTATCTCAGTTAGTCACTAACCAATTGATATGTCATCTATCCTACCTAACAAATTGACATGTTCCATGGCAAAATTTATTTGCGCTCTTTCATGTGCTGCCGTCAGAGCTGGGCTTTGCGGCCTCAACCAAATTCCACGAGAAGTTGTCGTATCGTTTTAGTGCTAATTTGCACTCCACTGTTCTGACGAAGTTGTATTTGAAGGTGTCTATCAGTATCGAACCGTGGTCTTAACGAGAAAATTCTCAAATAATGGTCATGGATCACCGTACCTGCGAATCATTCTTTGAACAACTGAAAGGGACACCCTAAGCCCAAAGTCTTTGGCTATTCTTGTACATTATTTGCATTATTACCAAAAATTAAAATTTTTACGAAGGACAAACGCTATTCACAAAAATGAATCAACAAGTGTTATCAATATGTGGTGGTTTCTCATAAAATCTCAATTTGGAACACCAAGTACGCCAAGAAAAACCGTCGTTCTGTTGGCATATGTCGAGACATATAAAAAAAGAAATGTACTAATATTCAGTTGCCTACCAAAAAAGAAATAAAAAAAATATTAATAGTAATACAATCGAATTACTCACTTTGAAATAGAAGAACTAACCTTCAAAGAACAATAATGAAATTTCGATTTTTCCTAGTTTTAAAAGACTAACTGAATTTAAATTTTGAAGTCTGCATGTCCACAAGAAGTACCTAAGAATTATGATGATAGGTTTGTCAATAACAAATTAAAAGGACTTCGACAGATAAAAGTTGATGATCTTCAATAGGAGCAATTTAATATGTTCGATTGCTTACTTTAAATTCAGGTTTCTAGATTCATCTACAAAGAAGTTCTAGGAGGATCAAAAATGTTTTGAATTGCTTCAAGGAAAGGATAGTATAACTGTTCTTTTGCTAGATTTGAAATTTGGACATAAAAAAATTACATGAATTATATGAGAAGTAATTTACTTAATCATAAATGAATAATAAAAAAATATTTAAGCTGGTTGTTTTTGCTCTTTTTTAGCAGACTCAGTTTGTGCCTGTTCCTTTTCAAAGGTTGCTATAAGACTTTCCACCTCTTTGCTATTCAAAATGCTAATTTTAGTTTTGTTGCCAACACGAGTCAATGTTGCCATCTCAACTGCAAACAATATAATAGATTTACATAATTTTGACAAATTTAAATAAGTTACCTTTCTCCGATGATAATTTGGTCATGTCAAGTGTTTTACTTAATACTTTAACAGCCAGAGCTTTTGCCCCTTCCAAAGTCATTTCACCTTCTTTGTATTCTTGTTTAAGACTTGAAATAGCAGCCTGTGAATAAAAAGGATTATATAATGAAAAATAAAATAGACGAGATAATAGAAAATAGAAGCTATTTTTCCTCGTTATTTTATAAAAACATGGGGTAATCCTGTTGTTTACGCTGCCCACACGCGCACCGTGTACCGAGTCGACGAGAAATGTTTCCGAACGATTTGGATTTCAAGCCAGTGTTGCCAGATCCCTTACCTGAAGTTCATTTAAATTTCACTTCGTATAAGAGAATAAATGTTTGATCTCTGTCGTCTCACTCTTCAGTTTGTTCAATACTTGTGTTGGATAAACTTCATATGCGATTTGAGCTTTACTTGCGAGACGAGTGATTTATTCAACTGATTTGGAATTTGTTAATTATTTTATTTTTGGGATGATTTGTCTAGAACAAATATTGTTGACGTTCAGGAAATTATGCAGAATAATCAAATTCGTGAGAGTATTATAAAGACCAGGATTATTATATTCACATTGATTCGGTATACATTTCAAAGAGCATATAGGCAATTACACAGAATTAAAAACCGTTGTACGAAGAAATCCTACTCTCTACTTAAATTTAAGAGCACCTATAACTACATTTGTTAGATATAATATATATATAAAAGTCGAATAATTGTATTTACAATAAATGCTTATAGCTATAATTTTGGTGTGTGTCAGAAAAAACACAATCGTAAAAAACAAGCGAAGATATAGAATACCAGCAGAAAAAACAGACCATGACCGTTCCTTAATCAGGCATCTAAACTTGCATCATGCCTCCTACGATTGCCCCTAAAGTGTGAGCACAGGAAATGTTACAGGGGAACCATACTATCTTGCGTATGATTCAGTGAAAGAGTGAAAAAACCTATGGAAAAAAACTCGTTTCTCTGTCGCTATTGCACTAGCTATAGCTTGTCTGTTTATGGTGTGTTAGTGTCGTGTATACAAACAGAGTACCAAAAATTTTTCTGCTTAGCAGCTTCTCTCTCTCATTGTCATCTTGCACTCCATGATTTCCAGGATTTCTTCATGAAGACAAGGGTGAAAATCTAACCTAACCTCTAGCTGCGGTAAGCATCTTCCCAGCCAATGCAAAGGGCTTTAACAAGAATTCCTACTACTATTTTTATGTCAATACAGACAGAAATGTTGCTGCTCAATTTTTACCCCAACTTGTTATGCAAAAAAAAAACTTCCCACAAATGGAGATCCTCCCCCTTTTTGTTCTATGAACCTTCTGTTTGTTTTATAAACCTACAGTGGTAGTGGACTGCGAACCACTCACTTAGATCATGCAGTGATAACTGCCACCTCTTAGGATTATAAGACTCTGGGAAACACACCAACATTCATACTACAACTATATCTAACCTGGGATTTGCACCTGGTCCCTCGGCATGGGAGTCAGTATCTCTACTGACTCACGTCAGCCACCTCCTTTTTTGAATTATTGTTGAAGTCGGTTGAAAAGGAGATGTAGCTTTCAGAACCATAGAACATTGAAAATCATGTAATAGCAATGCGCAAAATAATTTAATAAATGCTTTAATTTCTATTGGATTGTGGAAAACACCGAGAAATCGAGTATGGATGAAATCAGGAAGTTATCAAAATTCGTGAATAACTCGAAAACCACATCAGAAATAACTTATTGGATGTATGAATACTAATGAATCACTAGAACTGAGATGTTGTTAGTCGCACCCTCCAAATGAATGAAAAGAAAATTTTGTACAGTGTACAATTCTCAATTTATTACCCTGTTATATGAGCTAAATAGTAAAGGTTCTAGCTTACAAAAAAAATCTGGAGCATACAGATCCTGCACTCAGATTGTCACAAAATTTATGCCAAACAAAGGGAAATATTTTCCCTCAATTTCATCCATCATATTGAACTTTATTGAATTACTGAAATGTGAGGTCAGATTCTAATATCTTATAAATACTTTGGAAACTCTTAAGATTTTGAAAACATCTTTTGCTATACCGCACTACCCAGTCCAAATGAACTTAAAATATCTATCTATTTATTAAGATAATCAAGCACTTGCGAAAAATTACGAGTCACATATGGCCCTTCCGCTCCCGAGAAGTTACGCCCCTGATTAGGAGTGTTTACCTATATGTTTCACTTCAATAATACATCTTATCCTTTGCTATTTTTTTTTCAACGATAAGTATTCAAATTTCCGACGTGAGATAAATCGTGGCAACACTGGCTTAAATTTCAAATCGTTTGGAAACATTCCAGGATTACCAAAACATGATACTGGAGATACTCACTGCACTATTATTTCCAATACAAGTTGCTTTCCATCCACTGTAATTTCCACTGGGATCAGATTGATACAGTTGGTAACCATAATGTTTATCCCAACCCATATACAAAATTGATACACCAAAAGGTCTCTTTCCTTCAAATCAACACAGAATAAGAAATATAATTCCATAACTTTGCAGAAACTTACCTCCATATTGTGTGTAAGCCTGTTTCACATCACACAACCAAGAAACAAGTTGTTCACACGGAATTGATTCACCATACTGTAGCAGGTATCTTTGACCAATTAATCTCAACTCATTAGTCAGAACATTAGCATCAGAGGTAATACCAGCTACACTGCACACCATATCACTGAAAAAAACAAGAGATTGTAGTCAACAGCTATTTGGATCCTACTAGACTTGCTTACTCATTCAACTGGTAAATCTTTTCAGAAGTGAATACTTCATCAAGTAGCTTATTAGTATTTCGTCTTTCAGCAGCTAAAAGTATTCCATCATTCGCAAGAATTCCTAAGCAAGTTCCAGCATGACTTATTGCTTCCATTGCATATTCCACCTGATATAATCGTCCTACAAACATTTCATTAGCATTGTTTTCTGGAAGTAAATTTATCATCAACTTACCCTCTGGGGAAAATATTGTAGTTCTTGTATCATATCGGCGAGCCTAATAAAAAAAATTATTAAATTAAATAACAGGTAGCAAAATGACTTCGCATAATTGATCCTAACCAATATCTAATGAGGTTTTATAGAACTAAAATTACTGATAATGTGGAAAAACTGTATTAACAAAATGTACTCACCATATTCTTCGAAAAATATTCAGTATGAGCTTCAGAAATCAATTTAAAATTTCTTTCGAATTCGCAAGAATGACTTGAGTAAATGTTGTTACGCGCATTCTATGGTACGATTCAAGAATCGTGCTTGATGGCAACCACAGAGTTTATAGTTTTTCTTCGATTTTCGTGGTCTGTTTAATGAGGAACCTTTTCTGAAAACTATTCGTTTTCAAAGGAAGATTATCTTTGGCCCTATAATAAGTTCAAATTTACCAATTCTTCTTAAGTCTTTCAACAAATAGCCACTATATATACGAAAGGAATGCGGATAGAAATTTTGGCAGGTGTCATTCGATATTCTTTCTAAAAATTATATGGATCGGTTAATACTGCCATGTGATGCGCTAAAGAAGTCTTAAGTCTCTTTCAACACAAATTAACTTGACAAAATCATTAAAATAATTTTTTCAGCTAAAAGTCACTCTTGATTAGTTATTACATCAAATTAATGGTTCACTGAATTCCAACATAATTGTAAACATTATTTTATTTTTTCATAAATATCTATCCGAACAAATATACAGAGATATAAATAAAATCTTATATGTATAGCTACTGAATCTTCTTATTGAAACATTGTCTTACATTTAAACTACATACCTATTAAGTTAAAGCTTTTTCGTCAGGTAATGTAATAAAGATTAATAAACAACACAAAAATACTAAAACATCGGAAACAAAGACAAAAGTGACATTCCGGCAAATCTGCCAACAACATTAATTTCATCTCCAACCTCTACTTCTTTTTCTTCGAATCTAAAACCGTACGTGCTGAAACTTGTGCTCTCTTTTGTGCAAAATGTTACACCATCCCTAGCAAGAAGTGTATACCATACCATTAAACCATTAATTTTTCCCCTGTTTTCACATTTTATGTTGAACAAGTTAACGTGTCTTTCGCTTAGTTTCCAAGATGTAGTATTTGACATCACCACATGATCCACTTTGGAGAAATAGGCATGCTCGCACCCCTGAAAAATTAGCGAATAATCTGTCTCGATAATTCATTTAGCGCTTAACTCAATTGGAAAGCTCGTAGACACTCACGTCGCCGACATTTTGTTGACTTGTCGACGAGGGCCTACAGAACATATTTTCAAAGGCATGTTTTGTGGTCTCACGTGGCCAGAAATGTTCATTATCTGGTACATGATATACGCCACCGATCAAATGAACTCCACCACTTCTTGTACTATACAAACTGATAAACAAATACGTCCTTAGTTTTTGTGTCGATTTACTGCGCAGTCATATCAAGTGGTGATTTGTAATGAAAGTTGATGTGTAGAGTAGTTTTAAATTATTAGAAATAATATGTTCTTGTGGTTACAGTTATCAAATTTAATTAAAAATTTTGGATAAAGAGCATTTAAATGAGAAACTTTTAAACAAAATAAAAATTAAAAACTAAAACTAAATATTCCGGTATCAAAATTGTCATCTTTTCCTAGATACCAGGTGTTAATAAATATTTGTGCACAACCTTCTTGGCGCAATAGACCTTTTCATCATAGGATGTGCGCAAGCGTAGCCACCTTGTTGAAACGGAGGTAATTCAAAATATTCGTACTGTTTTAATCATCACTGACTAGACAAGGAATATTATCTCCACAAAAAATAAATTATTGGAAAAAACTATTGATGGTGTTTCACTTATTTATGATTCAGTAGAAGTTCATAATTCTGAACAATTGAAAAGGTGGCTTAAAAAAAAGGAAAAAAAGTGAGCTGATTGAGGGTAAAGCATCAACATTTGTTTACTATCTAGAAACTTAAACAAAATTAATATTTGCTATTGATAATGTCAATTCATTTGTAGTAATTGAAAATATATTTTGAGTAATTTCTAGGCTATATATGACATTATTAATTAGGCAAACGTAAATAATACTGAATTGAATATGTTAAATAGTTTTTATCATAAATTAAATGTTTAAAATGAGACCATATATAAAAAAATTATGATATATACAGTCAAAAAATGCAATAAGGAATAATGTATCAGTGGACAAAACAGCTGACAAAGAGACAAACCCAATCAAAGTCCACATGTATTGAGTCAAATAATAAATTATCTAAACATTTGGTAATTTGATGTGATTTGATTATTATTCTCCGATATGTCAGACAAGGCTTTTGAAAATTTATAAAATAATATGTTTGGTTTTGTACCGTGTATCACTTTTACACACTCCATAACAACACCGGTTTGTTCCTTTTCGTACAGACAATATAATTATGTTATGATGACTTAGTACTTTTTTTTCACTTTTTCTGAAATTATTCAACTTGAAGTAATGTTTTAATTTCTGACACACGAGAAGCGGGAACTGCAGCAAGGTTGTTTAAAAAAAAACAGCCCAAAAAAAGTTGTGATGGAAAGGTCTATAGAATGTTTCTTTAGTCGATAGGGTGTTTCTCGGGGAGTTGAAAATCGCCAAGGTGGTACCAATTCACAAGAAAAACTCTCGAGGAGTAGATGGGAAGGAGTTTAGTTGAATTCTTGGTTGAGAAGTGGATATTATGTGGTGAGCAGCATGAATTTCGAAAAGGAAAATCGACAATAACTACTCTAGCTGATCTGCTGGATGCAATAGCGATCACTTTGGATGAACACTCCTACTTTTTTTTTATTTTTATTTTATTTATTATACGGGAAGGCCCATTCAAACATAGTAAGAATTATAGATGCCCACAATGTCCAGACATCAAATTATTTATAACAAAAGCGCAGGATATGCAGAAATAATTTGAAGATAGAAATATAGTAATTATACTATGTTAAGATGTAATAAACACTGAATTTTTTTCAAGAATTCCTTCAAAGAAAGACAAAAGCACAAATCGATATTAAGGAGAGAGTTACCATT
The DNA here is from genome assembly GCA_013387265.2 of Cryptolaemus montrouzieri. Lineage (NCBI taxonomy): Eukaryota > Metazoa > Arthropoda > Insecta > Coleoptera > Coccinellidae > Cryptolaemus > Cryptolaemus montrouzieri. Next base: position 98,519,650 of record JABFTP020000185.1, on the reverse strand, counting down.
ATTCAAAATTTTTTCCATTGGGGCGTTAATCGCAAAATTAGTACGACACAGAGGGATCGAAAACATTATATCACTTCTCGTTCTTTTTGGAGGAACATGAAAAGTAACCCTCTCAAGTATCTCGCTGCAATCCAAAAATCAATTCAAGTATTTAAACAAAAATATCAAGTCCCCTGTCACCCTTCTATCAGCCAAAGTTTTCAGTTCTAGCTCAGATCTCATAAAAGAAGCAGAGAAATTGATCCGTGGAATACACATTTTATACGAGACATACATCAAAAATTTGTTCTGAACTCTTTCGATGTTGTACGAATCAGACTGGTAGAAGGGTGACCATATTACAGATTCGTATTCAAGAATAGGTCGACAGAAAGAAAAATAAAGTAGCTTAAGGGTATTGATCTCAGAAAAATCGGCCGAGTGCCGACGAATGAACCCAATCATCCTCAACGACCTACCAATGATATAGTCAAAATGATTTTTAAGTTAACCGATAGTCTAAAAAAATTCCAAGATCTTTAATGCAAGCAGGCCTTTCAACATTGATACCATTGATAGAGTAGTCGAAAATCACAGGATCGTTCTTACGATGAAAAGAAATACATACGCACTTTATTATATTAACTGTGAGCATATGATCCGCAAACCACTGTACCACAGAAGCTAGGTCAGCTTGAAGCTGAATAGCATCGGCCAGGGTGGAAACTGATTTGAACAATTTGAGATCATCCGCAAATATCAATACTCTGGAATAACGGACAACACTGTGAACTCCGTTAATGTAAAGCAGAAAAAGAATGGGTCCTATGACTTCCTTGGGGCACGCCAGAGGAAATAGTAATAATGAATGATTTGAAGTTCTTAATTTTGACAATTTGGGTACGCCCCCTGTAATAACTTTTCAGCCACTTGAGAAGACTACCCATGAAACCCGCAGACTCGATAAAACAATCCATAATTATGTGGTTCACCTGATCGAAGACCTTGACTATGTCAGTGTAACAACCATCGACCTGGCCACCCTTCTGTAACTCATCATAAATATATTGTACATATAAAATCAGATTAGTCATGGTATATCTTCCCTTCATAAAGCCGTGCTGATCCGTATATTGAGGTGTTTGCTTATGAGCTGAGCAAAGCTTTCGATTGTGTGATAGGGGAAACTCTATTGGACAAATTGAAGTTGTACATAGTAACAGAAGCAGCCTTTGATATATTTAAGTTATACTTCACAAATAGTTATTCTAAGGGGGAGTATATCTGAAGAGGCCACTGTGAACATTAGAGTTCCTCAGGGCTCTATCCAGATGCCTCTATTGTTTACTATTCACACAAATGGCCTGCCTTCAAACGTCCCTTATGCTAGAACATGCATATATGCCGACGACATAAACGTCTCAAACGTCGCGTCTTCAGCTCAGCAGGTGAGACTCCATACAACAGAGTCGCTCCATCAAGTCAGCAGATGGTTCAATGAAAGTTGTCTCAAATTAAATGCAGATAACACTGAAATCATGAGCATAGGCAAGAGCAATGCAGTTAACACAATGATTAAATTATTGGGTATAACGTTTGATGCGAATCTGACATCGAGTTGTTATATATGTACTTACGAAAAGATTATCCACTATCTATTTACAATCAGAAAAATGAAAAAATATCAACCGGAGAAATATGCATGCTGGGATATTCAATTTGTCAGTGCAGCTACCTACAGGGTTTACTGAGGAAAACAGTGCAAACATAAGAGGAGTCCTTTTAAAGCAGAAGGAAGCGGTTAGGATTCAATGAGGTGTCCCGAAAAGTCAAGCTGCCGAGCGCATTTCATATCTCAGCGAATCCTTACGGTGACAGCGGCATTCATACTTGAATACTTAGAATATGTTTATGATAACAAGAACAAATTCAGGACCAAAAATGAAATCCATTCCTAAAAAACAAGAAAGAAGGACTGCCTTTCATTAGAGCATAACAGAATAAAAATAACTCAACTGGGAATAAATTACCAGTTCCATAACAAAATTCCTGCACAATTAAAAAATGAAGCAAGACCAAACTTTCTCAAATTCAGGGAAATAAAGGAATTTCTGAATTTCTACCGCCAAACCTTCTATACACACAAAGAATATTTAAATCGATTTTAAACGCACAATTTTCATCTCCACCATTTTCGGTCCACTTTGGCAACTTTTATTTTGTTTCGTTTTTATAAATTATTGCTTTGTAAATTGTGTATTGACAAGTAATGTAATTATTTTGTTGATGCAAATATATCAATGCTATTATTAATAATTAATTAAAGATGAATTCAATTATTGTATTCAGGATTAAATCTTACCGAATATTTATTTAAACATGTCGCCAAATCCACAAATGGCTCAACGTTTTTCTCATCAACTGTGTTGAAATATTTTAAACATTTCGAGTAGACCAATACAAAATGCACTTCGAGATTCTCAAAAAACACTTTACATTTCATGTTTCGAAATGCTACATTCTCCATAGGACAATTTCTCAATGACCCATCTTGATGCACTGGTTCGAATACCACATAATCTAATCTTTTCAGATTCGAAATGAAATTAGGATATTGATAGTAGGCTATGAACTTTATGAGTCTTATGTCTATTTCGTTTTTACGTATAAGATGTTCAACAAACTTTAAATTTCTGTTGTCGGTATAAAAATAATATACTTGGTGGCCCCTTTTTGCTAGAACTAATCCGGCTAGTGGAAATGAGCAGAAATCAGCAATGTATGATTTGGTTTCATCTGAGACTTTGTCACATAAATCAAGAAGGCATTTTACCCACTTTTTATCATTCAAAAATATTATTGCTTCCTCGGTTAAAAGAAAACAGTCTCTATACTGATTTGCTACCATTTGTTCTTCATTTCTAAGAGTAAATTTTAAGTGTTCTCCTGTCATCATCGCTTTAAACACTATAACATCTCCTGATTTAATTTCAATTGGATGTCTTAAATAATGAACTGCTTGTTCATTACATACCTCAAGGTCGAGTTTGTCAAAAGCATTAGAAATCACAATTTCATCATCAAGATAAATCTCATAACAAACCAATAGACAATTTAAATTTCCTTCTGCTATTGCTAATAAAGGCACTTCGTTACACCAGCTTCCCATCATCAATTGAGTAACATTTTCTATATCATACAAATTTATATCCATAAATTCTATTGTTTCAGTCAAAGTTTTATATTTGTACCATTGATAAATTTCAGAGTCATAATTAAAACCATCGTATATCCTTGTAACACAATCATCTACCAATTTGATAATAGGTATATCATTTTCATACCTGTATCTTCTATACAAGTCACTGCTATCTATTCCTGTCAGATATAATCTCACTCTAGCAGGAATTAATTTAAATTTTTCTTTCTTCATTAGGACACGAAAAGAATGATGTAAAGCCTCAAGAATACCATATCCAAAAAAACTAGAGTCAAACATATCAGTTACAAATAAATTTCGTGTTTCCATCATAAAAGAAGGTACTGAAATGTCTTCAAGGGAAATCAACAATGGTGCATACAATACATTAGGACAATATTTCGCCATTAAATATTTACCATATTTTTGTAGAATATAGTTTGATTCTAACGAAAGCACACTTGAACAAGAACTGTTAGAACCAGCATACAAACTTAAATGTTCACAACCTGACCTCACATTCAGCACATGTTGGAATCCTTCTTCTATAGCCTTACGGATTGCTTCTTTATACGCATTATTCATGGAAGTAGAGTTCAACCATCTATAGTTCCATCGGGGTACATGATTCCATGCCACATATAATGAATTTTTTTCTATGTTAAGTATATTCTCTAAGTTGTTATCAATCAATTCCGTAGCTTTCTTCAAATAATTGTCAGCTAACGTAAACTCACCGTTCCTGAAACAAAAGTAGCATCAAATTTTCCAGAACTAGTCATACAATTTTGCTACTATTATTAAATTTCATACATGATACTTACTTACCTTAATAGCATACGTCCAAACAAATAGTGTACCTTTACATTTTGTGGAAACCAATTCAAAGCATAAAGAAAACATTTAGTTAAATCTTCTAAGGATTCCCTGTAATTTAAAAACATTTCAAAACTGTTCAAAAGCAGTATCATTGAGTTCACTGCATTTGGATGCCAAGTATTTTCAGGAGTTGTATTGAAGTATTCGATGTAATATTCCAGTGCAAGTACGAATTGACTTTTCTCTATCAAAAATATGCTTTTCTTCAAAGAATCCATTTTGAAATAAAAACTACACTAGGTGAAATGAAAAACAATTTTTGATGGAGTTGAATTTCAAATAACTTTTATATTCAGTATGAACTTGCGCACCACAAAAAAAGGATTTCTACTATAATATTATGGTTTTTCTTCTTTATGAAATGTACAGAATGATGAGTTTAGGAATTAAGAAGGGTAATATAAACAGAATTTAATACTGAAAATTAACTAATCTGTGAAATGAAAGACTCATAAGTGTGATAACTTACATTTCAATTGAGCTCAGTGAAAATTAATAATTAAGTGAAATGGTAATAGTAGATACAAGCATCTGTAGTTCAAATATTAAGTAGGGTTTACCCTACTTTTAACAAACTGCTCAAGGTCATTGAATTAACAGTAATTTGAAAAAATATTTTTGTATTATTTTTACACACAAATCACAAAGAAATATGGGACAATTAAAAGAGTAGAAATTAATTTTTATTTGATAATCTGGATTTCAGCTGTATTATATTCTATATTTTGTTTCACTGTTTCGAGTTCAAAATGTATATGAAATATTTTTGTAATTTTGAATTTCTTCTGATTCTAGTGGTTGCAGATTTTTCAACATATAAAGATGATTATAACGATTTAGAAGCCGGTTTTTTCAGTGACAAACGAAAAGATGTTGCAGATTTAGAATGGCAAACTGTCCTGTACTTCTTAAAAAGAGTTTCACTCTGGATTTTCGCAACGCTTTCAGTGTCAGAATTTTTAAGAAAATATAAATATTTCGAGGTGAATATTAGTTCGTAGACTAAATGAATTCATCAAAATATTTTATTTGCAGGTTCTCAAAGTATTTCAAATAGTAATATCTGTGATATTTACTTTGACATATTTAGGGCCCATTGCTTTAACTGGTATCTTAACACAGCCAATTTTCTTCAAATGTGTTCATAATATAAGCTCAAAAAACCGGTGCTGTGGGTAGCAAATATAATTTCAATTTTCATAATTTCTTATTACAAATACAAGACATCAACTGAATCTTTCTTGAGTATATGTAGAATGAATGAAAAAGAAAATTATTTACATCTTTTAGCAATTTATTGGACAAATTTACGAAGTTTTTCATATTTTATGGAGCAAGATGAAGGGTGTCAAAAAGAATCAAATTTAAACTTGTTTTCAGATTGCCTTTATTTACCTGTGTTATTTAATGGCCCATTTATTTTCTACAAAGATTTCAAGAATGGGCATAAGGAAACAGTTAATTTAGGTGAAAGATTAATATGTTTAATACAAAATTTGATTAGATTCATATTTTGGATGGGCTTCATTGAGTTTTCGCTTCATTTCATTTATGTTAATGCAACATCATTTCAACCTCAGGTGAATAATTATTTTTACATCGCAATATCTTTTTGATATAATTTATAGTTTTTAGCTGGTAGAATCATTCGATAGATGGTCACTTTATGGATATGGATACTTAATGGGACAATATTTTTATATAAAATATTTGGTGATATATGGTTTGAGCACAAGTGTAGCAAAATTTGAAAATATTCCTGTTCCATCACTGCCAAAATGTATAGGACGATACATCTATATTCTGATATGTGGAAATATTTTGATAATGGTCTCTACAAATTTCTTTTGAGGTGAGAAAAGAAAGCTTAATTTTTCCTTTATATATTCAATACATGCAGTAGACAAAAATACTTCACCATAATTTTTATATTCAAAATATCTTGTTTTTGTGCTATCATCAGGAGATAATAAAGTGTAAAACTATATTTTCAATAAGGTAGTTTGAGGTTGAGAAAATGAATTGAGATGATTTCTTGGTAATCTTTGAGAGTCCTAATATCTAATATTTGCCATAATAGCAAGCTAGTCTTCTCCTTTCTTTTTTGCACTTTGATCAAATTATACATTAAATTCTGAGAATTACTCGTGCATGCGTCATTGAGTCATTTCTGGACAGAAGCAGAACCAATCTTCAAACAGTACAGCTGTTATCCAGGTTTTTTTTTATCAGACCTTAGATGTACAAGCAAAGTAGATTTGTCTATGTTTGTTTGAAAGCTCAAGGAACTCAGATCGTAAAAGGCTTACACCTGAAATAAGTTGCTTAATAAATGGGTACTTTCCTTGTGAGTTGACATTAAATGAACAATTGCATTTGGCATAACTATAGGTAAAATCAAAACAGAAAACTTCAAATTAGTTATCAATTCACCACTAAACTACTTCAATAGCATTATGCAAAAATAAAACTATAGCAATAAGTCTGTGTGCATGCATGTGCTATTAGTGCAGGCGCCATACTAAGTTGAGTATGCAAAATGTGAGGACCGGTAACTATGCTCAAATTCTTCTACCTGAGATCCCAAACAACAAAAAAGATGTTGCCGGCAGCTGTGTTGGTCCCTTTGACCCCTCCACCTCTCCCCGCGTCATAGCGCTTGTAACAGTCAGTAAGAAAGAATTCTTAGTGGCAATCGGCTCATATTTTTTTGTGTTTAATTAAAATTATTGCAGTTTTTCTATTTTCAAGTGTAATATTTGGGTTTTACTTCGAAAAAACTGTGAATAATGTCGTTACAAGTAGTAAATATTAAAAAATGAAGATTCAACGAATTATCATGTTTATTTTGTGATACAAGAGATAATTTAGTTCAGAAACCGAAACCACAATTATTCATAAATATTCAAAAAGCAGCAGATCAGAGAAAAGATCATATAAGTGAGAAAATAAAAAATAATATAAATTTTACTGAACAAAATTGTTCATGGCATCGAACTTGTATGGCAAGTTATATTAGTGAAGAGAAAATAAGGCGTCGGGAGTTAGCATTTCATAAGCAGGAGAATATCCCTATATCTACCCCTTCTGCAGTAGAAGCAAGTGTTTCCGGTACTCAATCTGTTCGCAAGTCATCAAGAGCTTCTTTAAAATTTGAAAAAGATTCGAAGTGTTTAATCTGCGGTAAACAAACAAAAAATAAAAATAAAACTTTATATTTGTGCTCCGAAATTTCCGCGGCGGAACAAATTTTAAATACTGCTTGAAAAAAGAAAGATGATGTCTTCACAAAAGTTAGTACTTGTGTACATCCTGTTGATTTATTCGCAATGGAAGTGAGGTACCATAAACACTGCTATCGTGATTATCTATGGTTACCTCGAAATTCAGAAACTCCAGCTGGTAGACCTTCAAATAAAATACTACATGAAATACTTTTAGAGGTATTTGAGAAGCTGATACATGAAATAGAACACCAATTAACATCTCACTCTTTTGAAATATCGTTATTGGCTAAACGTGTAGCTGAACTTACTGAAATAGAAGATTCAGTTGTAGAAACTCGCATTATGAAATGAAAATATGATGAAAACGTTTTATTTTCCTATCCAAGCGATCGATCGAAATCATCTTGGTTATTATGGCCAGCATTCCATTAGATGAAGTCATTGCTGTTTTCATCTAGGGAATTCATTTTTGGAGCAAGCTAGCTCGTCTAGGTTGTTTAGGTTCATGGTTCAATCTCTTGGCGAAAACATTTGTCATATTTTGCCAGCTTTACACTCTGTAACTGGTTGCGATAAGACTAGCAGATTGGGCTCAAAAAAAAATTTTTAAAAGCTGCATCATTAGATTTTGCACAAAAAGCTCTAATTACATTTAGGGAATCCATACCTAAGTGTCGAACAGTTAAAAGAATTAGAAATTGTTTGTACCTATTTATTTTCACAAAAAAAATTGACTGCTGATCAACTTCGATACAAATTAATTTCACAAAACATCGGCTTTAGATTAAGTTCATTAAGAGTAATTTGCACATCAGATGCTCTACATCTACATTTATTAAGAGCTTCAGCACAAACGTATGTATGGAAAAATGCTGATCAAACACAATTACAGCCTATTGATTACATCTTATTAGGCTATGAAAAGAAGGATGGTAGGCTGTACCCACAGCAACTGACCGTACCACCATTTCCCAAATCATTAATTCAACCCTGTAAATGTACATCAAAATGTATAACAAAGGCTTGTCCTTGTAAAAAATTAGAATTAAATTGTATTTCGTTATGCAAATGTATAAATAATGACTGTCAAAATAAAAGACATTGAAATTTTTGTCAAATAATTTTTTTTTATTCTCTATTTCTATTGAGTAGCTATAATTATTTTTCATCCTATGAAATAATTCAATATTTTTGATAAAATAACCATTAGTTGTGAAGCATTTGTTCACACCATTTACTAGATACCTAAGGGGATGGGGAATAAAAAAAATGGACCAAGAAATCTTCCGGCAACATTGAGAATCATAATCTGTAAAGTTTTCTCAATTCAAAACTGTTCATAAAAAGCGGTCTCATATTTTGCAAACTCAACTCCCGGACTATAGCTTAATAACCAAATCAATACATCTTTTCCCCGCTTTGCTAGGGAATTGCCTATAGTCGAAGATTCGAAGCTTTATGATTCCACGCCGCGCGTTTCATGAGTTAATAATTTAAAATTTTCTGCGCGGTTTCAGAAAACGGGACTATTTTGCGTCTTGACGTTTTGTTGATCAGGTGACCAAGAAAATTTCAAATGGATCGTATGTTCATTTTATGAATTACTCATAGTCGAGGCGGGGAACGCATTAAGTGCGGAAGTGTTCTAAACCCGATTGAAGATAATGAATTTTGATAATTATTACATTTTTCGCCAATTATCGAATAACGAGAGGGCAGTGTAATTGTTTTCAGTTAATTTATATTGAGATACTTAAGATTTAAAGTTTCTGACTTATCTATTATTCAATGTCAATAGTTCAACAAGCAGAATTAACAGTGAAATGTAATACATATAAATTATTCCTTTTCCAGATACATTTATATTCCTGCCATGAAGTCTTCCTACTTCAAAAATAAACTTATAGCAAGTTTACTCTGTTTCATATTCGTTTATGTATGGCATGGTGTTGATCTATACATTTTCATATGGGTTTTTCTGAATTTCTTTGGCATTTTAATCGAAAATATAAGTGTTTCCTTCTATAATACTCATTTGAAAGATCTAGAAATTGTAGAGTATTTTGGAAAGAGTACAATAAGAAGAATAACATGTTTCTTGGCAAGTTTTGTACTTGCAATTTCTGCAATCTCAAACTTCTATTTTTTTGCTGGAATCAATATTGGAACAATCTTTTTTACAAGAGTTCTAGAAGGTGAGTGGAATAGCGCAGAAGGCAAACAAAAATTCAAGATTTTTTTTTTTGCAGGTAGTTTCACAAGTAATGCAGTATTAATTTTAGCCTTGTATTGTTGCTGTCAATTTTCAACTGAACTTCAATACAAGTCTACCAGCCAAAAGAATGAGAAACAACTATAATTTTTTAATATATATATATATATTTTTTTACAGGTATTCAGAATATTAACAAATATACCATTTTCAATAATTTCGACTTATCTTAATATTCAAGTTTCAAAAGCATTATCACAATAAACGAAATCGAAATAATAGATCCGCTGTTCTATTTGAAACAACATAAATAATTATCACAAAATGCTAAAGACTTCATGTCAATTGTTACCAAATTTTCATTTTATTTTTCCTTGTCGTTTCAACCGATTTATCTCTAATCTTTTCAGAGCTTCTAACCTATTCTTCTCCATGATTCCTCTCTGTTTTGCATCTCTAATAGCTTTAGCCTGTAACCTCTTCTGCTCTATTTCATCTGGAGAACACTTCATGGGTGAAATATTACTATCTGCAAATCATGAAGTCGTTATTTTAATACAGTATACAGAGGTGATAGAATTAATTAGAATTAAAGTATAAATAAAACGAAACACTTGTCTGATTTCCATAATGTTTATTTTCAATACACACGTGATTAAATTCTAGTTGACTATTGAGCATGGTGAATATTGGGTTCTTACAAAGTTTTTTGATTTCCTAACTTTCCAATAAATTCATTGGCATCCCTTTATTGCATTTGTGGAGAATTCTTGAATTATCTTATATAATTATATGATTTGTAGATTTAATATGTTCAAAAACTGTGGATATGTTATATGAGGGTGTTCTTTGAATCGAGATTCAAAAGTTCGAACCGTTTGTCCTACATAAGATGTTGGGCACTCATTGCATTCAATTCTTATACAAGACTGTTTGAATTTATCAGTTTTCTGTTTAGCATTGAATAGTAATTTGCTCATGTTGGGACCCCTGGAAAAGGAGGTTGTTAAATTGAATTTGGAAAGATAATCGCTAATGTTATTGGCCAGGGGACCAAGTTAGTAAGACATGATATGCATATTTATTTTCTGGTTTTTCCATTATGGAATATAGTAGCAGAAATTTGTTTTTGTTCTTTGCATTTAAAAGTATTGTATATGTGGGAGAGTGGAATCTTATTATTTGAAGCAATTTTCTCAATGATATTGATTTCTGTATTAAAATCTGTTATGGATAGGGGAATGCAAAAGCTCCATAAGTCTGTAGTGTTTCTTTTCTATATATGTTGTAGGTGAGATTATTACTTAGTTTAGTGATGGTTATGTCTGAGAAATTTATTGAATTGTTGCGTTCAATGTCATAAGTAAATGCATTTTGTTTAGAAACTGATCTACTTGTCTGTTTGAGACTAGAAACCCCACATCATCAACATATTTGTACCAAAAAATTATGTTTTTGTGTTAATTTAGTATTCATTATAGATTTTTCAAGATTTTTTATGAATATATCTGTTAATAAGTGGCTAAGCGGGGATCCAATGCAGCATTCTGTGTTTTGTTTGAAAAACTTTGATTCCAATTGGAAATCATTTTGTGACAAACAGGTCTCTAAAAATTTAAAAACTCATCTATAATGTGTGGTGATGTGTTATTTTGGTTAAAGATTTCTTTCATTAGAGGCGGACAATCCGTTGGAATGTTTGTGTACATGTTTTTTATATCAAACAAGAAAAATTTGGAATTGAAATCGATAAGTGTCCAAAGTTTATCTATCAGGTCTACATAATTAAATATGGTGTTTTGCGGATGAAAGTGAGTGAGTTCCATGAATTTGTGGTTGAAACAGCTTGCTCATTTTTCTGCAGGTGTGTTTATGTAGGATACAACTGGCCTGGCGAGGTTTTTCTCTTTATGTAGTTTCATAAAACCGTATATTTTTGGAGCTTGTGAGTTCATTGAAATAACTTTCTTCTTTTCCCATACTGAATACTAGATAATTCAATTGTTTCAATTCTTGTTCGTTTTAAACAACCTAATATTATACACCAAATCAATCCAAGATAAGTTATTTCAACTTATAGATAATATCAAATTCGATTGTTTAGAATACAAAATCCTAATGCAAGTTAGCAAAACATCAGGTGAAAAATATAATGTTTTCAAAAAAACCCACAGCACTAGAAAGCAAGAAACCGAAACAATAGAGATCAAATCGCCCTACTGAATAAACATCCAACGATACAACATTATGAATAATCCAGTTCTTCACAAATACCAAATCAGTGAAATCATTGAAGCAATTCAACATAACACTCACTGAACAGAATCACAATGAAACAATAAAATCTATTTCAACCAAATTACAGAATGAAGACCTAATTCTTACAAAAGTTGATTAAGGGAATAGTATAGCATGCCTCAACAAAAACAACTGCCAAGAAAAGAGTGCAAGACATCATCGATATTTTGGATGTAACAGAAATCTCAAGAAAACCCATAAAACTTCATCAAAGAAATCAATCAACAATTGAAACAATCGTATTATCTATAGCTCATTCAGAATAGGACAAGAAGTAACTCAGTCCAATGAACCCTCAAACTCCCAAAATATTTGGTTTAATCAAAGTAGATAAAGAGGAAAACCCCACTAGGCCAGTTCTATCCTATATAAACACCCCTGGTAAATTAGTAAGTTTCTTCAACCACAAAAACCACAATCAGGACCCCCTATGTGATCTCCACTATACCCCTTATTAGCAGATATTTTTATGAACAATCTTGAAAAAATTTATAATGAATATTAAATTAGCACAAAAACATATTATTTTTGGTGCGTTGATGATATTCTTGTGGGTTTTCAGTCTCAAACAGACAAATCGATCAGCTTTTACATTTTCTGAATAAAATGCATAATAAAATAATCTTCACTGCTGAGATTGAACTCAACAATTCAATAAATTTCCTTGACATAACCAATCACTAAACATGATAATTTGACACTTGAAAATGACGTAACCGTTTGTGTGTATTGAAAATAAACACTGTGGAAATCAAACAAGTGTTTCATTTTATTTATATTAAAATGAATTTCCATAAAATAAATCAATCAAAAATATCATTAATTCAAATTGCAGCGTTCGAGATAGATTTGCCTTACAAGTTTTTTGAAGAAAATAATTCCACTTGAGTTTTGAATTTTAATTTTTGAATAAATCTTGAATATGTTAAAAGACGAACAAATTTCTTGAAACAAACTAACGAAATAATAAAGAATTTCACTATCTGTTCTAGAGCTAGTTCCTTCAAGATACAAATCATTTTCAGTGAATGTCGCTTCAGATTTTGAAGAAAATTTTCATTTTGACAAGAAACAATTTGGAATAACGACTGCAAGTTAGTATCTTAGGTACACTCTTATTTCTGATAAATATCAATAATCTACCTGAAAGCTTTGAATTGCACTCATGTGTACTCATTATATGTGCAGATCACACAAATCTTTTAAATTTTAGCTGAGGGTAGATGGAGTGTATCTGCAAATTAGGTAGAAAAATATATTATTGGAAAGATATAACCTGAATAGTTTACAAAAAAGAAGTTTACATTAATAAATTACTAGTTCTACTATCTATATCTATCAACATTTATTGAATGATAACCATCATATTAACAACAATGTCTACTAGATTTATGAAGGAGCTATATTTTTCAGTCCATTGTTATTTATGTTATTCTCAAATTGATATTTTATATGTTGATTTACTTTAAAAAGTTTTTTCTCTGATGCAACATTCACTTGGGACCTGTTGACGTAAGTTCAAAACTCCAAAAGGTAAATCTTGAAATTGATAATAAACAAGAATTTCGTTATTAGAGAATACTTACAAGAATCATTGATAGCTTGCGTTTGTTGGATTTTCTTTTCTTTCTCCTTTTTTTCTTTGAGCCTACCTAATGCCTCTTTTCTCTTTCTCTCAATTTCATCCTTCAGACATTGAGGTAAATCATCTGAAACGAGAATTGTTATTAGCAACATTCATTGAAATGATTTAAAAAACTGTGTACAAAAATTTGGGGGAATTGAAATATTTTCTCAAAGATAGTAGTAGTAGAAATAGTTCAAGATCTCATCTCCAATTTAACACCCTGGTGGCACAGAGCCGCATTCAGATCCTAGCTATTAGTGTTTCGGAAAGTCTCTGTTGTGAGTCTCCTGTGTATATTTATTTTTTCTTGTGTTGAAATAAACGAATAAACAGTCATTATCAAGACTTTGGAGCTCTGCATTGAATGAAAATGTAAGTATTATCTCTTCAAATGAAACAAGTATTGAATTCCAAAGAGAAATTGAATATTTTAGGTCTCATTCAATTATAATCCGTCATAGACCTACTGACATAATAATCCATAATTAGTCGTTCTGCCGTAACCAGCATGAAATTTTAGCTTTATAGTTTTAGCCATAGATTGGTTCAACATTACATAATTACTATTATTGTCTAAAAAGGTCTAATAAAGAAAGCCAAGCATTCTTGATGAAGCGATACACAAGAACTTAGTTTTTCGTTTTTGATATACAGAATTATTACAAAAAAAAATCTTTTTGAGGATTTCAGACTTTCCAAATATATATTACTGTCACAACTCCCATTTTTTCTGTATCAGTATTTGTTTAATGAAAGCGAATTTTTATTTTAATTTTGCCATTTTTATAACAGGGATAAGAATTTAAAGCGAGTTTTTAACAGCCAAGCGAAAAAATTATTTTCCGAGTGTACGATTTCATGCGACGAGAAAAAGAGGCCAAGAATCTAATTATACTCATCGACTCTCTATATGATAGAGTATCAGAAGCTATGGGTGTCAGCGTGCGAAGAGTTCGTCGAATTGTTCAAGAGAATGATTCAAAACCAGAGGGCGTTAAATTTTCTTCACCTAAAAAAACAATTGCCAAACCTAGCCCAAGATCTACGGTGGATGATTTTGATGCGGAAATCATCCGAAATACAATTTACAACTTTGTGAATGCTCAGCACTGAAGACTAACCATGACCATTCTTCCAAGGACAACCGAAAAGGTCCTGGTTGAAAAATTTGAGATCCGCTCCTAGAGAATAGAATTCCTTAGGAAAATGAAGAAATATAGAGAGGAAGGTAATGAATATGCATTTCATATTTTAAAATTTTGCAAAGTAGAGATATTATTGAAATAAAATTGACAGGTATAAAGATAACTAATGCCACTTAAGCCAGACTCCTAAAGAATGTCGCCGGCGACATACTCTTAATTATAATTAGTGACCTTTGTACCTGTTAAACCCAAAATTCCATTCATTTGAAAAAGGTCTTGAAAAACTTATTGAATAGAGGCATTAAAACCCCATTTAATGAAGGTTCCGAAAGATTAGCTAAAAACATAACATGGATTTTCCATATCATATCTTTTCGGTCTCATCTTTGACTCAACTTTTTTGAGATTAACTGTACCTATATTTAAGTACTTTATATTTCAGGTAGGTACATCGTATACAATGATGAAACCTACATTCATAGTTCTCACACTGTACCTTGGAGTGATGACAATGGAAAGTGTTTGAAATCCCCGATGGTCAAAGGCAAACGATTCATCATCGTGCATGCTGAAGGAAAAGCTGGTTTTGTTCCGAATGCAGAACTCTTTTTCAAATCGGGACTGAAAACTGGGGACTACCATGATGACATAAATCACAAAAATTATATGAAATGGTTAGGTTAGGAGGGGAAACTAATTCCGAATTTGCCGGCAAGTTCTGTGCTAGTAATTGATAATGCGTCATATCATAATGTCCCCGTGGAGCGAAATTCGACCACAAATTGGAAGAAAGCAGAAGTGCAAAGGTGGCTAACCGAAAAAAATATTCATTTTTCTGGCGAGGAAACTAAGCCAGAGTTATATGACAAAATAAGGCTCCACAAAACCAGGTCGCCCGTATTGGCTGTGGATAGATAAACTGCTGGGTCAACATGGTCACTCCGTTTTGCGTTTACCACCCTACCATCCGAAGCTTAATCCGATAGAGAAAATATGGGCCATATTAAAGAATGACGTTGCTGTAAAGAATATCACCTTTAAAATGGATGACGTTTTGAAGCTAGCAACTCAGCAACTAAAGAGTATAACAGTGAAAAATTAGACAAATGTGTGCAATCACGTGGAAAAGTAGAAGAATATATGGAGAATGAATTCATAATGGATGATATCCAAGACCTAGTTATACAGGTCGGCGAAGATAGAGATAATTCAGACTTAAGTTTCTCTTCAGATGACGATGATTCTGATTTAGGATGTGGTCCTCTATCCCCGAGTGGCGCAAGTGGCCCGAGTGACGCAAGTTGAATTTATTTTATATAATAAATAATAATAATTGTTCATTATATATATATATTAATTATAAATGTACATATGTATAAAGCTGTCTTTTCATTTATATATCTATTATCGATATTTTCACAGAAAATCGGAAATTTTTATATCCAGGAAGGTCTATCAATTTAGTGAATTGAGTTCATCGGATCGGCAGTTTCCGATTATTTCTCTTTTTCTCTTTGATAAACGTCAGTTTCGATCATTTCGTTCCCGCCTGTTACTAACATTAACATATATTATCAATAAAGTCTTATGAACAATACACACCTTTCATTGGGATTCATCATTATTTCTAGAAACTTCAACTCAGAAGGAATTCAAGGAACATGATGATCGTCCTATGATCTATTAAACTCTTATAAATACACTCCCCACAAAAATTGTCACCCTACTTTAAGGACAATACTATATAAACTTTTAGGTTGGGCATTCAAGAGTCGCTTGGTAACTTTCAGAAGTGTAAAATAAGAAGATATCATTCAAAAGAGTTGAGTTTATGATGGAAAATATCAACAATTTTCGAGTTAATGAAAAATTAAAAAATTTTACCATCTTCAAACATTCGCGAAGAGACCAATCAACTAGCATCGAATGGTTACTAATCATTTTCAAAATCGAGTGTTTCCTCCCGGGCCCTAATTACTGCCAGTATACGTCTCGGGAGCCCCTCAAACAAATTTTGGATGTACTCTTGAGTCACTGAGTTCCAAATTTCAGGAAGCAGATTTTCTAGTTGTTGGAGTGTTCTACAAGGCATCCTACGTTGCTGAATTTGCCACCCCATGTTGTGCCAAACATGTTCTATGGGATTCAAGTCGGGACTTCTGGCAGGCCATCTTAAAATATCAATTTTGGCATTTTACCTACTACTCTAGCTGCATGAGACCGAGCATTACATGCATATAAATGAAGTTTTCGCCAATCAATGGGCCAAAGGGTACAACATGGGGTTCAAGGATATCTGCGATGTATCTGGCCGCTGTCATTCTTCCATTATTCACTAGGACTAACTCAGTTCGACCATAGAAAGAAATGCCTCCCCACACCATTACTGAGCCCCCTCCGAAGTTTCGGTTTGCCGGATATTGCATTGCTGATACCGTTCCCCAGGCATGCGCCTATCATTTGATACTAGACAGAACCTGGACTCGTCGGAAAAGAGAACATTCGACCATTCTGGAATACCCCAATTTGCATGCTCCCTCACAAACTGAAGTCTTACAACTCGATGTTCTCTGGTGAGACGCGGGCCGGTAGAAGCCACCCTTGGTCTGATATCGTTTTCTCTGAGCCTGTTTCTAACAGTTTGCAATTAAATATGCACATTTCTGGAAAGTGCAAGTTCATTTTGTAGCATTCTAGCCGTACAGTGCCGAACTCTTGTGCAGTTAAACGAAGCCAACGATCATCAACTGGTGTTGTTATCCGATTTCTTCCCTGTCCGGCCCTTCTTCCATATTCCCGTTTCGTGGTGCCGATTAATTGCTCTTGAAATAGTGCTTTGGTTAACATTCAACAAGTTAGCCACGTAACGTTGGCTTCGCCACTCTTTTAGAAGTGTTACAATTCTTACCACTTCATGATCACTCAAATAGCGTCCAGGACGTTCAGCAGCCATTAAAAATAAATTCAAAGATTCGAAAATCAACAAGAAACACAGAAAACTTACATTTACATTAATTTAGCGTGAATAATTAATTCTTGTTTCAGACGTGTTTGAGATCATATGGAAACAAATGTTACTATGTAGTAACATTTGTTTCCAAAAAATCTTATCTATGTAGATAAGATTTTTTTCCCCTCACATGTCCAAAAACATATGTTGACAAAGAAAATGCGATCGAGGTGCTTAATCGATTGTGAAATTCAGAATACCAGGTGATGCGACAATTTTTGTGGTGTGTATATATACAGGGCCCGCATAGTAAAACTCCCCATGCTCATAACTTTATCAGTTTCTGTTTTGGAGAGTTAAAAGATATCTCAAATTTTAGGTATTTCCGACCTCTTCAAAATGATACATTGGTACCGAGAATATCGTTTATTCGAAAAAACAAATGGAGAAAATAAAATTGTTTTCCCCGATTATTTTTTTTCTCGCCTTGTATATCGAATTTGATCTCAACATTAAATACCACCGTTAATACCTTTCATTTGAGGTTTTGCATTCGCAAATTCGTGAGAAATCGAAGAAATAAGTTATTCAGAATTTTCGCATAAATAGGAAATTCAAGCGAATCTATAACAACTACGAGAAAATTCTCCCAAAGAATATATATATATATATATATATATATATATATATATATATATATATATATATATATATATATATATATATATATATATATATATATATATATATTTATATATACATTTATTATTGGCTCACTCATGTTATCTTCATATTTCATAAAAACAAGAGAACATTAGCATTACAAAAAATTCATTGCAAATAATTCAGGAAGTGAAGTCTACCTCAATATTAAAGATGTACATACCTATATGCGGTTAGTATCAAACTTCGTGAGGAAAAGAAAATCGATATCACACATACTACAAGTCACTTTGGAGAAATTTTGATTTCAAGATTTGAATCCTGGGAAAAATATCAAACTCAAAGACCGAATGCCTGGACTGCACATGTTTTTGAATCATACTTTAATAGAAAGGTGAAATTATCAAGTTCACTGAATATCCGCCCTTGAATAGTGTTAAAAACAATTATGATCACGGTGAACAATTCATTCGAAAAGCGCAATTATCGCATGCCATCGGTTGGGTAATTTCAGCCCTGTATTGTTATTCCGCTTCGCGCTCTCTGCGTTAGTGGCGAACAGACGTTTTTAGAAATACCGAATTTTCTCGAATGGAAGCGCCGCCCTCGCGCAGAATATTTGTGACGCACGTGCCATGAGATGTTGAACTACCTCTACTTCTTTCTTCGTCACATTTGGTATTAATTGGTGAAAAATAAGAAAGTTCCAGAATAACAGCTGACCTGCTCTCTAAATTCATGAACTCATGCTTTAAGCAAGGTTCGTAGAGTTATTCTTACTTCTAAATGATAACTAATATGGATTCAGGAAAATAAATCAACTCAAACGACGTTGTTGGAGATGATAGAATTTGGTTTTGAAGCGTTCGATGATGGAAGAAGCTAGAATTAGATACCATGACTTGAGTAGAACCTTTGACCATGTTAACCTCAAGAAACTCTTCATGAAATTAGAACATATAGATCTCAGAAGGCGTTCATCCTCATTAAACCCAATTTGGATTAAAGTTACCAGATACCGCAGGAGAGGTGGCATGTCAACTAAATGATAGATAATGTATGAGGTCCCACAGGGCTTTATCTTAGGACTGATTTTATTCATAATTTATATTCACGACCTAATGTGGCTAACTGATTTTGATGCAGAGCTATACTGGAAATGATAGAAGTGGTGCTTTTTTTGTTAACTGGATGGAAATGTATGTATAACTAAAGTCAAGAGAAATTTAACAGGGAATAATATACAGCCAAAATAGTTGGATCCACTTGGGTGCTGATATGCACACACTTCGAACTGCTGCTAAATTTCTAATTGATATAGGAATGACAATTACAAGTGGTAACATAAGTTTAACTCCAATTTCTTGGCCTCATGTCCTCTTCTTCATCATCTGCATTATATTTCCTTCACATATCCACAAACAGCTTTGAAATAGAGTTGGGATAAGTCTTCTGGAACTTTTCCCAATCATTCATGAATTTCAGAATCCACTATATGAGTATGGGCTGATTGACAGCTCTGCTACTGTGACACAGTGGTCTATTGTGACACACTATGTCCTGAATTTCACCTACAAGATTTTGTGACGGCTATAAACTTTGTCGGTGAGGGCTTAATAAGTTCAATCAGCTACAGTTTGTTAGATTCAAGTTCCTCAAGTCTGATTCGGTCCCCAGCTGGGCATTCACACATGAACTGTTCTATTGAAAATGTTAGTTAGGTTAAATTTCACTAGGGCTAGGGTGGCCAAACCGGTCTAGATTCCCAGACACAGTATATTAGAAGAAATGAGGAAGTGGAAGATCTAGCGTGACTTGAAGCTGTACAACCACTTACAGTCAACAATAGCTTACTCTAGACCTCATTAGATATTTCTTTTGATAGTAACAGGAAAGCAGCATTTTTCTCAAAATAAACTTACCTTGTTTTGATGTTACAGCACTCTCAAAACTATGTGTCCTGTGAAAAATAAATCTAGGTTTTTCTATCTCAATCTTCCTAGGAACATACTGAACATTTGCATCCGAAACAGTTCGTTTGAAACTAGAATTTAAACTGTTACTCTGATATTTCTCAGGAACTGTGTTATTATTATTACTCTGTGTTAGTATATCTAGATCTTCATCTTCAAACTCTTTTAAAACAGAATCGAAGGAATCATCTATGGATCTGAATTGAACATTATCATTATCAAAATTGCTTATACCTTGAATTTCTGGTTTTGTTTCATTTTTCCTATCATTTTGGATAACTTTTTCATGATCACTACTTTTATAATTTGAAGTCCCTACATTTAACCTCTGCATATTGCAGTTATTTGTTTGCAATATTTTGTATTGTTCTACAGCTCCAACTTTTTTCGGATCAGCAAATTTTTCTTCCAGTGCTTGAGAACACAAAAATAATTGCTCATCACACGAATCATCAAACATATCACCTATTGTAACTTCAGGTACCACATATTTATCATTTTTTATATAACTTTCACTTTCTTGATTCTCAATATGGAAATATTGTTCTTCTATGAAAGAATTGATATCATTACACTCAATAATACTTTCCTCTTTAATTTTTGTTCATCCACAGGTGATAAAGGCAAGCAGTCATCATCAACTCTAGCTATTTCATCTCTTAATAACTGCAATTCTTCTCTTAGTTTCTCAAAATTTTTAATGTGATCGATTTGTGACGACTTTTTTAAAGTTACTTTAGGAGAAGTAAATATTTCTTTCTTCTTTGTCCTTAGAATTTTAGGTTTTATATTCTTCGGAGAGTCCCAATCCCATGTTACATCTATTTCGCCACTGTCTTGACTACAGCTTTCATTCTCCCATCTTCGAGGCTTCTTTGCTCCTTTAATAGGTGTACTAGTATAATCGTTGTTAGTTTTGGGGACGGGCAAACTGGTATCATCTAGAAATGAATGAAAATTGGTATTGATCAAATTAGATGTTGCCTAAAAGAATTACCTTTTTTGTTACTGGATTGTTTTACAAATCTCAAAGATTTTGCTTTTGGTGTTTTATCCATATCCCAAGTAATGAAACAATTTCAATAAAATTGGTCCTCAGGCTATTTTAAAAAAGTGAAATTAAGAAAAAATCCAATCTATCTGAATATTAAAACTCTAAATTTAAAAATATGGTTCAACCAAAGAGTTAATAAAAGAAGAAGAAAATTCTTAATGTTCAAGGAAAGACCTAGTTTAACCATATTTTGGGTATAACCCTTGGCAAAGATGATTTATATAGTCTATGCCCTTGATTTATATTCCCACCCTTTACCGAATCTGAAATACATTACGAAGAGAAGACGACGAATTTACAAAAACAAATTCGTAATACTGACAGACCAACAGAATAAACATAGTTATCATAAACGCACAATCACAAAAAATCGTCAACGTCATTCACAATATATCAAACTACCACCTGTCGGAAACAGAAAAATCAATATTGTCCAAAGGTTTCAATTTTGCAATAACTCCGAAGAACATCCCAATAGAAGATATCGTCAGTAGCATAGAAACATCCATCACTGCTCTACCAGCTACTGATGCAGAAACGATAAGGCTCTTAACAAACCAAATTCTATGAAACCACAAACAGCAGAGAAGAGAAACAGGCCATTAAATGATTAAGATCCAATCTAGAGATTATAACACTACCTGTCGATAAAGGGAACGTTACAGCAATCATGAACACAAAGGATTACGAAGATAAGATGGCAAAGATCCTGAATGACGAATGCTATAAAGAAGCAAACACCGACCCTACCACCTACCTAGAAAAGAAAACAAAGAAACTGATAGAAAGTTCGTCAATACCAATGGAGATCAAAGAGGACCTGATTCCAAGAGAAAAATCCTCTGGAATTCCTAAACTATACGGTTTTCTGAAAATCCACAAAACCGACATCCCATTGAGACACATTGTTAGCGCAGTCAATTCACCGACACGCAACTTAGCCCGATATCTTGCTAAACAATTACAGCCGGGAGTAGAAACAACGGAATCATATGTAAAAAATTGAAAACACTTCATAGAACTGACAAAAAATATCATTCTGGACCCTACAGATATCATAGAAAGTCTAGACATAGTGTCTTTATTTCCAAACGTTCCCAGAAAAGACGCGATAGAGGGACTTAAGGAAATTTTCCATAAAGACATTGTACTCCTTTCCGAACACTGCTTGAATTCTACATATTTTTCTTATGAAAACAAACGTTACAAGCAAACATCGGGAGTACCCATGGGATCTCCTTTGTCCCCAGCTATTGCTAATTTATTTATGGCAAATTTCGAGAAACAAGCACAATGAAAATTCCATCTGAAACCCAAAATATGGCTGAGATGCGTCGACGACATTCTTATCATATGGCCCCAACGTGTAGAATCCCTAAGCGCGTTCATAGCTCACCTGAATTCAATCCATGCGAACATAACATTCACAAGTGAAAAATAATCAAACAGGTAGTTGCCATATCTGGATCTCCTCTTAACAACGTCACAAAGCGGATATTTACAATTCTCAGTATACAGAAAATCAACCCACACAAATACTTACATCATTATCCAGCTCAATTAAAATCAGTGGTCAAAACACTCATATAGATCGGTAGCACTCACAGATGACAGCCACAGAGAAGAAGAGTTATCTACAATAACCAATGCTCTTGAAAATTATGGATTTAACAAAAATATAATAAAAGCAGCTATAAGAGACACTCTCATTTTTTATAACTTAGCCGAACATTTACTTGAACTGTAACTATTTATTTTTTCATTATATTCAACTATGGGAAAGATCTTACTTTCAAATTATTGATTTGATGTCCGATACTCCTAAGCTCAATAAGAGAACTTTTCCTACCCTTTGGTATAATAATCGCCTTCGAATTATTACTTGTCTCATTAGTGTAAAGAAATTGCTTTTGGGACGATACTTGTCTCATTAGTGTAAAGAAATTGCTTTTGGGACGATACACATGCATGAGCCCACAGACATTGAGGCTTGTATGTTCAGTCGGTATGAAAGTTTTGAATAATGTCTGCGTTGGTGACATGTATTTGATGTTTGTGGTACATACAGGTGTATGATCAGAGGGCATGATTTCCTGGTTGGCAAATTCGCGATATGGGAAAAGAGCATGTTCCACAGTCAGTGACATAATATACTACGGCTTTACGGACTTACATCTAATTCTATGTATAACGTTTTAATACTATACGAATTACTGCATTCGATTAAAAATACGCGAGCAAATTGAAGCTTGCAAGTTGTCAGCTTTGGATGTGTTCCTTGGAATTTCAAAATCAAATATCAGAGTTCGGAGTATCAGGGCAATGACCTATTCATAAAACACGATATCATATTACTTAAACCCTTAGAGAGGGTCAGTTACCACTCATAATATGGGTGAGGGGCGATTAGGCCTGTCTATAATAATCTTATATCCGAATGCCACTCAAAATATGGGTGAGGGCCGATTAAGAATTGTTTATAATAATTAAATATTCCAACTTCCACAAGTAATATGGGTCAAGGCAAATTTGGCCTGTATCTAAATGATCTGATATTTCATTAAATTCATTCAAAGACGCCAAAAAATGCAAGGATAAGAATTTAATAAGTTGCAAAGATCAAATAGACATTGTTACCGAATCTGTTTTTGATTTTATAATTTCCTTACCTATGGTTTAAGCGACGAAAAATTGGTTGTATCACATCAAACCTCACATAAAAGAACTTGAATAGGTTACTACAAATACACAATACAACAAAAGAAAGGGTTCTATTTCAAAAAAGAACTTCAAGGCAATTTCAGGTACTAGACGATCATATGGCTTTTCATTTGACTAATCTCATTCGGTCTCAGGTAATTAATGTGGGGAATAAAGAAAGATAGTTCAGGTATTGCAATTCACATAAAAGCGATGTATTTTGCATCGTCTTTCATAGAACGGGGTTGGGGATGTTTCAATATGCTCAATTATATATCAATAGCTTTCAAAATATGTTTTCATGAACTCATATATACTTAAACACAAAATAATATAAATATCCATCCTACTTTTTTTTTTCTTTTTCCCTCTCGGTCAAACAGAGAAGGAATTTGTGGAAATATCGCAGGTTATGTATTTTTTTTTCTCCTTAGTCCCTTTCATGACCTTGCTTGCTATGTGAAATCTTTTCTTAGATTTGTTTAGGCATATAAGAGGTTTGATTGTTGAAATATTTTTTGCTGTTTTTCTTTTTCCATTGTTACAAATTCCTGTCCCAAACCCCCTTCCTTTCACCCTTTTTTTTGGAAATCATGGAATGCAAGAGAGAATGAAGCGGCTAAGCAGAAAAATCTTCGGTACTTTTTATGTATACACGACACTAACACATCATAAAGACAAGCTATTGCTAGTTCAATAGCGACAGGGAAACGAGTTTTTTCCTCAGGTTTTTTCACTCGTTTATTGAATCATATACAAGATAGTATGGTTCCCCTGTTACATTTCCTGAGCTCACACTTGTGTTTTTTCTGACACACACCAAAATTATAGATATAAGCATCTATTGTAAATACAATTATCCAAATTTTGTAAATCCTCTTTTCAAAATATATATATATATATATATATATATATATATATATATATATATATATATATATATATATATATATATATATATATATATATATATATCTTCTCAGGAGCTGCACACAATATATGAATGTTTCATTTTCAAATCGAAAGAAAGAAGAATCTACATCTATAGAATGACTCCAATACAAGTTACATTCATTTTAATTTAAATTTTTGAAAGAGTATAGCTCGCTTTTTTCAAAATAGGAATGTTAAAGTGGAAATTCGAATTCGTACCTCAAAGTTTGGTTTTAAATAATTTTCAGTTTCGAAAGTGCAATGCCCGACTTTGCCCCCAGAAAATTCATTAATAATTCAAGAACAAATATATTTTATGAATCCTATGATTCACTCACCTTGGCCGTGAAAAAAAAATTGTAATCATTGTACAAATTTTCGAATATTTACATGGTAGCATAACAAATAACATCATTGAATAGGATGTCATCCTGCAGATTACAATTTTAATGCCAGAACCATGGAAAAATAAATCGGACCATGGATATTATTACCTTCTTCAAAGTATATAGGGTGTTCTAAAACATTTCACACAATTTTTTCCATTTCTTTGAATACGACACTCTATAATTTATACACTACTGAGGAAGCTTAATGAAAAATTTTCAAATGATACCTATTTTCATTAGTTTTGGAGATATCCAAGAAATTCATGATTCTCCTTTACTGATTTCCTGTCTTGTTTCTTGTTTCATGATATTTTCAAATTTTATTATTCGTCACGATTCAAAAGTCATTTCGTGATTTTCGTATTACATGAAAATTCGCAGTAACTTCAGGACAATTCGTATATTTATTATGTGACCACACTTTTCTAAAACACTATTTGAATAATTACTCACAGAAAATGATCGAAATGACCACCTTTTCATTGAACACATATATGTATTTCTGCTTCGAGTAATATTTTTACATTCTAAAGCATTTCTGGAGTCAGAAATGTATTTCATATTATTTTCTTCATTTCTTCCTGAGTCGCCAGAAAAATAAAATTAGGCTAGTATATATTCTGTTCTCCTCTTCTGATCCATTTATTAGACAATGGGTGGTCTAAAAATTTTCGCTATCCGCTCTAAAAGTAAGCAGGGGCACCGTCCAATTGAAACCACATTTGTTGTATTACATTTGTGACCGCATTTTTCAAAAGTTCCGTTAGACTATGGCGTAGAAAATTCAAATGGCCACTCATCGCCAACTTGATCAATTTTTCTCGCAATAATTCAGTCGGACGTATGTCCGATTACATACTACATAATTTCATAGAAGGAAGAAGATTATTTGTCATAGACTTCTGTGGTGCTAATGGCTATTATATTATAACCTCAAAAATTTATATACAATTCGTTGAAGAATACGTTGATTTTCAATGATTTCAGTGTAGAAAATAACTATAAAAGTTAAAATAACTCACTACCAAATATAACCAGACATAAAATAGGAAATTGTACAATTCCTTATTTGATCCCTTAATTCTTGGTTCGTAAGAGTAAATAAGAAATTACAGAATTCTGTTATTGCGAAACTGAAGTATGTAGATAATTGTAACAAGTTAATAAATTGGCGAGGTGAAATACCTATTTCAGTATCTTATGCATGAATATTCATTAAAGAATATCAATCAATCACGATCGTAAAAATTGCTTTCGAGCGCCAATTCCAGTGCAAGAGCACAACGGATGCAGTTTCTATGCTCACAGAGTTGTATGAGCCGAGTTTCGACGTGCCTTGTGACGTCAAATATTTCCTTTCATTTTATTTGGTAGGAGCGAGTGAGATGTACTGAGTGGCCATTTGATAAGATACAAAGTATAGACCATGTATGCTGTTTGGTTGGTATAAGTGAGATTGTTCTTCACTGCAATAATGAAAAATGAGTCAATAACATTAAAAGCTTAATGTATGGACTGGCATACTGTAAGGCGAAATGATCGAACTATTTTGATTTCCAGAAAATTCCACAGTTGATACTTATTTGAATTCATTGTGGTCTGAGTTCCTGCCAATTTCAGAAATTCCCTTAATCTTGATCAAAAAGAATTCGAAATGTGGCGTCCATAAATTTGTTTTCATTAAGATCCTCAGTACGCATATCAAAGATATCCTCACTGGACTTCCATTTGTTATAAGATATACAAAGCTTTTGAGTTTTTTAAAAGCTCAAGAAATATGGAAGGTTTGAAATGCCACATAAGAAAAGAAGTACAGAATTTATTGTGGTTTGAGTTCCTGTTAACTTCCCTTAATCTTGATTAAAACAAATTCGAGATGCTGCGTCCATACATTTGTTTTCAATAAGATCCTCAGCACGCATATCGATTTGATGTTTCCGGGAAAACGGATAAGCTGACAGGGAGTCATTGATTGGTCAGCCAAATTACGCAAGTTATTCTCACTGGACCCATTTGTTATTAGAAGTATAGAGTGGTCCACGAAAAACCGGAATTGCTTGTATATTCTATAACTTCCACAATTATTAAGTTAGCGATTTAATTTTAGATTCTGTCGAATGAAAAAGGATGATGGAATACAACAAATGTCATAATATTTCATTTTCAATTAGCTGGAATTTTTGTTCTCATGGGCGGCCATTTTGAATTGAATGAAAATTTCAATTTTAGGACCATATTCGTATGTTACAACAATGTTTGATCTTGAAAGTTATGAGGAGAAACAAAAATTCCAATTTGCGCTTCGCATACAAAACTGGAATTATTCCCCGCACAGTTTCATAAATTCTTAATGGATTTTCATGTTTAATCACTCAAAATAATCAAAAAGAATTGAGTTTTTGATTTCATGGATCATATTCAATATTCCGTGAAAAATAAAAATTCCAGCGAATTGAAAATGTAGTGTAGTTTTAAGCCTGTCGGCCATTTTGAATTGTTCAGATAATGATATTTGATGACAATTGTTAAATTCCATCATCCTTTGGCATTCCAAAGAATCTAAAATGAAAGCTCTAACTTAATAATTGTGGAAGTTATAGAATATACAAGCAATTCCGGTTACCCTATAGCCTTTAAGTTTTGTAAATGTTCAAGAAATATGGAAGGCTTGAAATGCCTCATAAAAACAAAAGTACAGAATATTTCACCAGAAATGTTCATGAAGATTTTGGCCATTACCAAGTTGTAAACGGTTGAGCATTTATTAAAATGCTATCTTGATATCTATCTGCGAAATTTTCAACACATTCTTCTTTTTTCATTATAGGTTGTTCTTAGTTGTATCCTCTCTTTGGTTTTCATATTATCCGTTCTCGTTATTGCAACCCTATCCGTTTTTTTTCCGCTGACAGATCAACGAAGAGTAATTTTTTCGCTATGATCACATTTACGGAAATTTTCACAATTGAACAATCGTCATTTCAAAACTGCACCAAAAGCTATGATCGTACAGAATAAAGCAAGAGTTTTTCAATTACGTATTTCACGTCATATGCTTCTTAGAAGAGAACCGATAACGTCCTATTTTCCTCAGGTTTTATCGAAAATAAAAATGAAATTTATAGCGAGGCAGAAAATTCAAAAATATCACCTTGTTTGAATGCTTTGCAAGACCCTTGAAAACTGTCTGTTTCTTAAGGTAAATCAAAAGGGTGTCAAAACACCCACCATCAAATCGATGTGAAAGGATGCCCTCAAGGAGGTGTCCTATCACCGCTACTATGGTCAGTAGTTGTTGATGGCCTCTTAGAAAGACTGAACAACGCTGGCTTCAAGGCACAAGGCTATTCTGATGATCTAGTTATCATCATTAGGGGAAAGCATGATGGAATCTTATCGAACATGATGCAAAAAGCCCTTAACATCGTAAATGAATGGTGTGCTGAAGAGGGACTCAGCATCCATCCAGACAAAACCATTCTAATTCCATTCACAAGACGTAGAAAGTTGAACTTAAAGCCCCCCTTTCTGAATGGACATACTCTGAAATTTTCGGAACAGGCTAAGTATCTAGGGTTAACCCTAGATCAGAGACTCAACTGGAATTTACACATTGACAAAACTCTTTTCAGGGGTACATCGTGCCTATGGGCATGCCGTAGACTCTTCGGAAAGACCTGGGGACTACAGCCAAAAATAACCTACATGTTATACACAGCGGTTATAAGACCCATTGTGACATATGCATCGTTAGTATGGTCAGGCCCGCCGCTAGCGGTTTGAACGCCGGTATGCAATTCCTATCGTGCCGCCCCTATCTAACTACAAAACCTAGGTGTTTATAAAAATGTGAAAAAAAATGCTGTACAGTAAAAAACTATGTTATATTAGGTTATTTTATACAAGATAGATACACTAATACGACATTAAATGAAAAAATGAAGGCAAGAAAGGTGCAGTTTATACATATTATGTAGGTAGGTATAGGTATTAAGTTATTTTACAGAAACTGCACCTTTCTTGCCTTCATGTTGGCAAAATCAGCTATAATTTTTTGGTGTCTAGTCTATTTAGAATCTCATGTTCAATTGAAATTATTGCTAAATTACTTAGTCTTTGCTGGTGCATAGTTGATCTCAAATAGTTTTTATTATTTTTAACTTTGAAAATGACCTTTCACCAGATGCAACTGAAACCGGCAATGTAAGTAGTATCCTTAGCGCTATTGCTGTATTCGGAAATGTTGACATTAATTCATTAGCTAAAATGTATTGCAATAGGGTTTGTGGATCATTAGACTGGTTTTCAGTTAAATGCAACTTCAAAGCATTGATTTCATTAAACATATCTATACCGTCAATATCTGCGTCACTACTTGAACTATCTTTTAGCTTCACATTCAAATCTTTACAATGTTTCATTAAATCATCTTTGGAGTAACTAAACAAGTTATTATTGGTGAAAAAGCCAAAAACGTCGGTAAAAGTTTCCAACTAATCGAATCTACGTTTTAAAGAAGTTAAGGTTTGGTCCAGGATCCTAAAAAAAACATCTACCTTGTATTTTGTTTTAGGGTCTAGTAAGACTTCATCACTCTGTTCATACTGAAATTGAGTTGGTTTTCTTCGTGGACGAACGGTATCTATAGGCGGAAAATCTGCATCTACATTAAGTTCCCGAGCCACAGTGGTAGCTTCTTCTAACACCCTTTCGAAATGCTCATCTGTGCGATATTCGGTGAATTTATGAATCAATTTATTTAACAAATTTATGCAGATTTGAGTATTTATTGTGGGTTTTGCATCATTTTGCTAATAGCATTAATTTCGTTTAAAATATCAAACCAAATTACAACTAAGCAAATAAATCTATAATTTTGAATATTCAAAGCAAGCGAATGTGCTTTGTGAGTTGTTGTACAATCCCATTCCGACGAATTGTTATCTGATATTTCAAGTAAAGCGTCAAATATTTTTCGAGGTGATACCGTAAAGGTTTGACTGCATCGATTCTGCTAGACCATCGCGTGGCACTTAATGCCTTTAGTTTTAAATCAGGTAAATGCTTGCAAATTATGGACCACCTTTTGGTAGAAGACGAAAAGAAAACGTAAATTTCTTGAATTAAGTTGAAAAGTTGACCGTGTCGTGCGTTATATTTGCCGCATCGTTAACGACCAAATTGAGACTATGCGCCGAGCATGGAACGTAAAATGCACGATTATTCATTTCAATATTTTTTTGTAATCCATTGTGTTTTCCACGCATATTAGAACCATTGTCATAACCTTGGCCACGTAAGTTTTTAATATCAAGGTTTAATTGCGAAAATAAATCTAAAACAAAATTTAATAGTCCTTCACCTGTGGAGCTGGTTATCGGACAGATGCCAATAAAACTTTCGCATATTGTAACATTTTTAGTTTCACTGTTTAAAACAACATACCTTAGTATAACTGTAATTTGTTCTGTGTGACTTACATCTGGTGTGCAATCTAATATGATAGAGAGATATTTTGATTCTCTGACTTTGTTCAGGATATAATTTTTTATGGTCGTGCCGAGTAAATCAATGATTTCATTCTGAATCTGATCTCCTAAATAGTGAGTCATGCGAGTTGATTCGAATTTCGAGGCTTGAATTCTGTGAATATGTTCCCGCATAACTGAATCAAAGGATGCTATCATTTCTATTGCTTTGAGAAAATTACCATTATCATGCTCATATAATATTTTGGACGAGCCCCTAAACGCCAGACATTGATGAGATAAAAATTTTATAACAGCTATGATCCTTTCCAATACATCACACCATTGTTTTTTTTTCAGATTCTAATAGTCTCAGCTCAGTTGCATTTGATTTACAGTAGTTTTATTTTTTAACATATGATTTAGTTGGACCCAACATTTTAAATTTTCGCTATGGGAAATGCTTGTTTCGTGTCGTTTTAAGGTAGATGACAGATGTTGCCAATCGGAAAAACCGCTTGGAGCTGACAGACTACTTACAGTTTTACTGAATATTTTACAACAAAAACAATAGACTGAATCTTTTGACGTAGAGTAAACAAGCCATTCTCTGTTAATTTTTTCTCCATTAGGAAGATTTCTAGAGTAATAACTGTTTGCAAATTTTCTTCCATCGATATTAGCAGGAAAATTGTGGTTAAACAGCTGCACGGGACCACGGCTAACCAAAATATTAACAATATCATTAGTCATTCTGGCGGGCCACGAACCGGGAACATCACCACAATCTAAACAGCTACTTGATGACGATAAATTGCTTACAGGTTCTTTAGCACTACTTTCTCTTTTTTTAGTTTCACTGGAGTCTCCTTCTGAAGGACTAACATTTTTCTCTTCAGATACCTCCATAACTTCTAGATTTAAAGCTGCGCTTGTTGAAGCTACATCTACGTCAACATTCTCTTGACATTCAGAGTCCCTATTTTCTGGTTTGCTAAAAATTTCTCAAGAGATCCCGCTAGTTTTTTTTCTCTGTATCTTTTCTCGTTTTTGCCGTCGAAATTGAGCTCTTGAAATTTTTTTCCTTTTTTGCGGTTCCTGGAATTTTTTTGAAAAATTTAGTATACGGTTGTACAAAAGTAACTTAAATCCCAAAAGGGGGTCGATCATTCCACCCATTATTGCGAACAACCTTTACTAGGGGTCAACACTGAAATCGCGAAAAAATCAGCTTTTCCATACATTTTGTATGGAATAATTATTTTTTCGCGATTTCACCGTTGACCCTATAGTAAAAGTTGTTCATATTTATGTAGAATGACTCCTTTCGGGATTTAAGTTACTTTTGTTACACCCTGTATAGGTATAATTTTAATATTTTTTTATAAATCTTTACTCTTAAGTTGTATAACAGAAAAAATACCCTTTAAATCACAATAATAATCACAATACTACTGCGAAAAAAAATGTTCATACCTACTGCACACAAATGTAATGGAATAACATAGTAAAAGTTGTTCGTATTGATTAGATGGAATGTCCCCTTTCGTTACTTAAGTTACTTTTGTTACACTCTGTATTAATTTTAATACATTTTTTTAATAAATCTTTACTTTAATTTTTTCAGTAAAATAACCTTTAAATTTTACATGAATACCTGCTGTTTATATGAATGCGCCCATATGCTGATTAATTAAACAAAGACACTTACCATAATTATGATTTTTTGCGCCGACGGATAATATAAATAATTTTCTAAATTATTTTTATAGTCACACTTCGCACAAAAATATACAAAATATTATTAATTTTAAGTACCCTGGACCGTTTCCGGATCTCACATTAGGGCTATAACCAAATAATTGAAGTTTGTTGTTCACTCACATCACTTTCGCATTTGTGTTAAATAAATAAAAACAAAGAAATGAGTATATAGTTTTAAGGGGATTTCCCCTGATATCTGTGGGATTTCCCTATTTCGCATAGAGCACGATACGGATTAACTTTGTTCTCATGAATTTCAATAGATGGCGCTATGTAATGCTACGATATAAAAGAAATATTTGGGGGCCGTTCATCATATTATTTTTATAAGGATAATCTTTTTAGTATTGTGAGGTGACAATGTCTGAATTTTAGTCGATGATTGTCTGATTTGCCGCCACCCTGAATGCGCCGCCCGCGTACATTGCACGCCTTGCACGCCCGCTTACGGCGGGCTTGAGTATGGTGGACGAAAACATCAGAAATAACTACGCAAAACAAGCTGCAAAAACTGCAGCGGCTTGCGTGCTTGGGCATAACAGGTGCTATGAGAAGCACCCCGACTATTGCCTGGAGGTAATCCTAAATCTCCCTCCTCTTTATATAAAATTGAAAAAGGAGGCGTTGATGGCGGCATTACGGCTCCAAGACACAAAAAAAACTACTACCTGGTGATCTGAAGGGACAACTGGGGATTCTGGGCTACATAGCGCCAGAAATCTTATCACAACCATCGGATATAATGCCGCTTAAGATTGATTTTCACACACCCTTCGAAGTGGTCATAGAAGACCGCACTATCGTAAAGGGAAAAATAAATCAATTAGACCAAAAATGCTCCATTTGGTACACGGACGGATCAAAAACGATTGATGGAACAGGAGCAGGCATATATGGACCCAAGTACTCTTCATCAGTGCCTCTGGGCTCTACTCCCACAATCATGCAAGCAGAAACACTTGCTGTAAACCATTGCTGCCAGGAGGGACTACGAAGGAAACTCAAGGGGCAAAGATTTACATTTTAAAGGACAGTCAGGCAGTGATAAAAGCTCTAAACTCTTACAGTTATCGGAGCATCTCTGTCTGGGAATGCTGTCAATCCTTGAAGCAACTTGCTGAGAGGAACAAACTTTTCCTGTGGTGGGTGCCTGGCCACGAAGGCATACAAGGAAATGAAGTCGCTGAAGAAGTGGCCAAATCAGCTGCTGGAATCCCACCCACCGGACCTGAACCGTTCTGCGGTCTAAGTAAGCCGCACAGACGACAGGAACTGGAACGATGGGAAGAATCTAGCAAAAAAGAATACTGGAGGAAAACTCCAGGCCAAAGGTAAGCGAAAAAGTTCATTAACTATTCGCCAAAGAAGACAAAACAGCTTCTCGATCTCTCTAGGGACGAGTTGAGGATCATAACAGGCCTCCTTACTGGACACTGCCCACTGAGATACCATCTCAATAAAATGGGAAAATCGGAAACGGCAACATGCAGAATGTGTAAAGAGGGCGATGAAACTGCCGAACATATTCTTTGCAGTTGCATCGCAACTGTCCGTCAAAGACATATACACTTCGGAAGCGACAAACTAGAGCCGCACGAAGTAAAAGCAGAAGCTCCCAGGGAGATTCTTAATTTTGTAAGGGATCTAGGCCTACAGGGAAATGAATAAGAAGGGTTACGAACAAAAGATCAATTTGGTCGCAGTTCGGAAAGGCTTGCAAAGCCAATCGACCCCCACGAATGTAATGTAATGAAACGTAAGGTAAATCAATACTCCTTCGGTAATAAATTTATAAATATCTATATTATGATTTCTCTGTAGAGTATGAATCAATTTCATTGAAACACCAAGAATATCTTTAGTTAAGTGCATTTGAAATTCTAATGTTTGTTCGAATCTGATTCAATTCAAATTAAAAAAAAAGTCAAATTTCGATGTGCATGAAATAATCTTTGAAATCTTAATTGCTTTGAATGGTTCAGATATTTTGCCATTTTCATGTTCCATGTAATATGGAATTTAAACGTAAACATGTATCTACGTAAAATATTGTAACTGATGGAATTTTTTCATCTATGAAATAATCTAACCTATCCATAATAAATAAATATAATACGATCCGACACTACATATTTAGTTTGATGCCTCTGGTGGTGATCGAAATGAGGCAGAAGGCAGAGATACGGAAAACAATCGTCGTTCGGCGTCTATAAGCTGATTCTTTATTAGGATTAACATTTGAGTCATGGATTCTCCCAGAAGTCATATGTTTTATTTCCTCTTTGATGTTCCAGTTCATAAGAATTTGTCTACTATCAAATTATTTTGAATGTTTTTATAAATGAGCGTAATATAAAATTCAAATTTTTTCAAGATTTACGAATGTTTTTAAATATATAGCCAATTATCTTGAGGTAACACTTAAGGGTTAAGGAAGGATAGTTCATATGAATATTGGTCCAGAAACTCTTCCATCAAAAATAAAGGATATCCATTAAAAAAATTGTTGTTATCTTAGAAAATATTTCGTGGATTGTGAATGAATTTGGCAAAGGTAAGGAAGTTGGTGAGTGGTCTATTTAGTTTCGATAACATGCTAATATATAATTCCAGATGGGTATCCCAGAAGACATCCTAATCAAACTTAAATTTTCGTTAACAGCTTGGACAATAAGGAAATGCTAAGTTGAATGAATTGTTGTTGCTATTTTGAATAAGAAATATGGATTAGTAGTTTCCACAAACTCTTATTCCTAATCGCACAAAGAAAATTCTTTTGGAATAATATAATTGTTTCCTCTAAGAAATGCTTCATTTGTAACTGCGAGAATTCGATCTATAATGGATATTTGTTTAACGAAAAAAGGTTCTCCTGCTGTTTCAGTACTTTTTTTCATTAGAACTTATCCAGATTTTGTTAGTTGAACAAAATTATATACATGAACAGAGAATTTTGGTTATCTGAAATTCCACTAAGTTTTTCCGTAGAACGTACCAAAATTTTGCAAAAGTCAACAGAAAATTACATGAGTGTAAAACCCCTAGTCTAAAATTTGGTTATAATTGATACATTTGTTTTCCATATATTTTTGTTATTTCATATTTGGCGGTCTTTATATGTAAGATTATTGTATTGAAATTATTTTGAAAAATGAAATAAATGAACTCCTCTAAAATTGCTCTTTAAGAAAAAGGTCATAGATTTTGTCCGGTTCCTAACAATAATAATGTGAAAGAAATATTAGCGGTCGTATCACCAACGCCCTAGAAACCCAGATAACAATAATTTCATTGAAGTAATAATCGCCCTAACTCTTCTTCACCACCACCACTCCAAACCCGATGATACCATAAACACAAACATCAAATCAATCAAACAGAAAATATCAGAAAATGGCCTCATCGTCACAAAAGCATACATATCAAAAATAATTGATTCTTTGGAAAATGAGTCCATAAAACAATTGAAACATGAGCCTACGCTCGTTTTTGAAGAATTCCTAAAACGTTTTCTAAAACAAATCCACAAGCAAACTATCAAATATATTTTTCAATGCCAAAGATAAAGCTACAAAATTAGATAATTCAGGAGTGTGTGAACTAACATGTCCTAATTGTAAAGGAATTATATTGATCAAAGAGACAGGTCGTTTAGAATTAGATATAAGGAACATCATTAACGTTTTAGTGAAAACAAAACAGATTCCACTCTGACACAACATTGCATAGAAAACAACCATATTTTTCCATCAATATTACTTGACGACTTGAGTGATTTATGTTATTCCCCAATATTTGGGATTTTTAAGTGGCTCTCAATTATGTATTAGTATCCAATGTTAATCTCTAATATGTATTTACATGTCCTGTTAACCCATTTATCTGTACCTGTATATAAGAAAATTGCTAACTTTGTATTTTAGTATCAAACTTATACTTGTTTGATGATAAGCGAAAGCTCGAATCAGCTATAGCGTTGAATAAATTTTTCCATCTTAAACAGTGATATTTTTTACGTAGCAATATTCGCAATCCTCATGATGAAACTATTTTGAATTTTTAAAGTTGACTTCTAAACAGAAGCATTGTTATGATTTTCTTAAAAAGTCATATTTCTATTTTTGTAATGAGAATCTAAGTATTTGCTTATCGGAATCTGTTCTATCCACTGTATAAGAAAAAGTACGCCCATAGTTTTGCATTGTAAGATATCTTTGAAATTTTTAGCTGCCATCTGATAGTAGTAATTGAAAATAAAAATTTATAGTATTCTGTTTTATGAAGAGTCATCAATGAATCATCTATGAACCTTTTACTCTATGGGATGCTTTGTCTTCTTTTTTTTTTTACTTAGTCAATGTCAAATGTTATCCAGAGAAAAGATTTAGAAGTCGATTGGACTAGTTCAAATATCCCATTTGAGTCAAGTTAAATTCGATCGTGGAAAATCTAGAATTCAAATAAAGTGCCTTTCGGTTTAGTTTTCCAAAATGGCAGTCGAAGCGTATTTTCTATGTAGAGTTGGCCATATTGTTTCCTATGCCGGGGCACTGAGTTTTCATTTCTAACTAGGTCTGTTCTGTGATATTATCAGACCTAACCTATTTCTCAAGGAAGCGCGAAAATAATTCGTATTTTTCGTTTTATTATGTGTTTAAAATTAAAAAGAATTTGATTTGTATTGAAGCTACCTTGATTTCATGTTTCTGTTTTTATTGTAGCCAGTCGTAAATTCTTGAAATTATTTTCAGATAAGTATTAAACTGGGCAAAAAATGGAGGAAACAAAAAAAATGCTGCGAAGCATATTAGTGTCTTCGCCACTTACTATTAGTGTGATAAAATTAAACAATGATTACAAAGAATTGGTAGGAGTTAATATCCCTTTCAAAGAATTGGGCTATGATTGTTTGTTGACTTTCTTGCATGCTATACCTGATGTTTTAAGAGTAGAGGGTAACACTTTGCAGTCCCCTGTGAATCTCATCGTTTCTAAGAAAACAGAACATGTGAACGCTATGGTTTTGAAGCAAAAAATCAGCAAAAAGAGCGGTGGAGGATTTTATGGTCCTTCCAAGAAAAAAGCTGCCCTACCACCCAGACTGGCGAGAAGTAGGAATATGAAGTAAGTTCCATTTACAATTAAAATCCTTAAAATTCATGATTCTTATCTTAAAATGAATGGATAAAAATTGTTATTTTGAATCAGCAGTTGCCTAGCTTTTCATAATTTTGGAATGAACAATTACTTAATTTTAGCGGCATAAGTCAACTTAGAAGAAATGATGCACATTTGTTTTCGATTTACTTATTTGTATTTATTAATAATATATACTGATAGTAAACTACTAACAGAAAAATGAATCTTACTAATACATACTACATAATTGAATCTATATGTATGAATGGTAGCTGTAATAAAATAAACAGATTTTATGCAGCCGCAATGGCATGACACATGATTAGAGAGGGTAGCAAACGAAATAGCAAAAAAGAGAGGTACTATTTTAAATAAAACATTTGCAGATAAAAAAATGAATTTTCAATGAGAAGGCTGATACCCAGACTAATTAAAAATTTTTTTCAATGCATGGAGTATCTTCTTCCTGCACGGCGTCCATATGGGCAGCACTCAAGTCGTTTGGCCCATTGTGCTTGCCGTGTTTTGTTGAGTTGTTATTTGCCTTGCAAAAACTTCCTGATGAAGCTTGCAAGACTGTGGTAGGGGGCCTCCTGGATCATTCCAGCGCTGGGTGTTTCAGTGCTCAAGGTGTTCAGTCTGGTTTCCTTATGAGCGGGAGATTCGAAGAGTATGTGTTCCGTTTTTTCGTAATTTTCTAGGCTACCACCACATTGTGTGCTTTTCGATAGTTTCATGACGTGTAGATGTTTGTAGAGTTGGTGTCCCGTTAATAGGCCCACTACCATCCCAACAGACTTTTTTCGAGGGACAGTAGTTCATGTACCCTCTTCTTTGATTGCGGCCCTTTTATGAGCCTTTATGACTGCCTCAGTCCCGAGATGCCTGCCCAGTAGTTTTGGGCCTCGGTGGTGGTCCAGTTTTGAAAGAAAAAGAGCACATGGGTCGATGGGATGGTCAGAATTGGTTCTGTTCCCATCAGCCTGACAGCTGTTGCTTTTGGCATTTTGGCTATTAAAGCATATGTAGATGTATGCGTCTCTATAGTTCCTATGTACGTTTTCCTGTACGCACCGGAGAATAGCAAATATTTCTGCGTGTGTTACGGTGACGTTGTCTCCCAGCGCAATCATAATGTTTGATCTAGGGCCGTGAACGACGATACCTGTACCCGTCCTGGTTTTGGACCCATCCGTAAACCAGGTGGAGCCCTGTGGGGTGAGTAAGGCGTGGGGTGTGGTCTAAGTTTCTTTTGGTGGAATAACTACTTTGTAGGGTTCGTCAAAGTAGTAGGTGGCTCTTGTTTGATTGATTATTAGTTGTCAGTGTATTATAACTTTCTCACTGCTGAGTTTAGGGGGAAATTGCAGGTAGCACAGAACTCTTGCATTAGATTTACATATTGTATCAAGGAATGAGCATATGATTCCAATCTACACAGCCAATAACTATTAAAGATGTCAGATATACATAAAATGACCATAGTCTGATGATTTTTAAGATATTTCACAGTTGGCAGCTAAAATACCTTGTCAATTACTGGGAAACAAGGGTTAGCGTCCTTTCAAGGGAACAGAGAGATATAGACCGGAGATTTGAGGTTTCTGAGCATAAAACAGCTCAGTTTGAGGGATGTTTTGCATATAGCTTGGTGGATCTCCTGAATGGTAGGGATTTATACAGTCTGCTTAGGTTTTCCTTCAACAAATTCAAGAAACTTATCGCTAGAAACTGTAATTCACCATGAAAGTGTTTCTTTTTTGTAATTATGTGGATTTTTGATTTATGTTGAAATTTTTTAAGATATTTTTATATATTCAGGGGGCATGGGAGAACGCCTAACGCAGCTGCTTCTATAATAATAATAATAATAATAATAATTTATTCAAAAAAATAGGATAACCTAATATACAAATAATTTTTTATATTCTGAAAACAAACATTATCAAGTGTTTAAACAAAAGAAATAAACAAGATTTTTCTCCAATATATAAACTCTCAATTTCTTTTTGAATAAGTTCAAAGTTCGTGAATCCTTGAGGTCTCTAGAAAGACAGTTAAACTCACTAAAACCTCTGAAGAATAGCGCCCTCATCGTTCCCTTGTATGTTGTCCTGGGGATGTAAACATTTCCTGTCGACCTAGTCGGGTAGCCGTGAGCATTACTACTATATACCACATATTTATTAAAATATACTGGGGCCAAGCCCTTAACCATCTTGAAGACCAGAATCATAGTAAAATAGTAATGCCGCTGCTCCACAGAGAACCACTTCAAAGTTCTTAATATGGACAACACTGGTGTCAACCTATTCACAGACATTATAATTCTCATACCCCTATTCTGGAGCTTCTGAAGTTTATTGATTTTATTTAAGTTGAACATATATAGCGATGACGCACAGAAATCAAAATGAGGCTGAACTATTGCGTTGTACGCTACAATTCTAGAACTAGTTGATAGGTTCTGTGCCACTCTACAAAAAAAGTGTAATTTCTTCATAATCTTTGTGCATATATTCGAAGTGACACTCAAAATCCAACAAACAATCTAATTGAAAACCTAAGTATTTAACACATCCTCTAATTTGAATTTCATTTTCGCCTACATATATTTTTAAACTAGCCATGTCCAGCAAGTTATATCTGTGTTTAGTTGTAAATATTACTGCTCTTGACTTAGAACAATTCAACTTCAAGCTATTAAATTGAAGATAATTAGCTATTGCTTTCAATGCTTTATTCATCCTTTCAACTGCCCTTTCAATGCGTACATCACTACACATAAGAAGTGTATCATCGCCGAAGAGGTATATGAATTGAATTATGCAAACCAATATCATTGATTAATAAAAGGAAAAGAAGTGGCCCCAATACACTCCCTTGCGGGACACCATAAACACTTACAATCTCGTATGAGAAAACTCTACCCCAGCGTACTCTCTGCTTACGATCTATCAGATAGTCAGCAAACCATCTCAAAACTCCACCTACCAAACTATAAGTTTTTAACTTTGACAACATAATTCGACGACCCAATATTTCGAAAGCTTTTTCAAATTCAAGAATACACCAACTACGTATTTGCCACTATCCACATCATACTTTATCTTGCATATAGTTGACTATAATGCAGTCTCACACGAATGGCCCTCTCTAAAACCAGACTGATTTTCCATCAAAATTCCACACTTCGATATATGCTCCAAAACCTGATCGTAAAAAACTGTTTCTAAAGGTTTTTCAATTTGAGGTAATGTATTAATTGGTCTGAACTCATTTGCATTTGTAGTATTGGATACTTTTTGTATTGGTATAACCGTACTGACCTTCAATGAATCAGGCACATGACCAGTTCTGAGAGACATATTGACAAAGTTCAAGAGGACATGCCCTATGACCTTGAATATATCCTTCAGCATCCTTCCATTTAAAATCTCATGAACGTTGAAACGATTGTCCATTTGATTCACAAATCCTCGCAACTCGGACATCGTTAATGTTTTAAATTCACACATCTCAGGATATAAATTACTATCAAGATACCTGCCACCCTGTGAACGACCAACACTATCGACTATTTCATTAATGCTATCAACAAAATACTTATTGAAATTCTCGGCTATAAGAAAGTTATCTCTCAGCACGGTTTTCTCAGTACCTATCTCGAGAGAAATACAACTTGGACTGGAATCATCACCGGCACTTATCAGTTTCTTTAAAGTTTTCCACATTACTTTAGAATTATTTTGAATCTATCGATTTTATTGAAATAATATAAATTTTTCTTACTCTTGAGTACATTAACGACACTGTTTCTGAGCTGTTTAAATATTTGCCACTTTTTCTGTCTATCATTATCATAACAGTTTCTAAAATCTTTATATGCTCTATCTCGAAATTTAATTTTCTCAAAGACTTCATAATCAAACTACTCCATATTAGATCCAAATTTACTTGATTTTATAGGAGATACTCTATAATCACCTCACAGTTAGTCAACATGTTGTCATAAATTGTTGCAATGTCGGAAGAATCCAAATCCCAATCAACCATCATCAATTCTGACTTAATAACATTTAAACTCTCATTACTTATATTCATAAATAAACCGAACGATTCGCTTATTTTCCCTCCACAATGCAAATTTACACCCAGCACAGAATGATCCGTTATTTTCGGACAATGATGAACACTGGCAGAAACACTCTTTTGGTTTGTTACCGCATAATCTACCAATGTCTGGGTATCAGCTGTTATTCGAGTTGGCTCTGATATAATTTGACTTATGCCATACATAGTAAAGAGTTCCCTAACCTTGTTGGCATAAAAGTCAGTTCCCAAGAGATCAAGATTAAAATCGCCTACTAAAACACACTTGTCTCTTCCGACGAATACAGTATCGCATATTTCCTCCAAATCTTCAAGAAAAAATGCATCCAAGCTTGAAGGAGAGTGATAAACACATCCCACAACCCATTTAGAACTTCCAAAATAAACCCTTATGTACCTACACCAATAATTATCTTTCAACACAAAAGTTTTGAAATAAGAATATTCATATTTAACGTGAACATAAAGCAATACATCACCCCTATGTCTACTGTCTGAGTCACATCGAACGCACTTATAATTCTCAATGATAATTTCACTACTCTCGATGTCCCCAGTTGTCTCACTTAATAAAATAATTTTTGGGTCATAACAATTGATACTATGCCGAATTTGATCTATGTTTTTCAGTACACTGAGCATTCAGGTATATTATTATATATATTATATTATATTCTATTTTGTTGACCGACTTGATTTTTCTATTTTCCATAAACCATCACATACAGATATTACCATTTACAGTTCTTCCGCATATCCACATCAACGTAAAACAGATGTTTATTACACAATGATACATAGACTCACCACGATACCAATGTGAGAAAATAATTTCTTGTAAGAGCTCAATGTTATAATATTCTAGAATGATTGACAGTATGCTTTCTCGTAAACAATTTCACACGGTGAGGTTTTTTCTAGTGTTAAAGGAGACCAAAAAAAAATATAATATATTAACTTATATTGGTAAACTCAGTCGAAATTTAAAGTCATACTTCTCATCTCATAATTTGAATATAATAATAAACAATGTTTATTTCGGTAACTATTAAAGACATCAAAAAGCGAAACCTTGGACGTTGCAGGGATAACGCTAGCACAATAACGGACATCTCTCTTGGCAGATATATTAAAAACTCACGAAGGAACTAAATCAGGCGTTATTAACTCTCTTGTGGAAGTTGTGATAAAATTTATATTGGTAGAATCATGTACTAGAAGAAAACCATACTTCTTATAATATTTTTGATATTTTACATAACGAAAATAAAAGATTGAAACTGAAGATTGGAAATCAATAAACAGAACAATTCCGGTAATTTACCTAATAGTCATTTAGACTCAAATTCGTCACTATTACTTAATCTTTTCAGTTCTTGAGAGAAGTAATCCTATTCGCATGTTGCTCCTATTGAACTAAGTACCTGCTTTTACAAATCTAATATACACACATCATCCTTATAAATGTACTTCTTATCTGATGAAGTTAGAGTGTGGTGAAACACATAAGTTTGTCAATATAGTGAAAATTCTTTTATTTAATTAAAAATGTTTATCAATTTGCATTGACTAACGTCCTCCTCAATCAAAATTGATAAAATTAGATTTAAGGATTCCTTTTTTTGGGTTCTTCAATTTACCATATTTGACAATATTTTATTTAAATTTTTATTGAATTATGTATTACTATTCTCAAATGTCTTTTCTTTTAGGAATTATTTTCAAAACAGAGTAATCAACGACCAATTCTTCAACAGAATATTGAACCAATGAAAACACCTACACCGAATTGTTTACCATTAAGACCTTTGAAGCAGGGAACTCTATCACAATACCAGAATAGTAGAAATAGCAATCACAATAATACAAGTTATTTAAACAATTCTTATAATTCAAATTATTCTCACAGTTCTAATGATTTAAATATTAACAATTCTAGTCAAAGTATTCCTCAGAAAAAATTGTCAAAATCATAATTCCAAAACAAGTCCAAATTGTTCAGGTAAAAATTATGCCAACACAAAAATGAAAGATCCATTGCAGCTAGACTTGAAATTACTTAACTCTGGAGAAGTCAAATTGAAATCCGAAGGATTTAGTAAAGAGGATACTCATTATTTA
This sequence comes from Cryptolaemus montrouzieri, assembly GCA_013387265.2. Classification (NCBI taxonomy): domain Eukaryota; kingdom Metazoa; phylum Arthropoda; class Insecta; order Coleoptera; family Coccinellidae; genus Cryptolaemus; species Cryptolaemus montrouzieri. The sequence continues at coordinate 98,475,817 of JABFTP020000185.1, read as the reverse complement.
CGGAAAATTGATTTCAAAAATGGAAAATTGCCTGCATTATCGTCATGCGAAGGGAGGACTTCAAACTCTTATGAGAATGCATTGGATACAGAGATGAGAGTTTCAAATAGAGAAAAATTGTTGAAAAAAGATAGTATAGACTTAATGCGGCAGCTGCTATTGCATAAAGAAGATTTGGGTGGTAGAACTTTACACTTAGATAAATACAAGGAACTAAAAGCAACTGAATATAAAAATAATGAGGAGGAATATTTCCAGGTGCCATCCATTATTCAAGATAATTTAAAACATTTGATATCAGAGTTTCCTATGGGAATTTGGTGTAGTCAATTACCCATAGAATATAGAAGACTATTTAAACAAGAATTAGATTATGACGAACTTGGATTTAGGTGCCTCATTAATATGTGTATGTACTTAGATAATATATTTCATTCTTCTAAAGAGTCATCCTGTGATTTTAAGTTGTATGACGTGAGGAGACCTGTTCCCGAAGTGAGTATAAATCTACTTTTCTGCTCTAATTCTATGACAACATTCATTTTTTAATTATCAGCTGATCCGGTGAACTTCGTACCACCTAACAGTCAATGAACTTAATTTCGGATTTTATGACAGTTATGCAATGAATACAAAATAAATATTAAGTTCAGTACTGTTTTAAGTTAATAATACAGAAAGAAATAAAAAGGTACAAAATCAAGTACTTCACTCTCGTGTCAGCCAGCATGTCTTGCTGAGTCAAGTACTTGAATTAAACTATATACATATTGTGCATCATGAAAATGCACTTGTTTCATTGAAGCACATTGCGACATGGGACATTTTTGTTTTTTTATCATGTATAAGAACAAATAAAGCCCTACTTCATGCCATGCCAACTAGGCGCTGTTCTCGCGCAATGTAGATCTTCATTAGTTAATTAAATTGCAATGTCTGTAGCCTAATTGCATTACAGCTTCCTTGGGAAACATTGGATCTTTTTGGTCGCGGCATTGTTAATAAAAATACCTACACAAAAAAATTAAATAAAATTATATATATGGAATTCTAGCATAACACTTGGTAAAACATAATGAATAAATGATAAATTAAAACACTTGGCCAAGAATTCACAAAAATATACTAAATTCTTGACATATGTTTCCTGTTATCAGTCCATTATAAAGAGTAATATAAAACTGCAAAACAAAATGAATGGCATTCACAGCAGGAGATAGACCAAAGTCTGTTTGCTTATTACAAATTGGCTGGTTTTTGCTTCGAGCGGGCGTGATTTCCATCATCTCTTATGTCCATCTTCTTGCCTTTGTAACCTGGATGTATAAGTTCAATTCTCTCGGAGCGTATGAAATGATTTTTCCATATAATGGTCAGAAAAACCAGTAGAGGTTTTGTTTTGAATAATGGATCTTTTATGTTCTTCAATTCTCTTCTCGATTCATCTTCCAGTTTGGTCTGTATAGAAAGTCTCGCATTCACTGCAGTGTATTTTATATACTCCGCTTTTATCCAATAATTTCATTTTATAATTGTCATTAACAAACAATGAACAAATTATTTTTATTAGTAGTGATGGTGTTAATATTATTTATGTGCAATTTATTACATATCTTGTTGCTAATATTAGGAATATAAATAATTAGAAAATTTCTATTCTATTTCCCAGTTGAATATTTTTGTTCACATTTCGATTCTGTATGTATGTATTTTATTTAATCTAAAAGGAAAATGCACTTTTAACTTTTCTAATTGATCTTGAGTTCGATTGGTATGAACTTTTTAAGTAGCTTGATATCTCTTCGTTAGTTAGCATAAAATAAATTTCTGGACGTACGCATAAATATTTGACAACCAATAGATATGCTATCCATATGAATAGATATAATTCCGAATAACTCAAGAACTAAAAAGCTAGATTGAATCTGTTTGCAGCAATGAATTTACACGCAAAAAGAACACGGTAAGGGGGGGGGGGTAATTTTTCTCTATTCATAATATTTCACATAACTGCAGTACTAAAACGTCGAAATTGGTCCACCCTGTACAGACGTCTCGATTCTTTTGTATTTCTATATATTAAATGCGTCGTAGACATTTCAGAATTCGTATAAACTGCCGTTAGAACATGTATTTAAAACAATTCTACACTTCACAACTCTTAATTAATGTTGACTCAAATTACGATTGAAATGCCAGATGTCATTAAATATACAAATAATGCCGTAGCCTATTAGAGACCATCTCAAAAAGCATTGGTTATTTTGGATAATAATGGGCAGAGATTTTTAATTTTTTCTGTCTCCATAAAGGTACGAGATACGAAACAAAATTTAAGGGGACATTGGGTCTATTAATAAATAGGAAAAATTATTTTCATATTGAGAGCTTACAAGCGGCGCACCGTAAAATACTTCATGAGGAGAAAACGGGGCATGACTCGTGAAAAAATATCACCCTTCATATTCTGTTCACAGTTTGGCATGCGCCTTTATGAAACTTATATTGTGAAAACTCATTCCAACTTTTGAGGTAAATATCTCAGAAATTGCAGGAGCTATAGATAAGTAAAAAAATATTGAAATTTCAACACCCCATAGATCTTCAACGAAGCATATATGTATATTGCAAAATGGAATAAACTCGATAATAAATAATAATAAGGGTAATAATATTTAATATTTGCTGGGCGCTGGTGAGGTAGCCTCTGTTTCGGTTCGTTGGGGGGCGCAGTGATATTTATATTATTGCGTTTGCTCCAACGAATTGAGATGAGTAGGTAACGGCATGGCCTTTTGTTACGAATAGGTAGACAATGTTGACGAGGTCAAACGAGACCGAAACTGCAGTCCATTATTCCTATTTGTGACATCTGACCGTGCTGTACCACTTCCCGGTGGCCCCGGTAGACGGTGATTATGAAGAGTAGATCGGAAAACTAGCTCCTTCAAGGGAGGATATTTAACATTCTACGGAAGGTTGAATATTGTCCCTTAAAAAATAATTTTCTTCGATATAATAATATATATATCAACTAATGAACATAAGATAGTTGTTATCCTTGAGAAATTAGCAAAATATTGCCCCAAGAACTACTTATATTGATAATATAATTTCTATGCTTATTACAATACAGGAAAAATTCTTCTAAACCATCAGGCTCACAGGGAGCAATGAAAGTGAATGCCGTAACTTTAAATATGTGATAGCTTCTGGGCAAGGAGTTATACAGTCTCATACACATATCATAATGTTGTAGAGGTATAGGTGAAGATGCCTTGAATTATTTCTGTTTTTGAATTTCAGAAAGTAGTTTGAATATTTTACAAAAAAAGAAGACATTTGTATATATAGACAACTCTGTTTGTCATGCTATTCAATCGAAAAACCCAAGACTCTTGATGTTTCATGCTGAAGATTGACCTCCTTGCAGTTTTTCCGCAACAAATAGTTTTTTCACATTAGAATATCCTCCCCAGATGATAATTCCATAACTAAATATCGAGTGAGCGTTTGAAAAATACATCACTGTTTGCACAGTTATATCCAGCTGGGACATCAGAACTTCAGAAAGTACGGTTGACAGTGGATTTACTATGTATGTAATCGATATGTATATGCCGTTTGAGCTGAAAATCTAAAGAAATCCAAGAAATTTAGTGCTTCATTCTGAAATGCTGCATATACTGGACTGATTGAAATCAGCGTCTTTGAACCAGCTAAACCAAAAACTAAGTGTTCAGCTTTGTCAATATTGGCTATTGATTTATTTTCCAGGCATCATTTACTAAAAAATTTCAATTACGAATTTGAATCTTCAATTAACTCTACTATTTTCATTTGATATAATTATACTGATATAATCTGCCTAAATGAAGAGTTTCAGTGAGGAATCCAAGAAATCTTCAGGCAGATATTTTATATATATGATGTAAAGAAGCGGACCTAATATACTGCCTTGGGGAATACCCATTATCATTGATCCATAATATCTGCCATCTCTCTGTACAATTGCCCTCTGTTGACAGTTATTAAGTAGCTTTTAATAAGTTAAAGTTGTTGATTTTCAACTCCACAGTTTCAACGTTTCCATAAAAGAATATTGTGAATCAAGTATCGAAAACTTTTCAAAGATCTAAAAATAAACACAAAGAAATTTCATTATTTTCTAATTTTTTAATTATATTTCTGATGAGCCCAAAAAATGACAGTAACAATACTCTCTTCACTGACAAACCCATGTCGGTCCTTATTGAAAATATTGAATTTCAGAAAAAAATTAACAGTCTATCAAATAACTTTTTCAGAAATTTTTGCAAATGATGACAACAAGCTTATTGGTCTGTAATTTCCATGTTCCTCACAATCACCCTTCTTATAAAGTGTTCTGACTATATAGACTAGATAATAATTATTTAAGTTTATCAGGAAAACCTCTGAAACAAGAATCCTTTTCATCACATAAAATAGTGTCTTTACATTGTGTTTTATTGATATTTGTACTGTTCATTTGGATTCCGTCCAAACCACAAGTTTTCATATTTTCTTAACTATATTAATATTTCAGTTTCTGTTATCTGAAACATATAGAACGATTCTCTTGAACACCTCAAATCCCGTCTAACGCGTGTTTTTGGGATATTTTTTAACAAATTTGGAGGAATGTTAATGAAAAATCCGTTGAATGTTGAACTTCATTTCCTGAAATGGTTTTGTCTGCAGTTTTATTCTTACCAATAGTAGAATTTTTGCTCCTGACTGTTTAAGACTTGTTGTCTTCCCTGTTTATTTGTTTCCAAGATGATTTTGCCTTGCCTTTTTAATTGTCTATCAAAAGATACTTTCATTTGTTACGAAGCTCATTAAATTGACTTTGAAGCGCCCTAAAAAACAGTGCCACATATTATTGATTTTAGTTAGACATATTTTATATAATTCATTTCAATTCTGTTAATCTAAGTCCTTCAAGCATCTATCTACATTTAGATGATTGATCTGTCTTATTTAAATTTTATCTAATTTTTTTTTCAATGCATGTCCTTTGTTCAGGTAGGTGTGGAGGTGTTGGAATAACGTTTTTGGTTAAAAAACACGAACTGCGAATGACGAGTATGCCGGAGTATTGTCATGATGAAGCACTCATCCGAGCTCCGCGAATTCGGATCGTACACGAAACACACGGGCCTTCTGACGTTTCAAAACTTCAATGTAGAATACTGCGTTGACTGTCTGACCTGCTGGAACGTATTCGTGGTGTACAACTCCATTAATATCGAAAAATGCAATGAGTAAAGATTTCACTTTCGATTTTGACATTCTGGCTTTCGTGGGGCGCTTACTCCCCATCTCTACCCTCTGCATGCTCTGCCGTTTGGTCTTAGGGTCGTATTCGAACACCCACGACTCGTCACTCGTCAACATTCGTCAATTCGAGAAATCATGTCTTGACAGATGGACAATCGGAGCACGATTCTGCTCAACTGTGAGCACTTTGGGAACCATTTTCGCCAACAGCTTACGCATCCCTAAATCTTCGTGTAGCATCTGACGGATCGTCTCCTTGTTGATGTCCAACATTCTAAGACTTACCGGACGGTCTCCTAGCACTCGCGAGCGCAGCCGATCGAGGTTTTGTGCGTTTCGAGAGGTGGAGGTCCCTCTCGCGGATCATACTCCATTGACTTTCTGCCGCTTCTGAACCGCTTTGCCCAATCGTAGACAGCTGATTTTTTCAGACAATCTTCCTTATACACGTCGGTTAACCGTTTCATAATTTCCACGGAAGTTTCGCCGCGGCGTTTCACCAAAAATTCAATCACCATTCTTTGCTTAGTTATTTTATCACTCATCTTCACGACTGTTGGTCAAAACAGGTCGATGTTCAAAGGACAATAAAACATGGAAGTATACAACCGATCAACACGAAACTTGCACAAGCTGACGCAGAAATGAATTCTGTTTCAAATGAAACCAATGCGAACGCTGCAGAGTTACTAACCGCCGCAGCATTGCCAACTTCCGCGAACTTAATTGACATACCTCGTATTCATTTAATTGCTCTTTTTGCAATTGTGGATCAAGCTCACATACATGTATGGGTCACAGTTGTTTCACACTCGAAATAGTTATTTTGTTCCCTTTGCCTGTTCAGATAATAGCTCTATTTTTTGGGCGAAGATTTTCTTATTTTGCGCATTTTTTCTCATGTTGGAGTTTGCTTACGGTATTTTGGCAATTCAGATTTTCCAAAATTTAGAATATCTTTAATTATTTGCATTTGGGTTTCTTTCATATGATAATGATGCTCCCAGGATGTACATTACAGAATTCTTGGTACAGAGGGAGCTCGTTCGTCAGAGCGTTCTTCCACGGGTCCGTTACATAGATAACCTTTGGCTATTACATAAATAAATAAATAGGTTAGTTTTCTGTACATTTACATGAACACATAGAAGAGATTTCTATATATAACAATACATAACAAGTTGCTTTACTAAAGTGTCTGTATTATATTCAATGTAGTCCTTTAATCATCTGCGTTGTTTGCAGTGAACAAGTTGATCAATTTTTTTCTTCAGGTTAAGAAGAGATCCATTGATCGAGGTATTATTTATCTTGATTGTGAAGCATTACTGATGTGTAAACAAAGCTGTCTTCGGAAAAAACTGCTTTGTGTTGACGAATGTCGTATTTCTTTCAATGTTTCTCAGCTTTCTGTTGTGAATGTCGCTCCTCCTGACCTACAGATTGTAGAGATATTATGTTTGCTTGGTGTTGCAAATGTTATGTATAAGTGCGTCCAATGTCACCGGATATCTATTTTTTTATTTTTGGGTAGCCATATTCTTGATGATCGGGCTGATATGATCATATTTTCTTATTTTGTGGATGAATCGAACACAGGCATATCGTTCAATGTCAAATATTTTTGTGATATATGGGGTTGTTTTTATTTTTACAATTTCTCAATAATAATTCTTTATACAGGGTATGTCATGTGGTTTTTACTAATTTCCTTTTCTATTATAGGACAGAATTTTTCAAGACCTAGGCTACAAAAACCTTTCCATGATGTCAAATAACCCTGATGATACGGCAGTACCTAATTTGGACTGGAACTCTTATCAGGATCTAATACCTAAAGATGCTGTTCCTCTTGGCGTCGAAATCGAGAGAGATTTTGTCAATGACGGAACCAGAGTTGAAGATAGATACAATGTGGTTGTTGCTGAAATATATGATCTGTCCAAATTTTGGATCTATAAAGATACCGGGGAATTAGATTCACTTATGGACGACATGCAGTCATTTTATCAGAAAAATTCTCAGAAGTATTTGGTTCCGAAATATCTGCTAGAAGTTGGGTTGTATTGTGTTGTTGTAACGCTTAAAGAATTTCATAGAGCTCTTATAGTAAGCATACCACCCAACGATAATTTTGTAAAGGTCTATTTCATTGATTATGGATCTTTAGGAGTAGCTCCTATAAATGAAATTTGGTTTTTGAGAGATTGTTACAGTAAACTTGAAGCCCAAGCTATAAGGACAAGATTGTCTGATATATTTCCACCAGTGGAAAATTGTACGTGGTCCACTGATGCCATCCAAAGATTTCGAGAGTTAGCTAGCATGAAACATGTTGAAGCTCAAGTTTATAAGATTATACCAAACAAAAACATAATAGAGGTGGTTTTGAATTATCGCTATTCACCAGACACGAAATCTATAAATAATATTTTAGCTGACGAAGGTCATGCTTTAATAACTTCTAAAACCCGAAAAAAATGTATAGAAGATCCGCACTGCATACCTAAAGTTAAATTCGTACATTTATTCCCAACTTTCGAAGAGATCGAATGTTGGATGGTTCCGTCTGTAGAAGAACAAAACAAATTTCTTGAAACCGATATATCCGCTGACTTTTTCTTTCCACAGTATTTTACAAAACCTATAGACGAATTTCAAATCGATGAAATCGAAAGAAAAACAAAGAAACTCCTTAAGAGAAAAGAAAAATTCATCAAATATATTGACATGAAAAATCTTGATCAGATATGTGATGCACATCATATCCACAAAGCTCAATATGGGGAAATGTATGAAGTGTTCAAGAAAGAGCTTGAAGAACGTGAAGAACAAGAGCAACATAATATAGTAGAAAAAGAAGAGAATTGTGACACTGTGGATGATTACGAAAGCTTTTTGAATAAGTTGAGATGCAAACGTTTAAACAAGAATAATTTGTCTCGAGATGTTGATCGTAGAACTAAAGAAAATAAAATTGGCAAGAAACAAGCAAATCTTTCTATAAATTCTGATTTTGAAAATCTCTCAAGCAATGACTTCGACGTAAGGGAGTTTTATGGTATTGTAGAACCAAAGAAGAAAGAAATATCTGGAGTTGCAAAACACACAAACCGCATAGGTAAGTTTTTAACATTCATAGAATGAAAATAAACTGATCCGAACCTGCAGGGTCAGAAATTTAAAAAAATTTATTATAATTTGGTTTTTTAGGATTGCATTAGATTAGATTTGATAGATTGAAAATACTTTATCTTTTGATGCTATAATGGTGCCCAACAAATATCTTCTACATAAATGGTGCCGCCTCGGCGCATTTTTCTAATCTGACTCGGGAGTATTTAAACGAAGCATATTAAAATAAGTAGATAGAACAAGGTGGACCTTAAACATGGCTTCCTGGGTCCCCTGATCTAATTAAACTAGATTTCTTCTCTTGGTATGGGGACATCTCAAGTTTTTAGTGGTATACACTATATATACATGGTATATTCACAGAGTCGATGAACTGGAATCGTAAGAAATAGGCCGGGAGTGTTAAAAGACTTCGAGAAACTTTCCGAAGAAAATCGGAGATCTGTATAAAAGTTGGGGGAAGACTCTTCCAACTATTTTTGTAAAGTATAGTTGGGTACATTCACTTCATAAATTCACAAATATCATAGAAAGTTTTACTATTTCAGAAGTTTATTAATTTTCTTTTAAATTTATTAATATTTAAATCATAGAAGTGTCGCGGTAGTGCGTTGTACATTGACATCCGGAAATGCGTGGGGCTTTCCTGTGATAGGTGTGGTGACCCCGGACCTGGTCAAGTATATGCGAATTTCGGATTGGGTACTTGTATCAGTCCTCTTTGCGATTAATAGTTTCCTCTCGTGGATATACAGCGGTAAATAGTATAAATATATACACTGCAAAGTAAGTAATTTCTTGGATATAAAGTACTTCCTATAGGTAGTAGAAGTAATAATATTGTTGATGGGTTTATTTTATGGAAATTCATTTTAATATAAATAAATTGAAACTCTCTTGTCTGATTCCCACAATGTTTATTTTAATACACACGAGCGGTTACTGCAGTTACGTAATTTTCAAGTGTCTAGAACTAATAGTTGGGATAAAGAATGTGCTAACTATACCTATTTTAAACTTTGAGTAGTGGAGAGTGATTCACTTCTAGTTTTTTTAATTCATCTAACCTAACCTAACCTAAAAATTTAACAGAACTTTTATGTTCGAAAGTGTTATTACCCAATATATATAATATATAATATATATATATATATATATATATATATATATATATATATATATATATATATATATATATATATATATATATATATATATATATATATATAAAAGCGCTTAAAATTCTCTCTAGATCTCTTCGGCACAATCCAATGAATTGATTAGAAATGTAAAACATATATCGTCAGCATATTGTAAGATTTTTATATTTGGGTTATTGAAATACTTTTCTAAACGATGATAATAAATTATGTATAATAAAGGGATAGAATACCTCCTTGGGGAAGTCCTTGGTTGGTAAATCTAGGACCATGTAAAGTTTTATTTAGTTTCAAAAACACTCGTCTGTTTACATACAAGTTATAAATAATATTTGCGAATCTTGTGCTGAGCCCTATTTCGATAATTTCCTTCCTGAGTATTTTCAAATTGACATATCATACGCACCTAAAATATCAACGAAAAGAGCCATAAGAATTTGTTCGTTAGTGAAAGATAAGTTTATATCACTAACCAATTGACATATGTTATCATAAGTGCCGTGACCTTTTCGGAAGCCATATTGTGTATATTTTCATAATATATATTTTTCTGAATATTCTGGACTGTTTGGATTCATTAGTTTTTTGTTTGGCATTGAATAGTAATTTGCTCATGTTTGGATCACTTGAAAAGATTGTTAAATTAAATGTGGAAAGATAATTGCTGATGTTATTCGAGAAATTAAAGAAATCTTCAACCATAGTAACATTTCACCACACCTGGGTGAATTTTGTAGTTTTTCAGGAACCTGTTTGTCACAAAATTATTTCCAATTTGAATCAAAATTTTTCAAACAAAAGTCAGGATTTCCCATGGCATCTCCACTCAGAACCTTATTAGCAGATATTTTTGAAAACAATCTTGAAAAATCTATAATGAATAATCAATTACCACAAAAATATATTATTTTTTGGTACATATCAGTTGATGATAATCTCGGGGGTTTTCAAGGCTCTAACAGACAAATAGATTATTTTTTATATTTTCAAAATAGAAGGCATAATAAAATAACCTTCACAGTTGAAATTGAAAGCAACAATTCAATAAATTTCGTTGACAATCATCACTAAACGCCTTAATAATCCCACCTACAATAAATATAGAAAAAAAACATTTGCAGACTATCCCAATGGATTCTTTCAAGCACATTCCACATAAAATAATCGCTTATAATTCAATGATTGTTAGAGCCTTTTCCATTCCCCTATCTATAACTGTCCTTAAAACGGAAATCAATATCATCAAGAAGAATGCATCAAATAATAATATTTCAGTCTCCAACATAAACGATATTAAACGCGAAGAACAAAAAAAATCCCAGCTACTTTATTCTATTATAGAAAAACGATAAAACAAACACGCATGTCTTCGGCAATTATCTTTCTAAATTTAATTTAATAAAGTCGTCCAGTGGTCCCAACATAAGCAAATTACTATTCAATGCCAAACAAAAAACTAATAAACTCAAACAGTCCAGAATAATTAGAATTGAATGTAATGTATGTTACGTAGGATAAACAGATCGAAATTTTGAATTGAAATTCAAAGAACATCTCTCCTCAGATACAAAATCATAATTACATAAAATAATTTGAAAATTCTGCACAAATGCAATAGAGAGATGACAATGAATCTGTTGGAAAGTTTGGAAATTATCAAACTTTCTGAAAACCCAAAATTCATCAATCACAATAGTCAACTAAAACTGAATCACTCCATACTACTCAACATTTAAAATAGGTATAGTTAGCACATTCGGAACCGGTTGTGTGTATTAAAAATAAACATTGTGGAAATCAGACAAAAGGGTTATTTATATTGAAGTAGAGGTCTCAGTATTCGCTTCTGTACTACAAAGATTCGTTTCCAACTAGCACCCCTACCCTATAACCACAAAATGCACAAAATGTTGGAATGATAAAAAGTAAAGGCCGCTCCAGTACACATGCACTTCCTCATATGTGTAAATTGGTATAATAATCTAACATGGTACCCAGGAGCCTGGTTTTTGACGAGATTTCAACAATTATGTTTATTAAAATACAATATAGGTTTGCTCTGCTGTTCATGAGTATTGAAAAATTTCACACAATTGTCTTTTCGAAGTTCCTTGCTGCTAAAAACATCCCAAATTGCTCAAGATTCTTATTGCATTTCTCCACTAGGCGATCAGAAGATTCGTCGCTGACAACAATGGTGACGTACAGGAAATCTTTACCCACAGATATGTTCTCAACAGAGTCATTTACCAAGACTAGAAATAGGAGCTGTGCCTACAGGCTGCCCTGAGGGTGCCAATTGGTAGCTCACGTTTCCCAGAAAAGACATCGTCAATACTTATAACGAAACTGTTTTTCCTCGAGGAAAGACCGACGCCAACTATTGATGGGATAGCTGATGTAATTTATGAAACACAAAGTCTGCTCTCACGCATTCGAATGCTCTGGTCTAGCCAAACCGAAAATTACAACATATTATCGGTTGTTCATCCTTTTAGATATTTGTTGGACTATCTAAGGAACAGCCGTGTTTGTTGATCGAGATGTCCCGAAAACATGTTGTGAATCTATCAGTAGAAACCTACTCATAAATAATCGTACCAGGCGACTGTATATTGCCTCTTCGAAAAAGTGCTGACAATGATAATGGACCGATAATTTTCCATTTTTGCGGGATCGCAAAATATCATTTCATTTGGAGTAACTGGTATGAATAACATTGAGTCAACAGATCCAGTATTCAAAACCGTGCATCCCCTATTTGTAACGTTTGCAAAGTATCTATCCAATGAAACCGAAACTGTTGACGATAAGAAATCAGCAAACATTCAACTTATATCAGTAGGGTTAACTACTAGTTGTTGCAAACATTCAAGTCCGATCTCTTTCCTAGAGACGTCTTTGTTTAAAATAGAATTTATGACTTTCCACACCGCAGACAATTTGTTTTTGTAATCTCTTATCTTTTCTCTATGGCAGATTTTGTCTGGGTTTGGATTTTGCTAGTAATTTTGCGTTCAACTCATTGCAAAAGTCCACCAATTGCGAGCTCGTTGTAAGAGTTGTTCCACTTCTCTCAATATGTTTCAGATGGTGTCAGAATATTTATTGCTCCTGTGAAAGTAGCACCAGACCACCTTTTTCACTCTGAGATAGCAAAAACTAAACTCGTTCTGGATGTTATTGTTTACTTTTCTACTCTGCACAACCTGGGAACTGCAAACCTGTGGTTTGGAAAACCTACTTAAAATTCAACTATCCGAACATTATGGTCTGAAAACATGGTAGTTCTTAATCATGCCAATCTAGGAGAAAGGCAAATTCGTTATTATGCCTCTAGGTTGACCAAAAAAGATTTTGTCCTATAATTACTCCACATATGAAAATAACATAGAAGGATGTTGACAAAATGCCCAACAATTAGGACATATATATATATATATATATATATATATATATATATATATATATATATATATATATATATATATATATATATATATATATATATATATATATATATATATATATATATATATATATATATATATTCAAAATCTCATAATATCTGATCGACCCATATATACATATGATGCATGTATTATTATGGAAAGACACACCACAACACTGAAAAGAGCCACACTTAAGCTATTTACATTAGTCAATCTAACACATCCCTAATACTAAATTTTACAAAATTGCACAGCCACCATCAATAAAATTTTTCTTACAAAAATTAGACAATTTAACATAACCGAGAGATTAAAAAGATTCATATAATAATTTTCGCATACATAGCATATATAGATGAAGTCTGGGTTATTATTATCAGTCAGTAAGCTTTCTATCAGATTATACTTATTTGATAACATAGTTGTTGTAGTTATATGTTAATTGTTGTTTTGATACCTAAATTTTGATTTTTTTATTAAATAAATTGTTTCTATATATAAAAACCGGTCATACCACTTTCAATTTTAAACTAGATAGTGAATAATAAAATGTCAAAATCACTATATATCTAATAATGTCATAGCTTACTATGATTGAGTACAAAAGATATTTTCCGCCCAGAGCGTTGAAAGATTGATTGAAATTTTTGGGGAGGACTGGTTCAGTGTCTATAAACTGGAAGATGCAAACGAGGTTTTCAACGCCTTTTGCGATATTTTGATGCATAGTTCTTATTCTCACTTTCCTCTAAAAAGTTTTATGAAAGGGAGGATGGTGATTGTGCGAATGGTTTCGTCAGAAGGTCCAATAAGAAGCTTAGAAACTTGTACATTTTATCGAAGCAATTACCTGAGCTCAGGGAATTTTATCTCGCCTCAAAGAGGCGACACTCACTCCTGATTGAATCACCAAGAGATAGTATTATCATAGTAGGATTGCTTTATCATGGAATCCTAGTAGAGCATCTTTTAGTATTTTCAAAGCAGTTGAGCAACAGAAACTGTAAACAGGTTTCACGCGCATAAATCATTTCCCATGCCCCGGATGTAACACAGATGTTCAATGAATTTTTTTATACAAGCGCCAAGGCGCCCATTAAACCAAATCTCTTTTTTGAGGTACATCGATAATATTAAGAATAGAAATAGCACGATGTTTCTAAACCCATTTGTTGAAGAAGAATTGTTTTCGTTAATAGATAGAAAATTAAAGCCTTCGAATGTTAATGGCTACGATGATTTTCTAGGTTTCCTTCTTAAGAAATGTCTCAAAAACTTTCGGTTCCTTCAACATTCTTAGTCAATATTCTTTTTTCCGAATGACAATTCCCTAAAAACTTGAAAATATCTAAAGTGATATCTCTTCAGAAAAAGTTCTACTGAATTCCTGGGTCTTCATATACATCAGAAAATAAATGGGAAGGGCCATTGTTCTTCTTAGAAGTATCATCTAAGCTCAACTATATGTTATCTCATGAGAAATCTGAGGAAGGTCAGCTCAATTCTGTATATTATGCTCAGGTTGCATCATAGTTGGGGGGCCTCTGATGGAGTTGGTGAATTGTTTCGTAGTCAAAAGAAGATAATACGTTGTAGGTTACGCGTTTCACAAACTACATCGTGTCGAGTACTCTTCAGATTCTTTATCATCGATCTGTATACTAGAAATTGCGAAAGTGGTATTTAAAAATCGCAATGGAATGATGCGTAATAGTGACTATTATGATTATAACACACGGAACCCGTCTAATTTCAGACTCAGTGTGAGCAGAAGGTCGTCTATGTAGTTAGGGGTCAAAATATTTAACACGCTCAACAATGAAATCATGTCACCCAGTTCGTGTGTCTTGCTTAGAAAAAGACTGACTGATTTTTTACTGGATCGTAGTTTTTATAGTGAACACGAATTTTTACTATAAATTAATTTTTTAATGTGTTTTTTTCGTCCTAAAACTTTGATAGTTTCTATTTATTTTAGGTTAGACATAATTCTTGACCTTTTCCATTATGTGTTATAATATTCTGAAGGAAATAAAGTGAATATTTTATTATTATTATTTTTTTATTTTATTATTGTTTTGCTAATGACAAATTATATTTGAATTCTTTGCAGATGGTCTGAATAGCTTGTCCGAGTTGGAAAGATATTTATCTGCCGAAGAAGATGTTTCTTCCAAAGATAACTGCAGCTCCCCAAATACCTCAAAACTTATCGACTTAGATGAAGGCTTCTTCAATTCCTTCGAGAACAGCAACTTTAAGTCTTCAGAATCAAACTCTGGTTTTACAAATTACAGGAAAGATTGCTTATCGTTCAGGTCTGACTCGAGTTCTAGTGATATAGATAAAAGTTTAATCCTTGACAAACCAATAAATTTGATATATTCTAACAAGATTATGAAAAGCAGCTCAGTTAGCTCCGACCTTATACAACTCGATGTTGTCTTAGATACGCCTATTTTAATGCCTGAAATTGTCTGTAATTCCTATACCGGAAACAAACGGGATCCTGTCGTTTTAAACGGAAACGAAAGCGATGCAGATGACGAGAGTGAGTCTGGATGTAGATTAAATTTTAAAATACCAGAGTTTACAGCGAAAGTGGAAAAAATGATGAATCCTAGCAAAACTGTACATGTACAAACAGATGAAGTTGAGTTTAATCCGAGCAATATAGATGCTACCTCCAAAGTATCCAATGTTCCGTATGTTCAAAACTGTTCCAGTGTATCAAGTAGTTCAGATGTACACAATGCTGGAGTTCATGAAAATTCGAGTAAAGTAGCTGATGTGATAGTTTCAAGGATCTCTAATGACGTTTATAATTCAGATTGTATAGAATCGGTCAACGATGATTGTCCGAAAGTAACAGTAAGGCGATCACCACCTGGTTTTGGAGCTGATCCGATGTATACTTGTCCAACTTATGGGGGGTCTAAATATACCGTTTATCAACCTTGGGCAACGGGTGATTGTTTAGGTGTGAACCCCCAAATGTTTGGTTTTCCGATGCCTGATGTAATGAACGTACCAGTGAACAACATTAATCTAATGCAACAACAATTCATGACGCAAGTTTCCTCATTTTATCGAAGTCCACCTATCGTTGTCTTCAATTATAATGTGATGCCTCAGGCCCAGAATGTGAAGTATCCAGAATCTGCACAGCAGATGAAGGCATCGAATGTTGGAGATCATGCAAAACCTATGGAATAATTGTGATATTTTTCGAATAATTTTTTTTTTCATTTGATAAGGATAAGTTGAATTTGAGTTTATTATTTTTCTTATTGTTGATCATATTCGATCATGTGGATAATATCTAACAAAGTGCTGAATTTTTGAACTGAAATTAAGAAACAATTTGATGTGGATAATTTTATTGGTTGACTAATACCGACAAAGACTCTTTGTTAAATCAATAGAAATTGTGGTCAAAATGTTCTGGAAGGGGTAAGTAATAATATACAGATTAATAATTGATATTGGTTATCAGTGGCGACTCGTCCCAATATGAATAGATATAGTCAGAATGATCGTCTTTTTTTTTGCTGAGAGCATCACCATCGCTCTTTGCTTTTCCTAGTTCATTATGTTTCTCAGCAAGTACCTGTGAACAACATGAATCTAATGCACCAATAATTCATATTATCGGACTCCTATTGTTGTCTTTAATTATAAATTGATGCCCGGAATATCCAGAATCTGCACAGCCGCTACAGTTTGTGTATCCGCTACAGTTTGTGTATCCTACACGGGACAACCCTTCATCATTAATTCGGAAATCCTTTTCCCAGGAAATAGAACAAATGGAGGAATGTCAGATATTGCTGATGTGACTATAACATTTAAGCCCCATACTGTGCTGACTATACGACCTACTTGCTTTCACCCTTTTTGTTCTATAATTTTTCGGGAGTAGGAACAGTATTCATTCCAGTTTTGTTAGCATTATATATTTGGTTACCTCCGTGATGATGAGTTATACGTTTTCTTCACGTGATCAAACAAATTAAAAAATTTGTTACCTTGCATTTTGTTAAATCCGGCTACTCTTCCAACACTTGTCGGTTCATCAAGACAAAGTTGGATGCCTTTTTCTGAAACAATATAACCAATCCAATTCTGCAAGTTTCTTGTCTTTATTAAAAGGATGATTAATTCTCAATTTTTCTGAAAGCTGAAAAGCAGTTTTTCTTATAGGAAGGTGGAGTACATTCGGACACTTTTTTCAAACGGCTATTTTGGACTTATAAACACTTACTAGATACTATTGAATGATATGAAAAGGTTCACATATAAGCTTTAATATACTGCATTTGGCCTAATCTCCCACGGTTTTTTTTTTGTAAAAGCGCACCTTTTGTAAAATTATTATCTTTTAATGAGTAAAATGAAATTATTTTTTTTCCAATTATGCTAAAATCTTTGATATTTAATTTCATTCTCAACAAAAAGTGAAAGAAAAATATCACATCACAATAAGAGTCGATTTTACCTCTGAGGTCATTTGTACTCCTAAAGATTTGGAAAACTTCACCAGAATGGTTTCTCTATTGATGGTTGATAGGCCAACATCAGGGAGACCGAAACCTTTCTTTCCTCTTGTTCTAAGAATTTTGACGAATAGTTTTTTTTAGTAGGAAATTGAACTAGTTCATAATAATAATGTGTATTTTCCAAGAAAACACAGTGTTACATATTCGACTCTACCATAAATTAGAGGAAAAAAACATTCAGATTCTCCTACAGAAGTGTTGTCACTTGTGCGTAGGTAACATATTTATAGTATTTAATGTATTTCAACATTGATACAAAAAAAAAATTGTGAAATTTGAATTCAACTAAAGATGAAATACCATCCCACACTATTCAGTTGGAATCGACTCTGCTCAGAAATCTATTCGGCCAAATGTCCGTCTGAGATTTTATCCAAAGCCGGGCATGTCTTATGTATAACTCTCGTGGCCTCATTTTTCTCATGTGTTCTGGAAGCGTATTGTATACTAGTGGAGCAAGATATAATGATCGTAAATACATAGGCTTTTTCAATTTGGAGGGAGAAACCATTTGAGTGATTATTACGTTTGAACTGATCACTCAGTAAGGCAAGCGCATCAACTTTTCGACATTGAAAACATCATGTTTTAAAGAGTTCTTTTCTGGGATAAGTATGAGTGTTCTTGTAAATTATTTTCATAATCCATTTTTGCATTACCTGTATGCCCTTGCCATAAAATTCTCCCATCGATTCCCAAGCTATTATCCTACATGTCATGTGAGGTTGAACTAAACAGTAGTACATTCTTCTGATTTCCTCTTTTCCAAATGTCGGTCGATTATGGTTCCCAGGTATTTTATTTTATCATTTGTCTTTATATCTCAATATCTAGGATCTTAAATGAGGGTCAGCTATTCTCGTAACTTGTAAATGGTAGAAATTTCGTTTTGTTAACATTAACTGTCAATTTCCTTGCGGTAAAAAAACCATTATTTTATGGAAATCGCTTTCTGCGTCTGTTTTGAGTTTAGACCAAGAATCAGCGTGCAGAAAAACGGCAGTATCATATGCAAAGCTTATAGCCGTGCCTCGAAGTTCGATAGAACACAATTCATTAACATATACGAGTAAAAGTATCGGGACAAGTACAGTAGTACCCTGAGGTACTGCACAAGTAACCTTTTTGGCATCGCTATACACATTGAAAAACGCAACCGCTTGTCTTCTTCCTGTTAGATAACTGCTCATCAGTTTGTAAGCTGGTCCTCTCCAACCAAATCGTTCTTAAGTTGCCAAGAGTTCTTCGTGTTCCACAGTATTGAAGGTCTTTGCTAAGTCGCTGAAAATACATAATGCAGGGATTACAATGGCTTCTGTAATCTGAGCTATTAGTTACGCAATGACGTCTTGCGTAGGTCTATTCTGTTGAAATCCATACTGGTTATTAGAGAGTAGTTTGAATGATCAAATGCGTTTTCTCAGAAGTTTTTCAAATATCTTACTGACACTGGATGAGTGTATAAGAGATAGGTCTGTAGTTATTAAAATTTTTTTTGCTAGAGGTCTTATAAACAGGTATCACAGTTGCACGTTTTAATACTTCTGGAAAGATGCCAGAAACCATGCTCTTGTTGATAAGATGTGCAATAGGTGAAGCGATACTCTCGCTAATGTTTTTGAGTATTTCTGTGGTTAGCTGATCAGCACCAGGAGAAGATCTGCTTTTAAGGTATTTTATAAATTCAATTATTTCATCTGAGTATGTTCCGAAAAAAATAATGAAATTTGGGTTTATGTATGTATTATTTGGACTACCTTTTGCCGTATTAGACTCCTTGACATAATCTTCCTCATTGAAGATTTCATCGTCTAGCAGTTCCAATGAGGTAACAGATTTAATACTTCCTATTTTACCTACATCTTCATCTTCATCAGAGTCATCAAATACATCAGAATACGATGAGGATTGCTTATATTCAGACTTGAAATTTTTTGTCGTTCTCTTTTTTTCTTCTCCGAATGATATGTTGAGTTTCGTTGAAATTTTCTTTGTATTTCTCAATTGTTTGTTCTTCTCCAACTCCTCAACTGTTTTTTTCCCTGGGGTAGTTTTGAGAATTTTTGATTTTCCGAGTCTTGATTTCTTTTTAGAAGCAACTTTCTTATATCGTATAGTGTTATATCAGAGCTTTTTATGGTCAAGTTAGAAACATTATCCATTATAAGATTCAGCGAGAAGCGAGCATATTATAGGATTCTTTGTTTTTCAAGGATTTTCCATTCGATGTTTCTCACAATTATATTCAAGATTATCTTGATTTTGTTGTTAGAATTTTCCGGCATATTTTTCCTTGATGGCCCTGGTTCTTCGAAAACATCAACTGTCTGTGATTTGATATATTGTTTGTTATTGATATCATTAGACGACTCAGGCATGGTTCTGGTCTGTCAGTAACATAGGATGCACAAAAATTCTCATCATCCTCATTAGTCTGTTGATTGGCCATATTTCAGACTTCCCAAACAAGTTTATAATATTTCAAGGAGTGAAGGATAAGATATAAGGCACAGCTGATAGGTAAGGTTAGGTTAGGAGGTGAGGAATATTTTCAATTCTGATCAGTTTCCAAGGATTCGTAACTAAAAAATCATTGAATGAGGTTTGGAGTCTGCTCTTAGATGTATACGGCGCATACAGTGGGATAGGAAAGTTGGCAGAACTATACCATTCCCTCTTGAGTAATTAATAGCAGCCAAGCTGACATGACTCTCATGTTTACCTAAAATGAGAAACATTGAATTTTCTTTGCTACATTTAGTATGCATCTGGATATGCTTCAGAAGATCGACAAAAGTATCGAGATTAATCCACACATTTTTTGAATCAAAGGCGACACTGTCGGTAACACTACCTAAATTATATTCTTGATTGTCACCCGTATAACAATGAACAGAGGAGGGATCGAATAGCCACATGCAGTCACGGTTGCCCCGAAAGTCGCCCTCTTTTGGGATATACAATTTGACCAACCTGCTTTTTTCACATCACAGAATATTGAGTCTAAATTTACTTCAAATTTTATGAACGATTTTATCTCTGTACCCCTAAAGATTCAACTGCGCCCAGAAGGTTTGCTCTATTGATAGTTGATGAGCCTTCAACATTAGGGAGACTACAGTCGCAGTTGCCCTAGAAGTTACTAGAGGATACAATTTGACCAACCTGCTTTTTTCCTGAATTTGCAATTACTTTAAGGGCTTGAAGAACAGTGCTTATTCCACTTTTGTCCATATGTAATATGGAATCAAGGGTGAAGGAATATTTTTGTTGAACTGCAATATAATTTTCAAAAAAATTTTTCAACATTGGATTTATTAAAAGCAGCTCTCGCCAAAGTAGTATTTTTGGGTTTTCGTTATGTCAAATTTGTATGTCGCGGCATAAACTGACTCATCTAGTCCTTTCCGGCTTTTCGTATCCCATGAAGGTACTTTAAATTCTTGTTTAAGCATATTGAATTGTCAATACCCTACAAGAGCTGTGAGTTGTATATGGGAAGAAATTTTAGAATATTCACTAACTAGATCTCTTGTGCGATGGTAAATACTTGTCTAGAACCATACTCTCAGGACCGTTTCCCCTCCGTGGATTCACCATTCTCGTTTTCCGAGTCATCAACCGATACATGATCTAGTAGCAAGTCAACTCTATCGAATAAGGTTGTTTTTTTACATTGAACTGAGAAGATGCTGTGCGAAGTTTTATTTTGTCTCTTATCTCTGTATTAACAGCGCGCTCAATTTGTTTTCTTATAATGTCGCACCATCTTTAACAAATAATCAATTTTAAAAAAATGATTACTCAGGAGGGCACATTCGTACATAAGCGGGGCAATGGGACACGTGGAATATGTTCCAGCTTGGTGTGTCCGAATGTACTCCACTGTAATTTTTCCGTCGAAAACCAGTTCTGAATTTAAACGTC
This sequence comes from Cryptolaemus montrouzieri, assembly GCA_013387265.2. NCBI lineage: Eukaryota > Metazoa > Arthropoda > Insecta > Coleoptera > Coccinellidae > Cryptolaemus > Cryptolaemus montrouzieri. The sequence goes on along the minus strand of JABFTP020000185.1, from coordinate 98,454,280 downwards.
AATTTATTCGGAATCGATGCATTGTTCAAGTGTAAATAGTCGAAATTAAGAAAATCAGATGGGTTCATCTGTACATGCTTGTAAGGGCGGGAAAAAATACCCTCTTTTCAGACTCTAAGACTGTTTTTGATCACAACACTCAGACTTATGCACTTACGGTGATGAATTTTTATTCATTGACTGGCAACTTCGTACTTCAATTGTAAGGCGGTAATTTTCAAATGTCCAAATGTGCCTCGTTTCTAAATGTACCCCGCTCACCCCTATATCAGATGGAGTAAGGCCACAAAATTTTGATTCCTAATCTAGGATGCGCTCAACGGCCAATTCTAGTTCCACTATAAAAACTTGTTTAAAGTTGCCGCTCCGTGGGGATGTTATTTTATCACTTTTAAGGTGCCTGAAAAGGCAAGTTTTCGGAACACCAAATCATATTGTTGCTTCATATGTGCATAACTAATCCAACCTTTATTTATTGAATTAATCGCAGCCTGTACATCTTGAATCGTCCACTGAAGATCAGACTCCTTATATGTGCGAACCATCTGAAACTGAATTTTTAAAATGAGTGGGGCACACTGGACAGAGGGTTGCCACTGTGCTCGATATGCACACAAAAATATACGATATATATACTCAATAAGTGACTTCAAACACAGCATTTCAGGAAACAAATATGAAGAAATATTACATTTCTTACCTTGAAAATAGCTTTTTTTATGCAGAGTCGAACCTTATCGATAGAATGGCAAATTTCCACTGCAAACGTGCAGACTGATAGAATTCAGCAGGCACTTTAACATTTGGCATTTCTAAAGTGTAGGTTGGAGGCTCTTTCAGAAAGAATATCAACAAAATCTTCTATGCCCCTCTTACTCCTACTACTATCAGCACTTCATTCATTTTTACCTGACATCAATTCACCTCCGTAAACTACTTCAGAGTATTAATAATCATTTGTACTAAGCAAATGAAGATATTTTTTCTATATGTTGTTGCAAATTTTGAATATTGAATTTTTTTCAGGGAACTGGACTCATCCTGAGGCCAAATAAGATGTTATCAGTACAAAACGATTTTTGTAATAACTAATTATATGTTAAAAGTTAACCAAATGTAATTTAAGTTTGAATTGTGAGCTGTATATAAATTCTTTTGGTATTTCTTACCATCTAATTCTTAAGTTGTTTTATCAAGCCATAGTTTATGTTTATTTTTTCAAAAATATGTTTCGTTTTTATCTAGAATTGTTAATCAAGTTGTTTGTTCTGGCTATGTTAGTTGTTACTCTAGAAAGAGAATCTCTTTTGTTCAAATAAAATTTTTTACATTTTCGTTTGTTTTTATTAATCTATCATCATATGATACAGTGTGTGGACGGTTGAGGAAATGTTTGACAGAAGGCTTTATGTTTTCGTTATTGCGGAAAGCATAGTTTTAATACTCTCAATAATATATTCCCTCTGGGATCTGTTCTTGTGGGGACATGTAAATTCCCTCCCGGACAATGAGGGTAAAAAATTCTAAGGAAATTAGGATTGGGATAAGTATCACTCCCTTCCTATTCCAAAAGCGAATTGAAGGAAGAGGTTGCTTTCAATTGATTGATAATTTATAGGGGTAGATGAACCTATTCAATCGCCACCACGATATCTGGATCTTTAGTTTTAGATATTTTTATGGGCTATTTGCAAGATGAAATTTATGTAAGGTTATACGAAAATATCTAGATTCACCCTAAGGTGTTTCGTATTCCTCAAAGGGGAATATTCACTGATACCAGATATCCTCGATATCAAACTGGATTCAGCTCTATGTGACCCTCTCCAGGTTATCAGGTCATAGTGGTGTGTAGTGCGGTGTTGACGCATTGTTGCGTTTCCCATATACTGTGCTGACGGTTCTAGCTGTCGCCAACAGTACCGCTTTCTGCATGGGTTTGTACAGATGTTCGTTCAGTCCCAGTTTCTTAATGTTTGTTTGTAAGTTCTTCGGTATAATTCCAGTTGTGGAAATTATCATTGGAAGTGTGTGAACGGATTCCATTCTTCATTGTTTTCTTATGCTTTCTTCCAGGCCTCGATACTTCGCAATTTTTTCGGCATGTTTCAGCTCCAAATTGTTGGGAATGGCCACGTCCATCAAAGCTGCCGCCTTAAAAAATTTATTTAAGTATGATGTTAGGTCTACTGTGCGCGACTAGTTAATCAGTGAGAACTGTATGGTCCTAGTACAGTTTATTGATTTCATTTTCAAGAATTAGCTCTGAGATGTATTTATAGTATGGGATCTTAGTTACTTGCGTGAGCTTATGCATTTGTGCCAATTCTTGGTGTACGATTTTGGCCATTTCGTCGAGTCTTTCCTTATATTCTGAAGCTGCAAACATCTGACATCTTCCTGTTATGTGTTGTATCGTCTCCGAAGTTTGTATGTGTCTGTCGCTAGAGATGCGTCTTTGGCCATGAATTTCATATAGTTTCTGGTTGGAATAACTTGGTTTTATATCGCTAAAAGGAACCCTTCGTTTTTTTGTTGGAAATAGTTTCGCAAGTTCGAAATTTGCTGTCCAACTGCTTCGTGATATCGGTTAGTTCTCTGCTTTCTTAATGTCTCGGCAAAATTGTTCTTTGGATAGCGCTTCTTGGGTGGTGTTTCTGTGCCTTCGTCAGCAGCGTTCTCACCTTTCGTTATAGATTATCGATATTGTTGTTGCTCCAGGCAATTATTCCAAAGGAAAAATTCAGGATTGCGCATGCGTAAGTGTTGATTGCCTTAAACATATTCTTGCTGTTAATATCGAAGCAGTTGCCTGAATTTGTATGTCAAGTATGTTTTCATTCTTCCATGATCTATTCGTAGTGCTCGTTTTATGCCCAGATATTTGTATGTCTCCCCTTCAAGCATTGCGGCAATATTTCGATCCTCTCCGATCTCATCTGCGGTTTTCTGTACTTTTCGCTAATTGTATTGAGGGTGCGACATATGTCCAGTACGAAACGCATTCATATGTCATCGGAAAACTCTTTTACAATTTTTAGCATTTGCTTTAGTTGGTTCTTGGTGGTGGTTTTAAGTCGTCCATGTAGAGAAGGGGGTTCAATCTCATCATTTCTGCGTTGTTCTTCTTTATGCTGAATCCGTATCTTGTCGAGCTCGAATGTTGCGATAGTGGATTCATAGCAATACAGAACCATAGTGGACTCAAGGTGTCACCTCGAAACATTCCTCTTTTTATGGAGATAGTTGTTGTTTCCGAATTGACAGTGGCCGCATTAAGCCGGATCTTCGTTCGCCATAATGACATGGAGTATTCTAAAAATGACACTAGATTAGGTTCTATTTTATACATTCTTAGGATTTTTATCAGCCACTCATGCGGTACGGAATCATAAGCTTTCTGGTAGTCTACGCAAAGCCGTGAAGAGATTTCACTTGTTGGAATAAGCTTGGTTGCTGATAACTGAATCTATAATGAGTCGTTCTTTACATTCCATGACATTCTTTTTACAACCTTTCTGTTGTGGTGCGATAATAATGTTGTTCTCGCAATGTTCGTATATCCGTTGGGAAATGCATGCAGTAACTTTGTAAAGTGTCAGTAGACAAGTCACTGGACGGTTTTTGGAAGGATCCTGGGTGTTCTGGATTTTTTTTGGTAGTAGTGAGTTGTTTCTGGGGTAAAGAACAGTGTAATTTTTTCTGTCCGAAGTAGGGCTTCATTAATCAAGATAGTGAGTCTTTCATGTGTACACCAAAGTTTCTTCAACCTGTAGTTCTGTACGTGTTCGGGGCCCGATGCTTTCCAATAAATAATTTTCCTAATGATGTTGGTAACTTCTTCAATTGTTAATTGTGTATATTTCATGTTCGTGTAGTTCTGACATATTTCGCCTTCTTCGTCAATCCAGCTAGCCTTTGTATTGTAGTTGGCAGGTGAAGCTAACTGTCCTGTCCAGAATTCTTCAGTTTTTTGCTTTGTAAGACAGCCATTGTTATTAGCAGTCTATGTTAGGCTATACGAAAATATTTTATTATTATTATCGTGGACTTGTGCCCTATCTCAGCTGTTAGCTGGATATAATTTATCTTTCCCAGATTCAGCAATCACAAGGAATAGGCTCGAATACAAAACATATAAATATTCTTACTATCCTACATGTATTAAGAGTTACAGCTTTTTGCATAGGTATTCTTATGCAATTCTAATTTCTTAAGGCTATCATGCAAACTTTTGGGTATTAACCCAGTCGAAGAAATGATTAGAGGAACGATATCTATTTCATCGAGGTGCTACATCTGCTTGATCTCAATAGCAAGGTCTTTGTATTTTGACTTTTTCCCCTGGACCTTGTTCAGCACGTTGTTATTATTTGGTATGGCGACATCCACCAGCATTGCTGTTCTGGCTCTTTCATCATACACCACTATGTCCGTCCTATTATTCGTCACCACGTGTGCAAGTTTCTGATAGATATTGCTGCATACTTGATTATGCCTGGGAAGATAGTCCGTATTGGCCAGTTGTTCGCAGCCGGACGTAATATGCTGAATAGTCTCCGATCTTATATGGCATTTCCTGCACTTATCTGTTTGTAATGTTCCGTCCTTAATTATAAACTTTTTGTAGTTGTTTATAGCGATGACTTGGTCTTGAATGGCCATAAAGAATCTTCCTCTTTCCGTGAATAGTTCTCCTTTCATCAACCATTTGTTGGAGGCTTCTTTGTCCATGTGTGGTTGATTAATCTCATGGTGATGTCGTCCATGCAATTACTTTCTTGACCATTGCTCTTGTTTTTCAGTATCTGATAGGAACGGTAGATTCAGCAGGTCATCCCTGGTAGCAAGATTCAGAGGTGCATATCCTTTATCAGCCAACGATACCACTCTGTGGAGGTCAGAAGTGCGGGCTTTTGCAGGGAAGAATTCTCTGAGATTTTTTATCTGTTCGGTATGTAAGTTGACAACATCCATCAATCCGCGTCCTCCTTCTTTCCGCTTCAGAGTTGTTCTTATCACGGACGATTTCGGATGGTGATTGTTTTACTTTGTCAGCATCGTTCGGGCCTGCCTTTGAATATCATCCAGCTCTGTCTAAGTCCATCTGATGATTCGAAATGAGTAAAGCAACACTGGAGTGGCGTGGGTATTAGACTAGATTTCCCAAGTTCAACATTGACTTCAGCACAGTCTTCAGGAGCTGACTGTACTCTAAACGAATCTTCTCTTTTAACTGTTTTTGGTCTATCAATCTGGCTTGTTGGTATCACAGATATTCGTACGTTTCACCATCCCTCATACACTGTATAATATCATCATTTGGAAGTTGTGTTTTACTATCTATGACTTTTCCTCTTTGAATGTTCAGGGTCTTACATTTTTCAATCCCAAATTTCATATGGACATCTGCCAAGAACCTACTGATAATTTTCAGCATATCATCCAATTACATCTTGTTCGAACCATATAATTTGATGTCATCCATATACAGCAGGTTTGAGATTGTCTGTTAGTTCCTATATGCTTTTATCCTAAATCCGTATCCTGTTCTATTGAGCATTGAAGACAATGGGTTCATAGCCAAACAGAACCATAGTGGACTCAAAGATTCTCCTTGAAAAATTCCACGACGTATGGGTATCTCATTGGTTTTAATTGACTTATTGTTCATGTTGACATGCGCCAGTGTGCATTGTTATCTTCACGAATTCTACCAGGGCTGGATGAATTTTGTAAATCTGTAATACTTCGACAAGCCAAAAATGGGCGGTACTATCGAATGGCTTCAGATAATCTAGAAAAGCTGAATGAACATTCCGATGCCCTACGTGTGCCTGTTTCATTATCACAGAATCGATGATGAGTTGTTCCTTGCACCCGTGGTATTTCTGTCTGCATACTTTCTTCTCCATTGCTGTGTTCTTTGGGGTTCGACCATAACGATGACCAATAATCGGTGAAGCACTGCACGTCAGGTACTTCTCTGTTATTGTTGTTCGCAGTTTTGTTATTTCTCTTATGAAAATCGGCTTTGGAGGAACCTTTGGTTATGGTGTTTCCTTTCAGTGCACTTAATGTATCTTGAGAGCCTCTTTGCTTTTGCTTGGAGTTTTTGCTTCAACACTTCAAAGTGTTCATAAACACGTCGATGTGTTGTTTTATTATTGTTATTATAAATTAAGAATAAGGGTTGAGAGGAGATCCTACTGAGCCCTGTTAGTAAGAAAATGTAAATGAACCAGTGAGCTTAGAGGTAAACAGTACAATTTAAAAACAGATTTGAAACAAATAGAAGGATCAAACATGAAGATTCAAGCGGACACAGTTCTGTGAATACGGTTCTTGAAAACGTTTACTGATGGCGATTTAATCACTGAAGATTGAAATGCCCCTTTGTCTTGTTGTGAACTCTTCCATCCACCTTGCGCGGAGTCAAACCATGGCCGCGCAACCTAATGTCACACACAAGTAACACAGGCCAGCAAAGTAGAATTTCGTGACTACAAATGAAATGATGAGATCACCACGAAGTCTACGATGTTGAATCGTTGACTGACAATTGGACTCTTTCCGCATACGAAGGTCGAATAGTTGACATAAACGTCTTACGCGTGGCTCGGCGTTTTCCAACATTTATTATTCACAAATTAGCACTGGACACTACACTGAACACCCGAAAATTCCAAGATTGGACGCACATATGTCTAATAATGTTTGCTAGCTATCTCGAACGAAATATGACCTGAAGTCATACAAATGAGAAAGAGCAATGCATTGGCACGTTTACAGATTTTTATAACGTGGTTTGTTATAACTATCATTTGTAACTATGATTCCTAGATTAAGATGTGATAACACCTGTGCTAAGATACTACCGTCTATAAAATGTGGTAGGTGCGGGTTGTTTTTGCCGACATGAAGCATAACACATTTTGCAGCATTTAGGAGTAAAAGTCAATCGTTAATCCGTTTAAAAATTTTGTTTGAATCATAAAATCATGAAATTGATGTCGTCGGCAAAAAAACACTAAAAAGAAGTGGTGCTTAGACGGATTGGCATCTCTTGTGTGGAGGACCATTTAATACTATTACTACTAATACTTATAAACTTAGTGACGAAAAAGAAGTTCCATCCTTCCTATAAATTTGTCTGTCATGTAATCATTTAGCCGATGAATCAATTTTGCTTTAATTCCGCAATTGTCAAGTTTAAGCTTGAGTCCTAGTGCTAACTCTGTCAAATGCCCTTTGCAAAATCGAGATGGATTATGTGTGTAGGTAATCTCTGATTTATAGAGTAAGACAGATCACTCAAGCACCATATTCGTGAGTGTAGATATTCCACTGACGAAAACATGTGGTTCAACATGCAAAACTTGATAATCAATCAAAAACTCATCCATATCATCTGCAAACAATGGTCTCCATGATGTTCGACGGCACCCACAAAAGGCTTACAGATCTTTTCGCGCTTTTCGAATTCTGCTGTTACGTAAGCAACTTTTGCATCAGGTAAATGGGAATTTCAAAACGGAGCAGTCATTATCAAGGAGAGAGGAACACACAGATTATGAGCATTACTTTTAAAAACAGAACAATTCAGTCCATCCAATCCAGGTGGTGTATGACTCTTCAGTTTGTGCAACTGTTTTCCGACCGTTTCTGGCGAAATGTCATCAGCAGGCTCATCAATGGATGACGAACAAAATTCAGCAAGAATATTCGCAGGAACAGATGCGAAACTTCTAAAGGAACCATTGGTTCTGTGGAGATGAGGAATGCTTACTTTCGTATTCAACTTGGATCTCTGGTACTTGTAGATAATAATAATAATTGGAAATTCTTACTACAAGAACCAAAAAATAGGGATTATATCAAGGGATCCGTCATGGAGGTTTAAACCTGGCCCTATTGCTCTTTGTGTCCCTCTTCCAGCTCAATTCTCACACAAAGAAGTCTTCGGCAGATCACTCACTCCCGTGCCCAGTCGGTTACAACTGAGACAGATGAGCAATAGGCAGAAAGATTTACTTGCTCATTTATAATATTAGTAAGGCTAAACGAAGCATATTATGTTGAATGATTTATTGAGTTACACTATATATTTTTAGATGTTACAAACTGACTTCAATTAAATGTTGCAAATTGAATTTAGCCTTTGAAAATTCAAGCTTCAGTTGTTGTTTGCTCAGAAGTAGAAGAATCTTCCATCGATGGTAGCGGATTAGCCTAAAAAATGTGAGAATTAAATTCATAATAGCACATAAATTTGTGTTTGTACTTTTCGAAAATTCAATAATATTGAGTTATCTTGTGAAATACACTAATCCAAGAAATTATCACACTTACTTTTTGGCAACTATTTGAAAGCATTAATTTAATTAATTTTTTTGTGTGATTTTCTAGCATTTCATTTTTTGAGGACAAAAGAAGTAGGGGTTGAAGGAAAATAATGTGTCTACGAAAGAATTTAAAGAAAAAACACCCCCTTGCGGCATAACTCACAGGCTAGGAGAATCAATTTTGCAAAACTATATAGACTATTGTGAATTATTTAATTCTTCTGATCTAGAAAAGAAAACTTCTTGAACAAAAGTATTTTATAATTATATTTGTAAGGATAATATGAAATCTGCATAGGTGTATCTAGGTTATTATTGGAGATATGGGAAATTTGAAAATTTTCAACTCCTCCGTTTCTATTCGGAAGTTAAGTGTTGTATGAAAATATTTTTCAAACAAAAGTTTTGATAATAAGATAGCAAAGGATAATAAGAAAACATCATAGGTTCATCTCGATTATCACTGGATATATGGTGTTAAAAAAATTTTAACGTTTCTGAATTAATGGGTCGAATCAAAAACTTCTTGAACAAAAGTCTTTGATAATAATATGCCTAAGCATAATATGAAAATTGCATATATGTATCTTGATTATAGTCGCAGATATGGCGACTTGACACATTTTAACTCCTCCTTCCCTATTCGGAAGTTAAGGGTCGTATTAAAAAAATTCTTGAACAAAAGTCTTTGATAATGATATGTCAAAAATTAAATGAAAACCTCATAGATGTACCTTTGTACATCCCGATTCCGGAGGCAGCTAGTTGTTTCATGGCAAAGTTTTGGCAGTGCTCTTCTGGTATTATCAAATGGTGTGAAGTGACACACTATAATCAAGCGAAGTGCCAGATACCATTAGAAGCTTAAGAAGTTCGAGACCCCACTGAGTTGTTCACGCGCTGACATTAGGGAATGCAATCTCGGCATATCAAGATCTTGTAATACCTAGAACTTGCACCTATTCTGCAAGATCAATCTCGCATCCAAAATCATGCGCGATCTCGCAAGATTTGCAAGATTGGTATTATGTCAGTTTTGGTTAGCTTTCAGTGCTTTCACATGTTGTTGTTGACTTATGTAAACGTAAACAATGTACCTATTCCCGGCGGCAACACGTGGCGCAAGGGCCACAGCGCGATAGGGATGAGTAAAGCGAGACGTTTTCAGGTTGTAGTAAATTTGTCATTGTTTTGCGAGCCTGGACGTGTCAGAGTGCACGGAAATCTGCAGATTTATAAACTATTCCGATAACAGTTGAAAATAGTTCCTTGTGTGTTTAAGTTCTCTCGGTCTATTCGTTTTGTGTTAAAATGACAACAGAGGTAGTTTATAAAGAGTTTCAAAGTGGATCAGAGGTATGGAAATACTTTTTGAACGCAGAGGATGAACAAACTGCCCAGTGCAAATTGTGTAAGTGTATTTTGAAAACAACGGCACGATCTCCCAAAGACTTACATGTACATTTACTGTCCAAGCACAAAATTGATACTTCTCATAAAAAAGTGACAGAAAACATGACTCTGGTTCCATAAAATTCTTCAATGCTGATCAATGCTTCCGCGTCAGTAAAACCACCTCCTCCAACCGGTACGAAGAGGCAGAAAATATCTCCCCTACAAAAAGTTTCTTTGGAGGAAAGAATTTCAGGGATGATTTCTAAAGATGGCATGACTTTTAGATCTTTTTGTACGTCAAAAGACTTGAGAGAATTATTTGCGACTAGTGACTACAAATTACCTGCATCGCCTAACTCCATAAAACAGATTGTTATGGATTATGGCATGAGTTTGAAAATGAAAGTTTCGCAGGATCTTATGAATCTAAGAAAGAATACCCATAGATTCGGCCTTACTTTCGATGAATGGACTTCATACAAAAACATACATACATTTTCAGGGAATAAAAATATGTTCTAGAATTTGGGTCTTGTGCGCATAGTAGGAAGCATGCTTGCAGAGAGTTCCATAACCATTTTGAAGAAGAAATTATCAGAATATGACTCGTATTTCAGCGTATAAAACTGGCAGTGGAAGTACTATGTCGTCGAAATTCAGATTTGTTAACTGCCGAAACTACTCTGCAATTTATGGTGAAAAAGTAAGAAGAACTACACCAGTAGCTCAAAAATTTACTGAATCCATGAGGGCTCGGATTAATGAACGCCGAACATTTATGACCGCAGCATTGTATTATTTGACTTCAATCAAAAAAGAAATAATAAAGTTAATCGGAAGATTACACAAGAACAGTATCAAAGATGACAATATTGCAGTCAATATACAAAACAAACCCTCTACATCTTCAGTTGCAGATGAAGCCATGAATGAAAGTGATGATGACGATCCAATTTCATTAGCTGCAGTGAAAAAAAATTTACGACGTGTTATCGTTGCAGTATGAAGAGGGTGATGTTCCCCTGTGGTGTACTGGCGGAATAGTGTTGCGTTTTATTTTACTTCTTCTGTTCGATGATCATTTTCTAGGAAACTAGAAAATGATGAACTCGTTTGTTGAAATTGATTATTTTCTGTATTTCATTTGCCTTTCTAATTATTTGCTGTTGTGAAGTTTCTATGTTTGCAACCGTTTTTGATGAGTGGAAGTCGATTTCGTGTTTTGTTGACTCAACATGTTGATAGATAGTTGAAGTACTAGTTTTATTTCGGAAGGCATTTTGATGTTTATTCATTCCGACGGATATGCAGCGATTTGTTCGTCAATCAAAATGCCGTCCAACATAACATAGAATTAGTACTTCAGCTATTTATCAACATGTTCGGGGAGATGTAGGCAATGAGAGATCATCTAAAAATAATGAGACGACCCGGAACCGGGGTCTATTTTTTTTGTTCATTTGCTAAAACAATCCATATATTTTTTATGTTCAATCTAATTGGATCTAATCATCAATTGTAATAACTGTATTTTGTATATCTGACTGCGTAACATTCATATTGTTCATCTGAATTGAAAATTACAGTGAAAAAAAAACGATAATTTGCCAGAATGATTCAATAATTTTATTTTAAATTCTCAATATAGAAGAATATTACGTATTTTTAAGGCAGCTTAAAATCACCCAAAAGCGGAAATACTGACACGAAGGAATTTATCCAACCCAGATAAGAAATCCAGCGAAAACAATATTCGACTTTTGTATCAAAGCCCTTAAAGCACCCTTTCGTATCCACGACCCAGATGCCATCTGGTGTTTTCTCCGGCTGCAATCCTCGCGTCGCGAGTAAGTAAGATAAAGGGGTCGGCGGGTGGAAGGGCTTCTGGGCCACGCATATATAAACGCCGCGGTCGCGACGTTAGGATTATTCAGTTTTTGAAGCTCAGTGAATTTACTGAGTAAGTTATGCTTGTTCGATTGTGGATATTTCGGTTCTTCCTTGGGGCTCCACTAGTCCCTGGGGAGAGACGACGACCCGTTCCAACCCTGGAAATACAACTCGGAGTGCTCGAAGTGGTCCAACCCACTCGCGCTAAGATCATTGTATTTGTGGGAATTGGTGGTCGATTTTCTCTTGTTACGATTTTCTCGAAGTGGTTCAACCCACTCACCCACGGAAGACAAAATCGGCTTGACCAGGAGATATCGAAACCCCGTTCTCATGACCAGGAAGAAGTGTGGTCGGCGTACGCCTGAGGATTGAAGTGGTCCAATCCACTCGTCTTCGGTGGCTGAGGTATTCACAAGATTGCTAGGGGTACGTCTCGGAGTGCTCGAAGTGGTCCAACCCACTCGCATAATGAGACGGGCTCACAATGGCAACAATATTGATGTTCATTCAGGGCCTACAGTTCTCGCAAACTGTAGGAGAACTTCGTTTTGGTCCCGGAGGCTTGAAGTGGTCCAACCCACTCGCCTTCGATACCAGGACGGGGTTCCCTGGGGAGCATCCGTATTTTCTCATTGTTTCGAGAATACCAAGTTTAGTGCGAGGAGCATTAAGTTGAAGTTTATGTTATTTTTTTTCGTTTAGCCGTGCGAACCGGAATTAAATTTGAAGTTCATTTATCGTACGTAACGTAAGTCCGAAAGTATGGAATCCGCGAATTGTTCACCACCGAGAAGCCCAACAGGGGAATAGGAATTGCAGTTCCCGTTGTGTCCCACAGGTAATTATTTTCCGAATCTTTTCTCACAATTTCTGACCAATATAAATCTTTACGAATTTCCTGAAGTATATGCTACTTAATTTCTAAACGCACTAAGGGCGAGTTGAAATAATAATTTCTCAAATTCCAAATTATTTTCAGATATTTTTTTCTTGGCAAATGATCTATTTGAACTGCACTGACATTTTCATTCATTTATTATGAAGAGTTATTTTCATAGACTTATTAAAAACCTTTGCTTTCGTATATTGGTAGAATCTGAAATGTACTGAATTTATTTTATATTGATTTCCACAGTTGTTTTAACTTAACACATTATTTTGAAATATACTAAAATTCTTCAGTATTGATTTCAACATTTGTTTATCAAACTGGCAACAATATTGAAACGTAATTAAGCTATTGTGTACTGATTCCAACAACTTTGAGAACTATTTGAATTTGAAATGTTATGAAGTTTAATATTGATTTGGAACGTTACTTTTATAACTCAGAAAATTGATCTCAGTGTAATGTTACTTAACCATTTTGCCAATAAAATCTTTTGTTATAATCTGATGATGAACGGTACATTCGAATGTGAGAACATTTAATATTGATTCTTATCTTTGCTTCTATAATGGGCCAATTATCTATTTGAAATATCATAATCCTTTTATTCAGTATTTCTATTTATTTCAGTTTATAACTTAGCAGAACATACTTAAACTGTAACGAAGATGTTTATATTTCATTTTATCCAACTAAGGGAAGATCTTACTTTCAAATTATTGATTTGATGTCCGATACTCTTAAGCTCAATAAGGGAACTTTCCCTGCCTTCAGGTGTAATGATCACCTACGAATAATATCATTACTCATTAGTATAAATAAATGGCTTTAGGGACGATACGCATGTATGGACCCAAAGACATTAAGGCTTGTATGTCGTCGGTATGAAAGTTTTGAAGAATGTCTGAGTTGGTGGAATGTATGTGACGTTTGTGGTACATACAGGCGTATGATCAGAGGGCATGATTCCCTGGTTGACAAATCCGCGATATGGGAATAGAATATGATACGCGAGCGAATTAACGCTTGTAAGTTGTCAGTTGTGGACGTGTTCCGTAGAATTTTAAAAGCAAATCTTCAAGAGTTTGGAGTATCAGGGCAACGACCTCTTTAGAAAACATGATATCATATTACCAAAACCCTTAGATCGGGTCATAAGATGGGTGAGGGCTGGTTAGGCCTGTCTATAATAATGTCATATCCGAATTCCATCCAGAATATGGATGAGGGCCGATTAAGCCTGTTCATAATAATTAAATATTCCAACTTCCACTGGAAATATGGGTGAGGACCAATTAGGTCTGTTCATAATAATTAAATATTCCAACTTCCACTCGTAATATGGGTGAGGACCAATTAGGTCTGTATATAATAATTTAATGTATCAACTTCCACCCAAAATATGGGTGAGGGCAAATTGGGCCTCTATCTAAATGATCTGATATTTTATTAAATTCATTGAAAGACGCCAAAGAATGCAAGGATAAGAATTTAATACAAATGCTACAAAGATCAAACAGATGTTGTTACCGAATCTGTTTTTGATTTTCTAATTCCCTTACCAATGGTTTGAGCGACAAAGAATTGGTCGTATCACATCCTTACATAAAAGAACTTGAGTAGGTTACTACAAATACACAACATAACAAAGAAAGGGGTCCTATTTTATATAAAAGAACTACCTCATGGCAAGTTCAGGTACTAGACGATCACATGGCTTTTCATCTGACCGATTTCAGTCGGTCTCAGGTATAATTAATATGACGAAGAAAATAAGATAATTCAGGTATTGCAATTTACGTAAAAGCGATGCATTTTGAATCGTCTTTCATAGACTGGGGTTGGGGGTGTTTCAATAACAAAAACCGATAGCGATCAAGCGATGTTAATATACCTGCATACTAGCACTGTGTCATTCCTGTGCAGGACCGGTAGCTGTTTCAGATCGCACAACGCGTTTGAGAGTATTAGGTGTGTGAAGCTTTCGCGCCATATTCATTGTAATGGGTCGGGTTTCAATCAGTCAAATTCTCTTTGTTGAATACAAAAGTTTAATACATGTAAACACTTACATTAATTTTCACACTACATACTTTTGACCACAGGAGAATATGTATATTTGTAAGTCGTGGTTATGACAACTACCATGAACTTGAACTGAGCTTGACGGTAGAATGAATGTTGGAAGAATGAGAACTTAATGAGTGAGTCTGAGCGAATCTCCCGAATCAATGTAACTGTTTGAATTAATATTTCACAACTATTGGAAAAAAATTAGCCAAAAAATTGAGAGACGGAAAAAAGTAGACATAACATTCAATAAGTCCAAACATGTGTTATCTTTGACTCCAACAAACGAAGAAGAAATTAGAAGATTAATAATGAATTAAAAAAACAAGGAAAGTAGTGGAATAGATGAAATATCTTCTGAGATGTTGAAGACTGGTATTGACTTATTAGTAGCACCCATAACATATATGGCGAATATGATTTTAAGTAAGGGGATATTTCCGACAGTAATGAAAACCATTATACAAAGGGGGAGATAAAAACAAAAGTTTTAACTATAGACCTATCTCGCTGATTTCAAGCTTGGCCAAAATTATTGAATGTGTAATGAAAAATAGGTTATCTCTATATTTGGCGAAAATGAACATTCTGTCAGATATGCAGTATGGATTTAGGGAGAAGAAGTCCACGCAGGATGCCATCGCTACTCTAACCGAAAAGATCTACAGAGATTTCAAAGACAGTAAAGTGTCATTGTGTATTTTTATAGACTTAACAAAAGCAGTTGATACGGTGGAGCTTGGCGTTCTGCTGGAGTTGTTGGTGGAGATGGGAGTTGGTGGAATCGCGCTGGAATTGAGGAAGAACTACCTTACTAATAGAAAACACATAATTAGAATAGATGGAAATGTATACAGTGATTCAGTTTTAGGGCCAATATTGTTTACAAGATATTTGAACAAATTGCCATTTTTTCAAACTAAAGGTCGTATAATGAGCTTTGCGGACGACACTGCACTATTTTATTCTGGAAATAATCGGCAAGATTTGAGGTAAACCGCAGAAAATGATTTTCTATGCATAAAAAACTGGTTTGATTAACACTTTTTGAGCATAAATTTCACCAAGACTGTGTACGTTCCCTTCTCGGTTGATAAACGCCCCCTTCCAGAGAAAACCCCTTGATTAGTGAGGGATGGTGATGTGTCGTTTGAAATTCGTTGTTGTAACAATGTCAAGTATTTGGGGGTGATCTTGGATTCGTACCTACAGTGGGATGCTCATATAAAAAAGCTAGTATTAAAACTCAGAGGTTTCGTCTCTAAATTCAAGATTTTATCTAACATAATCTACGAAAAACATATGAAAATGGTGTACAAAGCCCTGGTGGAGTCGCAGTTGCGTTATGGTATTGTTGCATAGGGTGGCGCTTATAGTAATATACTCGATAAGCTTCTACAGAAATGACTCCTCAAAATTGTTCATAAAAATGATATTACATTCCCAATAAATTCATTGTTTGATATATCAGGAGCATGGGATATGAAACAGCTATTTTGTTCTGCGATTTTAAAACATCTTCACAATAATCTCCAGACACAAGTACATGTGCAACATGGTATGGGTACAAGATATAGTGAGTACTGCCTAAAGATTCCAAAAGTTCACAAGACCATAAGTCAGCGAAGCCACTTCTTTCTTGGCCCTACAATTTTCAACAGACTTCTATTGGAAGTAAAATCGGAATATAATATAAAATATGTCAATGTATGTTTTTCGGTATGGTAAATTGTTCTGATATATAGGTTCTGTTCTTAAAATTTTTCTGTATAAACTCACACCTTTGTGAGTTCTTTTGTCTTTGTAAAGAAATACTAATAAAGATATTCATTATCGTGGACTTATGCACTATCTCAGCTGTTAGCTGGATATAATTTACCTTTCCCAGATTCAGCAATCAAAGGGAATAGGCTCGATTACAATATACTTGACATAAATTTCCTAACTATCCTACATGTATTAAGAATTACAGCTTTTTGCATTTCTTTATAGGTATTCTTATGCAATTCCAATTTCTTAAGTCTATAATGCAAAGTTTTGGGTATTAACCCAGTCGAGGATACGATGACAGGAACAATATCTATTTTCTCGAGGGGCCACATCTGCTTGATCTCAATAGCAAGGTCTGTGTATTTGGACTTTTTTCCTGGAACTTGTTCAGCACGTTGTTATTATTCGGTATGGCGACATCCACCAGCATTGCTGTTTTGGCTCTCTTATCATACACCACTATGTCCGGCCTATTATTCGTCACCATTCTGTCAGTGATAAAAGGCCTATCGTAGTATAATCTGATCATTTTCCAATACGGGCTGTTCGTTGTGTAAATTGACAAGATCTATTAATCCGCGTCCTCCTTCTTTCCGGTTCAAAGTTGTTCGTATCACAGACGATTTTGGATGATGGTTGTTGTACTTTGTTAGCATTGTTCGGGTCTGCCTTTGAATATCATCCAGTTCTGTCTTAGTCCATCTGCTTATTCTAAATGAGTAAAGCAACACTGGCATGGCGTAGGGTGTTAATTGCCTTGACTAGATTCCCCGAGTTCAACATTCATTTCAGCATAGTCTTTAGACGCTGACTGTATTCTTGAACTCTCCTTTGATTGTTTTTGGTCTAGTAATCTGGCTTATTGGTATCCTAGATATTTGTATGTTTCACCATCCTTCATGCACTGTATAATATCACCGTTGTTGTGTGTTGTGTGAAGTTGTGTTTCACCATCTATGACTTTCCCTCTTTGAATGTTCAGGGTCTTACATTTTTCAATCCCGAATTTCATATGAACATCTGCTGAGAACTTACTGACATATAATTTGATGTCATCCATATACAACAGGTGGGAGATTGTATGATAATTCCTATCTGTTTTTATCCTAAATCCGTATCCTGTTCTATTGAGCATTGAGGACAATGGGTTCATAGCTAAACAGAACCATAGTGGACTCAAAGAGTCTCCTTGAAAAATTCCTCGACGTATGGGTATCTCGTCGGTTTTAATTGACTTATTATTCATGTTGACCTGCAGAGATGTGCGCCAGTGTGTCATTGTTGTCTTCAAGAATTCTAGCAGGGCTGGGTGAATTTTGTATATCTGCAATACTTCAACAAACCAAGAATGGGCAGTACTATCGAATGCCTTCAGATAATCGAGAAAAGCCGAATGAACATTCCGATGCCCTACGTGTGCCTGTTTCATTATCACAGAATCGATGATGAGTTGTTCCTTGCACCCGTTGTGTTTCTTTCTGCATTCTTTCTGCTCCTCTGCTAATATATTGTTGTCGTCAAGGTGTTGGTATATTCGATTAGATATGCATGAGGTGAGTATTTTGTAGAGTGTTGGCAGGCAAGTGATTTGCCTATATTGGGACGGATCCTGTGTTCTATCGCTCTTAGGTAGCATATATGTTAAGCCTTGCGTTAGGAAAGTGGGTGTTTTCTTGGGATGTTGAAGAACATACGTGAGCTGTTTCGCTAGGGCTCCATGGAGCTTATCAAACTTCTTGTACCAGTAGTTGTGGATATTATCTATACCTGTGGCCTTCCAATTGTTGGTCGCTCGAACTACTATTGTGATTTCTTCCTCCGTTATTCCATCGAAGTCCATATGTCTGATATCGAGGCGTTCTTTTTCATTCGTGATCCATTCCGCATCTCTATTGTGTTCTTTGGGGTGCGATCATAGTGATGACCAATAGTCGGTCAAGCACTGTTCGTCAGGTACTTCTCTGTTATTGTTGGTCGCAGTTTTGTTATTTCCCTTATGAAAATTGGCCGCGTTTGGAGAAACCTTTGGTTTTGGTGTTTCCTTTCAGTACACTTGACGTATCTTGAAAGGCTCTTTGCTTTTGCTTGGAGTTTCTGTTTCAAAGTGTCTATATATACGTCGATGTGTTGTTTGTGATCAGGGTGTTTTGTGTTCGTACCAATTTTCCTATAAATTTTGCGTATATGTGATTTAAAGCGCCTTGAGGGTTTTCTGTTTCTCAGGAATTCTGTGAGGCGACCGATTTCTGCTCTAATATTATCAATATCCTTCTCCAGTCGTTTTTGCCATGGTGGTTTTCTGACGCTTTTTGGCTCAGCTTGAATCAGAGTTGTGGAGATTTGTTGTTTGTGAAGTCGAAGAACCACTACTGCTCCACAGTAAATCAAAGTGTGAATCTTCTCCAAGGTGTTTAGGTCGGTATATTCTTCAAACACTGAGTTTACGCTTGCTAGGATGATATTGGTGTTCTTGTTCGTCTTGAGTTTGGGCAGTTTAGGTCTTTTAGTTGGGTTACTACCACTGAATTCAGTTGTTGCTCTGTTGAGTTCTGATCTTGCTAAATACATATATTCGTTCTGTTGATTCGGCTCAGGAGGGCGTTCCATGTAAATATTCGTTTCCGTGGCTTCGATGTTATCTGTAACATTTTCATTGACTCCGGCAGGTATACCGTTATGAGTATCATTTTCGCTTCTGAGTTCCATTATGACCTCTTCTCGTATGCTTTGCAGCGTTTCTGAAGAAAGTAGCCTGTTTTTGACGATTGTTCTTCGTTGATCCGAAATTCTCTGCTGGGATATGTGCTGTAATTCAGGATATTTTTCTATGAACGCAAGATGTAACGCGTATCTGTAAGCTGTTATTTCTGATTCCAAGCTCGTAATCTTGTAATAGGAACGCATAATGAAGGCATTCATTTCTGGAGTCCACTTCCTGCGTTTCCTATGGAGTCCGGCTCTCGTGGTCGTAGGCATAATGGCTTGCGCCGCCGTTGAAACATCAAGAGTCGGTTGGGAGGTATTGATGTTGTTTTCCACTTGGTTTTGTGTTGCAGTATCCCTACTCGATATTACGCTGCTTCCTTCGCTAACCGAGGGAGACTGTGACTCACTTTCCGAACAAGACTCTCTTCCTAAATCTTGAACGCGACAAGAGGTTATGGTGGTACAATGTCGATTCACCCGTTTATTCCTTAGATTGTACATCATTGGATAAGTTGCATTTTATACCTACTGCCAGGTTCAGCTTGGGTACCTCGGGTTCGCTAAGCCCGTACTCAGAAACAATTTTCCTGAGCCCCTGAGGCTATTATGATTATTATTATTATAACTTTCTATGATCAATGAATTAGAAAAATCATCTTTGATCTCGCAACCATACCCCTCTAATGTATTAGTTCAGCAAAACAATGTATACGTGATGAAAACGATCAAAAACCGATAAATACAATAAAAGGAAGAAAGTAGGAAATCATCTGTTGTGCGTAACACCAATCATATTCTAAAGGCGTATCTTATCTAAAATGCCGGCTCGGTGGCGTATGAGATATGATGCTCGTCTCCTACGCAGAGTTACCTGTGTTCAATACCCAGAAAGTCGGTGCGATTTTTCGGATTCTGGAAATCGCTTGAGTGTCCATCTTTCGGAGGAGATGTAAAGCTGTCGGTCCTGTCTAACATAGATGTGTTGGACATTAAAGATCCCTTCCCTCGACACGAGAGGGGTTCGGCAAAATTCCCGGGTTATTGAGGTGACAGAATTCCCCGGCGTGTCATTAGCCGAAAGGCAGAAATAGAGCACGTTAAAGGAAAAACAAACAAACAATATCTAAAACGACAAAAAATTATAAAAATATTTGCTGCCTTGATGAGGGTTCTGAGATTGAATATTTATAAGGAGGTGCAACGATTTCTTGGAGCAGTGAATGGAGGTAAGTCGGAAACTTTTACTGCCTAAGATTGTCATTGAAAAGCTCTTGTTTTACTCAGTATCTTCCAAGAGTTTTGTTGGATTCAATCGTGCCATTTTGAAATGATGGCCGTTCAATTACCTCAAATATTCAATTTATAGCTCTTATACTTACACTTCTGCCAAGGTAGACGACCTAGAAAACAAATTTCATTATTTTTCTGCAGACAAAAAAAATGTAACAAAATTTATCAGGCAAATTCATTCTTTTGATTAGGTAATTAAAAAAAAGGAAAAGCTTTAGAATAGAAAATAGAAATTTATTCAGAAGAAGCTTAGACATGTTAATGTATTATTTCTTCAGTAATCCACTATCATGCTTAAGGACAATATAAATGGAAATGGTACTTATACTCTGTGACAAAAAACGATCAGGAAATTCTAATTTAAATTGCCCGCGTTAGTATTTTTAAGTATTTAAGTTTCTGTATGTTGGTAGGACTGTCCTTAATGACTATATCAAACATGAGCGTCATTTGTCAACTAGTTTGTTTACGATAGCTGTTGAAACCAGCCGAGCTCAGTGGTACTCTGCGAATTTTACTTATGGCTTATGGAGACTCTGTTTTATCGAAAACCCAAGTGTACGAGTGGTACAATACCTTTAAAGACGATCGAGAGATCGTAGAAGATTTGCCTCGTTCCGGACGACCTTCGACCTCTTCAACCGACGATAACGTCTAAAAAATCAAGGAAATGGTGCTCGAAAATCGTCATGCCAGTGTAAGAGAGATAGCTCGTGATCTCAACATCTCTTGTGAAACCACTCGTTTAATTTTGGTGAACCAATTGGGCATTTGGGTGTCGCCGCTCGGCTCATTCCGAAGGAGCTGGATTTTCTTCAGAAACAGTACCGGATGCAGGTAGCTGCATACATGCTGGATCGTGCGAATTCTGATCCCACGTTCATGGGACGGATCATAATTGGTGACGAAAATAGGTCTATGAATACGACACACGAACGAGCCAACAATCATCGGAATGAGTGGGAAAAAATGAGCCAAAACCGAAGAAATCACGCCAAAGTCGTTCGGAAATCAAGACGATGCTGATTGTTTTCTTCGATAATCGTGGTGTGGTTCATCAGGAATTCATTCCGCAAGGTCAAATGGTCGATAAGGATTTCTATTTAACCGTTTCGAGACGTTTGCTTGAAAATATTCTCCATAAACGGCCAGATTTATGGCAAAGCAAGTAGTGCCACGGTTATCAATGACTTTGAGACCAAATACTCTATAGATACCAACGAACAGCTGCTTTTTTATCACGTGGGGGTTGCTAGTCCCCTATCGGGCGCCTCTCCAGGTGGCGGATCGGGGAAAGCCCCCCAGATATGGGTGGTACCGGGGAAATGAAATACCCGGGGCAGACCAAAACTAGCAGTGTAACGTCTGATCCAGGATCGGCGGTTGCAAACAGCGACTCAAAATGAGCGGCTGTAAAATAAATTCACCAACCCGTTTGGCAAGCCTGGTGTTTTAAGTGCCAACAAACCTTCTTAAAATCCACGTCAATGTCGAAATTCCAAATACAAGTACCCCAGGTGGGTAGAATCTCAAATTCGGAAAACCACCCTGATATAACCTCGGGCTGCCTCATGGATTCTGGGGTAGGCAGAAAATCGACCGAATTAGCTGAACGAACCTATAGTTCAAGAGTCACCACTTACAATATTCGCACCATGAGCACATCAGACCACTTGAAAGAATTAGAACAAGAGCTCAATAACATCAAATGGGATATTATAGGATTATGTGAAACGAGACTTCAAGGTGAAAAGAAGACTACTTTAAAATCTGGACACACTTTGTATCAGAATAATTCAGAAACTAATTATAAAAATCGGTGGTGTTGCTTTCATCATTCACAAACGCATAGAACACCTAGTTACCAAGTACCACGCAGTGTCGAACAGAGTGATATGTGTTGTAATTAAACTCAATAAGAGATACAACATTCAATTAATACATTGTTCTGCCCCAACAGTCTCTTCAGAAAACGAGGAAATAGATCAACTGCAAGAAGATATTACTAAAGCCCGGAACTCAGAAAAGTGTTGCTACACAATTGTCAAAGGAGACTTTAACGCTAAAATAGGAGCAAGACAGCCATACGACACAGAATACATGGGCCAATTTTGTCTAGGAGTCAGAAATGATAGAGGACATATGCTGGCAAATTACCTCAATAGGGAAAAGCTTTTCTGCATGAACACCTTCTTCAAAAAGAAGCCTCAAAGAAAGTGGACTTGGTGCAGTCCAGATGGATAAACGAAACATGGAATTGATTTGATATTGTGCAGCGACAGAAAGACATATCTTTCTGTCGCTGCACAATATCAAATGGAAAGGATGTATCAGTGATAAATAATTTCAACACAGGGAGGGATCACAGATTGGTTCTAGCGAACATAGCAATAAACACAAAACATATAAGAAAAAAGCTAATAGCGCATCCCAAATACCCAACCGCAGATGTATTACTCTTGAACAAGGAAGAATATCAGAGAAAACTTGAAGTTAAATTGGCGCACTTTACGGAAAAGGAAAACAAATCTACTGGTGATCTTGAGAAAAAGATAACTGATGATACAAACAGTGACAAAATACATATGTAGTAAAACAAAGAATCGCAAGGAAACCAAATTAAAACCGCAAACAATTAAATTGATGAAGAAAAGACGAAATACACCAAGAGAAGCTGCAGAATACAACATAAACAGAATGGTGAAGAAGGAAGTACGAGCAGACCTGAGACAGTTTAAAGTAAAACAAATATTAGAAACCACCGAAAACAATAAAAATATGAACGTACTGAAATCCAGGTTGAGCCAAGACAAACAAAAAATTTAAAAAATCAAGAACCAAAATGGAATTTTTATATCAGACGAAGAAGGAATTGCAAAAGAAATAAACAAATTCTATAGAGAACTTTATACTTCGACCATGCCACGTCGTGATAGCATACACAAGAACATCTTGAACGTAGGATCATAAGACTTGCCTGAAATAACTTCTTCAGAGATCAGACATGCACTCAAATATCAAACAGATTAAACAACGAAAGTCTAAAGGGGAGGATCTTATTACATCTGAAATGTTACAAATAGCCCTTGAACCAGTCTAGAAATTACTTCTGAATAAATGCCTAGTTGGGAGAGAAATACCAGAATCATGGAAAAATGCTGAGGTAATTCTGTTGTACAAAAAAAGCGACAGCACGAATATTGAAAACTATCGACCCATAAGTCTGCTTTCCCATATTTATAAGCTCTTGAAGAAGATTGTAACTAACAGATTAACCAGGAAGACGGACTCATATCAACAGTTGAACAGGCGGGATTCAGAAAGGTCTACGGGACCATAGATCACCTTCAAACTGTTAGAACAGTAATAGAAAGAACTACCGAGTATAATATCCTTATACATCTTGCGTTCATCGACTACTACAAAGCATTTGATAGTATTGAAACATGGGCATTTCTCAGTGCTTTGGACGATGCAAGAATCGATTCGAGATACTCTACACTGATCAAAAACATCTATAGAAACGCCACTTTTCATGTTAAGATAGACGATGATTCAAGAACAGATGAAATACCTCTGAAAAAAGTGTTCGGCAGGGCGATACCATTTCTACCAAACTCTTCACACTAGTACTGGAAAATATCTTTAAAGAGCTGAATTGGGAGAAAAAGGGGCTGAATATCGACGGAGTGTATCTGAGCCACTTGAGATTCGCTGATGACACTGTTTTGATTAGCTCCAGCGAAGAAGAATTGAAATCAATGCTGACCGAGCTTAACAATCATTCCAAAAGAACAATACGAAAATTATGAGTTATAGCAACATCAGAATCGATATCGACGACGTCATCTTGAAAACAGTGGACCATTTTAACTATTTAGGCAACACAATAAAAATCGGTAAGGAAAATCAAACTGCCGAAATAAAACGCCAAATCCACCTAGCATGGGCCGCTTTTTGGAAACTTTGTTTCATTTTGAAGGATCGAAATATACCAATTTCTCTTAAAAGGAGAGTATATAATAGCTGCATATACCCTGTGGCTACATATGGACTGGAAACCATGTCCATAACGAGAAAAGTGGCGGACCAACTTAGAGTCACGCAGAGAGCTATGGAGAGAGCCATGCTAGGGATATCATAACGGGATAAAGTGCGAAACGATGATATAAGAAACAGAACCAAAATAACAGATATAATGGAACGGGTGGCGAGCCTTAAGTGGCAGTGGGTTGGACATGTCGCTAGACAGAGTGCAGATGAATGGACAAATAAACAACATTCAGGAGGCCAAGAACAACGAAGAAAGGTGTAGAAAGACCTCAAAAAAGGTGGCTAGCCGATGTGGAAGTCATAGCAGGAAAGCAATGGATGAGAACTGCTAGAGACAGAAATGCATGGAAGAAATTAGAAGGGGCCTATATCTATATATCATTGGATGAATGAAGGCTGAAAAGAAGAAGAGAAAAAGAAAAAACAAGCCGCTTTATTCGCCTGATCTAGCTCTGTGTGACTTTTTTCTTTTCTCCAGACTGTAATTGCCGCACCGTAGAACCAGATTTGATTCCATAGACGTCATAAAAGAAAATTCGCAGAAGGAGCTGAAGGCCATCCTTCAATAAATATTGAAGTAGATCAAGAGTTTTGCGTTTTATTTCAAATGTCCAGATACTTTTTTGTCACAGAGTATGAATTGAAATAAAATTAATATTGAAGAATTGAAATTCCCTAAAAATCTGTTAATACCGGATATTTCCAACACACGAGAATTACTGCATGACATCTACGATTCAAACTCAAAACCAATGACTTTATAGCCTCTGATACAATTCGTTCCAAATCTCGATCAGCCGGTTCCGAACCTAATTCACGATAGCTGGCTGGTTTTGTTGGTTCCTAATCTTCTATTGAGAATATCTCTGACGTGTTCGATGGAATTGAGGTCTGGATTTCCAGTGAAGTGATTCCGTGAATCTTTCTAACGATTTGAGCTTATATGAACAAAAAGTTTTCACCCATGTTTGTCACAAATGGTACAACATGTTCTTCTAGAATATCGGTAACGTATCTCTGTGCACTCGGGGTTTAATTATTTACGACGAACAGATTAGTTCAAACAAATTCCTTCTCACATACTATATTCCTTCACCAAAACCATTAGTAGGTAAAAAACTGCACTAGGCATGTTTCTCATTTAGACGTCTCTACACATCAATCATAATGAAAAAGAAAAAATTTGAACTCATCCGTAAACAAAACTCTATCCTAGTCAGTTTCTAACCAATTGTGCTACGTTTAAAGCATGACCTCGAGTAGGAACATGAGGCATCAAACCAAATTCCCCGAAGCGTTATCTTATCGTTTTAGTGCTAATGTGCACTCCACTGTTCTGTCAGAGCTGCATTTAAAGGTACCTAGCAGTAGCGAATCGTTGTCTCAATGAGAAAATACTTGCTCAAGGTCGTCCTTGCCTAGGTTTCCTTTCATGACTGCCAGTTTTCCTGTACCTACGGATCATTCTGGAAGCAGATGTATGGAAGATCCCAAGCCTTTGGCCTATAGTGTATAAGTCCAACCTAGGTCTTCTAACACCACTACTTCAGATCATTCTGCCGAAGCAGAGGTATTAGAATATCTCACAATTTGGTGATTCGCGTTTCATTCTTACTGAAAATCAAAATTTTCAGGAAGATCGAATGTTATACGCGAAAATTGAGGAGGAACGTATGCACCAAGAAAACACAGCGAATTTCGATGGCATATGTTCGGACGTATCCGAAAAAAAACATGCGTTAATAATTAGTTGCCTACGTAAGATGAAATTTGAAATATTGAAATTGTACGTTGCATTCTTGCCGCAGTTAGCTCTATAATGGGATTGAGATCGGTTAATTGAGTAGGCCAGTCAAGAACTAAGGTACCTGCAGTAAATATGGCCAGGGCTGGTAATATGGCCAAGAAGTCATATATTTTGAAACAATTAATCTGAATTGAAATTATCTGTAAATTAGGTGCAAAACAGTTTTCTATCTTTAGTGAGTAGATAATTTGCGCATAAGATGTCATCACTTCTGCATTGTTTCTTAATATGGCCGATTTCGAGGAAGTGGTTATGAGTGCTATAAAAGTAAAGGTCATGTTTTCACGAAAATTTCGCTACTACAGGTTAGTAATATTATCGTTTGCCATGTACAGGGTTTATATAATGTGTCAACAATATTATTAATATAAGATATTGTGTAAGCAGTTATTTAAAAAAAAAATTGCAACATTTAAACTATGTGTTAAAAATGTAGGCAAATATTGCCAATCTTAATGGCTAGTGATACGGCCATGGCCATATTTATCTACACTTTAGGAGGGGAAGCAAATCATGATTTTCAGCGTAACAAACGGTGATTTTATCTTACAGATAAAGATACCACCAAAGAATAAAGGTATAAGGGGCCAATGGCTGGAAGAAAACATGAACAGGGCAATAGAAACCGTCAATAATGGTGGTGGTAATGTCTGTCAACAAAACTAGTGAACATTTAATGTTTCAAGGCGCACATTGAGGCGTTATTTGGCCACGAATAAAACTGTAAAATCGTCAGTGGGGCGGAAGCCAATCCTAACGAAGAATCAGGAATTGGAACTTGTTCAGAGAATTGTACAACTCTCTGAAATCGGTTACCCCCTTACCCCTAAGGTAGTCCGTTCGTGTGTGTACAAATTTACGAAAATCAATAGATTAAGAATCCGTTTATAAATGTAAACGTAATGGCTTGACGATATTTCTAGAGATAAATTCTCAAAATGTCCTTGGAAATCTCGAAATTTTAATCCAGCCAGAGCACAGAAACTCAATCCGTTCATGGTTAATGACGATTTTGAAAAATTAGAAATTGTTCTAAAGGAATTGGACATCCTGAATAATCCAGATAGGCTATACAATATCGATAAAAAGGGCTGCAGGTTATGTCTACACCATCAACAGAAAGTGTTGACCAGGAAAGGAACTAGAAGGGTTCACGTCGTGGGAAATGACCCCGGTGCAAATGTTACGATTGTGGCATGCGGAAATGCGTCGGGAGTGGCATTTCCTCTAATGATTTTGTTTAAAGGTAAGCGCATTAAACAAGAATGGAAAGACAGCTTACCACCTGGATCTGATGCAATAATGATCACAAAAGGGAGTATGACGGTATCAACTTTTATCAGTTGGCTAGATCATTTTATTAAGTATAGAGTTGCGGGTCGATGTCTGCTTATTTCTAAAGGGGCGAAATGTCATCTCGACCACATCATAGTTGACAAAGCTGATCAGCTAGAGATAACGTTGTATTGACTCCCAAGTAATACAACGCACGAACTCCAACCATTGGACAAGGCAGTATTCAGGGCATTTGAGTATTACTGGGATGATGAGGTTCTAAAATACCTGTCTAGTCATAGGGACCATGCTATAACCAACCATAGATTCGGTACGATTTTTTCAAAAGTTTGGGACAAGGCGCTAACATCAAATCAGGATTTACTGCAACAGGGATCTACCCGTTCAATAAGGATGCCATTCCTGAAATTGCCTATGCTCCGAGTACGGTAACCAACGGGATCACGATGAAATGGCCATCACTTCAAATGACCTGTTAACTCCTGGACCTAATAGTCAAACGAAGCATTTAAATATGCGTCGAGCATCTGTACATAACAGTGATAATCCTGGACCTAGCAGCCTACCAAAAAATTCAAAGAAGTGTCGAAAGTCACAGGAGCCTGCTCTTGAAAATCCTGGACCCAGGCCCGCCGTAAGCGGGCGTGCAAGGCGTGCAATGCACGCGGGCGGCGCATTCAGGGGGGCGGCAAATCAGACAATCATCGACTAAAATTCAGACATTGTCACCTCACAATACTAAAAAGATTATCCTTATAAAAATAATATGATGAACGGCGCCCAAATATTTCTCTTATATCGTAGCATTACATAGCGCCATCTATTGAAATTCATGAGAACAAAGTTAATCCGTATCGTGCTCTATGCGAAATAGGGAAATCCCACAGATATCAGGGGAAATCCCCTTAAAACTATATACTCATTTCTTTGTTTGTGAGATCCGGAAACGGTCCAGGGTACTTAAAATTAATAATATTCTGTATATTTTTGTGCGAAGTGTGACTATAAAAATAATTTAGAAAATTATTCATATTATCCGTCGGCGCAAAAAATCATAATTATGGTAAGTGTCTTTGTTTAATTAATCAGCATATGGGCGCATTCATATAAACAGCAGGTATTCATGTAAAATTTAAAGGTTATTTTACTGAAAAAACTTAAAGTAAAGATTTATTAAAAAATGTATTAAAATTAATACAGAGTGTAACAAAAGTAACTTAAGTAACGAAAGGGGACATTCCATCTAATCAATACGAACAACTTTTACTATGGGGTCAACTCTGAAGTCGCGAAAAAAAAATTAGTTACTCCATTACATTTGTGTGCAGTAGGTATGAACATTTTTTTTCGCAGTAGTATTGTGATTATTATTGTGATTTAAAGGGTATTTTTCTGTTATACAACTTAAGAGTGAAGATTTATAAAAAATATTATAATTATACCTATACAGGGTGTAACAAAGTAACTTAAATCCCGAAAGGAGTCATTCTACATAAATACGAACAACTTTTACTATAGGGTCAACGGTGAAATCGCGAAAAAATAACTATTCCATACAAAATGTATGGAAAAGCTGATTTTTTTTCGCGATTTCATTGTTGACCCCCTAGTAAAGGTTGTTCGCAATAATGGGTGGAATGATCGACCCCCTTTTGGGATTTAAGTTACTCTTGTACAACCGTATACTTAACTTTTTCAAAAAAATTCCAGGAACCGCAAAAAAGGAAAAAAATTCCAGGAGCTCAATTTCGACGGCAAAAACGAGAAAAAGATACAGAGAAAAAAAAACTAGCGGGATCTCTTGAGAAATTTTTTAGCAAACCAGAAAATAGGGACTCTGAATGTCAAGAGAATGTTGACGTATATGTAGCTTCAACAAGCGCAGCTTTAAATCTAAAAGTTATGGAGGTATCTGAAGAGAAAAATGTTAGTCCTTCAGAAGAAGACTCCAGTGAAAGTAAAAAAAGAGAAAGTAGTGCTAAAGAACCTGTAAGCAATTTATCGTCATCAAGTAGCTGTTTAGATTGTGGTGATGATCCCGGTTCGTGGCCCGCCAGTATGACTAATGATATTGTTAATATTTTGGTTAGCCGTGGTCCCGTGCAGCTGTTTAACCACAATTTTCCTGCTAATATCGATGGAAGAAAATTTGCAAACAGTTATTACTCTAGAAATCTTCCTAATGGAGAAAAAATTAACAGAGAATGGCTTGTTTACTCTACGTCAAAAGATTCAGTCTATTGTTTTTGTTGTAAAATATTCAGTAAAACTTTAAGTAGTCTGTCAGCTCCAAGCGGTTTTTCCGATTGGCAACATCTGTCATCTACCTTAAAACGACACGAAACAAGCATTTCCCATAGCGAAAATTTAAAATGTTGGGTCCAACTAAATCATATGTTAAAAAATAAAACTACTGTAAATCAAATGCAACTGAGACTATTAGAATATGAAAAAAAAACAATGGTGTTATATATTGGAAAGGATCATAGCTGTTATAAAATTTTTATCTCATCAATGTCTGGCGTTTAGGGGCTCGTCCAAAATATTATATGAGCATGATAATGGTAATTTTCCCAAAGCAATAGAAATGATAGCATCCTTTGATTCAGTTATGCGGGAACATATTCACAGAATTCAAGCCTCGAAATTCGATTCAACTCGCATGACCCACTATTTAGGAGATCAGATTCAGAATGAAATCATTGATTTACTCGGCACGACCATAAAAATTATATCCTGAACAAAGTCAGAGAATCAAAATATTTCTCTATCATATTAGATTGCACACCAGATGTAAGTCACACAGAACAAATTACAGTTATACTAAGGTATGTTGTTTTAAACAGTGAAACTAAAAATGTTACAATTTGCGAAAGTTTTATTGGCATTTGTCCGATAACCAGCTCCACAGGTGAAGGACTATTAAATTTTGTTTTAGATTTATTTTCGCAATTGAACCTTGATATTGAAAACTTACGTGGCCAAGGTTATGACAATGGTTCTAATATGCGTGGAAAACACAATGGATTACAAAAAAATATTGAAATGAATAATCGTGCATTTACGTTCCATGCTCGGCGCATAGTCTCAATTTGGTCGTTAACGATGCGGCAAATATAACGCACGACACGGTCAACTTTTTCAACTTAATTCAAGAAATTTACGTTTTCTTTTCGTCTTCTACCAAAAGGTGGTCCATAATTTGCAAGCATTTACCTGATTTAAAACTGAAGGCATTAAGTGCCACGCGATGGTCTAGCAGAATCGATGCAGTCAAACCTTTACGGTATCACCTCGAAAAAATATTTGACGCTTTACTTGAAATATCAGATAACAATTCGTCGGAATGGGATTGTACAACAACTCACAAAGCACATTCGCTTGCTTCGAATATTCAAAATTATAGATTTATTGGCTTAGTTGTAATTTGGTTTGATATTTTAAACGAAATTAATGCTATTAGCAAAATGATGCAAAACCCCACAATAAATACTCAAATCTGCATAAATTTGTTAAATGAATTGATTCATAAATTCACCGAATATCGCACAGATGAGCATTTCGAAAGGGTGTTAGAAGAAGCTACCACTGTGGCTCGGGAACTTAATGTAGATGCAGATTTTCCGCCTATAGATACCGTTCGTCCACGAAGAAAACCAACTCAATTTCAGTATGAACAGAGTGATGAAGTCTTACTAGACCCTAAAACAAAATACAAGGTAGATGTTTTTTGTAGGATCCTGGACCAAACCTTAACTTCTTTAAAACGTAGATTCGATGAGTTGGAAACTTTTACCGACGTTTTTGGCTTTTCACCAATAATAACTTGTTTAGTTACTCCAAAGATGACTTAATCAAACATTGTAAAGATTTGAATGTGAAGCTAAAAGATAGTTCAAGTAGTGACGCAGATATTGACGGTATAGATATGTTTAATGAAATCAATGCTTTAAAGTTGCATTTAACTGAAAACCAGTCTAATGATCCACAAACCCTATTGCAATACATTTTGCTAATGAATTAATGTCAACATTTCCGAATACAGCAATAGCTCTAAGGATACTACTTACATTGCCGGTTTCAGTTGCATCTGGTGAAAGGTCATTTTCAAAGTTAAAAATAATAAAAAACTATTTGAGATCAACTATGCACCAGCAAAGACTAAGTAATTTAGCAATAATTTCAATTGAACATGAGATTCTAAATAGACTAGACACCAAAAACATTATAGCTGATTTTGCCAACATGAAGGCAAGAAAGGTGCAGTTTCTGTAAAATAACTTAATACCTATACCTACCTACATAATATGTATAAACTGCACCTTTCTTGCCTTCATTTTTTCATTTAATGTCGTATTAGTGTATCTATCTTGTATAAAATAACCTAATATAACATAGTTTTTCACTGTACAGCATTTTTTTTCACATTTTTATAAACACCTAGGTTTTGTAGTTAGATAGGGGCGGCACGATAGGAATTGCACACCGGCGTTCAAACCGCTAGCGGCGGGCCTGCCTGGACCCAATGGCCAAACGAAACATTCAAAGAAACGTCGAGTGTCTTTAAAGGAAAGCATTGATTCAGAATCCAACATAACTTTGCACGATGATGAGTGATGATGTGGAAGAAAGCAATTCTGAGGCTTGTGAAGAACAAGTCGAAGAAGACAATCTAAACGTTTCCTTTCAAGAATTACTTCTACCCCTGATGAAATAATCACTGAACGCAAGCAACCTCGTAAACCGGATCTCAATTGTAGAGCGCAAGCACTGAAAAAAGAATTATTTCAGAAGGAAACTGAAACAACGAATGAGAAGTCCGGAAAA
The DNA here is from genome assembly GCA_013387265.2 of Cryptolaemus montrouzieri. Lineage (NCBI taxonomy): Eukaryota > Metazoa > Arthropoda > Insecta > Coleoptera > Coccinellidae > Cryptolaemus > Cryptolaemus montrouzieri. Next base: position 98,421,939 of record JABFTP020000185.1, on the reverse strand, counting down.
CAGCAAAAAGAAGAAAAAATCAACTCTGGAAAAAAGCAATCCATCAAACAAGACAGTAGAAGTAAATCTTTGAAAGAAATTTGGTTTTGTAAAGTTTTGCCGAGAAGATAGAATTGCAGACATGAGATCAGGTTCAGCTTGCAAGGAATATGTGCATGAAGAATGCGTAGGTTTAACATCAGAAGATAAATTACCGGTGTTTTCATGCCCAGGTTGCAATAATGATTGAATCTGGTAACGTTGTGCGTTCGATTTTCCTTTTTTATTTTATTGTTGATGTACTTTTGATTTCAATAAATCACTGCAGTTCCTCGTTTTTATTGTTCCTTATGTATTAAGAGAAAAAAAAGTAGTTCATTTCTTAGTCATATGTGGCCATATTGACAATACCAGGTTGGTAATATGGCCGAATGTTGTTTTTTTAAGGGGTCGGATTGAAAAAAAAAACGTTCGTAGGCCTTTGGCAATAATGAGTGGGCGAATGATACCATAAGGTTTTTAAACTGTCCTACAAATGATTTAAAGTAGTTTCAAAACCTTCATAATATGCATTTAATTCTTTGGGTGGCCATATTAGCTGCAGGTACCTTACTGTGAAACGGAGCTACTTGAATGCGGGGTTACTCGAAAACGGATCCAGCATTATTTACATAACGGTGATGCCAATTTTTTGATAACCAGTGGTTGTCGATCTATGAAAACAATTTTTTGTGAGAAGAGCTGCAAAAATAAGCTACAAAATATATGTTTTGAACAATTTTTACTATCTACAGCCCCAGATACCTGTTAATTGATCACCGTATTGTTTTCCCAATTCAATTTTGTCCGCTGGATAAAAATATAACCTAATAATTTCGTGAAAGACGGTAGTGGAGGTTTTCTTTCTATGAGAATAATGGTGTGTATATATCAGAGAAAGATAGGCAGTAGGCTTACAGTAGAGAGGTTTTGGACGAGGCTGCATCAAGGTGAACTAAGTGAGGAATATAGAAGTATTTATGTTACGTTGTACACGAATGTAAATAAATTACACACACATATACACACACCCACACATACACACACACAGACACACACACACACACACAGAAACCTGGACATAATACTGCGTTGACAGAAAATGAGTAAAAACTTTAGTTTAGCAATTTGTACAGCATCAGAATGGGGATTTACACTTGATCCCACTTGAATCCTATTTACATAGGAAGGGTGTAAAATTGAAGCAGTTTGTCAATAATTGACCTGGGGAAGGTTGGATTTAAAAATTCCTAAATCGACATAAACAAGAATTATCAAAATGCTGTCTCAATCAATCAAAGTATAGCAAAAATTGATCATAAGGCAATTAACTTGTTCCTGTTTGCATATTTAGCATACGGAAAGTTTGCACCGCCATATTTCATCCACAAGGCGGACAATTTATGGACAGGGGAAGGACCTACCAATGAAGTCAATCGGGGTGGTTTGATGTAAATCTAACCTAACCTAAAGTGGCTCTGCCGTATTTAAGTCATTACCTCTAGGTTGAAGAGTTATAATAGGGAACAACTTGATCAACCATATTTTTCTCGAAGTTATTGAAAGTTTCAAATATCATTTTCGTTTTGTTGTTAAGACCACCCACTCAATCCAGCCTCTGGACGTTGGTATTTTTAAGTCAATTAAAGATGAATGGTAGAAGATTGGAAAAAATAATGATAAGGATCTCGTTAGGAAGATATGTTTTCCGGCTGCTGAAAAAAATACTTTGCAAGCTCACTACGGTAGAAGATAAAGAAGGAGCAACCCAAGAAGAACACTTTTTCAAGAGGCAAGCTTTGGAATAGCAGAAACTTTTAGCGCAGGACAAAAAAAGAAACTTTCAGTAGAACTTGGCAAGATAAGAAGATATTGATAATGAAACTTAATGAAAAAGTGAACGCTATCATCAGAGAGAGTGATGAAGAAAACGTGCTTCCACTCAATCTAAAGAAAAGCAAGATCCATGATTCTGACGTAGAGAATGAAGTTATTGAAGAAGAACTTTCCTAAGATGTCGCCCCAGAATTCAAAATGTTTCTGTTAATTGGAAAACATAATCTGAAGTAATTTACTTCAAGAAAATGAATAAACTTGCAAATTCTCAATGCCAAGCTTCAAAGTTACAGCCATCTATGTGAATTCATAGCTGATATTGGGATTATTGAAAAACGTGAAATAATAAGGGAACTAACCATCAGCGAAACCCTAAGGAGAGATCAATTGAATTTCTAGGAATTCATAGATTAACAATAGGTTATTTAATCTTTTTTCGCATATCTACCTACCCTATTTAGTATATAACCTTTTCTTGTATCAGATAGATTTTTCAATATATTGTTTATACCTAATTAGTAGTATGTAGTATGAATTTTGCATGAAACTTGAACCAAGATCTATGGGAGTATAAAATATTTTTTCGCTGATTTTTTTCTCGAAACGGTGGAGACTTGCAACTCCAAGGCCTTCTGTTGATCTAATTATCTCTTTTCATCCTCTTCCGATGCAAGGAGCTTTCACGATAACGATTCCAGAAGCGCGAGGTTGATGATTAGTGATTTTGGCAACGGCCCTCAACATCTCGTTTCCATCCAATTCGTAAATTGCCGTGAAACTATCCTGACAGATCTTTTCTGAGCGTTCTTACCAATGAATTTTGTGAATATCATGATATACTGCCAAACACAATTTAGAGTAGGACATAAATTGTCAGAGCGTGAGTGTTTATTCCTAACAATTGCAATTCGTTTAATGTGAAGACAATGATTCATGAATAAATCTACTTATAGGTACTTACACTTTTGGCGTAGTAGGGTACCTGAAAAATAAATTTGATAATGATTAAAAAATAGTAATGATATTGGTATATAGACTGTGTACTTTAAATGGAATAGTCAGTAAAACGTCAGACAATATTTCTACGACAGAATTCCGTACAATTAGTGGCTTTCAGTTAAATTTTCTGAAATTTTATTCATCAACGAAAACATATAACTAGTTTTTGAGATAGAGGAAGCCAAAATGGGACATACTGGATATTCTTATGTTGTGGCATTATTCTTGATTTTGTATCTTCTCAACCCTCTGTATATGTTTTTAAAAATTAATCGGCTGGTTCTTGTAGACTCTGGTAAATCCGTTCTAGAGAAAGATGCCGACAGAACATGCTACTGAATTCAGACTTGGAGAAGATAACAGAGTGGGGTCGGTTGAACTTGGTCAATTTTAATGCGAACAAGACGTAATCAACATGGTTTTCAAGAAAAGTAACTGTTGTAGAACTATCTTAAATCATGCAAGGTCATCGAATTTCCTCAGAAACGAACATGCATCTACTTTGCACGACAGTCAACACCGAAGTTTGTTGGCACAACCATGTGTCAGCCATTGCAAAATCTGCTTTTGGTAAACTCAGTTTTCTTTTCAGGTTTGAGCAGAACTTCACTCCATCACAGCTGATGCTCTTATACATAGCACAGGTGTGACCTGGTTTGGAATGCTATTCCCATGCGGGGCATGGGAATAGCTCACGTGATCTCTAGCTTCTTTCTCAAAGGCGGCAGGTTGCTGATCTTCCTCTTTTTCTACAGATACTTCCATGGTAAATGCTCTGAAACACTGAAAGACTTGGTTCCGGGAAGAATCAAGTTCCAAGGAAGAACCAGGTTTGCGGAAAACTCTCATCAACGGACAGTCCAACTAGCGGCGCTATGTATCTCTCTCACTACAAAAACTTGATTTTTTTATTGTGCTGTGGAATTCGTTTTCATCGAACATCTTTTCGATAATTTACAATTTGGCCCACTCCAAGAAGCGAATGAACACACTCACACATTAAATCATCGTGGCATGACAGGCATCGTCTTCTCCCAAGAGTTGGGAATATAAAAAAATTCTAAATTCTTATTTCTGATGAAAGTTTAGAGTCATAAAATTGAATAGTTACATTTGGTCCTAATATTTGCAATAGCGTTTGAACCTATTAGAAGTACACCTGAGGAGCAGCTACCCTGTATATTTCTTATCCCGTAGCGATTGGACAGATTTGCCGAAACTCGTCGAATGATTTTGTTTGAGGTAGATCTTTCAACGTATATTTGAGGCTTTAACAAGCAAATCCTTAAAAAGGCACGCTTCAACCCCTCATAGGGTAAAGGGGTCGAGCGATATGTCATTTGCACCCTTCCCTCTTTGATGCATCTTTACAACGGTGTATGAGAAATGTCATATGGACGAATATTTTTGCAAACAATCATATCTTATCTCAAACATCTTGAATATTTTGCTATTTTCAAAATTATTGAAAAAAGACAGAACAAATCGATATTTGTTTTGAAGGGAAGCCGTTTTAGGATAGTTAGCGCCTGCGTGAATTAACCAGTAAATTTATTATGATGAGAATTCAACTGAGGTTAATAGGTATTATTGTAGTATTTCTTTTTACAAACTACAACAATTTATAAAGATTTTATTGTTTCATCATGTTTACAATAAAAAATAAAATCCAATGATTTAAAATCAAATGTTCGAAACATTTAGCTTTTCCGGATATTGAATGAGGTTTCTAGAAATGAAAAATTAAAACAAAACAAATGTTTTCATTTATCCTTCTTTATTTACACCAGTTTTTCCCAAAGTGGTCTATATTGACCCCAGGGGTCTATGACAAATTGCAAGGGGTCTACGTCAGCGAAAAAAATTTGCGGGTCTATGAAATGAAAAATGGGGGTCCACGATAGTGGATCTCAACAAATACACTGATAGTACCTATTTACTCACATCATACTATCTTATAATATAAAAACATATACATTATTTATAAAAGTACCTATGAAGTAAAAAATTTATTATATATGTTTATAAAATTGTGTAAGTTGTAGCATGTAGGCATTCGCTTTGTGGTCGCAATACATTTTGAACTTGTAAAAACCTGCACATAAGGAAATACTAGTGTCATCTTGTAAGAGCAGTTTCAGAGCTTCGCTAACTTTCACTGACTTGATCAATTCGTCAATCTATAAATACGAATGTGGGACAAATACGTTTATTCGTTTCCTGAATCTTGATAAGTAAAGTGCTAAGAAAATATTTAAAAAAATATAAACAGGTAGTTTGTCACACAAATTACAGTGAAATAGTGTTATTTTGTTTGAGAATGCCGGAGAAAAGTAAGTACATTATTTTTTATTAAATTTTAGTTTTGTACTCGTAGTTAGAAAAGATTGATAAATTACGCCAATCATGACTTCAGTTATTAGGATATTCAGTCATGCAGAATTACACGAGTACTCCTCAATAATTTCTTTTTGAAAGTTTTAGCAATCGGGTATTATAATTACAGTGCAATCTCCTTAATCCGAACTAATTGCAGCAAGGAGATGTTCGGATTATAGAATGTTTTTGGAGAAATCTAAAAAATTTCTTTAATATACAGCTGCTGGACTGATGCCATGTCCGAATCTTAAGAGAAATGTAGACAGTACAGTGTTGATTATTCGAAATTTGGCTTCATTCCATCATTGTCGGACAAAAAATTGCATATGTGCCTTTTCTGCAACAAAGTTTTGGGCATTGACGCTGTGAAACCATCTAAGCTGCAGGATCATCTGAGAAGATATCACCCTGATAAAACAGATAAAGATTTGAAATACTTCCAAACACTCAAAGATACACTTCAGAAGAGACCCACACTGGACAGAATGTTCGCTTCGACGTCACAAAGAAACGATGATGGTTTGCGGGCGTCTTACAATATCTCGCTACTTATAGCAAAAACAAACATCATACTATCGGAAAGAAGTTAATTTTGCCAGCCGTTGAAGAGGTTTTAGAAACTGTTTCATACAATCCTGTATCTGATATCATTAAATGAATTCCCTTGAGCAATAATACTGTTGAAAGACGTATTGATGAAATGAGTTCTGATATCGAAAGCTTCTCGTGTAATTATTAGAAAACGACCCAATTCTCTATACAACTGAACGAGTCAACTTTACCTGGTAATGCAGCATTACTATTGGCATATGTTAATTTTGTTATGAACCGAGAAATCTACGGGGAATTGCTCTTCGCAAGATAACCGACCCTAAAGGTGGATCAATATTTCATGTTTTGAAGGATTACTTCATTGAAAAAGCAATCCATTTATCAAATATAATATCAGTAGCTACAGATGGAGCTCCAGCCATGGTTGGACGTTATCGTGGATTTATAAGCTACTTAAAAAAAAATGTGTCATACATCGACAACATTTAGTTGCGAAAAATTTGAGTGTTAGATCTCTTTCAAACTGAAGTACGCTGGCTGTCGAAAGACTTATGTTAGACAGGATTTTTTGCACTTTTTGACACTATTTGAGAATCTCTGGATACTAAAGATGAAATTTCAAGAGAAAATTCAATGAAGTGGAAAACAACTATCGCTTATTCAAATTCGATTAAAACAAAGTCCATCTTATCAGCGTTTCTTGCCAGAGTTGAACTAATGAAGCAAAATATTGGACGGGGCGAATTTTCTCAATTCCCCAGTTTGTCACAGACAAACTGCCAGAAAGACGACATTTCAACTTACGTTCAACATTTAAATGCTCTCTATTCAGATTTTGAAACTAGGTTCGAGGATATTTTGACCATGATAATACCACCGTGGATAATTAATCCATATGGTGACATAGAAGAAACGAATGTCATAATACAAGAGGAAGTGACTGAACTAAGTACAAACAAAGAAGTTCAGTTTAAAAATGGATATCAGCAATTCTGGCTGCAAAACAACATACCTGTTACTTATCCCGTATTATGGAATATAGCGAGGAATTTTTTTATTTCCTTTCCATCGTCATACCTAGTGGAAAGGGGGATCAACGCTGTTACCAATCTCCTAACGAAAAAGAGAAACAGACTGGACATCATTGACGCCAAATGTTGATAATTTATTATTAAAGCATCATGTTCATCCTTTTCACTAAGAATATTTACTTATGGCTTAGTTTATTTTATGATACGTATATTTTATACAACAGATAAAAAATTTTATTTTGACTAGTTTTAATTTAAATTCAATTAATAAATGTATAAATTAACATGTGTTTTTACTTTAAGTTTTTGACACTAAACTTCACTACAGTTAGAAATTTAGTAAAAATCAATATCAGGTAAGTAGGGGGTCTACCCAAACCTGAAAAACATGGCAAGGGGGTCTACGACACGAAAAAGTTTGGGAACCTATGATTTACACATAGTTTTGAACTTATTTTTGTTTAATGAGCATTGCAATCCATATATAACAAGAAAATCTTTCTGATAATGAATAATAAAATAAAACAAGTTACTAGGTTTTAACTATCACTAATTTATTGATGCAAAGAATGACAAAATTTTTACATTGGTTGGACCGGTTTCGGACATACGTCCATTATCAACAACAAGCTAATGAAAACTGAATACTCATGTACAATACAGGAATTACCATCAATAAAATGCTAGTAGAGGTCACAGTAACTTGAATAATGGTGATTGGTATGTAATTTAGTCTACCTGGTCGTTAAGGAGCTTAACCCTTTCTACCCTAGATGCCTTGAAAATTTCCATTGATTCAAAGAAATTGAGTTTATAAGATTTATCACAGGAATGAAGAATTTTTAGCTGTTGAAGTTCTGGAAAAGGATGACATTCATTCACATAATGTGCAGCTGAAGCTTAATCATATTTCTGATGTAGGAATGACCGGAAATGTTCTTTGTATCTAGCCTTGAAAGAGCGTCCTGTTTGACCTATATAAAAGGAATTGCACTCAGAATATGTTAATTGGTATACTCCTGATTTTTCGAATTTATCTGTTTTATCTTTTGTGTTGAAAAGCAGGCCTGACAATTTGCTAACTGGTTTGAATGCAATGTGAACTTTTTTACTATCAGACAAAACTCTTGCAACTTGTTCTGACGTCTTCCCGAAATATGTTAGAGACATACATTTTTCGGGCTTTTCTCTCTTGAATTGGGGATATATCATGTTGAATGTGTTGTTGCGTATTTTTCGATTAATTAAACTCTCTATTGTTTTTATATCGAAGCCGTTGTTCTCTGCTATTAACATAATGGTGTTAAATTCTCATTTTCGGTGCATGTCCGATAAAGGCAAAGAAATCGCTCTGTGAATCATGGATTTGAAGGCTGCTATTTTTTGAGAATTACGGGTGAAATGAATCTATGGGTATGACATTATCCGTGTACGATGGTTTTCTGAAGATATTAATTGATAAACGGTTATTATTCTCCCGGGTAATTGTTAGATCTAAGAAATTGATTTTACTATCGACTTCTGTTTCTACTTTGAACTTAATTTTAGGATGAATGTTATTAATGAAATTCAGGAAGATTTATAGTTGTCTATTCGTTCCAATGAAACAGGCTAAAAATGTCATCAACATATCGATACCAAAATAGAATATGCCTTTTCCTCGAAGGTGACGTCATAATTTCAGTGTTTTCCAAATTAGACATGAAAATTCCAGATAGAAGGGGACTGAGGGGTGAACCCATAGCTAAACCATTATTTCCTGAGTATATCTTATTACTACATATTACAAATAATTTTGGGATAAGTATAAATCAAACAGAGAAATTAACTCATCTTTACAGACCACGTTGAGATTTCTTGCCTCTAGAATACTTGATATTAAGGGAACACATTCTGTTGCAGGTATATTCGAAAACATATTATCTACATCTAATGATATCAATTTTGCGGTTGATGGCATGAGGAAAATATTTATTTCATTCGATAACTCTAATGAATTTTTGATACTATATTGTGAATGAAAATCTGAAATTGATTTGAATTTGGTATTTAGTTGCTTAACAAGTATTTGTGTTTGACTATTGGTATATGACACCACTGGACGAATGGGGTTATTTTCTTTATGTGTTTTAATGAGATCATATAATCTAAGAATTATAAGATTTATTAAATCCATCTGTTTCTCTCGAAGCTACTAAAAAGTGATTGCATATCATTAGCGGCTGCTCTAAGTTGTTTCTGTATACGTGGTGTTGGGTCTTTATGAACGAGTGCAAGCGCTTCTTTATTAATGAAATCTTCCATTTTTTCCTCATATTGTACTTTTGGAATAACAATTATAGCATTCGACTTATCTGCTCGCGTGAGTATTAATGAATTTTCAGAAATTTTTCGTTTGATATTTTTGATTGAAATTTTATCTTTCGAGTTGGTTTGATTTGTATGGTTCTTTAAAATTCTCTCAATTTTTGCCTCTTCAAAATTACCAGTATTTATGGTTCTCATTAAAATTTCGAATTTAAGGGCTAATGTTTTTAAAGAGTTAGTCTGTATTTTCGGAACAAATTTAGGACCTTTGGAAAGAATATTTGTTTCTTTTTCGTTGAATTGAATATCAGATAAATTAACAACCCTTTGACTTCCCGAAGAATTAACTGTATCTATTATGCGTGACTCAAGTGTGACTGAAAATTTTTTTGATTTGAGTGATTTTAATTTTCTAGACTGTCTAAGAAATTTTTTGAATATGGAAATACTAATTTTAGATCTAATTGTCTAAATCTTCTAAAATATCAAATTCTAAAGGATGTAATTTAAAACTGAGTTCTGAGTGCAAGACCTTCGGGTGCTGAATGACATACCTTTTATTATAAAGATGTTTACATTCTTCTTTTATCCAAATTATGTTCGCTGCTTGGACTGCTTTATATAATGATGATACACTATTCGTTTTGATATTCACATATCTCGGTGTAACTTTAAACTTCAGACACTGTTTGTTGAACCACAAGTCCTGTGAACAATTTCTGTACTTCTTCATGAGTTTGGCGTATAGGTTGGCTTCAACTGCTACACAAGCATCTTTCAAATAATTGATCGATGAACCCTGAACTACGTGGTAGTTGATATTCATAATGAATAATAAAATAAAACAAGTTACTATGTTTTAACTATCACTAATTTATTGATGTAAAGAATGACAAATTTTTAAATTGGTTGGACCGGTTTCGGACATACGTCCATTATCAACAACAAGCTAATGAAAACTGAATACTCATGTACAATACAGGAATTACCATCAATAAAATGCTAGTAGAGGTCACAGTAACTTGAATAATGGTGGTTGGTAGGTAATTAAGTCTACCTGGTCGTTAAGGAGCTTAACCCTTTCTACCCTAGATGCCTTGAAAATTTCCATTGATTCAAAGAAATTGAGTTTATAAGATTTATCACAGGAATGAAGAATTTTTAGATGTTGAAGTTCTGGAAAAGGATGACATTCATTCACACAATGTGCAGCTAAAGCTGAATCATATTTCTGATGTAGGAATGGCCGGAAATGTTCTTTGTATCTAGCCTTGAAAGAGCGTCCTATTTGACCTATATAAAAAGAATTGCACTCAATTGGTATACTTCTGATTTTTAGAATTTAGCTGTTTTATCTTTTGTGTTGACAATTTGCTAACTGGTTTGAATGCAATGTGCACTTTTTACTATCAGACAAAACTCTCGCAATCTGTTCTGACGTCTTCCCGAAATATGTTAGAGACATAAATATAATAATAATAATAAATAATTTCCTCATGCCACCAACCGCGAAATTGATATCATTAGATGTAGATAATATGTTTTCGAATATACCTGCAACAGAATGTGTTCCCTTAATATCAAGTATTCTAGAGGCAAGAAATCTCAACGTGGTCTGTAAAGATGAGTTAATTTCTCTGTTTGATTTATGCTTGTCCCAAAATTATTTTCAGTTCAATAATAAGATATACTCACGAAATAATGGTTTAGCTATGGGTTCACCTCTCAGTTCCTTCTATCTGAAATTTTCATGTCTAATTTGGAAAACACTAAAATTATGACGTCACCTTTGACGAAAAGGCGTATTCTATTTTGGTATCGATATGTTGATGACATTTTAGCCTGTTTCATTGAAACGAATAGACAACTAAAAATCTTCCTGAATTTCATCAATAACATTCATCCTAAAATTAAGTTCAAAGTAGAAACAGAAGTCGATAGTAGAATCAATTTCTTAGATCTAACAGTTACCCGGGAGAATAATAACCGTTTATCAATTAATATCTTCAGAAAACCAACGTACACGGATAATGTCATACCCATACATTCATTTTACCTGTATTCACAAAAAATAGAAGCCTTCAAATCCATGATTCACAGAGCGATTTCTTTGCCTTTATCGGACATGGACCGAAAATCAGAACTTAACACCATTATGTTAATAGCAGAGAACAACGGCTTCGATATAAAAACAATAGAGAGTTTAATTAATCGAAAAATACGCAGCAACACATTCAACATGATATATCCCCAATCCAAGAGAGAAAAGCCCGAAAAATTTATGTCTCTTCGGGAAGATGTCAGAACAGGTTGCGAGAGGTTTGTCTGATAGTAAAAAAGTTCACATTGCATTCAAACCAGTTAGCAAATTGTCAGGCCTGCTTTTCAACACAAAAGATGAAACAGATAAATTCGAAAAATCAGGAGTATACCAATTAACATGTTCTGAGTGCAATACCTTTTATATAGGTCAAACAGGACGCTCTTTCAAGGCTAGATACAAAGAACATTTCCGGTCATTCCTACATCAGAAATATGATTCAGCTTTAGCTGCACATTGTGCAGCTAAAAATTCTTCATTCCTGTGATAAATCTTATAAACTCAATTTCTTTGAATCAATGGAAATTTTCAAGGCATCTAGGGTAGAAAGGGTTAAGCTCCTTAACGACCAGGCAGACTTAATTACCTACCAATCACCATTATTCAAGTTACTGTGACCTCTACTAGCATTTTATTGATGGTAATTCCTGTATTGTACATGAGTATTCAGTTTTCATTAGCTTGTTATTGATAATGGACGTATGTCCGAAACCGGTCCAACCAATGTAAAAATGTTGTCATTCTTTACATCAATAAATTAGTGATAGTTAAAACATAGTAACTTGTTTTATTTTATTATTCATTATGAATATCAACTCTCACGTAGTTCAGGCTTCATCGATCAATTATTTGAAATCTTTTTGAGGTTGTTGAAGTTTGTAAAAAAATTTTTAGAAGACATTACAACAAAACCTACTTTCTTTTTCGTCTGAAACCGCAAGGTAAGTAAATTTAGTGCTTGATGCACGCAAGCGCTGACTGTCCTCGAAGGTTTCCCTCCAAAATACTGACTTGATTTCCCTTTTTTCAAACTCTCGAAACTAGCCCAAATATTTAAGGTGGCTCGTTAGAGATAAGAAATGATTTTTGCGTCGAAATTACTTTTCTCATACCAAATAGTAAAGAAGATTTCAAATGAGGTATTGCTCGACCCCTTTTCCCCATTTCAATTTTCCAATTTCTACGGATAACATACATACAGGTGGTTAGTTTGAGGTGGTATATCCTTGATTTTCGTAAAGAGACTCCTAAAAACAGGTGCTATTTCATTCTCAGATATTTAATTTGATGATTTAGGGAATATCGAGATGAGCATAGTGTTTTCATATGTTCATGATTGCTAATTTTATTATTATTATTTTCAAAAAAAAAGTGAATAACTCTTGAGCACTTTATCGATGGATGTAAAATTGTTTGTTTACTGGGGATATGTAAAGGCGTTATGGTTTATGGAGATTTCAATCTTTGTTCACAGAAAACGTCGAAAAATGCAGGAAAAGCGCTTGTATTCATTGTCAGAATTCGATAAAAAGAAAAAGTAATTGCATATCAGACAAAAATCAATAAGATCGAACTACACTTCGCCAAGAAATTAATGCACAATTGCAGTACTAAAAATTCCTTCTTTGGTGGGCAACTGATTATCAACACGTGTTTTTTTCGGAACATGTCTGGATATATGTCATAAATTCGAAGTTTTTCTTGTCGCACATATTTCTCTCATGAGAAATAAAATGAGATTTAGAAAGAAAATACCATATATTGATAACACCAGTTGTTGATCAATTTTTGCGAGTAACGTTTGTTTCTCTTAATTTTCAACAGAATGTGCTGAAACAGTGGTGTTAGGTGATGTGATGATGTGATAGGTATCACATTAAACTGTTTCCGGAATGATCCGTAGGTACAACGGGACTGGTAGTCATGAAAGAAAATCTGGACAAGGACGACCTCTAGCAACAAAGGCGATCCATGACCGTTATTTAAGAATCTACTCATTGAGATGATTCGTTAATGCTAGGCACCTTCGAATGCAACTCTGATAAAACAGTGGAGCGCAAATTTGCATTGCAAATATACGACAACGTCTCAGGAATTTTGGTTTGAGGCTTTGTGTCACAGCTCGAGACCCAGCTCTAACCGTAGCACATCGAAGAGCCCGATTGAATTTTGTCAGACCACATATCAATTGGTTAGAATCTGTCTGAAAGAGACTTTTGTTTGCAGATGAGTAAAGATTTTGATATTTTCATTGCAAACGACGTTCTCTAGTGTACATAAGTTGAAATGAGAGATGAATGATGAAACCCTGAATTGAGAGGTACGTTACAGACATTTTAGAAGATTATGTTGTACCATTTGTGGCAAACTTTTCGTATATGCATCCATAATTCCTGACCTCACCTAGCTCATATCGTTAGAAACTACACTTCAATGAGTAGCCTACACGAAATCCAGAATTCAAACCCAACGAACATGTCTGAGATATTCTCATTAGAAGATAATGAAGCCAGCAAAACCAGCCAGCTACCGTGAATAAGGTTACGAACAAAAATTTGGAACGAGATGGATCAGAATGTTATAATGTCATTGATTTCGAGTATGAATCGTAGATGTCATGTAGTAATTCTCGCCTGGGTTGGAAATATTTGGTATCATCAGGTTTTTGGGAAGTTTGATTTTTCCAAAAGTCTTTCATTTTTCTTTCCTAGTTTTATTTTAATTTCTTTGAGTACCATTTTCATTTCGAATGTTGTCAAGAATTTCTTAGTGCTGGTGGATTTCTGAAAAAATAGTTCATAAACATATCCAAACTTGCGCTGAACAAATTTGAAGTTTCGATTTTGTGCGTTTATTTCTTGGCGTAGAGTATTTTCGCATCTACATCATTTCCGGAAAAACCGGAGGTTGACAATTCAATTTTGAATTGATTCCTCTTTACTTAATTTGATTTCGGCTGAGTGATGTAGATAATAGTTCAGTGAATTTGCCTAAGGTAGTTTAACTCTCCTTTAATCCAATGTTGTAGATCATATATAAATTGTTGTATCTTAGTTTAGTTTTCATTTTGCTTTTGTGTGATGAAGGAGCAGTGTAGTTACGAATATTAGTAGCATAAATCAAATATTCTTGTATTTATGATTTGAAATGGAGTTGCACCAAGTAACGGTCATCCAGTTTTCACTGAATTTATTTTATTCAAAGTTCGCACTCTGTCTATGGATGAAGTAACAAATTATTTGAACAAAATATTGAGTACTAAATTATTCCTAGAAAATAGCCAAAACATGTACTTACTGCAGCCGGATAGGCATAAGGATACCCATACACATGATTGTAGTACCTCCTACGAAATGCCTGTAATCATGAAATAAGAATGATAGAAATACGTAAAATAGTCTATAAATATATGGGGACAGCCCTACAAGCTTGCTAACTTGATTCAAAACGAATTGAATGATGTAGGAGTAGTTTCTATTTATACACATATCAAAATAATCTAAGGGTCAACAGAAGAACAAATTCTTCAAAATTCAGTTTACGAGGGATGTCGTTTATGTTTTGCATGCTGGGACGTAGAGCATATCATTAATCAACTGTCAGTACCAAAAATGAACCTATATGATTTGTTAATATAAATCCTAAATTTCAATTCTACGCATGCTGTGTTTCAGCCACAACAAATATCGAAGATTACAAGTTAACACAAAGATGAAATTACACACTGAGCATTTTTGCGCAATAATTTACTACAATTTTTGAAGACAATAATCTCAACAAGAACATCTCTGTGAGTTGGTATCTGTTTTCGGCAATCAAGCACCAAAGAAGTCTACAGTTTCCCGTTGGCATGGAGACTTTAAACGAAGCAGAGTTAGGCTTAGCGACGATGCAAGGGCAGCTGCATCAAAAACAGTGATCTCTCCAGAGAAGTTGAATGCTATTCGTAAGATTATCCAGGAAGATTGGCATGCAACATATCGAGAGATTGCGTATTTCACACACCTTATTACAACCAAATTTGCACGACGAATAAGTGTGGAAAAATCAGTTTCTTTTTGGATACCGCATCTGTTGACCGAAGAACAGCAAGCTGCAAGGGTGAATTGGTGTTGAAAAACTCTGGACCTTTTCAACTTTGGAAATTCTAGAAGCGTTAAAAATTCTGTCAGTGGTGATGAATCTTGGATTTATTCATTATTATTTATTTCAAATCAGGTCATGTAGCAACAATTTGTTTACACCATCAAAGAAAAGTTACTGCCGATTGGTACTCAACCATTTTTTTACTTCAAGTTTAAGTTTCGAAAAATTAACCCCGAACGGTGAATTACCCTTCATCAAGATAATGCTAGTCAGCATACAGCTCGGAAAACAAGTGAATATTCAATATAAAGAAACATCCAATTGTTACATCATCCTGCGAACAGTTCGACCTAAGCCCCAACAATTTTTCACTTTTCCTAAAATCAAGAACAGACTGCGTGGTCAAAGGTTTAAGTCTTCAGAAGAAGCAGTTGATGTCTTCTAAGAGGCTATTTTGATTGTAGCAATAAACGATTGATATAATTGCTTTCAGAATTGGTTGGAACGAATGGAGAAGTGTATTCATCTTCTCGGGAAATACTTCAAAAAAAACAATAAAGCCTTCAATAGCTTCCAATTGATTAATTCTAGCTCTATATGAAAAACTCAAAATACATCCCTGCTACAGCGTCAAAATGAGGTTGGTTTTTCCACTTACGTTATACTATCTATACTATCACAGTTTTTCCAATTCATCAAATAACACATAAGTTCAGTGTTCAACACCTCTTTGATTGTGATCTTTAACCTCTTGCCCTTCGATTTTCTCTTGACCATGCAGAAATCTCAATGTTCCTTAAAGTTTAGTTACTTATTTGTATGTGGTGGACGTTTTCGAGTTGACTCGCCGTGTGAGTGACACTTAGATTCTTCTGATGTGTGTATGCAGTTTGGAGATCTTGGTAAAAATCAGTTCACTTGGAGTATTTTGTGTTGACCAATGTAAATTTTTCTGTAACAGAAAGTTTACAATGGTCGCCTCATACAGTGAATTCCAATGAAAACGAACCACCCTGAATTACTAAAGTAGCTTCATCTGTGAATTTCCGAAACCTCAAATTTTCGAAAAGGGAAAAGGGGTCGTGTGATACAGTTCTGAATTGGTGATTCCATTCTCTATACGACCACGTAATTATTCAGTTTCAAACTAACATAAGAGTAATTAAAATTGTGAATTGTTCGAAAAAATTTGTAGAAGTTTTTATCAATCTGTTCGATCTGCGTTCTACAAAAACACTTGATCAAAATCGATTTCGTTGGTTTAGAAAAAAATTAGTCTCTCATTTGGACTTTGCGCGTCATCCCCCTAACTCTGTCAACTACTACCCCGCAAATTTCCATATGAGGAATGAGTTGTGTGAAACCTCTTTGAGGGGTTGATCGATTTACCGCATTTTTTCAAATTTATCGGCGATCGAGCAACCCTTCACAATTCATGTTGATATGTATCAAGTCGTTTTTGTTTCGAGGAGATAATAATTCTGCTGATCTGGAGTTGGAAACAGGGAACGTGCGATACGATTCTTTAAAAAAAAGCTAGATTTCTTCCATTTGAATCAATAAATGAAAACGGTGTTTCATTTTGATGGAATGTTTCGGTTTGTTATCAATCTTCCCATGTTTGAAAAGTTTTTCAAACCTTCTAGATTCAGTTACTTTTTTTTTTCAATGAAATAAAACTAAAGTATTTAGATTTTCACTATATTAACAAAACTATGACCGGTTTCACCACACTGTGGCTTCATCAGATAGATACAAACTAATGAGCAGAGTTATTCCTTATATATTAGTCTTATTTCCTACTAAATATTACAATAGGTACAAGAGGTATGTTGGAAACCCCATCGGAGTTGCTTACGTTATGAATTGAAAAGATTGAGTAAAGGAGAAGGATTTAGATCTAATTGACTATTAAGTAACCTAACTGAATTCTTTTCTTTGTTGATCTCTAAAATTTCCAATAGATTGAGTTTTTGTCTTTTATTTTCATTGTACCTATTGTAATATTAAGTAGGAAATAAGACTAATATATAAGAATAACTCTGTTCATTAGTTGGTATCTATCTGATGAAGCCACAGTGTGGTGAAACTGGTCATAGTTTTGTTAATATAGTGAAAATATTATTATTATATTTTAGTTTTATTTCATTGAAAATATGTATATCGATTTTCATCAAGTAACGACCTCCTCAATCAAATCAGTTACTTTTGGTTATTCGTTGAAACCCAGGCGGAAGAATTTTGCATAGTCTAACCTAACTTAACCTGAAATAACGGTGATTTAGTTGAAAATGGTATTTACACTACAGGACGCAATGGAATAGTGAGTTTATTTTACGAAAATAATAACTGTGCCATAGCATCTGCAAGCACTTTCAAGGAAAATAACCCTCGAAGAAATTAGGGGCACAAACACGTTCTTGAGTTAACGAGCAAATTCCTGGAAACTAACGTTACTAACAAAAAACATAATTCCACCAGAGTTGTGAATGACAAAGGAATTGGTGGGACCATTTTGGTGAAGTAACCATGATGGAGAATACACATTTGACGAGGAGATTGTCACAAATATCAGGAGTATACCGGACAAGAATTTTCAACATTCTTCACTAGTACCAATTCCATCCATATAAAATTAGACTCATACACCAGCTAGATGAAGATGATCCAGATCATCGTTCAGAGTTCTGTGAAGATTTGAATGAACGGATCAATAACGATCTGAATTTGCTTCAAAATATTCGTTTTCCTGACGAATCGAGTTTTTGTAAATGTCGAGGTGTATTGCCACGAATGTAGAGTCTGAAGTGACACTTTTTTCAATTTGAAGAGTAAGAATGATACTCAAAGACCTCAAAGACTTAATATTTGGGCCGGAATTTTGGGAGACCATATAGTAGGACCCCTAGTTATACAGAATAACTCGGAAGAAGAATCCTATTTGAATATGCTTGAAAATTTAATTGATTCTCTCATAACAGTTATCATCGAAAGTGATCCATATTTATCTGAAAATAACGTTATGCTTCAACGTGATGGAGCACCGTCCCATAATGCTTCCGCTGCGCGGAACTATATCAATGATATATTTCTTTTCATGATGGTTTTTCATGTGAATCATAGAATCCAAGCAATGCTAGTTTTTAATTAATGACAATCAAAAAGCAGACTGATATCGAGGATCGCATAACCTTTCTATTAAGATATCAACCAATCCCTCTTTCTTTATTAAAATCTTCGGGGTGGTAGTTGATAGAGGTAGGGCATGGATACGCAAAATTTTAAATAAGTAACAAAAATTACCTAAAAAACTTTATCGATTTCAATTCGTGATATGTTATTTTTGAAAGTAAATAATTACGTGGTCGTATAGAGAATTGAATCAACCTCACAAGAAGGTATCACACGTGTGAGTGCCCAGCTGGGACAGGGTCAGGGTGGAAGAACTTGTATCTTGCAAACTGAAGATGACTGAGCTTATTAAGCTCTCACCCACGAAACTCGTTTCCTTTACGAGAAGGATGGAGCTCGTGGATGAAATCTAAGACAGAGTGTGTCACAATAGACCACTGGGTCGCAGTGGCCGGGCTTCTAGGAAGCCCTCACTCAAATAATAATAATAAATAATAAGGTATCACACGACCCCTTTTCGTTATGCGAAAATTAGTAGTAGACGCTGCCAGGGCTACTGGGTTATTAGGGATAGATTATCTTATTAAGGTTCCTTTTTATTGATGTGTTTTGACGCTGATTCGGAAGATTATTTGATTTTCCTTGTTCAGTTTTGAAAGTTGGGAAAGGTAGACTCTAGAATAGTTGATATTTTCGGTCATCAAGGTTTGTCAATAAATAACCTAAGATGGCTAGTTTTCTTCACTACGAAATAGCTATGTCTCTATTTTCTCTATTCTCAAAACATCAACAACATACACTCAGAGGCAAAATTAGCGGAACACTCGAAAATTTAACCAAATTCGAAGTTCGATCTTTTTCCTAATTCTCAACCGATTTAGATGATTTGTTCGGCAAGTTATAGATCAACTCTTCTGCTTTGTAGAAATTATAAGAGAAAACAAAAAAAAATCTGAAAAAAATTTCATACTGGGGCAAAACTAAAAGTGTTTTTTTTGTCAAAAATTCGTAACACCCTGTGGAATTTCGTGGTCCGAGTTGAAACGTACAATATCATGGTCTGTCAAGACACATCTTCCTACAGTAACGCTCTTCTTGTTTCATGCGTTTATCTCTATTTTTGCAAGATATATTTAATTTCAAGCGGAAAATCACCATTTTGGAGAAATTCCATTGAATCAAGAAATTGTCATTAAAATTCGTCTATCAATTTGGAATTTTCTTATTATCACTCAGGCGTGTCGAAATTGTCGTTTGCGATTTTTATGTTCGAATTGAATTAGTTATTGATGACAATTTGGTTAATTTGGTGAAAATTAGGAATTCATAGGAGATAACAGTCGGTAGGTATTAAAATACACAACCGAATTCTGGGACCATTGATAAAACTTTTCATTTACACATGTGCACACCTTTTTTTATCAAACATGAAATACAATACACGTTTTTTTGTATATGACCACATTTGCACTTGTTTAAAGAATGAGATTTCCATTCTTTGATTTGATACAAATTCGATCGGTTGCGGGGTTTTGTGATTCTTTTACTGTTTACGATTCGAAACGGTATTTTTCATTATAATGAGAGATTTACCACCAACCTCAGTAGCAAGGGCAGTTACATTGATCGAGGAAGGGCGCACCTACCGCTCAGTCGGTACCATGTTGGGTGTCTCGACGTCGGTTATCCATCGAATCTACCGACGTTACAGGGAAACTGGATTGTACGTCAAGAGGCGAGGACAAGGAAGAAATCGGGCAACCCGCGCTATACATGACCGTTTCATCGTCAATCAAACCATAAGAAATCCTCGTCTTACTGCTGTTCAGGCACGTAACCTTTTGCAAGCAGTGGATAACATTAACTTCAGTGTGAGGACAGTCAGAAGACCATTAAATGAAATTGGTCTGAGATTATACGCGCAAGCAAGAGCACCATCGGGTAGCAAGATTGGCGTTTGCTAGGGAGCATGTAGCATGGACAATCAATCAGTGGAGATGAGTTTTATTTAGTGATGAGAGCCGATATTGTGTGAATTTCGTGGATGGTAGAGATAGAATATGGAGGCATCGAGGGGAATGGTACAATCAAGCGAACTTCGCAGGAACTGAGCACTACGGTGGAGGGTCAGTTATGATATGGGAAGGCATATGCTTGGGAGTACGAACAGAACTGGAGATTATTGGCAATGGATCACTTAATGCCCATCGATATATAACAGAAATCTTGGAGCTCCATGTTGTGCCTTTTGCTCCTTACATAGGGGAAAATTCCTTTTTTATGCATAATAACGCGCGCCCTCATACTGCGCGCATAGTGATAGAATATCTCAATGGAGTTTTGATCACACGAATGGACTGGCCGTCGCGGTCACCGGATTTAAACCCGATCGAATACGTTTGGGACATTCTTGGAAGAAGGATTCGACAACGGAATCCAGGCAACGTTGAAGAGCTGACATTGGCTTTGGTGGAAGAGTGGGACAACATACCTCAACAGATGATAGACAACATCATTGGGAGTATGCGAAATCGTATGCACGCTGTAATAAGAGCTCGGGGGTCATACTCGCTACTAAAATCAAATGTTTTTTTTTGTGGGTCATCATGAACATTTTTCTCAACATGTTCATTTCATTTCACGAGTGTATCGCCAGGATACACACCTGCTCTCAATTTTGGACAAGAATGGTAATTATTATAGAGTGTCACACAAAAAAATTCAAAAATAAATGTGCAAAATCAACGATTTTTCCAGTGTACTTCGAGTTCTCCCGGAGCGTGAAATTGGCCAGTGAATTTCAAAAATTTTCATTTCGTTAGATTTCCGCTTCTCTAATTTTGATTTTATTTTTTGGCTAACCTCCGATGTTATGCACCTACGCAAGATTAAAAATAAATTCTTGAAATTTGTGACTTTTCGCTTCAAATTGGATATCTCTTGTAAAAATAGAGATAAATGCATAAAACAAGAAGGGCGTTACTGTAGGAAGATGTGTCTTGACAGACCATGATATTGTACGTTTCAACTCGGACCACGAAATTCCACAGGGTGTTACGAATTTTTGACAAAAAAAACACTTTTAGTTTTGCCCCCGTATAAAATTTTTTCAAATTTTTTTTGTTTTCTCTTATAATTTCTACAAAGCAGAAGAGTTGATCTATAACTTTCCGAAAAAATCATCTAAATCGGTTGAGAATTAGGAAAAATATCGAACTTCGAATTTGGTTAAATTTTCGAGTGTTCCGCTAATTTTGCCTCCGAGTGTAGTTAGAGATGGTAAAAAATGATTTTGCATAATAAAAGACTAGAGATTCCAGAAATGATACAAAATCAACAAAAAATAAATTTCTATTTATCAATTGATTGTTGTAACCTGAAAGAGAGACAGACGACACATTTTGCTTCTAGAAACTCCTTTTTATGTGGATATCAAAATGAAGAAATAATAATATAGGTGTTCCACAGTTCTTGCACTTTTATTATTCAATTTATATATGAGAGATATTCTACAACTTGTTTTAATGGGATCATTTATGGCGATGATAATGCTTTATCTTTCCCTCACAATAGCGTCGAAATTATTGAAAAAATTTTGATTGCTGATTTGGAAATTTTGAACAAGTTCTTCAGAGAGAGTCTATGCTCTAATGATTCGAAAACTGAGGTATTTTGTTTACGTCTGAATTATCATCAAGAAGGTAGAAAATTAAGGTTATTTTTCATTGATTCAACGATAAATGTCATTCATTGAATTTCAAATCTCATATAATTGAACAGAGTCGAAAGCTGAAATCAAGAAATTACATTCTACAAAAACTAGCTAGGTTCACTGTGAGTGCTGATGTTCACTTCTTCGGACTGCTGTTCTTGCTCTGATCTTTCTACAGTAGAGAACTGTTGTTCTATATGGTTGAATAGTACTCATGAGTATAGAATTGATTTCCGATTGAATCAGGCCTCGAGAATTATAAGTCGTGCCATTACCTCAACCCCAGTGTCCTGACTACATGTCCTCTGCATTACAGTGCATTCCAATGAGGACGAACCACCTTGAATAACTCGGCTGGTTTGATTTTTCCTGTGAATTTCTTGAAACAGATTGATTTTGATTGGAGATGGACATGTTACATGTTTTGTTCTTTCCCTATCAATCCCTTAAACCTGGCAGCTTCTTCCTCAAATTCCCGAATCAGGAAAAGGGATCTTGTGTTCCTTTTTAAAAGGTTCTATTCTGTTTACGACCACGTAATTATTTACTTTCTAACATAATTTGTTACGAATTGAAATCGACAGTTATTCGAAAAAATTCCACGGTTTCGTGAATCCGTTCGATATAAATAAAATGAAACTGATTGTCACAACAGTGAATGTAATTTTATTATTAATTTTATTTAGAAAATGTGAAACCTAATCTATTTGCCTGTTTGAGCCCTGAAAACCGAGAAGAATATCATCAACGAATATATACCTAAAAATAATCTGTGTTATGCTAACTTATTATTCATTATAGATTTTTCAAGATTGTCCATAAAAATATCTGCTAATATGGGACTGATTGGGGATCTCATGGAGAATCCTGATTTTTGTTTGAATTGGAAATAATTATGTTTCAAACAGGTCTCTAAAATACTACGATATTCATCTGTTATATGTAGTGAAATGATATTTCGGTTGAAGAGTTCTTTTATTACAGATGGACATTCATCTGTTGGAACGTTTGGATACATATTTTTTATATCAAAAGAGACAAGTTCAAAATTAGAATTGTTATTGTGCCAAAAGTTTATCTCTCAAGTCTGCAGAATTTACAATGGTGTATGAACGAAAGTTGGTGAGTTCCATGAATTTGTGGTTTGAGAATCTTGCTTATTTACCTGCAGGTGTGTTCATGTAGGACACAATTGGCATGGCGGGGTTTTCCTCTCCGTGAAGTTTGATTAAACCGAATATTTTTGGAGCTCGACTGTTCATTGAAATAAATTTCTTCCTATCATGTTATGGATATGCTAGATATTTATAATGCATAATAAATTAGCACAAAACTTATTATTTTTAGGCACAGATATGTTAATGAGATTCTTGTGGGTTTTCAAGGCTCAAACAGACATTTATCAGTTCTTACGTTTTTACATTTTCTACTCCGTCCTCGGTGTTTCACATTGATTGTTTCTAACCATGAATCTTTGACTACTTGTGAAGAATGAAGCTTTTGTTGTAAAAAAACTGGATATGTTCGGGATCTTTTACTCAGTCCTCTCTGAGATTTGAAACTGTAAATTTTGAAATTTAAGAAAGGAAATCATAGTTGAAAATACCTTATGTTGGAAGGTCCGATGTATAGAGGGGTAGAATTTTTGCTCTCCTTGAAGAAGGGGTCACATAGAGGGATATAGTGGCTACAATGAGGGTATCACAGAGGGTAATTTCAAAAACCTACGCCCAATACGTGGAGCTACAATCTCTGTAAAATAGGCATAGAAGAATTCGTAGGAAGATCACTTCTGAAGAACAAGACCGCTTTTTGTTTCAAATTGCAAGAAGAGAACCTAATGAGTCGCACCCCATACTCCAAAGGCAATTTCTGGAAGCAGCAGGCATCAGTGTATCAGTCGAAACGATAGGTAAAATACTTCGTTCAAGGGATTTATACAGCCGAAGGCCCTTAAGAGTTCTAGAGCTAACTAGGCAACAAAAAAATTAATAGACTTAATTGATGTATCGAGCGCCAAAATTGGTGTTCGATCAGATGACCACCAGATTCGGGTTTTAAGGGATCGTAGAAGACAAGCTAGACTCCTAGCAGCAAAACAAATTCTGAAATACCATGGGGGCAGTGTGATGTTTTGGGGTGGAATTATACTGGGAGGCAAAACAGATTTGATTTCGTTTCCTGTGAGTATAACGGCCAGAAATTACGTGGACCTAGTGCTGGAGCCGATAGTGAGACTCTGGCGAGGTGCCCACGGTGAGAATTTCACTTTAAACTCAAGATAATGCTCCTCCGCATACCAGCAACCTCGCGCGACATTATCTTGAAACAAAAGGAATCGCTATTTTGGACTGGCCAGCTTGCTCTCCAGACCTAAATCCTATTGAACATTCATGAGATAATCTCAAAAGGAAAATTAGATCGCGCCAGGATAATCCAAGAACCCCACACAGCTCATCCAAGCCATCACAAAAGGGTTGCAAAATATCAGCACAGAGGAGGCCTAAAACCTGATCCAAAGCATGCCTAAACAGATTTAGGCTTGTATCAGGGCAAGAGGAGGTGATACAAGCTACTGAGGTCGAGAAAGAAACACCTACTCCGTGAGAAAACAATTTTCAATTTTTTTACTATATGCGGAAAGGGTCTCTTATTTTTTTTTATTTGTTTCTTTCTTAAAATAAAACTTAATTTATTTCTTTATTCAATTGAAATATTTCAAAAGAATCAATTCGAATTTTCCAAAATCCCTGAGGTAATATTTAAAATATCAGGTAATTCCATATAAATTTGGTTGTGTATATATATATAGAAGAGAAACATTTAAATTATCCGCTTGTAATTCAATGATTCATAGCGCATCTTATATTGCCCTATCCATAACTGACTACTTACAAACTTACATTGGCCTGCTCTCTAGTAACAACATCAATTATCTTTCCAAATTTAACAACCTCGTTCTTCAGTGGTCACAACATTATCAAATAACTATTCAATGCCCAACAAAAAACTGATAAATTCAAACAGTCTGGAATATACAGAATTGAATGCAATGAATACCTAATAGCTTATGTAGGACAGACGGGTAGAAAATTCGAATCAAGATACAAACAACATCTCTCCTCAGATAACAAATCCGCAATTTTCGAACATATTAAATCTACTCACATAACTACATTAGATAATTCAAACATTCTCTACAAATGCAATAAAAGGATGACAATGAATCTGTTGGAAATTTTAGATATTAATAAACTTTGAAAAATTTAAAATTCACCACTCTCAATACTCAATAAGAATCCAATCACTCCGCACTACTCCACATTTAAATTAGGTATAGTTAGCACGTTCTTTCTCAGAACTGTTAGTTCTAGACACTTGAAAATTACGTAACTGTCGAAACCGGTGTGTGTATTCAAAATAGACTTTGTGGAAAATAGATAATTTATTTATATTAAGGTTGGATTTCTCTGTCTGTCTGTCTGTCTGTCTGTCTGTCTGTCTCTCTCTCTCTCTCTCTCTATATATATATATATATATATATATATATATATATATATATATATATATATATATATATATATATATATATATATATATATATATATATATATATATATATATATATATATTCTCATGAAAATCTATAAGAAATGAAATATATCATTGTGATTTCAATCACTAGAAGACATCAAGAGGCGTTAAAAGATTTAAAAGATTCTAAAGAGTCTCTTACCTATGCAACGACCCGGAAATCTATTTTTCAGATAGTACCGCACAACGTCAGAATAATGGAGCGGTGCTCCATCATGATGATACACAATGTTATGTTCTGTAACGTGCCTAACTGCACTTTACATATTGCCTTTATCGCTGTTCGATTCCTACCTTTCACTCCGATCAAAATTTACCTTGATCTCATCTTCAATTTTGTATATAGACTTTTTCAACACCACATTTTCGGCGTTAGCTTTCAGCCATCTTTTTCGTACTGTTTTTTGTAAACAACTTTGCTGCAGTGCCCGCTTCTTGTGTGTCAGAAATTAAAATATAATTTTAAGTTGAATAGTTTCAAAAAAAGTACTAGGTCAACATAACATAATTATGTTGTCTGTACGGAAAGGAACAACAAAACGGTGTTGTTATGGAGTGTGTAAAAATGATACACGGTATAAAACCAAAGATACTGTTTTATAAATTTTCGAAAGCCTTGTCTGGAATATAGGACAAAAGTAATCAAATGACATCAAATTGCCAAATGTTTGGAAAATTTATTATTTAACTCAATACATTTGGACTTTGATTGGGTGTGTCTCTTTGTCAACTGTTTGGTCCATTGATACATTATTCCTAATTGCATTTTTGGTTTTGTATATATCATAAATTTTATATATTGTCTCCTTTTGAACATTCAATTTATGATAAAAACTATTAAACATATTCAATTCAGTATTTACGATTGCTCAATTAATAATGTCATATATAGCCTTAAAATATTAATTATTTCCATAAATATTACTCGAAATATATATTCTGATTTATTTTCTTTATTAATTGGAGACTTATAATTTCTGAATTTATTGATGTTAATTAATAAAGAAAATGAATCAAGTGGTTATAGATTGGAATGTCAAACGCAGTTTCATCAATGGAAAAACCGATTCAAATTATTCAAATCATCTTAGGAAAAATAGTCGTTTCTTCAATTTATAATTTAAAATCCTACATTCTAAGAATAGAGGTTTAAAACTCAACCTTCTGGAAGTACTTGAAATTAATACATTTAGGTATTCACCGGAAATTCTTAATGATCAGTTGGACATAAATAACTTACCCTTATTAAACTTGTTTCGTAAACACTAGTTCGAATATTAATAATTGACTTTATTGAACAATTCAATCAAACAAGGAAGAAAATAAATTGCAAATCATTTCATTATCACAGGGCGTAGTTCAGAGAGTTGCCATGGGCACACTCTGCTCTTCCACTCTAACCCTGATGTGAAAAAAAAGTTATAATATTACCTTTTATTAAGCGAACCCTTTTCGGGAAACCAACTACAAAAATTATAAAAAGAAAATGATTATGACGGAACTGCAATCAGTTAAGGCGCTCACACTGTTTTTTGAATAAGATCGTCCAAGCACGAGACTTAAACGAGGCAACAGAAGAAGACATGTAGTATTCAGCTATGAATTCATTATAGAGTTTATTAATGCCAAACGAGAAAGATCTTTCGAAAATGACAAGTCAGTGCGTAGGAGGAGAAATGAGACCTCTACTTCTGTTGTTTAGACTATGTAGATCAGATCTAATCTATTTTCGGTGCAAATAGGAAGGCTTCCTGGTAATCATTATTTTCTGATATAAAATCAACGCTGCTAAGTGAAATCTATTGGTCATATTGAGCCACTTTGCTTCCACCAATTTGTGACTTATTCGGTTAGATTACCCATAAATGAAACGCAAACAGGTGTTTTGAATCTTCTGAATAGTGTAGATTGTTTGTTGATCAAAGCAAGAGTAATAAACTTGAGAGCAATAATTGAAATAGCACAAGGGTATTGCATAAGGATATTTTCAATTTTAGAGGCAGTGATTGTCTATGTGGATATAGAAGACATAGAATACTCACAGATTTACGAATACAACTGTCAATTTGTGCGCGATCTAAATAAATTATCTATAATGAGACTCAGGTTACGAACTGACTTTATAATTGAGATGTACTCCCCACCAATAGATAGCCTCATGATATCTAACAAATGATTACACGTTACTTCATTGCCGAATAGAATAGCTTTGGTCTTGTTATGGTTAGTATTTAATCTATGAACCTCGGATACTTTAACAATACCATCAAGATCTTCTTGTACCTCACTAACGGCGTCTTCGAAATTCTCAGGGCTGAAACTATGATAAAGTTGCTTATCATCAGCACGAAAATGAACTTGACAATATTTCAAGTAGCGTTGAAAGCTGGGAGTATAAAGCACAAAGAGCAGAGGACCTAAAATGTTACCCTGGGGTACACCAGGCAAAATACTTGATAGACTGTCGCAGATCTTTGTTTGTTGGGTTCTGTTGGACAGATAATTCTTGATAAGATTTGTTGCACCTCCAGAAAAGCCAACGAAGGACACAATTGCTACAAGTATATCATGATAGATGGTATGAAATGCTTTGGAATAGTCTAATAAGACTATTATAGTTATACAGCCGAGATCAGTAGCTGCCAGAATGTCATCGGTGACCTTTAGTAAACTAGTTGTGCAACTTTGACCTGCCCTGAAACCTGATTGAACCTCGAGAATTACGCCCAAACTATTCAAATGTTCCGTCATCTGGTAAAACAAAATTTTCTCGAAAAAAATACAGATAGCTCTGAGTGGATTGCCTCTTTAGTATATATAAGTATATGTTAGTAATATATATTTGTAGTATTCATTCGCTCTTGACAAAGATACTGTGTATCGAAACGCATCGAGCATTTATTAATATATTTTACTAGAAATCATCGTTTACTTGTATTTGTGAAAATGATTTCTATCATGCAAAAGCCTCGCCAATTGAATTAAGTGGTCGTAAAGAGAATGGAATCACCTTTTCAAAATGTATCATACGATCTCTGTTTAAATTTTAAAACTTGGAGTGGAAGTTTCTATGGGTAGGAGATTGATAGGAGGAGGAGAGCGAAATATGTAACATGTTTCCCTCCAATCAAAAAGCGAACTGCTACAGGAAATTCACAGAAAAATCAAACCAGCTGAGTTATTCAGGATGGTTTGTTTTCATTGGAAGGCATTCCTTCACATATCCACATTGAAAAAAGTTTTTCGGAACTTTTTTCAAATATCCAAGAGCTTTGGAGTTCACCTGTTCTCGAAATCTAGGATATCGATTCAGTCGAATGCTTTTGTATGTGCTCTTTTTGATGGGCCAGAACTTTTGAAGCGTTAAACTTTTGCATTGAAGTTGTTATTTTCCCCTACTAGATCCTAATCAAAAGGTTCCTGATTTTGGTCTTAGATGAAAGATTTGGTGTTTCTTTAAGCGTACAAGAAGTATCATCGTTTCTCAACTATTTTTATATCGCAACCCATGAAGAAGCGAAAAAGTTAAATGAAAAGTCTTGCGACCCGGTCTCTATGAAATCATAGTAATATTGTAATTAATACTTTATCTTTATATTTCATAACTATTTTCATTATTTTATTTTATCACGTCTCGATATGTATAGTTTTTGATTTTAAGGTTTTTCTGGATTCAACATAATACCTTTTCATCATATTATCAACCGCATTATAAATATATATATAAATGTAATAACAATCTTTGGGCGTGTAAAGCCCGCTGGCTTTTTTGGGAGTCCATAAAATCACGACTGTCCTAAGCGAGGTTTTAAGCTGCTCGAGCATACCATGGCACATACGTTAGGACAGGTTCATTTATGTTAATTTCCTTAGTTATAATAACAAAAGGACGCCAAATACACTAAATTGACAGAATCACGGAGAATATCAACGACAAACAGGATATATCAACTCCGACAGGCGCAGCATTTTTGGACATTGAGAAACATTCGACAAAGTCTGGCAAGAAGGACTGATCTACAAGATGAAGATCACAGGATTTTCAGGAAGCTTACCAACATAACGATGTTAAACTTACAAAACAGGAAATTCATACACAGAATATAAGACCAGAAGTCAACAGCGAAGAGGATATATGCCGGCGTACCCCAAGGATCAGTACTACGACCACTGCTATTCAATATATACATCGCAGACATACCGAAAACACCAAAGGAAATCACTATAGAAGGACAACCGATCAAATGAAAGGAGGAAGCAAGATATCTTGGCGTAATTCTGGACGACCAGCTGAACTACAAGAGACATATTGAGAAATCACAAGGGAAACAAGAGCAATCCACGCAAGGGAGAACTAAATGCGAATGAAATACGTTTTCCGTGTGAACAAAATAGGGTTTATATAAATGAGAGTTCAACTCAGTACAACAGGAGGCTATTTTATTCGACTAAAGAGCATTGCAAATCTAATGGATATAAATATTGCTGGATCCAAGATGGAAATATATTGATGAGAAAAGAAAGCATTTCGAAAATTATTCACGTTGGCTCAGAAGAAATACTGTCCCAATTTCGCCCAAACACTTCCTGAATATAATGATGTCTTCCAGTTTGTTTATGTTTAAACTCTCATTTCATTATTATGGCGCATGTACTCTCGAATTTTAGTGTTTACTACCGAAACTGAAGAGGACTTCGCACAAAAACTAGTAAGTTATTCAAATCATCAGTTAATAGTAATTTTGATATTGAAGCTGTGACTAAATATAACCCGACAATTAACTCTTGTGAAATTATGTGTGACAACAAGTATTCGTAGGGCTAGGTGTGCAACGATAGTTCCAGATCTGAAGGTGGCGGAATTCTGGTCGGAGTTGAAGTTCTTACAAATTGGATCAACACGTCAGTAGTGGAAGATATTTAGCTCAATATAACGGTATAGATAGAGTTTTGGATTTATTCGTATCGAATATATCGGATACTGAAGTTTTGAAAAGCAAAAGACCAGATTCTAAAGCACGCTCTGTATACAAATTTTTTAGTGCAGATTATGTATCAATTAATAGTGAATTAACTCGAGTAGATTGGAGCGCTCTTTTCTCTGATAATGATGTCAATACGTGTATTGAACTTTTCTATTCTACCCTAAATATTATCATTGAAAGGCATGTGTCGAAAAGATCATCTAAAAACAAGAAATATCCCTCCTGGTTCTGTAGAGTGACAATTCATTTGATCACTCAAAATTTTATGCTAGGTTTAAAAAATCCCATCAAGATTTTTTGAATTTCAAATACCTACGTGAACAACGTAAAATTTTAATACAGAGAGATTATGCCGGTTATACAGGGATATCCACTGAGGCCGTCCGTTGAAAACTTTTTAAGTTCCAATTACAATATCAAGCTGAAATTTTATACGCGGCCATAACTAGCGATTTCCAATTGAAGTGAAATATTTTCGAAGTGATACCATTTCCGGTTATACCGGAATTGGGCCATCACTTTGTTATTTCAAATGGCAATCTACCTTTTTTATCATACATCTAGAACCGACATTTGAGCAAGGTATAAAATTCCCAAGTTGTTGGCACTTATCTGTCAAAACTTTCGACAGATTTAATTATTTTTGTTATAAACTCGATTTTTGAGGAACATTTAAAAAAATTGTAGCTCGTAGATCTTTTGCACTACAGACACAATTTTTGCTTGGGTGGATAGAAGAAGGATCAAGGAATTTTTTAAGCAATCTACACATGTCAAATGTTTATTGCGTTGTTTTGTATGATTTTTTCAATTTGGCCTTTTTTAAACAGCAATAACTCAATTTTTTCAAATTGCACGTGCCAATTTTAATATCGCCATCAGATGAAGCGTCAAATTTCAGATGGAATTGTATAAGCATGTACTATACCCATCTCTTATAGTTCCGAAATAATTTGGGAATATATTGAATTTTGATGATTTTGCAAGAACTAACAGAGAAACCTTTGAAATATTTGAATCAAGTAGCTGAATTGGATACGCTCACCTGACAGGGGCCTAAAATTAATGTACTTGTCACTTTGTTCATTCGAATTTGATATTTCAACAAGAATTGTCGTTATTTCAGATTGAAAATATCCAAAAATACAATACATTTGGAATAAAACCACTGGTTATCTAAACAAGAATATATTTAATCTTTTTTAATTCATTTTAGAATGTCAAAAGTAGTGGGTAAAAATTGCAGGCAATTCAATAACCAATTTCCAAATTTACCGTCTATGAGTAAAATAAAATTTCGAAGCATTAGAAGCAATTTTCTACAATTCGGATGAATAAAAATTGTAGGAACCAGGCGAAAACCAAAAATCGAAGATAATTACATTAATACGAATAAAAGATAGCAAATATCATAGGAGAAAACTAATTTACGATGTGAATAAATGTTCAATATGGGCCCCATTTTGCTCTATACACTTGCCCTCCTAGTTTCCTCAGGATCAATATTACGAAAAGCTTTATGCATGCGCTCTAGTAACTCTTCTTTCTTACAGGAATAAGATACACTTCACTCTTGACTTTGCCCCATAAATAAAAATCAAGGGGCGTCAGGTCCGGAGATTGCGGAGCCAATAAATTTGGTCTTTGATTACCCCACCATCTATCCTCGAACATTTCTGTTAGCTGCCGAGCTACAGCTCGTGTTTTATCTGCTGGTGCACCATCCATTTGGTAATAGCAATCCCTCAGAATTGTGAGGGGTAATCCATCTAAACAATTTGCTAATGTTCCTCTCAAAATTTCCAGGTATCTTTGTCCATTAAGATTTTCCTCATAAATGTGATAAGCCAACAAATCATTCATTAAAATTGCAAAAACGTTCACGCTGAATTTATTTTGGAAATCAATAACCTCAATGAAATGTGTCTCATCTTCTTGAAGCCGAATTAATAAATTTTCACAGAAATTTAGCCGCTTGGGAAGGTCAGTTGGTTTCAATTTTTGTAGTCTGATAAAAGAATACGGGTGCATGTTATGTTTCTTAAGGATCCTTTGAATGGAAGTATAACTCAATCCAATATCCATTGATGCTGACTTAATGGACGCATGTGGATTGGCACGAAAATACGCTAGCGTATTAATTTGATTGTCATCGTCCTCGAGAATTGGTTTTCTTCTAGTTTCTATGTATTTTGTTCCTCCAAATTGCAGAAAATTGCTTATAATCCTTCGAAATTTCGTTTTACTCATAGGCGCCAAATTTGGAAATTGGTTATTGAATTGCCTGCAAGTTCTATCCACCACTTTTTGACATTCGCCATGAATTAAAAAGAGATTAAACATATCCTCGTTTGAATAATCAGCCATTTTATTATCAATCTGGCGTTTTTCAAATATTTTCACTTCAAATTACCAACAATTCCTGTTAAAATATCAAATTCGAATGAACAAAGTGACAAGTACATTAATTTTAGGCACCTGTCATGTGAGCGTATCCAATTCAGCTACTTGATTCAAATATTTCAAAGCATTCTCTGTTAGTTCTTGCAAAATCATCAAAATTCAATATATTCCCAAATTATTTCGGAACTATAAGAGATGGGTATAGTACATGCTTATCCAATTCCATCTGAAATTTGACGCTTCATCTGATGGCGATATAAAAATTGGCATGTGCCATTTGAAAAAATTGAGTTATTGCTGTTTGAAAATGGCCAACTTGATAAAATCATACAAAACAACGCAATAAACATTTGACTTGTGTAGACTGCTTAAAAAATTCCTTGATCCTTCTTTTATCCACCCAAGTAAAAATAGTGTCTGTAGTGCAAAAGATCTACGAGCTACAATTCTTTTGAATGTTCCTAAAAAATCGAGTTTATAACAAAAATAATTAAATCTATCAAAAGTTTTGACAGATAAGTGTCAACAACTTGGTTATTTTATGCCTTGCTCAAATGTCGGTTCTAGATGTATGATAAAAAAGGTAGATTGCCATTTTCCGTTATAACCGGAAATGGTATCACTTCGAAAATATTTCACTTCAATTGGAAATTGCTAGTTATGGCCGCTTATAAAATTTCAGCTTGATATTGTAATTGGAACTCAAAAAGTTTTTAACGGACGGTCAAGGTGGATATCCCTGTATATCATCTGTCGAACAGAATGTCATTGAAAATCCTAAAAATTTTGGCCTTATGTCTCTGAATTGAAGAAGGTCCCTGATATTCCGTATAAAATGAAACTTGATCGATGATAAATATTCAATATCTGATGCTTCCGGTAGGTACTTCGCGGAAGCAGTTGAGGATTCCGGTACACCTGTTCTGTATGAAAGTAAATTCAATTCTGCATTACCTATATGTTTCAGGTACATTGAAATATCTGAAATAGTTAATAAGATCAAGAATCTTGATTGCAGTAAAGGAGCTGGCCCGGATTCCATTCCTCCAATTTTCATAAAAACTTGTGCTGAAGCGTTGGCCATACCTTAATTTTCAATAAGTCACTTCAACTCGCTGTTTTCCCTGAAAAATGGAAACTTGCCAAAATAATACCGATATTCAAATCTGGAGATAAAGAACGTATTAATAATTATGGACCGATATCTATTTTCAGTCATTTCGGAAAAATTTTTGAGTCAGAACAGCTTTTTTATTTGAGTAGTTCAAAGTTAGCAGAATACAACACGGCTTAGTTGAAAGCAGGTCAGTACTTATTAATTTGGCGCCCTACACAGATTTTTTATCGAAGGCTCTCGATGATAGAATATAAGTTGATGCGGTATATACGGATATGGCCCAGGCTTCTGATAGGGTTCATCATAAAACTTTGATATTAATTTTCTCAGATTTTGGAATCTGTGGCTCTCTGCTTGGATGGATTGAGTCCTATTTGATTGATAGGTTACTATTCGTGGTAGTACATGTTGTCTGTTCAAGTACTTTTTCAGTAACTTCTGGGGGTCACATCTGGGCCCTCGTTTATTCGTTTCATACGTGAATGATATCCATCAATACTTTCGCGATACCTATCATGAAATGTTTGCAGATGACCTGAAGGTTTATGGAAGAATTTGTTCAATTGCTGACCAGCTAATTTTTCAAAAGGATTTGGATCCTCTGTCATATGTTTGTACCTCACGGTACTTCAAAATCAATGTCAGTAAATGCCAACACTTAACTTTCACCAAAATACAGGTAGAATAGAGACTTTGTTTATATTTCATATTGATGATATTGTTTCAAAAGCTTTCAAAATGCTAGGTTTTGTATTGAGAATCACAAAAAAATTTTCAAATATTGTAGCGTTGAAAGTCCTAGAATATGCAACACCTATTTGGACACCCTACTTTCATGTACATATTTATCGAATTGGTGCAGCGGAAATTTTCAAAGAATTTAAATTATAGGTTCAATGAAGCTTTGTTCAATACTGATTACGATATTGTGTCTCGTGAGCATAATATTCTCAGCTTGGAGCGGAGAAGAGTACTTTTCGACGGTGTCTTCCTCCATCGTATTTTAAGTAATAAATTCAAATTTTCATTGATACTCAATTTAACATTTTATGGGCCAAAATACCCAAACCGTCGAACAGTACTTTTTTACGTTCCTAAAGCCAGGACAGCTCTTTATTATAATTCTCTTTTCCTGAGAATAATGCGCTGATATAATTAGCATTTGAACGATATAGATCTTTTTTGTACTAGTTTTTTGGTTTTCAAGAAGAAGTTACACTTATACTAAATACATTAGCAGCAGAACAAAAGTACGAATATACAAAACACTAATTAGACTGATGGTGCTATATGGCAGTGAATGCTGGACAATCAACAAGGAAGACGAGGAGAAGCTGTTAACTTTCGAGAGAAAGATCTTGAGAAAATTCTTTTGAGCATCAAAAGAAAATAGAGTATGGAGAATTCAATACAGTCACGAACTACAACTGAAATATAGGAAGCCCAACTTAGTCAAAGTTATAAAGGCCTCCTAAATAAGGTGGTTAGGACACATATGTAGATATGATGAGGAGAGCCCTGTTAGAAGGGTGACTTTCCAAACACCCGAGGGAAAAAGAAAGAGAGGCAGACCAAGAACCAGATGGTTGGATGTGGGGGTAGACCGATGGAGGAGGTTGGTGTCGAACAGATCTGGATGGAGTAAGCTGACGGAGACTGCCTTCGCCGGTAACCGGCTGTAGGGCTTGTGAAGTAGAAGAAGAGTGTTTGCAAAGATGATCTACGTATAGAAATGGTTTTGAGTAAGAATCAAGGTTAAACATCACATTGAGGGGATCCCAGTCTAACGGTCAGTCGGTCGGTCGCAGTAAGACCTCGAAACATATAAAGTATAAAAAAAATTCGTTTATTGAAGAAATAAATTTCAATGTATAGTTATGAATGTAAATATTACAATGTAATAACCACATGAAAAAATAAAAACTTATAGCTCAGTTTATGTAGGTGATTAAAATGATTATTCATGAACATTACTTAATTAATAACAAACGCGATCGCCCGGTTGAGAAACGATGTACTACATGGTATAAATTGTTAGTGTGAGAGGCTAAGAAAACCATAACTCATTCAGTCTTTGACTACCCTATATCTCGATATCCAGATGGTTTTCAACTAATATTTTTGAAATCAGATTATTTTGTTTTATTGGGTTGATATATTAAAATCCATTTAGTATTACTGACACGATCTTTTACTGCTGCTTTTTCACTATTTTTCAGATTTCTATCATCCCACAATTTCTCAATCATCAATCATCAAGAATGAAATGTTGATACAATCATTTTTTCCACTTTTTGTTCACAGCACCCTCACGAGCTGTTACTGATCTATCAACGACGGACGAGACTGAATTTTTCATCAGGGTTTTTCTCTTAATTTTCTCATATATATAAAATTCATGTACACGGGGTTTGTAAATAAGTTGAGGGTGGAAACGTCGTCTCCGATCCGACATTGTGTGAGACGAGAGGCTCTTTGCGCAGCGTCAGGTGAACACGCGATACGCCTCCAGTAGCGATAGCTTTAGTGAAACAGTTCTTTTTTTGTTTTGTTGAGATGAGTGGCATCAAATTTGTGCAACGGTGTGCTATATAATTGTGTTTTAAACTAGGACCCAATGCAACAGAAATATTTGAAAAACTTTGGCAAGCGTATGTAGAAAGTTTTTGTCAAGGGCCAGGCTTTTCGGTGGTGTAAGGCATTTTCAGAAAGAAGAGATTCGATTGAAGATGAACCACGAAGTGGAAGGCCTTCAAGTGCAAACGCCGATGAAAATATCAACAGAGTCTGGAATCTTATATATTCAGATCGACGGTTGATAGTCAGAATGATTGTAAAACAGTTGACTCTCAATCACAGCCCCGTTCATCAGATTTCGACCAATGAATAGTAGGACGACAATCCGCCATGTCACTCTGTAATCTCAATAATGGAGTTTTATATCCAGTTAAAACATTCCTGGGACTCCTCCTTATTCACTTATCTTGAGTTCTTCTGACTTTTACCTCTTCCCGAGAATTGAAAATCACCTCAAGGGAACTCATTTTGGGACACTTGAAAACGGTCTAATTGCCGATACCGACCAGCTGAAGGCTGTATCCGAGTTCGTGCAATGCTATGGTGATTGGAAGGATGGGTCCAGCGTTGTGTGACTTCCGAAGGGAACTATTTTGAAGGAGACAATATTGCTTTTGAATAAAAATTGAAGAAAACGTCAGTTTCATTGCTTCATTAACACACCTCGTAGTTCCCCAGTCTCCATTCAATTTTCTGAGCTTACATTTTAGGGACGATCGTGGGAGGCTAAGAATGTTTTGAATGATAATCCATTCTACATACTGTGCTTTATACCTATCGTGTTTTGACTCTCATTAGAAGTTGACATTGAGTAGTATAGTTTCCTTTATATGTAATTCTTTTTTGTTTCATTGGAATAAATACATAACTGTTCACTAATAAATCAACCTAGGAAATTGATTAATCCCTTTTTTAAAACAGTTGTGAACAGATTATTGCATTATGGGGTAACCCTGTTAACGCTGAGATAACAATTTTGACCAAACTAATTGATAACAATTTTTACTTACATTTAAAACAATTTGCCCTTCTGAAAATGCAATGAGGGAGAAAACAAATAGAATAAGTGAAACTTTCATCATTCAGCTTGTAAGATAACGCCGATAAAATTGAGCAGATAAGATCTTCAACTTTTATACTTCCTCTTTCGATGATATATATTTTCATGATTGAAATTTCCATTATTTTTCATATTAATAAGTGTACTAAAAATGTAAGTGCTGTTTTTCGTAGAATGCATATCTATAAATTCTTTGTAATAAAACTTTGAATCTTCATAAATTTGTTATTCTGTTTGGAAAGTATTTCATATACACTGCACAAAATCGAAAATTCAAATTTCTTTAGAAGAAGTTTAGAAACGTTGAAGAATTCTTCTTTTTGTTATCCACCAGCACTAAGGAATGCTTGAGAACAAATGAAACGAAAATGGTACTCTTGGAAATTAGAACAAAACTAATAACGAATAACGAACGGACTTCACTGTATTAAGAAGAATTTTAGATATGTTGAAGAATTAGTTATCTAGTATTCCTCTAGCAATAAACAATGCTTGAGAACAATCGAAATGAAATTGAAATCAAACTAATAATGCAAAATGTAAAACTTTTGGAAATAATCAAGTCCCCAAAAATCTGTTACTACTGGATATTTCCACCCCAGAATTACTGCATGATATCTATGATCCATACTCAAAATCAACGACCTTATAGCCTTTTGACCAATTTCCCTCATTCTATTCCGAACCTCATTCACAGTATTCACTCTTTGAAGTGATTTTCTGATCTTGATGGTAGTTGAAGACATGAGCTTGGTGAGTTAACATGCATAAACTGAAAGATTTCAGCCACGTTTGCCGCAACCTTCATCGAAACTAAAGGTCAATCTGTTAATAACACTCTCTCCACTAGGCCTCAAACCGAATTCCTAGAGATGTTGTCGCATCGTTTCTATGCTAATTTGCCACCCAACTGTTCTGTCGAAGCTGTCTAGCAGTAGTGAACCATTGTCTTAATGGGGAAATTCTTAAATATCGGTCATGGATCGCAGTTGTTGCACGTAGTCATCCTTGCCCAGGTCTCCGTTCATGACTACCAGTCTTCCTGTACCCGCGGAACACCCGAGAACAGTTGATTGGGACGCCGCAAGCTTTGGCATGTTCTTGTATAAGTCTACCTATGTCATCTAACACCACTGCTAATCACATTCTACATGGGACAAATTTAATGGCCATTTAATGCGTCTGAAATTAACATCGAATTTTCTTGATATATCCGAAAAGAAACATGTGTCAATAATTAGTTATCTACCAAGAAAGAAATATAAAATATTGAAATTGTGCATTAATCTTTTCACTTTTTTCGATACCTTAAGGGCTCTATTTCTCCATTTCGGCTAATGGCCTCACTAACCCGATGATTTTGCCGAACCCCTCTCATATTAAGAAAAGCGATCTTTAATGTCCAACACATCTCTGTTAGACAGAACCGACGGCTTAACTGGCTGTGCAGAGGACGAGGTGCGTTAATCTCTTGGCATAGTGTAGATAAGTGCATTTCATCTTATCATTCATTAAATCCGTATGCCATATTAATGAATCATGGAGGAGATGCAGAAAAATCAAATCAGTCGCGAAAGTTGCAAGAAATGGGGTGAGAGAAATCCTGCGATTCTACTATGACTATGACAATAATACGCTTCAGAAGTGTAATTTGCTTTAACCTGTCTATTTTAAGGAAAAAATATTTTTTCATGTTATAAATCTGTGTATTCTGAATACCTTTCAATATAGATGATAATAAATATGGAAGAATGCAAATAGCGTAAATTTCACCACATTGAAAAATCTAGGTTAAAAAGTCTGTGACTAACAAATATAGATAGAGGTAGAAATTTCGAATGCACAATAGTTTTAGGTAAACAACCTTCAAAGGAAACGTGTCAAAATTTCATGGCATTTCGTTCTGTAGTTTTCTAGAAAATTTCAAACATGTGTTGAAGATTATTATGGGTGATTATAAAGTGAAATTACAGGACAAAGCTGCCATCCTCAAGATATCTAAATGCACCGTATTCAACACTTTTGACGAAAATTTAGATCTTTTCGAAGTGAATGCAGCGTTCGTCACAGTGGAACAAAACAACAACGAATTGGCGTACTTTTAAAGCACGATAAAAATGGCTTTTTGCGTCGATATGTTACCATGAATGAAACATGGCAGAGTTGAAAGGACATCCTCTGAATGCAGAGCAGAGAGCGAAAGCGTCCAATAACTCAACAATCGGCTGATAACGTTACGGCGTCTTTATGTGAGGATACGCATGGTTCATCATCATCTGGGAAAGGTCAGATGATCAATAGTGACTATTATGTAGCCTTATTCGACCGATTGACTTACGATATTAAGCGCAAACGACCTCATATCTCCACAAGTCGGTAAAAACCATGACAAAAATCAACGATTTATGCTTGGAATCGCTGCCACATTCTCCCCATTCTCCAGATCTGGCACCTAGAGATTACAGGCTCCTTGCTTTGTTTTGAAGAAGATGTTCCAGGAAAGAGATTTGTCTCGTCCATAGAGGTTATTGAGAAGGAGAGTTGATGAATAAATTCGCATTCTGAGAAAAATAGTGTTCTTATTGGTTAGGTTAGATACCCACTCTTACGAGGTCAGAATCTCGACGTGGTGTAAGGAGTTGGGTAACATTTTGCAGCGATGTCAACGAGAACTTCTTAGCGATGTTCCCGGTAGGTTCACTCATGTCGATAAGATTCAAGCGGAATAGTGATACAAATACTGATCAAACCCAATCATGATGCAGGGTACCACTCAACCCTGGCATACTCTTTCCCCAAACGCGGCAGTAATGCTGTTCCAGCCTTCCCTCCTCTGGGGCTATAAGGTTTATCGAGCGCTTCATAGCCTTTACTTCCTAGAAAATCAATCAGTAAATCAAACCAACTCATAGCGGTGAAAACATGTGAGCTCCAGCCCCATGTTGACGACTAACTCCTGACAATAGGATAAAATGCAAATAAAAGGACATGAATAATGAACAATAAGGATGATACCTTGTTTGGGACGCAAGAGAGCGATACTCCAGCTGTGGTGGAAGATGGTCAAGTAGGTCGACCTTCACCTTCAACATGTTACCGTGTAGCTCACCAGGGGTCTAGTGATGCTTCTATTGCTACTGGGACGCCATATAGACATATCTCTATAAGACGGAGGAGGAGTGTGACTTCAGCTTGGAATGAGCCCAATCCCCTGAGGAGACGTGCCTATAAGGCTGAGGAAGACTGCTACGCGAGCCTGAGAGGTGGAGGGCATAGAGATAACGAGGCAGCGAAGTGGAGATAGATCATCAGAAGTTCCAGCCTCCAACCCTTCTTGCAACAGGGCCAGTCGGTGTCGAAAGCAAGGTCCGCATCGTCCCTGCAGGAAACAAAAATGCTGTTGATAGGGGACACCATGGGATAACCTAGAAGTATGGAGAGACAACATGTCCCAACAAACGGAAGGCAACCTCGTCACCCACTACCCAAACGGGAAACTTAAATGAAAAAGAAGACATTAGTCAAAAAGTGAGAAGAGGAATAGGGAAGCTATCAGGTATACTAAGCCTGCTGAAACGGGAAAATAAAAACAGTTACTGAAGACGGAAATCAAACAAGGCATAGAGGAGTCACAAAAACTAATGAAGAAGTCGAGAGTGAGGAAAGCCCCATGTGAGACGATGGTATGCCAAGAATAGTAGCAGAAGAAAAACTTTGGCACAGGAGCCCAAACTACAAAGGAGGGAGTGCTCACGGAACGGAAGAGGGTATCGAAAGTTTGGGAATACCTGCTTTGAAGAGGGCACGTTCAATTCCGCCAACAAAGATTTTGTAAGCTCCGTGTGGATGAACAGCATCATCGAAAGAGGGGGCCAAAGCTCTTTTCCGTGCTTGAGGTCATTAAGAATGAATTTGGGGGTGATGGAGAGATTCCAAAGGGAAGGACCAACGGCAGATGGAGGGGGGAAAACTAAC
Source organism: Cryptolaemus montrouzieri (assembly GCA_013387265.2). Classification (NCBI taxonomy): domain Eukaryota; kingdom Metazoa; phylum Arthropoda; class Insecta; order Coleoptera; family Coccinellidae; genus Cryptolaemus; species Cryptolaemus montrouzieri. The sequence continues at coordinate 98,380,075 of JABFTP020000185.1, read as the reverse complement.
CGTTGACTTAAGGTTCACTTTCGGAAATCCTGACAGAGACCCTCGACGAGGTGATCGACGAGATGAACTGGATGGAAGGAATGCCTAAGGCGGCAACAAACAAGCCTCACGGTTATGACCTCTCAATATATAGAAAGCTGATAGAGGCGGCTTTCACTTGAACGGAAACTCAGATTCAGATATATCGCAGCGCAAGTACCAGAAGGCAGGAAGAGGTATTATGTTCTGGTGGTGGAAGGACCCTCGAACACCTTCGATGAGACACTGAGGGCCGTGAAATGACAATATGTGCCCAAGGAGCGGGAGCTGTCGTCAAGGGAATCAGGAGCCTTTGCTCACGATGGCCGACGAGCAGGAAAACGTCCAGTGGGTATGGAAAGCCCTTGAGAATAAAGAGACTTTCAAAATGAGGAAAGCGGGAACTGACAGAGAGAGGGTGAACCTCCACGTCAGAGAAATAGAATCCATAACCACCAAGAAAGAGGCGAAGGAAGCAATAAAGAAGTAGCTGTTAAGTGGGCGAACTGAGGCCCATAGCCAATAATTCGCAAACATGCACGGTGCTGATAGATAAATTAAGGTTGAGTAAGCAGCAAAAGAGGCCGGATAAAAATCGGTATAGTCAGCTGCAACGTTGAGTGTCACAAATGCTTGGTGTATGGGCACACTACTAGAGATTGTAAGGGACCCGACAGGGTTGGTGTGTTCTTCAAACGATGAGATGAGAGTTAGGTCACCAAGCACAGAGTTGTGGGTAGAATCCATGCGAGTAGTGCTGGTATTCAGCGTGATCGGGAAAGTGTAAGACATTCAAAGATACTTTGGACCAGAACAAAAAAGAAAAAGGAAATAGAGATAAAATAGGGAAGCAGACTGTGATATTTTGATTTATATTTTTTTTTATTTATATACCTATATACAGTTTTGTTTAAGTGATATTCATTCAATTTATTATTTGTAGTGTTTTAATTTATGTGTAGTTATTCTGGGACGTGATAAGGCAGCCCACAAATTTATGTACAAAGAAGCAAAAGCGACTCGAATCGGCTGTTCGAGGAGCTAAAGGATGTGGATATATACTTTGGTGAATGAAGATCTGCAGATCGACCGAGTCCCGAGATATAAGAGATATATTCCTCTGAAAATGAGGGGCATAAGGGTCCCAGCATGCTATTTGTCTTCCAACATAGCCATTCGAGATTTCGAGGAGAAGGTTGATGGGGAACCCAGACCGAAAGCCTAATGGGGAATGTTAACTCGATATCGATGTTATGGGGAGCACCGGCCCAGGGCTCTCTCTAGAGAGCATATGAGAACTGGATGTCCCAAATGGACTGGCACGCGGCGAGTGATGGATCGTCAACATTTATAGGGGGTACAAGTAGATCACACATTGATGTAATAATTGGGTTAGCTGTAGGGTTGCCGCGGGTAATCGGTTGGAAGATTGAGCGCACTTATACCCTCACGCGTCACGGTTTGATTCAGTTTGCAATCCTCATTTCTATTCGGAAAGCGAGTAACAGTTAATTGGGCCACACGACAGGCTTCTCGTATGAGAAATTTGCGGAGGAATGGGACTGCATCGCGTTACATGGACCGTGCGATACTTATAATTCCATATGTACTGCGGCAAAAATAGCGGCCAGGCTCGTTAGGGACACCGGCCTCAAGTATCCGTACTGGTGGTCCGAAGATTTGGTTGAGAGGAATAAGGAGTGTTCTAGGGCAAGAGGGAAATACCTCAAGTCTCTGTCCGGTGGGGTCTGCAGATGTTGAAGAACAAAGACAGGCTTTCAGAACATCAAAACACATACTCAAGAGAGCAATACGGGTGTCCAATACACGCCTGGTATGAATATATAGATGAAGTGAATCGAGATGACTGGGGTCAAATATACCAAATATTAACGAGGGATCGCGGCTGCAACGTAGATTACCTGGCTAATAGTTGCGATGATTCTGGAAGTGCTGTTGCCGGAGGAAACGGGTGGGTCCCCTTCCTTTAAAAACGACAACGTTTTACCTACGCAGGATAACAACGGGATAAGCCTCTTCGAAGAAGAGGATGTGATCAGGCGCATCAAGCCGAGACTCCTTGCGGAGGCTCGAATTTGGGTTGGCAGGGGACCAGAGGGGTTCCGCACGGTCATATACGTGAATGACTCTGCTCTATTTGTCGCCGCGAGCGACATAAGTGGAATGCAATCTCAACTGGACACTGCGACTGGCCAGGTGAGCGAGTTCATGAATGGAAACGCTCTCGAAATAGCGACCCAGAAGACCGAACCTGCTATTCTGAAGTGGCCAATTGAAAATGGTGTAAAATATTTGGAAGTTATTCTCGACAGAAGACTCAAAATGGGCAGGCACGTTCAACATGCGGTGCTCAGAATGGTCCAGCTATGGGCGCAAAGAAAATACTTTGCGCGGTCGCACATAATGTTGATCTATATAGAGCCACCATATGGACTCGTGCCATGATAGTGGAGAAATACATAGAAAGGTTGTTGACTACGCAGAGGCGGGTGCTGCTTCTAGTATGCAGCGCGTAACGTCCTCTCTAGTATACTCTCCATTGACCTTTTGACAAAGGATAGGAGAAGAATCTTCAACAGCTCTGTGTCTATCGGCAACTGAGGGTCGCATGATCAGCAAGTGACAACGGAGGTGGCAGATGTCTGAGAAGGCGAAATAGACACGGAGCCCGATCCCTGAGGTCAGGAAATGGTTAGATTGACTGCACGCTTGTACAGATTATTGGTTTACCCAGGTATTAACGGGACATGGGTCTTTAGAGACATTCAAAAAAGAAAACAGAATGGAAATTGTTAAACGTGCTGGACGGCCGACTCGGCCTGGCATATGCTTTCGGACTGTAGTCGCTGGGAAAGTGACAACGCTTTATTCCTCGAGATTTTTGACGAGCCTCTGAAAGGAAGAGAGTTCCTGAGACAGATGATGGGCGACAGTGATGTGTGGAGGAAAGGAAGTAGACATGACACCCCTCTCGTGCCAATGATAAGTATCCCATGGTCTATTTCGGTCGCAGGCTGGAATGTTGATGGACGCCAACTCACAGCACCCTGCAACAGTGCTGGAAAAGTTTGGCATCTATAGAGGTTTTAGTCGATACCCTTTTACTTCATTAAACTATAGAGGTAGACGGAGTCCGACACTGTTCACCGCGATAGAACCTAAGCAGTTTTCGGACATGTCTTTCCTCTAGACGAAAAAAGAACCAATGTTAGACACCCAGGAGGAGACATGCAATTCTTAATTTATTGGCGCCGTGTAAGTGTGAATCAAATTTTTTTTGTTTATCACAAGTGCTGCTCTACGGGAAGATGTTGATCCATTGGTAATACTTACCACTCGAACTTCAATTGATAATATAATTTATTTTTTGAAACCCGGCAAGGCCCAATAACCGTCGGAAATATTTTCAAAAACGAGATCGAAATGTAAAAATCATATACAATTTCTAGATGTTATAAACAGAAACGATTTTTCGGGAGTACAACAGATTTTAAATTGGTTAAAGAAAATTTCCTTACGTGTGCAAAAGCTTTCACAGATCTCTACTCCAGAAATCCTAATCAACATCGGAATTTGCTTTAATCTTTTTGTAAATGAAGCTCCGAAAACATTGGTTGCATAAACAAATTACGACACTTATAGTTTGCAATAAATATACGTGATAAAAAGCGTGGACGAATAAGCTTGTTTTTTTCAATGGTAGCATCTGAGCATCTACATTTTTAACGTGTATATAACGCAGCTTCTGTTCACTAACATTTTCTTCGTGTATATAACCAGGTTCAAGCGTGGCTGGTTATCTACTGGGCCCAGGAGAATGTGGTTGGAAGCTAATTAATAATATATTGAAACCAATCCGTACTCTATTTTCGTTTGCAGAAAACCTCCTTAACACTATTCTTTGCAACTGAAAAGAGGTGTAATTCGAAAAGCGGCTGCAAAAAAGTAGGGTCCTCGACGAAACCTACTGGAGAAACCACCACCAATATATTCCTTGAAAAGAATGTCGCCCAAGTGACCATCTCGACTTCCTTCAGGTTCGAATCCGAACTACCCAATTTTTAATGACACTGTGTAATAGGTCAGGCATAATTTCCCGAATGCCTCTTCCAATGTTCTTCATGTTCACACATGTTAGTGGTTTGTTCTGATAAACTATTAACTTGAGAAATTTCCACAGAAAGAAATCAATTGGAGTTAAATCACAACTTGTCGAATGCCAGTTCACAATTGCATTTCTTAGAAATCTAACCCAAAATTTTCTTTCATATTGCTCCGTCTTGTTGGAACCACTTTCCAACCAAGTCAATTTTATCCAATTCTAGCCATGGAAATCCTGTCAGTTTGGCTCGATATTTCTCACATTTCACAATAATTGCATTTTATGGTTTATCTCCAAAATAATAGTACAGTATGAATTAAGTGGGTGTAAAAAATATTTACATGGTAAGTCAATTCAGAATTAAATATAAAGTAAGTTAAACATATACAGGGATATCCACCGGGATCGTCCGTTAAAAATTACAATTACAATATCAAGCTGAAATTTAATACGCGGCCATAACTAGCGATTCCCAATTGAAGTGAAATATTTTCGAAGTGATAGTATTTCCGGTTATACCGGACACACAATTTTTGCTTGGGTGGATAGAAGAAGGGTCAAGGCATTTTTTAAGCAGTCTACACATGTCAAATGTTTATTGCGTTGTTTTGTATGATTTTTTCAATTTGACCTTTTTCAAACAGCAATAACTCAATTTTTTCAAATGGTACGTGCCAATTTTTATATTGCCATCAGATGAAGCGTCAAATTTTTTGATGGAATTGTATAAGCATGTACTATACCCATCTCTTATAGTTCCGAAATAATTTGGGAATATATTGAATTTTGATGATTTTGCAAGAACTAACAGAGAATGCTTTGAAATATTTGAATCAAGTAGCTGAACTGGCTACGCTCTCCTGATAGGTGCCTAAAATTAATGTACTTTTCACTTCGTTCATTCGAATTTGATATTTCAACAAGAATTGTTGGTAATTTGAAGTGAAAATTTTTGAAAAACACTAGATTGATAATAAAATGGCTGATTATTCAAACGAGGATATGTTTAATCTCTTTTTAATTCATGGCGAATGTCAAAAAGTGGTGGATAGAACTTGCAGGCAATTCAATAACCAATTTCAAAATTTGGCGCCTATGAGTAAAACAAAATTTCGAAGGATTGGAAGCAATTTTCTGCAATTTGGAGGAACAAAATACATAGAAACTAGAAGAAAACCAATTCTCGAGGACGATGACAATCAAATTAATACGCTAGCGTATTTTCGTGCCAATCCACATGCGTCCATTAAGTCAGCATCAATGGATATTGGATTGAGTTATACTTCCATTCAAAGGATCCTTAAGAAACATAACATGCACCCGTATTCTCTTATCAGACTACAAAAATTGACCTTCCCTAGCGGCTAAATTTCTGTGAAAATTCATTACATTACATTATATGGTCTGATGAAGCTAAGTTCAATAAAAGTGGGATAACCAACAGGAGAAATCGACATTTTTGGGCCACAGAAAATCCACATTTCATTGAGGTTATTGATTTCCAAAATAAATTCAGCATGAACGTTTTTGCAATTTTAATGAATGATTTGTTGGCTTATCACATTTATGAGGAAAATCTTAATGGACAAAGATACCTGGAAATTTTGAGAGGAACATTAGCAAATTTTTTAGATGGATTACCCCTTAACATTCTGAGGGATTGCTATTACCAAATGGATGGTGCACCAGCAGATAAAACACGAGCTGTAGCTCTACAGCTAACAGAAATGTTCGAGGATAGATGGTGGGGTATTCAAGAACCAAGTTTATGGCCTCCGCGTTCTCCGGACCAGACGCCCGTTGATTTTTATTTATGGGGCAAAATCAAGAGTGAAGTGTATCTTATTCCTGTAAGAAGTAAAGAAGAGTTACTAGAGCACATTCATAATGCTTTTCTTAATATTGATCCTGAGGATACTAGGACGGCAACTCATCATATTCGTATACGAGCTGTCAAGTGTATCGAGCAAAATGGGGCCCATATTGAACATTTATTCAGATCGTAAATTAGTTTTCTCCTATGATGTTTGCTATCATTTATTCGTATTAATGTAATTATCTTCGATGATTGTTTTTCGCTTAGTTCCTACAATTTTTATTCATCCCAATTGTAGAAAATTGCTTCTAATGCTTCGAAATTTTATTTTACTCATAGACGGTAAATTTGGAAATTGGTTATTGAATTGCCTGCAATTTCTACCCACTACTTTTTGACATTCTAAACTGAATTATAAAAAGATTAAATATATTTTCGTTTGGATAACCAGTGATTTTATTCCAAATGTGTTGTATTTTTTGGATATTTTCAATCTGAAATAACGACAATTCTTGTTGAAATATCAAATTCGAATGAACGAAGTAACAAGTACATTAATTTTAGGCACCTGTCAGGTGAGCGTAGCCAGTTCAGCTACTTGATTCAAATATTTCAAAGCTTTCTCTGTTAGTTCTTGCAAAATCATCAAAATTCAATATATTCCCAAATTATTTTGGAACTATAAGAGATGGGTATAGTACATGCTTATACAATTCCATCTGAAATTTGACGCTTCATCTGATGGCGATAAAAAAATTTGCACGTACCATTTGAAAAAATTGAGTTATTGCTGTTTGAAAAAGGCCAAATTGAAAAAATCATACAAGGCAACGCAATGAACATTTGACATGTGTAGACTGCTTCCTTGATCCTTCTTCTATCCACCCAAGCAAAAATTGTCTCTGTAGTGCAAAAGATCAACGAGCTACAATTTTTTTAAATGATCCTCAAAAATCGAGTTTATAACAAAAATAATTAAATCTGTCGAAAGTTTTGACAGATAAGTGCCAACAACTTGGGTATTTTATGCCTTGCTCGAATGTCGGTTCTAGATGTATAATGAAAAAGGTAGATTGCCATTTGAAATAACAAAGTGATGAATCACTTCCGGTATAACCGGAAATGGTATCACTTCGAAAATATTTCACTCCAATTGGAAATCGCTAGTTATGGCCGCGTATAAAATTTCAGTTTAATATTGTAATTGGAACTTAAAAAGTTTTTAGCGGACAGTCCCGGTGGATATCCCTCTATATACAAGAGATGCAATAGACTATTATAAATAATATAAGATAATTATTAAAAAACATTTTGGATTCACACAATTTTAGAAGATATTTTCTATATATTCCTACAAACTGTATACTCGATTTTAGAGTAGCTCGATCTTAATTTTCAACGCAAACTTGTATGAACTTACCTCTTATGTCTTGACTTGTCTCTTATTGTAGAGTTTTGGCCTCCAGTAAATAATACTTTGCTGTTCTCTTTTCGTTTTGTGAAGTGTAATTTGACAGTTACTCCAATTCCTGTTGATTCTGAGATTCGCCGTTTATTTTAAATTTATTTTGATGGTTATGGAAACATTTTATACATTCAAGGATGTATACTGCCGGAATAGTGAATATTTTTTGGATTTTACAAAGGCTTTTCTACATCTGTCCTTTTTCATTAACCCACAGAGCACTCTTGAAACCCATTTTTGTTAGAAAAAATATCCTGTGTAGCGGACAAGTTTGAGTTTAACACCATATGTAACTCTTTTGTTTTGTAACAACCAATACACTCGCAATTTTTAATAACTATGAGTTTTTTCATTGATATTATAGGGAATAATCTAACTAAACCTAGCCCAAACCTTGACTAAAATGATGTTATTGTGCGGAAAGGTAATATCTATATATGCTACGGTACACCCTACCTAGGTATGTACGACAACCCTGCATCACACATACTTGCAGCCTCTCAGAATCGATCGTAAGTAGTCTAAAAATATTGAGGTCGATTACCAGCAGTTTAAGTTTGAGCATCCTTGCTATAAGGTCATTGAGTATGAGAATAAATCTGAGATATCATTCAGTAACTCTCGCCCGATGTGGAAATATCCGGTATTAACAGGTACTTGAGAACTTTGATTTTCCCGAAGTCTTACATTTTTCATTATTAGTTTCATTTCCATTTCTATGAGTAAAATTTTAATTTCTTCTGAATATTTTGAATTTTCGATTCTGCGCGTCAATTTCTTGGCGCAGAAGAAATCAAGAAGTCGTTCGATTCAAAATACATTATAATTTATTTATTGCTCTTCTTCGTCCTACAATCAGGGAGGGTAATACTAACACAACGTCATATTCAAATTTGACTGAGCTGTCATAGATATCCGAAAATTTAAATAGAGACTTTTTTCAGGAATTAGCTTTTTCTCACAACTTTGATAGTAATTCCGGCGTTTTTCGAGATACTAATGATTTGGCCTACAAAGCGTTTGAGACTGTTCTCAGTAAATTTCACCAAAACCCAATCAATCATGGCTAATATGTTTCAGCCGCATCTGCTTCTTCAAATGAATCTCCTGAAATGGTGGTTTTATTTTCATCTTCTTCACTCTCATATGTAATCAAATCTTCGTCTTCGTCAGAAGTATATTCTGGGTCGACAAGTTTTCTTCTTCTTGTTTTGTTCTTCAACTCATCTCTTTATCTGAGACGTTCCAAAACTTTAATACTGGTAACAACGTCAGTGCCGTTACGCCGTTACACACCTTTTTCTTTGGATTTTTGTACTGGCTCCCTGAAAAACTCCTCATACTTTGTACAAGTAACTCTTCAGGGAAAGCTTGGTCTGAATCCTTATTTGAAAAAGAATTTTAATTCAAATCCTCAGTAGTTTGGTAACCTTATTTGTAGATTAGATCAGAACTCTGTTCTTGCTGTCTCTGCCTATTATTATTATCAATGTTGATTTTTCCAGCTATTGAGGGCAGTTAGATCATAGCTTTCGTCTGGGATAACTTTGGTGTTGAAGGGAGAAATACCGGCTTTCTTGAAACCATTCCCTATTATTTCGGAATTTGCGTCCATCCACATTCGGCCTATCAATTTGGAAAAGACCTTCATAGCGATTTTCAGTAGTGACTACTCTTTATGCCATTTTACTTGCTCGGCATCCCAGGAATTAAGGCTGGATATATATATATATATATATATATATATATATATATATATATATATATATATATATATATATATATATATATATAGGGGTTTTACCCCGACGAAATGCCCATATATCTGTTCATGCAATCAAACTGATTTCATGCAAAATATAAATCCACCACCGGTAATTAATACCATTGCCAGGCAATGATTTGATTGTGATTGAAAGTGATTATATTGATGAAATCGCATCGAATAAATGGTTAGTTTCTGGAGAATTGTTTGCTGAAACAGAAGGCTTGCAATTGTGATCCAGGATCAGGTTGTTTTCACGAGGAATTATAGAAAACACATCATCAAACAAAATATAGATGATTCTTGCCGTAGATGTTTCTGTTCTTCAGAAACAGTTTTTCATATATTATCATCTTGCTCAGTTCTTGCTTCAACAGATTATTTAGAAAGACATAATGCCGTCGCTAATATTATTCATTTTAATCTAGGAATTAAACATAACCAAATTCCCAAAAGAAAAAAATTTTACAAATATGAACCTGAGATTATTTGTGAAAATGACAAATATAAACTTTATTTTGCAACAGAGCTGTAAAACACAATAGACCAGATATCATTCTTACTGATAAACAGAATCAAATAATATATATAATTGATATTGCTATACCCGATACACATAATATACAAAATAAATACAATGAAAAAATTTCTAATTATATGATGCTTGGCGACGAGTTAAAAAAATGTAGAAAATGAAAAAATTTTTATTCTACCGATATAATTTCCACAACAGGTGTTATTTCTAGGAACCTTCACAAAAGTATTGAGATTTTGGGTCTGAAGAAAAATTTGTTTGAAAAGTCACAAAAGATAACAGTCATCAAATCTTGTAATATTCTTCGTAGGTTTCTTTCCGAAAAAATAATGAGGTAGAGTCATAGGTTTTCTCTTTAGTTAATACTGCTCAGAATCTCATTTCATATTTTATTTATTTGTTTATATAAATGTAATATAATTAACTGACAATTTTGTCATATTTATATTCAGAGCAGTATTCTATTCGATTGTTCACCACTTAACACAAAGGAAACTATTAATGAGTAACATTCAGTGTTACTTGACTAAGATCCGTACACTGGATTTTTCCGGGAGAAAGTCTCTGACACTACTCGTTGGTACATCGATATCATATATAATGATATATATATATATATATATATATATATATATATATATATATATATATATATATATATATATATAAATTTATCATGAAATCAGTTTGATATCTTGAATATGGCCTCAGGATTTTGGAAATTTCGAACGATTGTTAGAATTGATCCTTTCTGAGAGATTTCAAATAAAAAAGAAATAAATTAAGGTTTAGTTTAAGAAAGCAACAAATAAAAGAAAATGAATGACTTTTCCGCATGTAGTCAAAAAATTGAAAATTGTTTTCTCATGGAGTAGGTGTTTTTTTCTTGACCTCAGTAGCTTGTATTACCTCCTCTTGCCCTGATATAAGCCTGAATCTGTCTAAGCATGCTTTGGATTAGGTCTTCGACCTCCTCGGGGGTGATATTCTGCAACTCTTCTGTGACGGATTGGATGAGCTGTTGTGGGGTTTTTGGATTATCCTGGGGCGATTTGATTTTCCTTTTGAGATTATGCCATAAATGTTCAATAGGATTTAGGCCCGGAGGGCAAGCTGGTCAGTCAAAAATAGCGATTCCCTCTGTTTCAAGATAATGTCGCGCGAGGATGCTGGTATGCGGAGGTGCATTATCTTGCATAAAAGTGAAATTCTCAACATGGGCACCTCGACAGAATCTCACTATGGGCTCTAGCACTATGTCCACGTAATTTCTGGCCGTTACACCCGCAGGAAACGAAATCAAATCTGTTTTGCCTCCCAGAATAATGCGACCCCAAAATATCTCATTGACCTCTTGGTATTTCGGAATTTGTCTTGCTGCTCGGGGTCTAGCTTGTCTTCCACGACCCCTTAAAACCTGAATTCGGCGGTCATCTGATCGAACCCAAATTCTGGTATCATCCGAAAAAAGAATATTTCGCCAATTCTCAACATTTCAATTTTGGTGCTTGATACACCAATTCAGTCTGTTAATTTTTCGTTATCGGATTAGCTCTGAAACTTTTAAGGGCCCTCTGCTGTATGAACCCCTTGAACGAAGTCTTAGACGTCTCGTTCCGACTGATACACTGATGCCTGTTGCTTTCAGAAATTACCATTCTTCTAAGCCTATTTTGCAGAGATTGTAGCTCCACGTATCGGGCGTAGGTTTTTGAAATCACCCCCTGTGATACCCCCATTGTGATCGCACAGTTTCAAATCTGAGTAACGACTGAGTACAATATCCCGAATATATGGTGATAATTAAACATTTCTTTTCATACTAGTTCCAGTTTTTTTCACAACAAAAAACTTCATTCTTCACAAGAACTCAAAGATACACGTTCAAAAACAATCAATGATGTGAATTACCGAGTGATTCCATATAAATTTCAATATTTCTTTTTGGTAGGCACTACAAAACATGTTACATACATTGCTCCCTCATGAGAAATAAGATGAATAACATGAATTAATATTTTTCAAGAAACCACCATACATCGATAACAAAAACTGTTATAACTTTATTAAATAATGAGAAGGAAGAGGTAGCATAAAAAATTCAGCAAACAATCCCCTACAGCTCTGATGTTTCTGACAATTAGGCAGCAATCTTCACGCACTTTTTTTTATGAAGATTTCTTAGGCCTTGGCTGCTGCTCCCCATAAGAGGATACCGTAAGTCGCTATAGTATGAAACTTAGTGTGTTGTGTAAGCATAGTAACTCAATTAGCAAGCCTTTTTCTTCGGACTGCATAACGCTATAAACCATCTGTTTTTCTTTTCCTCGATGAGTCCATGCTAGCGTAAGATATAAGTAAAAGTCTAGAAGTTGAAACACAAAGTAATTATGTAGCTTAAGGGTTTCGTTATCATATTTATAATCTTTTTGAGCACAGTGACGTTCAGCCATGATTGTTCACTCTTCACCCCATCCATAGTCGTTGGGTGGAGAAACGTCTAAAGCTCCTAAAGCAGGAGCACTAGTTTGTGAATTCTTACCTTTAATGTTTTCATTTATTAGTTTCCATATTGCATTGCTATTTTTTGATGATTGTGATATAAAGGAAATGGTTTCTTTTCAATTTGAGCATAGACTTTCTATTCATGAAAGTTTTTAATGATTTTGTGAAACAGTCAGGACACGATATAACGAAAGTTATTATTTATTAAACTCGAAATACTCCTAAAAACTGATTAACTTCAGTAAAATATTAAGATAGACTCAAGTCTACAGAATTTGGGGGACTAACCTGATCCTCAAGCGTATCTGGCTTGAAAATCATGTCGGCTGAAATAGGTTGAGTTGTTGCTCATGGGAAAAGTAAGCCAATTCTCTGAAAAATTATTACATCACTTCCAGGTTGGCACTTAATTGCAGTACCTCTGAGTTGTCCACTCAAAATGTTCAACTCAATTAATTCGGAACTACATTGCCGTATTCTATTGAAAGGAGTAGAAAGTTATGCTACCCAAGACTATTTCAGATCTACCACTAAATGCTACATGCTCAGCCATATTAGCCCCCCCAAAACAATGATCAGTGTTCCTTCATTATAAAATACAACCATACCTGTTGTATAAGCGGAGTTTCGATACACCAGAGAACATGCTTCTTCTTCAATATTCCATGACCGAATTGGCACGTTCTTCACCCCAGCATATCCCGATTTAGTTGCAAAACCGATAACGTCTATGAGTATTCCATCCCTCGTTCATGAAGCCTTTGGCGAATTGTAGACACCCAAACTTGCTCTTCCGCAGCATTTCTTATTTTACTTAGAGTCCATGCTTGATTCAGCTTGCAGCTTGGCTGTAGTCACCAATGAGTCAACACAGGAGTTTGCTGGTAGAACTATGTGTCAGCCATTGTCAAATCTGCTTTTGCTACACTTAGTTCTCTTTTTAGGGCTAAGTAGTACTCCACACCCTCACAGCTGATGCTAATTCAAGGCGTAGGTGCGAGCTGGTCTGGAATACTGTTCCATGGTTCGGACTCCGCACCCAAACAATCATTTTATCTATTGGATCGTATTTTGTCTACAGGGCTGGTGTGTTGTGGAACTCGTTCAAACGATTATTTTTCCGATAACTTACAATTTGTCCCTCTTCAAGAAGCGAGCGAATACATAAATTGAATCATCTTGGGCACCCACATCCCAAGAGTTGAGAAAAAAGAAAAAACAAAAATACAGAATCATGAATTTTGAACTCAATTTCTCTTGAATAATCGGAAAGTTTATTTTCATAATATTTATTGAGTCATCCAAGACTCTTTCTAATGGCTGCTACTCTTCTTGGCATGCTTCTCTATAAGTTTGATCTGAATTCCTGAGTAATGTTAATTCGCTGTTCCTGCAGCACTTCTACCAGTCTATCAAGAGCCTCCATGAGTGTATCTCTCATCTGAATTTGCTTCATGAGCGACTCCATTTGTGCTGGATAGGATTGAGGCCAGAGGATCGAGTTGGCCAGTACCTTTTGTGAATATGGTGGAGTCCTATTGGGCAAGATGAACACGTGTATCATTCATAAAATTGGAATTATCACGAATTTATTTTCCAAATCATACTATAATAGGTGAAATGACGTTGTCTCTATATCTTTGTACATTCAGAGTTTCTCTTATAGAAATAATTGTACCTCAATATATGATAACATCGCTATCTGTGCAAACACTTTGGAGACTTTTATTTGGGATTCAATCTTCTGTACAATAATAAATATCCTTCGCTGAAGGAGCTCGTTTTCAGATCCACTCTTCATAATCATCGTCAGCTAAGACCACAATAGTAGTGGTACAATTTAGTAGTATGTCATGAATGAGACCATCGAACTCCAGTTTAGTTCTCGTTTGACCTCGTCAGTGTTGTAAACCTTTTCACAACATAAAGTCAGACTGCTAACTACTCGTATCAATTCATTGGAATATATTCAGTAGATGTATATGTGTACATCTACAAGGTACCAAAATCTCGGCAAGGATTGCTATTGGGCACAATCGGCCCAGGAAGATAACCAAGATAAAGCTATATGGTTTGCATATTAGTTTAAGGTTTGTTATTATCAAACTGTTTAAAATTATTTTTATCTCCCCAAGTGGGAATGAGTCCTTCCCGCAGGAGGTAAGGGTTGAAAATTTTCAAATCGCCATATCTTCTGTAATAACCAAGATACATCTATGCGGTTTTCATATTGTCCTTCGACATATTATTATCAAAAACTTTTATCCAAGAAGTTCTTTTCAACGACTTTCAACTTCCGGATCGGGAAGGAGAAGTAGAACATTTTCATATCATAGAAGTAGAACATTTTCATATCATAGAAGTAGAACATTTCATATCATATCATTTTCCATATCTCCGGTAAGATAAGCCAATACGCTCCTTATATTATCCTTGGGCATGTTATTGCCAGAAAATTCTGTTCGAAACGGAGGGGCTAAAAGTTTTCAAATCGCCATATTTCCGGTAAATAATATCCTTAGGTATATTATTATAAATGATCTCTGTTTGAAGTTTTCGTTCCTTCATTTCTAGAATACTAAACTTGAGTAATTCACAAAAGTTCATATAATTTTGCTAATCTAATTCCTCAGAGTGTAAAACGAAATCTACTTTTGCCTGTGGGTTTTTTATCCAGTATTCCAAAGAAAGCAATAAACGATCTTGAAAAAACTCAATTCAACACAATAATCTTACTCTTTACTTGAAATTTCGTCATATCCTCCTAACTGTCTAGAAGCAGTTAATTACTTATCATGTTTAATCAGTATGAAATACTTTCACTAAATATAAAGATATAGAATTATTGAAATTTTTGTATCGGTATTTTCGGAAAATGTATTTTTTATTGATATTTCATATCTGTATAAATGAATGTAATAAATAATGAGAAATTATTCATTCAATTTCAATCATATATAATTATTCTTATTATGTAACAATTTGAAATTTGTTTTAAAATTATCTTTGTGAACTGAACTTTGCTGATAGAGATTAAAGTTGCACTTGTCGATTAGGCAGAAATAGAAACTTATTTAGGCGATTCCTTGTCAGCACCTCCCTAAAAAAGAAAACAGAACAAGTATTATAGTATATAAATACCACAGTAAAACCATATAAAGTGTAAAAAATGATTTGTCACTAATAATTAAGTAGTTTCAGTTTCGTGAAAAATGTTCGAACAGGACTTTGTTTATATATATATATATATATATATATATATATATATATATATATATATATATATATATATGTATATATATATATATATATATATATATATACCATATTGTGGTAAAACACAAAAATAATCCTGAACTGATATTTTCGAAACGATATGGAAGCACTTATATTTTTCAGTACCCAGTAGGTCCACCTCTGTTATTAATGACACTTTGGCATCGTCGCGGCATGCTCAATAATAAATTGTCTATTATATTTTGTCCCAAGTCATTCCAAGCCCCCTGAACTGCTAATCGAAGCTCTTATTCATGATGGAAGACGTTTTGACGCAGGAGATTTCTTTTTAGGGTGTCCCACACATGCTCGATGGGATTCAGATATGGGGAGCAGGATGGCCAAGATAGAAGATCGATATCATTCTCTTCAAGAACGTTCATGACAAATGTTGCACGATGAGAAGGGGAATTATCTTGTTGGAAGAGTGGATTTTGACCCATTGTTTGGAGATACGGCACCACTACAGGTAAAACTATCTCATTTGCGTAAGAATTTCCCGTGAGGTTGTTCTGTATGAAAACGAGGTCAGTTCTTCCACCAAGGTGTATACCTCCTGAAAACATCACTGTTCCGCCTCCCTGTCTAACAACTTCTCGAGCATGCTGGAGACGGTTTTGCTTTCCAGGTTCCCTCCATATTCGAATTCTTCCCGAATCGGGATAATAACTGAATCTAGATTCATCACTGAAGAGAACTGTGGCCCACCTCTCTTGATCCCAGTTTACGTGTTCTTGGCACCAAGCTAAACGAGCAGCGCGATTTCCATGGGTCAGTTGTGGAACTCTTAAAGTACGTCTGGAGTGAAGTTGACCTTCGTGCAGTCGATTTCTCACAGTTTGGTCGGAAATTTGTACATTATGAACTCGTGATAGCTCTTGAGCTAATTGAGATGCTGTGGTAGTACGATCTCTTCTGGCTTGTAAAACCAAAAATCGGTCTTGGGCGTCTGTAGTAATCCTGAAATGACCTGTATGGCGTTCTTCTATGCTACCTGTTTCATTGAAACGCGACCATAAACGGTTTATGACACTTGCGCTACTTCCCAGAACCCTGGATACTTCCGTTGTGAGCTCCCAGCTTGGAGCATGCCAAATCTCTTCTCTAGTCAAATGTCGTCTTTCCATGGTCGAATCACAAAACTTGAATCTTTTATTTGTGCTTACAACAGAAACAAAGTACCAACTAACTGATTTCAAACACTGAATACATGAAATGGTTATAAAGCAGCGTCGCATCTGCTGCATTTTTAGTTTTTTATAAAAAATACTGAAATCTGTTGCGGCACTCTACATAATTTGGTGAGAAATTGGTGGTGTTCATTTCTAAAAAAAATCATTCATATTGATCTTTCTGGATACGATATATCGATATTCAGAAGTGTTCCTAGACTTTTTTGTGATATATATATATATATATATATATATATATATATATATATATATATATATATATATATATATATATATATATATATATATGAGTCAATTTGTCCCTCCTTCCATTTTAAAAGAAAAGTGTATGTTTATTATCAAAATTTCACATTATTACATTTGATTGAGAATTGAAAAATTGGAAGTGCTGAGGACAAGAATCGTCAGAGAATGATAGCAGAGAGTTTCAAATTTTAGAAGTATCAAACATTTAAATGAGTAACAAAACTACCAAACTCGTTATCTCATTTTGTTCAGAAATTTCTTCTGTATCACAGACTCTCACCGAGAAAAAAAATAGAAACCTGTAATACCTGTTATTAGCTCGATGCAACAAAGTATTATAAAATGATTTTTAGTTGGTTATGGTACTATTTGGTTATGTTGTGTCAGCATTAAATACGGATTGTGCATTCATATAACTCATATTGAATAACCCTTTTTCAAAATTTGTGGTGAATATCTCAAAAACTGCAATGGTTGTAGAAAAAACGAAGAATATCGGAACCTCTAGGTCCGTGACAAAGCGGATTGTGAACCTAAGTCTATAAATTTAACAGGAACACCCTGAGAATATTTTTTTGTTTCGAATCAAATTTGTCAAACAAAGTTTCTTTGGTATAATGTATTGCACTTATACTTACACTTTTGCCGTAGGGGTAGTACTGAAAAAAAAAATTGATTATTGAAAAATATATTAAAATGATATAAACATAACATAACATAGCATGTGTTAATATAAAATAAATACATTTAAATCAACACAACACTTATTAAATATTATATGTTCCTAATGATTTCTAATATTCTTCTTCAGAGGGTGTTGCATTCGAATATTATGATACCTATTTGTTTGAAAATACAAACATGATCCATCTAGGCGGGTTTTTCCGAAAACTATCTGACCAACCTTCGTATATCCGATATCTTACTGATGGAACATCTTGGTTTGTGATTGTTTATAGTATCGGTGCGTTCGCGAAGAATGGCAGGAGAATCGAAATAACACATTTGTGCCAAATTTTGCTTCAAATTCAAAAAGAGTTGGACGAAACTATCGAAATAATGGGGACAGCATTTAGGTAAGAGTATATGGACAAAACACTGATAAAAGTGTTGTATAAATGGTTTATAGATGGTCGCACATTTGTTGATAGCGACCCACGCCCAGGACGGCCTTCAACGGCAAAAGAAGACGATAATATCTCAGGTATTGGAACACTCTGGATGAATAAGGATTATGTCAATACTACTGCAATAAATATAACAAAAAATGGGAATAAACTGATGCGATGCTACCAACAACCGTTTTTGAAAGCGTAAAGATGACATTGCAACTGTGTTTTCACCTCAATGAAAGACACCTTGATAATATAACTATTATAACATAAGCCCCGCCTATACTGTGTGCATTGTAATATAAATCAAATGTTTTTTTATATTCCTTTGAAAAGGGAGCTCTATTCCTGGAGATATATTCTCAGAAAAATGAAAAATTTATTCACGAAAACAGTTCTGAGCATGGTTTTAATCGCGAACTCGTCTATCTACTGACGAGGCGATTGACTCTAGTTGTGCGAAGAGATGATGGAAGTGAGATATTTGAAAACCGTGCTAAATAGAGAGTGTTTACTATGGTGATAAGGTAAAATTTCCCATATTATTCTTCAAATGGTACGTTAGTTACCAAAGATATTGACTTTTTATATTGTATAAATCGTTATGATTCCTAATGAAAACAATCACTCGCCATAAAGCCATGATTTAATCTAATTTTCCTATTATAATCAACTTACAGGTGACATTGGTACTACTGGTGACATTTGTGCTACTGGTGACATTTGTGGTACTGGTGCCATTTGTGGTACTGGTGACATTTGTGCTACAGGTGGCATTTGCGCTATTGGCACTCCATTAGGATATAAGGAAACCGTATATGGATATCTTCGCTGTAATACGAAAATAAATGGAATTAACATCATTTTCTCGAATGAGAAAACTTTAAACTTATTGAAGAAACAAAAATCCTATACCCACTTATTAGTATGAGAAATAGACCGCGCCAAGATATCAACGCCCCACCATTTCAATAGTTCGATTTTGTTCTTCAGTTGGCTAAAAATTATTAACAAATGTCTTTTTTTCGTATATGTCCGTATAAATGCCAACAAAATTTGATGTTTTTTCTTGGGGCACATGTCCCCCTCATGAGAAATAAAATGAAAAATAAATTGAGATTTTGCAAGAAACCACTACATATTGATAAGAGCAGTTGTTCATCCATTTTCTAGAATAACGTTTGTTCTTCTTGACAATCTTAATTTTCGGTGATGAAATGCGAACCACGAAATTTGACGTCGGCTGAATGGGCTAAACCAAAGGCTTGGAGTGACCCATTCAACAGTTTTCAGAATAATCTGCAGGTGTAGGGAGAACAGTGGTCATGAAAGGGGCCCTGGGCAAGGACGAACTGGAGCAACAACGGCGACGCATGACCGTTGTTTGAGAAAGTCCTTGTTGTTGTTCAACAGAACGGTAGAATGAAAATTAGTACTGAGGCGATACGACAATGTCTCAGGTTTTAGGCTTCAAAGCACAGCTCGAGACTCAGCTCTAACAGCGGCACATCGAACAGATGTTAATTGAACGCTAACTGGGTGAGAGTTTTATTTACAGATGAGTCGAGATTTTGTCTTCTTCACTGCGATCGATATTCTCTAATATGCAGACGTCGAACTGAGATGGTGGATGTTCAGTGATGGTATGAAGAAGAATTTTTTAGAACGGCCGAGCAGATCGGACCCTGAATGATCAGAGATAGGTTATAGACATTTTAAAACAGCATGTTGTACCATTTGAGGCAAACATGGGTGAAAATTTTTTCGTTTATGCATGATAACACTAGAGCTCACCAAGCGCATATCGTTAAGAACTACCATTAAGATCAGGATCCACTTATTAGCAGATTATCATCCAGGAATCGTTGCACATTTAAGGCATTATGTAGATATGCACCATCTTGTGGAAACCAAATTCAATAATGAATAATGATAGAACTGAATCCTTTTTTACATAAATTTAGTATCTTTCTTCAGTCACTGAGGGGTTTCACGCCTGAAAGACGGTATCCAGTTATGTCTTCCCCTCACAGAAAAATATCCATTCTAGGCCAAAGTTCAATCATCATGAACCACCGGTTCGAAATCGCGCACTTAACATCAAAACCAAATATTCTTTACTATTGAACATTCACTTCCCTATGCGGATTCACATCGGACCAGTAATGTTCATTACGGCGATTAAGAAATCCATCTCAGGTCACCCAAACATTATCAGTCCATTCGGTATTCGGCTGAATTCAGGTGCTCTCTTGAATTTTCCTGATACCAAAATTCTGACCGAAGCTTATAATCGCCTGTTTGTAGAAACTGGGATTTCCTTATTCAATAAGGATGAAATTTATTTTTTCTGGCGATTTGCGGAACCTTAGATTTTGGTATCGCACTTACTGTTGAGCAGTAACAGATCTGCAAAATTTCTATTATAACTAACCCATTATCTCACTTAATGTAACTTTTTTCTTTGATTGCTTTGACAGAACCAGGGTTAGAGTTCTGATTCAATCTTTAGAATATAGACTCGTGAGGTTGCCTTCTATCAGGAAAACGAACAGATTGATTATCTGAAGCTGCATCAGAACAATAGCCATTCTGATCGTAGTATTTTATCATGGGCAAAATTGAAAATTTTTCAATAATTGGGGTTTCAGCTATTTATTTGTGAAGCAACAATATGAATAATAATGGATTAATTTTGATAATTATTGTTTGAGCAATGACATTTGGTGTGTTATGTGTAAATTCGAACTAGATAAAACCTCAAAATGCTCAAAGAATTTTCATTTCTAGAAAAATTCACATTTTCGAGAAAATTCATCAGATATGTTATATATATTTGGAAAGAGAAAAATCTCTACTAATTTCTTCAGCAATTACCTATGGTTCACAAGAGAAGAAACATTATTTTAATAATCATTCGAAAAGAATCCAACAAAAAAGAATTTTGAATACGCCCTCGAACTCTACTCTAAAGAGTGTCCAAAGAATTTCAAAATAATTCCCGTCTCACTTACTAAAAAAACAATATATCTGCCATATGTTTCCACAAATGAATTCTCCTCGAAAATGCAATAGTTCACGTAGCTAGCGTATTAAAACGTCAGAAATGGGACACCCTGTATAAGATACCACCAAGAAGTAATCTTTAAGTTATTAATGCTTCAATTTTCATTAATTTTCAAAATTTATACATTTTTTGGCGTTATAGGAAAAGGTTGTGAGACAATTCTAAAAATAAATATTTCATTACATTTGTCTTGAAGAGACCTTTCGAACAAGGTGTAACAAGATATATCATTAATTTGAAAAAAAAGTTGGGGGTTGTTTCCCTCCCCATTATTATTAACGCAAAACGAAGTCACATGCAAAACATGACTGAAAATAAAAACCGACGTGTCATGAGAAATTTTGTAAAAAATAGTGCCTGACGTTTCACTGAATTTATTACATCCAAAAACCATAAACTCGAAATGTTTTTATTTGTGTATAAAAGTATTTGTTGATAGATTAATAATGAATGTTTCTTCATGGTATGAACATCAATATATCGTTATAAAAAGTGCCATGAACTTTTAATGTTGAAATTAAGTATTACTTGATTTTCATAGCTCAATAAAATTTTACAACTTCTTATGCAATATTTGAAGTTTAAGTAGTGATAGTAATTTGTACTTACAAGTCCTTCTGAAAATGCAATAAAAGTAAAACCAATAGAACAAGTAAAATCTTCATCATTTAGCTTGTTAATGAAATATTTTCAATAAAATGATAAATTTCTTCAAATTCTGTTACTTTTATACCTTTTCTTTTACTATCACATTATTTTATAACCCTATTATTTGTTCATGGTTAAATATAAAAATATTAAAAATCGGTGTACCGTGAAATAAAAACCTACCAACTGATGGTTATAACAATTCGCATATAATATTCACAACGATAATATGTTATAAGTCAAATAGAGTAAGTGAAGACGAGTTTTCATCCAGTCCATACTGGGTGTCCTAGAATATGGTATCCATAACTCGGAATCTAATTGAACCCATTGAAAAAATGCCACAACTTCATAACTCCTCCTGAGACCGCCAATGCTGAGAAACAAAATTTATCTTGATATGAAATTAGCAAAGAGTTCAAACACTATCCCAGAAGACTTTTCAGCAAGGTGCATTTTCCAAATAAGTATCAACCAAATGCCGACTTTGTGATTTCAATCCATTGCGATGAAGTAGGCTTTTGAAGAAGGTGTTACGAATTTACACAATTCCAAATAAATATCTATGCCGGATATCTTAAGCTCACTGAATTTATTTCTACAAGCTGGCTCCCGAGAAGAAGCAGCAATACCAACAGAGAGTTTGTTGACAGTTGACTAAACACGAGAGAGGACTTTTCCAGGCTACTTCTCAGTCTTGGGTCGATGCTAGTTTTCATGATCTTAGTTCTCATGTAGTTTGTTGCAATGACTTATGACTTGGCAAGCTGTTATCAGAACTTCTGGCTTGGTTCCAAAGAAAAACCAGGTTTGCGAAAAACTCTCATACGCTGACGGTGAAACTAGCACCGCCACGTATTATCCTCTATCAAAAACTCTTTTAGGTTCAAGGCTAGAGTGCTGTGGAACTCGCTTCGATCGATCATCTTTCCGATAATTTTCAATTTGGCCCTCTCCAAGAAGCAAGTGAATGTCACATTAAATCATCTTGGGTGACCACAGCTATGATATGACAGGCATCGATCCGCCCAAGAGTTGAAAATGAAAAAAAATAATGAAAATACGGCCCTGGGAATAGAGATTTTCATCAAATTCGGGAGTCATCTTCAAAAGAAATGAGAGATTACTACAAATAGCGCATGAAAAACAGCAGCGCCTAAGCTAGTATACAATCCTAGAAGATAATGTTGAAAAATAAATGACCCCCAATAGAGAAATGTGAGTTGTTGTTTCATTTTCACTTGATTCATCAATTCACCCTTGTATATCTGTTTAAGAATAACATAAGAATATATAGTAATATCCCACTTTAAGCGAGAGATACGATCCGTTATGTAAAATTCGCGTTTACGTTAAACATAGTCATAGTCGTTATTTTGAAACAAGTTTTTTTTGAAAGAGAATTTCGTATTCCACTTGAACATAAAACTTTCTCTTCTACTTGTTCTTTCTTATCGTTGATGAGATTATTCTCTAACTTGTAACGTGCTAAAATCACGTCACAACCATTTGAATTAAAACACCTGATTCCAGCCAAGCCTCCATCTGTGTCACGCCACTGACTAACAGTCTGATGCGCATAATCCGGCTATCAGATGATATGTCTTACCGGCTTCCGAACCTTCCCCAGCACTTTCTTTCTGCAGCAGACCTTCAAGCTAATTAGTTTTTGAGAATCCTCTTTAATTGTATTTGAAATAATTAAATTATATCAAAATTCTGTAATGGAAATTAGAGATATATCGTTATCTTAAAAATTGTGTAGTGATCTATATAAAAATATAGGATAAGTTGAAAGTTCATCTAGCAAAATGCCGCACTTAACCTTGAAAATCTAATTTTCAATTTTTCCTTACAGCATTTTTCCTATTAACTGCTTGAATGCCTTATAGTAGCTATTAGAAATTCAAATTCTGCTCTACAGAATTTGTATTATTCTCACGATGGATTTCATAATCGTATTTCTTCAGTTCCTACATTTTTTTATAATGACCTTGATAGATTTCTCAGTAATAAACTTCAAAATAATTTTTCTGAGTAGAAAACGACAAAAGTAACTCAAACTTCAATATTCAATAATTATTTCCTTAATTTTCAAGTAATTTTCGTGAAATTATCATGTAACTCATAAAATTCTTTCAAAATTTCAAAATGGTCGCCAAACATGTGTAATTTTTTGGTAAATAGTTTTTTTCATTGATGCTTCCTTGCGTTTTATGTAGCTTCTCTTTTGATTGTAAATAATTTTAGTAGATTCTTTCTCGATTTTTATGTAGCTTACTTTTTAATTCTATGACCTACCTGAGCAGCTAACACGAACTTACTTTTCAGAATATCTGTAACTTTTCCTATTAATTCTTGTCTTTGAATAATGTTAAGCCCACGTTATTTTGTTACTTCAAATTCCCTGGTGTAGCTGGCTGTTGCGTTAGAGCATAGAATATCTAGGTGATACATGTCTAATTTGTGAAATGCAGTCGTAGGTGGAGAGTCGTAGATGGACAGTTGGAGCTGAAGAGTCGGAGCTGAAGAGTTCCAAGGCTGAATAGAGGCTTTCACGCCAAACTCCGCAAGAGACTTTTAGAAATTGAGCTCAAGATGAACGACTTCTGCCGCATCTATTCCTACAGGACCAAGAATTTCTGGTTATCACCAAGATAAGTCTTATTGATTGTATATATAGAAAGAAGCATTTGTTGACATTGTTTACCACAATTATAATATGTAATTAAATTTCTAAGTAGAACTACTTTGACTTTTCTTCCAAGATTTCAGTGACAATTATTGAATTAGAGTTTCATTGTTCATTTTTCTCTGGGCTTAACCAGTAAAAGTCATTTTTGTTACACTTGTTCTTAAATTTTTTTTTCACCTTCAATCTTTCTCAATTTTCTTACCGTTTCTTAAATTCAATTTTGTTACTAACTCGATCAGTTCTTCATTATTGAGAGGCTCGTCGTGCGTCGCTACAAGATCTCATACCGTGACATCTTCAAATTCAGACTCTTCAATCATAGTAACAATGTTTCTTCATCTAGATAATTTTTCTAGATGCATCCACTACATTAGATTGAGCCACTACATTAAGATTAAACCACACCCCGCTCTTACAAATCTTTTTGACTCTTCTATGTTGCGAATAGCCTCCATATTTCCATCACAATCGCATAGATTGACCCTTCAGTCTGTTTTTTGAATTATTTGGCTTAAAGTGCGGCGTCGGTAATATGCTTTGAAGTTTGCTTCTGCCCCCTGATCCGTGAGTTGTAATATTGACGTAATCTTGGTGGCAGGAACTTGACGTATACTTGTATTGAGGGGGATTGAATGTCCTGGGGCATTATCTAAGAGTAATATAACTTTATGGCCGAGCCCATTTCTGTCATAGGATTTGCCTGGTGGGCAAAAATTATTAAAGTACTAATCTAGAAAAACTTCCTGTGTATCCTCGCCTTTCTGTTGAACCGCCACACGACAGGCAAGTTCATCTGGTATGTATCTCGTATTGCATGGGGTGTTTCTGAATGATATACCAGTAAAAGTTGTAGTTTTGAAATCACCAGTGGAATTACCACCCATCAAAAGTATTAGTGGATTCTTCGCAGCTTTCGAACTGATGGCTTGACGCTCTTCTTGAGAAATGAATGTTCGAGATGGAATTTTTTTCGGTTTCATCAGTATAGAAGATGAGACATGCAGGAATATTTTATGATGCAAGAAAGTTTTGAAACTTTCTGGAAAATCAGCTGCAATTTGAGTATCTACGATCGCGGCTTCACGTGTTAAGTGAATATTGCGAAGAGCTGCTTGAACCGATAAAACCAGACTTTGCTGGCAGCAAAATTCGTTTTGAGCACCTCATATAAAGATTTTACTTTTGTAAGAGATCGTGACTCAGTGGTGTATTTTTATTTAAATCTTAAATCTCGACTACCAGCAATTTCTCCATTCTTATTGAGATTGAGGATCTCGAACGAGAAAGTTTTGTTGGGTGTGAACTTTCACTGGAAAGTTATCATTATTTTATCCCGATTTTTGAAATCGTTCTCACAATCGATTTTGAGAGTCTGAAACCTCTACCAATAACATTTGATTTGCCCCCAGTTTCCATTCTTCTTAACACCTTCATTCTTAATTCCAAAGTCACGCTTTCACGCTTCATTGGTGGCGTTTAGCGTACTATTAAATTATGTATCTCAACCAAAAATTGAATGCCAGCCGAGATATGCATAAGGAGGAAACGAAAGAATTGAGACAATATAGAACAAAGGACAGGGGATTCTCAATTATTCAATAGTGAGAAAACGCGGGGTTTCCTGCGATAAAAAATTAGTCGATGCCTACATTGTGAAATTCATATTTTTTTATTTTGAATGAGCAATTCGCGTAAAGCGTGGCATTTGAGCGCGAAATTTGAAATTCGCGTGAAACTGCGAAACTTCCTATATTTTTAATTGAAAGAATAACTAAAACATAATATGTTGTATTGTTTATTCGTTTCTATATTTATTTATTTCTAGATGTTACATCCTGCAGGCAAATTATTTATTCGGAATTGAATTCAGCTGATGGAGATACTCACTGGTCGTTTGGTCATAAGTGGACTCATTTAATCTATGCCTCCTTCTTTTCCTGAAAAGATACAAATAAATTACTAGCTATACAATGAATGGAATAGAGAAAATATAAAAGGACCCTTCACAACCATTAAAGAAAACGGCTTTCATTTACTGAAATTTTGATATGTGGTAGTTTTTCCTTTCTTGATTACAACAATGCGTATTTAAACAAATTCGTATGACTATTTTTTGAGATACAGAGTAGCAGAGTTGGATATTTGGCTCTAACTATCAGCAGCTTAGATGTAAAACCCGATAACTCCACGTACATGGTGTTTGAGATTCTTATTATTACTAAACACCATGATTCAAGGCTATATAAACCTAAGAAAAAGAAAGAGAAGAAATTACATTTCATCGTTACCCTCAAGATGAGTAAAGAAAAAAAAATTAACAAACAAATAAATTTGCTTCTAAGACTGAAAGAAAAACATATTTGCATCCCAATTAAATGTTACTTAAAGAAACAGGCAGCTATCTAATAAATTCTCGAATGTGTTAATGGAGCTAATATAACCTCACTTGAAGCCATTCAGCGCATCGAAAATCCAGTTAAAGAAAAAATGCTACGGCGATTCGTACCGAACATGGACCTCTTTAAATTAGCGAATGACCACGCAGTCGATAGTCCTGATTGAGTACTAAATCGCGTAGCCATGCAGTCATATTTAATGATTGGAAAAGCCATTATCAAGTCCCCCCGAACACGTCGTCGTTCGAAAGTCAACAGTGCAGCACTTCTTAGTCGTTCCGGGTAAGATGGTACCAATCACGGCCCTCTCTATACAAGGCCGGAGCTGCTGAGAATTGGCAACAATGCTAGCAGGTCCATTGACGGCCCGTACCGAGTGAAAATGCGAGTAATTGTTTACAGTTGGTTGAATAAAGATATCTCGTATTTTATTCGTTTTCGGAAGTTTTAGGCATTGTTTAATCAACCTACAGTTTTCATTGCGAACTGTATTCATTTGAGTGTAACATCACTTCAAGTTTTGAATAATCAGGTGCTTATTTATCTGTATATGGTGTCTGCCTAGTTCTGTTTAATTTTCGTTTCGAGACTCTAAACATGCCGAATACTTGTGTAGTGCCAGTAAAAGCAATTATAAATCGCAAAACGAAAAAGTATCAGTGTTTAATTTTCCAAAGGATGACTTGCTGAGGAATACTTGGATGAAAAACATTCCCAGAAAAAACTGGACTCCTAGTAAAAACTCTGTTGTTTGTGAAAAACATTTTGAACCTCATTTTGTTTGTTTGTTATTCCTCTAACATGCTCTATTTCCGCCTTTCGGCCAATGACACGCCGGGGAATTCTGTCACCTCACTAACCCGGGAATTTTGCCGAACCCCTCTCGTGTCGAGGGAAGGGATCTTTAATGTCCAACACATCTCTGTTAGACAGGACCGACGGCTTTACATCTCCTCCTTCGAAAGATGGACACTCAAGCGATTCCCAGAATCCGAAAAATCGCACCGACTTTGTGGGGATTGAACCCAGGTAACTCTGCGCAGGAGACAAGCAACATATCTCCTACGCCACCGAGCCGGTAACCTCATTTTATTTTAAAAGAAGAGAAGTATGTGGATTTGACAGGCCAGGAAAGAGTTATTTCTAGATCGAGGTATGTGAGGCAATTCTCACATTATTTTCCAATTTACCTTCTTATATAAGCAAGAAATTGCAATGAAGTACGGAAAGACCCTGCTGTCCGAAAGAAAGTGTTCTTACAAAGAGAGGAACAGAAAATCGGACAATGGCTTTGTGGATACATTGTTAACATTATTTTAGGCAAAAACTGGATTTACAACAGTGGAAGTGTGACGTTTTAAGTGATAAAGTCTGTTTTTATCAGGTTGATTTGGAAAATATTCCAACGGTACCTGTCTGTATCAAAGTGCAAGATAGTTTGAGTATAGAGGTATGTACAAACAAATGTTATATATTTAAAGATTTGGATTGGGTTATTAATGGTGGTGGAAAAACTAATAGATGGTCGCAATTAGAAAATATATTAATTAGATACAAGTATGTTAAGGGATGTGATAAACTTCAACTCAACGTTAGAAACCTGTTGAAAAATATTAATGATCTTTTTGAATGCTTGCAAAATTTACTAGACGCGATGAAAGCAGGGAGCATGTTTTTCACAAGATAAATATTTTAAAAGAGCAATTCAAATTGAGCTTTGAAGGAATAAAGTCTATGAGTTATTCTCCAGAAATGATTTTGCATTCGTTTTTAATATACACCCAGTCTACTTCATGCTATTCTATGTTCAGAGAAAATTTCATTTTAACATTGCCTCACCCAAAAACAGTTCGAAAAATTACAAATTCTTTGAAAATTTCAGCTAATAAGCCAGAAGAATATGAACATTTTCTCAAAGGAAGAGTTAGTCAGCTAAATAGCAGGGAGAAATATGTCATGTTGCAAATAGATGAGATATATATCAAACAAAAATATGATTATAAAAATGGGGATATTTTGGGACATGCAAAAATGAAAATTCTTGTGCAGCTAAAACAGTGGTGACATATTTAATTTCTTCAG
Source organism: Cryptolaemus montrouzieri (assembly GCA_013387265.2). Classification (NCBI taxonomy): domain Eukaryota; kingdom Metazoa; phylum Arthropoda; class Insecta; order Coleoptera; family Coccinellidae; genus Cryptolaemus; species Cryptolaemus montrouzieri. The sequence goes on along the minus strand of JABFTP020000185.1, from coordinate 98,351,133 downwards.
CGTTTGATAAATTTAAGGATGTTGTCGCTCTTTTTCCAGTCTATAACGTCACAGGGAAAGAGTTGTCAGAAATGATTCAAAAAGTTTGTACGTTACTAAAAAATTGCAGTCTCCAAGTTGTAGCCATCATTTCTGACAATAATCGGGTTAATCGAGTAATGTTTGAAAATCTTTCAAAAAATCCACCTTCAAGTTTATGTTCTCACTTTCAGATCAACTTAAACCTTTTTTATCTTATGATACTGTTCATATTTTTAAGAACATCAGAAATAACTGGATAAATCAAAAAGATAACGAAAAGACTTTTGTTTTTCCAGAGCTTTATCAAGATGAAAAATCTGATGAAACAGTTTTTGCAAAGTTTAGTGATTTGAGAAACTTATGTAGAAAAGAATATAATATGTTATTGAAAACAGCTTCTAAATTGAATTACAAATCCAAAAGAAGGAAACTTCTTACTGTACTTTAAATCATTTACCTATTTTCAGTTACCTACTAAGATCATTAATATTTTTCTTACACATTTCTCTGTCATTGTAAGTGCATGTTTCCAAGTGTTTTCATATTATAGTATCATTTAAATGCATACGAATTTAATCTAAAATACCCGCGCCAAATAAACTCTGTGAAACTTCAATGTCAAGTAACCCTGTTAGTGTGACGTCACGCGCTGTTGCCACATGAGCAGCTCCGGCCTTGTATAGAGAGGGCCGTGTACCACGGCACTGCACCCCTATCAACAGTTCGCGATCGCGAACAAGGATCGAACACTACCGAGATCAGCGTATTCTAGAATATGTTTAACACACATACTATAGGGACAAATTGAGCTGGCAAATGAAAGATATGAAAAAGTTCGACGGATAAAATGAATTAAACTGGCTTTCATGCGAATGAGAGAGATGTGCTCAGACTATGTTGGGTCAGAAGTTATTATGAAGCCAAGGTCCAAATGTGATGGAACGATTCGTTTCAGCCGTTGCACAACACTACACATTTGTCTATATTGAGAGCGAAAGTACAAACACCAGCGGTTGACAGAATTAAGATCATTCTATAGGATCAGGGTTTGCATTAGAGGGTTATCATATAGATAGATTTTCTGCTGTTGTTCTTCAGTGGCAAAACGCTAGAGTATATCAGAAACAGCGAATACGTCTGTCAGAAGTATGAAGTCAAAAGAACTAGTCTCACACCATCTTTATTTTTTGGAATAAAATGATGATTTTTGCAACAAAGATTTCTTAGGATGATAAATACAAAGCAAGGTCAATTTGAAAATAAGGACTTGACTGAAGGTAAGGTTAGGTTAGATTAAATGAATCAATGAAAAATTTGGACTGTATCTTCTTCACAGTTTTATTCTTCTTCAGCTACTCTGTTCCTTTCCCCAACTGTATGCAAGACGTTCCGAAAAAATATCAAGCCTTCTTCGGTTTCCCATTTCTTCCTATAATATTTTTCCAGTAGCAATACTTTGCTTGTTATCAGTATTAGTGGGAACTCTCATATCTAAAACTCCTGGAGCGGTTTGAGAAATATTTTTTCCCCTTTTGTATAAACTTTTTGGCGTATTCAAATTGATTCTGTAAAGTCATTCAACTCTCTTAAATGGTATTCTATTTTCTCTCATAGCGCTTAATTATTTTCTTTGGCGCTTGAAGCTTGAAATGCCAATAATCTGGTTGCTTCAGAACCTTTTGAGCTTCGCTTCTCCAGATTTTTATCACTTCAACACTTTTTCAATTCTAAAAACTGTGGCAAACTTTTTGAGCATATTGACGTAATCTTTCGGATGAATAACTGTTTCATGCTTTCTATAATTTTTTTCAATTTATCCAAAGGCACGATCGAGGGTATACAGGGTGTCCCACAAGTTCTATGACAAACTTTGAAAGTTGGGTACTGTAGAAAATCTGAGACACAATAATGAGAAAGCATGGTCCGAATCTTCAAATTCGGAAATATTAAGGTCCTCGCGGGTCCTGTTGTGCTATGTTGTCATAGATGAAATGAAAGAGATATCTCATTTTACAGAGGGTAACATTTGTAATCATATTAAAATGATTATCAAGAATGTTGAGTTACTTTTGGTTGATAAATGCCAGAACATCTTTTTCGGTAGGGAATTATTGTTTTGAAATCTTAAATTTTGCGAATTGAAAATGTATTCCTTCGTTAATGAAGAATATGCAGATTTGATTATATTGATGGTTTCTGCGATGGATTGCAGCAAATATAGCTCGTTCGCTCAACCAATCATGGTTTCTGTAATGCTAATAGAATCATTTCACCACCTAATCGGTTATGATTGCTTCATAGATCTTTTAAGGTTCTGTCTAAAGCCTCCAAAGATTTTTCAAGTGCCATCGTGCATTCATCCCAAACAATCAAGTTACATTGCTGCAAAACCTTTGCCATTGCAGAGTTCTTCGAAATGTTGCAGGTTGGAGTTTCATTCCTTTGCATATTTAATGGCAATTTTAATACTGAATGGGCTATTCGACCACCTTTAAGCAAAGTTGCTGCGATTCCCGACGAAGCGAGTGCAAGTACAATTTTATTTTGTAGGCGAATTGTTACTAATATTAATGAAATCAAAAAAGTTTTTCCTGTACCACCAGGTGCATCTAAGAAGTAAATCCCTCCAGTTTCATTATTTGTTACTTTCATAAGAGTATCAAATACATACTTCTGTTGTTCCTTCAACAGTGGAATATTTGTTTGAATTAATTCTCTCAGTGTTGAGATAATACAGTTTTTCTCGGTGCCACTCTTGGTTAAAAGCATCATGCATTGAAAGATTGGGCGCAGCCAGGCCTAATTGAATTAATAATTTGTTTGACATCATCAAGCACATGTCCTCAATTGAAATCAATGCTTCTTTGTGAATTTCTTCACTGATTTGTATATTCGGATTTTCCATTCTATTCCGTATTTGATACAAAATATCATCACACATATAATATTTATACTTGATCCAAAAACCAATTGGGTTGCATGTAGATATGATTATAGAAAACAATGTTCATATTTGAAGAGCGTGTGCCACTCCACAGAATACATCCAGCAGCGTCTCTCAACAAACACATAATGTTTTACGATGAAATCCATTAAAGATTTCAACTTTTGTCTGAAGACTCTAGCTGTAATATCATGACGATCAATGAGTGATTGCCCAGGGAATAACTCCTGTGCAAATTGACTCCATGACGTTAGGAACACACCTACATTGCTTAGACAACAGTGAGTGCTTGTAATTCAATATGAACTTTATACAATAGCAAAAAATCTCAAATTGACTCTACGTTTCAGTTAGAAAACGTTTGTATCACTGATTTGTATATTCGGATTTCTCATTCTATTCCGTATTTGATACAAAATATCATCACACATATAATCTTTGTACTTGATCCACAAATCAGTTGGGTTTCATGGGAAGCATGTAGATATAATTATGGAAAAAAAATGTTCATATTTGATGAGCGTGTGATGATATTACAACATCATTAAGAGCTTGATCGCAATGAGCGTCATTTTCTAGCAATTGCAAACGTCGACAGGCTTCTCTGTAGGATCCACACCATTAACCATCAACAGTTCGTAAATGCTGGAATGATGTTGTGCCACGTACATTGAACAATAGCAGTCTCATGAATAGGAAAAGAAAATATTCGCCAAACTGCTTCATTACTACTAACATAGCGGCCCATTTGGTATTGGGTAATTTCATCATTGGAATTCTCTGCACCAATTCCAATCACAGCCATATCACTCTCTTGGGTTACATATTTGCAAATGTATTTAATAGATTCCACTGAATGGCAATATTCAACGTTGATGTGTGCTTTGAAGGTCTTTGATAAAATGGGTGAATATGAAACAATCCAACGATTATCTATTTCAATATCTTGTTGATTTAATTTGAAAATTGTTGAACTTCCATTGTCTCCTGTCGATCGGCAACGATACAGTGGATAACCGCCATTACCAGTAATTGTTTCCGATATTAATGTCCGTGGATATCGTTTTCAACATTTACCATCATACACAGTGAATTTTGATTAAGAGTTCCACAGGGACCATGTATCATGTTTTTGATAACTACCTAATGCAATCCAGGATCTACTTGTACATTAGGGATTTCAGCTGATATCACTGCATCAACTTCATTTGGCCTTATCTTTTCAACCAAATCAAAATGTGTGCATGTGGAATCCTCGTTTCTGGCAATCCACAGAACATCCAGCAACGTGCCTCAACAAACACATAATGTTTTACGATGAAATCCATTAAAGATTTCAACTTTTGTCTACAGACTCTGGCTGTAATATCATGACGATCAATGGGTGATTGCCCAGGGAATAACTCCTGTGCAAATTGACTCTTTGGCGTTAGGAACACACCTATATTGCTTAGACAACAGTGAGTGCTTGTAATTTAATATGAACTTTATACAATAGCAATAAAGCTCAAATTGACTCTACGTTTTAGTTAGAAAACGTTTGTATGGGAAAAAGAAAAGTGCTGTTTTTATGGTTTTCCGGTATTTACTTGAATTTTTCTCGCCGTAGAAACCATCCTTGAACTTCATCGAACATTAAAAAAAAAGAATTGTCCAAATTGATGTAGGCGTTGTAGAGTTATGCGCTTACCAACACATTTTGCGATTCATTTTCATATTATAGATCATGATTTTAGGACCCGTGAAATAAAATTTTTGAATTTTCATGTTGCCGAATTTAAAAGTATTAGAACCGTGCTATTGTCACTAATTTGTCTCAGAAATACTCCAGAAATTAGCTCTCGAAGTTTGTCATAGAGCTTGAGGGCGCTATGTATAAGAAAATATTCTTTACCCGAGAAAAATTAAAATATGTATGTTCCAATTTAGGATAGATAATTTTTTTTACGAAGTTTTCCTTTTACTCCGCAAAAAAATTTTGCTCACCCATTCAGTATCCATTTGAAAATGTGTATAAATTTTTCCAATTGGTTGAATAGAGAAGTTTTTGCATACTTAAGGAAACACCCTGTATATAGAATGTATATCATGAACCTGTTTGGCAGTGCAAAAAACCCTGATCGATACAGGTCGTGAAAATGTACGTTCTAGTTTTGAGGCCTTCGCTGGCTTTCAAGCTGCGAATGAGGTGCCAGGAAAGCGCAGAAAATATATTTTGTTGAGAGTCAAATATGGCAACAAGGTTTTTCTTCATTCATAATTATTGAACTTATACTTACACCTTCGTCTTTTTGATCTGCATCACTGGCACTCTTACCGTAGGGGTAATACTGAAAAACATAAATATCAAAATTACTTTATTTATTTCCCAAATAAAGATATCGATAACATCACTCAAAGTCAGCAATTCAGACATCTACATTACTTAGAGGTCATGGATATACTGATTTAAATAATACATGCGAAACAGATTATCCTTCTACGTTCTTATTTTCACATTGAACAGAGAACGTCTGAATTACATCGTATTGCTGTAGAGAATTTCACACCACCGAATTCGATGAAACAGAAGTTGTCTTCAGATTTCATTGAAAATATTTCAAAAAGAGAGTTGAATACAGGATTGGCTGAAAAGCAATAAAGGGTTACTAAACTTTTAGGTAGGTCAAGTTGCTTCTTAATGATATTGACATATTTATTTTGTGGGAATCCATTCCAAAATGTCGAAAAGAAAAAAAAACACTCTTGCCAATTTTCCACGTTCATTGTCGATAGACGACCAGTTCCGACCCTTAATTAATTCTCAACAGCTGAATCCTAACTAAGGTACAGAGATGATTACAAGATATATTCATTCACATCGAAGAAAATTATTTTTCAAGGGACAATATTCAACCTTCCGTAGAATGTTAAATATCCTCCCTTGAAGGAGCTAGTTTTCCGATCTACTCTTCATAATCACCGTTAAGCGGGGCCACAGGGAAGTGGTACAGCACGGTCAGATGTCACGAATGGGAACAATGGACTGCAGTTTCGGTCTCGTTTGACCTCGTCAGCATTGTCTACCCATTCGTAACACAAGGCTATGCCTTTACCTACTCATCTCAATTCGTTGGAGCGAACGCAATAATGTAAATATCATTGCGCCCCCCAACGAACCGAAACAGAGGCTACCACACCAACGCCCCGCGAAATCTCGCATATAGTAACTTTTTGTTTTGAGATATAGTTATTCCATAAATGTTAAGTAGGGGGGTTATTAATTTCAAATTGACTATTAAGAGTAGTATAATGTGGGTTTATCCTGAGTTTATTAATTTCCAAACTTTCCAACAGGTTAATTCTTTGTCCTTTATTGCATTTGTGGAGGGCTTTGAGATTATCTGAAACTATTGCGTGATTTTTTGATTGATGGTATATGTTCTTCGAATCTGCATTCAAAATGTCTACCTGTTTGCCTGGAGGGTATTCTTTTTTGTAAATACATTCAATTTTTTCAGATACAAGATTGTTTGAATTCATTTCTGTTCTGTTTTGCATTTAAAAATAACCGCTTGTGAATGGGGTATATAGTTGCGGCGAGCTTATGATTTGATTCTCTCCATAGATTTCATAAGTTCGGATATTGTTTATGATTATTATAGTTAAATCGAGAAAGTTTATGGAGTAATTAGTTTCTACTTCAAAGATGAATTTTAACTGATCGTGAATTTTATTGAGCCATGAAAACCAACCAAAATATCATCAACGTACCGGTATCAGAACATAATATGGTATTTTTTTTCGGCTACATCGCTGTTCAGTATTTGTTTGAGAAATTTGTTTCGAAATCGGAAGTAATTTTGATCTAAACATGTTTTCAAAAGGTTGCAAAATTCGAGGGGATATGTGAAAGTGTGTTGTCTTTTGTAAAAATAAAGGTAAACATTCATCTGCTGGAATGTTTGGGTACATGTTTTTCACATGAAAGGAGACAAGCTTGAAATTAAGAGTGATCCTAAAGGAGGAAAGTTTTTGTATAAGGTCCTTGGTATGTTTTGAGTGAAAGTTTGTGAGTTCTATAAATTGGTTTGAAAATTTGGCTAAGTTACCTGGAATAGTATTGATGTAGGATTTTACACGCCTAGCAGATTTTTTCTTTCTTATGTAACTTGATCAGTTCTTATGCTTTGGGTGATTGAGGGTTCATCGATAAGAGTGTTCGTTTTTTCCCAGAAAAAACGAAAAAGATATGCTAGCTTCAATTATTCGATTCACTTTCTCATAACATGAATCATTATTTTTTCAAAATGTATTATCAAGTGGACCAAATCAAATTATATTTTCATGCAAAACAGAAAGCAGTAAACTCAAATAATCTGGTATTCACAAAATCGAATGTAATGAATGCCCTTCCGCGTATGTAGGTCAAACAGTAGTAGAAATGTGTGGTGGAAGATGATCGTACTCCCATCGCCCAGTGTACCACCTCATCATGCTATAGGCACCGTGAATTGGTTATCTGTAACTTAGTTTCAGATGCTTGGCAGACGGTCTGGTCTCTAGAGTGGGAATGATTTTTCAGATGAAACATGGTCTTTTCGGACAAAAATTAGGTAAATTCGTTCCCCAGTTCGATTTTTGGTGGAACTAGCTCAGGGGGCTCATGATGGTAATACGACTAACTGGCGTACGCATGAAGTCCCCTAGAATCTGATGAGAGAAGTCAATTGCGTGGATGGATTAGTAGCTTTCTCTCTAGTAGATCGATTCGGGTGGTAGTTGATTGGGTAACGAGTGAATCTTTGCAGGTTAATGCAGGAGTACCCCAACGCTATATACTCTCGCCAATTCTTTTTCTATTGCAGATTAATCAATCAACAACGTTCTCCAGAAAAGTTACTGCTGGAGAATCTCCTCTAACAATGTAAGGATATCGATTTTCCTCAGAAAGGAATATGCGTCTACTCGGCGTCATAGTCGACACCGGAGATTGCTGGCATGGCCATGTTTCAGCCATTGCCAAATCTGCTTCTGCTATCAGTTTTCTTTTCAAAACTAAGCAGTACTTCAAGCCATCCCAGCTGATGATTTTATATAAAGCACAGGTGTGACCTGGTCTGGAATACTGTTCCCATGTGTGGGGCTCCGCACCTGAATATTTATTACATCTATCTATTGGATAGTGTCCAGAAGAGAGCAGTGCGCCTTTTCGATAACTCAGAGATCTCGCATGATCTTCAGTCTTTCGCTAAAAGACATCAGGTTGCTGATCTTTGTTTTTCCTTTAGGTATTTTCGTGGTAAATGTTCTGAAGAACTGAAAGGCTTGGTTCCAGAGAGAATCCAGTTCCTAAGAAAAACCAGGCTCGCGAAAAACTCTCATCACGGACGGTCCAACTAGCGACCCCTTTCTATGATAATTCTTTTGTTTACAGAGCTAGTGTGCTGTGGAACTCGCTTCCATCGAACATCTTTCTGATAATTTACAATTTGGTCCCCTTCAAGAAGCGAGTGAACACACGCATTAAATCATCTTGTTCGGCCAGACCAATGGTATGACAAGCATCGCCTCCTCCCAAGGGCTTAGAATAGAAAATAATCTGAATACAGATTCAAAAATATCAGTCGAGAAATCCTCAATATTTGAGCACATTCAATCAATAAACCACACAATAGTTCCAGATAATTTCAAAGTCCTCAACAAATGCAATGGAGAAAGAAGAATGAATACGTTGGAATGTTTGAAAATCAATAAACTCAGGAAAATCCCACATTATACTACGATCAATAGCCAATTTGAAATCAATAACTCCGCAAACTTATCATTTAAGAATGTAATATATCTTGTTATCATATTTGTACCTCAGTTAGTATTCAGCACTTGAAAATGACAGAAGGGTTAAAACCACTCCTGTACCTATTGATAAATAATCGTGGAAATCTAACCTAACTATTCGTTCTTTGTCTCAGAACGAAATACTACCTTGATCATAAAGTTCCTGGAACTTATTCATAAAATTCAAATATTACTCATCAAAATCTATATTTTCCCCTTCAAAGTACTCCAGACTGATTTCAACACACTTAAGCCAACGTTTGATCTTATCTTCGAAACATTTTTAAAATCCAGTTTCCGATATGGCCACCAGAGCTGCTTTACTATTTTCACATTATCTATTTTCGGCTGCTGAATCTCATTCCACGTAGTGGTTTTTCGATTCGGTTGAACAGAGAGAAATTACAGGGAGCCAAATCAGTTGAATTCGATGGATGGTATTCGTCTTGTTTTTGCTCAACAGTCACGACTAACGAGGCATTTTGTGACGGTGTGTTATCGTGCTTCAAAATCCACAAATCTTTTCTTTTTAGGCGAACTGCTTCGCTTCACGCAAACATTACATGACACTTAATGATTTTTCCTGACTATCTGACCTTCTGGTGAACATTCGTGATGAACGAACGTTAGCAATTCATGAAAACCGCGAACAGCCATTTTTTAATTGAAAACGACGCGGTTTTCTGGTCTTTGCTCATTGGCTACACACAATTCTCTAGCCTGATTGAGTTACGTGTCGTAGTGTCGTACATATACACCCACGTCTCATCTACAGTATAATGATTTGATTAATGTTGAGTCGAATTCATCATTGGAAATCATGTCTTCGATTGAAACGATATTGGTTCTTGGAAACTAGAAATTTGGGAAGTAAATGACTATATCTTGCAGAACATTCTGTTTTCAGACGAAAGCACATTTTCCAATAATGACTATAAGTTCGGTCAATATGGACATAAAATAGTGACCGAACAACAAAAATTCTGACAGAGCTCAAGCCCTGTGGAGACCTTGGGTTTACTTTTAAAAATAGAGTTTCAAACGTCTCCATCGATCCCATGTGTGCTTGGAAAATCACTCAGGGTCAAAGTTCAAAATTTAAGGTTAAGGGGACTTATTTCTGAGTAAGTTCGGAGTATGTAAAATCAACTCCCTATCCTCAGCAGCACCTAAGTCAAAAAAGATTATAGAAAAAGTCTGTCGAGTAGCACATCCTTGGAAAGGTCTTTCAATTTCCTATTCAAAAATAGTATCTTATGAACATTTAATATCGTACAGACAGTTCGGACACAACGAAAGTTTTTTCGGGGAAAATTTGACAGTGCCAATAATCGAATTTAATGCTCAATATGACCTTCTCCTACCTCCATACAATGATTCAAAGGAATCTCGAATTCTCTTTTAACATTTTGTCAAAAGTTTCCATTCGTTGACGATTCTTCTCCGCAACTCTTCCAAGTTTTTAGGTTGTATAGCATAAACTCTCGATTCAAGATCACTCATAAAAAGAAACCTAAAGGACACAAATCAGTTGATACGGTTGGCCATCCAACTATTCGTCTTCTGCCAACCAACCGACCTGGGTGATTCGCATCCAAATATTGTCGCACACGAACATCGAAATGTGCAGAAGCACCATCTTGATGGAAATGTATCTCATTCTCTGAAGGAGTTTCGTCATTTATCAACAGTTTTGTGAGCCTGGGATTTATTAATTCTTCCAACAACTGCAAATAAGTGTCTGTTACAGAAATCATTCATGCAGGAATGGATCTCTACATCCCTCATTACATGAAAAGAACAACAGCACAAAAGCCATGGTTCAACAAAGACTGCGAAGGAGCCTCTACAGCCAAGAGCGAGCTTACAAGTCATGGAAGATAAATCCAACAGAGGAAACACGAACAACCTTCTTACGAATACGGAACGTATGCAGCCAGAGCAAAACCCAATTTCAACGAAGGGGTAACAAATAAACTCCTTGAACAGGCAAACGGGACTAGACAATTCTGGTCTATGGCGAAGACTGTCAGTGCCAATTTCTGCAAATCTGCGTTTCCGCCTCTTGTTAGAGAAGACGGAAGTATAGCATTATCTCCGAAAGAGAAAGCCGATCTTTTTGCTCTCTTGTTCTCAAAGAATTCTGTGATAGATTCATCTAACGCAATACCACCGAACATTCCACCTACAAATTCTTCCATGACAGAAATCAAGTTCAGATTCCGCACTGTGAGACGGGCTTTCGTGCTGCTGAACTGCAAGAAGGCAGTTGGTCTAGACGAAATTCTTAACCGTCTGTTTCAGATTTCTTGAAAGCCAGACTTTATGAGCACCTGGAAAATAGCGAGAATTCAACCGATCCCAAAGAAATTAAAGAAGTCCTTATCCCAAAACTACCGCCCTGTTGCACTTCTTCCCATTATGTCCAAAGTGATGGAGAGAGTTATAAATGATGGAATCATGAAATATCTTGAGTTGCAGGAAATTATTAACGACCGTAAGTATGATTTTCGCAGGCAAGAATCGACAGGAGATATGCTCGCCTACGTCACTCATGTTGGTAAATCAACGATGGAAAAGCATGGGGAATCTAGAGAAATACCCCTCGACATCTCTGAAGCCTTCCATAGGGTTTGGAATGCAGCCCTATTGAATAAACTTGCTGCATATAGGCTTCCCGAAAAATTGCGGGGTTGGATAAGTAGCTTTCTTTCAGATAGATCAATACAAGTTGTGGTCGACAGTATAACATCTGATTGTTTCCAGTTGCAAGCAGGAGTACCTCAGGGATCCATTCTTTCTCCAACCTTGTTCCTGTAATCTACAGAGACACCTCAATTTTTCCTAGGCGCCTACTCACGTGGTGTAACAAGTTCGCCTGTTCCGTGGAAGCGCACACCGAAATTTTGTACTGTCGGACCGTACTATATGCAAACCGTCACAATATATATTATAATGAAGAGAATCCTCATTGATTCCAACAAGGACAAAGGCAGCATAGATGGTCTGTCTATAAATGGGGAATAGATATACTAGTTCTACACCACAATCCTAACTTCTGGATAATGTGCCACCTAATGAGAAAACAAGTGTAGTTTTCATTTGATGAGCGATTTACAAAGTTTGTTAATGTCCAAACTTTCCAACAGATTCATTGTCATACCTTCATTGCTTTTGTGGAGAATTTTTATGCTATTTAATTCAAATATGTGAATTGTAGATTCAATATGTTTGAAAATTGCGGATTTGTTATCTGAGAAGAGATGTTCTTTATAGATAAATTCTATATTTTTTAGAGACCTGTTTGTCTCAAAATTATTTTTAATTCAATCAACATTTTCGAACAAAACTCAGGACTCCCCATGGGATCCCATTCATTCCCTAATTAGCAGATATTTTTATGAACAATCTTGAAAAATCTATAATAAATAATAAGTTAGCACAAAAACATATTATTTTTCGGTATCAGTGTTTTCATTTTCTAAAAAGATGCATAGTGAAATAACCGTAACTTCCGAAATTTAACGTAACAATTCAATAAATTCCCTAGCATAATTATTATTAATTCCATAATAATCCAACTACAATATATATTGAAAGGAAACATTTACAGACTCAACTATGCCAGTAGATGCTTTTAACCACAATACACATAAATTAGCCGCTTGTAATTCAATGATTCATTTACCCTTTGCCATTCCCTATCCATAACATACTTTAATACGGAAATCAATATCATTCGGAGAATTACATAAAGTAATAATATTCCAGTCTCCCACATAAACAGTATTATTGAACAGAACAAAAATAAAGGGATCACAATGAACTTGTTGGAATGTTTGGAAATTAACAAATTTTGTAAAAACCCACAAAATTCACCACTCGAAACTGAATCACTCTCTACCACTCAACATTTAAAATAAGTATAGTTAGCACATTCTCTTTCACAACTGTTAGTTCTAGACACTTGGAAATGATTTAATTATCGCAAGCGGTTGTATATATCGAAAATAAGTATTAAGGAAATCAGACAAAAGACATTTTATTTATATTAAAAGGAATTTCCATAAAATAATCAACAATATCATTGATTAGAGATACTGGAAATGTTGGAAATAATTGAAGATTTCTCGGATTTCATTCTATTTTTAGAGAAAAGCCCAATAATGGTTATATACACGGGCACAATTTACATTACTACAGTGAAGAGAATCCTCATTCATTCCAACAAAGGTCCATCCAGCATAGATGGTCTATCGATGAGTTGTTACAGGACCTCATGTGATTGGCTCATTTTTCTTCGAGTGAAATTTTTACTAGCGCATATTCTTTAAAACTGTACGCTATAATCTAGCGAATTCTGGAAAATGTGCCTTTGAATGTAAAACAGCAAATGTGGTTTAAATTTTATGATGCCACTTCTCACTTCAGTATGGATGTGCGAAGATTTTCAGAACAACGATTCCCTAATAAATGGTTTGGATATATATATATATATATATATATATATATATATATATATATATATATATATATATATATATATATTCTCTTACACTCTATATACTTTGTATGTCGAATATTCTGGAAACCATTCAAGTTAGATTTAGGGAATGTTCAAGAACGTTTATTTCTCCTGAAAAATTCAAAAATATGGGTTGTCTCTTTGAAAAAACTTAGCTTTGATCTGTAACTTTATCACCGAACATCTCGTTTAATAAAAATTATTTTTAATTTCAATAATAATAATAGCGAGACATGAAAGCGCACAAAAAAGTTTGTCTTTTTTTTCCTTCTCGAATCATGGGCGACGAAAAGCCTGTTATATATAAAATATTCTTCTACATATAATAATCACTTACTGGTAGCTGTGCTGGTGCAGATGGATAGACTACGGTAACGTCTGGCTGCGGATGAAGCACTCTATGAAGTGCCTATAATCAGAAAATGAATATATATTTGGTGTTCCGTGAAAAAACGTTCGAAGCTTCGCTCCTGCAATTGTTGATCGATTTCAATGAAACAGAACCCAAATTGCATCTTGAATGATATTTGTACAGCCTGAAACATTTTCATTGGTCTGCAACTTCCGAAAATACCGAAAGTTGACCTTCATTTGGACTTTTTGAATGGTAACTCCATCTTTTGATTTTTTTTGCGATTACAAATTTTATTTCAAGTACCTTCTTTGGAAAGAGTTTCATTCAAAACGATATATTCTCTGAAAAAAAATAATAGGAAAATTTTGGAAAGCAACTCACACTTCTTATTTGAATACAGACATGATACACGACTACTTTCAATCTAACAGAGATAGTACTCGCGTATTTCGACCCTACCGATCACGATTTCTAGATCATGATGAGTCAATATTCATCATCATGGATCAACCAGCGCCGTCAAGCTAGAGAATTCACTGCACGCAACTTGTAGATGAGGCGATAAGAATTACTGACAAAATAACCGATTTTCCTGATACTTTTATGTTTCAGATCCAGATGATTTTCATTTACAGGTTTCAGCATCCTTAGGCAACTCCGATCACAATCTTGTTTCTGCCACTAGTAATTTCGTACAGCCACGTAATAAAGGTCCAACGCCTTCTAGGAAGATATGGCATCACAACTGAGCTAGCTGGGAGACTCTGCGCGAGTTTTTTATATTTGCTCTTTAATGATGTCTGTTTTTAGATTTTCACATGAATGTTTGCACTAAATCCGTCACTGAAATTACAGGCATAGACTTCTACCTTTTCATTCCACATTCCATGAAAACAACATCCGCATATAAGCCTTGGTTCACTAAAACTTGTCAAAAACCTGCCGCAGTTGAAAACCAGCTTTAATGAAAAAAATCACGAATAGACCCTCGGAGCAGACCAGTGGAACTCAGTTCTGGTCTAGGGCGAAGCTAGTCAGCAACAACTTTCACAACTCATCCTTTCCAGCTTTGAGTAGAGATGACGGTTCTATCGTATCATCACCTGAAGCAAAGGCGGATCTCTTATCCTTCCTGCCTTAGATTACAGATAACGATTCTGACGAATCATCACATAATGTTCTCGCAAAATAATATATTATATGTTGAGACTTCGAAGTCAAATTCAGAGTGCTTTTGTTAAAGCGCGATCTTCAAAAACTGAACTATAAGAAAACAGTGGGTCTTGATGAAATAACACCAACAGTTTTAAAGGATGTGCTCCAGAGTTAATATCTATTCTTAGTCATCTGTTTCAGATTTTGTATGAGATACAGACGTTTCAGGAGTGTTGCACATTATGTTCAAAGTCATGGAAAGAGTGATAAACGAGGAGCTGATAAAATATCCCATGTGGGATTGCTAGTCCTCCATCAGGCATCCCCAGGTGGCGGATAGGGGAACGCCCCCTAAATATAGGTGGTACCGAGGAAATGAAATACTCGGGGCGGACCAAAACTAGCACCTGATGAAAGGCAGCAGTTTCATCAGTACCAAAGCATGGCGTAGGAAGATAAACTTCTCAAAACGGTGTGTAACTTGGACGCGAAAAGCACAGCTGAACCAGCCTCAACGGTTTTTGCACTGCGGTGTAGAAAGGAAACGGAACTCCTACTACACAATACTACTTCCAAATCATCCAAATGACTAGTACAAACAGAACCACGCCCCTCAGTCCGGGGCACCCCTTAGGTGGGAAGAGAGTGCTAAGAATCCCCCCGTCAAACATAATCAAACACCAAATATATACATACATGGCCGGAAAACTCGCCTACGTCGATGTAGAGATGAATAGACTACATATCAAAATATTGGGCCTTAACGAAGTCCGATGGCTCGGCTCAGGAAAACAAAAGACCAAACATGGTGTCATTTATTATTCTGGAGGTAATGATCCTGAACACCCTTATGGGGTGGCCATCCTGATCACGTCCGAATTAGAAAAATCTGTTGTGGATTTCATCCCGTTAGGAGAGCGAATCATGCTACTAAAGCTAAAAACCTCTCACCGTGTTCTGAATATCATACAGGCATATGCACCAACAAATGATGGTTGAAGACTTTTATGCCGATCTCGAAGATCGGCATAAAAAAATCAACTAAAAATGGCGAGATTACTATAATTCTTGGAGATTTTGATGCGAAGATCGGATCAGGAAATGACCATGGAGATTATGTCGGAAGATATGGTCTGGGAGAATGAAAGAGGCAATCGACTTGCGCAGTTCTGCTCAGAACAACGACTAAGCATTGCCAATACTTTTGCTGATCGAGACGGACATATTGTAAGAAATCAAATCGAATATTTTCTCGTGAGACACAAATATAAAAAGTTATTATTAATTATATTAAATCGGTCAAAACATATCCTGGAGCAGACAACAACAGCGACTACAACTCAGTTGTGATGGACATTAAAATACGCCGCTTTGTCAAATCTAAACTCTAAAATCCAACGACAGAAACGTATTGATATAAGGAAACTCGAGAATCCTGCAAAAAGAACACAAATCAGTCAAAAACTTGAGAATAGGTTGAAAGAAGTTGAGAGATCTGTAGACAACGAATCGGATGAAGACATTAAGTCTTAATGGGAAGTTCTGAAGAAAGCGTTGACTACGACCCAGGAGACCGATATTCGATTCGCAAATAACATCAAAAACAGGAGTGGAAGACCGATGAAATCCTCACACTTATGAATGTACGAAGAGAAAAGAAAACACAAAAATACAGATAAATATGACGAAATTAACAGGGTCATTCGTGCGAAATGCAGCAAGCCAAAGAATCATGGCTGGCGAACGAATGCACGGAAATAAAAATACTTCAGAAGAAGCACTATCTCTTTAACTTATACAACAATATCAAAGAGGTTACAGGCAGGAAGTAGAGAGGTCACAGTGGAATATAAAGGGGCTCCAACAATGAAATTCTTATAGGAGTAGATGAGAAACTAAAAAGATGGACCGAAAATCTCTTTAATGACATAAGACCAGACTCACCCCCGGATATACACGAAATAAACGAAAGGGCTCCTGAAATTACAAATGAAGAGGTCAAACATGCAATTAAACTGCAAAAGAACAGAAGAGCCTGACAATGTACATGCGGAAACCTTCAAACTTGCAGCTGCCGACGACGGGGTTGGTCTAGATCTCATTACTAATGTATTTAACCGAATATACAGTCAGAAAAATAACCACAGACTGACTGAGATCCACTTCTATTACTTTGCCGAATACCACATGATCAGTTTGATGTCCCACGCCTTGAAGATATTCTTGGGAAATCATTCATACCCGTACATACTAAAAGTGTGAATCCGTAATTGATCTTTCGCAATTTGGCTTTAGAAGCTCTTTTCTCTTTGAATGTGCTAACTCAGAGATGTAGGGACATGCATGTCCATGTATTTACATGCTTAATTGATTATAAAAAAGCTTTTGATTGTGTGTCACATCAAAAAATGATCAACATCCTAAAATCAACCGAGATCGATGCTCAAGATCTAAATATCATTACTGAACTCTATTGGCACCAAATATCAACAGTCAAACTCGAAGGGTCCCCATCAGATTAGATAGCAATAATAAGAGGTGTGAGACAAGGATGTGTACTATCCCCACTGCTGTTTAATCTCTATTCTGAGACAATATTCATCGAAGCTCTCGAAAATTCAACTGCAGGCATAAAGATCAATGGAATCAATATAAGTAACCTTCTATACGTAGATGATACTGTCGTGATAGCTAGCAGTATAACAGAACTTCAATCCCTTATGGACCTTATTGTGGAGCGCAGCGCGAACTTTGGGGTTTATATGAATACATCCCAAACTAAATTACTGGTATTCTCAAAATCACCAAGACCAGTTACTCTAGTGATCAACGGAGAGAACATTGCACAAGTGCCATCTATAAAATACTTGGGTATACTCGTCAACCAGCAATGTGACCCAAAGGTCGAAATAAGATCAAAAATTGCGCTCCGAATAACATGGCAATCCGAAACCTCAGGCTAGGACTTCGGATCAGACTACTTCACCTTCCCAGTTCTTCTATACGGATGTGAGAGCTGGACCATTGATGCAACCACAGAAAAGAGAATCGATTCGTTCGAAATGTACGCTTATAGGCGAATGCTGCGAATATCTTGGACGGCACATAGGATAAACAAAGAGGTTATGCAGCAAATGGGTAAACATAAAGAACTCCTCATGACACTCAATGAAAGAAAGCTGCAGTACCTAGGACATATAATGAGAGGCGAACGATATCAGATTCTCCGCCTGATAATAGAAGGAAAGATCGAAGGAAAACGGTCAGTCGGACGTAGACAAAATTCATGGCTGAAGGCTTACGCAGATGGTTCGGACAGAAATCTATAAAGATTTTCACAGCTGTGGTTTCCCGTACAACAATAGCCATTTGAATCGCCAATATTTGTAGGGAGACGGCGTCCTAAGAAGAAGAAGATAAAATATCTCGAGTAACAGGGTATCATCAGTGATCGGCAATACGGTTTTCGTAGACAACGATCAACTGGTGACCTCCTTGCATACGATACGTTACATTTGTAGACATCAACAAGCCTTCGGCAGGATTTCCCGAAAAATTTAGTGGTTCGATTAGTAGCTTTTCCTTCAGTAGATCGATTGATGTGGTAGTTAGTGGTGTAACGAGTGAATCTTTTCAGGCTAATGAAGGAGTACTCCAGAGCTCAATGCTCTCGCCAACTGTTTTTCGGGTACAGATTGATAATCTATTCCACTCCATCGAAAACAGAATATTTGGGTTTGCAGAAGACTGTAGCCTTGTGTTCCCATTCTCTAGACAGCATTCTATAACTACTGAGCAATCACACTAACAAAGATACCAACAGAGCATGTCAGATTTAGAGAACTACTGGAGAACCTCATTTACAGAAACAAGATTAATGAACTGAAGGGCTTGGTTGCGGAAAGAATCAAGTTTCAAAGAAAAACCAAGTTTCGGAAAAATATCAAAACTATCGACAGCGGACGGCCCAAATAGCAACGTCATGCACTTCTCTCTATAAAAATTCGTTCATATATATATATATATATATATATATATATATATATATATATATATATATATATATATATATATATATATATATATATATAGTCTATTCCACTCCATCGAAAACAGAATATTTGGGTTTGCAGAAGACTGTAGCCTTGTGTTCCCATTCTCTAGACAGCATTCTATAACTACTGAGCAATCACACTAACAAAGATACCAACAGAGCGAACCTCATTTCTCGAGCAAATAGCAACGTCATGCACTTCTCTCTATAAAAATTCGTTCAATGGAAAAGGGATAATATATATATATATATATATATATATATATATATATATATATATATATATATATATATATATATATATATATATATATATATATATATATATATATAGGCAGACGTTTCGAGCATTTCGACTTTATCGAGGGTGATTTCCGAATTGTGATGGACCAAAGCACCGCAAGTTTTCCAGACTCAAGAGAACCTATGGATATGGATTATTCCGAAACAGAACTGAATGTCTGGTTGAGTGTGGAAGCGAAGTCAAGAAACCTCTGTTAGACGTGTTTCTGAAAAAACTGGGACGTCAGCGATTTATTCTACGGAAACACAAGGACGAACCTTTCGTCTTCCATAAAGTTTAAGTTCTTGAAGAAAATGACAGTGTTGGACGCCTCGTCATTTCTATAGGCATAATATCAGATATTGGAGCCAGCAGACTCCGTATAACATAATGAATGATATATTTGGTGTGATCGCCTCTCGTCATTCGAATCAGGCCTGTTTTCATTGAAGGAAACTTCAATTACAATTATAATGAAATCCACGTTACAAGTTGAAAGATTCTCTAGAAGATGTTCCTCTGGGAAAACGAAGAAAACTGCTTTCAACAGTATGGTGGAACTATATAAAACGCACATTGATCTTCCTGAAAAAATGAAGATCAACTTCCGGTATTTCCGGAAGTAACGAAACTACGGAAATATCACAGGCTATTGGAATATTATTTGAGATGCAATTTGGTTTTTGATTCATTGAAATCATTCGACAATCGTAGGAGCTATGGCTTGAGGCGTTTTTAACGGAACATCCGATATATATTTGAAAAGTTTTGCTCTTTCACTATTATAATGTGTAATTATCGAAAAATAAAATTCTCAACTCCTTATCTTCCTAATATTCTCTAGTATCGAATACTACGGAATATTCAGGAAGTTAGTAATGTATGTGGACACGAGAATTCTTAGCGGCATGTTTATATCTGCGGAAACACGAGCAAAATAGAGGTCTTACGAACATCAGCAATTAGAACTTCATTCGATAATCAATTCAGTATGTAGATTTATGAAATCAGTTAATCCACAACCTTCAGCACGAAAGGGCAATTACCACCAACTTTGGGTGATGCCTGCAATGGATACATACCGCTACAGGTAATATAAAGGAGCCGGATTATGAATTATTCTCCGAATTCCCTACAATTAGAAAAAAATTAAATGAATGTTTCTTGAAATTTCACATTTCTTTGTTTTTCAACTATATTTGGCCTGATCTCATTTTTCATAGTATTTCTTGGAGTTTGAAAATTATATCAGCAACTTTATCCTCATTCTGGATAATCTGCAACAGTTCATAATTTGAGCACCACACCATTCTTTCTTTTTTGTTTTTCCGCTTCTTCTATAGTCTTTGATCTTGCTCCCCATAATAATCCTTATCATATGATTCTTTGGAATGGTTCAGATACTCAATCGCTTTTTGATTGAAAGTTCAAGCTCTTTCTGCATTTTTTTCAGGCCTCTACGATTATAATTTTACTTTTCAAGGATATTCGTAACAAATCGCGATGAAATCTGGAAGATATCGATGTTTAAGATCTATATTTTGTTCCTGTTCTCTGTGATCCGCTTCACTGAGCCAGTTAGCAAGATATTCAGCCCCTTATTCGCTTTTCCATTGTAAGATGAATGTTACTGTCTGGGTATTTGGATGCAACTTTTATTTCGTTTTCTCCAGATTCGATTTCGTACAACATTACATCTGCAGATAATTCTCTTACTTTGCCAACCTCCTCTGATAGCTTTTGCATTGAGCAAAAATACAACTCTTCTTCAAAATTTTGAAAGATTATTTCAAATTTCATCAGTAGATTTTATGGAAATAATTTTCATCTCAGGCCCCATTTCTATAATAAAAGATGTGTGGATAGACTTTCATTCGAGGACAAATGCAATATCAAGGTCGATATGGGTTTAATGCATCTTTTCTCAATCATCTTCACGTTGCGACCCACGAAAAAGCAAAGAAGTTGGGTTAGATTAACTTGCGACCTCGTCACTATAGAATTAAGAAGATATTTTAATTATTAGTTCATTTATACGTTTGATAACTAATATTATTGACCATATTATCTATTAAAATATGTTATTTTGAATAAGTATTTACGAAATAGTAGATTTTCAAGGCTTCCTAGTCAATTAAAGCAAAACCGCGCATTATAAATATTTAAATGTAATAAAAATTTTCGGGCGTGTATATCGTGCTTGTTTATTCAAGTGTTAAATAAGATGCTTGCGCATGCCATGGCACACACACTAGTGCAGCTCCGTACATGTTAATTGACTTAGTTATAAAAATAAAAAGACAAGAGGCAGAGGTTCAGCACGAGCAATAATGAAAACGGAGCACTTTCCTGACATATGGAAAACAGCGGAGACCATCTTGATACTGAAACCAGGAAAACCAAGGATAGAAGCCAGCAGCTACCGACCGATAAGCTTACTACCAGCAATGAGCAAGATCATTGAGAGGATCATCTACACCCGACTAAAAGCGTTCATCGAAAGAAAAAGGAATACTCCCGGAGCACCAATTTGAATTAAGGGGACGACATTCGACAATACACCAACTAGTTAGAATCACGGAGGACATCAAGGACAAACAGAACATATCAACACCAGATGAGCAGCATTTTTGGACATTGAGAAAGCATTCGACAAAGTTTGGCACGAAGGACTAATCTACAAGATGAAGACCACAGGATACCCAGCGAAGCTTACGAACATCACGATGTCGTATCTACAAAACACAAGACTCATAACCAGGATACAAGACCAGAAGTCAACAGCAAAGAGGATAGGAGTCGGTGTACCCCAAGGATCAGTACTAGAACCACTACTATTCAACATATACATCGCAGACATACCGAAGATGAAGTACTCGAAGATGACGCAGTTCGAAGACGACATAGCTAACAGGAACAAAGCAGCAGTGAAGAAATGGCTACAAGAAGATATCGACCAACTTACCAATTATTTCAGGTGATGGAGAATCAAGGTCAACCCGAAGAAGACGATAGCAATGTACATCGACCACAAGAAGAGGAGGCACCAGGAAACACCAAAGAAAATCACCATAGGACAACAAATCGAATGAAAGAAGGAAGCAAAATATCTCGTCGTAATTCTGGACGACTAACTGAACAACAAGAGGCACATCGAGGAAACTACAAGGAAAACTGAAGCCATACACGGAAAACTATACCCCCTACTCAACGGAAGTAAACTCACATTGGAGAACAAAATCAAGATAATCAAGTCAATAATCATACTAGGAATAACATACGCAGGACAAATTTGGCATCTAGAGGACAGATTCGATTCATCACACGACTAACAACGAAGACAACCGACCAGATAGAAGAACACGAAAATAAGGAGATCAACCGAATAATGGAACTACAACCGAGGACAACAGGAAAGAGGACATCCCTAGTACAATGGAAGAGGAAACAATAGGCCAGTATAGATGCACCACAACATAAAAGAAGGAAGATAACCAACCAGTAGGACCCCAGGACAAACCAAGGAGACGTAACATAAGCGAGATGAAGAGGAAAAAGGATAGCAGAGCTTCACTGCTATTTGAATTTTCAAGTGAATAACATAGGGAAGCAAGTACATGCAACAACTATCCTATCTCACTCACTCAGTGATTCATTTTTATAAAAAGAGACAGATTTGTGACAAACCGAGACGTTCCTTCTACGTCTGGTCAAACGATGAAGAAAAAATTAGGTTATACAACGATACATATTTGAAATACGCTCTTCGAACGTGAGCCACTTGTCTTGAAAAATCAACAAACTGCTATAGAAATCTAAGCCACATAATATTGCGGAAAGACTAATGAAATGGCTGTCGATTTAACAACCAAATAATAGAAAAAGTTGAATTAAGTGCATTTGATGTCATTCAGTTTGACGAGTCAACAGAATTATTGAACTTGTGTAATTCTAAAGTTTTGTTCGATATGAATGTGAAAATATTAACTGATTCAATATTGAAGAAAATATCCTTTTTTGAAAATCAATTCCTGGTCGAGCATCGGGCGAAAATTCTTTCATTGTATTTATTGAAGCAACACAAAATAAAAACTTGGACTGGAATAAGTACATTGCCGGCGCGAAAACAATAACGGACGGGAAAGAACAGGCGTGATAGTAAAATTAAAAGATATTATGCCGCATGTGGAATGGAAGCCCTGCTTTCTTTACAGACATGCTCTGGTCACTAGAAATATGCCGAACAATGTACTGAATGTTTTATCACAAGCTGTTGAAATTGTTAATTCTATTAAAATCCGACCGTTGAGAGCTAGATTGTTTTCTACACGAAGAAAATCAGTACCCAGAACTATTTTTACAGATGAAACAAGTTCATTCTAAGAATTTTCAAAAGAATACTTTTCATTTTTGAATTACTTAAATACGAGTTCACACGGCCGTAAAAAAATATTTTAATTATGATTGTTAGTCAATGGCTATATCAAGACGTTTGGTACTTGGATTATACGCCTCGAAGAAACGAAATTTTGATGCAATGAATACAACTTTTGATTATTGAATTGAAGATTCAGTTACTAGAATATTTCCCAAATTACAATAAAGATTTATCAAAAAGATGAGTCCGCAATCCATTTGATGACACTATTGTTGCAGCTGCCGAAACTTAACACAATGAACTATCGGCTGTTAATACATTACAACTGGAATTTTTCTCTCAAGATTTAAGTCTGGCTTGCACGACTACGTGAGTACAGAAGCTTTCAAAACATTGCTACTTCTTACTTACGCGAAAAAGGTTTCTTATATATGGTGGCTTTGCAAACGAAATACTGAAATCATCTGTTATCATCCGAAAACAATTTACTTATGAGTATTTGTAGAGTACCCCGGTCAAAATAGACATTCAAGATTACATCAATTCGCAAAAAGCTGAAAATTGGCTTGAATGTTTGGAACACTGTCACAAACAATTTGTCAAGAATCACCATTGATCTGAAGTGTGCAAAAAATTTATCGAAGATCAAATGTTGCAATTTTTCAGCTAATCGGCAAGTTTTATCAAAAAAGATGGTTCTCAATCCGTTTGATGACAATATTGTCGTAGCCCATTGAACTATCGGCTAATAAAAACTACAACTGGAATCTTTATCTCAAGATTTAAATAAATTTTGTCTTGCACGACGATGTCGAAAGCCTAGTAACGAAAGCTTTAAAAACATTGACGCCCTTTACCACTTCCCACTTATGCGAAAAAGGTACCTTTGGTGACTTTGAAAACTAAATGCAGAAATCATCTGTTATCACTCGACAATCATGAATTTATGAGTGTTAGCAAAGATGATCCACATATAGAAATACGTTTAAGTAAGAAATAAAGAAAGAATATTCATGAATAATCATTTAAATCACCTAAATATAGTGAGTTATATATTTATTTTTTTCATGTTGTTATTATGTTATTACATTGTTATATTTAATGTTCTAACACTACACTAATGAACGAATCTTTTATATAGTTTTTATGTTTCGAGGTCTTGCTGAGACAGATCGACTGACCGTTAGACTGCAACACCATTTAATAAGAAACACGTCCACGTTTGAGAGATGTATGGTGTGCTATAATAGAAAACCTATGTGCTGAATTGTATCTACGGAATATAAATGATAACAGAATTGAAGGTTTTATATATGAAATTTCATGGTTCCATGAAATTGTATGTTTTCAGCATGATGGTGCGCCTCTCCATAAAGCCAGATCAGTGAGTGAGGTGCTTGATTTGAATCTATCGACGAACTTGATAGGAACTAAGGGACCAGAGTTGCGGCCTGCGCTGTCGCCAGATTTGTCCCCATCAAATTTCCTCTTTGGGGATACTTTGAGGATAAAATTTATAAAATGAGAAAGAACAGCATTGAAGAACTAGAAAAAAATGTTCAGGTGTGCCTGAACTCAGTTTCAAACTAGGGAATCCTTAACTCAATTCAAAGTGTCGCGAGGCGTTGAGATTTGTGCAACACTAACAATGGACAAACTGTCCAATATTTGAAATAGGTAGGTTTATTAGGATTTTCTAGTGTTGAAGATAAGTTTGCATACTATACATTCTCAGTGGAAATAAATGTGATTTTATTTTGCTGAACATACAATATAAACTATAAATGAACTATCTGACAGCCTAATAGAAAATATTCCGTAAATTATCAATATTTTGTGTTTTCCACAAAAGGTATTCGTTCCAAAATAGGATACAAGTGATATATAATTTTGAAAAGAGGAAAATTCTTCGTTTCATTAGATCAAATCTGTTTTTGGTTTTTACATTACAGAATGGTAATACAATTAAAAATATTAGTTTTCGTATATATATATATATATATATATATATATATATATATATATATATATATATATATATATATATATATATATATATATATATATATATATATATATATATATATATATATATATATATATATATATATATATATATATATATATATATATATATATATATATATAAGAAGTTCAGTCCTCATTTTCTACGGCAACATCATTAGATGTCGTTTTGATGAATTCATGACAGTTCCCACAAGCCAACAGAAATTTGTTGCAAATACTCACAACAAGTTTCGACTTATTTCAATGTTTGAAGGAAAAATTTACCACTGAAAAAATTTCTGTAAAACAAGCTGATAACAACGTACTGTCATACTGTCCTGATGGTTGGACCAGCGATGGAAAAATTCAACTAGACAAATCTAACTTTTGTTCTTGGAGAAGATGTGGGTTTAATGGTATTACTTACTGCTGGAACAACAACCGAAAAAGGTGTTTACCAAAATGCCAAATCACATACTATTTTTACATGCAATAAATGGCTGCGACACGACATCAACATTTTTCAGGAGCGGTAAAACTACAGTTTTGAAATTGTTTGACAAACAAGATTCATTTGATTGTGCTGACTACTCCACAAGCTGTAATCACCAATGGAATTTGCTTTTTTCTTTCTGTATACGGAGCTCCAAAAAAAATTACGTGCTTATATAAGCTTCGATACTTATCTTTTGTGAAAAATACTCATAAGAAGAAACGAGTACAGTTAGCTTATCTTCCTCCAACCTCAGCTTCTGCTCACCAATATCAAGTTCAAGTATGGTTAGGTAATAAACTAGACCCACAAGATTGGGGCTGGAAGTCAATTAACGATACATTGGAATCAGTTCAAACTTTACTCCCACCTGCACCGGAAAAACTCATAACAATTTTTTGAAATTGCAAAACAGGATGTAATGCTAAATGCGGCTGCAAAAAAAATGGAGTATTTTGTTCATTAGCGTGTATTAGTTGTTGATACCAATCGTGCTTCAATGTGGAATCGCCAGTTAGGATTGTTACGATATATGCGAGGGGACATCTGATGCATCGCTCTTTGAACAATTTACTTGTACCCAGCATGAAGAAAAAGAAGACGGCATGGTTGAAGTTCCATTAGATGTTTATCAATCATGAATAATTTTCCCAAATTAATTATAACGTATACCACTTTCATAATTCCCAATAGTACTATTTTAAATTAAATATAATATTCTTAACTCAATAGGACAACAATAGATCGAGGAGTAGGCCTACCGGGGAAACAACGTTTAAAAAAAGCGTCAAGTGCACTACCTCACGGATGGCGCGGAAACGTGTATATATTATGAAGAACACATTTTGCATTCTTTTATTTCATCTATTTCTTTGATGAAACTTGCCATTTATCTGAAAAATATACAAAACAGAATTTTGCAACATTTGATCTTCAATAAATTTTTTTTTGCACACGTCGGTTCGATGGGGATTTTTGACAAATTGTTTGTAACAGTGTTTCCATTGGCATTCATGCCAATTTTCAGCTTTGTGCTAATTTATGTAATCTGGAATGTCTATTTTGACCGGGTTACTCTGCAAATACTCATGAGTAAATTATTTTCGAGCGATAACAGACGATTTCTGTGTTCAGTTTTCAAAGCCACCATACACAAGAAACCTTGTTCGCTTAAGTAAGAAGTAGCAATGTTTTTAAAGCTTCTATACTCACTTGGTCGAGCAAGCCAATCCGAAAGGATTTCAAAAAACACTCCGTTTTTCGAGAGAAAAATGGACCGAATTGGTAGGGAGGGGGTGTAAGCCTAAACGACCGAATATCGAGCTGCGATTTCTGAAGAAGAAACGCTCCCCGAGAATTCTTCTGTTCCCATAGCGTAGTCCCATTTCGATATTCCGAACCGTTCCGGTGAAATCCGTCTCCAAAGTTGGTCTTTTTCGAGCGACCGCCAAAAACGACGATTTCATGAAAAAATATAAATCCACTACCCTTTAATTAATACCATTGCCGGGCAATGATTATAATCAAAACATATCCTGGAATCATTATATATTAGGATAACATTAAATGTTATGAGAATATATCAATCTACCAGAATATATACAAACTATAGCATCATCAGACAATGACATCAATGTACCAACGAGTAGTGTCAGAGACTTTGTCCCCGGAAAAATTAGGTGTACGGACAAGTAACACTGAATGTTACTAATTCATAGTTTTCTTTGTGTGAAGTGATGAACGATCGATTAGAATACTGCTCTGAATATAAATATGATAAAATTGTCAGTTAATTATATTAAATTTATATATACAAATTAATAAAATATGAAATGATATTCTGAGCAGTATAAACTAAAGAGAAATCCTATGACTCTACCTCATTATTCTTTTCGGAAAGAAACCTACGAAGAATATTACAAGATTTGATGACTGTTATCTTTTATAACTGTTCAAATAAATTTTTCTTCAGACCCAAAATCTCAATATTTTTGTGAAGATCCCTAGGAATAACACCAGCTGTAGAAATAATAATCGTTAGAATAATCTTTTTTCATTTTCCAAATTTTTTAATCTCGTCGCCAAGCATCATATTTTCAGAAATTTTTCATTGTATTTATTTTGTATATTATGTGTGTCGGGTATAGCAATATAAACTATATATGTCACTCGATTCAGTTTATCAGTAAGAATGATATCTGGCCTATTGTGTTCTACAGCTCTGTTGCATAAAATTGTTTTATCAAAATGAAGTTTATATTTCTCGTTTTGACAAATAATCTCAGGTTCATATTTGTAACATTTTATATATATAATATAAAATTGACTATTCATTTCTGCCTGTCGTATAGTATATATATATATATATATATATATATATATATATATATATATATATATATATATATATATATATATATATATATATATATATATATAATAAAAAACAAGTACTGTGTTTTAAGGAATTTTACTCAATAATTGCGATTCGTAACGCGTTTCACTACACCGTAGCTTCTTCATCAGACGAATGAATATACAGAAAAATATAAATGAGAATATAACTATAAATGTTCTTGAGTTTTTAAAAGCTCATTGGGTTGCTTCTTCTTAAGTGGTTATTTATGACAGGTATATCCAATAAAATTAAGGAATAGATTGCTCCCCGAAAAGATTCAATAGAGGTGAAGGGCTTAAATCGGCCTGTTCATTGATGAGTCTACCTGAGTGTTTGTATTTATTGATTTCTAAAGTATCCTAAAGATCTACCTCCCAATATTTTTTATCTGTATGCAAAATTTCAAACTGTGGGTCGAAAAAATGATTATTTTCTGAGAGATGATTCGCGTAATATTGAAAAACAATTCTCATTTGATATAAAAGATTTAAAAGCAGAAATAAAATGTCTTTAAAAACGAGATTAAAATGTTCAAAAATGATCGAAACGCGTAAAAGGCCAGTCAGACGTTATTTAAAAACAGACTGTCCTTAACCAAGCAATTAATCAGGATTTTGGCGACATTAATTCTCACTCCTATACATATATATAATATAATGTAATAAGATTACCTTCGACAAAGAACTGTCCAATAAGATTGTTCTCGTAGAACCCTGCCAAACATTCAATTTTTGAGGGGATTGTGTATGTACTTCCCTGTACAACTGAGGATTCTGGGTGATCCTGTATCGTCAATTATATCTGCTCACATCTTTATCGAGGATGAAGTTACTCTCGTCAGAGAAACCGGTATTTCGAAGAAAGGTGGGACCATTTTTTATATTTTCACTAAAATTTTCGCAAAATTGCAGGCGACAATTAAAGTCATCGTGCCATCTCACTTTGTAGGGATGAAATTTGTGATGCTTCACTCTTCTGTAGACAGTAGTATTAGATACGCCAGTTTGATGGGATAATTTCCTAATGGACTGAGTGTTGCCCATTTGAAATTTTTATAC
Source organism: Cryptolaemus montrouzieri (assembly GCA_013387265.2). Classification (NCBI taxonomy): domain Eukaryota; kingdom Metazoa; phylum Arthropoda; class Insecta; order Coleoptera; family Coccinellidae; genus Cryptolaemus; species Cryptolaemus montrouzieri. The sequence continues at coordinate 98,321,645 of JABFTP020000185.1, read as the reverse complement.
CAGAGATTTGTCATATTGGTGACTCACTCTCTCTTCATGGTTGGTATTAAAAACTGTTTTTGTTCCTTTTGTTCAACTTTTATTCTGAAATTAAACACGATTTCTATTCTTTACTCAATGGAGTACACCATTTCGAGTTTCTCTCGTAAGAATTGAACAAAAGTGATACTATTTATATTGGAACAACATACTATCCATTGTATGATGGAAATGATAAAAATATTTCTCAAGGAAAAAAACTTGTGAACAATTGTACAGTGTTTTTCATCATTTTTCTAAATATCAACTGAATCTTCTTTGAATTGAATTCTTTCTTTACCATTTGTGGGCAGTTTCTGGTTCCAGTAATAAAATAATAAAAAAAATTGAAGAATACCGTCGATTGAATCTGAATCAATCCACCCGACGTTACCAGCTACCAAACCCAATGAATATTTCGTTTAGAATACCCTCTACGGACTCCTAATACAAATCGTTGACCAAATTCGTTCAGAACATTAAGAGACCTCTCTAATGAGGAGTCACATGACACTGTTTCCCATTGAAATTCTCAAATTTCTTGATGCTGAGGTTAGAAGTTTGATTGTTTCATTATCAAATCAACATGCAAAAACACCTTCTTCAATAATGATATCAATCTGTACTGTCATTTATTCAAAATACATCGGTTTCAAAGGGTTATTCAAGTGTGCCGTGACGGTATCTACTTTCGCCCTGCAAAATCGGCGTTTTCGAGCCGTTCAAAAACGTATTTCTAGATCGGATTTCTCGCGAAATTCTCCGTGGATATATATTTCGATATTTTCCCTATTAGAAATTGTACGTATTTTCTCCTTAATCCAAGTTTCAATCGATAAATAAACTTTCAAAATCATCTCCTCTAGGAATCGATCTCGGTTCAAAGTTACTCCCGCCACTCAGTTTCGTCAAACTTTCATGGCAAGAAATTGCGAGATCAACAATATTCGAGCTGTCAAAATTGCGGGTTCTCTTTCATCCATCATACTCATATGTGGTTTGCGGGAGCTTTAATTCAGGTACCAAAAGATTCATACATATCTCAGCAATAGATTCGTGAAAAGAAATCGCCATTTTACGACTTAATTTTTCAATATGGGACCAGTTTAGAGACCTATATTTTCGAAGAAAGAGTCTTCTATGTGTCGTTATAACATTGAAATGTGTTATACCTTCAAGTATTAAAGAATGAAAAATTTACACTCTCTTTGAGACCAATGTTCAGTTCAAGAATTCTGAAATGTTCATGGAATCTTGAAATTGAAACTTCTGATATGACATCGCAAATAGTGTGTTAAAAGTGTTAAAATTCTTACTGAACATAACTCGAAGCAGCCTTCCTTACCCAAAGATTGTGTTAGGTAGGATTCAATATAACATGAAGAGCAATTAAATATTAATGCCAGGCGTTCTATATAGATTGATATGGAAGGAATTCATATTAGGCGATAACATGTACTAGTTTTCATAACTAAAGCAATTAAATTAAGCATATTGCCACGATATGTCCAGTTGAAAATGAGGCGCCTTGAAAATCTATTATTCATCGAATTACTCATTTGAAATGAACTATTTTAATTGATAATATGACGAATATCCTGATAAGTCTGGAACGCGACAAAAATTTAGAACTATACCTCTTTTAAATGATACAATATCGAGAATTATTAAAAAGAAATAATCAAAATTAGTTATCAAACGCATTAATAAACTAATAATTAAAATATTATTATAATTTTATAGTAAAGGGGAAGCAAGTCTTTTTACTTAACTTTCTGGCTTCTTGGTGAGTCGCGATATAAAAATGGTACAGAATAAATCATTTCTGCAGTAGTAAAACTTTTTGGAAGTCCAAAGCGACGATCATCTTAAACCCTTATAGAACTAGGTTGAAATTCCAATTTCCACTTGCACACCATGGTTTTTGAAAGAGCATCATCACCCAAAATATTAATTATTTTCTTATGAATATCCATAACCTTCAAACCATTTTTCACAAAGCTATTCGATATTCAATTTCATCAATTTTCGAGAACACTGTGAAATGTCTTCTTTCAACTGGTTGCGTTCATACGAAAGATTATACTTCAGATTAATACAGTAATAAATTTGTTTCCAATGCTGGAGTAGCCACCACGCGAAATTTTCAACTAATTAATTAATTATCAAATAAATAAGAAAACCCATTGAAGGCTAAACCAATAATTTCTGACTAAATGAATAGCATTTGAACTTACATTCAACAGAAGTTGTCCTTCTGAAAAAGCAATCAAGGAAAACACGAATAGAATAATTGAAACTTTCATCGTTCAGCTTGTTGCTGAAATTATGCTAATAAAATGATAACAGTACTTTCTTAACTTTTATACTTTCTCTTACAATACTTCATATTTAATCACAGCTATAATAAATCTTATATCTTCATAATGAGCACTAAAAATCTAAGTACTAATTACCATGAAATTAATCTCGACCAATTGATTGGAAACACTGAATTTTTTGGTGAAATGTTCTGATAGGAAACATTGATACTATGTGAGGCATACCGTAAAATAGTATGAATCTATGTTAATATTAGAGCTAGACAACGTGGAATCAAGAATATTTAGAAGGGGACATGTAAATTCTCTTCCAGATAATTAGGTAAATTTGGTCTTGAAAATTTTAGGCTCCGTTAATCCTTTAGATAAATTCGACCCCGCGAAATACACACAACCAAATTTATATGGAATCACCCGATATTTTGAATATTACCTCAGGGATTTTGGAATTGATTGATTTTGAGATATTAAGAAATAGATTCAGGTTTATTTTAGGAAAGAAACAAATTGAAGCAAATAAGAGACTCTTTCCGCATGTATTAAAAAAATTGAAAATTTTTTCTTACAGAGTAGGTGTTTTTTCTCGACCTCAGTAGCTTGTATTACCTCCTCTTGCCCTGATACAAGCCTGAATCTGCCTAGGCCTGCTTTGGATTAGGTGTTCAACCTCCTCTAGGATGATATTCTGCCACTCTTATGTGGCAGCTTGAATGAGCTGTTGTGGGGATCTTGGATTATCCTGGCGTGATCTCTTTTACTTTTGAGATTATTCCATAAGTGTTCATTAGGAATTAGGCCTGGAGAGCAAGCTGGCCAGTCCAAAATAGCAATTCCCTCTGTTTCAAGATAATGTCGCGCTAGGTGGGTGGTATGCAGAGAAGCATTATCTTGCATTAAAAAGAAATTCTCACCGCGGGCACCTCACTATGAGCTCCAGCACATGGTCCACGTAATTTCTAGCCTTTACACTCAAGAAACGAAATCAAATCTGTTTTGCCTTCCAGCATAATGCCACCTCGAAACATCACAGTGCCCCCTTGGTATTCCGGAATTTGCCTTGATGCTCAGAGACTAGCTAGTCTTCCACGACTTCTTAAAACCTCAATCCGGGGGTCATCTGATTGAACACCAATTCTGTTCCCATCCGAGAAAAGAACATTTCGTCAATTCTCTAGATTCCAATTTTGGTGCTCGATACACCAATAGTATGGTTGACAATTTGACAATTTAAAATTTTGGAGTTGACCGTTTGATGTGTTAGTTTCGAGTTTCTATTAGCTTATATTATACGATATTATCCATGAAGAGATCAAGACGATCAAATCTTTCCCGACAAAGCCGTAATACAACTAAGATTCGAAACATTGCGAATCAAAAGACTGAAGAAGAACAAGAAATCGCACGTGAAGAGCGCCGCGTTAGTATGGCTCGACTTCGTGCTTCTCAAGAGAAAAGGGAGACAGGTCGTGAAACGGCACGGCTGGCAATGCGAGATCGTCGAACAAACATCAGAGATGAACAACTAAATAATTGACGACGCACACGAAGAAATCTATCAGGTATTGAGATGAATCGAGCAGCGTTTCGATACGATTCCAGCAGTGATTACTGTTTGCATACTAGCGGTCGCATTGGGCCAATGAACATTGTTTGCCAGTATTGTGACACACTGAATGTTCCGAAGAAACGCCAGGATTGTGCTGCCTTGGTGGGAAAGTCAAATTGCCATTATTGACTCCTGAATCTCATTTTCTAGCAAACACTAAAAAATTCAATGGATGTTTCCAAAAGACCTTATTTGGAGCAGATATTTTTGAAGAACGAGGATTTGATCTCACATTCAAGGTATCTATTTATTTATATTTGTACTTACATAGAATACAGTAGAAGAAAAATTACTATACTTATTCCTTTGTTTTATGTATGCTTATTCTAAAAAGTGTTTAATCTCACATTCAAGGTATCTATTTATTTATATTTGTACTTACATAGAATACAGTAGAAGAAAAATTACTATACTTATTCCTTTGTTTTATGTATGCTTATTCTAAAAAGTGTTTATAGCCGTAATATTGACTTTGCTTTTGATTTCGTATATATAATGACATATTCATCGTCGAATTGGATCATTGCAACCTCTCAAAAATGCACAGCATGAATTTTCAAAAATTTACTTCATGGGTAACATTAAGGAACAATCAACGTCAAGGGATAATGCAGCAATGAAAAGAGCAATTTTTCAAGATCTATAATAATAATAATAATAATAATAATTTATTGATCCTTAAGACATCACAAGTATGTATAGGACAGGTCAATAGAAAAGACATTTAGACATTATCTAAATCAACACATAGAAACTCTATAAAAACATTTTGCTAAAAGTAAATTCTTAACTGCTACCTTAAATCTATTTACACTTAGACCCTGTATATGCCGTGGAAGATGATTGAACAATCTGATACCCTGGTACAGGGCGACATTTCAAATCTAGAAGTTCTGTGTTTAGGGATACATAATGTTTCCTTATTTCTAGTATTGTGGAAATGAAAGTTAGAAAGTTTAGTCATGTTACTTTCATTCTCTTTAATATAAACGAGGCATCTCAAAATGAAAATAGACGCCAATGTGAGGATACCATTCTTCAGGAACAACGGTCTACATGAAGATTGTGGAGCTGTATCGAACACCATTCGCAGAATTCTTTTCTGGATGATGAAAACTCTACCTACGTCTGAGGAATTTCCCACAGTAAGATATTATAGGACAGGTGACTATATACCAAACTGTAATAAACGTTCACAAGGGAACTTAGAGGTAGTGAACTCTTGATTCTATTTAGGGCATAATAGGAACTATTCAGCCTCTTACAAATCGCATCGATATGTGCACTCCACTTCAGATTCCTATCGATGTGAACGCCGAGGAATTTAGTGGTGTCCTTCGAAGAGATGACTGTATCTAAATACCTTATTGTTATGCTACCCTGATCACAAGACGACAGAGTGAAGTGAATGCATTCCGTCTTGTTGACATTGATCATAATAGCATTAAAATGGCACCATTCTACGAAACTCTCCACCAGCAGCTCGCATAACTTTTGAAGCTCCTCAAGAGTCTCAGCAGTAATAGCTATGGAAGAGTCATCAGCGAACAGTATCAACAAGATTATTTTTGATAATAAATTGCGAATATTAGATTTTCTGTAGAATATTTTTTTCAAATTTGGTGGCAGATCGTTGATGAATAACAGAAATAGAAGTGGCCCCAAGACAGAACCCTGGGGTACTCCTAATTTACAGTACTGTTCATTTGAGAACGAGTCGTGAACCCTGATTGAGGCAGTTCTGTCCTCCAGATAACTACGAATCCAGTTCAAGAACACGCCTCTGAATCCAAGATTATAACATTTATCCAATATAAACTGGATAGCAAGACTATCAAACGCTTTAGACAAGTCAAAGAACAATCCAGCAACATATTGACCATTATCAAGGCAACGATGGACGAACTCCACGAACTGCAATGCTCCAGTTTGAGTCGAGCGGCCAGTTCTGAAACCATGTTGTGCAGTATCAAGTATTTGAAATTTATCTAGGTACTTCATCATTCTATCAAACACTATTCTTTCAAAAACCTTGGAAAAGACACTTAAGATAGATATAGGTCTATAGTTCATGATATCGTGTACATCATGCTTTTTATGAACAGGAATGACGATTGCTTTTTTCAGAATACGAGGAAATACGCCTGTGCTAATTGACAGGTTAATAACATGAGCGAAATGTCGGCTGATATCGGTACCTATCATCTTCAGAATTTGTGCTGAGATGAAATCAACACTAGAACCTTTGTTGTTTTTGAGTGATCTTATAACATCATGGATTTCATGCTCCAGGACTGGGTGGAAGAAAAAGGTTGTGTCTAACATACGTGACGTCGTACATGAGGATGACATTGAGTCTTTATAATAACTGTTGAGGAAGATTCGGCAACTGTAGTGAAATGATTAGCGAAAATGTCAGCCAAATCCTTGGGATCGTTATGCGTAACATTATCAATAACCAGTGCAATAGAATTTTGTTCCATACGTTTTCGACCAGTCATAGTATTTACTAGATTCCACACAGTTCTATTTTTATTTACAGATTTATCAATAAGTTCACTGTGAAAATTGTATTTGGTTCTTAGGATTAAGGATTTATAGTAGGATTTGGCTTTCTTATATAAATCATTAGAGGATTGAGTTTTATATTAGAATGTAACCAATGAAGATTTTGTAGGTCACATTTGGCCAAAACAATTTCTGGAGTAATCCAGTTTTTCCTGTTATGAGTATAATTGGTACTACGCATAAGAGGGCAACAAATTTCAAAGATATGTTGAATGGTATCTACAAATGCCCCAAAACATTCATCAACATCAGAATCTATGTATAAGTCCTGAAAATTACATTGAGAAATACTCGATGCAAACTTATTAAGATTTTGATCGTTTAAATTTCTGACCATTCTCGATACAGTTTCGGCTTTTTATGGAAGCTAATACATAGATCAAATGAGAGGGCAAGGTGGTCACTGATATGGGCTTCATAAGTTTGTACATTACAATTTGATAATTCTGCATTGGTCAAAATATAATCAACCTTAGAAATTGATGTGTGACCTGTGATATTCGTGAATACTCTGGTAGGATTATCTGATGAGACTTTTAGATTATAGCAGTTCATTAAATCTACAAGTAACTTACGGTTCATACATTCTGTTTTAAAAAAATCAACGTTCAAATCACCACACAGGAATATAATGTCAGCTGAATTGCAGCAAAAATTCAAAGCAAGCGATATCCTGTCCAGAAACACCTCGAAGGTACCAGAACATGGCCGATACACACTAATAATGCCCAAGCGGATATCACGAGCCATCACTATTGTTCCACTTATTTCACATTCCATTTCTTCTGAAAAGCGTGACACACATAAATTTTTCACTAGTAATCCAGCTTTAATGTAAACCATTGATCCACCGTGGGCTCTTGAGGGCGGCAATATGAATCTGCAAGTAGGTATCCAGGGATGGTCATGGTATTTACACTCTCAGGACTGCACCAGTGCTCGGCAACACTTACAATATCTGGTTTCCTTTCAGATAGAAATATTTCGAGAACATCTAACTTATTTGAAATACATTGTACATTAAGTTGTAAAGTTTCAATTTTTCTCCATCAACAGTGGGAAAACCAAAAGATGTTGTACCATCTATGTTGCAGGGCGATTCAATTGTCTCGGTTGAAAAAACGGTGGACACTCGCTTTGTTTGGCCAGTTTGATCCATCAAGAGCTTTTTCATAGTCGGATGTAGCTATTAAAACTTTAAATGATGAATAGTTCTCAGGATACTTTGAAATGAGTTTTTCACATTTAACTGTTGGAAAATTACTACTTAGGAAGTTTTGTAGATCTTCAACTGTGGTCTCGGGCTTTAAATTGGACACATGCAATGCCTTGAATTTCTCTACTCCTTGGACGGATGAGCTGCCAGAATAACTACCAACAACCAGAGCACGATTCCGTTTATTAGTTTTACCCTTGCGGAAACTACCTTCCATTCCGTTTCTGCATTAGTATTAGTAATAGAAGAAACTTTGTCATTTTTTTGTGTCAAACAAACTGGCATTTTCCCGTTCCACGTCACTTTGCTACGTGTTATAGTGGTGTTTGAAGGATTACCACCTCGGCGACCTTTGTACTGGGAACTCCGGGTATTCTTAGGCGGTCAGTGACCGCAGCAGCACCATCTGTCATTTTAAGAACTCCGGACGTACTCGGACGGTCGAGAGATTCTTTATTATACGTCACGCACATTGTTGATTTCATATGCGTGGAAGATTTATCAACTTTCTTGTTGGCATTTGTGTTTACTTTTTTTCTTGGAGAAGTTATCAATCAAAGTATTTTTATTTACTATCTCGGCTTCGAGAGTGAAAATTTTGAATTTCAACAGCGAGTTATTTTCTACTAAAATAGCATTTTAGATTCCAACTCGTAAATAATTTTCAGAAGAAGTTCCTGCTGAGTGGACTCATTACTGACCATTTTGTTCGTGTTATCCAACATCGGAGATATGTCAGTAGAATGAATATCTGCGGAAGCTATTTCATCGTCACAACATTTCTTCACTTTATTCGCACAACCAGGATGGTATAATTTTGTGCAAATATTACACTTTATACTATTTTTAACAATAGTACGCTTACACCAAGCGCATTCCGGGATAGCGATCTGAATAGTCTCGGCGACACCAACTCTTCTATTTGACGACATCATGAGAAAAAATACCGTTTTCCAGTAAATCAGCTCGATCAATCCGGGGTTTTATTCCGGAGTCGGTGGCTGATTACTGTTCCACAATATGAGAGCACAGATGCGATAATTCAACACGACTTTATCGGTTGAACACACGATCACGAATCATATAGCAACTACTTCATGATCATCATGCGTTGGTCAGGCTTTGGAGCAAATGATGACTACAAAATCGTGATCAGAGCGGAGAAGAACCATCTGGAACACACGAACGCACATTTAACGTTCCAATAATAGATGAACTTGCCATTCTGATTATTGATGAAAACTTGGAAATGCGATATTGTGCTTACACGTCGCGATACTAGACTATTGCAACAAATATCTGAAACACATCGTTCATATGACACGTTGCAATATCATTAAAATACTTGATTTTTTATATTAATATTTATTATCCTAATAAAAATGGAACTTAATAGAATCCAAAATCTGCTCTCAACAAAGTTCACCGGGTCAGCTAGTTAAAACTAAAACGATATTGGAAATTTAGTGTTTGAAGTGGATTTTCGCCCAGATGTGGGAATAATGACTATTAAAATACCTTTTCCAGAAACTTTGGACTCAATGGTCCATATAACGTTTCGTTTGTTCAAGTTTTCTTGAATGTGAACCATTAATATTTCGCCGAAATTAATCTTAACCGCTGCGTGTCGCTGTTATTGAGAATTTGTAGACGGTAATTGTAATGTCTCCATCGTTGGTACTGAAACTAACTCTATTCCTCCCAGCTGTCACTTTCCGAAAGTGACAAAATTTGATAGTAATTTTCTCAATTCTTTTCGGCGAAATGGTTGTAAATACAAACTATAATTACGAAAATTTTGATGAAAAAAATCATTGCTCATTTCACATAAGACGAATCCCAACAGAAGATTCTTCAGAAAGGATATCCTTCAATAAAAAAATTACCATGCGATTTGAAATAGCAAAGTTGCAAATTGTAGATCAGTATCCATTCACTCTGATGCCAAATTTTGGAATTGATCGATAAACCCGTTCTCCAGATACTCCTCATGTCCCCTTTAGTGCGGACACCTTGTATTGTAGTAGTAAATACAAAATTGATTCTAATTAACAGCAAGTGTGCAAGAGCGGTAAAGGCCAAGAAGTTAGCATATCGCCAGGTGTGTCGGGACACCTGCCCTGAGAACAGGGGAGATTCATCTCAGCTCGCAATTCCTGCAATCGTGTAATGAATGATGCGAAAGCTGATTACATGAACAAAGTGAGATCTAAGCTTGTTAACAGTCCAAACTGTTCTAGGGCATTTTGGTCAATGGCCAAATCTGTTGGTAGAACTTCACTTTAAGCTCTCTTCCACCCCTAACAAGGGAATGTCGGCTCGTTAGCCATTACATTTAAAGACAAAGCCAACCTTCTTGCTAATCTTTTTGCATTCAATTCCACTCTGGATGCAGGAGATAAAGATCCTCCTGTTATTCCTCATATCGGATCTCATATGCCTGATATTGTTTTCAGGCAGAAGACGGCTTAAGCTTGACAATAAAAGGCAGCTGGTTCCGACGGAATACCAATATCGTGTTGAAATTATGTGATTGTAAATTGAAACCTATTCTCTGTGGACTTTTCACTATGCCCTATAATGAAGGCATTCGCCCTTCAAATTGGAAAGCTTTCAGAATCTATCCAATTCCTCAAAACAGGAAAAAACCATCTCTACCAACTATAGGCTAAGTTACAGACGAAATACGTCTGCAACAGTGTGCTAAAGTCAATAGTGGCTTGAAGGCAATTCTCGATTGGGGCTCTGCGAACCTGGTGGAGTTTAATGCTAGCAAAATTCATGCTTGTTTGTTTTCTAGGAAGGTTAACAATACTGTACCAAATATAGTAATGAACAACGAGACTATCTCACTCACGCCCTCCATAACGATGCTTGGGGTAACCATCGGAGACAGTTTGTTCTGGCACGACCATGTTGTAAACACTGCTAAGTCGGCATCTCAAAAACTGGGTTTTCTGTATCGTGCCAGAAGATACTTCACTCTGACTCAACTCCTAACTCTCAATATATCCCAAATTCGTCCAGTTTTAAAGTATGGTTCCCACGTGTGGGGTTCTGCCCCTAAACATACCTTGAAACTCCTGGATTCCATACAGAAGAGGGCGATTCGGTTGATCGGTGACTGTGCTCTTACAGATTCCATCCCTCCACCGGAACATTGCAAGAGAGTGGGTGAGCTCTCTCTTTTTTACAGGGATTTTCATGGAAGATGCTCAGAGGAGATTTCTACGCTTGTGCCTCCGCTCGTTTCTGTATCAAGGCCAACTCGCCAAACCAATGTCAACCATCCTTACGTGGTTGTATTTAAGACACCTAGAACGTCTTTGTACCAGAAGGGCTTTTTACACAGAACAGCGCAACTTTGGAACTCTCTTCCATGTAACGTATTTCCCCATGACTACAATCTGCTAGGCTTCAAGCGAAATATTAACCGTCTCTACTTTTCAGGTACTCGCGGTGTCGTCGAGACATAATAGGATTCAGTTTACTTATGCGAGTATCTCTAATATTTAAAAAAAAGTGGACCATCAAACAATATCTATTGTATATCATTGGTTTCAAAAAGAAACTTTACAGGGAGGTTATTCATTTCCAAAAATTCCTAAACTTTAAAGTACATTACTAGGGCATAACACATAATCTTCTCGAAGTTCATTCGACTGGCAATATTTCCTTCTCAAGAAAATAATTAGGTAGCTGAAAATCTCAAGAGGGAATTTACATGTCGATGGTTGCAATTCAACATGAACCTGGAGCCGGGACGGAATGCACCAGCATTCTTTTAGAATGCTGATTTTTTGAGATGTTGATAGAGGACACAGAATTCCTACTAATACTGGGGAATGAAAATGTATAACTTTTTACTATAACGTTTGAGTGACCTCAAACAAATACTCTCATTGTGAAATTGAAGAGTATTCTTAAAAAAGAAGTATACTACCCCATTAACGAGTTCATGAGCTATTGTCGAGGTTTTGATTCTAGCTTTTTTTTTAAATTTATACGTACAGGATTTCCCACTTTCAATTTAAATTGAATGTAAAATGGCTTTGGCCCTTTGATCGGTACGATAATGGAGGCAGCATAGTATCATAGCCGTGTGATTACAGGACCCGGGAGGATCGAATTTTCGAAGCTCTCCGAATTTGAGAAAAAAATGGACCATGTTGTTTTCACTATTTGTCTCAGAATTTCCTCAGAAACCACTTCTCAAAATTTGTCATAGAGCTTGGGGGATACCCTGTATATAACATACCTGATAAATTTCCCCAAAATTTTTCCACAAATTAAAGTTCATTAAACATTGGTTTCATCTAGTATGCTGGTGCTAATTTATCCGAAACAATGTTTTCAATTCTATGCTAACAATAAATGTCAAAATTAGTCCATTAATCGATTCACATTGTTGATTCACAAATAATTTAGATTGAAAAATGTTCGTGAATTTTGAATACTTGGAAAAATTCGACTTGTTTGAGTGCTATGTTTAGAATGAGTATGATTCTGAGGCAGCTACAAAAAATGTTTCTGTTCGTTTTCCTGACAAACTCATATGACTATATCCTAAAGATTGCAGCAGAATCGAATAAACACTGCTTCTAGTTCTAATTAATGAAGACAACATAATGTGTTCAATTATTTATTCCGTTCCATACTTATTTATTTCAAGATGTTTTCTTCATTCCTCGTTTCATGCTTTTGTCTCGCTCTCTGCATTAGCCTAAAAATATACAAATGAGATTTATTATAACACATACATACATGGCAAATGAAATATTCGGTATTTCTTGATTCATTATTCAACTATTTACATGAGTTGAAAAAATTACAATAAACGATAAATCAAAGTAATTTAACATACTAGAAGCACTGCATACAACTTCACCAAATCTTCATTTCAAAACTGTACGCGCTTTTCGTCAACTTCTGGAGATGAAAGTCCACTGAATCTAATTCTAAATGGGTTTATCATTTATCTTTAATTTATTCCTTCTACTCGACGCTTTCGGCCATCATCTTGATTGGTCGAAATCGCTGTTAGTGTGCGTGTCTAATGTAACAGACTGTAGAGTACACTGATGGTTGATGTGCATGATTTTAAGGATTCCCTCTGCAGGTGGATAGACAACATGCTTACAAAAAAAAATTCAGCCAAGCTGTTTAGTGTATCTGGGAGATTACACATCTACAAAGGACATCGGTAGGGAGCAGTTCTCTCTCGAATACTTTGGAACCTGGTAGTGGATGACTTCTTCAGAACAACAAAAAGGTCTTCTATTCTCAGGGCTATGCCGATGATATTGTCGTAGTAGTGAAAGGGAACTGTTCAACGTGGTGATTGAGCTCTTATAAGGAGCTCTCAAAATGGTATACTACTCGTGCGACCAAATGAGGCTTACAATTAACCCAGACAAGGTCAAACTAGTACCGTATACACTTAGGAAAAAGACTGATGGCATATGCAGCCACTCTTCTACGAAAAAAGAGTTAAATTCAATGATGAAGCCAATATCTGGCAGTAATCCTGGATAAAAGACTTACATGGAATAACCACCTTAATCAAGTTATAAATGAGGGTAAATACTTCCTAATGGCCAGTACACGGGCCATCTGCAATAAATGAATCTGAATCCAAAAAGTGTACACTGGCTGCGGTGGATGATGGTATATTGTACTCTTACGTGGTAGCCACAAGTGATGCAGAAGAGGGTTAGGGAGAAGCTGAACCAACTTCAAAGACTAACCGGGGTCTGCATCACAGGCTCTTTCAGACCCACACTAAACGCAAGCCTGGATGCTAACTTGAATTTACCTCCCCTTGATATTTATATAAGGAGTGAGATTAGAAAAACAGCATTCAGGCAGAAGGCACATCAAAACAAAAGTGACGCTATTAGAACAGGCGGATAAACATTCTTTGAAGTAAAAGCTCTGGTTGGGAGGAAATCCCAGTTAAAGGTTAAATGGCAATGACTGCAATTACTAACTGAGTTGGCAAACGGAACCAAGTAACTTAGGTCTGGTTGCCTGGGCACAATGGGATTGTGGGCAACTAGGACGCGGGTTCTCTTGCTAGGACTAAAACTGGACATGAGAGGCTAAGAAAACATCTACACACAATAGGAATTTATCATGAAGAACATTTGAAAACTATGCAACGATGAAGAGGAAACACTTTATCACATTCTAAACGAATAAGAAGATCTAGAAAATTAAGGGGTCCAAGAAACCTTAAAAGGACTAAGCGAAAGTTACATGATGAATGGAATTCTAAACTTTGTTGAAGGAATAAACCTGGACATTCAGGAGTTAGTGTCAACTGAGGAGCCTTGAGTTGCTGCAGTGGCGCCGAACTCTGAAGACACAGGACAAGATACAAGGTATAAGATACACTCCATGGAATCGGACTTAGATCCTGGTTCAGTGGATTTTTGCATTTCATTATATAGATGCTTTCAAAATTGTTCAGTGTATTTGCATTCTAGCATTTTTTATCAATTTTACTTTCCCAAAATCTATTCGATGATTTAAAGCATGTTGAGCAACGCCAGAATTTTCTGTACGTTCGTATTTTGAAAGTATTTCATGTTCTTTTAATTGATTATTAGTTTGTCCAACATACTTCTATTTGTAATCGTTTCGATTTATTTCAAAGGTATATAACCTTTCTTATGTAGCCTATTTATTTTGCCTTTTGTTCTCGAGTAAGCGTGTGAAGGTTAAATTTCATTTGAAGGCCAATTTGATGTTGATATTTTTAAATATTTTTCTAATCCTTTGGTATATCGCGGATCTAAAGATAAAGAAACGAATTTTATTTCTTGTTCTTCAGGTTGAAGGAGAGTGACATTCGACAATTTTTTCTTATATCTATGTCTTTTGATCAACATTTTATCTTTGCAGAAAGAGAACTGCCACAAGTTCGTACACTTTTTCCCCATTCATTTCTTGGCCAACAACAAAAAATTTCTAGTTTACATTTCCTAGTTCACAGATTCTTTAGTTTCTCTCTGAATCAAGAAGGGTTTTAGAAATAGAAAGATCTCATAAGGAATGTAGTTACTTTCAATAGTTATAAACATAGTTTAATCGATAAGTAAATCAATAGACGGGTTGGAAAAAAAACATACTTCTTCAATTTGAAAAACAAAAAATCAAATTCGTTTTTGTTACTCCGAAGGATTATAAAAAGAAGTATGATGGACAGATAAAAATCTCAATTAAGACCAGATGAAAATAACATTAAACGTAATTAAAATGCAGACGTACAGAAAAATTAAACGTTGCCCAACAGGCTTTTGCTCAGCAACATAGAATAGATTTTGAGAATGTAAAATTGATAAAAAATGTTGAAAACGCGAATACACTGAACGCTTTTGAGAATTTTTCATTTAATGCAAATGCAAACTTTCACTGAAAAATCCGAAGATCCTATTCCACTCAGTGTACTCTACAGTTCATTAGATTAGAAATACCCACTAATAGCGCGTTCGACTAATCAGAACTAGTGTGTGTCGAAAGCGTCTAGTAGCAGAGATAGTTTGAGTATAAATGATAGAGCCTTGTAGAATTAGATTAAGTGCACTATCATTTCCTGAGATGCCAAGTTTGTTGGCGGAACTCGCATCGTGAAGAGGTGTACAGAGGTCTTAGTGTGATTCAACGTCAAAGGTTTCCGTCATCAACATATTAATGCATAAATCAGTAAAGAAACCGCTTCTTCTAAAAAAATGTTTTTAATCCAAATTTTACCACTTTTATCTGAAATAATATTGAAACAGAAAAACTCCATTGAGTCATGGAGAAACTCTTGTGGATAATATACTATATGAGAGCATCAAATAATTCTTGTTGATTTCAAGAATTATGTGGACCTTGTATAGCACCTATTTATCTAGCAATGTTTCTCAAACATCCTCAATTGGATTTAGGTCAGGTGATTGAGCTGGACAAGGTAAAAGACTAATTAATTTTAAGACATCCATCAGAGGAGAGGCATTAGCACATATGAATAGAATTTTCCCCATGTTATGTACAGGGTGGAAAGATTTCGACATTTGAGTACTGCACTATGTGGAATAGTGTGAATAGAGGAAAAATACACCATTTACCCGCATTTTTTTCGCATGATCAATTAATTGCTGCAAACATATTAGAGCTTTTTTCTTTGTTTTCGAGTTATTTGGAAATTTTGAACAATTTAAATATCAGTAAAAAGGCCAATATCACGCTTCTTTAGAATTTATGTTAAAATGGTTTCGACATCAATTGCTCTCCACGTAGAATCAAACCACACTTTTTGTGTCCAACGGTTTTTGAGTTATAAGGCGAAGGTGCGTTGCTTCAAATGTGAACCATAGGTAGCTTTGACTTCATTGAATAGATTATTTCTGTCCTTTTCAAATATATATCACATGTGCTCAGATTCTGGGTGAATAACTGAATGCACATGTGATATATTTTCGAAAAGGAAAAAAAGAACTCTATTCAACGAAAAATGTTACCTATGATTCATATCTAAGAAAATTTAAGTTGGCATAATAACTCAGAAACATGGAAAAAGAAAATATCCACTCGTAGTTCGATTTTACGTGAAAAAGTGCCTGTATAATGTCAAAACCATTTTTCATGATTTCAAAAACAATCGAGATATTGGAAGTTGACAGATTCCAAATATTTTCAAAATTTTCAAATAACTCGACAACCGAAAAAATTCAGCTTGGATCTGTTTGCGACAATGAATTTTTTCAGCAAAAACAGCACGAGCAAAGAGTAGTTATTTTCATCTTCACAATCTCTCACATCGCTGCACTATAAAAAGGTAGAAATCTGTCCATCTTGTACAAAAAAAGTTTTCCCTTTGATCTATGCTATAGTAGAAAAAATAGGAAGTTTCTTGCGAATCAACATATAGCAGCCTTACTTACACTTTTGCCGTATGGAAGAATCTGAAACACAAGTTTGATGATAATTAAAGATTATATTTCACATAATTTTCAGTGCGATTGTAGGATATGGAATGAAATTCATTCTTTCAATTTTTTGGGAGAAATGCTTGAAAAGGTCAGTTTGTATATTTAGCTAGAAGTTTTTTGACAACAGATTTTGTATTTGTTTTTTTCAAGATAAGACGTCATCGATTAGTTCTTCAATTCAACGAATGGGCTGAAAAGTCCGTGGGCTTACTAGGCATTACTAGGATTAAATTGATATAATTTTTCATTAGTACTAACAACATATGTGTAACAATTTTTCTCTTTGGAAGAAGCGAAATGATCGTCGAAGATCCTTCCTTTCTTATTTCCTATCCTTTTTCAATGTACTCGGAAGCCCTGCCCATCCACGAATGCTTCAATCTTAATGATAGTTAGAACCATCTAAAAATGGAACTTGGATGGTCCAATACCCAACTAAATTCAAACTTTTCTTGAAGTCACACGTGATTTTTAACTATTTTACTTAACACACTGTTGAACTCCAGCTGATGCTAATTCAATTACATTCCATCACGGCGTGCTTTCAAAATCCACATCCATCGCAGGTCGCTCCGGAAGTTCTGATATCAAAGATGATGCACGCAGCGGACGACCGAAAGAAGCTGTTACCGATGAAAATACTAAATACGTTTGAATAACCGTAAAGTAAAGTTAATTGAGTTAACTGATACTTTAAATATATCAAAGGAACGTGTGGAATATATAATACATGAATATTTGGACATACGAAAGCTGTGTGAAAATGGGTGCCGCGCGTGCTCACAACCGATCAAAAACAACAACGTTGTTATGATTCAGAGATAGATAGTAAAAGATAGTGTCTAACAATATTCAACCATAATAAAGACAATTTTATTCATCGATTTATTAAAATGGATGAAACCTGGATTCATCACAACACTCCAGAATTCAATCGACAGTCAACCGAGTAGACTTGACGTTAAGAATCAAAACCAAAACGTTAAAAGAAGGAACATCCGGCTGGCAAAATTATTGCACTGAATACTGAGTATGGTTTTTTGTTCATTGATTATATTTAAACTTGATAAGCTTCGACTTGATGAAAATCCATCATTAGATACAACTATTTGTAATTCCAAGGATTTTCATTAAAATATGAAATAATCGTTACGTATTTCCCTACACAGTGCTTTCATGAGTCGGAATGAAGTGCAACAGTGATGGTGAGTTATTTATATGTGAACAGGAAATATAAAAGAAATAACCGAATACACTAATGACTAAATCTTAAGGAAAATCCATAAAGTCTATTGTGAAGATTGCTCTTTGAAGATATTCAACAGGAATGGGGAATTTAAATCCATTTGATCATTGATAATATTTCATGTGTGGTTGTGTTTGTGAATCTCTAAAATTTCTCAAAGATCTATTTTCCAATTACTATTATCTGAGCGTAACATCTCGATAATAAAAACAAGTAATGTTTCTTGGGAATTTTACTGAATAATTGTGATTCGTAACGCGTTTCGCTACACTGTAGCTTCTTGACACGAAAGAATGTACAGAAATTATGAAAATTATATATAGATAAAAATGAGAATATAAATACTAATGTTCCCAGGCAATTAAAAGCTTATTCAGTTTCTTCTTCTTAAGTGGTTATGTACGACAGGTATATCGAATAAAATTAAGGAATAGATTGCTCTCTGAAGAAATTCAATAGAGATGAAGGGCTTAAATCGACTTGTTCATTAATGAGTCTACCTGAGAGTTTGTGTTTGTTGGTATCTTTGATATTGGCAATTAGTTCGTATGTATTTTCGACCGAAAATTCAGATTTAAGATTTCTATGTTTTATTAGCAAGTCGTTAAGGAATTTTGAAAGTTTGAAAGAAGGTGCTGTTACATAAAAACAACAGGTTTAATCAGGTTATTAGATTTATGGAGTTTGATCAACGAGTTAATGAATTTATATTTTTATTTTAATTACTGATTTCACGAAAATACGTTCTTAACTTCTTTCTGAAATTTAGCGGTAGGATCCTTAGTTGATACATGCCTTCGCAATGTACCATAAGCCGTCACATACAGATATTATAATACATAACTCGTCGTGGCATCCGTATCAACATAAGATGTCAGCATTCAACAGTTTTATTCATAGATTGATTAACATCCCATTATTACCAGAACATTTCAACAAGGAATTGAATTTAATTAAACAAATAGCTAAAAATAACCGTTATAATCCCAAAATAATAAATAATATTTTGAATAAAAGTAGAATCGCATTGAATGAAGTTTACCCCGTCGATAAATTGAATCAAAATTCAACACCTTAACCTACGTTGGTATTACAAGTGAGACATTCTTGAGTGGAAATAATTTCAACATAGCTTTCCAAACTAATAGAAGCTTAGGCAAATATATAAAAACAATAAAACCAAATCAGATAAAAATAATAAATCAGGTGTTTAAAGATTGAATTGCAATGACTGTAATAATTTCTTCATTGTTTGAACACATAGAAATTTCAATATTAGAATATCGGAACATAAACGCAGTTTTTCAAATAAAAATCAGATTCAAATTACGCGAATCATCTCCTAGAAAATAATTACTCTTTCGATGTACAGTTTGAAATTTTGCATAGTGATAATAATTATTGGAAAGTAGATCTTTGGGAAACTTTAGAAATCAAAAACATAAACGTTCAGGTAGACAGAGCAATCTATTCCTTATTTTTATTGGATATACCTGTCATCAATAACCACTTGAGAAGAAGAAATTCAATAAGCTTCTAATTACTTAAGTTCATTTTTATTTATATTCTTATATTTGTCCATATATAGTTGACATAATTTCTGTACATTCATTCATCTGAAGAAGCTACGGCGTAGCGGAACGCGTTACGAATCACAATTATTCAGTAAAATTCCTCAAAAAGCATTACTTGTTTTCATTATTGATAATGGAATTCTACCAAGTAAAAGTCTCCCAATCCAAATGCAACATCACGAATTTCGTGTT
This sequence comes from Cryptolaemus montrouzieri, assembly GCA_013387265.2. Lineage (NCBI taxonomy): Eukaryota > Metazoa > Arthropoda > Insecta > Coleoptera > Coccinellidae > Cryptolaemus > Cryptolaemus montrouzieri. The sequence continues at coordinate 98,301,926 of JABFTP020000185.1, read as the reverse complement.
TGAAAGTGAATACATTCTAAGAGTTGATGCGCGAAATTTGAAGTCGATTTTAGATTTATAAATCTTTGTTTGTGTTCTGTTATTCTAATATTACCATTTCTATAGGTTCACCAAAGTAAAATTCATTGCAGTCGTTGCAGTTAAGTTTGTAAACACCGGTTTTGATGTTTTTGTCAGACTTAGTTCTTGTAATTTTTTTCTTATTTGGACAGATTATTATCAGATTGAAAAGCTATATTGAAATCATTTTTATTCATAAAAGATTAAGTTGCTCGCTTGTACTACTAAAGTAGGATGATATATTGAATTTTTCTTTTTATTTTACTATTAGATAAATCTCATTCAGAGCTGGTTCAGTTTGTTCCACAGCGGTACGTAGAGTACATGCAATATTCTCTGAGTGGACGATTGTGTGTTATGTTTTCTATATTGTTCATTAAATTTTCGCCTTGGCTTAGTGGATTACCCATAACTAGGCCTTCCTCACTTGTGAAATACTTATAATATATTTTTCATCTGAGCAAACTTGTAACAACGATTCTCATGATTGGAATCTGATAATTTTTCCACTAAGTCGAAAGGATCCTTCCGAAGAATACTAAGATACAAGTTTCTGACATCCAAAGAAGAATTATTGAGAATACTGATATCTTTAATTTTATACATTAGTTCATATGCATTTTTGATTGAAAATCTTAGTTTGAAATTGCAATATTTTATCAGTAAGTCATTGAGAAATTTTGAGAGTTTGACAGAAGGCACTCTTTTATACCGTTCTACAGGTCCAATCAGGTGATTTTGTTTGTGAAGTTTTATTCAAGAATAAACATAATTCAGGAGGTTGTCGATTAAGGGAAATAAGTTTGTATTTTTCCTTCTCTGCATTTACTGAATTATTTGATGTAATGACCGCTTTTACTTCTTAAAATTAAGAAGTTAGATCTCTAGTTGTTATGTTGAAGTTTCCGGACTGTTTTTGATATATAATAAGTTTTGTTTATAGCAATAACTTCTTGGGGTTGACTTAATTTAATTAATATTAAATTCAGAATTTGGGGATGCCGACAATTCTGAAGAATCTTCTTTGATAATTTTTACAGTTTGGTGTTTTAATAAAATATTATTGTTTGAGTTTTTGAAAATAATTCTGAATCGATGCCTAACTGATCAAATCCAGATGTCGCATAATCAGGACGTATAGTATGTATCAAACCTTTTTCTGAACATAGCACAATGTTCAATAATGGTTACAACCCTTCATCTGAAATAATATTTTGAAGTAAGAACAGACTGAACAGCTCTGAATGAGATTCATCGAACACAGAAATCAGAAGATCCTACACTGAAATCAGAAGAAAAATTCAATATGTTAACCTACATTGGTAGTAGAAGCAAGGAACTTAAGTCTTAAAGGAGTATCACAAAACAACACAAGCACACATGAAATATTATCAGTGAACAAATAGATTTCACCCATATTGAATGTTTTCAGGAGCAATATTTATAATAGACCTAATGGATTTTCCTAAAGATTTACTCATTATATTTCCTGTTAACATATAAGTAACTTACCTTCATTGTTGCATCTCAAACGTCGGATGAGGTTACTGGGTAGTGAAACGGGTCAAGAGAGACTTTTTCCTGTTTTGTGCAAAAATTCGGAAAAAAATTACAGCACTGATAAACAGGTAACCGTCGAAACTAAAAGACCTATTCTGTGTCTAATGAGAAATCATACCATAACCAGGGTATTGAAAAATGTTAGACCATTATAATCAATGTATTGCTCTCTTAGGCAACTATATTCAATGAACAAATTGTTTTCTATGTCAGCCTACGAACGTTTTCGCCCGTGTTAGAACCCTGATTTTTTCTATTTTTGTCGTGCTCAGTCTATTCTTAGGAGTTCTGCAATGACCCTCCTCATCATTTGTGAAAAATTTAATTACGATTTTCCTGAATAGATGCAACAATTTGCATCACCTGGTCAACGTTCTTTCGAAAAATCCTTTCTCGTGTTAATGCGTTATGAAGGAAATTATACCCGCACCCACCGCACCCATTAACATAAGAATCTTGATAGGGACAAAAGTTGAATGATAACCTTATTGGAAAGGTATTGTAATCGACAAAAACTATTTTTGTTTCAAATCGGAGAAAATTATTATTCAAGGAACAATATTCAACCTTCCGTAGAATGTTAAATATCGTCCCTTGAAGGAGCTAGTTTTGAGATATTTTTGTTTAGTATAATAATAAAGAGAAGTTTTTGTCTTTTATCTTGTCTGTTAAATCATTTCATCACTTTTCATTGGATGAAAATCTTAAATTTGAGAATGTCTTATTCAACCTGAGACGAACGTATCGAGATTTTGGTATTTTCGTTTGTAGTTTTATTTTTGCTGAACAACAAATAAATCACGCCATAGTTTGTAAACTTGAAACCAAATATTGGGAAAGAGTATTTGTTACTGATTGTTCCAAGTTCCCCATTATACCTGGCTGGAGGTTCTCAAGACTTCAGCAGCCAACAAGACAACTAGCTTTGGACGTCCTAGTGAGTCAAAGATCAGTGGTGATATATGAGTCAACATGCAATATTTATTGTTATATATGCGAACACATTGAACACTTTTATTCAGGGAACAATATTCAACCTGTTGTTCTATGTTGAATATCCTTCTCTGAAAGAGTGGTTTCTCCGATCCACCTTTCATAATCATCGTCAACCAAAGTCACATAGTACTGGTCAAGTTCGGTCGGATTTCATGAACAGGAGCAATAGACTACCGTTCCAATCTCGTCAAAATTGCACACCCATTTATATCAAACAACAGGCCAGACTGCCACCTACTCATCTTAATCCGTTGGACGACATCAAATACATGTATATGTATTGACCCCTTCATTGTACTCACACAGAGGCTTCTACCAGGGCCACCGGGAAATATTAAAAACAGAGCCATATTAGTTCGACTATTAACCGCAACGCACTGTGTTTGCAAGATGCGATCTGTCGGAAAGCTAACGTTCCTTGCACTTGTCAGGCATTTAACCAAGTTCCCATCAATGATGGGATTGTGTCACCAGAATAGAATATTGTTATTCAGAATTGCTTATTTCGATGAGGTAATGTTCACCCTGAAAGGCGATGTCAATCGCCAGAATTTATGGTTTTGGAATGAGGATAATCTACATTGGATGCGCCAATATCAATTACAGTATTTACAAAACTCAATGTGTTCGCCTGCATAATCCAAAATAGAGTGGTAGGGCTTTATTTGACAGTAATTCAACGGAAGAAATGTATTTGAGGGAAGATCCAATCTTCGCTTTAGCTGTGCTCCATACCACTGATAACGATTCTGATATACCTCGTGAACCAATATGGTTTCACCAAGACGGAGCTTAGCCGTATTATGCTTGTCCAGTGCAGAACTTTTTGAATCAGGTTTTCAGAACCTTCAAGCAGATTTGAAACTCTGCGATAACTTGAGAAATAAGGTTTTGATTATTTATCAAAATTTCATACTTACTCTGCAAATTTGTTCGAACACTCGAACACACAAAGATGCTTTATTTGTTAATCCACAATACCTTTCGAATGAGGAGTCCTCTACTTTTGTTCCCTATCCAGATTTTTACGTTAAGGGACGCAGAAGGTGTTTTTGTCGAAACAAAAGTATTTGTGAACAAAAGTTTCAACTTTTTGAATCCATCATGAAAATTTTGAAATTACTTTTTTTCTCGTATTGCAAGAAATATTCATCGCAGATTCCCATTGAAGGGCATTGCAATATTCAGAAAAATAGAAAGAATGGGGTTTCTATTTTGAAATGGTCAATGATATAAAAATTTGAAAAAGAGATTTACTCGATCAGAAAACTAAAGTGATAGAAATTATGAATTTTATTTCATTCTTTACCTTCGCAGTGTATAAATTGTGTATAGTCAAAAAAACATCTTGTAATTAATATCAACTTACTGGTGCAAGAGCGGGTCGGGGGTACACTCGATACGGATTATAGTATCCCTGCAATTATAAAATTGATAATTAAAGACAATGTATGAATTTAGCTGTTACTATTTGGTAGTAAAGCATGACTAAAACACAAATGGTATATTCTACTATGTTTTTCAAGCAACAAATATATTAAATTATTGAATTATTGCAGTCTGGATAGAATAACTTATAAACTTCTACTTTTTTTAGTATTTTTAGCATTGGATAAGGGCGATGACAATTTATTTCGAGGTCAGAATGCAATTTTCGATTTGGAAAGGTTACTTGCGACATTTTCACTTATGTGTCCAAATTAAGTCATGGGAATGAAAATAATAATAGGATATATTGGGCCAATAACTATATGGAATTGTTGTTTCACAATTTTGTCAATTGAGGCACGATCAAAACCGTTGTTTCTTTTTCAAGATTTTCCAATGATGAAGTTTCCGAAAATGCTCTGTGGATTTTTGAATTGTGAGTGGATATTTTATGTGAATATGGGTGATTGGAATCCCTTGGAATACATATATCTGTAGCCAGCTCGGAGGCGTAGAGGATATGATGCTCCTCTCCTGTGCAGAGTTATCTGGGTTCAATCCCCACAAAGTTGGTGCAATTTTTCAGATTCTGGGAATCGCTTGAGTGTCCATCTTTCGAAGGAGTTAGTGAAAATTCTCGGGTCTAAACTAAGGAGGTTCGAATTATTCTAATTTGTAAGAGGGTCTATTACCAAATGGAAGAACTGGTCAGATATCATACCATATTAGTTAAAATATTAGATGTCATGTCGATATAGCGCCTTCGAGTGATTTCTGAATTTTAGCTATTATCAATTCTACTAATTGTTCTTTTTCAGTAAAATAATTCATTTTGCCAATGTTTTCAGAATACAAATTCGATTGGATCAACCCACTCTCATTGCTAAAAATCCTATAGAAAATTCCAATGAATCGGGAGTTTATAAGTTATCTTGTCCAGACTCCAATAATTTCTACAAAGGTCCGACTAGTCGTTCATAATTAAATATAAAGAATATCAAACTTCCTAACTAAAAAATAAACAAGATTCAACATTAGCAAATCAATACATTCAAAACGACCACTCGTCTCCTAGTATAAACATTCTACACATCACCCCAAAGGGTAGAAAACTCAATTACCCCAATTCAGTGGAAATTGAAGTAAGATATTATTAATCTCATTGAAAGCAAACTAAGAAAAGCTAATCTGAAAATGTTTGAAATACGATAGCTAGTAATTTTTACTTACATATTGTGCTTCTGATAGAACAATAAAAGATAAAACAAATAGAATATATAAAATTCTCATCTTTCTACTTGTTTATGAAGAATTATAATAAACGTACCTACATACCCTATTATTTATACTTTCGATTTTTATAGCTCATATTATTTTCACGATTAAATCTTGTTGTAATGAATCTATTAAAATTGTAATTGCTGACATTTCTAGAATCAATATCTATAAATTTATTTCAATTAATATGGAAATGATAATATTCACTACTATATTCGATAAAACAATAAAATTTATAATATAGAAAGGAATTACCAAATTTTAGAGGTTCGTATCTGAATGAAGGAACGAAAATCACTCCGTATTCCTTATGTGTGTTTGTCTGTCTGCCAATCTGTCTGTTTTTCTTCCGAAATTGTTTTGTTAGACGCACGTAACTATACAGTTGAAATTTACATCGAATATTCAGGGAATCTCTTATACCGCGAATTGATTATTAAAAAATCTGCACCGAATGAGTGTCAAAATTTTTGTTGTGTCTAAGTTGTCACAACTTTTTTCTATATTGCCACAGAGTTTTAACGTGATCTGTAATTTATCACGAGTGTGTTTTGCGATTTTTACATTGGATAAAATTATCGAAAAAAGAATTTGTCTCAAATTTTGCATTGCAAATCGTATTTCTTATGACGAATCGCTGAAAATGTTACAAAAGGTTTACGGTGAATCGACTTCATCAAAACAGGTGCATATTAGTGGTACAGATCATTCAACAGCGGCCGAGATGTGGTGGAAGATTTGCCTCGCTTTGGTCGGCCATCAACATCTTCAACTGAAGTTTACATGGATAAAGTGGAGGAAATGGTAAATGAAAATCGTCATTTAAGTTTGAGAGAGATAGGCAATGAACTTTTTGTGTCTCATGAATCAATTCGTACCAATTTAAACGATTGTTGGGGAATGAAACGCGTTTCTGCTCGACCAGTACTAAAAGACCTGAATTTTCTGGAAAAATTGAATCGAGTGAAGGTCGCTGAAGACAAGCCAGATCGAGTCGATTTCAACCCCACATTCATAAAACGCATTGTAACTGGTGATGAGACATGGGTTCATGAGTTTGACATGCAAGCCAGTCGACAAGCTTCGGAATGGCGTCTTCACACTCAATAAAATCACGTCAAAGCCGATCAAAAATTAAGGTAATGTTGACTATTTATCTTTGATTATCGCGTGCACTCGGAATTCTTACCAAAAGGTCAGACGGTAAATAAAAAATATTACCTGAGCGTTATGCAGCGTCTGCGAGATCAAATGCGTCGAAAAAGGCCAGATTTGTGGAAAGAAAACTCATGGATTTTGCACCATCTCATAAGGTTCTCGTTGTGAATGAGTTTGTGACCAGAAACTCAACAAATACCATCGAACAACCACCGTATTCACCCCATCTTATTATTATGAATACAATGAGAGTGAGGTCTTTAAGACCTATAAAACTCAAAAAAAATCAGTCATTACAATCAAGAAATTTAAACATAAAAATCGAAATTTCATAAGGATAAACTAAACTAAATAAACCAGTCTAGCATAATATAACTAATTCAACAAGTATCTATCCAGTCTATTCACTACATCCTCAGGGAGAGAATTCCAAGTGTTGAACACTCTATTTGGAAGGAATGCTCTTCTACAGGTGGTGCGATACCGCTCAACTGTCAGCTTCAAAGTGTGATCTCTCAGGTTGGAATTCTGAGCCAGTCAGAATATATCTGCGAGATCAACAGAGAATGATGCATGTAAAATTCGGTAAGTTTTCACCAGGCATCTTCTCTCCAGTCGGTCAATCTGGGATATCATTTTTGTCATCAGCATTTTATCTTCATAAGATAGTCGATGAATTCCATATGGGAGACGGGTGGCTGCGCGTTGAACTGATTCAATAAGATTCATGACTCGAACAAGAACAGGCGTCCAAACCGAGGAGCAAAACTCTATCTGTGGTCTTATATAAGTTTTATACAAACACGCCGCTGTATCTAGGGAAGGTTTAGAAAACACTTTTTTGAACAGAAACATTTTTTTTCTGACATTATTACAGATGTTTTCTATGTGGGCTGTCCATGTCAGATCCTTAGTCACTATTACTCCCAGATCATTATGCTTTTCTACAGTTGAGAGGGGCATTCCATTGATATAGTATGCACATTTTGATGCATTTAATGGAATAAGCCATTTTCTATTCCACTCCATAACTCTGTCAAGGTCCATCTGAAGCTCTCGGCGAGCAATGAGGGGATAAGAGTATAACTTGGAGTCGTCTGCATACATTGAACACGTGGCAGAAAGCAGGCCTGGGAGGTCAGAAGTATATATAAGGAAGAGTATACGGCCAAGGACTGATCCTTGGGGAAATCCACTTGTCACCGGATGCATATTTGAATAGGCCTCTCCTACTTTAACCTACTATTGCTCAGAAACTGCTCAATCCATCTGAGTAAAGCTCCCCTAACCCCAATGTGTTTCAACTTCAATGCCTTCTGGAAATTGAGATAGATGAAATCAATAGGAAAGCCGAGATCGATAGATTTGGTTCACTCATCCAGGCACTGCAACAAGTTAGAGGTAACATGGCCCGCCCGACCGACTTTTTCTTTTTCCAAAACTTAAATTACCACTTCGAAGTACCCGTTCTGAATAGATAGAAGACATAAAAGAGAAGTTGCGACGAGAACTGAAGTGGATTCCTGAAAAAGTGAGAATGTTTTGATGATTGAATTGTTCGGTGGCGTATATGAATTATTTCGAAAGGGGCCACTTTCAAGGCGATATAATAAATTTGGAAATAAAATAATTATTTTGTGTTTCATTGACCAATTCCCGGTACTTTCTTGACAGAATTTATACCATGAAAATCTTTTTGAGCAGACTTTTTTTGTATTGTTTTTGTACTAACTTGTGGTGCCCCTAACTTGACCTAGAATTGTTGTTTTCACCTTAATGGTAACAACCACTCCCTCTCTGAGGTATGTGGATAACATTTTCACAAATATTAGAAATATAAGGAAAAAGTATGCTAGAAACATTCACTCGGCTGATCACTATGCTCAGGGCGTAGACTTTACTATTTTATTGAAACCTGCAGCTAATAAATATGAGAATAGTCAGTCATTTACGACGCTTTAGAGCTCATTTTTCTGAGCATCTTGAAGGTATCAAGTAGAATTAAATGAGCGGAGACGTCGAGCCTTGTTATAACACTTTTCATGATATTTTTCTAGGTGGTTTTATTGCTGTTTTCTAGTAAAGAGATGTAAGGCTTATGGAAAGAAAAAATAGATATAATATGGGATGAGACCGTAGTAAATAAATTACAAAAATGAATGAATGCAGCACATATGGATGGTAAGAAAGGATGATTACTCCAAAGAACTTTATAGTCGAACCTTAAGACTTATATTGAAGATCGTTCAAAAGAAATTAATTCAAGAATGGCTATAATTCCAGGATGATGGGCAGTAATCTTTTCATAATTTTAACATGCAATCTATGAGGTTTTTCTTATTGTTGAAGATATTAATCAAAAATTTAATATATAAACTTATATGGACAAAACCATTCTAAATTTAAAAGTTATTCTTATCTCATAATTTGAATAAGGCTTTCAGAACGGATAACTCTCTAGGTAAATGTATGGGAAAATTGTAAAATCTAATTTTCATAGAGGAAACAAACAAGATGTTCATAGGCGCTCTCTCGTGGAAGTATAAAATTTATATAGATAAAACCTTCAGAAATTTCAATATTAGTATATCTGAGTATTCTTTCAAATGTGCAACTTATCTGAAGAGGCCACAGTGTGGTGAAACTCGTCATAAATTTATCAATATAGCGAAAATTTCAGCATCATTGTTTTATTTATTTGAAAAATGTATATCAATTCTGATCTCAACGACCTCCTCAATCAAGTTATAAAAAGCAAAGACCTGTCAAAAAAAGTTAATTACGCAGTTTTCTTTCAGAGTACAGTTAATTGGTTCCGCTGTTACTACGTGATAGTTAATCATGATGATAATAAGATATTAACTCCACCTGCATGGCTACTGGGTGAATGGAGTAGCTTAGGAATAATTCAGCCTGTCCCAAGCCCGGATAAAGGAGGTTATGGGTAAGGTTAGGTTAGGTTAGAGGTTAGAAATCTGCCCATATAAAACCATCTGTTGTTCAAGGTACTGCTAGCCTAGCCTCGGAACCTGAACGGATTACACGAGATAACGACACTGCAAGAAAAAGGAAAAAACGATTATGACAAGCCCAAGTGACCCGGATTGGATGTTGGAATGTTACATCATGGAATGATAAAGTTTAAGAATTTATTATAGAACTTACCAAACACAGAATTGGCATATGTGCAATCTCAGAATTGAAGTAGAAGGGAAAGGGGAACTCGAAATACGAAAACTTTAAACTGTTTCGCAGTGGAAAAGAAAACAATCAAATAACACAAACAGGAGTAGGAGTGGTATTACACGAAAAGTATAAAAACCACATTGACGATGTACAGTATATTAACAGCAATATAATGAGTATTTCTGTAAAATTCGAATCAGAAGAGATACATATAATAAGTATATATAATCCAGAAATGAGCAAGCCAAGAGAAGGACGAATGGCATACATCGATGAACTTCAACTGGCGCTAGAAAAAATACCAGCAGAATCAAAGGTCTTGCTATTAGGAGATACAAACGAGAGAATTGAGAACACTCCAATCCCTGGCATAATGCAAAAGTTTAAGGAAGATATGTCAAAATTTGATGAGCTGATGTGTTCTGTTCAAAATTTAAATTCCCACATGATACTTATTACTGAAACCTGGCTTCACAGCGCAATTCCAGACTCATTAGTTATATCAAGGGCTATACAATTTCTAGGAGGGATAGAAAAAATCGTAGAGATGCCCCCTATCTGTGTTTATCTAAGTTACTACATCACTGAAAATTCTGCAATCTCTAGTGAAGCGATAAAAATTCAAGGGATGGAAATCGAATTCGTTGAGCTTTCCATGGGCTCACTTTACTTGAACTTTTCATGCATCTACAGACCTCCTGATGTGACTGGTGAAGCTGACTCCTAACTCATTCAATATCTTGGTATGATGTCTTCTATAGAAAATCTTATTGTTGTGGGAGATTTCAATTTCCCTGCAATCACTTGGCCGATTTCGAGAGTGCCTGATTCTGTTTCCAATACCAGTAGTAGCAATTCTGTGCGTTTTTTCTTCGATTCGAACTTATTTCAACTCATTTCTAGCCTCACTTGTTTCCGTATCGATAGCGAGCTCTCAATTCTCGTCCTCGTTTTTACCAACGACGAGCAACTTGTCACGGATCAGATATTCCATCCACCTAATGGTATCTCTGACCACGTTGTCATAGCTTCTGAAGTTCAGATTTTTCACTCACCCTCAAACTATGCTGAAAGCTCCACGATCAACGTCACGGACTTCAACGAAGTGAGCAATGAGCTCTCTGGGACGAACTGGCAAGCGGTTCTTGGCTTTTTAGATGATCCAAATCAAACGTGGTCGAATTTTCTCTCCACCATTACTTCGTGCGTAACGAAACATTCTCGCACAATTTCCTGTCGAAAAAACCCGCTAAAACCCTGGCTAACTAACGAACTTATCCAGCTACTGCATCATAAGAGAGTACGAAGTGAGCAATGAGCTCTCTGGGACGAACTGGCTAGCGGTTCTTGGCTTTTCAGATGATCCAAATCAAACGTGGTCGAATTTTCTCTCCACCATTACTTCGTGCGTAACGAAACATTCTCGTACAATTTCCTGTTGAAAAAACCCGCTAAAGCCCTGTCTAACTAACGAACTTATCCAGCTACTGCATCATAAGCGAAATCTGTGGCGACGACCATAAAGGTCATGTGTCATTTCGCTGGAGAATCGTTCCCAGTATTCCTTTTCACAAGATGTTTATTTGTTCGGTTGTTCTATTTCTAACAATTTTATATTGTTCGTATTCTTCGGGCCTCCGGTTATTTCCATATTTCAAATAACATTTTTTTCTTTTGTTCGGCTTATTGGCTGGCTAACTAACGAACTTATTCAGTTACTTTATCATAAGAGAAATCTGTGGCGACGGTATAAGAGATCGGGTACTGCGGAGAACTTCGACAGTCATCTTGTGTTTTCAAATTTCCTCATGTGTTCGATTCGTTCCTCCAGGTGAAATTACGAGACCGCTACTGTTCCCCTCTGTTGAGGACAGTCTTACACACACATACAATCTGAAGAGCTCTTCATCCCCTGGATTAGACGGAATTACCTCGGCATTACTCAAAAACTACGCAGATGTTTTTTGCTATCCGTTATCTCGAATGATGACCGCTTCTTCGAAAAGGAACAATTACCATCTTCTTGGAAGACCGCGTCAATTACGCCTGTGTTTAAGAAGGGATATAAGTCGGATCCCCTTAACTATCGAACGATAAGTCTTTTGTCAGTGCCTTCGGAGATAATGGAGTCGATCGTAGCGAATGAAGTCACCACATTCCCGGTGTTGCTTTACCTATTCGGAATAATCAGATGGACTAAGACAGAACTATATGATATTCAAATTTTATCACAAATTTTCACAATAATCATTATTGGGCTGAGGAAAACCCCCATTTCATTGAAGAATTTCATCATCAAGAACAATTCTCAATAAATGTCTAGGTCGGAATAATTGGAAATTATTTGATTGGGCCATTTTTTTTGCCTAACAGACTAAGCGTTCCCGTTTATCGGCAATTTCTTGAGAAGGAATTACCTTTATTGCACGGGGATGTGCCACTTTTGGTGAGAAACATAATGTGGCTCATGCATGACGGAGCACCAGCACATTTAAGTGGAGAAGCTAGGGAATTCTCGAATAGTACATTCAACAACCGATAGATAGGTCGGGGTAAGTCAGAACCATGGCCTCCCAGGTCCCCAGACTTAAATAATTTAGACTTTTTCTTATGGGGATATCTCAAAAGTTTAGTTTAAACCACTCCAGTGAACACTGTAGAAGAATTGAGAAATCCAATAATAACCTCTTGTGACACGATAAGAAATACCCCAGGAATATTTCAACGAGTGCGTGATAATAAGCGAAGAAGGACAGAGTCCTGTATTTTTGCAGATGGAGAACACTTCCAGCAATTTATTTAGTTTTTAATTTTTCTTTTTTAGTTCTATATTGAATAAGTATAAGTTGAGTCTCAGAAGATGAGCTATCAAAATAAAAGCAAATTTCGGGCATACCTATCGAGTATTTCTATTATTTTTTTTATAAAGCGAATAACATACAATTCAAATTCAATAATTTTTCACTCGAAAACAGTTGGAGATACGAAAAAATTACAAGTGCCAGAAAAGTTTCTAAATTGAACGAAGATGACTGATATTGATTGTACGCTGATCAGTGGCGTACTGCAAAAAAGTTTGAAAGGGCAAGAGGAGAATGGCCTCGGGAAAGAAAGGACTGTGAATTTCAGTTAAAATCTAGGACGTGTAATGATCTAGGCTATGAAAAATAGCTTGCATTCCAAATTTGGGGTGAAGCCAAGTTTTGGAGAAAACATTTTTATCCGGAAATTTTAACACCCTGTAGCCTCGTAACGAAGATTTTGCTGACCTATGTTTATATAAACTTTTTTTCTTAAAATTGCACGTAGATTTGCCCCCTCAAGTTGTGATATACTATTATGTAACACCCTCTTTATATAGGGGTGGTCCGACGAAAACTTAATACCTGGATTTTTCGGTTTTAAAATGGAGATATGGAAAACTGCTCAAACCTGTCGATTTCTGATTCGAGGAGGAACAACTTCTCCGATTTTTCATCCCCGTAACTTCAATTCCTTAACGGGGGTGATCACAACCCCCTGATTTTGAATAGGGATGAGGGGTGTTGCGATATCTCATTTCGAAGATTTCATCGAGTACTATCTGACCCTGAATTTTCACCTCAAGATCTCCATTGTTATGGAAATGGCAGCTAAAAAAGTGGAAGACTATTTACTTTCGTGATTAGTTTATTAAGTGCTGAAAATGGACACAATTCACTTCCATGCAGTGAAGAACGCTGGTGTATGGCTAGCTTGAATCTACCTTGAGGTATGCAATGTTTTAATTTATTTGTTAATCTTTCGTTCGAAAAATTAGACAGCCATGTGTTTTAGTTACCTTAGTATCTCGTAAGTCTATCGTGAATTTTCAGGAACGTTGAGAGTGTGCCTAAGCGATTGTAAATTTGTAATAGGATTAAAATGGTGTATTCCGTAGAAGAAAGGGTGGAAATTATATAATTATTTCTTAGAAATAACGACTCGAGGATATATTGAGTGGCCACCCAGATCATCTGATCTGGCGCCACTTGACTTTTTTTTATGGGGTCACCTGAAATCTAAGATTAACGCTAACCAACCTGATGATTAGCGAATTCGGATCATTAATGAATGCCGTCAAATTGAATCAGCATTCATCAATGATTCGCAAATCATCCAGTGAGTCAGGTTGGGTAGCGTTAATCTTCTATTTCAGGTGACCCCATAAAAAAAATCACGTGGCGCTAGATCAGGTGATCGGGGTGGCCACTCAATGTGTCCCCTTGTTCCAATCCAGGCCTGAGGAAAATTTCATCTAAGAACTGACGCAAGAGTTGAACGAAATGAGTGGTTTCATGGTCTTCTTCATTCTCTAATACATGCACGAGGGCTGGATAAATAGTAGGGTGATTCCAAAAAAGAAAACATTTTTTTTTCTTGCAAACAGGCTTAAAAGTTCCTTCTTGACGTAAAAATATACCAGTTAAAATTTGAGCCCTTAATATTGATATTAAGTTTGTCCGCTTCGCATTTTTACATTTCCCGTAAGAATAACATGGAAATTTTTTTTTTTCAATTTCTGATTTTTATTGCTAGCCTGTCGTAGGTTATAAATAAAATCGGTTTGTTTATCTTTGTAGAGAATTGACCGTTATTCTAAAAATGTCTCCTATGATTTTTCGAGAAACCTAATAGTTTAAAAGTTATTCGAGGTCAAACTTCAATTTATCGCAAATTTTAAGCTTTTTGATGCATAACAGCAAATTTGATGGTCTCGTTGAGACAAATTACTAAAAAAATTAATGTTTACTTAAATCTTGTTTTTTGATAATAATTGTTGATAATTTTTGCTATATTTATCTCATTTCTGTTTAACCTAAAGAGAAAAAATTTTTTGTCATCTGAAATACTTGCGTCAAAAATAAATTAAGTGGCGATTTGTTTTGTTTAATTAAAAATTTATTTTCTTTACTTATAAGTTAGTCGTTTTGAAATTACTTAGTCATACATTCAATTTAGATTATTGTTATGACTATGACTATTATTGAAGGTTTTTTTTTTAACAGTCTGGATAACGTTGTCGATGTTCTCGAACTACTTGTAACAAATACTGTAGTTGCTCTTCATCTTTAGTGAGGTAATTATTATATTCTTCGATTAACGCAACTCCCCTTTCAGCTACATCATTCCTTGCTTTTAATGTTTTAAAAAATTCGATGTAACTATCATCATTAGACCAAGTTGAAATATCCTTTTCTAAAAAATCGCTCGGTAAATCAAATTTCTTAAATAATTCTAATGATTTTTTTGATACAAAATCACTTGAATCTTTTTGTGAAAATAATTCTAGCTCATCTTCGAGCACTCGATATCGCTGATTTGTCGTTGTAGAAGCTGGTCGAGAATTAATTGCCTCAATCATCTTTCTTTTTATATTTACGGAAACATTGGTATCAAATAAGAGATAACAGCCAATTCCTCATTTAAGTACCACAAGTGGTCACTCATTTTGTCACAAGCTTTTCGTGAAACTGCCGGATCAACGCTATCATAGGAAATCAATTTTTTTTTAAATTCTAAATTATTATTTGGTGCCAGAATAGCAGATGTTGCAGTATACCATACTTTGATGTAGAAGAGGATCACAAAAATACAAACTTGTCGTAAACTATTTGTTTCGCGAGTCGAAAGATAAAACTGATCACGAAACATAAATATTTTTAAGCTGTAGATAGCTTGTGACATCCATCGTGCATGATGCATGGCACCAGGACGCTTAAAAATAAATGGCTCTGCCGAGCAACTATCAAGAAAAGCCAGAGATAATAGTAACAATTCTCGATAATCGTCTCGGGGTTGAGATATCTAAAAAAAACGTTTATAAATTATGTTATGATGAATAGTTATAAGCGTACTACTAAAGTATAGTAAACAATTGTTACCTGTAAGCAATTGTTCAGCACGTTCATTTGTTAAAATTTTTAGGACAGTTTCATCTTCCATTCTACTATTATACTTTGATTGATCAAGTTTGTTCCAAGAATTTTTGAAACGACCAAATATCGGTACATTAGGACCAGATGTCGTATTTCAATACACTTCAAAAACTCCTCGCAAAATGATTTCCATTACGTGATGGCGGCATGGGAGCCATACTAACTTCCGGTTCAACTCTTTTTCAATCAAGACACATGTACCTTTGTGAATACCTACACAAATGAAAAAAAAATTTGGAATTAACAAATAAAATCAAACTTAAAAATTTTAGAGTGATTTATTCATTGCATAAAGTTTACCAGTATTGACGGGTAGCGTGTCAAAACACATTGCTTTCACGTATGGAACTACATTCCATTGGTTTAAACTTGAGATGACAGCTGAAGCCTGTTGATATGCTGTTGAACGCCAAGGAGCTGATCAACTCCATTAACGGATAGAAGAATCGCTATACGATCTACAGATTTCTTTTCAGAAATATCACACAAAACTTCACCGTCCCAATGCACAACATAACGTTCTTCCGTGCGGAATTCCTTTTTCAAATCTTCGGCGATGTTTGTTCTAAACTTGATACGGCCACGATAAAGTGTACTGTAACTCAGATTTAGGGTAGAAATATCAATCCCTACGCTTTTATAGGCAGCAGCTAATATGAAAAGAGCGTTTCTACGATCGCGACGTTGGATCATTCGATCATTAATTTTCATTCATTATCATGATTTTGGTTATTATTGAGTTAAGTTACTCTTATAATTCAGTTATTTAGTTTTCGAAGCTCAGTGAATTTACTCATTCGTGTGAATCGGAATTAAATTTAAGTTAATTAATCGTGCACAACATGAGTCCAGAAGAATGGAAGATCAGGTGATTACTTTCTGAATTTCTTTGAATATTTCTGGTAACTATTTAATTTTCACGAATTTCTTGAAGTATATGCTACGTAATTTCTAAATGCACTGAGGACGAGTTGAAATAATCATTTCTCAAATTCCAAATTATTTTCACATATTTTTTTCTCTTGGCAAATGATCTATTTGAATTGCACTGACATTTTCTAATATTTACTTTGAAGAGTTATTTTCATGCACTTATTTAAAACGTTGCTTTCGTAACTTGGTAATAATATGAAATGTACTGAATTTATTTTATATTGATTTCAACAGCTGTTTTAACTTCATTATTTTGAAGTACACTAAAATTCTTTAGTATTGATTTCAACAATTGTTTATCAAACTTGCAACATTACTGAAATGTAATTAAGTTATAGTGTACAGAAGATTGCTTTTGCTTCTATAATGGGCCAATTATCTATTTGAAATACCATAACCCTTTTATTCGGTATTTAGGCAGCAGCATTAGTATAAATAAATGGCTTTAGGGCGATTACTAATTTTTCCTCGATCGAGTGCTCCAGCAAATTCAGGTGTCATAATGTCAATTTTCTTCTGCTGACTTATCGGAATTTCATAGTCAGATACTCGGTTAGATGTTTGACTAGACGTGGTCGCTGATAAGTCAGATTGAAGTATCCCAGATTCCTGAGTGGCTAATAGCATATTACCTTCAACCACACCTACATCAAAAAAAAAATATTCATTCATATCTAACGAATAATCATTTCAAATTAAAGCAGCTATTAAAAATGTCATAAACCTACCAGCACAATCAACAATCATATCTTCATTAATCTCTTCCAGTTTTGGAGTATTGTCCATTAATCCAAATCGACTCTTTGATCTTTGACTGGCCAGGAATAATTTTTGATCGTCATTGATAAATCTTTTAACGTTGAATTTAGCAATGTCGAATAAATTTTTCAATTTGTGACCAAAATTTGATTCTTTCTGCTTCTGTGTCTTTGAACGTCTACGCTTGGAACTTTTTTGTAAGTTTTTCACTTGATCTAAGAAGCCAGAAAGTTTTTTAATTGCATAATCTTTTCCACACGTTGGAATTTCCGCTTGTGACCACTTTCCTTGAACTTTATCGATAGTAATCATGAGACATTCTCTCCGTTGTAATTTTAAGTTCTGTTTTTGATAAAGGTATACTGACATAGCCTCTTGTACGGAAGGAAGCTTACGTCCAACAAATTCTTCAATTGGATTATAACCAACAACACGACTTAAATAATCCATGGTTGATAAATAAATCTGATCATAACAAAATTAGATTAAAACTCAAAATTATTGAATAGCTATCAGTATTTAATGGAAATCATGCTTCAATGAAACAATATGCTGAAGAACACAAGTATCATCAATTTTCACAAATGTCAACAAACTAAACTATATTATTTACAACTCCACTTATAGTAGAAAAATGTAATCTATATTAACGATAAAATCTAACAAATTTCTTTTTTACCGGCGAATTGATAAAATAATTTCTTACCAATAATTTTGAAAATTCAAATTAGCATTAATGACTTTTAAAACATTTACAGACTATTAAATACACAAGAAGAACTTAAATGCAGTACTTTACTTAAAATGATTTTTTATTTCATAAAATAATTTTAGTAATTTATATAAAATAATCTTTTCAAACTGTTCAATTTTTTCTGCAAAAGATTATCAACAATTACTGCCTGAAAAACAAGATTCAAGTAAACATTAATTTTTTTAGTAATTTGTTTCAACGAGACCATCGAACTTGCTGTTATGCATCAAAAACCTTAAAATTTGCGATAAATTGAACTCGAATAACTTTTAAACAATTAGGTTTCTCGAAAAATCATAGGAGACATTTTTAGAATAACGGTCAATTTTCTACAAAGATAAGCAAACCGATTTTATTTATAACCGACGACAGGCTAGCAATAAAAATCAGAAATTGAAAAAAAAAATTTTTCCTTGTTATTCTTACGGGAAATGGAAAAATGCGAAGCGGACAAACTTAATATCAATATTAAGGGCTCAAATTTTAACTGGTATATTTTTACGTCAAGAAGGAAGTTTTAAGCCTGTTTGCAAGAAAAAAAATTGTTTTCTGTTTTTGAATCACCCTATAAATAGCGTTCTGTGATGGTGCTAAATAAATTCGGCCAGTGATATTACCGAGTATGAAAAATGGGCCGATGATATGATTTCTATGAATACCCGCTCAAACATTTAAGTTTTGGGGATACTGAGTATGCTCTTCTCGAAATAATCTTGGATTTTCATCTGACCAGTAACAACAGTTCTGACTATTGACTATTTTAGAGAACATGAGTCAGCGATTAAAATCATTCTCATTCAGTTCCTGACCCAATCCTATCTTCAAAGGATAAAATTTATGTTTTCTTCAAATTCTCATAATTCTTGTGCGTGAAACACCAGACACATTGGATAATTTCCTAGTACTATGGGTCAGATCCATCGCTACGTGACCTAAATTAGCCACTAGCCATATATATATATATATATATATATATATATATATATATATATATATATATATATATATATATATATATATATATATATATATATATATATATATATATATATATATATATATCACTAAGGTGACGATTATTCCATAAATGAACATCACTGCTAAAATTTTGAATTTTGAAAAGTTTTAGATATTTAAATTAGTTATATTTTTCAGATAAGTATTTTTAAGTTATTAAAAGTAAGTACACATAAAATTTCCTACCTTTATTGATTCATTTTTCAGGAAAACGTTTTATGAAATATATTATTGACAACTGTCAAATTTTCGAATTCCAAAAAATGAATACTTCATATGAATATGAATCTGATGATGAATATAATCCACTAAAATATCCTTGCGATTCAAATAATAGATATTTCTTGGAGAAGAACTTCAAAATCTGCACTCAAGATCGTTTAGATGCAGGACCATCAGATTCTCAAACTTTCATATCATCTGATTCAGGTAACGTTGCAAAGAAAATTATTTCTGGGCCCGTTAATCATGAATATGATGATAAGGTAAACAACTTAAATGAAGGTAGGAATAATATTTTAAAACTATACATTCATATCAAACACGAAGTAAATCTAAGGGTTCTGACATTTCTACTTTTTCTGTCTATTCTTCAAACAACAAAAGTTTTGATGACTGTTTTCAAAATCATGTAGAATCACCTTGTTCCTCTAATCTTATCATAACTTCATCACCTAATTCAGATCTTCACAAAATTAATAAAAAATAAAACGCATGAAATGGACGTATGAAATGAATAAATTCATTATGTTTTGTTATTACAAAATAACAAATAATGGAACAAATAAAAAGGGTATATGTCTAAACTATATAATATGTTCAAAGAAAAATTCCCAATTGCTGTATTTCAGAACAAAGCATTGCGAATCAAAGACGGTATATTGAAAATAGAAACTTTATATCTGAATCAGAATTAAAATCAATTAAAAACAACGTTCAACAAGAAGAACATTTAAATTTTGTAGTTTCAGATGAAAACCTAGTCCCATTCATGAAAAGCATCGAAAATAGATCAGAAAATTCATCTAAAAATAATGATAACAAAGATATAGAAAATTTATTTCTCAATCAAATGAATTTATTTGAAAATATTGACCCAACTTTAAGACCTAAACTTCCTAAATTTCATTATTCAAAGAAAATTTTCGATTGTATAAACGTGCTTAATGAGAATATTCTTTCAAAGCAACTTGTTAAAGTAATGAATATCTATACACTTCATCTGATTATATATTGTGCCGCTATTACAGTAGTTAAACATTCTGGATACAAATTAGAAAATTTTGGATCTAATTATAATATCAAGAAAAAACCTTCATGGCAAAAAGGGTTAGAAGGTAAAATTTCTTCTATCAGATGTGATTTAGGAAGATTGACTCAATATTCCAGAGGTAATCGATCAAAAAACTTATGGCACATATTGGAAAAATATTCCTCAAAAATAAAACCCATAAAAATAATGAGATTAGTAATGGACAATTGATAGAATACATCGATACTTTAAAACAAAAACTTTCAGTATACTCTATTAGACTACGTGAATATAAAATAAATTCAGATAGAAAATTCCAAAACAAACTATTCAAAAATAATGAAAAACATTTTACAAATTTATTTCAGGTTCAAATGAAAATATTTCTGGAAATGGAGTTCCTAAAATTGATATTTTAACTGATTATTGGTCTTCAATTTGGGCAGTGCCAAGGCAACATAATTCCAATGCAAGTTGGATTTTAAATGAAAGGTCTCGATTTTCTAAAATAGAATGCATGCAATTTGAAAAATTTTCAAACGAAGATATAACATCAGTTATTAAACACACAAAAATTGGAAATCTCCAGGTGTTGATGGTATTCATAACTTTTGGTTCAAGAAATTCTCTTGCGTTCATGAAAAATTGGCTGAATATTTTTCATTTATAATAAAGAACCCTCAGCTACTCCTTTATTTTTCACACAAGGAATTACTTATTTAAAACCGAAAAGTGATAATACTATTGATCCGTCTCAATATAGACCAATTACTTGCCTTCCAACAATATATAAAATTCTAACTGCATGTATTACCCAAAAATTTATGCACATTTGGAGAATTGTAATATTCTTTCCGAACATCAAAAGGATGTAGAAAAAACACCTTGGTACTAAAGAGCAACTTGTAATTGATTCTGTTGCTTTGAATCAAGCTCAAACTAAGAAGAGAAATATTCATACAGCCTTCATTGATTACCAAAAGGCTTTTGACAGTTCTCCCATTCATGGCTTCAAGAAATTTTGGAAATTTATAAAATTGATAAGACACTTGGTCATTTTCTTGAATTCGTAATGAAAAATTGGAGAACCAATCTTCATTTAAATATTTCAAAACAATCGTTAAAATCCGAAGTAATTCCAATCAAAAGAGGCATTTTTCAAGGTGATTCTTTAAGTGCTCTTTGGTTTTGTCTTTGCCTCAATCCATTATCTCATGAATTAAATGCTACTAGTTTCGGCTTCAAAATAAAGAGTTTATTAACTGAATTCAAATTAAGTCACTTAATTTATTTAGATGATATTAAATTATATGCCGGAACCAGATCTCATTTAAAAGTCTACTTGAGATTACTTTCAACTATTCCAATGATATTCATATGAAATTTGGGCTTCCAAAATGTAAAAATCTTTCTATTGAAAAAGGAAAGATCACCTCTGATTATATAAAGATTTCCAATATCGAAATCGAGCCAATGCATCAAGGAGATACATATAAATATCTTGGATTTTGTCAAGAGAAGACAATTAACCATAGCAGCACTAAAGAAATTATTAGAAGTTCATATTACGAAAGACTAAGAATTATCATCAAGAGTTATTTAACTAGTAAAACCTTTTCAGAGCTATCAACTCCTCTGCTGTTCCTATTCTTACATCTTCTTTTGGAATTATTAAATGGTCTAAAACTGATCTAAATGAATTACAATGTCAAACGAGGAAAATGCTCTGTAAATATCATAAGCACCACCCAAAGTCAGCTGTTCAGAGAGTTACACTACCTAGACATCTTGGAGGTCGTGGATTAATTGATTTGAATAATCTTCATAGTAAACAGATTTTTCATCTACGTTCCCATTTTCATGATAAACAGAGAACGTCTAAATTACATGATATTTTGATATTGTTGTTGCTTCAGATTATAATCTTACACCTCTGAACTTGACAATGCAAAAGGTAGATTTTGATATATTTGATGATAATTCTAAAGAGAAAGTTGGATGCAGAAGGAATTACACGGAAAGCACCTAAAGAATTGAAAAATGATTATATTGATGAAATTGCATCGAATAAATGGTTAGTATCTGGAGAATTGTTTGCTGAAACAGAAGGCTTGGCAATTGCGATCCAGGACCAGGTTGTTTTACAAGGAATTATAGAAAACATATCATCAAACAAAATATAGATGATTCTTGCCGTAAATGTTTCTGTTCTTCAGAAACAGTTTTTCATATATTATCATCTTGCTCAGTCCTTGCTTCAACAGATTATTTAGAAAGACATAATGCCGTCGCTAATATTATTCACTTCAATCTAGGAATTAAACATGACCTAATTCCCTAAAAGAAAAAATTTCAAAAATATGAACCTGAGATTATTTGTGAAAATGACAAATATAAACTTTATTTTGATAAAACAATTCTGTGCAACAGAGCTGTAAAACACAATAGACCAGATATCGTTCTTAATGATAAACAGAATCAAATAACATATATAATTGATATTGCTATACCCGACACACATAATATACAAAATAAATACAATGAAAAAATTTCTAAATATATGATGCTTGGCGACGAGATTAAAAAATGTGGAAAATGAAGAAAATATTTATTCTACCGATTATTATTTCTACAACAGGCGTTATTCCTAGAAATCTTCACAAAAGTATTGAGATTTTGGGTCTGAAGAAAAATTTGTTTGAACAGTTACAAAAGATAACAGTCATCAAATCTTGTAATATTCTTCGTAGGTTTCTTTCCGAAAATAATAATGAGGTAGAGTCATAGGTTTCTCTTTAGTTTATACTGCTCAGAATCTCATTTCATATTTTATTTATTTGTTTATATAAATGTAATATAATTAACTGACAATTTTGTCATATTTATATTCAGAGCAGTATTCTATTCGATCGTTCACCACTTCACACAAAGGAAACTATTAATGAGTAACATTCAGTGTTACTTGACTAAGGTCCGTACACTGGATTTTCCGGGAGAAAGCCTCTGACACTACTCGTTGGTACATTGATATCATTGTCTGATGATGCTATAGTATGTATATATTCTGGTAGATTGATATATTCTCATAACATTTAACGTTATCCTAATATATAATTACTCCAGGATATGTTTTGATTATAATCATTAATATATATATATATATATATATATATATATATATATATATATATATATATATATATATATATATATATATATATATATATATATATATAGGGGTTTTACCCCGACGAGTTGCCTATATACCTGTTCATGCAATCAAACTGATTTCATGAAAAATATAAATCCACCACCCGGTAATTAATACCATCTCCAGGCAATGATTATAATCAAAACATATCCTGGAGTAATTATATATTAGGATAACGTTAAATGTTATGAGAATATATCAATCTACCAGAATATATACATACTATAGCATCATCAGACAATGATATCAATGTACCAACGAGTAGTGTCAGAGGCTTTCTCCCGGAAAATCCAGTGTACGGACCTTAGTTAAGTAACACTGAATGTTACTCATTAATAGTTTCCTTTGTGTGAAGTGGTGAACGATCGAATAGAATACTGCTCTGAATATAAATATGACAAAATTGTCAGTTAATTATATTACATTTATATAAACAAATAAATAAAATATGAAATGAGATTCTGAGCAGTATAAACTAAAGAGAAAACCTATGACTCTACCTCATTATTATTTTCGGAAAGAAACCTACGAAGAATATTACAAGATTTGATGACTGTTATCTTTGTAACTGTTCAAACAAATTTTTCTTCAGACCCAAAATCTCAATACTTTTGTGAAGATTTCTAGGAATAACGCCTGTTGTAGAAATAATAATCGGTAGAATAAATATTTTCTTCATTTTCCACATTTTTTAATCTCGTCGCCAAGCATCATATATTTAGAAATTTTTTCATTGTATTTATTTTGTATATTATGTGTGTCGGGTATAGCAATATCAATTATATATGTTATTTGATTCTGTTTATCATTAAGAACGTTATCTGGTCTATTGTGTTTTACAGCTCTGTTGCAAAGAATTGTTTTATCAAAATAAAGTTTATATTTGTCATTTTCACAAATAATCTCAGGTTCATATTTTTGAAATTTTTTTCTTTGGGAATTAGGTCATGTTTAATTCCTAGATTGAAGTGAATAATATTAGCGACGGCATTATGTCTTTCTAAATAATCTATTGAAGCAAGGACTGAGCAAGATGATAATATATGAAAACTGTTTCTGAAGAACAGAAACATCTACGGCAAGAATCATCTATATTTTGTTTGATGATATGTTTTCTATAATTCCTCTTGAAAACAACCTGATCCTGGATCGCAATTGCCAAGCCTTCTGTTTCAGCAAACAATTCTCCAGATACTAACCATTTATTCGATGCAATTTCATCAATATAATCATTTTTCAATTCTTTAGGTGCTTTCCGTGTAATTCCTTCTGCATCCAACTTTTTCTTTAGAATTATCATCAAATATATCAAAATCTACCTTTTGCATTGTCAAGTTCAGAGGTGTAAGATTATAATTTGAAGCAACAACAATATCATGTAATTTAGACGTTCTCTGTTTATCATGAAAATGGGAACGTAGATGAAAAATCTGTTTACTATGAAGATTATTCAAATCAATTAATCCACGACCTCCAAGATGTCTAGGTAGTGTAACTCTCTGAACAGCTGACTTTGGGTGGTGCTTATGATATTTACAGAGCATTTTCCTCGTTTGACATTGTAATATATATATATATATATATATATATATATATATATATATATATATATATATATATATATATATATATATATATATATATATATATATATATATATATATATATATGGCTAGCGTTCAAGGCAATGTAGACAAGTAGACAAAGATACCACCTTTCTTTTGAGTCATCACTGACCCATCTTCCTCATTCAAAATGTTCAAGGATTGCAACCCCGCTTGCTTAGGAGTTGATATTTCAGGCAAGTATTGTAGCCCAAAAGACGTCCCCTTGAAACAAAAATTGACCTGTTTTAGCGTTTTGATCAGAATATCTTGGTAGATATAGCCTCTGTTTAGTTTTCGTTGAAGCACCCTGTATATATATATATATATATATATATATATATATATATATATATATATATATATATATATATATATATATATATATGAATGAAAAGTAGCTTTCAAGACACACATGAAACTCTCCGAGGAATTTTTTAATAGTAGACTTAAAAGTGATATATTCGACAATACTGGAGTATTGTCGTATAACAGGTTGTCCTGTATGGATTGTGAAGGCATGTATATAGATCAAACTGGTCGTATATTCAAAACTATATACAAATAGTATCAATCAGATTACAATAATTATGGATCCGATGAATCTACTATCGCTTCACATTGTATCGAAAATGGCCATCATTTTCCACCCATAGATCAACTTCAATTCATTCGCAGAATCCCTAAGGGACGAAAGTGACAGCCAACTGGTTCAGCACAGAATGATTACCTGCCTGATTTGGCCATATGTGATTTCTAGTTGTTCTTCAATCTTCTTGTATTCTATTTTGTCAGAATATAAAGCGTAGGCTTCGTACTCAGCTTCCATGGGAGCTGTGAAAGAATCAAACTTCAAGATGTGAATGTATTTCTGATCAGACTTCCATATTTATTCATGAAAAAATAGAAGAAGTGTAAAGTTTTGGATTATTTATTGGATTTCGCACATTAACATGTTACATTTTTTCAGAATTGAATTAAGACTATGAATATTCAATCCTCACTGGTCTGTCTGTCCGTGGTAGGTAGACACTCATTTAATTTTTCTAACCTGAAAATATAGAAATGACAATTCTTGAAATAAATGAACATTTAAATATACCAGGAGTTCATGAGTTTATGTAACTGGTGATAATTTTCTTATTGGAATGAGAAAAACGGCGTTTCAGAAAAAAATTATAAGGACCAAATGAAATCGCTTTTCCATACTATTGTTTCTCTATATGTGAGTGAATGCTAGAAAAAGGTATCAATAACTAGAATTCAGCTGGATATGATCGAAAGAATGCTACGCTTCATAGGTTTCGTAGAATCCATTCATGCTAAGATGTTCGCCCGCAAAGTTGAAGAAAAAAAACTTGTTTTCATTCAAAGGAACCCGTTTCGACGACACTGCGCCTTCATCAGACAAATACAAAATAAAAACAAAACTAAAGTACATTATATATGATCTACACAATCGGATTAAAAGTGATTAAAACTACATAAGGCAAATGCGAAGAACTATTATCACTCAGACGGAAATAAATTAAGTAAAGGGGAATTGTCGAAATCCATCTGTTGATTCAATAAAATGTTGCCGCTTAAAAATAAAGTTTGTTTTGTTTATTACTTTATTGCACATATTTCGAAAATGGAAGATTTTGTAAACGCTCAAAGACTGCCCAAACATATTTTTCAACCAATTTTCCAAAATGAAATTTAAAATTTATTGTGAGATATTGAACGTTTACTATAAAGTAACTTGAGGGGGTAAATCTACGTGCAATTTTAAGAAAGAAAGTTTATATAAACATAGGTCCGCAAAAGCTTCGTTACGGACAGTGTGTTGAAATTTCTGGAAAGAAGAAGTTTTTTTTTCAAAACAGTTTTTGAGATATTCAGCCCAAATTTAGATAGCAAGCTATTTTTTGAAGCCTCCATCATTACACGTCCTAGATTTCAACTGAAACTCACAAGGTGTTTTCTTTTCCGAGGCCTTGTCTCCTTCTGCCCTTCCAAACTTTTTTGCAGTACGCCACTTATCAGCGTACAATCAATTTTGGTCAACTTTGTTCAATTTGTAATTTTTTATATGTTCAACCGTTTTCTATTGAGAAATTATTGAATTTAAATTATTTGAATTGTATGTTATTCGCTAAACAAAAAAAAATGATAGAAATACTCATTTATGTATGCCCAAAATTTGCTTTTATTTTGATAGCTCGTCTTCTGAGACTCAACTAATACTTATTCAATATCGAACTAAAAAAAGAACAATTAAAAACTAAATAAATTGCTGGAAGTGTCCTCCATCTGCAAAAATACAAGCCTCTGTTCTTCTTCGCATATTATCATGCACTCTTTGAAATATTCCTGAGGTATTTATTATCGTATCACAAGATCTTATTTTTCGATTTCTCAATTCTTCTACAGTGTTCACTGGAGTGGTATAAACTAAACTTTTGAGATACCCTCATAAGAAAAAGTCTAAACTATTTAGGTTATGTTAGGTTAGATTTCTAGATTTAGATAGTCTAAACTATTTAAGTCTGGGGATCTAGGAGGCCATGGTTCTGGCCCACCCGACCTATCCATTGGTTGTTGAATGTGTTATTCAAGAATTCCCTAGCTTCTCCACTGAAATGTGCTGGTGCTCCTTCATGCATGAGCCACATTATGTTTCTTACCAAAAGTGCCACATCCTCGAGGAATAAAGGTAACTCCTTCTAAAGAAATTGCCGATAAGCGGGACCGTTTAGTCTGTAAGGCAAAAATAATGGCCGAATCAAAATATTTCCAATTATTCCGACTCAGACATTTAGTGAAAATTTCTCTTGATGATTAGTTTTTTCAATCAAATGGGGGTTTTCCTTAGCCCAATAATGACTATTGTGAAAATTTGTGATAGCAGTTCTCGAAAAGTAAATTTCGTCTGTGAACATTATTTCACTATCAAAATGAGCATTTTCTCTACTTTTATCTAAGAACCATCGGCAGAAATTCAGTCTTGGACTGGCCGGCTTGCTCTCCAGAAATGAATGCTATTGAACATTCATGGGATAATTTCAAGAGGAAAATTAGATCGCGCCAGGATAATCCAAGAACCCCACAACAGCTCATCCAACCGCCACAGAAGAGTGGCAGAATATCACCCCAGAGGAGTTCGAAAACCTAATTCAAAGCATGCCTAGACAGATTTAGGCTTGTATCAGGGCAAGAGGAGGTAATACAAGCTACTGAGGTCGAGAAAAAAACACCTACTCCGTAAGTATTTTTTACTATATGCGGAAAGAGTATCTTCTTTTCTTCTATTTGTTTCTTTCTCAAAATAAACCTTGATTTGTTTCTTTTTTCAATTTAAATATCTCAAAAAGGATCAATTCCAACAATCCTTCGAAATTTCCAATATCCCTGAGATAATATTCAAAATATCGGGTGATTCTATATAAATTTGGTTGTGTGTACTCCTAGATATAGAATATTGAGATAAAGAAATTGAATGAATTCATTAGATTTATACTTACACTTTTACCATAGGCCAGGACCTGGAAAGCAAAATTTGTAATAATTAAAGATTTATTTATGTGAAGAAAGAGATTTGCTATGCCTATGCTATGTTCCAACTACAATTAGACCCTTTAACTCTGTAAAAAGTGATACTTATAAAAAACTTTGAATCAGGTTAATTTTTGTTTCAAGGGGGGCGATTTTTGATTTCATTTGGAGCATGCGAACGAAATCAACCCCACTTTCATCATCCCGAAACCGGAAAATAGTTAAAGAAAGAGGACTGGAGGGGCACTTTCTCGAAAAGATCTTCTAATTCTCTACTAGAATATCCTTTTTTTGAAATGTTGAATTATCATTCGGGGTGTCCCGTTGCAGTGGAAGTAATTGCCTAGACTTGAATTGCCCCAAGAAATTATTGCACAAGCAAAAATTCAAATTTAATCAGAAGAAGTTTTGATATGTTGAAGAATTATTTTTCCAGTAAGGCATCAGCACTAAGGAATGCTTAAGATCTATCGAAATATAAATGATGCTCATAGCAATTTAAATAAAACTAATAACGAAAAATCTGAAATTCTTGATGTAAAACAAATTCCCCAAAAACCTGCCAATACCTGATATTTCCACCCCTGGCAAGAATTACTGCATGACATCTATAATTCATACTCAAAATCGATGCATTATAGCATTCTCATCCATTTCGTTCCAAATTTCGATCAGTATGTTCCGAACCGCATTCACGGTAGCTGGCTGGTTTTGCTGGATTCTGAATCTTCTCTTGAGAATGTCCCTCTCATGTGCAATGGAGTTGAGTTCTGGACATCGTGCGTGTCTGCATGCCTTGAAGGTAGTACCCAACGATATGGCCTTGTTGTGGTCTTGCGTTATCATGCATAAACAGAAAGTTTCACCCATGTTTGTCACAAATGGTGACACATATTCCTCTAAAATTCCTGTAACTTACTTCTGAGTATTTTGGGTCCCATTATTTACGATGACCTGATTAGTGCGGGCGTTCATAGAAATTCTTCCCCACCCCATTATTGCACCTCCGCCATAGAGAAGTAAAAAGTTGCACTGGGCACATCTCTAATTTTAACGTCTGTACACTGAAGAAACTTTCTCTAAATCAGATTCTAACCAATTGACATGTTCCTGGCAATATTCAATCGGGCTCCTCGATGTATTGCGGTTAGAGCTGGACCTCGGGCTGCGACACAAGGCCTAAAACCAAATTTTCTAAGACGTTTTCGTATCGTTTCAGTACTAATTTGCACTACACTGCGTTTGAAGGTGCCCATCAGTAGCAAAGCGTTTTATGAACGAGGAAATTGGATTCCTGTTGTTGCTCGAGATCGCAATTTGCGCTGTATTATCACCGAAAAATAAAACTTTCAAGAAGATTCAACAAATTGATCAATAACTTCTGTTATAAATATGTGGTGGCTCCTTGCGAAAAAATATCAATTCATTTTTTTGATTTTTTCTCATGAGAGGATAATGTGCGCCACACAAAACATCGAATTTTGAAGGCATATCCTGGATATATCCTAAAAAACAAGTGTGAATAATTAGTTGTCTATCAAAAAAGAAAATTGAAATATTGAAACTGTATGTTTACTAATTGATCGATGAAGCCTGAACTACGTGATAGTTGATATTCATAATGAATAATAAAATAAAACAAGTTACTATGTTTTAACTATCACTAACTTATTGATGTAAAGAATGACAAAATTTTACATTGGTTGGACCGGTTTCGGACTTACGTCCATTATCAACAACAAGCTAATGAAAACTGAATACTCATGTACAATACAGGAACTACTATCATTAAAACGCTAGTAAAGATCACAGTTACTTGAATAATAGTGATTGGTAGGTAATTAAGTCTACCTGTTCGTTAAGGAGCTTAACCCTAGATGCCTTGAAAATTTCCATGGATTCAAAGAAATTGAGTTTATAAGATTTATCACAGGAATGAAGAATTTTTAGCTGTTGAAGTTCTGAAAAATGATGACATTCATTCAGACAATGTGCAGCTGAAGCTGAATCATATTTCTGATGTAGGAATGACCGGAAATGTTCATTGTATCTAGCCTTGAAAGAGCGTCCTGTTTGACCTATATAAAAGGAATTGCACTCAGAACATGTTAATTGGTATACTCCCGATTTTTCGAATTTATCGGTTTTATCTTTTGTTTTGAAAAGCAGGTCTGACAATTTGCTAACTGGTTTGAATGCAATATGAACTTTTTTACTATCTGTCAAAACTCTAGCAACCTGTTCTGACGTCTTCCCAAAATATGTTAGAGACATAAATTTTTCGGGCTTTTCTCTCTTAAATTGGGGATATATCATGTTGAATGTGTTGTTGCGTATTTTTCGATTAATTAAACTCTCTATTGCTTTTATATCGAAGCCGTTGTTCTCTGCTATTAACATAATGGTATTAAATTCTGATTTTCGGTCCATGTCCGATGAAGGCAAAGAAATCGCTCCATGATTCACAGAGCGATTTTTTAGCCTTTATAAATTTTCAGTTCCATTGATTCGGAATAAGGCTATATTGAAATCCTTTTCATTCATAAAATACTCAAGGTTCTCGTTTGTCTGCCAAAGTAGGCTAACATATTGAATTTCCAGTTGGATTTTTGTATAGGATGAATATCATTAGTGCTGCGTTAGTCTGTTTTTTCTTCCAATTGTTATATACTAAGGAAGTGTTGTAACTATTTTTAAAAGCTTTTTATGCTATTTTCAGGTTTCCTACATATTATACGTCAAAGTTATACATCCAATTTTGATCAGTTACTCATGGACTTCGAGATTATTCTCAGAATATCAAATAACAATATTTCATTTAAACACCAAACTGCCAAAATTATTTTCCAAATTGTCGTTATCCCCAAATTCTGAATTTAAAATTATTGAATCAGTTCAAAATCCACCAAATGTGTTTTAGTGTTCACGAAAGTAGATGAAGTAAACACAGTATCGTCATTAACAAAGCTGATTATATTTCAAAAACATACATCTCAAACTTTTGAAAGTTCTCAATGACTTACTGATCAGACATAGTAATTTCAAACCGAGATTTTCGTTCAAAAATACAAATGAATTAATCGATAAAACTAAATATATCAGTAAATAAGATTTTCCAGTTTGAGATGCTGATGATAGGGGGTTGATTCCACATTTTCCCAACGAAACTCGAAAATCTTTAAACGGAAAAAAAGTCGAATTGTACCTCTTAGAAAATATATTTCAATTCTCTACTCGAATATTTCACTTTGAGGTGCTGAAATATTTTACGTAATTCAGTAAAGGGGAGTTTACTTTTCTCTCGACCAAAAAATCGATTTTTTTTTATTACATTTTTTTATGGTAAAATATATGTAGAATTTATTCCCAAAACCATTTGTCGAATCTATTTTTTTTTAATTATCGGACAAAAACGAAAAGTATTTTTTGTCTCGAAAATTGAAGTCAAGCGGTGATTCGCGTTAACCATGTTTCATACAAATATTTTTGAATTAGGCGCCCATATAACCATACTATGGTAAGCAGAGGTACCATATGGTCAACTAGATGTCGACACATGGCCCATGACTCCGAAAAATTCGAAAGTGACGCCCTATATATAATATTACTAAATCTAACGGTTTTAGCGTCGGCAGTTGGTGTATCACGTGTTGCGAATGAAATCAGTTGAGTATTAGCATATATTTATTGTGTGTAGTAGCTAAGAAGATGCCGAATCTATCGAGAAAAAGGAGTAATTACGCCGGGGGGCATCCTTCTCGAAAGAAGAAGAGACAATTCAGCGGAAATAGATTTACTGCAGAGTGCGATACAGAGCACAGAAATTGAAAGACAGTGACTATGGTTCTGGGCCTGTCGATGCTTCTTCAAATTACGTGCTCTTGCATTTTTACACGTTTTTTCAATGCTGAGTACCTTCGTCAAGTGTCTTGTGATTGTGAATTAAATTTTTTGAAGACATATGGTGCTGGTGTTGCCTTCAAGATTGTGGTTTCTTGCTCGTGCTCGTGCTCTACGCGTTACTGCTAGTCTAGCCCCAGAAAAGGTAAATGTTATGAAGTGAATCGCAGATTAATGTTGGCTATTCGAATGCTAGGCGGTGGGTTACAAAATCTCCGACTCTTTTGTGCGTTGTTAGATATGACAGCATCGTTCACTACTACGATATATTACTCGTTCTTAGATAATCTGCACACTGCGTCTCATGCTGTTTTCCAACATTTTCAAACCAAAGCAGTAAAAGGAGAAATGGTGAAAAATGTCGACGACGGTAAAGATCCCTGTCTCGTGACTGTGTCAGGTGACGGGTCATGGAAAAAGAGGGGGTTTTCGTCTTTATTTGGATTTGCTACGCTTATTGGCAGAAATACAAATAAGGTCCTTTATGTTTGGGTGAAATCCTCTCTTTGCCAATCTTGTGCCAATTGGAAAGATAAAATAAATACAATTGAGTATGATTTATGTAAAAGCAGCCACGACAAGGTATGCTCATGGTAGTTCCGGGAAAATGGAAGTTGATGCAGTGAAGAAAATGTTCTCATATTCTATAGAATTACTTGGAATAAAGTACGAATTATACATCGGTGATGGTGATACAAAAACGTTTAAGGCCATTCTAGACTTGCATCCCTACGACGATCATGTAGTGAAAAAAAAGGAAAAAAACAAAAGGCCTTGGAGGCAAAGGTTTCGGCAAACTCACCAACAAAGTAATTTCTGATTTGACTATTTATTATAGCTTGGCCATCCGCAGACATCCAGACTGTGCAGGAAACATGAAGAACGCCGTATGGGCTGTTTTGTATCACAACATATCCACAGAAAAAAAATCCCAGCATGACCATTGTCCGGCTGGAAAGGAGAGTTGGTGTGAGTGGCGCGTTTCTGAAGCCTACGGTACTCTCAAGGCGTTCAAGCACAAGCCGCTCCTTGCAGATAATGTGCTAAAAGCAATGAAACCAATATTTGAGGCTTTGTCGTCAGATGATTTGATGGATCGTTGCACGAGCGGCAACACACAAAATTCTAACGAATCCGTTAACGCCTGCGTCTGGAAGTCGGCTCCGAAACATCTTCACTGCGGTGCCAAAACTGTTGAAATTGCAACTTATACAGCCATTAGCTTATTTAATGAAGGATATATAGGATTGTTGAAAATTATGGACGTTTTGGGGATCAGAATTGGGATTGAAGTCAACAATTTTTGCCGACAAGCTGACGCGCACGCGTTACAGTGGCTGAGAGCAGAACGCCGGAAGGCGCGAGAGCAGCTGAACTATCGAAAAAATCCGACAATGCAAGCCAAGAGATGCTTTACGAACTCGAGGAAGGACTCATGTATGGCCCTGGAATCGCCGATTAGCTATAAGGTATATCATCATGACTTTATCACAGAGTAACTGTTAATCAAATTTTCAAACGCGTTTTTCTCGAAACCATGTTTTCCGAACTGTTGGCCACGATTACTCAAAAGCTACTTAACGGATCGCCTTTTTTTTTTGTTTTGAAGTATATCTAATTTATTGGAGTCTGAACTACAATCAAGATGATATAAGCATAATTATTCAAATTCCGCCATTTTTTTTTACTTTTTATGATGGTTGTAGTCCAGACTCCAACTACACTCATTTATTTCAAGAATCTTTCTTATTTTAACATTTTCAATAATTTTTGCAGGTGCTAGAGTGGCCAACAGCGGACCACCTTTTTTTGAGACGGTCGCATTACGGAGCGTGCCATCATGACCAGTCACGTTATTTTCTGATAAAAAAAATATTTTTGTATACCTTTTAATGTAATGAACACATAGCAAAAATTTTGAATTGTTTATTCAAGTCCTTCTATGAAAAATAAATAGTAGAAAAAAACGTCATTTAGGTCTTGAGAAAAGTAAACCTCCCCTTAAACATCAGGATAACCACAAATCCGCAATCAAAAATGGATTTCCACATGTGGATTTGGGAATTATTGGGCCAACCCCTTGTCTAGTGTATCTAGGTTGAACATCATTTGAACAAAAAAAGTTCGGAAAAGTAATCAACTTCTCTGAACTATTTTTGCTTTACTTGTTGGTTGATTCCAATTATAGAGTTAATTTCTTGGCGTAATGTACTGATAAAAACTGATTCATTTCAGTGAAAATATCCAATTCAATTGAACAACTTGGCGCTAATCTGGTGAATGAATGGGAATAAAATGAAATGAGAGAATGTTCTTTTCGAATCATGAAAGTTTGAACAATTCGTCACCCCTATTGAATTTTTCAAGGAATGTTCTTCAGAATAGAATGTATGGATTTTCCTAAAGATTCAGCCATTAGTATATTTGGTTATTTCTTTTATACTTCCTGTAACTTAAAAATAACTTAGTATTTCAGTAAGTAACAAGAAAACGTCTCCGAGGTTTAAACTATTTCTTGAAATTATTAAGTACTTTCGAGCAGAACATTCTCTCATTTTCTTTTATTCCCATTCATTCACCATATTAGAGCCAAGTTGTTCGATAGAGTTGGATATTTTCACTGGAATGAATCAGCTTTTAGAAGTTCGCCAAAAAATTAACTCTGTAATTGGGAACCAACCAACAAGTAAAGCAAAAATAGTTCAGAGGTGCTAATTACTTTTCCGATCTTTTTATTATCCAAATGATTTTCAACTTAGATACACTAGGCAAGGGGTTTGCTGCATAATTTCCAAATCCACATGAGGAAATCCGGTGATTTGTGCCTATGCTCATATTTTACTGAATTACGTAAAATATTTTAGTACCTCAAAGTGAAATATTCGAGTAGATAATTGAAATATATTTTCAAAGAGGAGCAATTCGACTTTTTTTTTCGAATAAAGATTTTTGAGTTTGGTTCGGAAATGTGAAATCAACCCCCTACTATCAGCATCCCCAAACTCGAAAATCTTATATACTGATATATTTAGTTTTATCGATTATTATTATTATTATTAGAAATAATTTAAGGCTGAGGACATAGTCCTATGAAGCCTAATAACAGCAGATAATTCATAAATTTTTATACACAGCTTATACATAAAATTAGTAAAATTAGTCTCGTAATAAAGTGCACTAGAGCATTAACACACCACTACGCGAAAAGAAGCGAGTCCATTTTGTTTTTGAATTCATTTACCGATTCCGAGCGGACCACATTACCTGGAAACCCATTCCAATCATTGACCACTCTATTGACCAACATGTGCTGTCTTTGCCTTGTAGAAAACTTTTCTTTTCTCAGTTTGAGACAATGGCCACGCAAGCGAGTATCATCGTTTAATGCAAACAAACTCTTGAGGTTGGCGTATTTTGTTTAACCATTCTGTATGTTAAAATCAAATCTCCGCGACGTCGACGTTGCTGGAAAGTCGCTAGACCAGCTGCAGTTAACCTGTCAGCGTATGATGAACGTACGGAACCGAAAGTCATACGCGTTGCAAGGCGCTGAAAACCTTCCAGCGCGTTCTTATCTCGAACGAGAACCGGACACCACACCGCACCAGCGTACTCCAAAATGGGACGCACATAAGTTTTGTAGAGTAAGATTGAGATGGTGAAGGATAGGTGTTCGAATGATTTACGAATGAGGTTACTCAAAGAGTTAACATGTTTACAAACACTAATGATATGTTCCGGTCATATGAGGTCTGAAGTAATGGTTACACCTAGGTCGATATGTGAGGACACCGAGCGAAAGGGTTGATTGTTAATCGAGTACTGATACAACGGATTGTTCGGTCTATACACAGCACTACACATTTGTCCACGTTCAATGGTAGGCGCCAATCTTTGCACCATCGATTTATTACATCCAAGTCGTCCTGCAGAAGCTGCCTCCTGATTAGCGGGTTTGCATACAACTTGGTGTCATTAGCGAAGAACGATTTGCGAGACCTAATCCGATGAGACAAGTCACTTGCAAAAATAATAAATAGCAGTGGCCCCAGGACGGATCCTTATGGCTCCCCACACTCTCAACCGCCATTTCCGAAGAGTAAGCACCACCAACTTTAACTACGAATGTTCGCCGCGACAAATAATTAACATTTCAAAGAAGCAACTTCCCCCGAATACCTACGATATTAAATTTATACACTAATCTCTTAGCTGTGACTCTGTCGAAAGCCTTTGCGAAATCGAGATATATTACATCGGTAGGTGTTCTATGGTCGTAGGCGTTTGTCCAGTTGTTAAGGCAAGATACCAGATTGATAGTAGTCGATTTTCCCCTAATAAAGCCATGTTGCTCTGGTGGTATGATAGAGTTTTTTGTAATAAACTCTGTCATCGCTTCAACTATTATTAATTCCATAACTTTCGATGCAGCAGACAAAATTGGTCTATAATTATACAGGTCGAGTTTATCACCTTTTTGTAGATGGGAGTGACACTTGATTTTTTCCAATCTAGAGGAACGCTGGAGCTCTCGAAGGACGTTTTCATAATACTAGCCAACGGATGAGAAAGTACATCGGCTAATTTCTTCAAGAAGAACGAACTGAGGCCGTCAAGTCCTGGATATGAATGATTTTTGAGCTTGAGAAGGTGCTTTTTCACTATATCTGGATTGAACTCTACATGTGTTATACTATTGTCCAGTGGTGTCGCAGCAAAACCCGGCATCTGCTCGATCTCTGGCTCAGATGTGAAGTAGCTAGAAAATGCATCCGCCAGAATCTCCGCCGATTCAGTGTCAGATTCACATATACTCCCATCATTTTCCCGTAGAAGTGGAGCACTTACCTACGACTGCAGATTGGTACGAATAAATTTGAAAAGTTTTCTGTTGTTATCGGAAGCTCCAATCGATTCCTCGTACTGTCGGCGTGCAGAACGCAGAGCAAGAGATACTTGGTTGGAAAAATTTCTATGATTCAAAAAGTCTTCAAGGTTATTAGTGCGTTTATATTTCTTCCACAGGCGATTTTTGTGTGCTATCAGTGACAAAAGCTCTGAGTTAAGTTAATCCATGGTTTGAGAGGATTCGCGCGAGAAGTCTTTCTACTTTTTTTTTTACTTCATATATATTTTTGATCTAAGATCTTGGTTATCATTAAGCCATTGAAAAATTTCAAAAGATTAAAATATGTATGTTTTTAAAATAAAATCAGCTTTGTTAATGACAAGAACTGTGTTTGCTTTATCTGCTTTCGTGAACACTATATCACTTTTGGTGGATTCTGAACTATTTAATAATTTTGAATTCAGACTAGGACCTATAATATGTTTGAAACCTTTTCCTAAAAATAGCACAAAAAGCTTTCGAAAATGGTTACAACACTTCCTTAGTACATAATATTTTGATGAAAGAACACTCTGAAAGAGATTCATTCTATACAAAAATCAAAGTATGAATTCAATGTTAGCCTACTTTGGCAGACTTGAGTCTTTTATGAATGAAAAGGATTTCAATATAGCTTTCCGAACCAATAATCATTTGAGCAAATACATGAGAAACAATAAAATTATTCAGTTATTCAGAATCAATGGGACTGAAAATTTGATACTAACAAATCAATAGGGAGCGGAATGAAAAGCCTACCGGAAAATAATGCAATAATCGTTCAGTTAATGGGATCACTTTTCCGATGAGGTGCAATTTTACTTATTTCTGCTGTTTTCATGTCAGATACAATCAGGAAAAGGGTTAGTCCTAAGAATTCCAAAATAACATGGGAATTTCTGTTGTGGTACGGACTTGAGTCTATTCGGATATTTCACTGAAATTAATCAGTTTTTAGAAGTATATTGCGCCAAGAAATCAACTTTGTAATTGGGAACAAACCAACAAGAAAAGCAAAATAGTTCAGAGAAATGGCATACCTTTCCGACCTATTTTGATCCAAGTGATTTTCAAGAGCAAGGGGTTGGTCGCTTATTTTCCAAATCCACATGTGGAAATTACGTAAAATATTCTAGCACCTCAAAGTGGAGTATTTGAGTAGAAATTTGGAATATTCTTTCAGAGAGAAGCAATTTGACTGTTTTTCTTGTATCAATATTACATTTTCTAATCCAAACTCAAAATCGTTCCTACTCGAACCAAAAATTAACCTGTTTCAGAGTTTTTCGCTAGTATAACTCTTCTCAGAATTAGATAATGGTAGAATTTTCGTAAGAACACGGTGTATAGTATATACGAGATCTGTTCAACAAGTATCGAGAATTTTGAATTTACGCCGTCTACGTGTATTCGATTTTTGTTTTTCCATGGTTTTAGGTGAACACTAATATCCCTCACTTATGCTAATAAGATCAGCCATTTGCAATGCTTAGTTAATTTTTGACAGTTACTTTGCTAGGATCATTTATTGCAGATCAATAGCGTTTCCAATCTGTAATATTTTCAATTCTCATTTAATAATTGTTATGTTTCCAAAAGCATTCAAAAGAAGTGAAACCATAGGCCAATTTCAATTATACTCATATGAGTTAAGGTAAACTAATCGATTAAAAGGACAGGTTGACCGTTTTTCTAGAGAAGAATGGAGTATTTTCCAAGTCCGAACATATAAAGTGTTTAGGTACTGACTAAGTAAGTTTCTCGAATCATTGAAGGACTAGAATGTGGGAACATACTGCACTCCTTCTCCTAAACCCGACGAAAGCCTTTGATATGGTACAGTATGAAATTCTGCTGGGAGAATGTATTCGTTGTGAAATAAAGGGTGTACCACTGAGACTGTTCTCATCGTATTTAACAGATAAGCTCTCGTGTGTGCAGATTAGCCTCACTGTATTAGAACCTATTGCCAAACCATATGGGCATACCCCAAGGCTCAATTCTGGGGCCCATGCTTCTTCTTATTTAAAACAAAAGGTTTCACATTTTTGAAACTTAGTGTAGTAACAACGCTCTATAGTTCTAGTAGAAATATTCAGCATGCGAATGATCCTTACGGTTCGGCTGTAAGTGAAGCGTATACATGGCTGGGAGTTTTCTATATTGAATTGAATGAAGAAAATACTCAAATGTAAACAACTTCAAACAGCTTGAAATTGTGACTGGAAAACTGTTGGAGTAACTATTGATGGTGCAATGACGTGAGGTGCTCACACAAAATTCGCTGGTTCCAAAGCTTTTGTCAATGTAATTATTATTTAGACAACTTTTCTATCTGGTGTACACGAAAGGTGATCTGCGCTTGGTCTACATCGTATTGTTTCACTCAGTGATTGCATATGGTGTGGCCCTCTGGGGAAATAGGTCGACGGCAGATGAAATTTTCGCCCTCCTGAAAGGAGAAGTGGTGAGGTCTAGAAGCAGAGAGCATTGCCGGTTCAGCTATCCCTTCAGTATGAAACAGGGCCAAAGTACAGAGGCGTTTATTCAAAATAGTTTTGCAATTTCTTTCATTGAATGAAATACTGGTTACGTCAAAGTCGTCAACTCGCAATTGTTAGCAATACTATGATAATTTCATGACTGGCTCCTTCTTGACAGCTACTTCCGTTGATAATCTTGGAATTAAACTACTCGAAAACCTCTCTTCCTTCTTGCAAACAATTGAAACAAAAACCAATTTCCATTACTCTTTTTTTTTATGCGCGCTTCACTGGAATAGGCAAACCTGTTGAACCACATGAGTAGGCGCCTGGGAAGAATTGAGATGTCTGTTTACTCGCTTCTTGAAGAGGGCCAAATTGTAGGATGTTGGGAAGATGTTGGACGGAAGCGAGTTCCACAGCTCACCGGCCCAGTAAACGAAGGAATTCTTATAGAGAGAGGTTCGAGGGTTCGTTAAATGTACCGCCATATGATGAGAACTCCTTGCCAGCCTAGTGTTGCGGCAAAACATGAGTTTTCCTGGAACCAGGTCTTTCAGCTCCTTGGAGCATCTTCCGTGGAAGTATCTGTAAGACAGAGAAAGGTCAGCAATTTGCCTTCTCAGAGCCAGCGGTTGGAGAACGCGGGTGATTTCTGGGTGGTGAGGTGATGAGGCGCACAGCCCGATTTTGCATACGATCCAACATCCGCAACGATTGTTTGAGCGCAGATTCCCATACATGGGAACAATATTCCAAAGAATGTCGAATCTGCGCCTTATATAGAAGCAACAGCTGAGATGACGTGAAGTATCGCTTGGCTCTGAAAAGAAAACTAAGTTTAGCTGATGCCGACTTGACTATTACTGATACATGTTCATGCCAGCAAAACCCAGAGTGGACCGTTATTCCGAGAAGGTGCATCGAATCTTTGGATGCGATTTAATGGCCTTGCATTATTACAGGAGGAATTCCAGCGGGGACCTTTCTAGAAAACTTAGCTGCTTGCGTCTTGCTCGCGTTGAAGCTCACCAGGTTCAACTGACCCCACCCAGATATTCTCTGTAAGTCCGAGTTTAAGTTATCAATTTGTTGATACCTCTGACGATGAGATACCGCTGCTATAATCAGCCGCAGATTACTGAAAGACGAAACCAGGGTACAATCTTCGGCAAAACCGAAGGTCTTATTCTCTATAGATGACAGAAGATCATTTATCTGCAATAGAAACAAGGTTAGCGAAGAAATGGATCCCTGAGGTACTCCTTCTTGCAAATGGAAATGATCAGATGTTATACTGTCGACCACATTTTGTATTGATCTATTTGAAAGAATGCTAAGTAGCTTGGATAAGTTCCAACCCCGTAATTTTTCGAGAAGCCCATATGCATTAAGTTTATTCAACTAGGCTGCATGCTAAACCCTATCGAAGGCTTAAGAGATGTCGAGGGCTACTGCTCTAGATTTTCCATCGTTAATGTAAAAACATTAGTTACGTAGGCGAGCAGATCTCCTGTCGATCTTTGCCTGTGAAAACTATACTGACGGTCGTTAATAATTCCCTACAACTCAAGATATTTGATAAGTTCATCATTTATGACTCTCTCCCTCACTTTGGACATAATGGGAAGAAGTTCAACAGGGCGGTAGTTTTGGGGTAAGGACTTCTTTCCTTTCTTTGGGATCGGTTGAATTCCCGCTATTTTCCAGCTGCTTGGAAAAGTCTGGCTTTCATTAGAAATCTGAAACAGATGGTTAAGAATGGGTGCCAGTTCGGGAGCACACTTTCTCAGGACGATTGGCGGTATTTCGTCAAGACCAATTGCTTCCTTCCAGTTAGATGAATCCAGCACAGAATTCTTTGAAAACAAGAGAGCAAAGAGATCGGCTTTCTTTCGGAGATGATGCTATACTTCCGTCTTCTCTAACAAGAGGCGGAAGAGCAGATTTGCAGCAATTGGCACTGACAGTCTTCGCCATAGACCAGAATTGTCTAGTCCCGCTTGGCTGTTCAAGGAGTTTATTAATTACCCCTTCGTTGAAATTGGCCTTTGCTTTTGCTGTTGTCAGGTTGCATACGTTCCGTATTCGTACGAAGGTTGCTCTTGTTTCCTAAGTTGGATTCATCTTCCATGACTTGTAAGCTCTGCTCTTGGCTACAGAGGCTATTTCGCAGTATTTGTTGAACCATGGCTTTTGTGCTGTTGTTCTTTTCATGGAATGAGGGACGTAGATATCCATTCCTGCATGAATGATTTCTGTAACAGATTTAGTGCATACATTGATGTCAGGATCTAAAAGGCAAACATCACTGATAGGGAAGTACGAAAACAATTCACGCAGCCCATCCCACTTAGCACTGTTATAGTGCCAAATGCATCTGGGTGGTTTATGTACTTGTTTTAGCGGCAGCACAATACTTCCAGTAGCAGATATAAGGTTGTGGTCTGAGTTGCCAAGCGGTCCTGGGACCTTCACTCCAAAATCATCTAGATCTGAAACCAAAAAGAGATCCAAGGTGTTCGGGAAGTCGGTTGGGTGATCAGGTCTTCCTGTCGGCTCGTCGACTAGCTGCGTTAGATTATGGCTGATTGCGAAATTTTAGCCTGTCTTCTCGCTTCATTTGTTCTATTGGAGTGGCGGAGCCATTTGGTGTTGTAAACGTTGAAGTCACCCAGTACAATGATCTCAGCTGCCGGATGATGTGTCTGAATCCAATCCACCCTATCATCTAGATACTGAAACAGTCTAGGGAAGTGAATATCGTTTGGCGAGCGATACAAACAGCATAAAAACAGTGTTTTATTCTGCAAATAGATTTTAATCTTTGCTATGGTGCATTGATGAAATCAAAACAACAGCCTTATTTTTTTTGACACCCGAAATATGAGGGCTTTTTTCATTCGTAAATCCATACAATGTCGATCCAACAGCTCTAGATTCAGAAGACAGAAACTCCCGTGAGACCTATTTTTTCGTAGTTCCTACCTATATTAGTTTATTCTTCAGCAAAATGTCTACAAGTTCAATAGATGAATACCAGTTATCACCTGTAATATTTATGTTGCTTCCAAATATTGGCTTGCATAAGCGAAGAACTGCTTGGGTGGGTATTGCAAACTTTTCTTCCTCAGGTGTTACATCTTTCAGAGCATCAGTTCCCTTTCCACAGTAAATATAAGAATTGTAAACGTAGTGCGTTCTTGCATCTGCCAGACATTGAACTTGTATGCCGTATTTTTCTGGTTTTGAAGGAACATACATCTTGAACTTATATCGCCCCCTGAAACCCACAAGCATTTCATCGGCTGTGCAATTCGTTCTAGTGAAAACTAGTTTTGTGAATTCTGATTGAATTTTTTCAGAATATGTGACACTGCTGCAGCTGGATTGTTTTGAACTAATTCCTGTCTTTCTTCCCGAGTATCAAATCGTAGACACATCAAAAGTACGGAAAACTGCGCGCGGAAGAAACCAATCTGAAAACTGCCCTGCCAGTATCATTTGTGGCAAAAATAGCTTGGATATCTTCATTATTTGATTTGAACACAGACGACAACAAAAGGAGACCCAAAAATCCATTGATTTCGTTTCGTCCGTATCTCTGAATTCAGTATGATTATCGTTACCTTTTTTGTCACGAAACTCACGTAGTTTTATGTTTGTGTAATGCACAACTATTTCCATAATCTTCTAATGGTTCCAAATCTTGAGCATTTCCTCTTGAAAATGGAACTTTCATTATATTATGTACCACCGCCTGGGGCCTGGTGGGAAGAGCACATGCTT
Source organism: Cryptolaemus montrouzieri (assembly GCA_013387265.2). Taxonomy (NCBI): domain Eukaryota; kingdom Metazoa; phylum Arthropoda; class Insecta; order Coleoptera; family Coccinellidae; genus Cryptolaemus; species Cryptolaemus montrouzieri. The sequence goes on along the minus strand of JABFTP020000185.1, from coordinate 98,258,176 downwards.
CCCACTTTGCACACATGCGGCTGCCCGTTCGAGTCCGGCAAAGGTATGGTTGTTGTGAATGTCCATATGTTTAGAGGATATTATAACTAGTTCTTCGATAAATGTCTAAATTGACCATTCTGAATCACTGCTATGATTACTCCATATTGCTGATTCTTCTTCATTTGGTAATGTTTGTCCTCCATCTTGGTCACAAAAGTCACTTTCACATTCCCCACGCCATTCAAGAGTGTTTTCTCGAAATCTGGATCAGTGATCGCTTTGAACTTTTTGTCTCCATCGAAGTTAAAAAATCACACAAACTACGTTGTACGTCCCAGGGGCACTCAACCTCCACCTTCGAATACTTCCGATGCACTGAACGCCGTGCTTCGCTAGTATGTCGAAGAGACTTGCACTATGCCATATGAAGGTACTGAGCGCCACCAGTTGATAAAGTCAATAATTACAAAAATATTCACCTTCATCTGCAAGTTGCGCAGTTTGCGAGAAAAATCCATCAAAAATACCCGGATTTGTGGAAGAATGGATTTCACACCATGACAACTCCTTTGTTACACTTACAATTTTTCACCAAAATCATCACCCTTACAATGCCGCAACCACCATATTCGCTGACCTGGCCATCTGTCAAAACTAAAGAGGCCTATAAAAGGACGACGCTAAGCCAAGATTGGGGCAACAAAGGTGGCATCAAAGGACAGCCAACAACATCACAAAAATAATTTTTAAGTGCTTTGAGGATTTGAAAAACGTTAGCATAATTGTATTATATCCAAAGGAATTTAACTTGAAGGAAACAAAAAAGATATTCATGCATAAATGAATAGATTTGAGACGAAAACACAAATTTCGCAATATTTTCTAACAGACCTTGAACATATATCACTTAATCTATATTAACTTACTGAACTCGCCGGTCGTGGCACTTGTCCCGGAGAATAATACGGATATGATTTAGGAGGATATTTTCGCATCTGCAAAGATTCAATTTAATTTAGTTTTCAATGTTTATTTTTAGATGATGGAAACAAGATCACATTTGAAAATTGAAAATCTCAAAAGATATTCATATATCACCTGAGTTTCCAAATGTGAAAGTTTCTCAATTAAAAAATGAAAAATCACCTCCGATTATATGAAATTTTACAATATTGTCTTTCATTTTCGGAATAATACCTTTTTCGATTTATACATTTGCCTAGGCCAAAAGAACTTTCTTACCTTTCTTGGGTGCAGTATCAGTTACTGAATTGGCCTTTACTTGAATCGAATTCGTTTGGTTTTTAGGTAGATTTCGTAAGAAATAGCACCTATTGCAGCCGTCATCATATGGTGGAATTAGTAGTTAGTATAATCTTTGCGCAACCAATCTTTACAGTGTCTTTCAAGGTGCCGAAATCTCGGTAGCGATTGCTATTGGGTACAATGGGGCCAAGAGGATAGAAATTGGAAGAGTTGAAAATTTTTATATCGCCATATCACCAGTAATAACTAAGATAAGCCTATATAATTTTCATATTAATCTTAGGCATGCTATCATCAAAAACATTTGTTCGAAAAATGTTTTGATACGACGCTTACCTCCCGGAATCGGGAAATTTTGTGACGGTCAAATCTCCCATTATAATCAAGAGACATCTATCCAAATGATGGAATTTTTTTAATTTTTTACTATACTTCTATAATAATTTAAATCAAAAAATATATATATATATATATATATATATATATATATATATATATATATATATATATATATATATATATATATATATATATATATATATATATATATATATATAACCACCTCAAAAGAGTCTAGGGAACCAATATCTTTAAAATATGAATTTGATGATTCGAATTTATAGAAATCTTTCGGTTTTTGTAAGGATGTATTGTATATAATGTATTCCCAAGAAAACAAAATAATATTTGACTTCTCCAAAGCACCTATTATAAAAAAAATTGAAATTTGAAAATGACGAAATTTGGTAAAACACAAAAAAAATCCTGAACTAACATTTTCGAAACGATATGGAAGCACTTATATTTTTCAATACCCTGAAAGGTCCACCTCTGTTATTAATGATACTTTGGCATCGTCGCGGCAAGCTCAATATTAAATTGTCTATTACATTTTGGCCTAAGTCATTTCAAGCCCCCTGAACTGCTAATCGAACCTCCTGTTCAAGATGGAAGACGTTTTCACGCAGGAGATTTCTTTTTAGGGTGTCCCACACATGCTCCATGGGATTCAAATGTGGGGAGCAGGATGGCCACGGTAGAAGATCGATATCATTTTCTTCAAGAACGTTCAAGACAAGTCTTGCACGATGAGGAAGGGCATTATCTTGTTGGAAGAGTGGATTTTGACCCATTGTTTGGAGATACGGTACCAGTACAGGTAAAACTATCTCATTTGCGTAAGAATTTTCCGTGAGGTTGTTCCGTATGAAAACGAGGTCAGTTCTTCCACCAAGGCGTATACCTCCTGAAAACAACACTGATCCGCCTCCCTGTCTAACAACTTCTCGAGCATGCTGGAGACGGTTTTGCTTTCCAGGTTCCCTCCATATTCGAATTCTTCCCGAATCGGGATAATAACTGAATCTAGATTCATCACTGAAGAGAACTGTGGCCCACCTCTCCTGATCCCAGTTCACGTGTTCTTGGCACCAAGCTAAACGAGCAGCGCGATTTCCATGGGTCAGTTGTGGAACTCTTAAAGGACGTCTGGAGAGGAGTTGACCTTCGTGCAGTCGATTTCTCACAGTTTGGTCGGAAATTTGTACATTATGAACTCGTGATAGCTCTTGAGCTAATTGAGATGCTGTGGCAGTACGATCTCTTCTGGCTTGTAAAACCAAAAATCGGTCTTGGGCGACTGTAGTTATCCTGAAATGACCTGTATGGCGTTCTTCTACGCTACCTATTTCATTGAAACGCGACCATAAACGGTTTATGACACTTGGGCTACTTCCCAGAACCCTGGATACTTTCCGTTGTGAGCTCCCAGCTTGGAGCATGCCAACGGCTTGCAGCATCTCTTCTCTAGTCAAATGTCGTCTTTCCATGGTCGAATCACAAAACTTGAATCTTTTATTTGTGCTTACAATAGAAACAAAGTGCCTACTAACTGATTTCAAACACTGAATGCATGAAATGATTATATATATTTTAGTTTTTATAAAAAACTGAAATCTGTTGCGGCACTCTACATAATTTGATGAGAAATTGATGCAGGTGTTCATTTCTTAAGAAAAATCATCCATATTGATCGTTCTGATATATATATATATATATATATATATATATATATATATATATATATATATATATATATATATATATATATCAGCTGATCCGTAACTCTATTTCTGAAATATTTTCACCTAAATGGTGGACGGTATGTAGACATAACTCATATCCGACTGAATCTCAGTCAGTATACAGAGTACTTTTTTCCGCCTCACATTCCGAAACGAAGAAACATCGAAAAACTACATTCTTTTCGAATTGTAACCCATATTTTCTTTCAATTCATTAGATTCGCCTTAAAAAACTAAATGAAGTTCCCCATACAAACCCTGTACCTGAGATTTCAAGTTCCCAAGTTATCGTGAAAGTTCACCATTTAAGTTTTCATCATACACAAAATACGAAAATCTGTTGTCCTTCAGAAGTGCAAACATATTATTAAAGGTAAATTTATCTTGAGGATTTCTTTCCCTCGTAATATGAGGATTTTGGTTGGCCAAGTGTGAGTTATTCCGGTTGAAAACCTCCTCATTAGAAAATTTGGCCTCATCCGTCCAGATAATCCTTTTGAGAAAATCGGGATTTTTTGTGTTCAGAAAAGAAGGATCTCACACAGTTCTATTGGAAGCTGTGGATCACCATATTTGAGAGTATGGAGTATGAAAATTTATACGGGCCCAGTTCATGTTTTAGAATCCTGTGAATACTACTATGAGGTAAATTCAGATAATGCTCTGCTATTTTCAATGATGCACGTGAATTAACATCAAAATAAGCATTGTTGACTACAGTCGATGTTTTGTTCTGGACCGTTCCAGTCGCAGAAAATTTGTAACGTATCTCCTGAATTTTTTAACTGTCATAGATGGCATATTTGGATATAATTCGTAGGAGATTTACTCCTACAAGTTCCACTCAAATTCCGTCTCTCATCTCCATGAATGAAAAATAAATTTAGTATATGCTCATTTGTGTAGTTAGCCATTCTGTTCGAATTGATTCGACAGTTAAAACAATAGAAGTTTGTTATCTTCCTTTGCCAACTTCAGATAAAATTCGTTTTTTCGCTATAACTTGAAATCTTGAAATCTCATATACGGGATATGTATGGAGACTTCATTTAGTTTTTTATGGCGAATTTAATGAATTGAACAAAATATGGGTTACAATTTGAAAAAACGTAGTTTTCGATGTTTCCTTCGTTTCGAAATGTGTATACCGACTTGGATTCAGTCGGATATGAGTTATGTCCCGCATGGTTTCTTGTTTGCAGAACACCGTTCATTATTTTGGTAGCTCAAGCCGTTCTCGAGATATATAAAAAAATCGAAAATTTTCAATAAAAAGTAGGTTATTTCATGGGCGAAACAAGCTAGACTTATGTGTTAGGTGTTTTGGTAATTGAAATAATAAGTGTTAACGAACCAGTCATCAGTATACAGGGTGCTCTGTACTAAACAACAAAGTTGGTATGAACTTCCGGTATAACCGGAAGTACCATTTAGGTGAAAATATTTTAGAAATAGAGTTCCGAATTAACTACTGAAATTTCAGAACGATAGCATTATTAATTCTTCATAAACGTCTAATAGGCCACACAACTTGGGATAGCATGTATACAGGGTGTATCACATAAGGCTTTACATGGCTTGAGGGAAGATGGACGTGACTGAGGTCACCCTGCTATTAACCCCCGAAAGAGCTTCGTTTCAGAAATACAAGCTGTTTTCTGAATTTCGCTTAGTACTCAAAAATTCACAACTCTGCAACTGTTACACCGGATACCAAGAAATTTCGCACACAGGATCACCTTTGCAGGATCTATCCAAAGCGGGACATAAATTCCGAAAATTTCAGGACCGGACCGAATAAACGTACAAAATTGTGTTTGGGGCGATACAACACCCTGTATAATGTTTTTTCAATGATTTGTTCACTGGTGCTCGAACCGCACAAACAGTATGTACAAACTATGTAATAAGATCTTTTGGCACCATTGAAATGACCTTGAAATAAATTTTTGATTTTGCTGAATGACGAAAAATACACCTGAAAAAAAAAATAAAATTGTTATCGCTTTCTACAAGAAATAAAAGTGTTTGAAATCTGTTAATGAGTCCATTTTGGTTTATTTTTAATGTTGCATCATTTGAGACCTCAGTTTTTCCAGTTTTATGTGTGTATGGTCTATCTAACTCACAATACAGGTCCGGACTATTAGTGGAATATTTTAGTGCTCATAAGAAAAGAAATTTGTTATTTGGCTATGGCAATTAGATATCTATTAGTCACCAAAGAATAGCTATACTAATTAATTTAAACCAAGTGATCCGTGCATGTTGAATAAAGTAATGATTATTTAAAAAAATGGAACTTGGGAGCGAACTGAGTGTATGAGCATCGAAACAGTTTCAGTCGTTTCAATACTTTGTGAATTTGTTAAATATGCATAACCTTTCATTCTTTATAAGAAGCATTTCAATCCATTTTCAGTTTCAGACCATTAAAGCAATCATAGGTACTCATTTCTATGAGAGCGTTCTATGCTTGTCACCATAGATCTTCTGGATGTAGACTTATGTCAGTATGAATAATTTTGAATTCGGAAATAGTAGTTTGTCGTTCTTTCTCAGAAAAACCAAATTTTAGGTTTCTTAATTAACCTAAATGTCCAAATTCTCTACTGAAGAATATGCTGATATTCTGTTCGTCTGTGGATATTGCGACGGCAATGCCCGAGCTGCGCTTAGAGAATACTAAACCAGATTTCCCAACAGAAGACTTCCTAGCCATGTGACTTTCAGTCAAACTTACCGGTTTTCGAGAACTCATGGAAAATTTCCATCTGCTGAGAAGAAACGTTATCGTCATAGAAATATTGATAACGATGACCAGGTCATTAACAGATCAATAGAGAATCCTTTCATCAGCACTCGAAGGATCGCAAATGAAATGGGCATGGCGCACATGAAAGTATGGAGAATTCTGCATAAAGAAAAACACAAAACTACCCCTATCATCTTCAACCTGCTCAACGATTGGAAACAGGGGATGAAATTCCTCGATTGGAATTCTGCAATTATATTATCAACCATAGAAGATCCATCGGTAGAATATTTTTTACAGACGAGTCATGGAATATACAATTCTCGTAACAGGCATTTTTGGTGATATGAAAATCCGAGAGTTATCCTGAAGAAAAGATCACAGTATAAATTTTCAGTCAATGTTTGGTGTACACCTCACAATAATCGACTAATAGGACCTCATGTTTTCAATGAAATTCTTAAAGGGGAACGGTATCTCGAATATTTGAGAAACGACTTGCACATATTAATGGCGGATGTTGATGTGAGGGGTCTTATATTCCACCATGATGGGGCAGGTCCTAATTACGCACTTCCAGTGAAGAATTATTTGAATAAATAGTATACGGATCGATGAATTGGCAACGGCAGTCCCATCACTTGGCCACCTAAGTCACCGGATCTGGATCTGGTTGACTATTTCCTCTGGGGCTTTCCTAAAGGAAGAGTTTACCAGGAGAAATTCACACAAGGGTAATCTCTTAGAAAGAATCACAGAGAGTTGTGATTTCGTTAGAGCAAACCCTGAAATTATTCAGAAGGCAATCAGGCATATTCTCAGACTTTCGGAAATATGTAATTTATGAAGGTGGAAGCTATTTTGAGAAGACACTCTGAAATTGGGTGTCGAAAATTATTAGTTTTAGAGGTCAGTACTTTCCATCTATTATTGTGTTATTATTCTGAAATATTCACACCCTAGTATTGCAATCAGTTGAAACGACATGTATTTCTATATTCGTTATAATGTGTTACTATTCATTAATGTCCGTGTGCAGCAATAATTAAAAATAATTTTTCACTCGCTTACTTATTCATAGTCTGAATTCAAAACAAACAATCAAACTGCAGTACCTTTACTAGAGCTAAATATCACCTAACACATCACAAATAAGATTGGTAGTAGAGTGCTGAATAAATAATATTATTTATTCATCAATATTCTCATCATTTTGATAGCAACAGTCTTCATTTAAGCAATAATATATTCCACTGATAGTCCGAACCTGTATTGTGAGTCAAAAACCATACGTAGATAAAACAGGAAAAACTGAGGTCTCATATGATGCTATATTAAAAAAAAACAAAATGGACTCATAAACAGATTTCATACACGTTTATTTCTTGTAGAAAGCGATAAAAATTTTTTTTTCAGGTGAATTTTTAGTCATTCAGCAAAATCAAAAATTTATTTCAAGGCCATTTCAATGGTACCAAAATATTTCATTACATAGTTTGTACACACTGTTTCTGCTGTTCAAGCACCAGTGAACAATTTATTGAAAAAACATTATACAGGGTGTTGTATCGCTCCAAACGCAATTTATTCACTCCGGTCCTGAAATTTTTGAAATTAATGTCCCGCTTTGGATAGATCCTGCAAAGGTGATCCTGTGTGCCGAATTTATTGGTATTCGGTGAAATAGTTGCAGAGTTGTGAATTTTCGAATATTAAGCGAAATTCAGAAAACAGCCTGTATATCTGAAACGAAGCTCCTCAAGGAGTTAATAGGACAGTGTTTCGAAATCACCTCACTAACGTCTATCTTCCCTCATGCCATGTAAAGCCATATATATATATATATATATATATATATATATATATATATATATATATATATATATATATATATATATATATATATATATATATATATATATATATATATATATAGATCTCATTTACCCATTTGAGATTACTTTCAACTATTCCAATGATACTCATATAAAATTTGGGCTTCCAAATTGTAAAAATCTTTCTATTGAAAAAGAAAGATCACCTCTGACTATATAAAGATTTCCAATATCGAATTCGAGCCAACGCATCAAGGAGATACATATAAATATCTTGGATTTGGTCAAAAGAAGACAATTAACCATAGCAGCACTAAAGAAAATATTAAAAGTTCATATTACAAAAGACTTAGAATTATCATCAAGAGTCATTTAACTAGTAAAAACCTTTCCAGAGCTATTAACTCCTATGCAGTTCCTATTCTTACATCTTCTTTTGGAATTATTAAATGGTCTAAAACTGATCTAAATGAATTGCAATGTCAAACGTGGAAAATGCTTTGCAAATATCATAATCACCACCCAAAGTCAGCTGTTTAGAGAGTTACACTACCTAGACATCTTGGAGGTCGTGGATTAACTGATTTGAACAATCTTCATAGTAAACCGATTTTTCATCTACGTTCCCATTTTCATGATAAACAGAGAACGTCTAAATTACATGATATTGTGATATTGTTGTTGCTTCAGATTATAATCTTACACCTCTGAACTTGACAATGCAAAAGGTAGATTTTGATATATTCGATGATATCTTTAAAAGAGAAAGTTGGATGCAGGAATTACACGGATAGCACCCTAAAGAATTGAAAAATGATTATATTGATGAAATCGCATCGAATAAATGGTTGGTTTCTGGAGAATTGTTTGCTGAAACAGAAGGCCATATATCCATATATTTGGAAACTATTCTTTCAGCCATTCAATAACTATTATTCCTTGATGTGTAGGTGCTTCGTCATGTTGACATTACACATTTTGAATAAAATCTATGGGAACGTTTGGGAACGTCTTTGCCTAAACGCATTTATATTCTGCAGTGCCAATAAATGATTATTATGGTAATAATTTATACCATCTCTTGTGAAATATGATTCATCATATCATAAAATGTTGGAAATGAAATCCGGATTCAGCATGTTGCTGCAGAATGCAACCGCAAACTATGAGCCGAAGCTGCACTCCCAGTCGATGATAAGGGTACCTTTCTCTTCAAAACACGTCACAAGATACTTCGGGGCATTTTATTTATTTCTATCTATTTATTTAGATATAAAACTGTGAATCAGCATATAGCGCACACAGAGTACATCTAAGTTCATTTACCGGTGTAATAATAATAGTAGCAATAATAGTTTGTGTGAGCGGAGTCAATTTAATATTATATAAACAATATCAACACATAGCAGTTAAGTACTTTTTAATAGATTTGGAAAATGTTCTGATGGAGGTGATTTGTTTCAAATTATTGAGCAAAAGATTGTAAGATTGTAGTAATGAATGCTTTGGTATACCGGAGATTTAGCTCCAAGATTTGTTCTTATTTTTCTCTGAATTAAATTGCTAGTAGTTCTTGTTTTATATTTATGTATGGCGGAAACAGGCTGAATAGTGGCCGGACTTTATAAAATCGTTTTTGATTTTGAAAGCTAGTTTGCAGTGCTCTAGATTTTTTAATTTTTGTATCTATGAAAATTTAAAATTTCAATATTGGTGTTGAATAGGTAGATTATATATTGCTTTGATGACTTTGTTTTGTAATCTTTGTACTTTTTTTAAATTACATTTGTGGGTATTTGACCACACTGTTATAAGTTATGAGAATATCGATTGAGCCTGTGCCAATATCAATTTTTTGAATTTCGAGGGTGAGTATTTGCAACTCATTTGCAATTCACTGAATATTTATCGACGGATTATCTTTATCACAGTACATAATGTTCTCATTGTGTATATTAACTTCACGTACATGTTTGGGCTGAGCTGAGCAATAATTTTTTCTTTATCAATTTATCAATGAAAAGTAACTCAGCATTTTTGATAATTATTTTACTATGGTACTATGGTTGCGAATGTTAGGAACGTACTTTTTTCCTTGCTATATATATATATATATATATATATATATATATATATATATATATATATATATATATATATATATATATATATATATATATATATATATAGGCGTTTTACCCCGACGAGTTGCCCATATATCTGTTCATGCAATCAAACTGATTTCATGAAAAATATAAATCCACCACTCGGTAATTAATACCATTGCCAGGCAATGATTATAATCAAAACATATCCTGGAATAATTATATATTAGGATAACGTTAAATGTTATGAGAATATATCAATCTACTAGAATATATACATACTATAGCATCATCAGACAATGATATCAATGTACCAACGAGTAGTGTCAGAGGCTTTGTCCCCGGAAAAATCCAGTGTACGGACCTTAATCAAGTAACACTGAATGTTACTCATTAATAGTTTCCTTTGTGTGAAGTGGTGAACGATCGAATAGAATACTGCTCTGAATATAAATATGACAAAATTGTCAGTTAATTATATTACATTTATATAAACAAATAAATGAAATATGAAATGATATTCTGAGCAGTATAAACTAAAGAGAAAACCTATGACTCTACCTCATTATTTTGTTCGGAAAGAAACCTACGAAGAATATTACAAGATTTGATGACTGTTATCTTTTGTAACTGTTCAAACAAATTTTCTTCAGATCCAAAATCTCAATACTTTTGTGAAGATTTCTAGGAATAACACCTGTTGTAGAAATAATAATCGGTAGAATAAATATTTTTTCATTTTCCACATTTTTTAATCTCGTCGCCAAGCATCATATATTTAGAAATTTTTTCATTGTATTTATTTTGTATATTATGTGTGTCGGGTATAGCAATATCAATTATATATGTTACTTGATTCTATTTATATATATATATATATATATATATATATATATATATATATATATATATATATATATATATATATATATATATATATAGGTTCCACCATGAGAACGGTTGCAATATATAGTATCTCTCAGGAAATCTAAGAAGAATGCACTCAAAAGAATGCATACAAATTATTACATTACTAAAGTTGATGATCTTGCAGTAAAATTTCTTGAAAATTCCCATTTTTGTGCCTTCTGACTAACTATAACCCTTTTAACTAACCCTCTTAAATCTTTGAAGTCAATTATGAAACATTCCTTAAATGATATAAGGGATGCGATTTGTATAGCTGCATATACATTTTCTTGTAGGTTGGTAAACCTAATATTCTTTGATTAATTAATAGTATCTTACTTACATTATGTGCTCCAGAAAATGCAATAAAAGAAAACACGAATAAAAGGAGTAAAATTTTCATGATTCAGCTCTTATGAAGTGTAAAACTTACTAACATACCCTTACTTTTATAGCTTCCTTTTAATAGTTCATAGTTTCACGGTTATAATCTTCAACAGTCGTTTATAATAATAAATGTACTAAAAATCAAATCCCTAACTGCCGTGAAATGAATCCTATCAATTAATAGCGAAAAAATTTCAATAAATATCTACTACTTTGATTGCTAAGTTATGATGAGAGAAGTAATGTGAAAACAAACTAGTATAATTTAGTCCTTGTCGTAAAATTCCAAATTCGGTCATACGCTGCTTTTTTCTTATATATGAAACTTTTTGTCACTTTGTATCTTACTTTTTTCTCAGGTGTTTTGTTCATTTTCGTAATTCGAATATATCACGAGATTAATTATAATTATGTACATTTTATTTTACCCATTTTATGCATTTAATACAACATTGTAAATGATGTAAAGTTACTTTGACTGCACAGAACCTATAGTATTTCCGTTATATTCGGACGACGACTAATACATCTACCATTCCAAAATATGTGGAAAGTGAATAGTTTATTATTCGATTAGAATAATTAAAAGTTCTTTGAAATCTCGAACATAGCAACAAATCAAACGTCATGGACGAGAACCAAGATACCATGCATTCTTTCACAAGGTCGTGGACAATCACAAGATGTGAGCCACTGAATACCAGAAATTTGCATATACCTGGGCTTCACAAAAATATATTTATCTCGGGTAGCACTGAGATTGAATTTTAAAGTGCCTTCTCTCTTATGTTTCCAGTGTTTATTGAAAATCATTTGAATGAAACTATATATGAAGAAACTTTTCGATATATTAAAATAACTTGCCTCTTTTTGAATGGAACAACAAGCTGAAACAAAATTATGAATAGAAAATTGAGAATCTTGAAAAACAAGAGTACAGAAAATCTCCAATTTCACAGCTTTCTCATAGATGAACAATGTAGTTTCTGTTCCAACCTAATATATCAAAATTTTAATGAACTAGAGCATGACTATATCAGTTTGGGACACCCTATGTAACAGGAGAGTTATAAGTAGATTAAAATAAGAGATTCCGTCTTGTGGGGGAATATATCGTTGAGTTGGGAATTTCATCATAGATTTGAAAAATCATTTTCTGTATAGGATTTAGTCATAAACATTAAACTTTAACTTTTTCCGTTCTTAAAGAAGGAGAATATGTTCATTTTCCTGGATACGGAACCACGACTTATAACAATTCCATAGCTTGTAAAAATATACCTCATCTGATGTAAAAGTTTGTAATCTATGAATTTGTATTTTTTCAACTTCAGTGCACACCAGTTCTAGATAACCTTATCTCTTTCTACATGAGATTTCAGGAGTTGTTTGAACGACGCATATACTCGTAATCGAAGTATGACAAAAGATCCATAATATATTTTTCAGAATGTTCCTATATCTGGTTGTTTTTTATCAGGATATCTTCGAAATAAGAGGAATAATGAATTGCGAAATACTATGAATATTGAAAAACTCTCCTATTCAACTGCTCTACCACCTAAACGAGGTTCTCATTAGACAATACGAAGGAAATATTTCTCAAAATATGATAACTAAAGAACAAAATTAGAAATGCCTGTCCTAGACGAACACTACCTAAAAGCTACCTGTTGACAAGATTTGAAGCTTGCGCTGCTGCTGAAGATCAACAATTTGGATTTAATAGGATTTTTTCGCTTTGACCCAATTCTCCTTGATTAACGCAATGGAAATATGAAATGTTAAACCTCTCATCTATTTAATAACCGATTTTCCATCTAAGAAAATAATTTATGAATTGGGAATCCTGAAAAATTATCATCGAATTTCATAGTGAGGGTCAAATTCTTATTTGGCCAATTTAAAAAAAAATCTGTCATTTCAAAGTCTTCTCATAAGTAAACCATCTCTACTGTACCAAGAAAATTACGCACAAAACCGAAAATTCAAATTTATTCAGAAAAAGTTCAGATGTTGAAGAATTATTTTGCCGGTAATCCATCAGCACACGGGAAGTTTTAAGTACAATCGAAATGAAAATAGTACTCATAGCATTTGAAACTTTTAGCAGAAATCAAAATCATCAAAAACCTGTTAATACCGGATATTTCCACCTCTGATGCGAACTACTGCATGATATATACGATTCATACTCCAAATCAATGACCTTACAACATTCTGATCCATTTCGTTCCAAATTTCGAGCAGTCTGTTTCGGACTTTATTTTCTGTATCTGGCAAGTTTTACTGGCTTCTTAATCTTCTATTGAGAATGTCCCAGAGATGTTCAATGGGATTAAGGCCAAGACTTCGTGAAGGCCTCTTCATTGAAGTGATTTTGTGATCTTGAAGGTAATTCTAACCCAACCTAACGATATGAGATAAGTGAGTTGTTAACATACATAAACATAAAGTTTTCACCCCTGTTTGCCGCAAGTGCTACATGTTCTTCTTAACTTCCAAAAATGTATGTAACGTACCGCTCAGCATTTAGGGTGCCATTATTTACGATGACGAGATCGGTTCAAAGAAATTCCTCCCCACGCCATTATTGAAACCAAAACCATAGATAGAAGAAGTGATCGGCGCGTTGTGTAGTCGTGTTGATTGTGCTCTCGATTCTGCTCGACAAAATTTGCAAATACTGCTCTACTAAACTCTTATTTTTGGCCCCTAAACAAGTAAACGTCTGTGACACCATTTCGAACGAATCCTGGTATTCCTCTGAGAATCTTCATAAAGATAAACTACGAAAATTCATTCATTGTTTCGCATTTTCTCGCGATTTGAATCAAATACCGCGTTCGGATAATATTATTCGAGAACGTCTACCATCTACCGCAACTACATGTGCCTGATAAAAAGAGGAGATTCCGTATTACTTATGATATATAATATTTTTGTTTATGTCTGTTTCCTTATCAACTTTTGCCTTTTCCCTGTTCCTGCCTATACCGTGATCTTTCTACTCTGTGAAAGTCTTTCTTAAGGACCCAAGAAAGTGAAAAGTCTTTTTTGTTCATCCTTTCTTTCCGATATTATAGGACGCCACGAAACTGCACCGTTTGTGCCGCTGGTATATCCGCCTCTCAGATCACAGTTTCATGTACAAGTTGCACCAACACGTTTCCTGGTGATTGCGTGAAACTCAAGGCAAGCGAGCTTTCGAGGGACAGGGGGTGGCTTTGTGCCTTGTGCTCTTCGAAAAATAGGTCTCTGAGTAGCCAATCAGCCAATTTGAGATCAACACTGCCACTTTCTCCACTCGAGAGGACTAATTCGGCTGTGAGACGCCCTGATTCAGGTCCTAACACTCAAGAAATCACTCTCGCACATTTTGATACCCTTATGGAAAGAATTCAGAAATATCTGCTAGCATCACCAGAGTCAGAACGTCAGAAAGACATCTTAACTAAGCTAGCCGAGTGCTTTACCTCGATAAAGGAATATGCCGAAACCCTACTAACCCATCAATCAGCTATTGTCGCTTGCGAAACAACTTTGTCAGACTTCCGGCGGTCCCACACGAACTTAACTGTGGGAGTCGCTGAACTCTCGACCAGAGTCACAGCCTTAGAGTCTGTAGCTACGATGCTCAAGCCTACCGATTCTACTTCGAATTTGAACTATCCAGAAATTCTCGAGCGTCCTTTCAAAGCACATTACCTGATCATATCCAATTTACCAGAATCACCAGATGATGCTTCGGATAAGACTACGGTTGCTCGATTGATGGATCACATATCCCCAAATTCTAGCCCTCACATCTCCTGATGTGTACGATTGCCAGCCAGAAACACTGCTGGCCCTCGTTGGTTGAAGGTCACACTATCCAACCCCGACAATGTCTTACAACTCCTAAGAAACAAGGGTTCTCTTCGTGGTCACCCCGATTTCAGAAACATTCAACTACAGGATGACAAGACAAAAGGCCAAAGAACGCAACTCAATTCACTTCGCAACGAACTCAAAAGACGACAAGACTCTGGCGAAAAGAACATAACAATCAGATATATAAAGGGTGGGGTACTTACAATCATTGAAAAAATTATGCAAACTGATATTTCAAAAACCTCAAAAAAATAACATCTTGGACGGTACTCTACATAAATATTCAATCACTGGAGCTGTTAGCACTAGTACAATGTCAGCGTCCCAGCTTGATTTGCATAACAGAAACGTGGCTTCATTCAGATATCGACGATTACACTTTCTCAATCCCAAACTACACTCTTTTCGGCAAGATAGTCAACATAAAATTGGTTACCGCATCTTTGTCAGCGACAAAATTTCCGCCAAATTCAATATCCAAGTATCGTCCAATGATTGGGTCGATTTGGATAATTTGTTCCTAACAATTTCTAATCCTAGATACACTTTTGATCCCGTACCTGACAGATGTATCACTCATTCATAACAATATCATCGTTACCGGAGACTTCAGTTGCCCTGACCTTCCCTTGAACGTCCTTTGTTCCCCTAATTCCCCATCTTACGACCATGCCAATTTTTTCTTGAATAGTTGTTTATACCAAGCCGTCAAACAACCAACCAGATACAGGGATGGACAAAACCCATCACTACTGGACCTCATTCTTGTTTCAGACTCCAACTTGCTCTCTGAAATCGACTACTCACCCTCTCTCGTTAAATCCGATCATTTACTGCTGCATTTTCCATTGCAGTTTTCTCAAAACGACCCATCCAACAAAACATCAAAAGTAATCAAGAGAGTAAATCATGACACAATCTGTCAGTCTCTCCTTGAATACGACTGGAAGGCTATCCTTAGTGCTGAAAATATCGAAGAAGATTTGGATAACTTTCTATCAATAGTCAACAACTTACTGCAATCGAATACCCAAGAGAGGTTATTTTACGAGAATACTACTAAACCCTGGATCAATCATTATATCATCGAGTTGTGTCATGAAAAATGATCCATGTGGCGAAGATATTTGCGTAGCAAATCTAAATCTGAATTCGACAATCATCGAAACTTCTCCAACTCTCTCTCTCTCAGCAAGAATCCAGCAAGCTAAGATTGACTTTGAGAACGACTTGTCAAAGAACAATAAAAAATTTTTCAAATACTTACGAACAAGTTTGAACGGCAAAGTCACTAACCCTCTAGTCAGGAACCTCCAAGGAGATATATGTCAGGACGCGACGCGATCAGCTGACACACTAGCGAAGGTTTTCTCCTCCTCTTACACTATTGAACCGAATGACCAGATTCCAGCTCTCTTGAACACATTTTGTACAGAATTCCCCAATCAAGTCAAAATTACAGAAGAACTTGTAAAAAACACTTGCAAAAAATCAAAACCGACTCCGCTTCAGGTCCCGATGGTCTGTCCCCTTATTTCCTTCATAGATGTGCTGCAGAACTCACCAGGCCTATTTCCATACTGGTCTCAAAATCACTCTCTTCTGTATCCCTCCCTCGCCATTGGCGTAGGGCTACAATCACACCAATTTTCAAAAAAGGGGATAAACTATCGCCCGCAACTACCGCCCAATAGCATGACATCTGCTATAGTGAAAGTTCTTGATAGGATAATATGCGAAAAAATTATTACTTCTGCTCTAACCAATGACATAATTTCAAAAGAGCAACACGGTTTTCTTCCTGGCCGTTCAACGCTCACTAACCTGGTTGTATGCATCAACGACTAGACGAAGGCTTGGAATGCTGGTATTTCATTTGATGTGCTTTATTTAGATTTTTCGAAGGCATTCGATCTTGTTCAACACAAACACCTACTTGCCAAGCTGAAACATCTAGGTTTAAGAGGCCACTTACTGGACTGGTTGAGAGCGTTTCTTAGCGACAGAACTTTTCGTGTCAGAGCAGGAGATGCATTTTCGACAACTGAATGGACTGTGGGTAGTGGTGTTTCTCAGGGTTCAGTTCTCGGTCCCTTCCTTTTCCTCTTGTATACTTCTGACATCCCTGCCTTGATTAAGTCGAACTGTGCCCTCTTTTGCCGATGATACGAAAACATACAATGTCTCAACAACAGACGCTCTTGCCCTACAAAATGACCTAGATCGCATCAATCGCTGGTCGCATCAATGGCTTCTCCCGTTGAACTTGGAAAAATGTGTAGTTCTGCATATAGGTAAATCGAACCCGAAAATACCATACTCAATTGGTGGGCATCCTCTAAAAAGTGTATCAGACCACGTAGATCTCGCACTGACAATATCTGATGACCTATCATGTCTAAGCACACCTCGGCCGTCACTTCAAAGGCTCGTAGAATTATTCATTGCCTTCAACGTAGTTTCAAGAGCTGTAACATACAGACGGCAAAACTTCTTTATCAAACCTATGTCCGACTAATTATGCAGTATGCTGGTCCGGCTTGGTGGCCCACCCTCAGAAACGATGAGTTTGCCCTCGAGGCGGTGCAACGTTGGAGCACAAGACTCCCTTTTGGTAGGACTCGCCCAGGATATGATGATCGACCATTTTCCGACTCACCTCCTTCCAAGATCGCCGAACGCGAGGCGACCTCATCTTCATCTACTTATCTGTGCGGGGGGTCCTCGGGCCAGACATCAGTGACCTCTTTCCGTTGAACGACAATCATAATCGTAGGCATCGCTTCAAACTTGTCAAGGAAAACTTCAAAACAAATCAGCGCCAGGGATTCTTTTCCAACCGCGTTTTCGCCCTATGGAATCGCCTGCCAGATTCAATAGTAAGCTCCGAAAACCTCAACCTATTCAAAAACCGTTTAGATGCATGGATATCATCGAACAATTAGAGCGAGACCCGATTTCGCTGCTCTACTCTTTCTGCACGCAACACTTCGTCGTCGATTTTTATTTTTTATTTTTTTTATATTCAAATTTATATTCTTTTGAGTTTATAGGCTAAAGCCTCGGCTCTTGTATTTTCTAATAATAATAATAAAAAGTTACACTGAGCATATCTCTCATTTCGACGTCTCTACACTAGAGAATGTCGATCGCAGTAAAAAACAAAATCTCTACTCATTTCTAAATAAAACTCTCTCCTAGTCACATTTTAACTAATTGAAATATTCGCTGGTAAAATTCAATCGGGCTCTTCGATGTGCTGCGGTTAGAGCTGGAGCTCGAGCTGCAACACGAAGCCTCAATCCAAATTCCCGTTGTCGTATCGTTTCAGTGATAATAGTAGAGTGTATTATGTCCAAGTTGTATTCACAATCTAGCAGTTGCGAACCGTTGTCACAACGCGGACATTCTTAAATAACAGTCATCGATCGCCTTTCATTCTTTCAGTCTCCTTGTACCTGCGGATCTTTCAGCAAACAGTTGAATGGACACCCCAAGCCATTGGCTTATTATTGCATTACTCCAACCTAGGTCATGTAACACTTCTGCTCAAGCACATTTTCTCGGGGTCAAGTTGTGCATTAGGTTATCACCGACAATTAAAATTTTCAAGAACAAACATCATCACAAAAATTGATCAACAACTTCTTCTATCAATATATGTTGGTTTCTTGCAAAATCTCAAATTATTTCTATCATGTTTTCCCTCATAAAAGAAACATGTGCACCAAGAAAAATATCGCATTTTATTGGCATTCGTCCGGCCATTTCCGAATGTAAAATGTTTTAATAATTAGTTGCCTGCCAAAAAAGAATTTGAAATATTGAAATTGTGCTTTATTTCCTTGGCACAGTGTAGTTTTTTTTCAACTAAATAAATCAAAATATTAATGAACTAGTGCATGGCTGAATCAATTTGGGGCACCATGAATACCGGACATATTTTGACACAGAGGTGTGAATGCTTAGAACCTTTACAAAAGGAGGATTTTTGTAATTACAAAGATTTTTGTAATTAGGAGAATTTTTGCGTTTATCCAATTCTTCATATGATGGAAACATGAATGTTAATTTTCTCATTTACTCTTTCAGCGATTTTCAATGGAAATATAATATAGAGAAAATTTGAAATCCTAAAAAATACATAAAAGGGATACAAGGTATAATTTAAAATTTTTGGGTTTGGGACAAATTTTTTTACAGAAGAAAAATTTATCTCATTTTGAAACTTACTCATAGATGAACAATGTAGTTTTAATTTGATTAAGGTTGTTGTTACTTAATGAAATTTGATATACGTTCTTTAATCAAATGAAACGATATTCTAATTTTCGCTATATTCACAAACTTATGATACGTTTCACAACCTTGTGGCTTCATCAGATAAGTAATTCATTCAAAAGGAAGAGGCACCTTACCTATTTGGTAAAAGCAGGAAGCTCAACCGGAGCAAAATCCAAACAGGTTTGTTTTAAGAACTGAAAAGATTTCATAATGGTTACAAATTCAGGTCTAACTGGCTATGAAGTAATTTTCCCCAATTTTCCTGATTATAGATTTCCAATATTTTCCATTGGGTTACTTCCAATCTATCATTTTCATTAAGTAAAATATCAAAATAGTCATTGAAAGTATGGTTTTCTTCCAGTGAATGATATGAATAGT
The DNA here is from genome assembly GCA_013387265.2 of Cryptolaemus montrouzieri. Classification (NCBI taxonomy): domain Eukaryota; kingdom Metazoa; phylum Arthropoda; class Insecta; order Coleoptera; family Coccinellidae; genus Cryptolaemus; species Cryptolaemus montrouzieri. The sequence continues at coordinate 98,238,315 of JABFTP020000185.1, read as the reverse complement.
GGAAATCTAATTTTTGTTTGTTAAAACTGCGTTTGTGATCTGATAATCTTACATTGAAGTTTCTAAAAGTTCCACCAATATCAATTTCATTACAAACTCCACAGGAGGGGTTATGAACACCTAATTTGTTTCATTTCTGACTTTTGGATTTACAGTTTTTATGTACCAGCCTAGAGAGCTATCTGCATTTGAACGATGAGAGAACAGATTTTAAATTTACATTGAGTTTACCAATAAAAGTTATTATATTTCTCATTGGTCTCTGTGTTATTATTAACTTTATTGATTCCTATTTGTTTTATAATGTCGCTGTATCATACTGTTGTAAGCAGATATTTTTATAGATGTGGACGTGCGGAAGAATTAGCAATGGAAATATTTGTATGGGGCGGTTTATCAAAATAGAAGAATCATGTCTGTGGATAATTTTGATTATAGTTAAATCTGAGAAGTTAATGGAATTTTCAGTTTCCATCTCCAAATTGAATTTCTGTTAGGGTGAATTTAAGTTAGGAAAATATTAAGGGAATCTATTAGTCTATATGTGCCTGTGAAACAGATTATGTCGTCCACATATCTAAACCAATAAGTGATTCGACAGCGGATGATTATAAGTTATTTTCTCAATGTTATCCATGACTGAGAGGATTACTCATGATTGAACCATTGTTGCTTATAAAAATTTGTTCATTGAATTTGAAATAATTCGGTTCTAAACATACTTGCAGAAGATACCAAAGTTCTGCAGAACAGTTTGTCACATTTTTACTATTAAATCTAAAGAGTACCCAATTGAAAATTTCAGACTGAAATTACAAGAGTGTTTAATTATGTCTACTAGATAACGTGAACGTTTGACTGCTGGAGCTGTAATGTATCAGACAGACAATCAGACTGATCTGACGGGATGTCCTCTTTCATGGAGATTGTTGAGTGTATAAAATTTTGACGACTGCGGATTAATAGCTAAATGTTTGCAATTTTATTTATTCGGTATTGATAATTTGGCCTTCTCTAAGGCGTGTTCAATATTGATTTGAAATCTATCTGTGGCATCTTTTTCGATTTTTTGATAATTTACAGATTCAATAACATTTTCTGTAAATAAACATAACAGTATGACCTTTATCTGCGATAGTAAATACGATTTTGTCTGATTTACATTTTGATTGAATAGATTTTGAGGTTATAGTAACGTGTTTCACTACACCGCAGCTTCTTCAGACGAATGAATATACAGGAAGAAGCTATGGTGTAGTGAAACGCGTTACGAATCGCAATTATTAAGTAAAATTCCTTAAAACACAGTACTTGTTTTTATTATTGATAATGGAATTTTACCAAGTAAAAGCCTCCCAAATTCAAACGATATTGAATGATATAATTGATGAGCATTACTAACATTACGTACTTAGACGTAATGTTAGTCGCAAGAAATATCCTCCATGGTTATCCAAAAGTACGATTAAACTCATTGCAGGAAAAGCTTGATTCCATGAGCATTTTAAGAAATTTCGAAATCTTTTGACCACGAAAATTTTGTACAACTAAGGAAACAGTGCAAAATCCCAATTCAAAAGGATTGCGATAAACATATTTCCACTATAGAGAACGGCATTACTAATAACCTAAATTATTTTGGTCTTACGTGTCAGAATGTAAAAACATGATAATTTACCACTTAACATGCTTTTGGGTGACAATAGAGTAGAGGGAAATTTAGTGTCTTTGAGGTTTCTAAAACCAGTAATTTATGAAAAAAGTTGCAACTCATTTTCATCACTTTCGATAGATTATGTAGAGGTAGCTGATATTGTGAAAGAAATTTCTAAATTGAATACGTCGAAAGGTCCAGGTCTTGATTCAATTCCCCCCATTTTTATAAAGTCATGTGAATCATCACTGTCAGTACCTCTCCAATTTATCTTCAATAAATCTCTGCAACTAGGATGTTTCCGGATAAGTGGAAACTAGCAGAAAATTACCCATTTCAAAAGTTTCAAAAAGCCTAATTAACAAATACAGACCTGCTTCTATTCTCAGCCACTTTGGAAAAACTGTTGAATCGATTTTGACTGGAAGACTTTTTCATTTCTGTTGCGCTTGATTATCCAAAACCAGCACGGTTTTTTCAAGGGCAGATCACCTTTGACAAACTTAGCTCCATATGTGAACTTTTCATCCAAATGCTTTGACGAAGGTGTCCAAGTGGACCCAATATACACTGATATGTGCATCACGATACTGTTGTTGTTCAAATACTGTCTGATTTTGGCATGGTCGAGTCGCTTACGAAATATATGAATTCTTAATTAACAGGTACGCTGCAATTTGTTGTGGTGAATGGAATATCTTCTAATGTTTTTCACGTCACATCCGGAGTGTCTCAGGGTCTCACCTGGGACCACTCCTGTTCGCAATCTACATCAATGATATCTCCCAATGTTTTATTGATGCTCATCGTGAAGTATATATATAATAATAATAATAATAAAAATATTGTTTATTTTCCTATACAATTTTGTGTATACATAAGTTGTAAAAATAAACTCAGGTTGTTGACAATAAACTCAGCAAATAAACATCAAACTGCACTGTCTGCAGTGTACTAATCTAATTTTTTCCTTAAGTAAACCTAACACACTGCCACTGATCCGCTAAATAAAATAAAGAGTGAAAACATAGCTCAAACAGAAAAACTCAGATTCAACAAAAATATATTAATTTCTCAACTCTATGATGTCATGAATTTTATCCCTACCATTACAAAGGATAATCTTCTTCAGCTCAAATTTAAACTTCCTCATGTCAGTAACATTTCTTATTGACAATACCAAAGAATTGAACAGTCTAGGCCCCAAGAAAGAAAAAAATTTAACTGGCCAATGGATTTATCTGCACGAGGTGTTACATAAAATTTATGTTCCTGTCTGGTATTATAGGTATGATGAAACTCCTCCAGTAAGTATGCATTCCGATACAAATGTATTATTATACATGAGAATGCAAACATTTGACGAATATCCAAGATCTGAGCTTCATCATACAGACGTGAGGTAGGCTAAGTATTTTCCTTATTGAAGATGATTTTTAAAAACTTTTTTGTAGAACCTCGATACAAGCCATATGCTCAGCCCTTGCAGCTCCCCAGTTCAGAATACCATAGCATAATCTAGAGTGTACAAGTCCGTAGTAAATCTTTATCAAAGCTTTTTGATCGAGAACATTTTTGAGGTATTTGAATCTGTACAGCACACCGCGAAGAGTTGCAACTACGGTACAAATATGATGGTCCCAACGTAGATGGCTATCAAAAACAATTCCCAAAAACTTATAAGTGACAGCTTGGCTTTCTTTCCTTTTTTCATAAACTTATCAAATCTATTTGGTCTGAAGCGGATAAACTCTTGTTTTAGTAATGATCAAATCTTTTTGTTCGATTGGGATGAATAATTTATGGCAATTTACCCGACATAATACTGAATTCAAAATAAGCTTCAATTGGAATCTTATACGACTGGAGCTTACATTAATTAGCAGAGCTTTCACCAATTATGTGTTTAAGTAAGACAGGAACGATCGATTGGAAAGGAATTCATAAAGGATAGCCATTTCTGAATTGATACAACATTACAAAGCTTATTAAAATTCGTTTACTTTCATAGTTTTCTTTCAATATGAATGTCGTTAGAAATGAAAAATTATGCTGTATTGAAAATCATTTGACTTTGTACTCGAAACCCTTCTGGAGAAGTGCGATTCAGTCTTAACTGATTTTGAAATTTTGGGTTTATCTTTCAATAATTTATAAAATTTTTCGAAATGTTTTTCATACTTCTTATGGATTAATCATGTAACCTCGAATCTAGTTTCGAAATCTGAAATATTACATTCTATTAAATGTAACCTATATAGCAACTCGGAATGGAAAACTTTTACAAAGTTGTTTTACTTGTCTCGTTGGCTATATCATATTTTCATTTCCGTTTTCAATCATTTTATGTTTCCCAGAAGTATCCCTTATGTGTTGCAGAACCGCAGAATGTTAAACTGTTGAATATTTTATAGTCTTTATGAATAGGATATACTTCATTTATTGCTTTCTGATACAGTTTTTTACGAATGATTAGATCTATCATATCCGGATTATATGAATTATTAATGGCTATCTGTTTGATGATGTTTAACTCTTTATTATAATATTCTACTGATAAAGGTAAATTGAGTAACCGATGTACCATGCTGTTTACAGCTGCAACTTTGTGTTGAACAGTTTAACATTCTGCGGTTCTGCAAGTACAAATATTAAATCTTTCTCGTCAAACAAAATCTTAATATAACTTTCAAAACTTCTAATAACTTAGGTAAATATATTAAAAATAATAAATCTCGTGTTGAAAAATCAAGTAAATCAGGAATCTATAAACTCAATTGCGGTTCTTGTGATAAAATTTATATCGGTAGGACCTATAGGAGTTTTGGCATAAGAACATCTGAACATAAACGAAGCTTCGATAAAATAAATCTGATTCAAATTATTCAAACCACCTAATAAAAAAAACCATTCATTCAATAAAAACTTCGACGTATTACATATAAAATCAAAAGTTCAAAATTAGATCTCCTAGAAGCATTAGAAATAAATAGATACAAACATTCGGACAAGCTTTTGAATGAACAGGTAGATGTGAATTATTCACCCCTACTTAACTTGTTTAATTAGTTTTTATTACCTTTCATACTAACTGTACAATGGCTCGGTGTGGATTTTCCTGTTATTCATCCAACTTGTTCTACGATTTGTTTATAATACCATACTCTTCATTCTGTTTTTCATTCTTAATAAAGCTGCTGTGTCAGCGAAACGTCGTCGAATTTTTTCAAATAAAGTGTAGATTAAAGTTAAACCTTGTGTTTTTCATCTCATTCATATCATGGATCTACATCAAGTAACGGCCTCCACAATTCAAATCAAAAAGATTGAGAAATTGAGTAGCCTTTTAGATGATTTTTATTGGTTCAAATCTTCCTAGGAATTCTTCAATTTTTTCCATATTCTTCTGACAATGTTTGTTAAAGAAATGAACAACCAGCACTATATCACAAAAACGCTACTTACCCCCAACTGGCCGTCAGTGTACAGGGTGTCCCAAATTAGATGTATCTGAATGAAATCTATTTTAATTGATATTTGGATGGAGCAAGATGTCATACCAGTCACAATAGTATGGATTATCTAAGACAACGCGTAGACGTTATTATCGAACCAGAACAATGGCCTCCAAATAGTCCCGATTTTAATCCGTGCGACTATTTTCTGTGGGGTCATTTGGAAGAAATGGTGTATAAAAATGGTATTATTTTCAATAATTGTGAGGAGCTGAGGCAAAAATTCAAGAATGTTGGAACAATCTTGATCAAGAAGTAATTTCGAGATCCATAGAGAGCTGGAGAAGACGGATGCAGATGGTTGTGGATGCCGATGAAGGGCATATTCCATTCTAAGTACTTGATTCTTTTTGTTGAATGTTTAACTCATGTAATTTGTTAAACAAAATCATGTCGTATTATTATTCTTGCAGATGCTTTTAACAGTTGGCATATCTAAGATATTTGGAAAACAGTCATCCTGATCTTCTTCCTAATAACCCTTTTGTCCTATATTTTTCCTCAAGATCATAGATTGTACCTCTTTTGTAATCAGGGACTGGAAATTCTCGTAATATTTGCCTGACAGTATAGCCACGCACAAATAAACATTCAGTGAAACGCTTATCATCATTTGTTAAAACCATTGTTATCAATTTCAAACGTCAAAAACAAGCAAGACCAAGATAAAATTCGAGTTCGAACCAGATTATTTTTTGTTTATCATAGAGTTAATACATGCAGTCTATGTTCAGAGGTTTCACAAAGGGAGCTGCATATGACGGTGAAGAAGAGAAACATTATTGACGACAATTGGCACAATTCTGAATCAATATTCGAGTTCGACCCCTCAAAATGATGGGAAAGGTTCAATCTAGTCATTCATTACGACCGCGAAAAATTTTTTGATGCGCAAGGAAAATTGTTAATATTTGAGGAAGTCGGCAATTCTGAATTTGAACGGAAATCAAAGTTTGGGTTTGTTTTAGTAAAAAATGGTTCTTTGTCTTCTTAGAACATCCATGAAAAACACAACAACTTCAGGAGTGCCAACGGCATGAGGTGAAAAAAATATTTCTATTTCAGCTGAAAATCAGAATGAAAAAAATTCTTCACGCTACTATTCTACCAATTCTTGGAATAATTTCGAGATCAATATGTCAAACTGTTCAGAAAAGCCTGAATTATCAACTGAATGCCCCATTTAAATTTTTTAGTGAAAAAAAGTTCCAGCGATCTTGAAATATTGCTCATTTTCGAATGAGTCAGCCATATTGGATTTCACTGGAAGTGAAATTTCGATACAATTTCTGAATAATATAGTCCTTTGGCTTTCCAATGAAGTGAGAACGAATGATCTAGCTCTAAAATTGCGAAAGTTATAACGGAAAGAAAATTGTCCAGTTTTCTCTGGCGCACCCTATATTTCGTATATTCATATATGAATCAATGAATGCAACATGATATGTTCGATTATTTATTCGCTTTCACACATTTATTTTTAGATGTTACATTCTGCTTGCAAGATAATTTATTTAAACTTATTCGACGAAAATTTTCTTCTTCTTGGCTGTTTCTACAGATTTGGAAAAGTATTTCTTTCTTTCCTTATCATTTGCCTGAAAATTAAATTCGAGTGAGACATATAAGAGAAAATAATTACAATGCTATTGCGAAGGTTTATCCTAGACAAAAAAAATTCAAAATTTTCATAAGGACCTCAATTTGTGCAAAGAAATTAAAAAAAAAACAAAATTACTGAAACATAGTGAAATTTTTAAAAGCTGCTGTTTTCAGCTTCTTGATTGCAACGATGCATCTTTGAGAAATAAACAGTTTTGAAATACAATGCATCGAAATTGAATTTTCGGCTCTGTCTATGTTTCAGCAGTATTTTTGTGATATGTATATACGCACTGTATATGATATCATAGATTGGCTAGTTCTTGCAGGTTTAGAGTTCAGTCAATCCATAGAAATTTTCATATACAGAGCGTACCAAAAGTTCAGAACACGGTTATTTTCCACCTTGGATTTTTAATGACACTCTGCAATTCTTATTCCTAATGAAAGAAAAACTGAACAGCGATTTAAGCAACTTGATTGAAATCCATTTTCTTTATAAGTGTATTTGTTAAAAAAATTACATTAGAATATTCACTGATTTCGTTTACTAAAGTGAACTTTAAATGATTTCATATGTTAGCTTTTAAAAGCTTCCACTTCCTATCGTAAGCACAGTACTCAACTTAACGACTTCTGCTGTAGCTCATATCGCTAAAGATTTTGATTACTATTCTAGAGAACCTGTTTCTGAATATTAATTATTTCGTTCATTTTGTAATTTACGAATTGTTGAACTATTCAAATCAATGAAGTTTGTATTTAAACTTACTTTTTGAGTTCCTTGCATTAAATACTTACATCTTTGCTGTAGCGGTATGGCTGGCAAACAAATAGGTTTGAATTAAAAAATTAATATTTTATACTGGGTGATTCACCTGTGGCGGCGCGGTGCTCTGTAGCTCGTACACTCTTGAAGATTTCATTTTTGTTCGAACGGTATTGTATTTAGAAAGTAAAAATCTACTACATCAATTCATTTTGAAGTAAACAGGGTGTCCCTATTTTCTATAAAAAAATTTTGGGAGGTTTTTTCAGATTGGGAGACCACTTTTTTGTTGAAGATTAAACAGCGTCCTAAACTCTGCTATAATGTATTTGAGTAAAACAGTTTTTTGGTGAGTAGTTTCGTCACAATAATTGTTTTTCCGTAAAAATTCATGAAAATAGGCTCTCACATCATCGCTTGCTCCTTCGGCCAGAGAGGGTGAATACTTTTTTCCTGTCGTTTTCTTATTGCCCAAGGATAGCTTTATTGATGAATTTAAATAGATCATCCTCATTTTATACAGGAGTGACTCAAAAAAATTATTGAATATTGTTATTTCAAAAATATCATATCTTGATTTTTTCAATAGGAACATCCTTTATTTTATTATTCATGTCAATGCATCAAAATTTTGCCATATTTTTGCAGAAGTAACTTCATCTTTATCTTCGACCATTTTCGAAATAAAAAAATAAACTAAAATAATGAAATCAGAGGTTGGGAAAGAAGAGTTTATTAGTACATATCATTATACTTGATCAGAGAAATGGAGGTTTTAAGGTAGTCGTGTAAGAAATACGTAATATATTGGTTTTTGGTGAGATGATCTACAAAGTGGTGAACTATTTCAATAAGTGTTCGAAATGTAGCCCGCTTCTTTGTAGACACAACTCAATCCTTCTGAGGAAAGACCGTTAAACTCTCAACAACATTTGCGGATTAACTGACTGAAAGGCGTCGACTATTCTCTGTATCATTTCCAACTGTGTTGTAGAAGGAATCTGGTAAACGATGCCCTTAATATAACCCCACAAGAAAAAATCTAGACCTGTAAGGTCCGGAGACCCAGCTGGCCATCTAACAGAACCACTACGTCCTATCCGTTCGATTGGAAATACATGATTCAAATGCTCCCTAACCTGATGTGAGTAATGTACCGGTACTTCATCCTGTTGAAACCATAAATCTTGTCTTATATGCTCTGGTACATCGGCAAGTAACATTGATGGATGATTTTGCAGAAAATCTAAATACATTTCACTATTGAGGTGCCCGTCGAAAAGTGCGGCCCATCTACTATAGCGGCCCATTCATTCAAGGACCAACGATGCTGCTAATCTATTTGTCTCATGAGGTGTGGTTTTTCTGTGGCGTAATAATGAAAGTTGTTTCTGTTAACAAGCACATTCTTGTGGAAAGTTGCCTCGTCCGAGGAAAGAAGAAATTTGGATTTTCCGCTACTTTTCACTTGCCCAATTGCAAAAATTGAATTGATTTTCATAGTCTTGATTGTTCAGTTCCTGGTGCAGCTGTACATAATATGCATGACATTTATTCACTTTCAAAATTCTATGGACGGAAGTTCGACTTACATCTGTTAACTGAGAAATCTCTCTTTGGCTTTTATATGGGTCCTCTGTCACTGTTAACTAAACTGATTACTGGTTGTCTTCAGCTGTAGCAGTTTTTGGTTTTTCATGTTTTTGGTAAGCGATATTACCCGTTTCGATAAATCTAATTAGAAGTTTTTCAAAGCATCTTGCATCAGGATGCCTCTTATCAGGAAAGCTTTGTATATAAACTCTACTTGCCAACAAAGAATTTCTATCACACTAGCCCAGAATAAAAATCATATCAACCATTTCTTCTTTGGGGAACTTCATGGCAGTCAATTGAGAAAATTGGGTTCAAACCTCACTTCAACAATGTTATATAACGAAACACTGATAAGTTAACCATGTAAAATGCAGAATATGATATGTCCGGACACCTGACAGAAGGCATAAATAAAAAAAAATGTCAACACATACCTAGATTTACGTTTCAATCATCTTGATTTTATCATTCGATAAATGAATTATCTTGTTTAGGTTTCATTTTTACTACTTGAATCATAACAGAAAAAAAAACTTCAGTGCGAATAACGGATACATGTTGATGAGTTTGATAGAATTTTCATCAAAATTTTTACAAATAATCAAATATTTCAAAAATGATCGAAGATAAAGATTAAATTACTTCTGCAAAAATACAGCACAATATTTCATGCGTTGACATGAATTATAAAATACAGGGTGTTCCATTTGAAAAATCAAGATATATTATTTTAAAATTACAATATTCAATAATTTTTTGAGTCACTCCTGTATAAAATGAGGATAATCTATTTCAATTCATCAATAAATCTATCCTTGGGCAATAAGAAAACGAAAGGAAAGAAGTATTCATCCTCTCTGGCCGAAGGAAGATGCGATGATGTGAGATCCTATTTTCATGAATTTTTACGAAAAAAAAATATTGTGACGAAACTACTCACCAAAAAAAACTTATTACTCAAAGACATTATAGCAGAGTTTAGGCCGCTCCTGAATCTTGAACAAAAAAGTGGTCTTCCAATCTCAAAAAACCACATAAGATTTTTTTATAGAAAATTGGGAGACCCTGTTTACTGCAAAATAAATTGCTGAAGTATATTCTTACTTTCTAAATACAATACCGTTCGAACAAAAATGAAATCTTCAAGAGTGTACGAGCTACAGAGCACCGCGCCACTGGTGAATCACCCATTATAAATATCTTTGTGAAACGATCAACTTACTCGAAATCTTGTCGGTGCACCTGTCGGATATCCTACTGCTAGTGGTGGATTATAGTTAATATAGCCCTGCAATGTGAAAATGAAAATGAATATAAATTGAAAATGTTATATATTATTACTATACTTAACACATAAAATCTGTGGTGGAACAGATATTATATTGAAGATGCTGATCAGAATTTCTGACAAAATTGATAACACTGATAAACAGTAAATTTATTGAACGAAATCAAGTCATATTTTCAAACACTACTAGCTACCCGCATATAAATCTCAGTTTTGTTCAATCACCCTCAGTTTTCATAAAACATCGACATACTCGATTACACTAGTTTTGCTTACCGACGTGTGTTTTCGAATAAATTAACGAATAAATATTGAAATTAAAGCAGTATTTTTTGAGATTAGTGTTATACATCATACCGAGAGTGTTTGTAAACAATCCTGATAACTTCTGTTATATTTGCGGTCAACTTACTGTTAAAAGTCAACGTCGTAGTTTGACACTATTACTTGAAAACTGTGTTTTTAATTATTTTGTTTTGTCGGCGCGAAAGTTGGACAAAACCTGGACTCCTAGTGTTTGCTGTGCATAGTGTGTCACTTCATTAACATCATCAGCTAAAGGATCTCGTCATATGCCATTCGCAGTTCCAATGATATAGGCCGAACCGAAAGACTATGTATCAGATTGTAATTTCTGCCAAACTGCTATAAAATGTATTGATCACAAATCTAGGCACTCTGTGAAATATCCAAATCTACAATCTGCTCAAAGACCTATCTCACACAGTGATGATTTACCTGTTCCTCAGCCTCCAGTAAACATGAATGACGTGACCGTAGAAAATGTATCCAAGAGTTCAGATTCCGATCCGACTTTTGAGCCCAGTACTTCAAACAGAGAACCTCATTTCAACTCAAAACGATCTCAATGACTTGGTACGTCATTTGGATCTCAGTAAAAGACAGAATTGTTGGCGATCCGACTTCATGACTGGAATTTAGTTGAAAAAAAATACCAGAATATCCGTGTAATGAACTCGACATACGCACTTCCCAAGTTTTTTTTTCCCAATATAGTGTTTTGCAGTGACATTTCCTCAGTGATGACGGAGTTGACGTTTGAATATAAATCATCTGACTGGCGGTTGTTTATAGAATCCTCAAAGGTTAGTTTAAAAGCTGTACTGTTACATAATGGTAATAAATACCCTATATCATATAAAAATATGAAATCACTGCTAGAACATATTAAATATAACCAATATTCCTGGGAAATATGTGGAGATTTGAAAGTAATTGCTATCTTGCTAGGTCTACAGCTTACGAAGTTTTGTTGTTTCCTCTGCGAGTGGGATAGTCGAGACGAACGCGTAGATCCTTGAATTTTGGTGAGGGTCGAATTTCTATCCTTTTTCCTCTTCATCTCGCTTGTTTTACATTTCCTTGGTTTGTCCTGGGGTTCTACTGGTTGGTTATTTTCCTTGTTTTATGTTGTGGAGCATCTATGCTGGCCTGTTGTTTTCTCTTCTATTGTACTAGGGATGTCCTCTTTCCTGTTGCCCTCGGTTGTAGTTCCATTAGTTGGTTGATCTCCTTGTTTTTGTGAGTTTCCATCTGGTCGGTTGTCTTCGTCGTTAGTTGTGTGATGATTTCGAGACGAAAAAATCATTATGTCTATTATGGCCTAAGCAAGACGCTCTTATACCAGATCAACGAAATGTTCTTCTTCTTCTCGTGGTGCCATCTCCTCATCGGAGGTTAGCGACCATCATTTGAAACTCTTCTCTGTCTTGTGCTAGGAGTAGGAGTGTGCCAGCGTCTCTAATATTAAATCATTCGCGCAGATTCCTCAGCCATGAAAACTTTCTGCGTCTGACGCTTCGTCTTACCTCTATCTTGCCTTCCATAATTAGTTGCAAAAGATATTTTGTGTTCCTGAGTATATGGCCAAAGTATGATGCTTTCTTCTTTTTTTTGTGGTTAACAGTTCTTGTTCTTTCCTCATTGTATTGAGCACTTCTACATTAGTTATTCGATCTACCCATGGTATTTTCAGAATTCGTCGATATAGCCTATGTTCTTCACACTCCTTTGATAAATCCTGAAGTTGTATTGCTACCTCCATTGCATATCAAACTCGAATTACTGAAAAATTTTGTCAAATCTATGAATAATGGAGTGATGCAATATGTCGCTGGCAAGATTCCGATCGAAAATTCGCATGGACATGTTTTTAAATATAGTTCACTGGAAACCACAGGGCCGAAAACTGTGAAGTGTTTGTCAACAACCTTATATTTGGATGGAATTATTCGCTCTCACTTTTAACTCGCATTTGGATTTTTCCTCAAAAGCCGTGAGCTACGAACACGGTGAGTAGTTCCATCAGGACATATCCCACATGGAAAAAAACCCAAGGCAAGTGGAGTCCGAATATGATAGCTGACTATTGCTGGACACTCAAAAGGGTTGTACCTGACGCTAAATATTCTCAAAAATCCTGAATAAAAGTAAATATAAGTTATTTTCCTTTCATTTGAAACATTTTTTACCGTTTTTACTTAAGAAATGATTATTTGCTTTTGCAAAAATACTGAGGGTGATCGAAATCTTCTAAAAATGCAGATTAGTCACAGGTTAGTTGTAGATACAAAATAACTCATTCAATTCCATTCAACTTTCATTAAGGTCATTTTTGTCTATCAGTGTTATCAGGTAGCTTATTTAGCATTGAATGAACGCTTTCTGAATCGTTGTTTAATTGCTACGTCATATTGGCAAAATATTGTAGATGCACCAAAACTTCACAATGACTGTCCTGAATGGTAGAGAAAACTAGTTGAATGATTTTCTGAAACTTTCGAAGCACTTGATCCTTTGAATTTACCCGTGAATTCATGGAATTTCGTTGTTTTCTAAAAATTAATGATTTCGATGAACTCTTCTTTTGACTTTTACTGCAATAAGGGAGTAATAACTAGAAACATGTTAACTGTAGATTCATACTTAACAGGTGCAATGTGAAGGGTAAAGATGTTATATCGAAGCTACTGAACAATTTCTGACAAAGATTTATAATTTTGATGAATTTTCACTTTGACTTTCACAGCAGCTAAGGGAAAAAGTTAGAGAAACGTTAATGACAGAATTATAATTAGAAGATCAAAAATTAATGATTTTGATGAACTTTTCTTTTGACTTGTACAATTGGAGGGAAAACGTGTCAATAGAGGATTTATACTTAGCAGCTGCTGTGTGAAGTGAAACTGCTGTTATGTTGAAGCTACTGAACAAAATTTCTGAGAAAAATTAATAATTTCGATAAACTCTTACTTTGACTTTCACTGCATTTGAAGCGTAATAATTAGAGGAATGTTAATAGCAGAATTAAAGTTAGCAGCTATTTATTTTGAAACGAATATTGTGTTGAAACAACAGAGCCAGGTTTCTGACAAAAATTAATGATTTTGATAAACTCTTCTCTTGAGTTATACAGAAGCTGAAGTATGATAACTGGAAACATGTTAACAGCAGATATATTCTCAACAGCTGTGTGGTAATATACACTCGGAGGCAAAATTAGCGGAACACTCGAAAATTTAACCAAATCCGTCCGATATTTTTTCTAATTCTCAACCGATTTAGATGATTTTTTCATCAAGTTATAGATCAACTCTTTTGCTCTGTAGAAGTTATAAGAGAAAACAAAAAAAATTTATACGGGGGCAAAACTAAAAGTGTTTTTTTTGTCAAAAATTCGTAACACCCTGTGGAATTTCGTGGTCCGAGTTGAAACGTACAATATCATGGTCTGTCAAGACACATCTTCCTACAGTAACGCCCTTCTTGTTTCATGCGTTTATCTCTATTTTTGCAAAATATATTTAATTTTAAGTGGAAAATCACCATTTTGGAAAAATTCCATTGAATCAAGAAATTGTCATTAAAATTCGTCTATCAATTTGGAATTGGAATTCTTCTATCTCTCAATGGATTTGAAGGGTAATTGCTAGAAAGAAGTTAATGGAATATTGCTTCTTTATAGCTACAATTTCTTTCGAAACAGATATCATTTTAATGAAGCTGTCGAGCAAGGTCTTATAAAATTAATAGTTTGATTAATTTTTCCTCAGCAGTTGAATAGGTAGTAGAATTTAATGGCAGATTATTCTAAAAGTTTAGGTGTGGCGCTGTCCATTCATTCTCTTCTAGTCTTTTTATTGTGAACTGTGATACGAAGAATGAACAAGGTAACAAAATTTGTATTGGATACATCAGCATTCATCAAAAACTAAATTGGTTATTCCTTTTCTGAATCTCTCACAACCAGATCACTTACCCATTTATTCGAGACATAATAGAAAAACACTAATCGAATGAATCGCTAAATCATTCCAACAATACTAACGTGGCATACAAACATCTCTAGGTTCCTATGGTAAGGTATATTCTTGATCAACATTGTATATGCATTAAAATAAAGGGCAAATGTTGAAGAAAATATTCTGGTTCATCGTTTATAGCTCCATATGGATTTACTTAATTTTTGGCAACCTCAAGATTACATTAATTTTTTACTTACAGGATTCTGACCTGCTGAAAAAGCTATAAAGGAAAACACTAATAGAAGAAATAAAATTTTCATTATGTAGCTTGTTAATTAAAAATAATAAAATGTTGAAGTTATCTACATTCTCTTGCATTTATAGTTCCTTTTAATAACATACTTTTTCAATCTCCGTTATCTTTTTAATGTAATAAGTATACTAAAATCCAATCACATTCTCGCGTGAAATGTTTTTATCAATTGATTGCAACAAAATTTTAATTTCTCTATTACGGCCGATTGAAATCCCTAATGTACAATAAAATAAACTTGATGAATATGGACTTATCGAAAAGTTGTCTGCATAAGTAGAGTTTTTATGATACATGGATATCGATGGTAGTAGATGGAGTGATTTTCATTTAAATAGAACTGTACCTCAAGGCTCCATGTTGTTTGCTTTCTTTTACTGAGAAAAACATCTTTTGGTTTGAATAACGACTATATCGTGATGTCAGCAGTTTCCATTTGACTTGTGATTACTGCTGAAGAATATCACCCTCAAAAATTTCAACAAATCTGACTTTGAACCTACTGGAGACAGCAACTGCTCAGATAATATATTTACTAATTTCAATGCTTCCATTATGACAGCTAGGGTGGTTCACATTGAGTTCTCAGACCATGATGCACAAGAAGTTGATATAGAAATTTGGGTTAATTCCCAAAACCTGTGGTCACTAAAATTAGACCTCTCACCCAACGCAGTTTCAATGCAATGCATAGTGTTGTTTGTCCAAGGCTGTAATTTCTTGAAGGATGACATTTTGATGAGGTTCTTGATATGTTTCATAATATATAATAGATTCCTCCACTCTCTTGATATCATTTCCAGAAGAAACATAAAAAAAGATATGGGGCTCTGATCGTTCAGGGGGATTGTGGTTCTCTTTGACTTTGTGAAGGGTAAAAATTAGAAACATGGTAACAACAGATATGTACTCAACAGCAATAAGTTGTGGTGACAGAAATTTTATATTGAATTTGCTGAGCAAAATTTCTGACCAAATTAATAATTTTAATAAACTCTCACTTGGACTGTTACAAAAATTAAAGCGTAATAGTTAGAGAAATATTACTGGCAGAAAATTAATTTATTTTGATAAATTCTTATTTGATTTTTACAGAAGTAGAAGGCTTATAGTTAAAAAAATTTAGTAACAGAAATATACTTCTAAAGTTTGTTTTGAAACGGATATTCTATAGAAGATGTGATGCAAGGTTTCTACCAAAAATTTATCAGCTAAAGTAGTCCTAAAGACTCGAAGTGAAGAAAACGAAAGTTATATACAATACTGCCTCGATCATTAGGACTGCGAACAAATCTGAACTGTCCTGGAAACTTGACATGAGGTTGTCGAAATATCTAAACACTGCAATGAGCTTGATTCTGACAAATGAAACTTTTCACAACAATAACTGATCTTTTATCGTCTAATATTTCAATATTCAATAAGCATCAAGATGAAACAGCTACCGCCTGATGATGTTTGTTTTCGAAAAACTGGGACACAAGTAAATCGTGATGCAGTAGTTTCTTTTGAAAGTTCTGGGTCTACTGTCTATTAGGGCTTGTCTAATACTATGATTACAAAAAACATTAACAGTTTAATCCATCCTTTAACCATACTTGTGAATAAATGTATTCGTACGGGTGCGTTTACTGAATGCCTGAAAATCTCCAAAACTAAAACGGAAAAAGTTTTTTTTACATGAACGATTCGGACTTAGGAAGAGCAGGAGTACATCCGACGCGGTTTTGTCTTTCATTTCCAGAACCGAAAAATGCTTTGGATGGGGTCTCCACTCGCTCCCAATATTTGTAGACTTATCTAAGGCATTTGATTGTGTCTCTGAGGATATACCTTATATATAAGCTCAATAGATATGTAGTCAAGTTGGAGAATCATATCCTGCTTTATCTCTAATAGAAGTCAATGGTAAATACTCCAAAAACAGGTTTGTTAATACTGGTGTGCACCAGGGGTCCATCTTGGAACCAGTGTTATTTTTGATTTTTGTGAACGACTTCTCATATTGTGTCGGGACAAATCAACATTGTTCGTTGACAATGCAAATATGTCTGTCAGGAGTGGAGGGCGTACAGAGTTGAAGGAGCTATCGGGCAGATCTCGTCAGCAGGCACTTATATCGTTTTTAACCTGCGGTCTCAGTATGAAAGCGGAGAAAACTCAGACCATTTTGTCTACCATGAGAAATAGCGCAGGCTCTAGGAATGTGAAATTCCTTGGTGTCCAACTTGATCCCACTTTAGAGTGGAACGTTCATGCGAAGTATCTGTGTTCTAGAATTAATAGAAACACATTTTTATTGCGACACTTAGCTTCAGCCGGTTCAGAATATCGGGATTGTTGTAGAACCTCTTTTAGGGACTTCCGAATTCTCACACTTACTTCTCTATATGTTCTGTAGTGTTCTAGTCTCAGCTCATAAATACAAAGAGCGTAGCCTTACAAACTCAGATGTCCATAGTTATCACACGAGACACATGATTGACCTCAGAATCGATCATTCCATTTCAGAGACTAAATCTCAGAATGGTATGAACTTCTATTCCAGAACTCCATCAATAGATTGCTAATTCGTGTGAAAAATCCGTCCCTTGCTTCTTTCAGGGAAAAAATCGAGGAAATCTTTAATATAAAGGTTTTTTATTCGATAGATGAATTTTCAAATTTAAATACCTGTGAATGTCCAGATAGTTCTAGCGTCATGTTGAATGTATTCACTTTTATAATTATATTAATGAATATATTTTGAATCATTTTAGTATTAACATATTATTGTATATCAGCATCGATTATAGGTATGTTTTTGCTAAGTGTTCTAACATGATCTGCGCAAACAAACGTTTGTCATATTGTAATGAACCACTAAAATTGCTTTCTTTCTTTCAGGGAACAATATTCAATCTTCTGTAGAATGTTAAATATCCCTTCCTGAAAGAGCTGGTTTTCCGATCCACTATTCATTATTATCATCAATCAGGGCCACCCAGTAGTGGTACAGTCCAATCGGAAATCATGAATATGAATTCGTCAATGTTGCATACCCATTCACAACACCAAGGCAGACCGTCATCCACCCACCTCAATCCGTTAGAGTGCATCAAATACATGTATATACATATATATATTTATATACATAAATTGCTTGGTCTAACCTAACCAAGCAATTAATCAAGATTTTGGCGACATTAATTTTCACTACTATGTATACATATACAATTGACGCCCTCAACTAACAACCAATTAATACCACAATACTAGTTTGATTATCTACCACAACGCTACACACATATGCAAGATGAGATTTTTCGAAGAGTTAACACTCCACTGATCGTATGGCTGTTAATCAGGTGTACATCTGATCGCAATAATGATAACATGTGAAGTAATTCTAGATTTTTTTTAAAGAAGGTTCATAGTTATCAGTTTTATAGGTTATTTAGCCACTTATTACACTTATTTCTTCCTAAAATTCACTTACGTTTAGTAACAAGAGAAAAATGATAAAAATCAGTATAGTTACGTGATAAATGTTGGAAAACGGTAGTTTTGTCAAGGATTTGAACTATCATATTGTTTCTTCAAAAAAATTCAAGTGAATGAAACTTTGTATTGTTCAATTTTCAGTGGTCAATTTTGATCTGACAGAATTGTAACGTATTCCCTACATAGTTAAGTATACAAAGGTTTTTTGTATTTACATAATCCACTGGCTGGCGCCAGGCCTCAAGGTTCCTTTTAACTGGTACGTTCACTCCATTTTTTTCATTGTGAAAACTGGATCTGCATGAAGTGGTATCTACTTCATCTGCGAAGGAACGATTTCCAAATAACATTATTTGAAATCGTTCAACGGTTTCTACGAGAATCAGTTCCCGGATTCTTTTTCTTAAAGTGTTTTTAAATTTAAGATATTTCCATGAACCGTTCCACTACGTTTAAGAACAACATTCTGGTAGATTTCTCATCCGAAATACGTTGCGTATTATTTTTTCAGTAATCCCCCAGCAATAAGTATGCTCGAGAACAATCGAAACGAATATGGTACTCAACAAATTGAAATAAAACTAATAATGGAAAAAGTAAAACTTTTGGTAAACACCAAAGTCTCTGAAAATCTGTGAATACCAGATTTCTAACCCCTGGCAAAAAGTACTTCGTGACATCTTTGGTACATTCTCAAAATAATCAATGACCTTAAAACGTTCTGACCCATTTCGTTCCAAATTTCAATCAGTCTTTTCCGAACACATTCACTGAAGGTGGCTGGTTTTGCTGTTTTCATAATCTTCTATTTAGAATGCCCCAAGCATGTTCGATAGGATTGAGGTCTGGACTCTATTCAGGCCACTCCATTGAAATGATTCCGTTATCTTAAAGTAGTTCCTAATGATGTCAGCCTGGTGAGGTCTGGCATTATCATGCATGAACAAAAAGTTTTCACCACTGTTTGCCACAAACGGTACAAGATGTTCGTCAAAAATGTCTGTAATCTACCTCTCAGCATTGTGGGTTTCATTATTAACGATGATCAAGTGCACGCGTTCAAAGACACCCCCACACAATTATTTCGACGTCTATACACTAGAGAACGTCGTTCAACAAAATCTTGACCCACCTGTGAACAAAACTCTCTTCCAGTCTGCTTCTAACCAATTGACATGTTCTCTGGCAAAGTTCAATTGGGCTCTTCGATGTGTGGCGGTTAGAACTAGGCCTCTAACTCTCCCTAACGTTGTCATATCGTTTCAGTGCTAATTGGCACTGTTCGGTCGAAGCCGCATTTCAAGGTGCTTAACAGTAGTGAACCGTCTTCGATCGCCGTTATTAGTCGAGGTCGTCCTTGCTCAGGTCTCCTTTCATTGAATCAACAATTGCTAATATCAATTATCTATTTAAAGATACATATGCGCCAAGAAAAACTTCGAATTTCGTTGCGATATGTCCGGACATATCCGAAAAAAAGTGTGAACAATTAGTTGCCTATCAAAAAAGAATTTGAAATATTGAAATTGTGGGTACAGTTTCGGGCGCAGTGCAGAACGAAAACGCTTAACGTATAAAAGAATGAAATATAGACCGGAATTATTTTTCTTTGCACAATTGCACAAAGACCTCAACCGCAGCGTCATTGTCAACTCATTGACCCAAACATGTGCTAAACATATGGGGATAAATCGGAAGTGTAGAGAAGATAAGATGTTCCAATGTGGTACAATGCTTTTCTTACAGTTTTTTACGTGTAGGGTTTGCTGTATGGGGGAGGAGCATTGTCATGAAGAAAAATCCCTTCTCTGATCGGAAATTCACGTCTTTTCCTATACGCAAGTATGGTTGCTTTCAGCAACTGACAGTAATAGACAGCAATGGTACGCTGTTTATGGAGAAAGTCAACTAGCAAAACCCTTTCGGTGATAGGTGCTCATTACCCCCTCCTCCCCCAATATATGTGGAGGCGGCTTGTCTCTTTGAATTGAGCCTCAGGTCCTCACAAGATTTCGGCTAATGTTTATCTTCGATCGTGAGAAATTTAATAAAATGCGTTACGCACAAGCTATCTGACCCCTACTCACGCCTTCGAGAAGAAATTTCGGTTCATAGTTGATCCACCCACGTAAAAACTTTGAAATATTTTATTATAATTTAAACCGTACGAGTTTTTTTCAAAACTTCAGTCCAATGCATTTCGAGCTTCAATTCAAAACTGTCTTAGATTATACAGGATGTGTAGAGAATTTTTAGCTCATTATTCGATAGTGTAGAAGGAAACTGCATTGAAGTTCATTATAATATACTATACCTGAGTCTCACCATTTTCGAGTTTTTGCAATTTTTTTGAAAATGCAGAGCTGATAAAATAGTTGAAAATCATCTAAACAATACAAACTTCCTGAATATTTTCTTAACCTAATAATCTATACGTCTTGGACTATTCATGGCCACATTTAACATGAACGGATTTAATTCAATGTGTAAAATATTGGGCTAACTCTTCAAATTCTCAAATAGAATTTCAATGAGAACATCCTACTTTTTTGTTGTGATATGGAAAATTACGATTACCTTTCAGTTTTATTGTTTCTATATAGAAAAGCTCCCATATCACGTCTGCAATAAACAGGAGTCTATCTAGTTCTAGTCACATTCTTTGCTTAACGTTAAGTAAATGCTATATTTTCAAGAATTATCCGAATATCTCTGCTTGAACACGATAAAAATGTCCTTTGAAAAAGCATGATCCGACACCTTTACCTCATGCATTAATGCTCCTTCTGTTTTTACGGCTCTTAACCGTGCGAAAATCATTTTCAATGTCTGAGAAATGGAAATTGTGTCGGATTTGCCATTATCGCGAAAAATTGTCTCATCTGTGAATAGCACAAAATCAAAGATTGAATTTGTTCACGTCTTTCAAGTAGACATAAACAAACATTTAGACGTGTTTCGAAAGCTATAGGATTCTGGTACTTTTGAAAATGATATGGGTACCAACTCTATCTCTTGAAAATACTACAAACAGTAATTTGGTTGGATTTTTCAACTATGTAAATCAGCACGGTATTTACTAATACTAACATTAATAGTGTTAATTTCGACTTGTTGAACTCGACTTGGGTA
This sequence comes from Cryptolaemus montrouzieri, assembly GCA_013387265.2. Lineage (NCBI taxonomy): Eukaryota > Metazoa > Arthropoda > Insecta > Coleoptera > Coccinellidae > Cryptolaemus > Cryptolaemus montrouzieri. The sequence continues at coordinate 98,216,698 of JABFTP020000185.1, read as the reverse complement.
AGCAACACAGCTTGTATTTTCAAAAGGTTCTAAAAGTCTTTCAATTGCTACTCTTTGGGGATGATCTCGGCCAGTAATTTCTGCACTAATCTCATATTCATATTTATTTATGCTTTACCAAGAATAATTACCGGTTTGCGCACGTCTGTAAAATTATACAATAAAAACAATAATAATCAAAACAGTCAACTATTTCTCAAAAATATCAAAACCTTACAAAAACTCTGAAGGATGGACGAAGATAAAATTGACACAAATATACATGAAATACCGATTATGTACAAAGCATCACAACATATTCAAACCAAAGTCGAAATATTCGTCTGTTGAATACAATGCTCTACCAATTAAAACCTTCAAATATCCGAGTAAATTGCTCCTTAGGTAGATTTTTCAAGCTAGAAGGGGAACTATTATAGAAATGTATGGTATAGAAATTGGGACCTTTCTGTGACCTACTGGCCTATAGAAGTCTTTCCAAATTTCCTCTCCATCTCTTGTGTTGTGACAATGAGAATCCGAATTTGCCTTGTAAGTACAGTTTTTTCTGTGCACAAACAACAGATATTCTGAGATGTACAATGATGGCGATGGTGAGTATATCGACTGACATTGGTGCGCCCACTATTCGCAGTGCTGGTCTTTGGACACCGAAAATCCGAGTCCTCATCATTTACCCCAAGCCCTAATACTTTATATGAGGTCCAAAGGGCAAAATAGACCATTATCAGAATACACGCTGACAAAGTGGAGGAAAATTTTGGTGCTATGTCTGCAATGAACATCCCAGTTAAAACCAGGGTCCAAATAAACACCCAAAAATTTCTTATGATCAATACCGTTTATGTCACCTATGTGGCCTAGATTAAATACAATTTCCTGGGTCTTTTCCAGATTTATACAGACACTATTCAACGAAAACCAAGCCAAGGCCCTCTTTCGCGGACCCCTTTAAAATACGCAACGCTGACAGCTCAGACGACCTAACCTGGAGAGTTGAGTCATCAGCATATATTATAATGTTGGTTTCTGTTGTATAATCAGAAAAGTCATTTGTGAAAATCAGAAATAAAAAGAGTCTTAGAATTCAGCCCTGTGGCACAACTATTTTTTACATACTCTTTTCCAAGTATACAATACCACACAAACTGTTTGGTACCTTCCCGGTGCCACAATAGACCACTGGGTTTCAGTGGCAGAGCTGTTAATCAGCCCACACCCAATTATATTATCTATCTACATTCTTGATAGAAAAGGGCCGATAATACCTCTACTCCACACACTGAAACTATACCACCCAAGCTTACACCGCAGCGACACGCAATCAAAATACCTGGCCGAGTTCAAGAAAACAACCAAGGAGTGTATCTCCATCTCAAGGTATTCAATAGTGTTAGAAATGAAATCAACTATAGCATCACTCGTAGAGCTCCCCTATCTAACCAAAGTGATCCCGACAAAATAGACTGTACGTGTACCTTGCCAAAGACTTGAGAGAAAAATGGGACTAAGGAAATCAGTTCATAATTCAAAACCTCGTTTTTATCGTCTTTTTTATGCATGGGTATGATTTTTCATAACTTTAGGCTGTCTAGAAAGACACCATATAATATACATCCGTTCATCAGTGTGGTCAGTGTAAATATAATTGAGCTTAAATTTTTCTTCAATAGTGTCATAGATGAACCATAAAAATCACAACCTCTACTATTTTTTTATAGGATAAGGAACTCTAGGGCGTTTTTATTGCTTATTTTAATAGGCAATATTTCTATAAGGAAATACAGTAAACCACTTCTCTAACTTTTAAATTTATATTTAAAGTACCATAGTATTTATTAAGCCTCTCCTAGGTTTTGGTGATGGTTATTTCCTCAATATGATGCTTAATTCTTCTTCTTCTAGGGGTGCTTTATCCGTTCCGGACATTGGCTAACATCATGGCAATTCTCACTTTATAAACTGCTGCTCGAAACAGCTGAGTTGTAGTCAATCCGAACCAATCGCGCAAGTTCTTCATCCACGAGTGACGTCTCCTTCCAGGGCCTCTTTTCGCCTCAAGTTTTCCCTGAAGGATTAATTGTACTAGTCGGTATTTGTCGTGTCGCATTATGTGGCCAAGATATTGAAGCTTCCGTTCCTTCAGTGTTTGAACAATTTCCCTCCCCTTGTCCATTCTATTTATGATCTCCTCGTTAGTAACATGCTGCGTCCATGAAACTCTGAGAATACGTCTGTAGCACCACAACTCAAGAGCGTTCAGTTTATTAATAATTGTCTCATTGACAGTCCACGACTCTACTCCATACAACAAAACAGAGAAAACATAGCACCTGAGCATTCTAATCTTAAGATGAAGTGTTAGGTCTCTGGCAATAAACATCTCCTTCATTCTTAAAAATGTCGCTCTGGCCTTCTCAATTCGGCACAATACCTCTCCCTTGTAGTCCCACGAATCAGTCGTTCCCAAATAGCTAAATGTGTGGACCTGCTGTACTCTCTCCCGATTGAGTGAGATATCCCTGTATGCCTATTCTTTTGGTTACGAACATATATTTTGTTTTTGATATATTTAGATTCAGGCCGCATCGTTCTGAGTGTTCTTTAACCTTTTTTACTAGTTGTTGCAGATCTGTTGAGCTACTGGCTATGATAGCAGTATCATCTGCGTAGCGGATGTTGTTTATAGGTAGTCCATTAACTTTTATACCTTGTTGACCTTCTAGGGCTTCACGAAAGATTCCCTCTGAGTACAGGTTGGACAGTGTTGGAGAGAGAACACATCCCTGTCGTACTCCACGACATATTTCCATTTCCTCCGAGATGTTCACATTATCCAATTTTACTGTCGCACGCTGTTCCCAGTACAGATTGGTGATAACTCTTATATCCTTTTCGTCGATATTAGATGTTTTCAATATCTGGATGAGTTTGTCGTGCCTGACATTATCGAACGCCTTGTCATTGAAACAAATGTGCACATCCTGGCTCATATCTCTGCATCTCTGGATTAGAACTTGCAACAACAGAGAGGCCATATTGCCTCTCTGGTCCCAAGACCCTCACGAAAACCAAACTGCGTCTCAGAGATATGTCCCTCGCATCTGCTGTATATTCGTCGGTAGATAACCTTCAGAAAGAGCTTAGTTATATGATTCATTAAGCTTATTAGTCGGTAGTCGTCACATTTCCTAGATGTCGTCTTCTTTGGGATGGTCAGGAAAGTCGAAATAAGCCATTTTCTGGGAATTTGGCCAGTATCATAGACGTCGTTAAATAGTCCTGTCAAAAGATTCAGGAGTCCGTCATTGTCATCAAAGAGCTTTAACAATTCTATATAGATGTTATCTAGGCCAGGCACCTTCCCACTTTTCATTGTCCTCAGAGCATGTAGTACTTCATCACGAGTTATTGATGGTCCGGTGGTTGCTTGTGATGCACGTATTTCAGAACGAGTGTCTCCGAAGAGATTTAATATGTAGTCTTTTCATATTTCTAATTTATCAGCGTCGTCTATAATAACCTTGCCGTCGTTGTCCATTAAGGTTGCTGTTTTATATCTGCTTTTTCCCAACATCTGTTTAACTTTTTATGTACACCTGCATAGTCGTACTTTTGCTCCAGTTCTTCTATTTCCCGGCAGTTTTGGTTCATCCATTCCTCCTTTGCTTGTCTTATTTTGATTTTAATGTCCTTGTTGATATTTTTATATTCTCGTGAGGTTCTATTCTTTACAGTTCTTCTTCTGTCCATCATGTTCTTAATCTCATCCGTCATTCACTTCCTGTCTGGTCGTTTGTCCCTCTGTAAGTACTGCTTGCATGTTAAATCCATTGTTTTGGTTAGGTTTTCCCACTTGTCTCCTGGAGTTGTTTCTTGTTCTTCCTCTAGTTTTCTCATGCATGTGCCAATTGTATTCCTGACTTGTTCTCTGATATTTTCATCTCTTAACCTTCTGATGTCAATGCGGTTCTTTGGGAGAGCTTTGTTCAGCTTTTTGAGTTTAATCTGAAATTGTGAAATAACAGGGTTGACGCAATGTCTGCACCAGGATAAGCCTTCGTTGATTTTATTGCATTACGAAACCTTTTGTTGATGATGATGAAGTCAATTTGATTTCGTATTATGTTATCGGGTGAATCACTGGGTGCTTTCCAGGTGTATAATCTACGTGGTGGCAACCTGAAAAATGTGTTAGTTATTATTAAATTATTCTCTTTGCAAAACTGAACAAGTCGGTCACCCGAGATCAAAGCATCCAACGCTATCTCCATCCTTGCTCTTTCCTACTTTCGCGTTCAGGTCTCCTATTATTAATGTTGGTTCACGTGTTTTTATAGATTTTAAGAGAACTTCCATTTGGGCGTAAAATTGTTCGATCTCCTGATCATCAGCTTCGGAGGTGGGAGCATAAACCTGAATTATGTTGGTATCTATGGGTTTGGTACTAACCTTGATCATTGCCACTCTGTCTGAATAAGGCACAAAACTTTTTACAAACGGTTTTATTTGTTTGGACACAACAAAAGCGACCCCGTTTCGGTGATCTGGGTTGTCATTGCCTGAGTAATATACTGTGTGGTCATGTATCTGGCAGTTGCCAGAGCTTGGCCAGCCTATCTCGCTAAGTCCCATAATGTCGGTCTTTAGTCGATCCATTTCATAGATGGTATTGTGAACATACTTCTTAGGTTCCATGTACCTATTAGCTTCACAGTATGTTTGTTCTTGTTTGCGTCACAGGGGTTTCGCAGATTGACGACCTGGGAGGCCCTGTGTGTTGTATGTAGTTTCCCTCCCCTGCCGGATCTTGGTTTCCGACAACCATGATCAGTACGTATGTCTATTTTATGTTTCGTTGCCATGATGAATGTACTAGGGAAAATAATGGAGTGGTTTCCCGTGGCCTTCTCCATCGCAGTATCATAGCCGGTTGAGTCAATATGTGACAATCGCCTGTGGGTTTCTGATATCAAGCCTTTAGGGAGATCATTTCTCGATAGCCTCGATTCAGTAATGGCACAGATGCTGCTCTATGCCATGCTCCATTTGATCCGCGGGTGCATTCTGCACCTACCCTCCATATCTGGAGAGCATTACCCTGTCCGCCACCCGGGGACGCGCCGTGTTGGAGTTGAGCTTCTCCTTCCGTAATGTCTCTTGTCCAATTGACACTCTCTCCCTACTCAATTCAGAAGCTGTCTCAAACAAGAGCTGATCACGGACACGTGCTTAATTAGCACATGAAAATCACGTCTCTCCTCAGTATATCCTTTCGTGAAATATTTCCACTGACACTTCCACAGAAGACCCTGTACATTGGTATTTCGGAAATCGGTTCTATTTGAAATACTTCTATTATACCTAATGCTTGAATATTTTTACAGTTTTTCTTCGTTCCATTCGGAACAAATAGCAGAAAATTGCTCATAAACAAACGCAAAGGTGAGCGGCTCACGTTTAATGAACTACCTACATTTTATTCAAACCAAACAACCTTGATAATATATTTCTTCAATTTATTTATATTCAAATATTTCAACTTTTCTTTTTGTTCTGTTATTATTGTCGCATTGCAAAAATATTTCGAAAGCAGGTAGTAGTGCATTTCTGGTTTTTGATCATAAAGAAGTCTTCATTTACAAATTTGAAACGAGGGGGACACCTCAAGGATAATTGTCCCCCCTGGCAAAGTCGTTATATGGCGCTTAAACTTCTTATATTTATTTTATTTCTTTAGTTGCTATGTGATAATTGTGAAACATCATTGTGGGATTTTCAGAATTGTTTAGTGTCCGGGACTTTATATTTTTGCGGTTTTTCCTCAGACCATTGGAAATGAAGGAAAATTGTTTTAGTGTCAGTATGTCAGTAATCGATGCCAGAGTAAATGATTTTTCTCATGTGAGTATACCTCAGACATATCAATCGTAGAAAAAATAAAAGTACCTTTGAAGAATTATCGAAATCGCTGCTAAGGTTAATTTTATAGTAGCAAACTTCACAATCGATGGAATTGCATGTGAAAAACTTAAGATAATCAATATTTCAAACTGCAAACACAGTAGCTTTCACACAATTGAATATTAAAGTAATTTTTTTCAATTTATGAAAAATAAGATACTATTTCATCATATTTGTCCACATTCACATTTTCTGATGAAAATTCAAAATCCTGACAATAAAGTTGTGAACATTATTGTTTTGTTCAACGTATTTCTTGAAATTGTATGGACTTTTGGATGAAAGTAATAATAAAAAATTATTGCTTAGACAATTTTTCATTTCTCATTTAAAATCAATTACTTGATTACAGAGTGAGATTAGTAGGTTAGATCTAGGAAACGGGTTTATCGATGAATTTTAAATTTTGTGATTAGAGGCTATGGATACAATCTACAATTTGCAGTATCAGAGTGCCTAATTTTTCTTAATAAAGGTCTTTCGTCAAACATCTTTTGTTGGGATCTAAAACTCACCACCAATGAGCTATTAATTTTTTTATCGAAATTTTAGGAATTATAGTCATCTTCTTTGCCCAAGTACCTAAATTGACTCAGAATTGAGTAAGTTTGTAACATTTTTCAGTTTAACAAGAAAAGTGTTATTTTTGAGAACAATGTACTTTCCGATGATATTTTATATACAGGGTGCTCAATCACTTGTCAACGCAATAAAACTAAATTATCAAAAAATCGTTATTTTTTTCAAATACGAGTACCTATTCTTTTTTACTTTAGTAGATCTGTATTTTACATTAAAATTGATTGGTATTAGGTTTCCCTATAATCAAAATGGCTCATTTGCAGTTTATTCGCGAATTTATCAAAAACCTGTAGTTTATTCGGAAAATTAAATCATTTGGCCGAGGAACATAGAAACAGACAGATTTAATTCCGATAATGGATCTAATTCCGATACCAGTTTCTGTTCCACAATGAAAGTTTCTATGAATTTAGGTCTCAGTTCAACGTTTCGAAAATAGCAATAACACTAATTTTGTTTGAGTGTAGTTTTTTGTTGAATAAAATGGCGAATGAATACCCAAATGGGAATATTATGAATTTATTCATCATTTATGGTCTATTTCAACCAATAATAGAACTTGCAGAACGTTTAAAAAGTACAAATTTACAACCAATTTGTAGAAAACAATTTAGAAAATTATAATCAAATTTTGTCACTTTTGGAAAATAGACAGCGGAAAGAGGTAAAGTAAGTTTCATTACCAACACTAACACACCATAAACAGACAAACTATTGCTAGTGCAATAGCGACAGGGAAACGAGTTTTTTCCACAGGGTTTTTCAGTCGTTTACTGAATCATACGCAAGATAGTATGGTTACCCTGTCAGATTTCCTGTGCTCACACTTTTTCCTCTCTCTCTCTTTTCAAAAGAATATTTATATATATATATATATATATATATATATATATATATATATATATATATATATATATATATATATATATATATATATTACCAACTATGAATACATCTTGGGTTATTTTGATGCTAACCCGTATGCGCCTCTACACGCTGATACCGCAGATTTGCGGATAGCACGTACATTGCATAATAAGATTTTGGGCAAAAATAATTCCAACCTTACAAATTATCATTAGTATCATCGATATATTCAGGAGACGATTTATTCCTGCGAAATGTTCACATTGAGGAAGATTCAGACTTCATTCACAATATCATATGGGCGTACGAGTCCAACTTTTCTAGAGGGAGTATTTTGAATCGACGTGATTCTCATATCTTGGCCGTCAAAAATTCACATCAAACACGGAAGCGAAATTTCGAACATCGATTCAGCTTTAATGTATTCGGTTTAATGCACAAAAACTAATGTCAGTATTTAATTTATCATTCAATTCGTGTGAATTGTTTCGAGATTTCAACTACATTGATTTCAGAATTCTTGCACAAGCCCCCATTAGATGCACGTATTTTATATTGGTACCAATTAGATTGGGTTTCGGCATACCTCAAGTACTGGAAAACTTAACCAGCTTGTTTGAGCAGATGTATAAGAAAACTGGATCCATGAAAAAGGCCTGCAAGATCTTACCCCTTTAGATTTTTTTATGGGGGTACCTAAAGAACAAAGTTTATAGTTCGCCGATAAATTTGTTGGAAGATCTCGAATTAAAAGCAACTACTAATGAAGTGCGCTCGAGGATGGAAAAATGTATGGAAGACAATGGTGAACGATTCAAACATTCAATTTGATTTCAGTTCATTACGGTCTTTATGTTTATGTAATTTCTAAAACTTTATTTTCCATAAATGCTAGAAATTTTGTTTAATGATTCATGTAGCCAAAACAACATCTTTATAGTTTGAAGTGAGCTAACACTACTCATTTTATTTCTCTGTATTTCTGAAGTTTTTCTAATTTTCTAAATTGTTTTCTGCAAATTGGTCGTAAAGAGGGTATTTTTCGTTAAATTGTTCTGCCAGTTCGACTTATTATTTGTTGACATTGACCATAAATGATACATATATTCGTGCTATTCTCGTTTGAATATTTATTTGCCCTTCTTTGTATCAAATAAGACCTAAGCACAAACAAAATAGTGTTATTGCTATTTTAAAATAATTTCCAAACGTCCACCACAGATCAAAATTCATAGAACCTCAGATAAAATATTGTGGAATATAGAAACTGACATCGGAATTAAATCCATTCTTTCTGTTTCCATGTTCCACGGCCTAATGAATCGAAGGAACTACAGGCTTTTAATAAAATTTTATCTATTTATTCATTTATTAAATAAACACTAAATGGGGATACTCCCATTTAGTGTTTACAATAAAAGAATATTTTTGTAAGCAAGAAATTTCACAAGGTAGCAAAAAGAACTATCTACAAAAATAAACAACTCAGCGCATTCTACATAGTACCGTATCATCATATAGATAACAACCTCATCTTAAATTATACAGAAGAAAAAAAATTCTAGAAAAGGAAAATGATGAACTCTAAATATTTTCACAGAAGAGATTTTTCAGTGCGACTTCGAATCTAGCCTTTGTTATTCCGGTGAATTCGAGACCCAAAACATAGTATTCATTAACCAATCTCATACAACAAGTCATAGTGCAAAAGTGACCATACTTTGTGGAATGAAACGTCAAGAAGAATAGATCTGTGCTTCGAGTCACTCTAGTACTATAACAAGATCTTCCAGCAGCTTAGGACATGAAATATGGCCAGATAGCTAATCTTAAAATTAAAGTTAGGTCAGAAATCTTTCTGCGATTTTCCAAAGATGGAATATTCAAAATCTTCAAGATATCTGAATATGAATATGCTCTCACAGTCAGATGCAGTTTGTAGGCATGTTTCTCAGGAATCTGCTGAATTTTCTCAATATTAGTAATATGAACTTCATAGCGTGGTGATCAAATAACTGAACCAAATTGAACAACAGAGACAATCAGAGCTACATAGACAGTCTTACTAGCTAAGGCGAACAAGTCTTTCAGAGTTCGGCTTATAACTACTAATTGTCGCCCTTTTACTGCAACCTGATTTGTATGCGGAATAAATGTCATACCATTGTCAAAGCAAACACCCAAATCCTTCACTTTGTCTTTCGCTTTACTGAGTACTCAAGAATATGATAATCATAATCAATTACGTTCTTAGATTTAGTGAAAGTCAGACAATAGTACTTTTTGATGTTCAACTCCATACCGTTTACAATTGACCAATTGTGTAGGAACTCCACATAATGCTGTAATTTTATACAGTCAGAAATACTTGAAACCGGAACATAAATCTTCAGATCATCTGCAAATGAGGTGTTTACAGTACTTAAAGTTATGACCTATATCATTTATGAACAAATTGAATAATAAAGGGCCCAGATGTGATCCCTGTGGCACCCCTGAAGTTACACAAACTGGATGAGAAATGTGGTTCTTTCTCTCAACAAACTGAGTGCGGTTTCCTAGGTAGCTAGACAACCAAGTCACTATCCACCGCAGAACGTCCATTCAGATAAGTTTACCAATAAATAGGACATGGCTTACTCTTTCAAAATGTCACCCTGATAAATCAACAAGTTAGTTTCAGTGGATCTTTTATAGATGAAACCGTGCTGCTGCTCGATGATTATATATTCACTATGCCAAGAAAGATGACGTGTTACAAATATTTCAAACAATTTGGGAATAATTGACAGTTTACTAATCGGCCGGTAGTTTTTTACATTTGCTCTGTCGCCATTTTTATGAATGAGAGTTACATAACTAGTTTTTCAGACATCCGGGAAAACACCCTTGGCCAGTGACTGGTTAAAAATTAAACATAAGGGTTTACTCAATGAATAACAACATCGCTTGAGAAAATATGAGGAAACTCCATCAGGACCACTACTCTACTCATCCTTTCAAGGTGCAATTTCCTTAAAGACGTCAATAAGCTGAATAATAAGAAAGGGAACACTGACAGATACCTTCGTGGAGTAATTTTCTAGATTTACAGTATCATTGATATAAACAGAGGAAAAGTTGTCCGCAAAAAGATTGACCACATCTTCACCAGAACCTAAGCAAAGGTTGTCAAGATACACAGTGCTCGGCACACCATAATCTCTCCTTGAGGAGTCAACAAAGTTCCTAAACTCCTTCGGGTTGCTTGCAAGAGAGTTCTCAACCTTCAACAAATACGCGTCATAGCATTGCTTCGATAGAATTTTGCACTGTACTCTGAGCCGTGAGAACTCCAATTGATCGAAAGAAGCTCGGGTTATCTTAAAAAAAAGGTTGCATGAGCTCTCTTCTTAGCGAATATAAGCCTCCTGAGCTGAGGAGAATACCATTTAGGGAAATTATAAGATTTAATTGTTTTAACAGGAACAAAAAGAATACATGCGTTATTCAATATTTGATGAAAACGGTCTTCCATCAAGTTAACATCCGAATCTCCCGAAATTGTCTTTCAATTTAAAGGTAACAAAAAAATATTTAAGGCCTTATAATCAGCGATTCTAAAATCATAGAATACTTCTTCAAATGGAAGAGGTCGGGAGCCATTCTCGAATACAATATCACATTGCAAACCCCTTTGATGAAAATTGATTGGCAATAACAGATCAGAAGCTTCACTAACGCTCAATAAACCATGCCTATCAGTAAAAATCAAATCAAGGTACACATTATGTGAATTTAGAATACAATTAACAAATTGAGAATAAAATGAGTAGGAACCACTTTAGGTATAGGGAAACCTAATAACAACATATACTAAATAAATAATAAAATGCGTGTCTAATAAAGTACGCCAATAAGTTTTTGACAATTAGTTTTATTGAGTTGATAAGTGATTTTGTCATTCTATATAGAAAATAGCATGGGAAAATATGCTGCTCTCAAAAATAACACGTTTTTCGTTAAATTAAAAAAATCATAACCTTACTCAAATCTGAGTCAATCTTTTGAACAAAGAAGAAGACACTATAATGCCGAAAATTTGGATGAAAAATCATAGCTCAATGGTGATAGTTCTTTCCATTTTTTATTACAGATCTTGATTTTCCATTCAATTTTAAGTAATTTTTATTCAGCATGCATAATCTGAATTCTCGAGTAATTTGACATTCTTGAAATTCCACAAACGGGTATAAAAAAAAAGGATACCACTGAAAATGGCCGTTGAGAAGCGTGGATCTTACATTTTTATTATTTAATCAAATAAAGCTGTTCAATCTCCACTATTTTGACAAACTTTTGACGGATTTCATCACACTGAGGCTTCTTCAGATAAGAAGTACATTTTAAATGATGATGTGCCATATATATCGCGTTGGTAAAAGCAAATAAATAAAAGGAAAATCCAAGCAGGGTTGATTCTTCTAGGAACTGAGAAGATTGAGTAATGGTGATGAATTTAGATATAATTGATTGAGGAAATTGTTCTTTTAATTGATTTCCAATGCTTCCTCTAGATTCAACGAAAATGAATTAAAATATATTTTATATCTTCCACAATTCTATTATCACAAACACGACAGGTTTTGACTATCAACTCATTTTCAAAAGGTCAACTACAGGAAACGAACGTACTTATAAAGATACTAGCCTAATTACAAATTTAGTAGTGGAGAAGTATTAACACGTTAATCGCTACAATAATATCAGAGAAATTTTCACATGGGCCATGGTAACTTTATTAGATAATTTAGTTGAAAATGTATCAGGGAAACTTAATGTATCACAGAAAAAGATTTTTGTCGAAATTCCCGGAAAAACACTATTTTTATGTCACACATATATGACTGACGGCCCTATATTAAAACTTTTTCTCGACAAAAATGCTCAGCTTAAGCTCGGACAAAACTAAAAACCCAAAAATTTCAACTCATACGCTAAAAATAATGTATACTGCTGATAATAAGAAAAATGTGCACTGGTTATTACGCTCAAATAAAAGAAGCAGAAGATCGAGATGCAGCAAGAAAAAAGGAAAAACTGTCAACGTACTGCTCAGACTGCGAACAACAGCCCTTTTTTTGCATAGAATATTTTGGACAGCGTAATAAATGAATATAATTAATTATATCAAAATAAAAATTATTAAAATGTATTTTTTTAACTGAAACAATATACTATTATATAACTATATTTATTTCATTTTACTGTTTGTAGTAAGCCAAAAATTCAGGTTTTGTTCCTGATAGAGTAAACTTTCGAAACATAATGCAAATGTATCTGTGATTGACGTGGCCTTCTACCAAATCGCATACGTCAGACATATATGTCTGATATGCCTCATGTAGAACTTCTTTAGTGTCAGACACATATGACTGACATGGCGATTAACATGTTAATGTTCAGCTGACTATTAAGAGTAATGTCACTTGTTTTTTTACAGAGCTTATTGATTTCCCAACATTCCAACAAAACATTGATATCATCTTATGATATTGAATGTTTTGTGATTTTTATTTGTTCACATATTGAAGAATAATTATCAGAGGATAAGTGTTCTTTGAATCTGGTTTCGAAATTCCTACCAGTCTGCCCAACATAATCTACCGTATACTCATTGCAAACAATTTCGTAAATTCCTGATTTCATGAACTTGTCTGTTTTTTGTTTAGCATTGAATAATGATTTGCTCAGGTTCAGACCACTCGAGAAAGATGTGGTAATTTTAAATTTGGAAAAATAGTGGCTCAAGTTATTGGAGAGAAGACCAGCTTAATTGAAACTAGCGTATTTTTCCAAGCAAGTATCTTTTATGAAATATAATAATTGTGTTATTTGATGTTTTTCTTTAAGTTAGATAATTTTATCTATAAAAACCAGAGGAATTTTGATATTTATGGCAATTTTTCCTAGTAGTGTTGATTCTATTTTTAAAGTTCGTCGGTGATTCGAGTGGTCAACTCCAGGATTGGTAAATATTCCTCTGACTATCGGTGGGTATTCATCTATTGGAATATTTGGATACATGTTTTTCATATCAAATTAAAATAATTTAAGACTTTTGTGCTTAGAAAGTTTTTGTACAAGATCAATATAATTCAAAATGGTGTGTTTGGAATGGTATTTTGGAGGTTCAATAAATTTCTGATTTAATAACTTTGCTAATTCACCTGAAGGTGTATTTATATATGATACTACTGGTCTAGCGGATTTTTCTTCATTGTGCAATTTTATTAGCCCATATAACGTTGGAGTTTGAGGGGTCTATTGAAATCAGCTTTCTTTTGTCCCATTTTGTATGTGCTAGGTAACCAGTATGTTCCAATCCTTGTTTTCTGATACAGACGAAATTTCTTTGATTTTTATAGACAAAATTATCCAACGTAAAGAAAAACATCAAATAACACAATTATTATATTCCATAAAAGCTACTTACTTGAAAAAATACACTCGTTTCAACTACCCCTGGAAAGGGGTTCGGGTTGTCTTCATCCCCAAGCCGGGTAAGATCGTACACAAAATCGCCAAAAATTCAAAACCAAGCAGCCTCACCTCCTTCATACTGAAGATTATGGAGAGACTAGTAGAAGGATATCTCAGGGAGAACACCCTAGTGGAGCACCCTCTACATATCACTCAACATGCCTACGAGGAAGATAGATCAGTCGACTCAGCGCTTCACTCCGTAGATATCGAGAAAGGACTGGAAAAAGGCGAAGTAACTCTAGGAATATTCCAAGATATAAAGAGAGCTTTCGACAATACACTAAACAAATCAATAGATAAAGCTATCGCATATAGGAAAGTAAACAAAACCATAGCAAGGTGGGTGGGACGTCTGCTGTCGACCAGACGCTCGAGGCTCAGCTCGGGGTGTCGACCGTCCGGGGGACCAACAGCAGGGGATGTCCACAGGGGGGAGTTTCATTTCCTCTTCTCTGGAACCTCGTGCTGGATGGGTTACTGGTAGCCCTTGCCAATGCTTTGCACTCTGCGGTGGGTAATGCCGACGACATCGTCCTCCTTGTTCGTGGAAAAAACCTCAGCACCACATGTGAAGTTGCGCAGAACGCTCTGCGAATGACTGAACAGTGTAAATCCTAACAAAACAGACATGATTATATTCACTCGAAAAAGGAAACTAACGCCCTTCAAGGCACCCATTCTTTTCATCGAGCAACTAACACTTATAAAATAAGTGAAATACCTAGGTGTCATGCTTGATGCCAAACTGAATTGGGACAATCACATTGAAAGACATGCGCAAAGATCCCAAAATACACTCTGGGCATGCCGAAGACTATTCGGCTCCAGAAGGGGGCTTAAACCAAAGATAATATACCGGCTATACACAACTGTGATAAGACCGCTCCTGACCTATGACGTCATTATATGGTGGCCTGCACTGGAAAAAAGGATGAAACGGAACAAAATCAACAAGATCCAAAGGTAAGCATGTCTGGCAGTCACGGGAGCCTTGAGATCCATACCTACAGCCTCTATGGAGTGTCTTCTGGTCATCCCTCCACTACACATAGTGGTGGAGTAGGTGGCCACGAGGACCTGTTTGAAACTGTAGGAGGGAGGTATATGGAGGGACAGAAATCCAATCTCTGGACACTCCACATTCCTGAACAAAATCAGAGAACTCCGATCTGACCTTCTCACAAGAGGAGATCAAACGAGAGCCACCTACTACTTTGACTAACCCCTTCAAAGTCGTTATTCCACCAAAATTTGATACTCACCCCACAAGGCCCCACCTGTTTTATAGATGGGTCCAAAACCGGGACGGGTACAGGCATCGGCGTTCACGACCCTGGGGCAAACATTATAATTGCGCTGGGAGACAACGTCACCGTAACACACGCAAAAATATTTGCTATTTTCCAGTGTGTACAGGAAAATCTACATAGGAACTATAGAGAAGCATACATCTACATATGCTGTGATAGCCAAAACGCCCTTGGATATCTTAAAGATACGAAGGTTACATCCAAACTGGTTGACGAATGCAAAACAGCACTTCGACAACTCAGTGCTACAAACACAGTCACTCTTATTTCGTGCCCAGCCTATCAGGGCATCGAAGGAAAGAGATAGCAGACAGCCTCGCTAAAAAGGCAACAGCTGCCAGACCGATGGCACCAGAACCAATTCTGACCATCCCATGAACCCATGTGCTCTCTTTCCTTCAAACCTGGACCACCACCGAGGCCCAAAACTACTAGACAGGCATCTCAAGACTGAGACAGTCAAAAAGGCTCATAAAAGGGCCGCAATCAAAGAAGAGGGTACATAAACTACTGTCCCTCGAAAAAAAGTCTGTTGGGATGATAGTGGGCCTATTGACAGGACACAAATACAACAAACATCTACACGTCATGAAACTATCGGAAACCACACAATGTCGTGGTTTCCTAGAGAAGGACGAAACAACGGAACACATACTCTTCGAATGTCCCGCTCATAAAGAAACCAGACTGAACACCTTGGGCACTGAAACACTCAGCGCCCGGATGATCCAGGAGGCCACCTACAACAGTCTTGCAAGCTTCACCAGGAAGTTTTTGCAAGACAAATAACAACTCAACAAAACACGGCAAGCACAATGGGCCAATTGCCCATATGGGCGCCGTGCAGGAAGAAGAAGAAGAAATACGCTGGTCCTCCCTCTAATAGCTTGAGCAACTTCTTTTCAACATTTAGAATAACCAACTCTTTCTCAAGTGGTCTGATTTTTAGCAAATTATTATTCAATGTTAAACAAAAACAGGCAAGTTCAAAAAATCTGGAGTCTTTCAAAATTCTTTGCAATGAGTGTACAATAGATAATGTTGGGCCGACTAATAGGAATTTCAAACCAGATTTAAAGAACACTTATCCTTTGATAATAATTCTCCAATATGTGAACATATAAAAACCACAAAACATTCAATATCATTAGAAAATATCAAAATTCCTCATAATTGAGACAAAGGACAGAAAATGCATCTGTTGGAATGTTTGGAAATCAATAGGCTTTATAAAAACCCAAGTGAAATCACTCTTAATAGTCAGCTGGACATTAATACCTCTCCATTACTGAATTTGTAATTAGGCTAGTCTCTTTATAAGTAGGTTCGTTTCCTATAGTTGACCACTTGAAAATGACTTGACAGTCGAAACCGGTCGTGTTTGTGATAATGTAATTGTGGAAGGTATTAAATATATTTTATTTCATCTTCGTTGAAAATCAATTTCCATAAAATAAATGAAGCATCGATATTACTCATCCTATAGATTCAGTTTTAATCTATCATTTTCATTATGTAAATTACCAAAATTAATATTAACACTGGGGTTTTTTTTTCTAGTAGATGATCGCATACTGTCAAAACTTCGTTTATGCTTCTATATGCTTATGTAGAAATTTCTGAAAGGTTTATCAATATGAATTTTATCACAATATAGGCAAGAATTTTTTCTGAAGAAATTTTTTACTGCTTCTACAAGAAAGTTTATAAACACCTGATCTGTTTCCTTTATGAACTTTCGGTTTACTGTTTTAATATATCTGTGTAGAGGGTTATCCGTTCTGAAAGTTATATTCAAAGTATGACATGAGAAGAATGACTTTGAGTTCAGACTGGATTTACCAATATAAATTAATATATTATAATTTATTCGATTAATCTCCTTAACAACGAAAAACCTCATGGATTGCTTGTTCAAAGTGTTTACAAGAAAGCATATGGTCAATCATATTTGTTTTATGATTTTGAGCTCTTTCAAGATATAATTTTCTGCCATTGGTATCATGAATAATACTGTTATAAGCAGCAATTTTATTTTTATTTTTTTTGATCCTTCATCGTGCCCTATTTCTGCCTTGCGGCTAATGACATCCCGGGGAATTCTGTCACCTCACTAACCCGGGAATTTTGCCGAACCCCTCTCGTGTCGAGGGAAGGATCTTTAATTTTAACACATCTGTTAGACAGGATCGACGGCTTTACATCTCCTCCGAAATATGGACACTCAAGTGATTCCAAGAATCCGAAAAATCGCACCGACTTTGTGGGGATTGAACCCAGATAACTCTGCGCAGGGAACGAGCACCATATCCTCTACGCCACCGAGCCGGCTGAGCAGCTATTTTAAGTTGATATGGATGTGCCGAAGAACTGTGAATGGTGATATCTGTATGGGATCCTTTACGGATAATAGAAACATTAATGATTCTGATTATAGTTAAATCTGAAGAGTTAATGGAATTCTCAGTTTTCATTTCCAACGTGAACTTAATATTAGGCTGAATTGAATTTATGAAGGTACTAAACGAGTCTATTTGCACCTATAAAACAACAAATTAGGTCATCCACATATTTGAACCAATGAATGCAGTGTTTCGACAGTGAATGATTATGAATTATTTTCCCAATGTTATCCATTAAAAAGCCGTTGATGCTCATGTCAATTTCATTATAGAAGTTAAAATAATTTTGTTCTAAACCTATTTCTAAAAGATTCATAAGTTCTGATTGTATAATGGGATTCACATACAGAGTGCTCCAACGAAAACTAAACAGAGGCTATATCTACCAAGATATTCATTTCTGATCAAAACGCGAAAACAGGTCAATTTTTGTTTCAATGGGAACATCTTTTGGGGAACAAAACTTGCCTGAAATATCAACTTCCTAAGCGGGGATTGCAATCCTTGAACATTTTGAATAGGGAAGATGGGTTGAGTGATAACTCAAAAGAAAGGTAGTATCTTTGTGTACATTGCCTTGAACGAATTTCCATTTTTTAATGAAAACTGTGAAAGATACAGGGTGAGCAACTGAAAGATAGGGAAGACTATTTCCCTGAGACTATTCAAGTTTCAGTGAGGTAAAATGGAAAATATCCATGCTGATCAATGTCAGTCATCATGAAGTACCATCCTCATCTCGAATTTCAACCCCTTGAGCAGGGGTGACAACCCTTGAAAATTTGGAAGAGGGTAAATGGGTCGAGTGATACCTCGAAAGAAAGGTATTATCTTTGTCTGCATCCCCGTGAACGAATTTTCATTTTTGATTGAAAACTGTAGAAGATACAGAGTGAGCTACTGAAAATAGAGGAGACTATCTATCGCCCTGAGGTATCACTGGATCTAAATATTACCCCTGCTCTAGGGATTGAAATTCGAGATGAAGGTGATTTCGGAAGATGACAGCTTTTGATCTAAAATGAATCTATTCCAGTTTCTCGCACTAATACTCCAATAGTCTTGGGGCGATAGTTTTCTCTATTGTTCAGTGGCTCACTCTGTATCTTCAACAGTTTTCAGTCAAAAATGAAAATTCTTTCACGGAATGCAGACAAAGATAATACCTTTTCTTCGAGTTATCACTCGGCCCATCTACCCTCTTCAAAATTTTCAAGAGTTGTCACCCCTGCTCCAGGGGTTAAAATTCGAGATGAGGATGGTACTTGATGATGACTGCCATTGATCAGCATGAATCTGTTCCATTTTACCTCACTGAAACTTGAATAGTCTCAGGGAAATAGTCTTTCCTATCTTTCAGTTGCTCACCCTGTATCTTTTACAGTTTTCAATTAAAAATGGAAATTCATTCAAGGCAATATAGACAAAGATACCTTCTTTCTTTTGAATCATCACTCGACCTATCTTACCTATTCAAAATGTTCAAGGATTGCAACCCCCGGTTAGGGGGTTGATATTTCAGGCAAGTTTTGTACTCCAGAAGATGTTCCCCTTGAAATAAAAATTGACCTGTTTTTGCGTTTTGATCAGAAATCAATATCTTGGTAGATATAGCCTCTGTTTAGTTTTCGTTGAAGCACTCTGTATACATTTTTATATAGCTTTCAGAACGAAGCAGATATATGAAAAACAGTAAGCCTAAAATTCATAAAGAAAATAAATCATGTGCTTAAAAACACTCCTGTGGAAGTTCCCAAAAAAATTTCTATCGGCAGAACTTAGAATCGAAAATTTCAATATTAGGATATCGGACCTTAAATGCAATTTGGATAAACAAAAATCAATGCAAACCATCTACTAGAAGGAAACTAATTTCATTAATAACTTTGACATTTTACATGATTAAAATAGTAGATTGAAACCTAACCTGTGTTAAGCGTTAGAAATCAATAAACAGAAAAATTCCGAAAATTTACTTATTAGTCAATTAGAACTGAATGTGACATTATGACTTACCTTCTCAGTTCTTGAAAGGAGCAACCCTGTTAGGATTTTCCTCCATACGAGCTAAGATCCTGAATTGACCAATGCTATATATAAAGCAAAACATCCTTTTAAATGTACTACTTATCTTAAACGCGTTATAAGTTTGTTAATTAGTTGTGCCAACTTTTGACAATCGATTCAAGCAGATTTCTAAATGATCAATTATTGACAGAATGTGTGTTTGATCGTTTCGAACATCAATGAAATTATATGGTGATGCTCTATCCACTTGCACTCACATTTTATTTTTTATAGCATTCTAAAGGTGCTCAATAAATATTGAAAAATATCATTTTAATTCGAATATTGTCCTATAAAATCGATAGAAATAACTATCAGTACATTCATAGGATAGACTGTGGTAAGATCAAGGAAGATACAAAGGATATTTGTTATGAAACAATTGTTAGAAGTTTCCACACTAAGAAGAATCACCTTAATAAAAGTTAATAACCAATTTATGTCACATAAAATAACTCCAAGCTTCGCTACGAGATGAAATAACGCTTGCCTTGGACGCTACTTTTACTGAGAAAATTTGCCTTGAAAAAATCCAGAAAAATTAAGAGGTTTCAGAGATAGCCTCTCCTAGGCTTTGTCTGTATATTCGACTAGACATAGCCTGATTGAGGTTAACCCTATCCTCTAAAACATCAGGAAAATTCAGTCCTAGAACAATGAATTAATATTTAGCAAACAAGCATCTTTAATGGCTTTCAAGAATGTACAATTTCTTGGAAGAAATACGACGTCACTCTGTTACATAACAAAATCATCGTAATAACTTTTAATAACCGTCCTTCAGAGAAACAGATATTTCTAAAAAGATTCAATTCTTATTAATTGAGATAAGATGATAATTGATCATGGAAATATGTGGATCTATTGAATTCTATGAATTTCATAAATATTTTATGATGTTAGTTGCATCTTCTTATAAAAATACGGAAAATATATTTATGCTCATTTGATCATTGAGGCTATTTGATTTTCAAGAAATTCAATTGTACTTGTATTCATGAATACAATTAAGTCCCACTATTTGAAAACTGGGATTTAAGCTTATGTTTCAAAGTTAATTAATGAAAGAAAAAGCCAATATGAATACTCAGATTCTTTTCATTTTTTTCTCAAAACTGATTCGAAATACAACAGAAATTTGAGAAAAAGGTGACACTCCTGAATTTACTGGGGCCCTAAAACTCCCTGGACCCTCTTAACAACTAAGACCAACCCCTTCCTCCAGTGTATCTGGCTTGATAATCATATAGCAAACATGCGTCAAGTTGCAGCTCATCGGAAAGGTAATCCAACTCTCTGAACGTTTATTTCATTACTTTCTGGTTGGTTCTTCAGTACAGAATATCCTCATTGAGTTGTTTATTCAAAATGTTCAACTCTATGATTCGAAAAAACTTAGCGGTATTCTGGTGAAATGATGGCAATAGAGGGAAATGAGAAATGTTTTGTCCGTTTTGAAGCTCTGAACAGAAATCAAACGTTTTGAAACTTGTTTCTTTCTACATATAGGAACAGAAGCACATCTAAAAATATTTAAATAGTAAATAATCAAAAGAAAGGCATAGATTTTCGTTTTATTATTATAATTATCAAAGTATAAATAAAACCTGGCGTTACCTCAATTAGGCCCTTCATGAAAAAAAATTAAAAAAGAAATATATCTTAAATTGAAAAGGCAGAACATATCTGAGAATAACTTATTAAATGAAATTCAAGCTTTTTGAAGAAAAATTCAGGACAACATTTTTGAAAGCGCTAACCGAAACAGCTGAAACCCACAAATAGAGGATCCAGATCACTCTATCTCTATCTTCCTGTTTAGGTGGTGGCAAGGTGAACGATTATCAATATCATGAACTAAAATGTCTTTCAAATGTTCGAAATTATTCGTGTTTCAAAACACACAATGAAATAATTGTCACGTTGTTCCAAAGTCAAAATTTAGCCATATGTAGTCTTTCAGAGAAGTTCTATCGCACGCGCCCAAACGCCAATCGACTAAACAACGCGTACATTCTCGAGTATATTTTCATATTACACAATATCAGACGACAAAACTGTTCTACAGTTCTCGAGAACCGGACAAACGAATGTCTTGTACAAGCAGTTCAAGTAAGCGGAGGCCAGCTTGGAAAATGCTTTGCCACGTAGGAATACTATGCTATTGGCTATTTTTACAATATGGTGAATATGCTCTGGCCAACTCGGACGGGCGTTAACTATTCAACCAAGATCATTTTATAGGTAGTGGCAGTGTTGAGGATTATTCTTACCGAGGTGTAGAATCACGCTTTCTACGTTTAGTGGTAGATACAACACCACTCATATATTGTGAGCAAATGATGATTTGATCGAGCATAGAATATTTCTGAATCATCAGCGTAGAACTTTGTATTGCATTTAACAATACTTCCCAAAGCGCTTGTGTAAACAATAAATAAGCTTAGCCCCAAGACAGGATATTGTGTCACACTACTCAACACCGGTCTAATATTAGAAAGGAAGGAAGAAACTCTAACGCAATATGATTGGTCTGTCAAGAATGAACGGGTGTTCGTTCCACGAATGGCAAGACGTCCCAGCTTGTAGAGAAGTTATCGGTCGCAACCAAAAGCCTCAGCGATGTTTGAATGAATAATAGAAAATAGAGCAGTTACTCACGAAAACATGCAATTGCTTTGGGATGATATTCTTTCTCTAGAAGACTGAAATTTTCTACAAATATAGACTCCATCACTTTGGAAGCAATGGAGGTGAAGTTGATGAGGTGGTAGTTTTAATTTATCCCATTTTGTAAATATAGAATTCACTGAAGCCATTTTCCAATCTGCGGCAGAATCTTTATTTGGAAAGAATATGATGAGTGACAAAAGGAAGGCTAAGTCTCCGGCTCACTCTTTATGTAATATGAGGTAAATTTGATCAAGGTTAGGCAAATTTTCATTATGACATACATTTTATACGTATTCAAATCACTTACATTAAGTAAACTACGTTTGAATTTATGCCTCAATTTCTCTTTATGTTTAATTAAAAACATCAGTTCTTCATCTATCTATGGATTTTTTCAGTATGTCTATATTGAGACGACCCAGAACCGGGGTCAATTTTTTTTTTCGTTAATTTGCTAAAACTATACATATATTTCTTGGGTTTTATCTAATTGAATTTTATTATCAATTGTGATAACTGTATTTCGTAGATCTACCTGCATAACATTTCATATTGTTCATCTGAATTCAAAATTACAGTGAAAAGACGGTCATTTGCCAGAATGATTCAATAATTTAATTTTAAATTCTCAATATAGTAGAATATTACGTATTTTTAAGGCAGCTCAAAATCGCCCAAAAGCGTAAACATCGACACGAAGGAATTTATCCAACCCAGATAAGAAATCCAGCGAAAACAATATTCGACTTTTGTATCAAAGCTCTTAAAGCACCCTTTCTTATCCACGGCCCAGATGCCATCTCGTATTTTCTCCGGCTGCAATCCTCGCGTCGCGAGTAAGTAAGATAAAGGAGTCGGCGGGTGGAAGGGCTGCTGGGTAACGCATATATAAGTATCACGATCGCGACGTTAAGGGATCATTTTTTTTTATCATTATGATTATGATTTTTATTGAATTATTTTTCGTCAGATGTGCAGTTACTCTGATAATTCAGTTATTTAGTTTTCGAAGCTCAGTGAATTTACTCATTCGTCTGAATCGGAATTAAATTTAAGTTAATTAATCGCGCATAACATGAGTCCAGAAGAATGGAAGACGCAGATTGTTCCTCTCCGAGAAGCCGGACAGGGGAAGAAGAAGCACCGTTCCCGCTGTGTCCCACAGGTGATTACTTTCTGAATTTATTTTAATATTTCTGCTCACTATTTAATTTTCACGAATTTCTTGAATTATATGCTACGTAATTTCTAAACGCACTAAGGGCGAGTTGAAATTATCATTTCTCAAATTCGAAATTATTTTCACATATTTTTTTCTCCTTGGCAAATGATCTATTTGAACTGCACTGACATTTTCTAATATTTATTTTGAAGAGCTATTTTCATAGACTTATTTAAGACCTTTGCTTTCGTAAGTTGGTAAACTTTGAAATGTACTGAATTTATTTTGATTGGTTTACACAGTTGTTGTAACTTGACACATTATTTTGAAGTACACTAAAATTCTTTAGTATTGATTTCAACATTTGTTTATCAAACTGGCAACATTATTGAAACGTAATTAAGCTATTGTGTACTGATTCCAACAACTTTGAGAACTATTTGAATTTGAAATGTTATGAAGTTTGATATTGATGTGAAACTTTACTTATTGATCTTAGTGAAATGTTACTTAACCATTTTGCCAATAGAAATCTTTTGTTATAATCTGATGAACGAAACGTTCGAATGTGAGAACATTTAATATTGATTCTTATCTTTGCTTCTATAATGCGCCAATGATCTATTTGAAATATCATAATCCTGTTATTCAGTATTTCTATATATCTCATTTTATAACTTAGCAGAACATACTTAAACTGTAACGAAGATGTTTATATTTCATTGTATCCAACTAAGGGGAAGATCTTACTTTCAAATTATTGATTTGATGTTCGATACTCTTAAGCTCAATAAGGGAACTTTCCCTGCCTTCAGGTGTAATGATCACCTACGAATAATATCATTTCTCATTAGTATAAATAAATGGCTTTAGGGACGATACGCATGTATGGACCTACAGACATTGAGGCTTGTATGTTGTCGGTATGAAAGTTTTGAAGAATGTCTGAGTTGGTGGAGTGTATGTTACGTTTGTGGTACATACAGGTGTATGATCAGAGGGCATGATTCCCTGGTTGGTAAATCCGCGATATGGGAATAGAATATGATCCGCAGTCAGTGACAATAAAATAATAATAAAACTACCCGTTGGCGCTCAGTTGAGCTAAAAGAATCACGTATGGCTTTACGGGCTTACCTCTAGTTCCATATATAACGTTTTAATACTATACGAATTACTGAATTCGATTAAGAAAACGCGAGCGAATTAACGCTTGCAAGTTGTCAGCTGTGGACGTGTGAATTCTAAGGAACACTAAGGTAAATCTTTCAGAGTTTGGAGTATCAGGGCAACGACCTCTTCAGAAAACATGATATCATATTACCAAAACCCTTAGATCGGGTCAGTTACCACTTATAAGATGGGTGAGGGTCGGTTAGGCCTGTCTAAAATAATCTCATATCCGAATTCCATCCAGAATATGGATGAGGGCCGATTAAGCCTGTTTATAATAATTAAATATTAAAACTTCCACTCGAAATATGGGTGAGGACCAATTAAGTCTGTTCATAATAATTAAATATTCCAACTTCCACTCGTAATATGGGTGAGGACCAATTAGGTCTGTATAAAATAATCTAATGTATAAACTTCCACTCAAAATATGGGGGAGGCAGCAAATTGGGCCTCTATCTAAATGATCATATTTCATTAAATTCATTAAAAGACGCCCAAGAATGCAAGGATAAGAATTCAATACAAATGCTACAAGGATCAAATAGACATTGTTACCGAATCTGTTTTTGATTTTCTAATCTCCTTACCTATGGTTTAAGCGACGAAGAATTGGTCGTATCACATCAAACCTTACATAAAAGAACTTGAGTAGGTTACTACAAATACACAACACAACAAAGAAAAGGGTCCTATTTTATATAAGAGAACTTCAAGGCAAGTTCAGGTACTAGACTATCACATGGCTTTTCATTTGACCGATTTCAGTCGGTCTCAGGTGTGATTAATATGAGGAAGAAAATAAGATAATTCAGGTATTTCAATTTATATAAAAACGATGGTTTTTTGCGTCGTCTTTCATAGACCAGGGTTGGGGATGCACAAACCAATCCACCCAATTCATAAGCTCTTGGTTCAAACTTGAGAAATTAACTTCTCATAGTGCTTCCTGTTCTAGAGTTGCTTGTAACTGGCACGCAATTACTACATGATCAGAAATTCCTACATACAAGATGATCCCATAGGAAAGATCTAATGGATTCAAGTCAAATGACTTGGCTGGCCCCAAGACCGATCCTCTTTTACCAATCCACCGGCCTAGAAAATTATTCTCTGAATTCAGTCGCACGCTAACATCAAAATGAGGAAGAAGGAGCACACTGGCTGAAAATTCTCCAAAATTTCATTAATCTGGGATTTATGAGTTCTTCCGAAAGAGATAACCATTTCCATCGAGATTACCATCGATGAAGAATGGCCTTACAAGATTGCTATAAATTCCCACCAAAACGTTCAATTTCTGTGATTGGGGCCTCTCTGCACCAATGAGGTTTCTGGGAATCCCTATAACGACAAATATGCCTATTGCTTTCAACCGTAGAGCATGAAAGTGCTCTCTTGAGAAAAACAGATAGTATACAGAAGGTGGTACATATTTTCACTTAAATTTTCATAAAATTGCATGCGACAGTAAGTATCATCCTCATGAACTAATTTCAATGTACATGTGGAATTTGTAATGTTTTACAATCCTCTGAACAGTTGTAACCTGATACGCCAGTCACACTAGATAATCTTTTAATGGAAGTAGTATGTTCCATCTGCAAGTAACCACTACTGCCTCTTTAATTACCTCCTCCCGTACTGAATATGCAAAAATGAATCAATAAAAAATTTCACATACTGGCCTGACTTGTTTTTTTGAATGATTCAAATTGAATATTTTTGCCGTTGCTCTGGCGCAACTATTATTTTGAAAATAAGTCGAGGAAACCTTTTTCAGATTGATATTTTAACAAACGATTATTGTATATCAAATATTGGAACCATATAGAAATAGACTGATGATTGCGGAATGAAAACAATAAAAATGATACCGCTCGTAAAAACGTGCAAACATTGTGTTAATCTGATAATCATATTTTCTCATAATCTGGAAAGATAATAGCCAATTTGAGCCTGTCAAGAAGGCACACATTGAATCATCTTGGACGGCCACAGCTGTTACATAACAGCCATCGCCTCGTCCCAAGAGTTGACTTTAAAAGAAAATTTTTATGAAAATCTTTACAATCTGATGTCTGATATGATTATTAAGTACTTTTATATACTTGGGTGTCATTCTTCTTTCAGTAGAACATATTCGTAAACATTTTGTTCTGTTCAAAGTTTCAAGAAAAGGGCGAAATATTTCCATATTTCCTTTTATTTCCATTCTTTTACCAGTTAAGTTATTCCAAATCAATAGAAAGGAAGATTTTAAATAAACAACTTCTATGGACACACTATAATGAAGATCCAATCTGAAAATGATGTAAAAATCGTTCAGAAAACTAGAACACCTCAAACTGCAAATTTACATTTTGGAATTTTTTTTCTGACTGAAAACAAACTTAAATCTACCCTGATACTTCACCGAAATGAATTAGTTTTTAGTATCTAGAATGAATGATAACTATAGCTACAACGGGACACCATCTATAACATTAGAATTTAACTATTACTATTCTCCTCTGCCCTAAAAGAAGTTTTAAGTTGGGAGATGTTGGGGTTAGAGTGTTGATTTGTTTAACAAATTCAATATTCATTCAAATCAAAAATTGATATTACAGCATTTTTTGCCAATATCACTCTATCACTCTTTCCAGAGTTAGAGGCGGGATCAAATTTTCCTTGGAACAGAGTGCATATTCTAAAATAAAACAAACATATAGACGAAAGTTTATTAGATAAATAAATATGTACATTTCTTTTTGGTCTTCAGTTCTTTTCAAGTTACTTAGATAATTTAATAATTATTTTCATACTCATAATCTTCATCGAAAGGTGCATCCGTGGCGTACGTGAGTTCATTCAAGTAATACCTATAAAAAAATATAATGAACGTTAAACATATATTTAGACTTTTTTAATAAATTTTTCTTTAACTAGATAACTGAAACGGTTAAACTATTTATTCGGGGAGAATTGCTTGAACAGGGTGTTTCAGGTATGCAACCATTAATTTTTACTGCAGTTTCCTTATCAACATACATAAAAAAATGCCAATGAACATACAGGGTGTCCGTGAATTGCATGTACAACGTTATACCACAAATTCTTCAGCTCGAAATAAGTCGATTTAGGCCAACTTACACAAATGAAAGGTCTGTTCGTTTGGCCGCTAGAGGTCGCCAAATCCAAAGTTTTTTTTTCTTATTTTCAATTCGAGAACGACTCGATCGATAGAAACCATATTTGGTATGCGTAATCGGGTGCGTTGGAGCAAAGCTGTTTTAGACATTGAGGGCTAATTATCAACTTTTTTGTGTCTTGAGAAATTTTGATATGATGAGCGATTCAATCACAAAAACACTTTTTAATTTCATAATTTCATTTCTTCAACCACCTAACAAGTCGAAAATATCACATTTCACCATGTTGGATTTATTTCTGTGGTCTGGCAGATTGTCATTTTATTAGGCTTGACAACCAATAGTTGGCACAACAGTGTTCCTTGAGTTCCTAACTAGGTATTTTGGCGATTTTATTATTACTATTAGGCACGAAGATGTACAGTAACTCCGCAATGGTTGATATGGTTATGGTGTACGGATTTTGTCAAGGCAATCGACATGAAAGCTCGAGATTATATGCTGAAAGATTTTCAGATCGCATAGTGCCGAAGCACCAAACGTTTGGAAATCTGGAGAGGCGCCTCCACGAGAATGCTTGCTTCAAGCCCAGGAATTTGGATGGAGGCAACAACGAACAGTAAGGAACGCGAAGAACAAATTTTGGACATGGTTGAGGAAAACTCACAATTAAGCACACGGCGTTTAGGTTTGCAGTTGATCGTTCCTAAAACAATGATTCATGACGTCTTGAAGGAACAATTATTTCATCCTTATCACATTCAGAAAGTTCAGGAATGACTTCCCAATGATCCTGAGAATCGCCTAACTTACTTAAACAGTGTCGAAAATCCACATGCTTTTACAAGTACAGTATCAGAATCAATTCAAAATTAAGGTATGGATTTCAGTCCCTAAAAACTCGAACGTGTATTTAATCAACCATAATTTTTCAACTATCTGCGTTTGAGCAAAGTTGTTTTGGACATTGACTAGCAAGACGAATTATCAAACTTTTTTTTTTCATAAAATTAAAAAACTGTTTTTTGTGATTGAACCGCTCATCATATCAAAATTTCTCGGGAAACAAAAAAGGTTGATAATAAGCCTAGCTACTCAATGTCTAAAACAGTTTTGCTCAAATGCAGACAGTTGAAAAATTACGGTTGATTAAAAACACGTTCGAGTTTTTAGGGACACTTGTAACACGTCAAGGTCATTAAGTGGATCAATTAAAAATGTGAATAACGCACCCGATTACGCATACCAAATATGGCTTCTATCAATCGAGTCGTTCTCCAATTATTTGAAAAATAAGACAAAAATCTTAGGATTTGGCGACCTCTAGCGGCCAAACGAACAAACTTTTTATATAAGTAAGTTGGCCTAAATCGACCTATTTCGAGATGAAGAATATGTGGTATAACGTTGTACACGCAACTCACGGATACTCTGTATATCCTAAAGTACTCCATTCTCGAGATATAGGGTATTGAATTTCAGATGTTTGTTCACGTTTATATTGGTAACACTTGCAGTTTTCAAGGGTTCTAGCTCAAATTGGCAGAAAGAAACTTTTTCCAGTAGTTGCGAAAATATACAGGGTGATATTTTCCTCAAGGTCATACTACCATTGACCCCATTAAAATCATAGTGTAGTATGCCACTGGATTTTTGAAAAATTCTTCCAATTCTAAATTTTTCTTTTCCGTGGAATATTTTTCGAAATTGTAACCGTTTGCGAGTGCAAAAATGATTTACATGAGAAGGTCGATAATCCGTAATGCAAAGATAAAGAGCGAAACAGTTTTTCTTAATTCTTCACGAAAATTAGAAAAATAGTCTTTTGAAGTTGTTTCCACCTCATTATGAGTTGGAATATACAGAGTGTTCATTTTATTCAGTAGAAATTAAAACAATGGAATGAAACTTTCAACACATTCTTATTTCAGAGAAGATCTTTTTTAAACTAATGAAGTATACCGAGTGTTCGAAATTACCATAATTTATTTCTACATATAGAGTTAGGTGGCGATTCATTGAAATCACACCCGATCGAAAATGCCAGGCATATTTCCTATCCCCTCACATCCATCCAAAACGCATGCATGTGATTCCTGTTTGATATCACTAGTTTGTGAGTATACTAGACTTTTCAAATGCTCTCAGATGAAGTAGTATAGGAATTCATATCGGGGGATTACAGAGACCAAGCTACAGCATCTCCAAAACCAATCCATCTGTAGAGATATGTTTGATTTGAATGCTTCCTTACTATAAGTCCAGGATGCTGGGAAGCACCATCACGCATAAACCGCATTCTTCCATTTGCATCATCATCAGAAAAATCAACTAGAGTTTTCTGCTAGGAATCAAGGTTTCCTAGAGAGTTCAGTATGTTAGAAATAATTACTGGCCGCAACAATCATTGATAGAAAATTTTTCTTGGTAGCAAAGTTCAATTGTCTCATGAGGATTTTCCTCAGATACATACTTCATCGTTATGGAAATTCATTATACCCTTTCACGTAAACCCTGCAACATTCGAAACTTCCGGGTAGATATTCAGCTTTGAGGGCTTGAATCTTCTGGATATCGAAGTAGTATAACAGTTGTTCATGCAAAAATGTGAAACACCAATGTGAGTGCTGATTCTTGGATTCTTATGTTTCAACCAAAATAAATTCTTCAATTATCAAGGTCCTTACAAAACCATACATCACATGAATATCAGCCCCTTCGTGAAAGGTGTATACCAAATACCAAAAACTATTGTGTTATTGACAAAAATCAACTCCATTTATGACTAGTCCCCTGTATATTACTGTCAATACCAGCAAGATTAGGTTTCACTGAAAGCTATCCGTAATATGACTCAAAAATTATAGATCATTTGAATATCCATTGAAAAACACTCTGATATGCAAACTCAAAATTACCTGAAAACTACTTCAAAAGGCTATTCTTAGTTATTCCAGCGATTCCAAAGAATTCAGGGACAATAAAGTTTTGAGCCTGAAAGATCGTTTCGATAAATATTTTTTAAAAATCCAGTGGCATACTACACTATGATTTTGATGGGTCAAAAGTAGCATCACCCTGAAAAATATCGCCCAGTATATTTTCGCAACTACTGTACACATTTCAAGAATTGATGAGTAGAATAATTTTTTTTCTGCAAATTGAAGCTGGATTCCTTCGAAACTTCAAGAACATCTTCCCTATAACTTACAATTTGGCCCTCTTCAAGAAGCGAGTAAACGCACACATTAAATCATCTTGGGCGGCCACAGCTGGGGCATGACCAGCATCGCATTCTCCCAAGAGTTGAGAATAATAATAATAAAAAGAAAGTTACCTAGAGAAACGTAGAAAAAAAATCTTAATTTTAACACCCTCTATCTCGAAAACGGAGGACTTTTGGACATATGTCTATAGGCATTTTTTTCATGTTTTTCATGAGGAATCTCCTGTAGAAATTAATGACTGCACACACCTGTATACTGTCAGTATCTCTTGATATCTAAATTCAACAAAATTGAAGAGCATTCTTGAACAGTTTCCCAGGTAACAATATCTCAAATCACTCACCATTTTGGTGCCTCAGAACAATTGAAATTGTATTCCCAGTCACAAATTCTATATTCCTGATTAAAACTGGTATCGTTCGCACACATATGAGGGACTCTTTTACCATCCTCATCGCACATATGAAAAATTTGGCAATTATATTCTACGTCAGCGTAGAAACCGATTGCTCTTTCAGTGCAGTTGAAGGAAAACATTATATTTTCTATTTCGAAGTCTCTTTTTCGTCGGGAATGTATAGGAGTTGATTGGAGATACAATGCTTGCAGTATTCCTAGAAAATAAATATTAAATATGTACATTCGAACATTTCCGTCGAATTCATTATGTTTCTTTACTAGCGCTAGTCGACCTTCTCGTTCCAGGAGGAGAAGAAGGGAGAGATATTTACAACGGTTTATACAAAGGACTGTTCTATTTCAGAGTGGCCGATGATTAACGTTGGTAAATGTAAACTCGTGACATTACTCAGACTATTTAACCATATTTTCAAGTTACCATTGACGAAAACTTTATTTATAAAGATTGAGGCGCTTGTACCTAACATGTGCAGTAAGTTGTCAAATACTCTTCAAGATCACAGAAATGATCATACTTGAAATTTTCTAGGGCACCTCTTCATGACAGTCATGATCCCAGAAGAAAGTGTTTAGTTGGCACATTTTTTGTTATCTTTTCGTTCTCCACTTATCAATTTTTTTAATAGAGAAAAGAGGTCATGTAACACCTCTTTGAAAATATAGTTCCATTATCTATATGACCACGTAGTTATTTAATTAGATACAGGTGAACGATGATTTCTATTAAAATATATTAATAAATGCTCGACGCGTTTCAATACACAGTACCTTTGTCAAAAGCGAATGAATACTACAAATATATCTTACTAATATATACTTTCACACACACAACCAAATTTAAATGGAATCACTCGGTATTTCACATTATTGATTGTTTTTAACCATGAATCTTTGACTACTTGTGAAGAATGAAGTTTTTTGTTGTAAAAATTTTGGACAGTATGATAAGAAATGTTGAATTATCACCACATGTTCGGTATATTGTATTCAGTCGTTCCTGAAATTTGAAACTGTGAATTTCAAAATTTAAGAAAGCACATAATCATAATTGAAAATGGCTAACGTTGGATTGTCCGAAGTGCAGAGGGGTCGAATAATTGATCTCGTAGAAGAAGGGGTGAGACAGAGAGATATAAACGCCACAATGGGGGTATCACAGGGGGTGATTTCAAAAACATACGCCCGATACGTGGAGCTACAATCTTAGCAAAATAGGCCCAGAAAAAGTCGTAAAAAGATCACTTCTGAAGAACAAGACCGCTTTTTGTGCCAAATTGCAAGAAGGAACCTTGGTGCGTCGCACCCCATACTCCAAAGGCAATTTCTGGAAGCAACAGGCATCAGTGTATCAGTCGAAACGATACGTCAAAGACTTCGTTTAAGGGGTTCATACAGCAGAAGGCCCTTAAGAGTACCAGAGCTAACCAAACAACAAAAAATTAACAGACCTTATTGGTGTATCGAGCAGCAAAATTGGAATATTGAGAATTGGCGAGATGTTCTTTTTTCGGATGAGACCAGACTTGGTGTTCGATCAGATGACCGCCGGATTCGGGTTTTAAGGCTCGTGGAAGACAAGCTAGGCTCCGAGCAGCAAGACAAATTCCGAAATACCAAGGGGGCAGTGTGATGTTTTGGGTAGGCATTATGCTGAGAGGCAAAACAGATTTGTTTTCGTTTCCTGCGAGTGTAACGGCTGAAAATTACGTGGAGCTAGTGCTGGAGCCCATAGTGAGACTCTGGCGAGGTGTTCACGGTGAGAATTTCACCTTTATGCAAGATAATGCTCCTCCGCATACCAGCAACCTCGCGCGACATTATCTTGAAGTGGAGGGAATCGCTATTTAGAACTAACCAGCTTGCTCTCCAGACCTAAATCCTATTGAACATTTATGGGATAATCTTAGAAGGAAAATTAGATCGCACCAAGATTATCCACACAACCCCACAACAGCTCATCCAACCGCCACAGAAGAGTGGCAGAATATCACCCCAGAGGAGGTCGAAAACCTAATCCAAAGCATGCCTAGACGGATTGAGGCTTATATCAGGGCAACAAGAGGAAATACAAAGTACTGAGGTCGAGAAAAAAACACCTACTCCGTGAGAAAACAATTATCAATTTTTTACTACATGCGGAAAAAGTCTTATTTTCTTCTATTTGCTTCTTTCTTAAAATAAACCTTAATTTATTTCTTTTTTCAATTGAAATATCTCAAAAAGGATCAATTCTAACAATTCCTGAGGTAATATTCGAAATATCCGGTGATTCCATATAAATGTGGTTGTGTGTATACTGAAGAGGAATCCACTCAGAGCTATATGTATTCGAACTAGTGTTTAGGAAATGAATTTAATAAGGGTTATTTATGTCTAACTGATCATTAAGAATTTCCGGTGAATACCTAAATCTGTTAATTTCAAGTACTTCCAGAAGGTCGAGTTTTATACCTTTATTCTCAGAATGTAGGATTTCAAATTCTGAATTGAAAGAATGACTATTTTCCCTAAGATGATTTGAATAATTTGAATCGGTTTTTCCATTGATGAAAACTGCAGTTTTAACATTAAAATTTCTTCCTGTTCTATTTATATAAAAACAATTGAAATCTGCACATTCCAATCTATAAACACCTGATTTATTTATTTTTTTATTAATTGGAGACTTATAATTTCTGATAAATGAACCCAAATTTGTTGATGTTTTGAACGCTATATTTGAATTTTTAAATTTCACATTATTGCTAATATTGCTTATATGATAAACTATTGAATTTCTTGTCTTATGTTTACCGATTGGATATATAAGTTGTAAAGCTAATTTTTGTTTTTCTTATATAATATCCTGCTAACTAAACTTGCAACCATTATTTATTGCGATCTGTTTTATCAAATTCAATTAATTGAAATAATTATCATTAAACATCGGTGTGCTTAAGAGTCTATGTTTATAGCTATTAAATGCTGCAACTTTATGTTGGTAAGGATGTGCCGATGTATAATGAATTGTGATATCTGTATGAGAAGGTTTATGATAAATTGAAAACTGGTGTTTATTATTCGATCATGTTATTGTTAGGTCTAGAAAATTGATCGAATTGTTCTTTTCTACTTCAGAAGTGAATTTCATTTTTGGATGCAGGTTGTTGATGAAATTTTCGACTACAGTGAACTGTCTGTTTGTTCCTGTGAAACACAATAATGTCATCGACATATCGATACCAATGTTTACTAAGCGGGTGTTTATGAATAGTTTTTTCTATATTATCCATGAGAAGATTTCTGCTAAAAGAGGCCTTAAGGGGTTTCTCATTATAAGTTCAAAATAACCTTGTAAGAAAAGGGCTCAAATACGTTCTTGGCTTAACAATGAAATTCATAAAAATTGGATGCGTTATTAATAAAAACCAATTCCACCAGAGTTGTAACGAAGGAATTAGTGTGGCCGTTTTGGGTGAAGTTGCAACGATGGAGAATGACAACAAGTATTTTCAAGATTTTTTAAAAATACAAATTCCATTCATATAAAATTCGACTCGTACAAGAGCAGAATGAAGATGATTTAGATCGACGTTTAGAGTTCTGCGAACATTTCAGTAAACGGATTCATAATGATTCGAATTTTCTTGAAAATGTTTTTCTGACGAATCGAATTTTTCTGAATGGGTACATCGTTAGAACTGTAGAGTCTTCAACGACACTCCTCCGCATTTGAAGGGGGAGTACCATACTTAAAGATCTGAGAAACTTCATGTATCAGCCAGAATTTCGGGAGACTATATTATAGGATCCGTATTTATACAGGATAACTTGGACGGCGGAACTTATTTGAACATACTTGAAAATTTGATTGATTCTCCCATAACAGTCATCATCAAGGAGATCCACATTTATCTGAACTTAACGTTAGGTATCAACATGATGGAATGCCATCAATTATGCTGCAGCTATGCAGGACTATCTGGGCCTCCGGGAAAGATAGGAGAGGCGCTATAGAATGGCCTGCTGAAATCTATGTTACACCACCCTAATCATTCGGATTTTCATTGTATCAATGAATGGAAGTAAATGAGGGCCACTTCGAACATTTGCGATAGGAATTCACCACGATTAAAGAAAAGAAAACTCAATGATATGTTTAATTTTAGAATAGATTTTCATGAGACTCATAGAAGCCCAAGCAGTGTTACTTTTTAATTATTAGCACTTCAGAAAGGCGGACTGATATGGAGGATCAGATAATCTTTCTATCACACAACGGGGTGGTTGTTGATAGGTATAGGGGCTGGATACGCAAACGTGCAAAGAAGTAACAAAATATCTTTCTATTCAACCAAATCGATTCTGATCGAATGTTATCCTCAAACGTGGAATTTTTCCAAACAATTCTCGATTTCAATTGATTACATGTTATTTTAGAAAGAAACTAATTATGTGGACGTATAGAGAATGGAATCGCATTTTCAAATAGTTATAATACGGCCCCTTTTCCTTATTCAAAAATTCGAATTAGAAGCTATCAGAAGTAGAGGGTAGATAGGTTAGAAAATTCACGAGAAAACTGAACGAACCGACTATAACGAAACAGTTCATCATCTATTTCAAAAAGAGGATGCAAATGTGACTACAATGAAATAATTATAATTTCTCAGAAAAAACCGTTATTTTAATGACGTTAAGGTCTTGCTTTAATATAATGAGTATGTTCTCCAACTATAACTCTAGTTTTGTTAATATAGCAACTATAATACTTACCTATGCCAAAAAGAATCTGAACAAAAATGAGC
This sequence comes from Cryptolaemus montrouzieri, assembly GCA_013387265.2. NCBI lineage: Eukaryota > Metazoa > Arthropoda > Insecta > Coleoptera > Coccinellidae > Cryptolaemus > Cryptolaemus montrouzieri. The sequence goes on along the minus strand of JABFTP020000185.1, from coordinate 98,180,405 downwards.
ATGCTTCCACGATGTTGCTGCAAGAAAATTAAGAAATCATTACTTTTGTATCTACCCATTCAATAAAAATAAAAATTATAAATTTTAACGAAGAAATAAACAGTGTGATATAGCTCGATAGTGTGGATGAGTTACTTAAACCTGAAATATTAACCCCAAAAAATTATATTCAGGTGATAATCTACTATTATCATGAAAAGAAAGAGTCAGTTGAGCCAGTTGAAACAACACTGGGCCAAGAAATTGAAGCATAATTTCAATATTTCAGATTTAATTTTGGTAGGCAACTAATTATTAACACAGTATTTTCTTGGATAAGTCCGGACATATGCCAACAAAATTCAATTTTTCTCGGCGAATATGTTCCTCGCTGTAGAAATGAATTCAAAGAAGTAAATTGAGATTTTGCAAGAATCACCACATATTGATCAATTTTTGTGAATAACGTTTGTTCTTCTTGAAAATTTTAATTTTCGGTATTAATGCAAAGCGAATCACGAGATTTGACCCCGAAAGAATATGCTGAAGCAGTGGTTTTAGATGACTAAGGATGGACTCTTACAAGAATAGGCCAATATGTCCCATTCAACTATTTCCAGAATGATCCGCAGGTACTGTGAGACTAGTAGTCATAAAAGGAGACCTGGGCAAGGGGGACCTCGAGCAGCAACGGCGATCCATGACCATTATTTGATCATTTCCTCGTTGAGACAACGGTTCGCTAATGCTAGACGCCTACAAATGCCTACGAAACGATTAGTTCGAGGTTCTCGCGTTGTAGTTCGAAGTTCAGCTCTAACCGTAACAGATCAAAGAGTCAGATTGAATTTTACAAGGGAACATGTCAATTGGTAAGAAGCTGACTAGGAAAGAGTGTTGTTAATAGATGAGTCGAGATTTTGTTTTGTTGGTTGCGGTCGTTGTCTAATGTACAAACGTCGAAATGGGACATCTGCCCAGTGCAACTTTTAACCTACCTATGGTTCTGGTAATAGTTCAATAATGTTGCGGTGAGGAATTTCTTGAATTTTTTTGAACGCCCGCACTGTTATGGTCATCGCAAATAATGAAGCCCTGAAGGCTCAGATTTAGGTTTTAGACATTTTAAAAGAATATGTTGTAGCGGCAGACCTCACCAAGCTCATATCGCTGAAAACTACCTTCAAGACCATGAAGTCACTTCAATAGAGTGGCCTGCACGAAGTCTGATCTCTATCCCGCCGATTATGTCAGGGACATTCTAGATAGAAGAATAAAAAGACAGGAAAACCGGCCAGCTACCCTGAATGAGGTTCGTAACAAATCTATCGAAATTTGGAACAAAATGAATCAGAATGCTATTAGATTATTCATTTTGTGTATGAATTGTAGATGTCATGCAGTTATATTCGCGAGGAGTGGAAATATCTGGTATTAACAAGTTTTTGGGGACTGTGATTTTCTCCAAAAGTTTTTCATTTTTCATTATTAGTTTTATTTTCTATGAGTACAATTTTCATTTCGATTGTTCTTAGGCATTGCGAATCGGTTTCTGTAATTATTTCAGCTTTGTTTCCAATCCTTCCAGAGAAGCTCTTGTCATTTGTAAACTTGAAATATCATTCTGAAAGTTAACAGAATGAATAAAGAATACGATGATTTCTGAATTAGATGTAACAAGTATCTCAACGCAGTTTTTCCATAGCAAGAAATTTTGAAATATTATATAACAAAATCAATTGATTCAGAAGTTAGTACCTGCTAGGTTATCTACCAAGTACTTCACTACGTTGAATGAACGAAAAACAGATTCCTGCCCAAGGCCGATTTCCGATTTTACAAACCAGAATTGATCGCACCGCCAAATGGCACTCCTCATCGTACAACAGTAGTCCGAAATGTGCTGGAAGGGAGCAATATTAATGCTCTTCTCTAGCCATTCTGCTCTCCAGGCCTGAAACCCATCGAATATGTAAGAAACACCACATAAAGAAGTCACAGGCAAAACCAATATGAACAGAAGCTAAGCTTGGCAGTGGGCTCAGATTAAGTTAGGCGATAGTGTCATCGATAATTTGATTATGGTTAGTTCAACAAGTTGCCAGAATGTCATGAATAACAAAACTGGAGCTTCAGAGTGGTAAAATTACCCAACTGTTTCGATATCTTTCTGTCTGAGTTTCATATTTAGTCTTGTCAATACATCAAATCAATTTTGTTATTCTTCAAATACATCTTTTTCAATACTTCTGTTAGCAAACAAAAGATGTTTATTAAGCGTAAATTGTATTACTTACAATTTATCGATATTCGTTTTCTGTAATATTCAATAAGTAATTCAGGAAACTAGCTAACTTCAATATGTTTCGTGGTTACTGAAAATTCAAGTTTTCAACTATATCCTCTTCGAAGTTACAAGAGATCAAAAATGGTAGAGATTGCCGCGTGAGAAGAATATTATACTTATAGATTCTTCCAGACATGGACGAGATATCATCAAACACATATCTCGTTGTTACGCGTTTCAAAGGTTATCCGTTCTACTACTGCAGTCGAGCGTATATTCCTACCTATCTTCATACGAGGTATGTCAATTAAGTTCGCGCAAGTTGACAATGCTGCGGTGGTTGGTAACTCTGCAGCGTTCGCATTGGTTTCATTCGAAACAGAATTCATTTCTGCGTCTGCTTGTGCAAGTTTCGTGTTGATCAGTTGTATACTTCGTATTTTATTGTCCTTTGAACATCGACCTGTTTGAACCCGCCGTCGTGAAGATGAGGGATAAAATAACTGAGCAGAGAATAGTGATTAAATTTTTGGTGAAACGCAGTGAAACTTCCGTGGAAATTATGAAACAGTTAACCGACGTGTATAAGGAAGATTGTCTGAAAAAATCAGCTGTCTACGGTTGGGCAAAGCGGTTCAGAAGCGGCAGAGAGTCAGTGGAGGATGATCCTCGCGAAGGAGTTTCCTCCACCACTCAAAACGCACAAAACCTCGATCGGCTGCGCTTGCGAGTGCTCGGAGACCGTCAGCAGGTATGCCTTATAATGGCCCCTGTGACTCCATCAGTTGCCACAGTTGAAGTCGTACCTTCCATCAGTGGGTTCAAGAGTGGGGCCGGTGCATTGAACTCAAGGGAGACTATTGCGAAGGAATATAAGGTATTTTCAAGTATTTATGTACTTTCCAGACCATCCGGGCACTTTTCCGCCGACTTAATGGACATACCTCGTATCTATGCATATTGTTAGATTCATCCATCCCTTGATTTTCCAATTTCCTGACCTTCGTTTCTCGCCCAGTTAACATCTTCGAAATGTTCAAATTTCACTAAGATAGTTATAGACGAAATCTAACCGGTGAAAATGTGCATGTGGATTTCTTCGAATCATACAGCCTTGGAAAGAAAATCAGCTTTTGAAGTTTAAGTAGAGCGTCGATTATCTGACCTGTAATTCTACCTGGGCTTACTTCGGCAGACGAGAATTAACGATTTTCTTGAGCGTTGATTGTACTTAACCCATGTTTTATTATAAACTGTCTGTACCTTTAATACTGTTCTTGTTTTGTTTCAATCTGTTACTGTGATAAAAGATAACTTTTAATCTATAGTTAAAGTTTTATTGGTAAATTGAAGTTTATACATCCATATGTATATGAAAATCAAATAAATTCGATTATCCGAACACTCATGTCTCCCAATTAGTTCGGGCAATCGACGTTCTACTGTATTCATGGAGAAGACCCACTTTTTGGTGTGCAGCAAACGCATCTTTTGAAGAGATCCTACTTTTGAGTTTACATTAGGATTTTCGAATTCTATTTTTTGGAGGAAGTTACATTTTGCAAAAATTTGCGGCATAATTCTCTTTGGGAGAAGATCTAGTTCTGAAACTCAATGCGATATCCAGGTTTGGAGTAAAATTCTGCTACTTTTCTAGAGATTTTTGAAACCCTTAACTTTTGGAGAGCATTCATTCCTGTGAGAAACCCGAAATCAGCTGTACATCTTCCAGAGGAGTCAACTATTCAAGACCTCTTTTCATTTTATCATCTGTGTAATGTTCATATAAATAACCAGGACTTAAGGAATAAGTAGAAAGCAGAAAAGAAAAAGTACACACAGTTGATAGTTTCAACCAAACAAGGACATTATCTTAAGTCTATTGAGCAAAGTAATAAAAAACAGAAAATGATTTGGAAACTGGTTGAAGAGAAGTTAGGGTAATCGGAGATGCCCCAAGACATTGCACTCAATAATGAAAATACCACTGTTGTTGACCCAAAACAGGATGCTAACATATTTGGAGACTATTTTGCAAGGTGTGCTGAGAGAAAATTGGAAACTGTATATGGTAGTGTAGGTCCTAATGATATAAAAATTACGTCAACAATTTCAGTTAATGGTACTTTTTATATGCTGCCAATAGAAAAATCTGAAATTTTACAAACAGTAAAACAGCTAAGGGATAATGTAAGCCCTGGCTGTGATAAAATATCAGCAAAGTTAGTTAAGGCCACCATTAAACATATTTTGTCACCCTTCTATCCCTTGTTCAATATTTCAATATCTCAGGGCAGGTTTCCGGTTTCTTAGAAATGTGCCAGAGTTGTCCCACTTGATAAAAGAGCAGATAGGACAAAGGCACAAAATTATCGCCCAACATCTGTTCTCAGTGTGTTCTCGAAAATGTTTGAGAAAATAGTTACAAGAAGGTTAAATGATTTACTATAAAAATATAGCATTGTATGCCAAAGACAGTTTGGCTTCAGATCCTGAAAATGTACTGAGGATGCATGTATACACTGTGTTGACTTTATTTTTCGATGTATTGACAAATTCGAATATGTAGCTGGAGTCTTTTTCACTTGAGTACTGCATTTGATCTAATTAACTCCCAGATAAATGAGAGAAAATTGAATCTTTTGGCATCAGAGAAAATATGTTGAGTTGGATTACATCCTCTTTATCAGAGAGAAGATTAAAGGTGACTGTGGATGGAGAGCAATCGAGTGAGTCCGATCTCAATATGGGTGTTGTGCGGGGTTCTGTATTGGGACCCTTGCTTTTTGTCCTCTTTGCGAATGACCTATCTAACTATATAAGAGATGGACACTTAGTTATGTATGCTAATGATACGGTTGCTATTCTATCAGACACAGATCATGAGAACTTACAAAAAGGAATAAATATTATTATAGGAGAATTCAAAAAATGGTGTGCCACCCACTTTTCCATAGTGAACGAAGACAAAACTGTTCTTATGAATTTCCACAATAGAAAACCGCTACCAGGTGACGTTTCTGTAAAGAGTGGTGATATGGAATTGGATTTTTCGGAAAATGCATTCGCCTTGATTCTCAGTTACAGTTGTGTGATCATGTACATGACATTTACAAAAAACTGAATTCCTCTTACTACGCTATCCTGAATGCCAAAGATATAATAGGCTAGAAATCGATTTTGAATGTTTACTATGGGATGTGCTACTCTCACCTCAGCTACAATATAACCCTCTGGGGAGGTTCTACCTCAGCAAGAAGAGCTTTCATTGCACAAAAGAGGATCATCGGTTTAATCTTTGGACTCTCTCAGTCGTGTAGGCCTTTTTCTTTAAGCACAGGATACTGACTCTGAGTTCCGTGTACATTTTGAAAACTGTTACCTTTGTTAGAAAGAATTTGATTCTTTCAAAATACTATCTGATACCCACTGCCATCGAACAAGACACGGAGCTCAGTTGAAATATCCCACACACAAGAACTTTTTTTATGAGGGGTCTCCTTTTTATTCAGCTGTAACTTTATACAATAAATTGCCAGAAGGTGTGGAAAAAATCAAACCTTTTACTAAATATAAGAATACAGTAAAAACATTTTGTTGAAGAAGGCATACTAAACGGTGGGAGAGTATCTGGGCAATAATCTGTTAAAAATATGACTGTCTGTAATTATCTCATTTATATTGTTTATTTTTTCAATGTGGTGGTGTGTTTACTCTGTATATTTTATTATACTGTCCAATCATAGAATAAATTTGTTTTATATTTATTTGAATTATGTAATTCGACTGGCATGTTCTATATCATGTACTGTGATCCAAAGAACTTCAATATATATCTATCTATCAATGGAAATGTAAATGTGAATATAATCCCTCACCATACAATGTACTATCACCGCCAAAAACTTAAATGATGTTCGTAGAAACTTGTTCCTTATTGGGAAGCTCAACTTCAGATATTTTACTTCAGTGTATGAGTTTTATTAATGATCAAATACACTTCATTAAGTTGAAAACAAAACATAGCTAATAATATTTATTCCAACATGAAATTTTGTTCTTTTAAAATACAGAGGTTAATGTAGATGTTCGCACCTCATCTGGTTCCTCATAAAAAATCAAGATTTTATTTACTCTTACATGAAGTAATTAAATTAAATGATAAAATATATTATACCTCAAGTCGCAACATGTGGTGTTACCTAAAACTATCTTCGGTACTTTCCCAACTTCAACTTTCATTATTATTCTATTGTAAATACTTTCTTGAGGTACCGTATTACGTGCCAGCTTCAAGTTTACTTTTATTTAACGACAGCCTTGCAAAACTTGATTATGAATTGCTTGCAGAAAATAAGTTTATGCAAATAATTGATTTGTATACAGTGTGGAATATAAGTAGGAAAAAGCTAAGTATAAATATAGCCAGGGCAGTGGTGACCATCTCGGCCCAGGACGAAGAGATTAGGATTTCTAAAGTGCCCCCAAGTGAATGTCAGGTGTATAATCTGTATCTACATCTCTGCTCATATCCTCAATTCTTGACCATTCCAATCATGTGTCAAAATGCACGTTTAAGAACATAGAACTTCGAGTTTGATATCGGATAAATTGCATAGAAATAGGAAGGAAGGTAGGATATTAGTAGATAAATTTGCCCATAGAGAATCCTTGCGTTTCCATAGCAACGCAACATTCACGACAAACAGCACGGTTTTAATAAAACTGTCAAGAACAGCCATATTAGTACCTGTTGTAAAGTTTTTGCCGATATAAATTAAAATGTCTCGTTTTGGAAGCACCAGTGAAGCAGAAATAAGTAGTTCTATACAGAATTCTATCCCCAAAAATAAAAGAAAAACGCACAGCTCCACTCATTTAGATTAAACTTTGTCAGCTTCAAAACTATGTCTCCAACAAAATTATTTCAAGTTCAATAATAAAACATTTCGTATGGATTACACATAAGCTCAGCATTGTCTCCGTTTTTAAGTGAAATATTTACAACAAATTTAAAAAATAGCATTTTAGTGCCACTAACTTAATTACGAATGTATTTTCATTACAAAGATATGTAGATGATATTTTCTATATTTGAATTACCAGAGACAGACAATTGAATAGTTTCTTACTGTTTTCAGATTCTTTTCATCGCTTTAACATAATGAAAAATCTTTCAACTTCTTGGACATGTCAATTAGTAGGGCTCATGACTCATCCGCATTCAAAATATACAGAAAACCAACTCATTCGGAAAGCTTGATTCATAATAGTTGTCAGAATATCAAATTGAGTGATTTTCCTTCATTTGTACTCAGATTACTCTCTATTCCTCTGCCAGTCATTTCGAGAATGAAGTTCAAACATTAAAATTAATGGCTAAAAATAACGGCTATGGACAGAATTGAATTGACACGAAGTAAATGCGAGACTTTCTATATAGGCCAAACCGGAGATTCATTTAAAAGAGAATTGAAGGACATAAAAGATCCATTAATCAAAAAAATGCTACTGGTTTTTCTAACCATTGTATAGATCAATACCATTTATAGATTTCGAGCAAATTGAACTTATACATCTAGGTAATGAAGGAAAGAAGATGGAGATTTTATAGGTGATAAAACCAATTTGTAATGAGCAAAACGACGTAAGTCTATCTTCTATTGTGCCGTTATATTTAAATAAAACTACCCATTTTGGTTTTCAGTATTATTTCACTCTTGATAATGGACTGATAATCCGAAACATATGTCGATTATTTGAATATTTTTGTGAAACCATTGCTTAGTTTTTAATCAATCATTTGTTCATTAGGTTCACCAAGCTTTGAGCGAAAATTCCATATATAGAATTTTCAATATTATAGTCATTGAACATTTTCATCAATAAAAAGCTAATTCTAATCACTAATTTCAACCAAAATTCTAAAATCTTACATTCATCTAATTGATATTATTTTCTGGGAATTCCTCGAAATCAATAGATACAAACTATAACCAAAATATAATTGAATGAACGGATTTCGACAATAATTCCTTTTACTTTAATTGTTTTCAGCTGAGTGATTTAAATCACACTTTCGTTAATTTGCCTAATGAAGTTTTACTGACTTTTAATCCGATTGTGTGATCATTCATAAATTGTTGTATGTTAAATTAGTCTTCATTTTGTATTTGTCTGATGAAGGCGTAGTTTCGTCGAAACGCCTCACAAATATTATGAATAAGTGTAAATCAAACTATTTTTATTCATCATTTGAAATGAAGTTGCATCAAATAAAAACCATCACAGTTCAATTTTCAATATTATTTTTATAGTTGAGATATTTTATTTATAGTAAATTATCCGCACTCCGCAAAATATGGTAACCGGATCCATATGTAGGTCAAAAGGAACTTTTAACCTGAAAACATTAAATTTAGCAATCTTGATCACGCGCTCATATATATCTCTCATCAACATACATATATATTTTTTTATTATGAAGAAATATATAATAGAGTGTTTGCAAGAAAAGAAATTCTTTCATATAAATTTTGTTGTTGGCATATATATAATTTTTTAAAACATGTTAAATTGTGAAATGAAATCTTACCCTCAAAAAGCACAAACACTGCAAAAACTAGCACAATTGTAGGAAACACTTTTTTCAACTTCGATGTATAATATGCTACTATTCATTTCGGTCTCAGTCACCACTTACACATCTCTTTCAGATTTGATACTTGAATAATAATTTAATTTCCAATTTGCATTTTAAATTCAACAAAATTCGCGTTTGACCGCAATTTCACTTAATGATTATAAGTCAAGGTAACAGCGAAGAGACAATCTCGCATTGAAGGTACTTGAAGTGGAACGTTTTAGGGACTAATTTTGAGAGAAAACCAACATATATATAAACGGCCAAAAATCTTCGAAATTCGATTCTAATATTAAAAAACTGAAAGGAAAAGTTCGTGAGGTTTTCATTTCTATTTAGTTTTTTAACTCTTCAGATCCAGCTGCCTTAAAAAATCACCCTGTGTTCAACATATTTCGTAAACATGCAGCGTCGATCATTTGTTAAGTATATGTGAAGAAAACTTCGTATGAACATTTGCCTGCTTCAAAAGGAAGTTACACTCTTTTAAGGAAGGCACCCTAAAAACGATTTTTCCTCGTGATTTTCAAAACCATTTATACTGAAATAATAAAATTCAGTATACTTCAGTAACTCCGTACGCTTGATCAGAATTCGAGATCAGAATTTCGAATTTTCAATCATTAGCCATAATGGAAAGGTTGAAAAAAATAATATCCCAACTGTTCTTCTGACATTTTGATTCCATTATAAGATACCCTAATAATTTTTACATAAAAAAGATATACTTAGTTTGTATCGCTTAGACAATCTATTTTCAATAAAATTGGAAATTTTTGAACAATTAGTCGTGCTGCATAGACGTAACCCATTATTTTTCATGATACATGACTGAGTGGAGTGCATTATTCCATATTATTGAGGGTCACCCCTCAAAAAGAACAACAAACCTGATGACTGCTAGTCGTTTTTGTATCTATGGTTCCTTCCATATCCTTTCTCGACGATTGTCTTTCACCTATGCAATTCTGGATTCGTCTGCAAATGGACATTTTACCATTGTGGTAAGAGCCAATTGCTACGCTCCCGAGCCCATTATAGACGCGCCGCAATATGCCTCAGAAGTAGCCTCAAGATTCTTAGAGGCCTTCCTGAACTAAGATTTGCAGCATGATGTCTTATTGTGAGGGAGGTCGGAGAGGTAACCCTCCAAAACGTTCTCAAGAAATGACCGGAACTGAGGTTCTCCTAGTCCAAAGAACAAAATTAACGGTATAGCGGTCTTCCTATTGGGTAGTGACTCTTGGTCTACCAGTTCGTCACAAGTCATCCATTTTTCCATTTTGGATGTACACATTCACTATCCATCTCACAGAAGTCCTAGCTAAAACAAAGAGCTGTGCAATTCAATTTTGGGATAATCCCATGTCGTGGAGAGTCACTATTCTCGCTCTATTGAATTGGCACACAATATTTCCTGGCTTTGTAACCGACAGTTGCATTCAGTTCTTTTAACTGTAATGAAACCAAAGAAAACTAATTTTTTTGATGTCGAAACACATAAGGATAATTAGCTTTGGGTATTTGAAAACTGTTCTTTTCTATGACACCAGAAGAATTTTTCAAACATAAAGGGCTCTTTAACCACAGAAGACTATTTATGTGACTAAATTAATCACCAAAGATTCACCTAATCATAGAGGGTAAATTCCTACAAAGAAAGGAAAACTATAAATGAAAATGCTGTAGTACCCAGACAAAATCAAAGACCACATTTTATTTATTGATGATTATGCCGATAGACAGCGGAAAACGGGGACCCGAAACTTCTGAATCCTCTCAAAATAAAAGTAAAATGTGATAAAGCAAATGAAGAAATAGGAAAAGGATTGTGCAATCAAACCTATAAAAAAATTTTTCCATTTGTGTTCCTTTTTCAGAAATACCTGTGGGAGGGGCCAAGATTCTTGGCGACCTGTGTATATACGAGGGTAAACTGACAAGTCAGGTAAAGATTATATTCGGACTATTCTCTTCCAAATCTATAGAAAATCTCTGTCCTCCGAGCCAAATTTACATGTTTCAAAACAAATAGAAATTGCACCACCAGCTTGGCTGTCGCAATAGTGGGATAATGGGCAAAGTCACGGTCGTGGTAAAACAGGATTTTCATCTAGACGAGATGCGCCTGCTTTATTATGGTTTCATTGTTCGATTGGTCTAATAGTGATGCATAGTACTCTCCATTCATTTCTTTTCTTTTTGGACAAATCCATGAACATAATTCCCTGTGCATCACACTACCACCGACCACCACCATCCACTATTTGGATAACTGATTAGTTCAAAGAGCCGAAAATTAGCATATGAAAGTTTAACTCTTTACACTCTAAGTTATTGGTAGATTGTCAACAAATGCTCCGATCTAACCTATCTTGCTAATGGCTTTCTCATCTGAAAATGCAAACTTTCCTGTACTACCATAGTACTTATCAAGAGATCTTTTGGTTTCCGTAATGATTTTCTTGAAAGAAAAAAGTGATATAGTTTTATTTTTACACAATGTCAATTTTCAATACACACGATCGATTTTGACAGTTACATCATTTTCGAGTGTCTGGTGCTAAGAGTTAACTATAACTATACATATTTTAAATGTGGAGTAGTGGGAAATAATTTGATTCTAGTTTGCTATTGAGATTGATGAATTTCGGGTTTTTACACAGTTTGTTAAGTTCTAAACTTTCCGACAGATTCATTGTCATCCTCTCATTGCATTTGAGGAGAATTTTTAAATTATCTATTGTCATAACGTGATTTCTTAATTTAATATATTCAGAAACTGTGAATTTGTTATATGAGGTGTTCTTTGAATCCAGATTCAAAATTTCGTCCTTCGAAAGCTGTTAGGTATTCATTGCTTCAATTCTGTATATTTCAGACTGTTCGAGTTTATCAGTTTTATGCTTCGCTTTGAATAATAATTTGTTTATGTTGGAACTACTAGAAATGGATGATGGTAAGTTGAATTTGGAAAGATAATGGCTGATGTTATTAGAGAGGGGGCCAATTTTAGTTTGACATGCGTATTTATTTTCAGGGTTTTCTATAATGAAACAGTGTAATTGAAAATTTTGTTTCTGTTATTTCTACGTTTAAAAAACTGTTTATATGGGAGAGTGGAATATTATTATTTGATGCCTTTTCCTTAATGATATTAATTTCCATATTAAAGTATGTTATGGATAGGAAATGGCAAAGGCTCTATGAATCATTGATTTAGAAACGGCTAATTTATGTTTAATGTGGTTAGAATAATCCATTGGAAAAGTTGCATCTCTAATCGGTTGTGTGTATAAAATATAAGCATTGTAAAAATTGAACAGAAGTGCATCATTTTATTTACATTAAATTCAGATTCAACAATCCCAATGGATTCTATTAACCACATTAAAGATAAATTGGCCGGTTATAATTAAATGATTCATAGGTTCCTTTTCATTCCCTTTCGCCGGTGTGCCTTGGGTCGTGGATTTTACGAAAAGTTATGTAGAAAATAATGAGAATGATTATGTTGAGCGCCACCCGATCATGATATGAAGAGCTTTATTCAACGATAAATCGGAAATCGAAAATATATTGAAAAGACGTCATACCTTCTAAAGAATAATAATACACAGATTAACCTTTCACACATTTATTTAGATGAATGAAAGCCGAGAATAGAAGGGTTAGTATCTTAATCTAAACTTGTGCACATAATAAAAGTTTATATATATATAAATTGTTAACCAATTGATAATCTTGACAGTGATATTCGAGACATACTGTATAGTTTATGGAGTGAACATGAACGGTGAATTGTTCGTAAAGGAATTACTAAAAACACACTCGCGTTTTGTAAAACGTATGCTTAGGCACAACGATGCAAGAAATATTTCGTAGAGAGTGCACTTAAAAATAAAATAAAAAGAACCGGCCTTAATCTTTGATGATGGCTTCCACTTTCCGTGAGTCCAAAAATTCTTCTGGTTGTACAAAAGATAGACGTTGGTTAAGGATGGCAGAGGCAGGACGTTCGGTAAGTATAGATTCCTTGGTTTATACGAAATATGATGTCCCAAAAATCCCTCAAAAAAATGTCGGTAAACGGTAAGAAAACTTTCCACTGTGAGGAGAAATCCCACGGTTGAACGATAATTTTTCGATTAGCTTGAACGATAAACGATAACGATAGTTAATTTCAACTGTAGAAAATTAAGAAAAATTATTTTAGACGAAAAAGGCAAAGAAAATGTCAATCAGATCCACACTATACGTGTTGATGACTTGCTCTGTTCAATCTTCAACGCAAAGAGAAGGTTGCCGTCGACAATTAACATCCTTGTTATCGAACGAGATTCAAACGGACAAAAAAATATATTCAATTACAGGTCCTGCTATAGCCATCTGACACCAACCTTATGAATTAGAAATATTTCAATAAGGGAAATATATTGACCTGCGAACTTATTGAAATTTATTTTAACTAGCATTCGAATTTTCAGGATAGAGGGAGCCAGTCTAAAAATACGAGGAGCAAACATTTTGTATTTTAGGTGCTTGTCATGAAGAGATAAAAATTTTATTATTTTCTCTAGACGTCAATATGTCGAGCAATACGTATGATATACAACAAGAAATACCTTTGTGCATACTGTGATTTTTGAATGCTACACTTTATCCATAACAGACTTTGATACAGAAATCAATATCGTTGCGAAAATTGCATCAAATAATAATATTCTACAGTAATCACATAAATAGTATCATTAAACGCAAAGAACAAAAACAAATTTCTCAATTTTATATATTTATATATAACATTAAAATAAATTCGAATGACTAGTTTACCCTCTCTAATAACATGACCAATCATCTTTCCAAATTTAATTTAACAACCTCCTTATCCAATGGTCTCAACATAAAAATAAGTATTCAATGCCAAATAAAAACTAATTAATTCACACAGTCTGGAATAAATAATACTGAATACAGCTTACGTAGAACAAACAGGTCGAAATTTTGACTCTAGATTCAAATAACACCCCTCTTCAGATAACGAATCCATAGTTTGTGAACAAAGTGAGTAAACAAATTACATAATTGTATTAGATAATTTGAAAATTCACCACAACTGCTATAAAGGGATGACAATGACTATGTGGCAAAGTTTGGAAATGAAAAAATTTTGTAAAAACCCAAAATTTTCCACTCTCGATAGATAACTGAAATTAAATCACTCCCCAGTATCGTCGAAGATTTCATCAAAGACATCCTCCTATCCGTACCGTTTTCACTTCGATATTCAGAAGACTCAGAGCCACAACATGTATGACCTCGTCAAGTCAATATACAAAAGACGGGAACATATTCCTTCGGTAAGTAATCGGCGCATTGCAAATCAGTTTCAAACGCCCGAAAGTGTGGTGTGGCGTGTTTCTAAAAGAGAGGAACTGCATCCTTATCAACAGGAAGTGTAGGCATTTAATGCAGGGTACGAGCAGCATCGACTCACATTTTACCGCTAGATTCTTCATCAACATGCTCAAGATCCAGATTTAATGTCCAACATTTAATGATGTGATGAATCTTGCTTCGCAGGAGATGGTATAAATTATTTCTAAATAATGGCCCTGCGGAATTTTAATGCAGTTAAGAAACCACGTTTCCGAAAGATGTTCAGTGTCAATGTTTGGGGTGGCCAGCTTCTTGCCCATTCATATTTTAAATAACAGATTGAATGCCATAACTTATCGAAATTTTCTACTGAAGACGTTGTTAAATTGAATTGATGATGTTCCACTAAATTTCATTCAGAATATGTATCATCAGCATGATGGAGCACCTCCACTTCAAAAAAGAATAGTTGTTGAATGGCTGAATGAGTATTTTCCGAATAGGTGGGTTCGTATAGGAGATCAAATTGCCTGGCTCCCATGGACACCGGATCTCAACCCGTTAGACTTCACTATATGGAGATACATGAATCAACTCATCCATATTATAGATATAAAAATCGAATAGTTGCAAGAATGGATAAACAATACCACCGAAAGAATTAGAAATGACAATGTCCATCATATTGTTCTGCTGTCATCTCTTTGTGAGCCATGCATTCAAGTTGAAGGCGGTCATTTTGAGCATTTCTTGGTGGTTAACACCACACAATCGTCCTCGTATGTTGAAAATTGAGATTTCAGGACCTACTTGGATTATATGTTTGAAGCTGAATATCTCTGAATTCAAAAAGATTCGGACCTGGGATTTCACAACCTTGAAAAATAATATCAATCTAAATTTATTTTTCCACCTTTGTGATCGAAATAATTATAATTAATATGTATTTTATATCCACGGCTCTTGAATATTCAGTGCTATTCTCCAGGAGCATAAACACAGATCATATCGGCACATTCTTCACTAACCAAGGAATGCATTTTCAATTCGAAAAATTTAAGGTCACAAAATAATAATTATCTATCGAAATAGATATTCTAATATTTATCTATCAAAATTAACTCGACATTCTTGATAATTATTTTACTATGGTTACGAATGTCACTTTCTGTGCAACAAGATATGTATTTCATTCCATCTATGGTAACACCAAACAATCGTATGTTGAAAATTGATATTTCAGAACCTATTTGAATCAAATTTTTGAAGTTGAATATGTCTGAATTCAAAAAGATTCGGACCTGAGATTTCTTTAGGAACCACCTCTCAAAGTTTGTTATAGAGCTTGGAGACACCCTATATAGATTTAAGGTAATACACAAAACAATCGAAAACCATCAACTTAATCTTTAAAAAGTTTACTGGGTTATGAAAACAAACTACACAAAATGAATTGAATGCACAAAACGAAAAATCGATACTGAACAAACGACAAAAATTGATCAAAGCAGTTTAATTGAAATTTCTCACTGCAAGAACTGAATAAGTTTCCGTTTTCGTTGTAAACAAAAATTGCAGTTTCAGAAAAAAATGCGTAAACAACAAGAGGTAGAAGTATCGCACTCTAATAACCAATAAGATACGAAATTCGCTCATTCTGTACAGTAATAACAGTATCAATATTTGATACTTACATTTATTAAGAACCCATATCACTTGATAAAAAGAAACTTCACGTACCATTCGAGCTGACGTTTTTATAAAAATAATGCTATCATCAGACATGCGGCCACTCTTGAACCAGTGAAATTACTTTCACCGTGATATGTTTGTTTTTGGGTAGGATATTAATAGTATCAGATGGACGCTGTTATTCTTGACGTCCATATGGCTCTCCCAATGTCCCATCGCGGTAATTCTTTGTAGATCAACGGATTTGTTGTTAATCGTGAATCTTATTTCTTCCCACTTTCACTGACAATGATTTCATCATGTTCGTAATGATTACATTACGCCGATCGATAACGATGCTCGTTATTGATGGATCAAAAGACATCCGGCGGAAAGAATAAACTGTGGTACTTAGGTAATGGGATTCATTAATGAAGCAGACATTTTGTTCTATTTATCACACTTCCCATATAAAATTGAGGATTTTTATGGGAAGAGCGTTTTGATGAAAAGTTTCATGAAATAAGCACCTAATAAAACCTTGGGTACATCTATAAATGCACTGGTCCAATATTTCAAATTTCTCTTCTGGTCTGCAACTCAACAGAAGTTTTTCGAATATGTCCGGAAGTCTACCAAAAAAATTCAATGTATTTTCTTGGCGCACATGTTTCTTTCATGAGAAATAAAATGAAAAAAAATTTACTTAGACTTGTTGATGAATTTTTGCGAGTAACGTTTGTTCTTCTTGAACATTTCAATTTTCGGTAAAAATGCAACGTGAATCACGTAATTTGACCCCAGCAGAATGTGTTGAAGCAGTAGTCTTAGATGATCTAGGTTGGACTAATACAAGAATAATCCAAAAACTTAGAGTGTTCCATTCAACTGTTTCCAGAATGATCCGCAGGTACAGAGAAACTGCTAGTAATGAACGACCTCTAGCAATAACGGTGATCCCTGACCATTGTGACAACTGTTCGCTACTGCAAGACTCCTTCAAATAAAACTTCAACAGAACAGTGGAGTGCTAATTAGCACTTGATTTAAGACCTCGTGCCGGAGCTCGAGGTCCAGCTCTAGCCGCAGCATTTCAAAAAACCAGGCTACATATCTATTGATTAGAAGCTGACTGGGAGAGAGTTTTGTTTACAGATTAGTCGAGACTTTGTCATTTTCATTACGTTCGACGTTCTCTAATGTACAGACGTTGAAATGAAATATATGCCCCGTTCAACTTCTCACTTACCAATGATGTTGGTAAAGCTTCAACATTGGTGTGGGCCTCCCCACATTGGTTTTAACGCCCGCAATGATCTGGTCTTCGTAAATAATAGATCCCTGAATTCTCAGAGGTACGTTACAGACATTTTGGAAAAACATATTGTACCATTTGTGGCAAATATTGGTGAAAATTTTTTGTTTATGAACGATAACAGCAGACCTCAACAAGCTCATAGCGTCAGGAAGCTTCAAGATCAGCAAATCACTCCAATGAAGTGACCTACACAAAGACCAGACCTCAATCCCATCGAACATGTCGGGGACATTCTCAATTAAAGATTAAGAAGCCAGCAATACCAGCCAGCTTCCAGGAATGAGTTTCGAATCAAACTAACCGAAATTTGCTCTGAAATGGTTCAGAATGGTATAAGGTCATTGATTTTTAGTATGAATCTTAAATGTGATTCTCGCCAAGCGTGAAAATATCCGGTATTAACAAGTTTATGGGGACTTTAATTTTTTCCAAAAATTCTACATTTATAATTAGTTTTATTTCAACTTCTATGATACCATTTTCATTTCAATTGTTATCAAGCATTCCTTAGGACTGGTGGATTACTGAAAAATAATACTTCATCATATCTATTAATTGAAACATTTTTTTTTGAGATTAGTGTTATACATCATACTAAGATGGCGAGAATGTGTGTAATTCATCCTGATAACTTCTGTTATGTTTGCGGTCAACTTACTGTTAAAAGTCAACGTCATAGTGTGGCGCCATTAGTTAAAAACTGTTATTTTAAATACTTTTGTTTGCCGACGCGAAATTTGGACTGAATCTGGACTCCTAGTGTTTGCTGTGCACAGTCTGTCAGTTTATTAACATCATGGGATGAACGATCTCGTCATATGTCGTTCGCAGTTCCAATGATGGGCCGAACCGAAAGACTATATATCAGATTGTTATTTCTGTCAAACTTCTATAACAGGTATTAATCAAAAATCTAGGCACTCTGTAAACTATCCAAATCTACAATCTGCTTGAAGACTTATTCCACACAGTGATGATTTACCTGTTCCTCAGCCTCCAGTAAACATGGATGACGTGACCGAAGAAAAATGTATGTATACAACATCTCCTCATTTTATAACTCAAAACAATCTCAATGACTTGGTACGGGGTTTGGATATCATTAAAAGACAAGCAGAGCTGTTGGCGTCCCGACTTCATGACTGAAATTTACTAGAAAAAATATAAGAATATCCGTATACAGAACTCGACATACGCACTTCTCAAGTTTTTTTCTCAAGATGGCAATATAGTGTTTTGCAGTGACATTCCCTCAGTGATGACGGAGTTGCCGTTTGAATATAAAACATCTGACTGACGGTTGTTTATAGATTCCTCAAAGGTTAGTTTAAAAGCTGTACTGTTACATGATGGTAATAAATACCCTTCCGTATCGGTAGCTCATGCTACTGAAATGAAAGAATCATATGAAAATATGAAATCACTGCTAGAACATATTGAATATAACTAATATTCCTGGAAAATATGTGATTTGCAATTTTGCTACGTCTACAGCTTCGATATACGAAGTTTTGTTGTTTCCTCTGTGAGTGGGATAGTTGAGAAAAAAAATCATTATGTAAAAAGGGGGCCTAAGTGAGACGCTCTTATACCATGTCAACGAAATGTTCTTCACATTTCTTTAATAAATCCTGAAGATGTATTGCTACATCCATTGCTTATCAAACTCGGACTAATTAAAAATTTTGTCAAAGCTATGAATAAAAATGGAGATAGTTTTTGTTACTTGAAACCAAAATTCCCAAAAATCAGTGATGCCAAAATAAAAGAAGGAATATTTGTAGGGCCACAAATAAGAGACCTACTAGCTGATGAAGAGTTTGAACAAAAACTGAATCCGATAGAAAAATCCGCATGTTTTCGAAATATTGTTCGTAATTTTCTTGGAAACCACAGGGCCGAAAACTATCAAGAGTTAGTCAACAACCTCTTAGCGGCTTACAAGGACATGGGTTGCTCAAGGTTCACTTTTTACACTCGCATTTGGATTTCTTTCCACAAAATTTGCGATTCCATCAGGACATATCCAACATGGAAAAAAGGTACCAAGGCAAGTGGAGTCCGAACACGTTAGGTGACTACTGCTGGACACTCAAAAGGGATGTAAATGATGCTAAATATTCTCGAAAATCCTGAATAAAAGTAAATATAAGTTTTTTTTTTCATTTGAAACATTTTTTACCGTTTTTACTTAAAAAAAGATTTATTGCTCTTGCAAAAAAACGAAATCTTCTAAAAGTGCAGATTAGTTACAGACTAGTTTTAGATACAAAATAACCCATTCAATTCCATTTAACTTTCATTAAGGTCATTTTTGTCTATCAGTGTTATCAGGTAGCTTATTTAGCATTAGTTGAACGCTTTGCTGAGTCCTTGTTTAATTGCTGCGTCATATTGGCAAAATATTGTAGATGCACCAAAACTTCAGAATAAGTGTCCTGAAGGATTGAGAAAACTAGTTGGATGTTTTTCTAAAAATTTGGAAGCACTTAAACCTTTGAATTCACCCATGAATTCATGGGATTTCGTTGTTTTCCATACTTCAACGAAAAAATTAGACTCGGATACATTGAAGCGATTCGTACCTCAAAATGCTAGTACGGGTATTCCTTCGTATGATGAGTTGGTGACAATTTTTAAATCTCAATGCACTACCTTTGAGTCAGTTGATTTGAATTCGAGTTTTGTTAAACAGAAAACTGCAACTTCCTTTCCCAAAAATTATAATACGAAAACTTCCTTAATGACAAGACTGATAGTTCCTTGTTGCTAAACAGAAACTTCTCTGTATAAATTGCTTACAACCATCCTATATTATGGCGAATTGTAGTGGTAATAACTAATGTAAAAGTTGCAATTTCAAACATCATACTTTATTGCATTATTATAAAAAACCCAATGTTGCTTCTTGTCCTCCTACTTCGGAGATAGGTAACGTCATCGACTTCTACTGATTCAAAATCGCAAATAATTCGAAATTTCTCCAATTTTGCACAACCAAGCTCAAGGAAAATTGGTTCCTGTATTAGGTTATCAATTGGCCTTGCTCCAATTAGGGATACAAAGAACAATTATCAACATGTTAGGCGATTATTAAATTGTGCAAATCAGTTTCATTGAATCATTAAATCAGTTGTCATCATTTAGGTCTTAAAATTAAATCGTCTTCTTTAATAATGAATAGCCTGGGGAATATATATTCTTAATAAAAAGGTTGGGTTAGTTTTGAGCTTGTCAGTAACGTAAATCCAAGCTCTAAAGTTGTTGTTGAAGCATATCAAAATTTTCAAGAATGCATTTCTCTTGCGAAGTTTGGCATGCTCTTTGTCTAGGAGGGTACTGAGAACTGCCTATTTTGCCCTTATTGAGACACATTTGCGATACAGTATCCTGGTGTGGGGGAATAGCAATGAGTTCGATCGGGTTTTCCGAATACAACGACGAGCGGTGAGAATTGTTGGTGGAGTGGGCTATAGAGATTGTTATAAAAATTCTTTCAGGAAACTGAATATACTGACTCTCCCCAGCTTGTTTGTACTTGAGTGTCTACTCTATGCTCATCAGAAACCAACAATTGGTAACTTTGAATAGCCAGTTTCATTCCTATAGTACCAGGGGCAAAGATAATGTAAGAATCCTATTTTATAGATCGAGGAGGACACAGAATGGATCAACCTTTGTGTGTCACAAATTATATAATGTTTACCTGTTTGTATGCGTAGACTTTCTGTGGCATCATTTCAAAATAAAATCAAGAAATTTATAATTATAGAATGTTTGTATAAGACTGATGATTATTATAAACTCAACTTCTCTAAATTGACAACCTGAACTCTATTCGCAGTGTCTGCTTTCGAAGGGGTATCTGGGTTGTTTGTAATTTTTTAGTGATATTTTTCTGTGATATGACGTGTGTAAATACTTTTGTATATTAGCACCAATAAATACTGAATACTGAATACTGAACACTGAATAATGAACACGAGTGACTTGTTCCAGATGTCAAAATTATCTTGAAGTCTTCACTCTTTCTGCAGGTAGTATTTGAAAAAAAACATCACTTTGTAGCTTGTATTTCAATACAATAAATCCATATTTCAAATATTTGTCGTTGAAAAGGGAATTTCACAGAAAAAAAATTAAATTTGTCATAAATTCTATTTTAAACAAAGACGTCTCTAGGAAAAAGATCGGACTTGAATGTTTGCAACAACTAGTAGTTAACCCTACTGATATAAGTTGAATGTTTGCTGATTTCCTATCGTCAACAGTTTCGGTTTCATTGGATAGATACTTTGCAAACGTTACAAATAGGGGATGCACGGTTTTGAATACTGAATCTGTTGACTCAATGTTATTCATACCAATTAAATGATATTTTGCGATCCCGCAAAAATGGAAAATTATCGGTCCATTATCATTGTCAGCACTTTTTCGAAGTGGCAATATACAGTTGCCTGGTACGATTTTTTGTGAGTAGGTTTCTACTGATAGATTCACAACATGTTTTCGGGACATCTCGATCAACAAACACGGCTGTTCCTTAGACAGTCCAACAAATATCTAAAAGGATGAACAACCGAGAATATGTTGTAATTTTCTGTTTTGGCTAGACCAGAGCATTCGAATGCGTGAGAGCAGACTTTGTGTTTCATAAATTACATCAGCTGTCCCATCAATACTTGGCGTCGGCCTTTCCTCGAGGAAAAACAGTTTCGTTAGAAGTATTGACGATGTCTTTTCTGGGAAACGTGAGCTACCAAATGGCACCCGCAGGGCAGCCTGTAGGCGCAGCTCCTATTTCTAGTCTTGGTAAATGACTCTGTTGAGAACATATCTGTGGGTAAAGATTTCCTGTACGTCACCATTGTTGTCAGCGACGAATCTTTTGATCGCCTAGTGGAGAAATGCAATAAGATTCTTGAGCAATTTGGATGTTTGTAGCAGCAAGGAACTTCGAAAAGACAATTGTGTGAAATTTTTCAATACTCATGAACAGCAGAGCAAACCTATATTGTATTTTAATTGTTGAAATCTCGTCAGAAACCAGGCTGCTGGGTACCATGTTAGATTATTATACCAATTTACACATATGAGGAAGTGCATGTGTACTGGAGCGGCCTTTACTTTTTATCATTCCAACATTTTGTGCATTTTGTGGTTATAGGGTAGGGCTGCTAGTTGGAAACGAATCTTTGTAGTACAGAAGCGAATACTGAGACCTCTACTTCAATATAAATAACTCTTTTATCTGATTTCCACAATGTTTATTTTTAATACACACAACCGGTTCCGACAGTTACGTCATTTTCAAGTGTCTAGAACTAACAGTTGCGAGAAAGAATGTGCTAACTATACCTATTTTAAATGTTGAGTAGTATGGAGTGATTCAGTTTTAGTTGACTATTGTGATTGATGAATTTTGGGTTTTCAGAAAGTTTGATGATTTCCAAACTTTCCAACAGATTCATTGTCATCTCTCTATTGCATTTGATGAGAATTTTCAAATTATTTTATGTAATTATGTAATTTGTATCTGAGGAGAGATGTTCTTTGAATTTCATTTCAAAATTTCGATCTGTTTATCGTACGTAACATACATTACATTCAATTCTAATTATTCTGGACTGTTTGAGTTTATTAGTTTTTTGTTTGGCATTGAATAGTAATTTGCTTATGTTGGGACCACTGAACGACTTTATTAAATTAAATTTAGAAAGATAATTGCCGAAGACATGCGTGTTTGTTTTATCGTTTTTCTATAATAGAATAAAGTAGCTGGGATTTTTTTTTTTGTTCTTCGCGTTTAATATCGTTCATGTTGGAGACTGAAATATTATTATTTGATGCATTCTTCTTGATGATATTGATTTCCGTTTTAAGGACAGTTATAGATAGGGGAATGGAAAAGGCTCTAACAATCATTGAATTATAAGCGAATATTTTATGTGGAATGTGCTTGAAAGAATCCATTGGGATAGTCTGCAAATGTTTTTTTTTCTATATTTATTGTAGGTGGGATTATTAAGACGTTTAGTGATGATTGTCAACGAAATTTATTGAATTGTTGCTTTCAATTTCAACTGTGAAGGTTATTTTACTATGCCTTCCATTTAGAAAATATAAAAAATAATCTATTTGTCTGTTAGAGCCTTGAAAACCCCGAGCTTATCATCAACTGCTATGTACCAAAAATAATATATTTTTGTGGTAATTGATTATTCATTATAGATTTTTCAAGATTGTTTAAAAAAATATCTGCTAATAAGGTTCTGAGTGGGGATGCCATGGAAAATCCTGACTTTTGTTTGAAAAATTTTGATTCAAATTGGAAATAATTTTGTGACAAACAGGTTCCTGAAAGACTACAAAATTCACCCAGGTGTGGTGAAATGTTACTATGGTTAAAGATTTCTTTAATTTCTCGAATAAAATCAGCAATTATCTTTCCACATTTAATTTAACAATCTTCTCAAGTGATCCAAACATGAGCAAATTACTATTCAATGCCAAACAAAAAACTAATGAATCCAAACAGTCCAGAATATTCAGAAAAATATATATTATGAAAAATTTCCCCATACACAATATGGCTTCCGAAAAGGTCACGGCACTTATGATAACATATGTCAATTGGTTAGTGATATAAACTTATCTTTCACTAACGAACAAATTCTTATGGCTCTTTTCGTTGATATTTTAGGTGCGTATGATAATGTCAATTTGAAAATACTCAGGAAGGAAATTATCGAAATAGGGCTCAGCACAAGATTCGCAAATATTATTTATAACTTGTATGTAAACAGACGAGTGTTTTTGAAACTAAATAAAACTTTACATGGTCCTAGATTTACCAACCAAGGACTTCCCCAAGGAGATATTCTATCCCCTTTATTATACATCATTTATTATCATCGTTTAGAAAAGTATTTCAATAACCCAAATATAAAAATCTTACAATATGCTGTCGATATATGTTTTTACATTTCTAATCAATTCATTGGATTGTGCCAAAGAGATCTAGAGAGAATTTTAAGCTGTCACCTTCGAAATCGTTCATGTGTTCGTTCATTACTAGGCGAGTTGCTTTTTATAAATTTATATTTATATTTTATATTGGGTAATAACGCTTTCGAACATAATAGTTCTGTTAAAGCTGATCTTGTGAAGAGAATAATCAGGTTTTTAGGTTAGGTTAGGCAAAGGGTACATGACAAACGAGCTTTTCAGAGAATTTTTAATACATCTGGCTAGATACAAAAGTCCAGGACCGTGCCTGTTAATATTTGATGGAGCAGCATGCCATTTAGACCTTTCCAAGGTTAGGTTAGTTCATGTTCATTATGTTCATGTTATTATGTCAAGTTCATGTTATTATGTCTTTCTGCTAATTCGTTTGTTAATTGAATAAATAAATTTATATACATATATGATTGTTGTGCCTTTGACTTTTTTTTCTTATTCTTCACAGGAAATTAAAAATTTCGAATATGGTGAAATAAAGTTATCATCAAAAAATTGGATTTTTTCTCAATTTTCTGATGATATTCCAGCTCAACGGTATTATGGTTAACATTTGAACAGAAAAGCAAGTTTTGAGTGCATATCACCCCTTTTCCGTGGTAAGAAATGGGGCGGGAGTATTCAACAATCATTTAGTATAAAATGTTACAGGAGTGAATCCTGAAATTTTGATAGGTCATCCTTGCACTCTATTTGCAAGCAAAACCGATGCCTTCATATCGTAAATCTTGCAATGATTAATCCAATAGATTCAAAGGAAACATCTTGAGAACACCTGTATTTCTGAATCAACTTTCGAAGAAAGCAATAGAAAAATATAGAATTACAGTTTGAAATTTATTTTATCTTACAAAATAAAAATAGTTCAGTGAAATCAGAAAAAACACACATTGAATTAATAAAAAGATAACGAAATAACCAACTTTTGTAAGCTTCATATCAATAACATCCGAATAATATTCAGTTGAAATAATATGCACTTAAATAATTAAAGAAAAATTAACAGTTTTTATAGATGAATCGTTGGTAACCACTAATCATTCAATTATTAAAAACTGTTGATATTAGAGCGTTCCTGGCTGTGAAATTATTGGCCAAGTTTTGGGGCTCAGGAATCTCATTTTCATCTGGCAAAACAGGGAATTCTGGATCTTCAGGTGATTCCACATCATTATGAGCAACCGCAACATTGTGCACAGTGAAACATGCAACGATAACTGCTAAGTTCGTGCTCATCTTCAATCTTAGACCGAGAGAAAGACATGGAAATCTTCTTTTTATAACGCCAAAACATCTCTCTACTGTATTCCTGGTACTAATATGAGATCTATTGTAAGTCCTTTCGGGATTATTCGCAGGATTGAGAATAGGAGTTAACAGATAATTTTTGCAGGGGTATCCATTATCTCTCAATAAGTATGAATGTCCAAATTCACCTGCTTCGAAACGTGCTCTCAAAGGGCCATCATTAAAAATCGTGCTATCATGTACAGGGCCTAGGAAGCGTACTATAATGTGGCATACTCGCAGTTCAGCATCGCAAATAGCTTCCACGTTTATCGAAAAATATCCTTTTCTGTTGCGATACAATTCAGCATTGCCACCACCTGGTGACTGAATCCTACGTGAGTGCAGTCCAAGGCTCCTATTACATCAGGAAACCTTCGAGTCCGGAAAAATTCTATTTTCTTCTTGTTTATTTCTTCCCTAGATCGAGGCATGTAAACATAAATGTTTTTCAATAGTGCTAAATGATGAGTAACTTTCTTTATTATAGTACTAACACTTTGCTTAGATATTCTCATGTCATCTCCTATGAGCTGTTGGAAAGATCCAGTAGCATAGAAGCGTAACGTGCAGTTAGGTTAGGTTTCAAAACTTTCCAGAAGGAATATTACTGTGTTTTTGTCAAATCTAAACCTCATTTTAAATCGAATGTCATTGAAGCAATCCATAGGATTGGTTCTGCCCGTAAAAAGACGAGGTCTTCTCAATTGTCCCACCTGTCTTTCTTCCGAATATTCATCTTCGAATAGATCCGTTAAAGACAAATCACTGATATCTCGAATGAAATTTGGTTAGTCATCAAAGAATCATGAATTATTCTTTAATTTCTTCCTGCCTGTGCAATAAAATAAATGTAAATATGATATATAATGCTTGTATTTCGCAATTTGAAGAAAACAATCTGTTGGTTAACCTTCCCTATGAAAATTAAAACCATCAATTTCGATGGTTTAGCTAACTCCGAAGTAAATGTGGATTTAACCTTCGGTTTAACGTTTATAGGACCGAATTCAGAGTTAACATAGAACTAAATCTTTCAAACAGTGAACTTTTAATCCTAGAACTTAATTTAGTTCTAGGTTAGTATAAACTGCGTTTATAGGATACAATTAAATTAAACCATAGAGTTAACGGATTAAGTTCATCAACTAAATATTTAGTCTGTAGATTAAACCTTTATAGGACCGGCCGTTAGTGAATGAGATAAGATAGTTGTTGAAGCTCTGCCTCGCGTCCTCTAGTTTATTTAAAAAAGACAATTAACATGTAAGAACCTGTCCTAACGTATGTGCCACGGGATGCGCGAGCAGTTTATTTGATACGTTCGTTTGAGTTCACTGCTTGTTGAAACCTTGTCTAGGACAGTCGTAACTTTATAGGCTCTACGATAAGCGGGCGCGATTTACACGCTCGACAATTTTTATTACATTTATATATTTATAGGGCGAGATTTTGCGTTTTATCGACTGGGGGAGACTTGAAAATCAACTATTTATCTTACTGATAAAACAAACTATTTCAATTGAGAATATGCTCAGTATTATGATAAGTCTGAAAGAATCTAAAAAATCAAAAACAAAACCTTTCTCAAATAATACAACATAGTAATAATAAATAGTTAAAAATTAGGTATTAAACGTATGAATGAACAATTAATGAAATTATAATTATAATTTCATAGTAACGGGGTCGCAAGAATTTTTACTTAACTTTTTGGCTTTTGTGTGATATGAGAATGCTTGAGAAACGATGTGCTACACTAAAGAAAATTTTGTCTGGGAACAAATAACTCCCATTGTCCCTCGCGGACTCGAACGAGGGCTGCAGTATGATATCCCACAATGCAACCTTTACCCCCTGGACATTTTTAGCTGACTATACACATTCACTATACCCATACTCTGCCAGACTCAAACAGACAAGCAGCTGTGCTAAGTTGAATCCTTCTCCCACATGCTTGCTACATGTAACTGATGATTTGATAGAATTTTAAAAACTTTCACATCTAAATTCAGGAAACTTTGAATATACGAAGAACTAGATTTTGATTGGTAAGCTAATATTGTATTAGAATCCCATTTTCTTCTTCTTCTTCATATTTATAAATTAATGAAATAAAGGCCCAACTGTCCCCACGATCATAGCCATCATTCTCTGATAGCTAGCATTGGGGCGTTATTGATTCTGAATGAAATCGAAGACTGCTTCAGTTGCGAACTACTCGGCACTCTAAAATTATTACATTCTGTAAGTTCCATCTAAATAAATAATTACTTCAGAAACAATAGGGCCATTATTATTTACGATGTAGTTTCTTTTAATGAGTAGCATATTACGTTTCGTGCAATACATCAAATAATTAGCGATTGTCTCAAAATTTTACAACAATACTGGAGATAAAAGCCAAATAACCATATAAATGTTAGATTAAACTCTCTTCCTTCGAAATGTTCTCTTCAAAACAAATGTAATAAAATATTTATCTCATGAATTCCAAAGACTAAAAGTTCGAAAAAATTGAAAAACAGTAGAGCTTGTGATTTTCATGGCTTATCTATTTCACTTCTAAAGGAAAATTTAACTCGATTATATTTCCTCTGACCACACTGATCAACGGATGAATAGGAAATAGCATCTTTCCCGACTGCCTGAAGTTATCAGTAACATACCCATTCGTAAAGGACGATAAAAATGAGGTTTCGAATTATAAACCCGATTCTTTAGTCCCAGTATTCTCTAAAGTCTTAGAGAAGATACTATGTAATCAAATTACACTTTCTCGAATCGAACAATCTTTTTTCACAGGATCAATTTGCTTTACTCATTTGGAATAATCAGATGGACTAAGACAGAACTGGATGATATTCAGAGGCAGACCCGAACGATGCTAACAAAGTACAACAATCATCATCCAAAATCGTCTGTGATAAGAACAACTTTGAAGTGGAAAGAAGGAGGACGCGAATTGATAGATGTTGTCAATTTACACACCGAACTGATAAAAAATCTCAGAGAATTCTTCTCAGCAAAAGCCCTCACTTCTGACCTCCATAGAGTGGTATCGTTGGCTGAGAAGGGATATACACCTCTAAATCTTGCTACCAGAGATGACCTGCTGAATCTACCGTTCCTATCAGTTACAGAAAAACAAGAGCAATGGTCAAGAAATGAATTGCATGGACGACATCACCATGAGATTAATCAACCACACATCGACAAAGAAGCCTCCAACAAATGGTTGATGAAAGGAGAATTATTCGCGGAAACAGAGGGATTCCTTATGGCCATCCAAGACCAAGTGATCGCTACAAACAACTACAAAAAATTTATTATGAAGGACGGAACATCACAAACAGATATGTGCAGAAAATGCCATATAAGATCGGAGACTCTACAGCATATTACGTCCGGATGCGAACAACTAGCCAATACGGACTATCTTCACAGGCATAATCAAGTGTGCAACATTATCCATCAGAAACTTGAGCACAAGTACGGACTTCTGAATACCTTCTAGCCATATTACAAGTATCAACCGGCGCCCGTATTGGAAAATGACTCTATCAGATTATACTACGATAGGCCTGTTATCACTGACAGAATGGTGACGAATAATAGGCCGGACATAGTGGTGTATGATAAGAGAGCCAGAACAGCAATGCTGGTGGATGTCGCCATACCGAATAATAACAACGTGCTGAATAAGTTCCAGGAAAAAAAGTCCTAATACACAGACCTTGCTATTGAGATCAAGCAGATGTGGCACCTCGAGAAAATAGATATTGTTCCTGTCATCGTATCCTCCACTGGGTTAATACTCAAAACTTTGCATGATAGCCTTAAGAAATTAGAATTGCATAAGAATACCTATATAGAAATGCAAAAAGCTGTAATTCTTAATACATGTAGGATAGTTAGGAAATTTATGTCAAGTATATTGTAATCGAGCCTATTCCCTTTGATTGCTGAATCTGGGAAAGGTAAATTATATCCAGCTAACAGCTGAGATAGTGCACAAGTCGACGATAATGAATAATAATAATAAGCCTATTCCCTTTGATTGCTGAATCTGGGAAAGGTAAATTATATCCAGCCAACATCTGAGATAGTGCGATAATAAATAATAATAGATCGAGAAAATAGATATTGTTCCTGTCATCGTATCCTCCACTGGGTTAATACCCATAACTTTGCATGATAGCCTTAAGAAGTTAGAATTGCAAAAGAATACCTATATAGAAATGCAAAAAGCTGTAATTCTTAATACATGTAGGATAGTTAGGAAATTTATGTCAAGTATATTGTAATCGAGCCTATTTCCTTTGATTGCTGAATCTGGGAAAGGTAAATTATATCCAGCTAACAGCTGAGATAGTGCATAAGTCCACGATAATCATTAATAATAAGTTCTTTATTTCCTACAGGTAGAACCCAATTACTGGAAAAATTAAATATTTATATAACAAATCAACAACTTAAAGCGTAATCATAAATGAGTTAATATTAGTAAAAACCATGCAGCTATTCGAAACTTACTCGGTACAGAAAATGACAAAAATAAAATGAACAAATTAAGGAAGAAAATTGAAAAACATGCAATGGCATAAAATAAAATAGAAAGAAAAAACTCATGGCGTGAGTAAAACTGAAAATTTGAAAAATAGAAAAGTATGCAATACCTCAGATGCGCTTCAGAGAACATTGTCCAGATATACGCTACTGATAGTGGTAAACGAGTCGAAATTAATATCACACAATCTCGAGATGGAATTATAGGTTGTACACACAAATAATATTGGAAATTGTGTGAGTGAGTTTGTTCTGGGCGTGCTCAGGAAAAACAGACGCCCATCTCTTGAAGTCAGTCTCGGAACTGAAATTTTTAGTTGAGCTAAAATAAGGGGACAATCCGAACGATTATTCAGGAGGTTAAACAAAAATTTTAAGGCCAGAAAACCTCTTCTTATGTTCAGGGTTGTCACTCTGAACCTACTCAAGAGTGCACCATGATCATAACCTCTTACAGGGTGGGCACCATCTTCTCGCCAAACAAGGTATTTGAAAAATCTTCTCTGAATTGCCTCCAAGATCTTTTATATCAGTGGAACGTTTCATTGTTTATAATATAATCAGAAAAAAGGATGTTTTTCTTACGAGAGTGCACTTAGGTACATTCAAGTCCAAACGATTTTACACGGAACTTATGACCTGCTTCAAGACCTCACAATCGCGTTCTGACGTTATCTTCAGATATATTTACAGATCATCCGCATACGTCAATTTGGGTATATTAATTATGTCCATGAGATCATCAATGAACATTATGTACAACAATGGACCAAGATTGGACCCCTGCGGAACACCTGAAGTAGCAACAAATTCGCAGGAGCGAAAACTTTCGAGCTGTATGAACTGTCGGCGGCCGACCAAGTAAGACTCCAATAGAGCAGCTTAGGCTTCCGAGACACCGAATCTGGACTTCAGTTTCCACAGCAATATACGATGATTCACTTTATCGAATGCTTTTTGAAAATCTGTGTAAATAACGTCAACTTGACCGGAACAGTCCAAAATCTCGAGTATATACTGTGATAACACTACCAGATTGCTGGTGCAGGATCTCCCAGGCATGAAACCATGCTTCTCATCATGAATCCTCCCCCTGATCGCGGGAAAGATAGCGTTGTATAAAATAATCTCGAGAAGATTTGAGAAATTGGATAGAATCGCGATGGGCCTATAGTTACCTATGATGGTAGAATCTCCTTTCTTCAAAATGGGAACAATCTTAGCTACTTTCCATGTCGAGCGGTAAACTCCACTCCTCAAGACTATGTTGAAAATATGACATAAAGGATGTGCAGAGACACGTATACAGTCCTTAACAACAAAGCTGGGTATACCATCTGGACCAGCGGTAGGCTTACTAGATAGATTTCTCGCAGCGGAGATTATACCTTCCACAGAAACTGCCTTCAGATTGATGAAAACAGTACCAAGAAATTCGCCATCATCAACTAATACATCTCCATCATATCCATCATAGACACAACCAAAGTACTCCGCGAGAGCACCAACAATGTCTTCAGGCCTCTCATATGTCCTCTCATCATCTCTCATCTCTCCTGGTATACGTGAATGGCCTTTTTGTGACTTAATGAATGACCAGAAGTCAAAAGGATCACTGGAAATTCGCTCTTCGGATGTTCGAATAAAGTTCCCATAAGCTGTGTTCATTTTAGATTTCACACTACTCCTCAACGACTTGATTTTATTGTAGTGAAACTCGGACCTATGCTTTCTATAACTATTAAAGGCTTTTTCTTCAATTAAAATACTTTCAATTAAATCCGAGGTATACCATGTTGGAAAACGGCGCTTGCGCCTTGACTTGAGAGGTACTGTTTTTTCGAAAATTTTCTGTAGAATGGAATAGAACTCTCGACAAGCCTCATCAGGATTGTCCGCCACTTCCATAACTGTTGACCAATCGTGACACATCACAGTAAAATTTGCTTTTCTGGAATTGAACTTTTCCCAAACCGCGTGATTCACACCCAAGTCTGGTATACTTTGGACTCGCATATGAAAGATAAAGTTGATGGGACGGTGATGAGAATCCTTTTTCACCAGAGGGGCAAAATCGTCCAGTATTTGGCACCCATTATTGGAGAAAATGAAATCTAGGATTTGTTATTATCATTCTTCACATGATTAATTTGTTTTAGGCCGAGAGTTTCTGCAAAAATTTAAATGATATAGATCTAGTGTCGCACAAGTTTTCAACATACGACGACGCATTGAAATCACCTACAATCAGCAGTTGTCGGTCTAAGATCATATCTATGGTAGAAACCGAAAAACAGTTCATAAGTGTCAGCTTCTGTTGTAGGAGGTACGTAAAGCACTAAGACAAATAGTGTATTTATGTCGGTTTTTACCTTGCAACAAACGACATCAATTGAGGGCACGAGATCATGTAGAATCGATAATTCGACAAATTCCGTTTAAAACCTTTCGTTGATTGTCACTGATACTCCACCCCCTCTCGTACAATTGGTGGCTGTCAGGTTTCTGTCATCCCTGTTTACAACGTAATGGTCCGGAAAAAGCTCAGAGTTGGAGACATCATTCTGCTGCCAAGTTTCACTGATACATATAAAATCGTAGTTGGACGCAGACACCGCGGTCAAAAATCCCTGAGTTTTGGAATTGAGTCCTCGCACACTCTGGTAAATAAACGATAATACTTCACTGCTGTAAGTGGGCACACTTAGTTTAAATTCATGATTGTAGGAATACCGCAAATATGTTTAATACCAACATTCTTTCCCTCTGCCTTTTGCCTGTTTAACTCCAATTTAACATTATTGAAGAAGTTTTGTTGTCTTGGTGGTTTATCAGAAGAAAGTGAAACATGAGAATACAGAGGCCAATCCTTGAGCCTCTTCGAAACCTTCAATATGTCACCGACCTCGTGACTATTCGAAAGAGTAATCTTGATTGGACGTGGTCAGAAGGTGCATTGAACTTTCCTAGTCGACGAGTCTTAATATCTTGGAAAGAGGCATCAGGTTTAATGTTTCTGATTATTTCATTAACTTGATCGTTTTCCTGAGAGATCCCTTGTTCCCTTGGCACATGAGACGTCTGCTCGCGCAACCCATAGGGCATAATATTATTCTTTCACTTCTGCCGATCCTCAAATCCATGTGAAATTCCTCAAACACTTGATCACTGACGACATCATGATTATATGCTTGAACGGTAGTTGTGAGCTCTTTAATTTCACTTTGTAATGCGACGACCAGCTCCTTCAATGAGGAAATATCATTCCCGATATTATCACAGTTTTTGCAGCTCCTAGAGATCGATTTCTTAGAGTTTATTACTTTCACCTCAGAACTGCTTATACCTGCACAAGAATTACTGAAAGTGTTTTACAAACTGAACATGTCAATAGTAAATTGCTCTCAGCTTGTTTGTTACAACAATGACAATATTTATTGCTCATATTGTGCAATAGATAGCAAAAGGTAAATCAATCGAAGATTATGAATATCGCAATCATCCACCTCCTGCTTGAAGAAAAAACGTCTGCCTTCAACGTGCTGCACACCTGCTGGATGTGTTCCGGCACATTTATATTATACCGATTCACGAGGAAAAGAATCATGAGTGAACGAAATTTCAGATTTTTCCGACGGGAAATCAACTGACTAATATCGTGAACCAATCATGACTCCCCGGTACACCCTGGTGGCATTTAAGAGAGAAACCGCGACTTATTTCACATTAATATTTATCGGATTCACAGAGCCGAAATGAACACGTGCAAATCAGACTTCAGTCGTTTACTATCCTTTTTTTTAAGTGATTCTATAGTTGATTTAATTTCTAACAGTATTGAATAATTTGAGATGGGGATGCACTTCTCGACTGTTTTCTTGGAGTGGACTTGTTTGCGTCTCGCGCGACAGACAGGGTAGTATGTTTTCGGTGGGGAGAGTAGAGGTATTATCGGCACTATTCTAACGGGAAGGTACCAAACGGTTTGTGTGGATGGTCGTAGAAAAGGGTGTGCAAAAAAGTTGTGCCACATGGTTGAATTTTGGAACCCTTTTCAGTTTTGATTTTTATCCATGATTTTCCTGATTTTATATCAGAAACCAATATTACATTATATGTTTATGACCATTTTATCTCCTTTGGGTAGCTGTTGCGGGTTGTGGCGCAAGAGAGACCAATCTCAGTGGCAATGTGAAAGGGGCCAGTAAATTGTACTTAGTCTAATAATATAAGTAAGTAATATAAGTCATATTCCTGGAAATTCATTCGAGCCATGGTTTGAACAAGGATATTCATTGCAGTTTTCTCGCGTTCAGGTGAGACATTTTCGTTTTGCATAGCTTGTCCTCGACTGTCATCGTGTATTCTGATAATGTTCTATTATGCCCTGATAGAATCACACCTCAAATACAATATTATGGCTTGTGGTAACTGTGCCATATGGACTTTCCTTTTCGGGGTCGAAAGACGATCAGTGCGAGTATTGGAGCACTATAGTACCGGGAGTGTTGTAGAGGTACCTTCAAAAAACTAATGTAACCTCACCTCGCCATCATTATTTCAGAATATCAGTTGTTTTACACAAAAAACAAATACCTATAAGGTAAATTCGCAATATCATTGTCACAATACAAGGAATAAAGACAAAATTAGGAAAGAATTCTCTAGGCTCGGCAGGTCACATAACGGCCCCACTTTTCTTGTCATAAATTTTTATAATAGACTACCATCTAGCATGAAAGATTTACTTAAAGAGCAATTCTAGCGAAGAAATAAATGTGTTTTGATTGGTAGGTTATTTATTCGGCAGATGAATATTTTGACATTGACTTTAATATGTTGCAATGCTTTGTACAGACTTTGTATTTTAATGATATTTGTGTCAATTTATTTATCCTTATCCATTATTCAGTGTTTTTGTAGGGTTTTATATTTTTGAGACATAGTTGCCTTCTTTGAATATTATTGCTTTCATTGTATAATTTTACTGGTGTGTGCAAACCTGTAATTATTCTTAGTAAAGCATAAATAAATATATGTATATGAATTTGAATATGAACATGAATATTATAACCATTGTGGGTATGTGTCATTCTGCGAGTGGACTGGACCACCTCAAGCACTCCAAGATCAACCCCGAGCAATTATGTGAATAACTTTGCCACTAAATACCACCGGGTGGGCTAGACCACTGCCAGCCTCAGAAGGAATCATACCGAGTTCAAGGATACACCGGACCCACAAATACAATTGTCACAACGAATGGACTGGACCACTACAAGGAGGAACCGAAATATTATGAATCTAACTAGCATTATTTTCTGAGTAAATTTAATGAACTTCGAAAACAGAAACTAACATCGTAGCCTCTATACAGGCTGTTTCCAGATTATACGAAAATACTTCATGGGGTGATAAACGATCGAGAGGCTAACTCGGAACGGGCAATTATTCGTTCCATTGCTTTCCTGTTTACTTAATACAGTCTGTTTTCTGAATTGTGTAGATATTTTCTTGACCCATATATTCTAAGTCATTGATCTGATTCTGTTCGAATTTTGTGAGTGAATTACCTAGGTAGACCCCAATCAAACCTATTTGTATGAAGAAAAACACAAATCCGTATCAGTGAAATAACAGTTTTATCGGACTAAATTCACTATTCCACCTTGTATATCGATATTCAAATTCTTAATTCTGGAGGAAAACCTACATGAGCTAATACACAAAATCATAATATTGTTTGGTATCATATTAGGGACTCAAGAATGAGCATTCATTTCCAACATTAATTCATAAATGTTCCATAAAAACTTCAAAAGCCGCTTCCAAATTGGATTATTCCAGAAGAAATATTGCCCGTTTTTCTTGCCAAATCAATACTAATTGAAAAATATCTTAAAATCAATTTCCAAAGCTATTAAGGGGTCAGACTTAAGAGTTAAATTTTCCGAACGAAAAATTAACACATGGCACCTTTCTTATCATACTCGTTGTCGGAAATTCTCTTCAATGTATTGGCAAAATGAATTATGAAGAAGTTGTTCAAACCGTGGCAAACGAAGAAAAATTTCGCAGAAAACGATTATTGACAAAGTTGATTATAAATAAGAAATGCAATCTGCAGAAATACATGTAATCTTGAGGCTTGTAGATGTTTGTAATGGCTACCTACAACTTCTATGCATATGATCGATGAATAATATTTCGTCTCTAGTTTCGAATCATTTCGGGATTACCTCTAATGAAATTAACTACTTCAATACCTTTCATTAGCTGTTCTATGTATGTATGTACTCTATAAACGCGCTCCTTTATAAAACCCCATAAAAAATAGTCAACGAGATCTAAGTCAGGTGATCTGGCAGGTCAATTGACAGGTCCACCTCAGCCTATCTAGCGATTTCGATATTCTGTATTTAACTAATTTCTAACTATTAAAGAAAAAGTGGTTTTCCACCATCATGCTACAACCACATTCCCCTCACGTTAATATCAGCACTGTTCGAAGGATTCAGTAAATTATTTCATGAAAAACGAAGATACACTGATCCAGTTAATATTTGGTCAAAAAATGGGGTCCTATCAGTTTGTCGTTTTACATGCCGCACCATACGTTTACAGAAAATTTGTTCCGAGAACGTTTTTGTACACGTCCGTGGTGATTGTCTGACGCCCAGATGAGGATTTTTGGAATCGTTCATTCCATCCCGGGTAAAATGCAAATTATCAGGAAAAATAATTCCACTGTTGTTTCATATCAACCTTCCAAAAGTTATACGAGGTATTCCGTCATCTATTTCCAAATGCTGAACCATTTGCGGGTGATTAGGATGACAAAAATTCTCTTTTTTGGGTGTTTTCCATATTACTAGTTTTGAGTCGATTCTACTGGTGTTTTTTTTGGGATTCTCGCGAACGACTTGTAGAATAATTTCTTCGATAGATTGTCTTCGGTTCTGTGGCGATCTTGCTTCAGGGAGTTGAGGAATTTGCCATGATCTCTGTAAAACTGAAATACTTGGGCGAATGTCTCCCGACTGGATATCTTTCGGTTCGGAAAGCATCTTTGGTATTCTATTACTGCATGGTATGCATTTCCATCACAACGTTTGAATACTGAAACGGCATAACATCAACTTTCGAAATTCGATAAAACTCAGAACAAACAGCCTACGCTACGGTGTGATTTTATATCGTCGTCATTTGTCAACCACAGATAGGGTGACCATCACAGAAACCTTAATAAATAATTGGCAACCAAAGATACATCGATAGAAAATTTGTTAGGTGAATTAATAATGTTTTAATCTATGGTTGCAAAGTATTAATTATGATAGAACATCTAATGGAAAGAGTTATTGAAGTCGCTGACCCCATTAATGATTCGAAAGTCGACACGAAATATTATTCGTCGATCAATCAAATTCATGAAAATTGGAGGAGTTCATTTTAAGCATTTACAAAATTATCCTCAAGATTACATGTATTCCTGCAGATTGCAAATCTTAAACATAATCATGTTTGTCTATAATCGTTTGCTGAGCAAATCTCGAGTTTGCCACGGTTTGGCCAACTAATTCACAATTAATTTTGCCGCAATACATTGAAGAAATATGTTTCACTCAAAATTTCAGACAATGATAAGATACTGTTAATTTTTCGTTTGGATAATCCATTATTAATTCCGACCCTGTAATAACTTATTTCCGTTTGCTCCGAAAACACCCTGTATATGCGATGCCTAAGAATCCTCACATCCGTGCTCCCTTCTGTCCTTGGTTTTCGATCATATGTTTCATGAAGCCTTTTCGAAGCGCATTACTTCGTCGTTACATGCGGAACGCTAAGGAAGAAAATACCAGATGATGTCAATGTTCGCTGCCACAAATGGGTATTTAATAACTATCGCGAATAACGTCGAATTTTTTTAGCGCTCGATTTCTTATCTGAATTTGGTTGCAAATCATCCGCTGATGAGAGTTTTCCGCAAACCTATATTTCTGTATGAAACTGGATTCTTTTCGGAACCAAGCCTTTCTGTTCTCGAGAGCATTAACCATGGAAGTATCTGTGAAAAAGAGAAAAGATCAACAACCTGCCCTCTTTGAGCGAGATACTGGAGATTACAAGTCATCACCAGGTGTGCTCTCTCCTGAACACTATTCAATAGATGTTAAGAATATTTAGGTGCAGAGCCCCACACATAGGACCAGATCGCACTTGTGCTTTATATAAAAGTATCAGCTGTGATAGCATGAGAAGAAAACTGAGTTAAGCAGAAGCAGATTTGGCAATGGCTGACATATGGTCATTCCAACAAACTCCTATGGTGACTGTCTCGCCGAATAGCTGCATGTTCGCTTCTGTGGTAATTCGATGTCTTTGCGCGATTTAACGAGGTTCTCCAGCAGTTACTTTTCGTGAAAACCTTGTTGATTGCGTTCTGTTTACGTTAAAATTGACCACTACATTAAGATGTTACCATGAAATAATCGAAAGAAATGACCGCCTTTTCACTTTTATATTGAATTCAAATGAAATATACAGGGTGTTACATAATGGTATATCACAACTTGAGGGGGTAAATCTACGTGTAATTTTAAGAAAAAAAGTTAATATGAACATAGTTCCGCAGAAGCTTCGTAACGGAGCTACAGAGTGTTGAAATTTCCGGAAAAATTGTTTTTCTTCGAAACTCCTGCAGTTTTTGAGATATTCAGCCCAAATTTGGAATGCAAGCTATTTTTACAGCCATCATTACAAGTCCTAGATTTTAACTGAAATTCACAAGGTGTTTTCTTTTCCGAGGCCATATCTTCTTTTCCCTTCCACACTTTTTTGCAGTACGCCACTGATCAATTAATTTTCGTCATCTTCGTTCAATTTGGAAACTTTTTGACATATGTAATTTTTCGTACCTCCAACCGTTTTCGAGTGAAAAATTGTTGAATTTGAATTATTCGAATTGTATGTTATTCGCTAAATGAAAAAAATAATTGGTTTGCCCAAAATTTGCTTTTATTTGGATAGCTTGTCTTCTGAGACAACTTAATTAATATCAAACTAAAAAAGAGAACAATTAAAAACTGAATAAATTACTGGAAGTGTCCTCTACCTGCAAGAATACAAGCCTCTCTCCTTCACATATCATCACGCACTCTTTGAAATATTCCTGGGATATTTCTTATCGTGTCACAAGGGGTTATTATTCTATTTCTCAATTCTTCTACAGTGTTCACTGGAGTGGTATAAACTGAACTTTTGAGATATCCCCATAGGAAAAAGTCTAAACTATTTAAGTCTGGGGACCTAGGAGGCCATGGTTTTGGCCCACCCCGACCTATCCATCGGTTGTTGAATGTATTATTCAAGAATTCCCTAGCTTCTCCACTAAAATGTGCTGGTGCCCCGTCATGCATGAACCGCATTATGTTTCTCACCAAAGGTGGCACATCCTCGAGTAATAAAGGTAACTCCTCCTCAAGAAATTTCCGATAAGCGAGACGGTTGGGCAAAAAAAATGGTCCAATCAAATAATTTCCAAATATTTCGACCCAGACATTTAGAGAGAATTGTTCTTGATGATGAGATTCTTCAATCAAATGGGGGGTTTTCCTCAGCCCAATAATGATTATTGTGAACATTTGTGATAGCAGTTCTCGAAATGTTAGCTTCGTCTGTGAACATTATTTCACTAACAAAATGAGCATTTTTTCTAATTTTATCTAAGAACCTATATCGGGAGTTCTCATAGTTTGAGTTGCACCTTTTAAATGATTATTTGCAGTAAAAGTACGTTTCCCTCAACCTTCTGTGGATATTTGAAAATGTTCGCCTGTCTGGTGTTACTCGATGTACATGTAATAGATATCAGCCAATTCGACGTTAGTAAAATTAGCCATTTTTTCTTACAGCAATACCTTCAAAAGTCTTAAAACTAATCGTTAATTTAATAAACAATTCGAGCAGACACTGGTTTAACTTCAGCAATTGTCAAAATGAATAAATGAAAAAAATCAAAACCTACTAGTCATTTTTTTAATTAGAAGTGTTTTCAATTCAGCGAATGCATACAATCGTTTAATAATTTTTTGCTCGAGAACGGTCAGAGATACGAAGAAATTACAATCAAAAAGTTTCTGAATTGAACGAAGATGACGAAAATTGATTGTATGCTGATCAGTGACGTACTGCAAAAAGTTTGAAAGGGCAAAAGAAGACATGGTTCCGGAAAAGAAAACACCTTGTGGATTCTAGTTAAAATTTAGGACGTGTAATGATGGAGGCTGTAAAAAATAGCTTGCATTCCAAATTTGGGCTGATTATCTCAAAAACTACAGGAGTTTTGAAGAAAGAAACTATTTTTTCTGGAAATTTCTACACTCTGTAGCTCAGTAATGAAGCTTTTGCGGACCTATGTTTATATGAACTTTTTTTCTTAAAATTGCACGTAGATCTACCACCTCAAGTTATGACATACTATCATGTAACATCCTGTAAAAAATTTTGCAGGTTTCACTTGTATTTAAAATTCATCATATTTATTTCATCTGAATGTCTTTGGTTTTATTTTTCAATTGTTTTTGAAAAGCCTCTACCTACTTACTTGCTTTTTCGGCCACATGGAAACATCACGTGAAAAGTAAAAAAAGAGGAAACCGGCGCGCGGCAGAGGGACAGATTCGAGATCTCGGCGAGATAAAATTAGATAAATAATTTCCTCACGTTTTGAGACGTTGAATTAGGAACAATTTTCGGATCATTTTACCAAAATCAAGTGTTCTGTGCCTGCCTCTTTCACCCCTGAACCTTATGGGGATGTCTTTTCATTTTCACAGAATTTACGGATTTCAAACCTTCCCTAACGAATGATTATTCAGTGTAAGAACATTTCAATTTTTATATACTTTATTTTCAGCTTCTCGCTATTCAAATTTTCTGTAATAATACAGTCCGCTTTCAGTCTTAACAATACAATTAGATCAAGCATCGAATAATTGATCGATAATTTGAGCAAACAAACAAAAAAATTAGACCCCGGTACTGCATATCTTTAGGACATGTGAGTATTTCAGAAGTGCACTAATCTCAGTATGATCAAAATATAACCGCAAATATCATTGAAGTGAAATTAGATAAATTTATTAAACCTGTTGTCCAGCGAAATCTGCAAATAACAATACACGAATTGTTTAAACCATGTTGCATCATTACCGCTGACCGTAAATGGATTTGATTACAACAACATAACGGTTCATCAATGGAACCACGAAGACGGTCGATTCCTCTTCCTCTATTCTCTATATTCTTCAAACTGCTAGATTTCCCACTACCGATTTCTTCAGCTTGGTTACTGTTACAGACATTTCATCCAAAAGCTGCACGCACGGTGACACATTCGTGCTAAATTTCAAACAAATAAGGTTTAACAATTTCTCCTCTCTTAAGCTTTAATTAAAACGTATGTTATGCCACAATGATTATTGACGTCACTTCTAGAACCCAAACTTTCATGAACTAATTGATGAGAATGTATTTGATGTGTACCTTTGACTTGATCGCAGATCAATAAGTTTATTTGAAGCAATGACAGAGACGCTAAGTGTACCTATATAAGTTTTAAAGGTTAAGTTCAAGATCAAAAGAAATCGCTGTATGCTCCGGTAAGTTTGTTTTATGGTTTTTTTATTAATTAATTCAAATTGCGGAGGAAAATGAGTATGTTGATATTCTGTTATAATTCAAATGGGTTTAACAGTTTTTATCAGTACTTACATAAAGATTCGAAATCTTAGAATCCCTTAATTCAAAAAGAGTATCGTTCTATTATAGCACGCTTTTTTATCAAAATGCAAGTTCAAATTTTAATTGGTTTCAAAAATAAGTGTGAGACGGGTAGTTATTTTCCTTTTCTTTCGAATTTGGGAGGACTTCATCTGATACAACTCTATAATCAAATGAAATAATAAATAAGTTTGAGAAAGTTTACTAAAATTTGATTAACTAATTTATTTCCTCCATAATAGTTTCAGACGATTTAGTATGCAAAAATGATTGCACCTTTTTTTAAACGGCCCAGAAATATAAATTGAAATTCCCAAAGTATCTAAGAACTTTAAATCCATAAACGAATTATTGTAAGAAATATTCTTTTGTTTTTTACTAAGAAAAATTATGATGTTTCAAATTTTCACTGTATTGCCAAACTTATGACGCATTTCACCACACTGCGGCTTCTTCAGATAAGTAGTGCATTTAAAAAAATGCTGTGCCTTATATATCACATTGTTAAAAGCAGCTACTTGGCTCAACAGCAGGATAATCCAGACAAGGTGCTTCTTTTAAGAACTGGAAAGATTAAATAATGGTAACAAATTTTGCTCTAATTGAAGAATATTTCAGGAATTTTTCTGTTTATTGATTGCCAATGCTTCCCATAGTTTCAATTTCAATCTAATATTTTCAATATGTAAAATATCAAAGTTATAATCAAAAGTATAGTTTTCCTTTAGTAGATGATTTTTGTTTGTCAAAACTACGTTTATGCTCCGATATACTAATATCGAAATTTCTACTGATATAAATTTTATCACAACTACCACGAAAAATTTATAGAATCCTGATTTGTTTCCTTCATGAATTTTAGGTTTACAGTTTTTAATATATCTGTCTAGGGAGTTATCAGTTCTGAAAGCTATATTCAAATTATGAGATGAGAAGAAAGACCTTCTTTAATTCAGACTGGATTCACCAATATAAGTTGATATATTTTTATTAGTTTCTTTTCCACTAGTAAAAACCTCATGGACTGCATACTGAAATTCTTACGAGAAAGCATATTGTCAATCGTACTAGAATTATAACCATTATTGACCGCTACTTGTTTTATAATATTGAGCCCTCTCAAGAAATTATTTTCGGTCATTGGTATCGTGGTCAGTCTATGTAGCATACTGTTATAAACAGCTATTTTATGCTGGTGTGAATGTGCAGAAGAATTTTGAATACTTATGTCTGTATGAGATGGTTTATGCACAATTATTATCTAAATATTCTCGTACTCGAATATCAAAATGCGGAGGAGCATCATCTTGTTGGAAATGTAATTGATCTTCTTAGGAGGTGGGATCGTTCTCCAAAATATCGATAATTCTGGAATTAATCAATTCTCTCAGCAGTTGTAAATAACCATCCTCATTGACCAACAAAATGGTTTTCGTTCAACCCTGCCCAAACATTAAATTTTTGTGGGGTTTGTATATGTATTTTCCGGTACAAGTGAGGATTCTAGGTGTTCCAGTATCGAAAATTGTATGTGCTCGTCTTTCGATTGAACTTGAAGGTGCTCTCATCACAGAAACAGATATTCTGAAGAAAGTTGGGATTGTTTTTCATATTTTCACTCAAATTTTCGCCAAATTGCAGGCAACAATCAGAGTCATCTTCATTTAGTTCACGGTTGTATTCTCATTTTGTAGGGATGCTATGTGTGATACTTCACTTTTCCGTAGACAGTTCTACTTAATAGGCCAGTTTGATGAAATCATTTCATAATGAACTAAGTGTTGTTCGTTTGAAGATTACCCAATACCGCAACTTCAACAGCTTCATGTCTCAGAGGACATGCTACTTCATGCAACTGAACCAGTTGTCTTAAATTTTCATATCAGAGATTTGACATATTGATGACTCACTTCTTTCTCTGGATGATTCGTTTTAAATATTCTTACTGTTCTTGTGTTATTTTGAAAATAAAGTGACGCTTTTTCTACTTTTTCCTCAATCGAGTACACCATTTTCGAGTTCCTCTCGTAAGTATCGAATAACAATGATGCACTTCAGATTGATCCTTGTATAAAGAGAATAATGAAAATATTGCTTAGGAGATTTTTAAAAAAACATGTTAATCTTCTTCGAGCTGAAGTCTTTCTATAGCAGCTTTTGGCAGTTTCTGGTTGCATTATTAAATAAAGTCGTCGAATGAATCTGAATCAATAGACCCGACGTACCCAGCTACCTAACGGAATGAATACCTCTATTGGAACACCCTCTATAGTCTCCTAACACGAAGTGTTGACTAAATTCGTGCAGAGCAAAAGGAGACCTCTCCAATGAGGTAACACATATAATACGCTTCGCGATTGAAATTCTCAAGATTGGCGAAGCTGAGGGTAGGTGGTTGATACCTACACTTTCAAATCAACGTGCTGAAGCACCT
The DNA here is from genome assembly GCA_013387265.2 of Cryptolaemus montrouzieri. Lineage (NCBI taxonomy): Eukaryota > Metazoa > Arthropoda > Insecta > Coleoptera > Coccinellidae > Cryptolaemus > Cryptolaemus montrouzieri. Next base: position 98,136,028 of record JABFTP020000185.1, on the reverse strand, counting down.
CCTTCAATACTGATATCAATCTGTACAACCATTTATTCAAAATACACCGGGTTCAGACAGTTGTTCAATTATTATATGATAATATATTTTACTAGTTGCACTACCCTGTATCCAACATTTAATTATCGGTCGAAAGACCTTTTAACGACGTGCCACTTGATGAATCGACTCATATTGCCTATGATGATTTCTGTAGGTAGAAGATGATGGGGGTAGGGAATTGATCTGACATGCTCAAAATCGACATACACAATGGCCACCCTCGAAACAAAATCTACCCGTTTTAGCAAATTCAAAGAATGATTACCTTAAACAATTCAGTAAACGGAAGTATAGTTGAAATCTACCTTTTCGTTCAAAAAAAATATCAAGTTTTCTATTAAATACATATCAAATTTTAATTTAACACTTAACTTCGAAATTGTAATTTTCATCAATTAAATGATTCGGGCAATTAGAATTAGCTATTTTATTCATGAAACTAGGGTAATATTCATCGATTCTAATATTGAAATTTATGTAAGTTCTACCAATATACATCTGAATACAACGCAGCTTAGTTTGTATACACCAGACTACTTTCCTTCATTTTTGTTCTTTCATTAATTTTAATGTGTTTGGATAGATTATTATTTACTTTTGAAGCAACTATTTCAAACCTACTACTAAATATGTGTTCTTCAGATTCTGGTTATATTAATCTATCTTGTTTCCACTTTTTGTTAAGTAATTAGGAATAATATCTGGATTGTAACCGAGAGCTATTTGCTTAATACTAAAAAGTTTTCAGTAAAACATTTATCAATTTGTAATCATGCTGTGGAAAGCTGCCATTTGATGTTACACACGATGTAACGACCTATAATGAATTACGATGTCCTTATGAGACGGTTTATCAAAGATGCAGAAATCATATATCTCTCTCTTACTGTGCCTTATCCTCACTTAACTTTGGCGGTCATTTTGGCCAGTATTACTCTATTGACTGCAGATCGAAATAATTCATGAGATGTTTTCCCGGTCCATTGCCTAAGATTGGCTAGCCATAAGATTCGTCGTCTTCCAGGTCCCCTCTTACCGTCCATCTTTCCTTGCATGACCAGGTGGAGGATTTCATACTTATCATTCCGCATTATTGCCCAAAGTATGCGAGTTTTATCTCTTTAATAGTTCCCATAACCTCTATATCTTCATGTTCATGCGTTCGAGAACTATTTCATTCGTCACATGGTGTACCTAAGATATTCGCAACATGCGACAGTAGTACCACATTTCGAAGGTCTTTATCCTCTTACAAGCAGCATCAGTCAACGTCCAAGACTCCACACCATACAGCAATATAGAGAACATATAGCACCTCAATAGGTGGATTATTTGTAAATTCAACTTAAGATTACATAAAACAGCTCTCATGTTGTTGAAGCAGGCTCTGGCTTTCTCAATACGTATTTTGATCTCTCTAATCCCCAGATATTATTCAGATGCTCACCCAGATCGTATAACTGTTTCAATAGGAGAACCTCCGGCATAAAATTGTACGTGAGGTTGGTTATGTTTGCTTATTATCATAACTTTCGTTTTGTTCATATTGTAACGATATCCAATCGCCCCTGAAGCCGACCCTGTCCGTTCCAGAACACTCTAGACAATCTGGCTCGCCGACCTACGTTCTAGAAAGAAACGGAATACTCCCGAATTCCCGCGTTTGTATATAAAAGAGAGCGGGAACCACAGACAGGAAGTCAGTCTCGAGTGAATCTTGTACAGTACGAGTGAAATAAATTATACAGTAAATTGTGTTATATAAATTAGTTGTAAGTGTTCAGTCTAAGTGTAAATAAATTAGTTGAAGTTCTTGTAACGTGAAAGTGTTTAATTTGAACCCACAAAGTATTTGAAAAACAAAGAAACGTTACAATTGGTGTCAGGTGTGGAGTATAAGTGAAGAAAAGAAGAGAAAAAAAATCTAGTGAGTTTATGCCTGTTACCCGTTCGCAACAGAGAATTATGGAGACGGAAGCTTTGAAATTCCTTCAGCAAGCCCTGATGGACCTCAATAAGAAGATGGACGAAAATTCAAGTAAGTTGAAGGAAACGATGTTGGAAAATTCTAAAGAGTTGAAGGAAAATATGCAGGATACATTAGAGAAGAAATTAGCGGACAATTTGAACCACCTGAAAGAAGATTTGAATGAAGTAAAAGGAAAATGGATGAAAATCTGAACAAGGTTAAAGAAAAGATGGAGGAAAATTTGAATTCTGTCAAAGAAAATCTAAATAAGGTTAAAGAAAAGATGACGGAAAATTTGAACAAGGTTAGGGACGAAATGGAAGGAAATTTGGATTTGGTTAAGAAATATCTGAATGAAATGAGAGATAGAATAGAAGAAGAAATAGAAGCGAAGATCAACGAAAAAGTGAGTGACTTATTCCAACATCTAGAAGAAAAGGAGGCAAAACTAAAAATGTTAGAGCAATCATATAGAATGAAAATGAATGATAAGCCAATCTTGTCGAAAATGGAACATGATGTTGAAGCTCCTAGGATGAAAATAAAACCTCCTACTTTCGACGGGAAAATACCTTGGTCAACTTACCAGAAACAATTTGAGGCGGCAGCCACAGCCAATGGATGGACTGAGCAGGAAAAAGTGACGTCTTTAATCGTAGCTCTACGAGGAGAAGCACTGAACATTCTGCAGACGATACCAGCAAGCCAGCAGGTATGCTACGACACGTTAACATCTAAGCTACAAATGAGGTACGGTGATACTCATTTACAACAAGTATACCACGCTCAAATCAAGCATCGTAGCCAGAAATCTACAGAGAGCTTGCAAGAATTCGAGGCTGATATTGCGAGATTAGTAGGATTAGCCTACCCTACTGCTCCTGATAATTTCTTGGAGCAATTAGCCGTTCAGACGTTCGTAGATGGCATCAGAGACGGTGAAACTCAGCAGGCCTTGAGATTGGCTAGGCCAAAACGATTGATGATGCTTTGGCCCAAGCACTTGAGTTTGAAGCTGCAAAACAGGCATCGAATAGAGGAGGTAGCCGTGCTATAAGAAACATCATTGACGAGGAAGAAAGTATAGAAAAGGTGGTTCTTCGGCTCCTGGACCAGAGGAAGAAGAAAGAAATCAGGTGCTGGAACTGCGACGAGACTGGTCATATAAGAAGGCAATGTAAAAAGCCTCGTAAAGAACAGAAACAGGAAAACTGCAGTCACTGCTCTCGGTTGGACGAAAAGACAAGTCTGATGAGGACAACTGTTGTTGATGAGGATTGGTTGCCAGCCGAACTAAGAAAGGAACAAGAAAGAGACCCTGAATTGAGTGTAGTTCTCCAATGGAAAAGGGATAATGAATGACCGAAATGGGAAGCTGTCTCCAGGATGAGTAAAAACATCAAGGCTTATTGGGCGCAATGGGAGACACTATTAGTGGACGATGGTCTGCTGAAGCGACGCTTGGAAAATGAATCTGGAGATGATGAGCGGCTTCAGTTAGTTATGCCAAGAAGCAGAGTAAAGGCAGTTTTGGAGAAGTTGCATAATGAAGCTTCAGGAGGACATTTCGGCATCAAGAAGACCCTTGAGAAGGTCAGAGCTAGATTTTATTGGGTCAACTCGAAGGCAGATGTCCGAGAGTATTGCAGGAAGTGTACAACATGCGCTTCGGTGAAAGGACCTTATGAAAATGCAAGGCCCCAATGAAGCAGTACAATGTTGGAAGCCCGATGGAACGTGTTGCTGTAGATATAGCGGGACCCTTTCCAGAAACTGATGGCGGCAACAAATACATACTAGTTGCCATGGATTATTTCACCAAGTGGGTTGAGGCTTACGCTATACCTAATCAGGAAGCCGCAACTGTAGCTGATATTTTGGTGAAGGAGTTCTTTTGCCGTTTTGGAATTCCCTTGGAGTTACATTGCGATCAAGGAGAAATTTTGAATCGAAGCTATTCCAAGAAACGTGTGAAAAACTAGGCATCAGAAAGACCAGAACAACAGCGCTTCATCCTCAATCAGACGGCATGGTTGAAAGAATGAACAGGACTATGGGAAAATACCTGGCTAAAGTGGTATCAGATCATCAGCAAGATTGGAACCAATACCTGCACCTTTTGCAATGGCCTACAGATCGTCAGTACAAGAGTCAACAGGAGAAACACCAGCTCGGGTTATGTTAGGTCGTGAAATGAGGTTGCCATGTGATCTGGAATTCGGTTGCAAGCCTGGGGAACATTTGGTTGGAGAAGATTATGTCACTAATCTGGAGCGAAAATGGACTATACCCATAACAAGGTCAGACAACACATGCAGATTGCCAGTGACAGAATGAAAACCGTTATGACCTGAAAGCTTCTGAAGGAGGATTCTCAGTAGGTGAACTCGTATGGCTTTATAACCCACAGAGAAAACGTGGCTTGTCTCCCCAAACTACAGCGACATTGGGAAGGTCCTTATGAGGTCATGAAAAGATCAACGACATCGTGTATCGAATAAGGAAGTTGCCGAGGGGAAGCCTAGAGTAGTCCATTTCAATCGATTGGCTCGTTTTGAAAGAGAAAACAAAAATGAAGAGACACGTTTTATCTCAGAAAAGTCGGAGAAGCATCAAGTGAATGAAGCCAGGGACTACGATCGTTTCATGGCCAACTATAGCGGAACAGGCAAAGCTCGATTTGGAGTCACCAGAGAAATACAACAAGATCTTTTTCAAGTAGACAAGGAATACGCCATTGCACATTGTGTCGCTCAAGATCTTCGAATGGATAAGGGCATCGCTAGAGTTTTCAAGGCTAAATATGGAAGACCTTTTGAACTACGGCAGCAACTGCCTATTGTAGGCAAGACCTTGAAACTAGACGTTGAAGGAAGAACGGTCTACTACTTGGTGACTAAAGAATATTCACACCAGAAACCCTGTTATGAAGCTCTATGGTCAGCCTTACTAGACTTGAGAAAGCACTTGGTCAAGCAGGGTGTGAAGAAACTGGCTATACCGAAACTTGGTTGTGGGTTGGACCAGTTAGATTGGAGAACTGTACGGAACATGATCGAAGTAATCTTCCAAGACGACAAAATGGAAGTTGTCGTGTGCTGTTTCAATCCTACACCTTCGAAACAAGGAGAGAAAACAGTTGAATGTTATTTCCATCAACAAGGAGATGCGAAGCTGGAAATAAATGCCGATTCCTTCATAGTCACCGAAGACCCAGTCTGTTCTGGGACAGAACAGTTTTAAGAGGGGGCAGTGTAACGATATCCAATCGCCCCTGAAGCCGACCCTGTCCGTTCCAGAACACTCTAGACAATCTGGCTCGCCGACCTACGTTCTAGAAAGAAACGGAATACTCCCGAATTCCCGCGTTTGTATATAAAAGAGAGCGGGAACCACAGACAGGAAGTCAGTCTCGAGTGAATCTTGTACAGTACGAGTGAAATAAATTAGACAGTAAATTGTGTTATATAAATTAGTTGTAAGTGTTCAGTCTAAGTGTAAATAAATTAGTTGAAGTTCTTGTAACGTGAAAGTGTTTAATTTGAACCCACAAAGTATTTGAAAAACAAAGAAACGTTTCAATATTAAGCCGCATGTAGTATTTTTCGCAAACTTGTACCACGTTTTCAATGAGCCTTTGCGGTACGTCACTTGTGCTTGCCAAAAGAACCGTAGCGTCCGCGTATCTCAGATTGTTGATCAAGACACCATTCAAGGAAGAAATTCCGTCCTCAATCTCGCTTCCCGAAACAGTTTTTCAGAATAAACATTAAAAAGCAGCAGGGGCAACACACATCCCTGTCTGACGCCCCGACGAATCTGAATCTCTGCGATTCCACTTCCTCCACTCGAACAAACGCCTCCTCCTTTCAATAAAGTTTAGAAAATGATACGAAGATCCTTATTCGATACTCCTGCAATATTTCTATTCCCCTCTGATGGTTTACCCTTTCGAATGGTTTTTCGAAGTCATATACATCGCAATTTACATCACGATTTCTTTGAAATAAAACATTCAAACTGACCAATGCTTCTCTAGTACCTACCTAGACCATTCCTGAAGCCAAACTGCGTATCACTAATAGAAATCATATATTCTATTCAATTTGGTATAGTTAAATCTAAGAAGTTGATTGAATCTTTTGTTCAAGTTCGGTAGTAAATTTTATTTTTGGATGAATTTATAAACTTTTCGAAAAGGGCGAAAAATGAAGAAAACTATTGAATATACTTTTTAGATTCAACTACATTGCACAGAGAAATTTACGTGTAAAATCGGCAATTCAAATTTATTCTGAAATTTACATATGTTGAATGATTATATTTCCAAGAATCCATCAGCTGTAGGGAATGTTTGATTACAATCAAAATGAAATTGAAATAAAATCAATAATGAGAAATGTAAAACTCTTGGGAAAAAATCTGAGTTCCAAACCTGTTAATACCGAATATCTCCCCTGACGAAAATTGCACATTTCGTACAAAATTTCGATAGGTCTTTTCCGCACTTCATTCACGGTAGCTGACTGGTTTTGCTGTCTTATCAATCTTCTATTGAGAATGTCCCAGGCATGTTGGATTCGATTTAGGTCTGGACTTCGTGCAGGCCACTGCACTCAAGTTACCTCATGAGCTTGGTGAGGTTAGATTAGCGTCGATATTGTTGTTTCGAGAATACCAAAAGAAAGCTGGTGCGGGAGGATATTGAAATCTCAGACGTTTAATCTTTTTTGTTTGACTTTGTTTTCGATTAGCTCTCCAGTACGTGGATCAAAATTGAATTTGGTTCACCCATGTTTGCCACAAATGGTTTAACATGTTTTTCTAAAATGTATGTGACGTACCTCTGGTACATTCAACGTTTCGTTATTTACGATGACCACATCAGGGTGGGTATTTATAGAAATTCTTCCCCACACCACTATTGAACCTCTACCAAAACCATAGGTGGATGAAAAGTTGCACTTGGCATATCTCTCATTTCGACGTCTATACACTATAAAACGTCGATCGCAATGAAAAAACAAAATCTCGACTGATCCGTGAACAAAACACTCTCCCAGTCAGCTTATAACCGAATGAAATGTTCCCTAAAAAAATCAGGCTCTTCAATGTGCTATGGTTAGAGCTGGGCCTCGAGTTGTGACAGGAGGCCTCAAACCAAATTCCCTGAGACGTTGTCTATCGTTTTATCGTTTCAGTGCTAATTTGCACTCCAATGTTATGTCGAAGCTGCATTTGAAGGTGCCTAGCAGTAGCGAGCCGTTATTTCAACTAGGAAGTCATGGATCGACGTTGATGCTCGAGGTCGTACTTGCCCAGGTCTCCTTGTACCAGCGATATACAGGGTGTCCGTGAATTGAGTGCACAATGTTATACTACAGCTTGAAATAAGTCGATTTAGCCAACTTACCTATATGAAAAGTTTCTTCGTTTGGCCGCTAGATGTCGCCAAATCCAAAGATTCTTTTTCTTATTTTTCAAATAATTCGAGAACGACTTGATCGATAGAAACCATATTTGGTATGCGTAATCGGGTGCGTTATTCGCGTTTTTTAGTGATCCACTCAATGACTTTGACGTTTTACAAGTACAAAGAAACCTAAAAACTCGAACGTGTTTTTGATCAACCGTAATTTTTCAACTGTCTGCGTTTGAGCCGAACTGTTTGAGACATTGAGTAGCTAGACTAATTATCAAACTTTTTTGTCTCTTGAGAAATTTTGATATGATGAGCGGTTCAATCACAAAAAACAGTTTTTCAATTTCACGATTTCATTTCTTCAACCACCTAGCAAGTCAAAGATATCACATATTGACCATGTTGGCTTTGGATTTGTTTCTGTACTCTCGCAGATTGTCATTTTATTATGCTTGACAACCCCTAATTGACAAAATGTTGTTTTCTAGGTTTGCCAAATCGGATCAAGCAAATAGGAAATTCAATGTTCAGTAGTACAAAAATCGAAAAATTCGAATAAAAAATTTAATAAGTTTTTCACAATGACTATTCAAAAATATGAAAACAGGTTAGCCAGTTGGAAACTAAATAAGAAAAAACAAATCACTCCAGAATAACGATTAATTAGTTTACTATTCAACTATAGTGAATGTTCAAAAATTCCACCATTTTTCTGAATGTACGAGTTAATCCTCTTCAAAGAATTAAATTGGACCCTTGGCGTTACTTCGGGGTCATTTTTGAAGGAGTTGGCCGCATTTGAAATTCTCATATGTACTCTTCTCGGGTGTCAATTGGAGAAGAGTAAACTCTAAATTTTAAAGCACCCCAAAGAAAGAAGTCGCACGGTGTCAAGTCGGGAGATCGTGCTGGCCAACTTGCAGGAGCTCCCCTTTCGATCCAACCATTTGCTACTGTGCAAGTAAGAACTCGCGAACCGCTAAAGTGAAGTGAGGACGTGCACCGTCGTGCCCAAACCACATTTCTGCACGCAGTAATACTGGAATATCGTTCAACAAATCCGGCAAAGTTTCTTGCAAAAAATTCAAATATGCCTCTGCGTTTAATCGATTCGGACCAATAATGAAATTGTCAATTACAGAGAACCATACGTTCTTTCTGAATTGATTCTGATGATGTGTACTTGTGAAAGCATGTGGATTTTCGACACTGTACACGTGTTCATTGTGATGCCGGACCTAGTAAAGTGCATTCGCCAGTAAATAGAATTTTCCTACTGAAGTGGAGATCCTGAGTTCTCTTTTCTTGGATAAATCTGCAGAAAGTTAGGCGATTCTCAGGATCGTTGGAAAGTAATTACTGAATTGTTTGAATGTGATAAGGATGAAATAAATGTTCCTTCAAGACATCATGAATCATTGTTTTAGTAACGACTAACGCCGTGTGCTTAATTGATGGTTCCCCTAACCATGTGCAAATTTTTTCTCCGCGTTCTACCGTCCTGACTGTTCGTTGTCGTCCTCGATCCAAATTTCTGGACTTGAAGCAACCATTCTCGCGGAGGCACCTCCCCAGATTTTCAAACGTTTGGTGGTTCTGCACTATGCGATCTGGATATCTTTCAACATATACTCTTGCGGTTTTACGTCCATTGCCTTGACAAAATCCGTACACCATAACCATATCAACCATTGCGGAGTTACTGTACATCTCCGTGCCTAATATTGATAAGAAATCACCAAAATACCTAGTTAAGAACTTAAGGAAGACTGTTGTGTCAAAAGTTGATTATCAAGCCTAATGAAATGACAATGTCCCAGATCACAGAAATAAATCCAAAGCCAACATGGTCAAATGTGATATTTTTGACTTGCTAGGTAGTTCATGAAATTAAAAAACTGTTTTTTGTGATTGAACCGATCATCATATCAAAATTTCTCAGGAAACAAAAAAGTTTAATAATTAGCCTAGCTACTAAATGTCTGAAACAGTTTTGCTCAAACTCTGACATTGAAGAATTATGGTTGATTAAAAACACGTTCGAGTTTTTAGCAACACTTGTAAAACGTCAAGGTCATTGAGTGGATCACTAAAAAACCTGAATAACGCACCCGATTACGCATACCGAATATGGTTTCGATCGATCGAGTCGTTCTCGAATTATTTGAAAATTAAGAAAGAAATCTTTGGATTTGGCGACCTCTATAGGCCAAACGAAGAAACTTTTCATATAGGTAAGCTGGCCTAAATCGACTTATTTCGAGCTGAAGAATCTGTGGTATAACGTTGTACCCGCAATTCACGGACACCTTGTATAAGTCCAACCTAGGACAGTTAACACCACTACTACAGCAATTCTGTCGGAGACAAATTTCGTACTTCGTGTTGCATTATTACCGACAATTAAAATTTTCAAGAAGAACAATCGTTACTCCCAAATATTGATCAACAACTGCTGTTAACAATATGTGGTGGTTTCTTGCAAAATCTCAATTCATTTCTTTCACTTTATTTCTCATGAGAGGAACATGTGTTTCAAGAAACAACATCGAATTTCGTTGGCATATAGTCTGGATATATCCGAAAAAAGTGTATTAATAATAAGTTGCCTAGCAGAAGAGAAATCTGAAATCTGGAATTGTGCGTTAATTTCTTGGCGCAGTGTACTTAAATCTCAAAAGTAGATTGAACCGTTTTGTTCAATTTCAGTTGCAAATTCAATTTTTGGACGAACTGAATTTATGAACTTTTCGGAAAGAACAAGATATTGAAGAGAACTATTGAATTCACTTCTTATGTTCAACTATTAGTATATAAATTGATAGACTTCTCTTTTAATTTCAGGTAATTGTAGGAAAAATATAAACTATATTCGGTTTTCGTATCTATTTTAATTTTGAATCTTAGAACAATATGCTATTCTGGCTTGTTTCGATCATGAATTGAAATTAAATGAATTTAGGCAAACCTTAAAACCAAAATTCCAGAGCAGCTATCTTAAAAAGCACCGAAAATTGTTGACTCATTCAAGTGCTAGCTCGACAACTTTGCGAACGAAAGTTACTGGAGCGTAGAGAAGTACTACATATTATCTTTTTTGTGGTTAGATTGTTATTAGATGAAGTATATTAACAATTTTTTTAACAGTAGAGTTTGGATTTAATAGTAGGTTAGCCTTCGATATGTCGCGTGCCATCGGTTGAATGTATAATCATTTTAAAACGCATGAAATGTGGGTCTTTTTGCATCAATTATTTCGGATAGTAACGATAGTTTTTTATGTTGTAAATACTATGTGTGTAAATAGGATCTTTCGTGTTTAATTCACAAATGATTTTTAAACCGCAACAACTACCAACTGTTCCAATACTTAATACCAATACAAAAAAGTGAAAAATTAATGGATAATATGCGTTTCGACGGTTTCGGTACATTAACAGCTTAGAATTACCACCACATAGATTTAGCCGTTACTATTTGGTACTTGAGCATCATTAAAACACGAATAGAATTTTTATTATGTTGTACTATCAACTAATAAATTAATAGATCATTGCTACCGGGGTTTCGAACCCTCGTTCATCATAATACTGTAGAGAGTTACCATAAAGTGGTATCTATAAATGGTTTCTAACTGAATTTGTAAAAAAGAGGCAGTAGTTTTACAGAAAATTTACAAATATCAATCTGGTCGTTTACCATACAGGGTGTTCAGTCTCAAACGAGCAACCGTGTATATTTCTTATCCCGCATTGAGACGGGTCAGTATAGATGAAAAAAGAGCGCTCATTAGAATTTTTAATGATGACGCAGCTGATGTCGAACTTATTCCAAACACGCAATTTGTACCTGCAGCTTCTGGTGTTAGCTAGGCTAACGTTTCTAGAATTTTACATAAATACAAGTTCCATCCGTACAAAGTTAAATTAATGCATAAATTGAATAATGATGATTTGGATCAAAGACAAGAGTTGTGAAACTATGGCCGAACTTATACATATTAACTTGCATTTCTTGTATAACGTTTTCTTTTCTGAAAAATGTTTTTTTTCACTTCATGGAGAGGTGAATCCTCATGTATTCAAGAAACTCACACTCAGTATCTTAATATTTGGGTAGGAATATTGAGAGACCACATCAATGAACCTTTGTTTTTCCCGTATAATTTAATCGGCGATATGCGATTGATGCCATTGATAACAGAAAAACTAGAAAACAATCCTCTAAAACTTGAACAACAATTGCATCACATCAGTGTGCTGCCAATACATTAATTTGCAATAACCTAAAAACCTTTTTTCTTTCTTTTTCTTTTTTCTATGGACCTACAGTTTATAGTGGACTCCGAACCACTCACCTAGACCGTGCAATGATAACTGCCACCTCTCAGAATTACAAGTTATCTGGCCTTCAGAGGTTATGGACTCAACAACTATGGTTATGTGTCCAATCTCTATGTGAGTCTTTGTCAAATTCACTTTTTTTGTTCAAGGACAACATCCATGACTTGAACCCGGATTCGAACCAGGCACCTCGGCTAAGCATATTCCTACATAATTGCTCACTAACCGTGCAGCTACCGAGGCGGTCAACCTAAAAACCACAAAACATTTGTGACTCAACCTGAGAATTCGGATGATCTACGTCAGCGAATTGTAGATCAATATCGTCAAATAACAAATATGCTGAACGATGTTAGACACAGTTTTTATATTATTATATGGAATTAAAAGTAGGAAAATTTTGAACATTCGATTAGAAATCATTAGATTTTTTATTGTGAGCATGATAAAACAATAAAATCTTTCGAGGTTTCTTATGAAAAGGGCTTTCAGAACATCCAAAATCTCATTGTAAGTGAATTTACTGGTTTAGACACGCTAACTACTCTCGAAATGTTTCCCATTAAAAGTTTTTCCTTTATTCAATAATCTTCGAAAAATATTCAAGGAGGTTGGTTTGAGATCAAAAATGATCTTTTGCGAAAAAATTCGTCACAATTACTTGTCTCATACACCGTTCTGAAGAGGGCTTCGAGCAGCTCGCAAATAAGGAAGATATCGCTCGACCCTTTTGCCTTGCTCAATTTTGGGAGGTTAAAGCGTCCCCTCTTAGGAAGTTGCTCGTTGAAACTTCAAATTTACGTTAAAAAATATCATATAACAGAATCATTTGACGTATTTCGGCAATTATAAATACGCGATAAGAAATAGCCAGGGTGACTTGTTTTGGATGGAACAGCCTGTATGTGAGTTTCATTAAGAAGTGAAATTATTGAAATTAACGAATAATGATTTTTAATTTTGTTAATTGTAAACGCTTTAATGATAATAATAATCATACTAATAGTTTTTGTCTTCTGACCGTTGCAATACAAAGGTATAAGACATGACCACATGTAACAGGAGAAACAAACAATTATCAGAAAATAAATTCATTAATTGAGTAAAATCAATTAGTGTGCAAATACTTTCCAACAACAGCACAATTTGCTTTCTCATCACTTATTAATTTTAAATGGTTAAGCAAAGCATTCTCATATATCTAGGACCATTTTGATATCCTAGTCTGATCTATAAGTTCCAATTGGTGTTAATTCGACATACTATTGCTAAAATTATGTGGGTGGGCTCATTCGATCCGGAATAATGTCTAGATCATTGTGCTAAAAATCAAATTAGCAGATAAAAATTTCAAAAGTTTAAACAAATTAAGCACCCCAGAAAATGGTGTTTACTTTTTCCTTATATTTCGTGAACAATTAATATTATCGAATTTTGAAAAAAGATCCTTAAGAGGAGGAAATTTACTAAGAAAAAGTTCCGACTTCCGGAACTGTGTCTCCATTATTAATAATTTTAATTAAACACTGAAAATAGCTCTCCGCGCGCCATAGTTAGGTTGCGCGCACGGTCTCAAAAGCAAGTACGTCACTTAATTAAATTTTTAAAAACTTCAATATTTTGTTTATAATAATTTATTTAAGTTAACAGTTTTATTGTATTTTTCAGTTTTGTTAACTTAAATAAATTATTATAAACAAAATATTGAAGTTTTAAAACTTTCATGACGGAATCTTGTTTTGTATGTAAATATCAAGGGCTCCACGAAGCAACAAAATTTTACGGCAATTATTTAAACATTTTTTTTAATGTACAACGATGAAGAAAGTTTGACAAAAAGTTGTTAATTAACAATCGTCTAGATTGTTCAAAAATTGACAAAAATAAAAAATTCCAACTGAAATTAATTCTTTGAAGTGTTCAGATTATACGATAATTTTTTTAGATTTTTTGATTAACTTTAAGTACTTAAAAAAAATTTAATTAAGTGACGTACTTGCTTTTGAGACCGTGCGCGCAACCTAACTATGGCGCGCGGAGAGCTATTTTCAGTGTTTAATTAAAATTATTAATAATGGAGATACAGTTCCGGAGTCGAAACTTTTTTAGTAAATTTTCCTCTTTAAGGTTTTTTTTCAAAATTCGATAATATTTATTGTTAACGAAATATAAGGGAAAAACTAAACACCATTTTCTGGGGTGCTTAATTTGTTTATAACTTTTGAAATTTTTATCTGCTAATTTGATTTTTAGCACAATGATCTAGACATTATTCCGGATCGAATGAGCCCACCCACATAATTTTAGCAATAGTATGTCGAATTAACACCAATTTGAACTTATAGATCAGACTATCCCGATAGGCTGTGTAATGGTATAAGCAATAGGCCGGCCCCCCTTATTCACAATTGTGGTTGAAGTTGTTTGGTATAAAGGTCTTGAAATTACTTTTAACATTAATGACAAGATCCAAAATAGCATGCTAGCTAATGGTAAGATATGCAATTCCATGAAACACCCATGACATGAAGTATTCCTAAATCTAACATAGGCGTACTAAAATGACAACAATATCTCTAAGGTGGTTGAAACTCTTAGTCGATACAGCGCAAACCACAGTGGAGACAAAACATTACATACATGATCAAGATGCCCGCGCCATTTGAGATTATTGTGTACAGGGTGTTACACAATAGTATGTCACAACTTGAGGGGGTAAATCTACGTGCAATTTCAAGAAAAAAGGTTCATATAAACATAGGTCCGCAAAAGCTTCGTTACGGATCTACAGGTTGCTGAAATTTCCAGAAGAAATTGGTTTCTTCTTCAAAACTCTTGCAGTTTTGGGATATTCAGCCCAAATTTGGAATGCAAGCTGTTTTTTACAGCCTTCATCATTACACGTCCTAAATTTTAACTAGAATCTACAAGGTGTTTCCTTTTCCGGAGCCATGTCATCTTCGTTCAATTTAGAAACTTTTCTGACACTTGTAATTTTTTCGTATTTCCGACCGTTCGCGGGCAAAAATTATTATATTTTCAATGAAATAAAACTAAAGTATTTAGATTTTCACTATATTAACACAACTATGACCGGCTTCACCACAGTGCATTCTAAAAAACTGAAGAATGGAAGTTACAATGCATATGTTTAGTTGAATAAAATTAACCAACATTTCTTTGGCATATGTCCCCTAATAACCAAGAGGACACTGATGGTGCTGCAACATTCCTCAGTCCTAGAACACTATTATTGATTTATAACACCATAAAATCTCTAAAGAATCCATGCACAGTGGGCTTTGATGAAATCCTGATGAAATTGATCAAGCACATTGCATACATTGGATACTATTTGTCATATTGTAAATCTAAGCATACCGAAAAAATTAAAATATGCTGAAGAAGTCCTAATTCAAAGAATGGATACTGTACAAACATAATCAAATATAGACCAATAGTAATATTCAATCATAAATAATAAGATAAGAAGAAAGAATTCATAATAGATTGCTTTGCTATTGCAATGAAAAATGATTCTCTCATAGTGGCAAAACGGGTTTAGGAGAGGAAAACACAATCAGAGCTATCTACATGGCTTCTCTAAAGGAAAAAGAGCCTATGATAGCAGTGGCTCCATATTTGAGTAAGCCCTTTGATAGTGAGAATAAAAGTATTCTTTTGCAAAAGCTCGAGTGCTGTGGAAAACGTGGAGTAGCATTGAAACCTTTGAAAGGCTATCCTCAGAGAAGGATAAATATGTTGCAATGGAAGATGATGATGGAAACATACAAACTTCAAAAATGTTGTAAACAAAAAAAGGAGTTACTCAAGGTTCGATTCTTAAGCCCCTCCACTATATACTTTACACAAATGACATGTAAAGCTTCATAGATGACTTGCAGGTGCTATTTGAGAATGACACAAACGTTATAACAAGTGGTAGTAATCAAAATTAATTAAAACATTATTACTCATTCAATAACCTTAGAAAAAATTTAAACCTAAATAATCTCAAACTGAATACACGAAAAAAGAGCTCTGAAATTTGTTGTTCAACAAAAATTTAAACAAATCTTCGTAACCCACAATGGAAAAATTATTGAATCTGTTGAAGATATGGGTCTTTTGGGTGTGATCATCGATTCTAGGCTTAACTGGTCCAGCCTTGTACAACGTCTTGCGGATGCAGTGCCTGGGTACTTTTATGCACTTAGATGCTCAGATTACATGTTAACCTCCAAACGACCTTCGTGTGTGATCGAGCAAACTTGGAATCCCGCATTCTGATCGAATTTTTAGGAAATTCTAGAGAGGCGTCTCGTATCTTCAAATTATAAAAAGATGCTTAAGATCGATGTTGAACCTGTAAAGCACTAAAAGCTGTAAAGATCATTTCATCAAAATAACCTACAAACCTACTCACATTACCTTACCTAACCTAACCTTATACATCTTTGAAGCAATCATGTTTATAAGAAATGACTTTGATCTATTCCACAAAATAACCATAATTATAGAACTTGTAATAAAAGAACTTAATATCTATTAAATTTAATCGTACTTACAGAAAAATGCACACCATATGATAATAAAAAAATGGTCAGATTACCACAAACAATACGTAATAAGCAACCAGCACTTCTGAAAAATAGAATACTAATAGAAATAGGTCCCTAAAGCATACAAGATTTCCTGAATACCAAATTTAATTAATACTGAAAATCACAATAAAATATATAATAAGCAATCCACTTTGTTCTTGATCTTATTTCTACATGTTCATTTATTTAATTCCTGTGGCTTGAGTTTCTTCAAAATGAGGTGATTGTTTTCTTTTATTTGGCAAGTTCTACACCTTAGGTATAATTTGTTTTTTATTGTAAGTTACAAATTAGAATTAATCTATGTATTTACCAGAATGAAATTTCATGTTTGCACTTTCGAAGTATTGTATTTCCCCAACATATTATAATTTGTGTACTAGTTTTAGCACTTCGTTCTTTTTTACTTGACTTATCAATTATCCTCTTATCAGGTACCTGATGTTGGAATCTACGTTGAGAGATCATTTATCGGAAATTTCTTATTTCAGAATTTATTTTGATAACTTCTATATTATCGGTAGTTTCAAAATTATTTGCGAAAAACTAAATGCCTTTTCCTATTATAATTTGTTGATAACTTTTTCTCTGTACTGGTTAACATTTCAAAAAACTAATCACCATGTATCTCATTGCGGACATTTCACACATGTTTATTGAAACTTTTCGCCTTATATGGAATGACAAGTCTTCCACAACAATATTTCAGATTATTTTGGAAACGTCCTGTGTTTACAACTTCGTGAACAGAAGTACTAGAGTGTAACGAAATACCACATATTACCTTATTTATGGTTAGATTGTTGTTACCGAAGCAATTATATGAAGTATGCTAACAATTTTTTAACAATAGAGTTTGGATTTAATAGTATATGTTAGACTTTGATATGTCGCGTGCCATCAGTTATATATAATTATATTAAAACGCATGAAATGTGGGTCTTTTGCTTCAATTATTTCGGATTCTATACATAGCTCTTTATTTTTTATTACAGTGAGCACAATTATTTCAGTGAGAGTTGAAGATTCGATTTTTAGTTTACAAATATTTTTTGAATGGTGAATAAAAGAAAATTTGATTTTCACTTATTTACTTTATTTGTGACGCGTTTCGACGACAAAGCGCCTTAATCAGACAGATGCAAAATGAAAACTAAAAATTTATATATGGTCTACCACATTGGATTAAAAGTGAGTGAAACTACCTCAGGCAATTCACAGAACTAAATGACTCAGTGGGAAACAAATTGAATGAGGGAAATTATTGTCAAAATCTAGCTATTCATTCAATAATATGTAGGAAAGTTTGTATATAAGATTTCAATTTCAATTTTTGAATGGTTCGAGTAATTAGCATCAGTTTCTTTAATGATGAAACTACGATAATGTTCATTGAATCTAATATTGAAATTTCTATACGTTCTACCAACACATCTTACTACAACTACATTAGCTTATTTTGTATGCGCCAGATTTCTTCCCTTTATCTATTTTATTTTGTTATATTTGATGATGAAGTTGGATAATAATTAAAATGTTTTCTTTTTGTCAACAATGTCCACATCGAACAACATATTCATTATACCCATCACAGTGTAACCAGGACTTCTATCATGTTACACCATACCATTCATTAAATTGTTATTGACAGTGGACGGAGTTCATCATATTTAATGTTCTACTCAACCGTTCTTACTCCCTTGTATACCTAATCTAATTAATACTTACTCGATTTACTTGTACTTAACCTTTTTATATTTATTAGTTTGTTCTAAATTATGCAGAAACTGAAACTAATTGTTACTCTTCATACTCTCGTCCAAAGCCCTCTTAAAACCATTAACCAGTAAATGATGTCGTTTTATGCTAAGCTATTGATAACATCTTTCTATTCATAGTCTATCTACTATGAACATCACTCTGAAATATAAATTTTGAAATAAGTAATTTGGTTTATCTGTTCAATCCAGTTCAAATATTCAAATATTTCTTACAAATCCATGAGTTCTGATGCCATAAATTATTCTTGCAAAGCTATTTGGATCTTCTGGATTCTATAGCTGCCATGTTACGTTATGCAATAGTGATATAAAGTGTACATATAGTTGAACAGCTATAAGAAAACACTTTCACACAAAAAGCAAAAATTCATATTTTTCTAATTAGGAAAACTAAACAACCATGAATTATTTTTAGATCTAGAAAGGCCTTTTTCATCAACTGACTCCCAGATCCTTAATTTTATTACATCCTACTGCATCTCTGGATCTCCCCACACTTCATTGTAACTTTGGTATCAACTGAGAATAGCTGCCTAAACTTCCCATTAACAAACGCCATCACCTACGATTTTAATGTATTCAGCATGCTTTTTGCACCCTCAGCGATAGATTTTAGATCTTTATTGATATAAGCCACCGTCTCAGCTATGCATTCTTTCGAGAAGGAATAATACAGCTGTACATCATCGGCATAAAAATGTAAAGAGCACCTTAGCAAATAATCGGTGAGATGAATGGTGCAGATACAGAAACAAAGAGGACCCCATATGGCCCCTTGAGGTACTCCCGATGTTAGGGGGTTATCGATGACGATAATTTACCCCTGTATCGAACAAATTGAATTCTCCCCATAATATAATTCCTCATCAATGACTTCAACTGAAAATCCACAGTACTAAATCCGGACGGTCCAACTAGCAACGCCACGTTCCTCTGTCTACAAAAATTCTTTTGTTCACAGGCCTACTGTACTCTGGAATTTGCTTCCATGGAACATCTTTCCGATAGCTTCAAGAAGCAACTGAACACACATATTAAATTATCTTGGGCGGCCAAATCTGTGGCATGACAGGCATCGCATCCTCTTAGGAATTGAGAATAAAAATAAAAATGAAATGAAAAAAACTTGTACCTAATATCATCGAATGATCTTGCAAAATCTAACAATCATAAATTCAGACAAGTGTCTGAATGAATGTATATTGTGTGGATTGATGAAATTGTTAAAGTTGAAGTGGAAAAAGTGCGAATAAAAATTTCCGATCTAGTTCAGTGTATTCATAACTGAGAATCCATTCATTGTAAAAGAAAAATTACAGAAAATAGTGATTCGTATCGTGGAATGATTGAATTAAGAGCTACCAAATATTCCTCAGGCCATAAATAAGTCAAGGTAAATTTGTCAAAAATACAACTGATAACGAGATACACTTGTGCGAGAACGGTGTATATCATCGGCAGCTAAAGAGATACATACACAGAAGAACCTTTATTTTCGAATAATGGATTCGGAGACTACCTACGATTCAAAAACTGTACAAAGAAATCGTGAGGAATAGAACAGAGATCAAAGAATTCATAGAATTGAAAATTTATACGAAAATAGAAGCTATAGAAGAGAGAGTGAAAGACGTAGTGACTGAAAATAGAGAGTCTAAACGGAAGAATATCATTATATTTGGCCTCGATAAGGAAGCATCAGATATCTCGTCGGAGCTCGTATGCGAGACACTGAACTCATCTCTGAAGATTGATCTTTCGGGTGCTGATATACCTGATGTCCATCCCATAGGTAGAAAAAACTACCCTGTGAAAGTTGAACTATCAACAGTTTCGAAAAAATTGCAAATTCTATCTAAATGAGTTGAATTGAAAGGGAAGAATATATCAATCTCTCGAGACCTCACGCTGCAACAGAGGCAAAATCTTAAAATACTCAGGGAGCACCTGGCAATCGCTAGAAAGGATCCAAGTGTGAAATATCTCATAAAAGGAGATAAATTAGTCGTTGGCAGCAAATCATACAACGTTCAGCAGTTAACAACATTCACAAAAAAGAACGACGAAAGCAACACTGAAGTAACAGGTTTGGATAGAGAGTTGAACGAAAATTCAGTGCAACCGTCTGCTGACCCTAAACAATCTAACCAGAAAAAAAATCCTTCGATCAAGACAAACTCAAGAATAGTGACAAGAAGTAATCTTAAATAAACTGAAGCTAGTAATCTCACTTGAAAACTACAAAAAAAAACAGGAAAAAACAAAAATATTTTCATTCTTAAATTACATGGATCCTTATATAAGGGACTTTGACTTGAAGATACATGAAACGCTTTCAGTTGATTTCACCGATCTGACGAGAAACTACGATTTGTCCCATCATCAAAACATTCTTCACATGAACATACGAAGTATAGATAAGAACATCGATGAATTGAAGCTGCACCTCAAAAGTTTGGATTATGACTTTCATGTGATTGCCCTGACTGAAACATTTCATGTAAGCGATCCTATGATATTTGGCATTTCGGGGTATTCAACACTTTATAATGAAGGGAAATATAATAAGAATGATGGGGTTATTATTTTTGTGCGTGAAGATCTGAATATTGAACATAGAATTATACCTATTGGAGAATTCAATGCAGTTGAAATGAACATCAAAACATTTCAAAGACCCATAAAACTAACGTGCATTTATCGTTCTCCAAGTTCTTGCCCCGAAGCGTTCAATTCCAATTTGAATAACTATCTAGAAAAAACTGCAAAAGCTGATAACCACATCATAACAGGGGACATCAATATTGATATTTTGGAAAGCAACAACTACTCAAAAGAATATCTAAACATAATGAATTCTTTCGGATTTTCATCATACATAAATAAGTATACACGGCCGGCAAGTTAAACTTGTTTGGACCACTTTTTTGTGAGACTGAAGGGATCGTTGAAAATGGATGAAATTAGGGCATTTGTTGTTAGAACAGATATCACCGACCACTCCCCAATTATTTTAGGCCTGAAAACTGATTCGCCAAAAAAATAAACACGAACATAAAAAATAAGAATTAAATTGACTACGTTGGGTTAAGGAAGGATCTGAGTGGAATCGACTGGCGTTGCTTATATGAAACTCAAAATGTGAATATATTTACTGAAGAATTCATTACAAAATAACTGAGACAATAAAAAAATATCACAAGAAAAATAAACTGCAAAACAAAAGGTAAAAAAGACTGGATGTTTGCTGGGCTTCTCAAATCTTTGAACAGAAAAATAAATTTTATAAAGAAACTATGAAAAATCCACATGATCAAATACTTAAATTAGAATATACCAATTATAGAAATCGGTTGAGTAAACTTATGATAGCAACTAAAAATTGCATCTTTAGAATTGTATGCAAAAACAAGCTTTTTCTTCGAAAGCGCTATGGAGCTATGTGAATGATATATGCAAAAATATGAATTCAAAATCACAGACAGCTTTTCAGCAGTTGGAAAAGAACGGACATATACTAGAAAAAAAGGAAGAGATAGCTTAGGCATTCAACGACTACTTTAGTGGAGTTGGCCAAGAATATGTAGACAAAATTGAACAGCCTGATGAATACAAGGAGAATGATCGTTTCTTAGATGATACAATTTTTTTTCATCCAATAAATGAAATGGAAGTTAAGAAGATCATAGGAGAACTTAAGGAAAGAAAAGCAGCAGGCTATGACGGAATTGAATCTGAGGTATTCAAAAAAGTTATAAATGAAATATCAAACCCGATAGCGCACTTAATTAATCTTTGCTCCGAAACAGGTAAATTTCCGAAATTATTGAAAATTGGTATCATCAAACCTATCCACAAATATGGCAGTAAAAGTAACATCGAAAACTATCGGCCTATATCCTTGATCTCGAACCTAGCTAAAATTATCGAAAAGATTGTAAAATTGCGCATCATAAAATTTTTGGATAAACATAGAATAATTTCAGAAAACCAATACGGCTTCAGAGAAGGCAAATCAACAACAGAAGCCATTATAAAGTTGACGAATAAGGTATATAAATGTCTAGACAAAAAAAAGCCTGTGCTCTGCATTTTCGTAGATCTTGCAAAGGCATTTGATACCGTTTCTCACGAAAAGCTGCTACGGAAATTGTATCGATATGGATTTCGTGAAAAATCATTCGACTTGATTGAGAGCTTTTTAAGAAATAGGGAGCAAATGGTGGACTTGGATGGACGAAGGAGTTCAAAAAAGGTTGTAACAATTGGTGTTCCACAAGGAACTGTCCTCGGCCCAATTCTCTTTCTCACGTATATAAATAGTTTGCTGATGATGCCGCAAAAGGGCAAGTCATAAGTTACGCAGATGATAGGGCATTTCTCTATGAACATGACTCGTGGGTAGATCTGAAAGAGATGGCAGAGAGAGAATTTTTCAAAGTGAAAGAATGGTTCGAGTTCAACAAACTAACATTAAATATTCGTAAGACTAAATACATACCATTTACGTCCTATTCGTCTGGTGATCCTGAACTGGGATACCTTCATATTGATGATAAAACACAAATTCCTGAAACGAAAGAGATCAAATATTTAGGTATAACCATAGATCAAATTCTAAAATGGGACAAACATATCAATATTCTCGTTTAGAAGTTGAGAAGCTTATTATTCAAGTTCAAATATTTGAAAAAATATATAGACATTCCTTACCTGCAGATCCTCTACTTTTCACTCATTCAATCACAGATAACATATGGTATATTGGGCTGGGGTGGAGCATATGAGTGCCACATGAAGAGGGTTGAAACGATTCAAAAATGGATTCTGAAAGTTATTCACGGAAAACCTCTTCTATTCTCAAGCTCAGAAATATATCGCTTATCGGGAGTACTAGACCCCTATCAACTTTTTTCTCAAGAAATACTCTCACGCATCTTCGATAGAAAACTATTGGTTATTTTGAAAAGCCATCCATATCTCACTAGGGATTAATCATCGCAGTTTGAAACAACACGTGCCCAAAAAGAATTGGCCCAAGAACCTACACTTATCTAGCACCCCGAATATATGCTGCTCTACCAAAAGCAATTAAAAATCAAGAAATATCAGATGTTTCAAAAATGGGCGGAGCAGTGGATCCTCGAAACTGGAGGAGTTACTGTTTTTGAAATGATTAATAACTAATGCGAAATCGACGATGAGGAAAACTGTGAGTGACATAATATTGTTAAATAGTGAGTGAAATACCTAAACGAAGACGTGAAATAATTAACACAAAACTCGGTTATTGACGAAAAAACCCAAAATTTAACAGCAATCGCGTACAGACCCCGAACATAGACTTCAATCCCGAATATAAGACATTAAACCTAAACATGGACAAAACTAAACCGGAAAGATGTGTATGTGAGTCTGGTCAAATTGTAAGTTTTCAAGATGTTGGATGAAGTAGAGCCCTGTAAACAAAATAATTTTTACCGAACCAAGCAATTCAGTACTTCAGAGCATTTACCATAGAATTACTTATAAATAAGAGCAAGATCAACAACCTGCCGAATTTGAGCTAGGAGCTGAAAACCACGCATGATCTCCAGGTGGTCGATGAGGCGCACTGCTCTCTTCTAGGCAATATCCAATAGATGTAATGAATGTTTAGGTGCGGAGCCCCACATGGGATCAGTATTCCAGACCAGGCCGCACTTGTGCTTTTTATAAAAGCAAGAGCTGTGATAGCGTGCAATACTGCTTAGCTCTGACTTCAACAGATGCAGATTTGGCAAACTCCAGTGTTGACTGTGATGCCGGGTAGATGTAAATGTCCGTTTTAGTGGAAATCCGATGTCCTTGCATGATTAAAGGAGGTTTCCCATCGGTGACTTTTCAAGAGGGCGTTGTTAATTGCCTCTTGTTCGCGTTCAACCGGCCCCATTTTAATATCTTCTCCAATTCTGAATTCCGTGACATGCTTTGTTGGTATCTTTATCGATGTGACTCCTCAGAAGTTATGGGATGCTGACTAGAAAATGAGAAGACCAAAGTATAGTCGTCCGCAAACCCAATATTCTGTTTTCGGTAGAGTGGAACAGATCATTAATCTGGAACAGAAAACGAGTTGGCATCCTGTGGTACTCCTGCATTAACCTGAAAAGATTCACTCTTTACACCGTCAATTACCACCTGAATCGATCTACTGAAGAGAAAACTTCTTATCCAACTACGGAAGTGCATATGCGATTAGTTTATTCATCAGTTTATCAATCAATATCGATGTGCTTACGTATCTGTGAAAGCAGAATCTTTCCAAAGATCTTGGGAATGGGCAATATACTGATCGGTCAAAGATAGATTATTATTGGTTCGGAATAAGATGTGTAACTGGAACATTTCCAGTAAATGTTTTAAATTATGGCTAACTTCTCCAACATATGTGACCCTGTGTTGATCTTTAGATTTTGGGTACACCAATTATATTGCCTTGACTTCTCCTCACAGGCTGTGTATTCTCCATCATGGCAACTTCACCCAAAATGACCACACCAATTCCTTCGTTATTCATAACTCTAGAGGAATTGTGTTTTTTTATTGATAACGCATCCAGTTTCCATGAATTTGCTCTTCAACCCAAGAACGTTTTTGTGCCACAAATTACTTCCTGCATCAATTCCGTGGATAAAGATATTTTTTGAAATAAACTCACAATTTCAATGCATTCCTGCAGTTTGTACACCATCTTCAACTAAGTCATCTTTATTTCAACTTATCAAAACTATGGAAAATACTACCACACGAACAAAATTTTCAAACATGGACTGATTGATAACAATCCGACACATGCCATCAGAATTAAGCATCGTTTTCGTTTATTGAATAAAATGGAAGAAATCTACGTCTACTCTTTCCAATTTCAGATCAGCAGCTCTTCGAAACGAAATGACGTGATAGATCTTAAAATAAAATGTGAAGATTTGTTCAGTCGTCGATTAATTTAAAAATGCAGGAAATTGAGCAACCTGTCAAAGAGGTATAACAACTCTTTATCATATGGAAAATTTCGTGGTGGTAGTTGTTAGGGGTAGGGGATGATGCGCAAACGTTCACATCAGAGAGAAAAATTTTTCTTAACCAACAGAATCGATTTTGATCAAGTGTTTTAATCAAAAGGGAAATAAAACAGATGGATAAAAACTTGGAAAACAAGAAATTCTTGATTTCAATTCGTCACATGTAATTTAATAAGTAAATGAATGCATGGCCGTTTACAAAATGGAATCACATTCTCAAAAAATTGTAACACGACCCTATTTCTTTATTCAAAAACTTGGGGTGAATGCTGCAAGGTGAGAACAGAGCATGTAACGAAAAGTATTCCCTTCAAATAAAAATCGACCTGTTTGGGGAAATCAAACCAGCCGAGTTATCCAGAGTGGTTCGTTTTCATTGGAATGCACTGTATAACGAAACTTGAATAAGTATGATTGCACTACCAATGTTAGAAAAAGGCTAAACATTCTCTTTTTTAATTTTAATTTGTGTTTGGTACCTGCATTGGTGAATACATTTGTTTGAATAACCCAGAGGCTGCTTCTTTTCATTTTAAATATAACTGATCTGTACGCAACTGGCACCGACAGTAAACACAAGTGGTACTGTCCTCATTTTGCACTTCCATTTAAAATACACTTCAAAAGATGTCATATCTAAAAACATGTAACAATTTATAAGTTGTTTTACATTCTGTCATAAAAATACCGGGAATTGATTATTCAAAAAATCTGCTTGAAACGATTGTCAAAATATATGTTGTTGCTAAGTTGGCCCAACTGTTTTCTATACTGACACGGAATTTGAACGCTATCTGTCATTTACTTTGTTTACAGTGCTCGATTTTATCAGTTCTCACAAGTGTGGTTGGCAATTTTTACAAATGATAAGAATATAGAACAAAGAATTTGTCTCAAATTTTGTTTTGTAAATGGAATTTCGTGTGCCGAATCGCTGAAAATGTTACAGAAGGCTGATGAATAGTATAATCCATTCAACAACGGCCGAGATTATTTATTAGTACAAGCGCAGCAAGATAACGTTAAACATAGATTCGGTACGATTTTTTCAAAAGTTTATGATAAGGCGCTAACGCCAGCAAACATCAAATCAGGATTTGCAGCAACAGGGATCTTCCCGTTCAATAAGGATGCCATTCCTGAAATTGCCTATGCTCCGAGTAAGGTAACTAACCGAGATCACGATGATATTGCCATCACTCCAAATGAATTGTTAACTCCTGGACCTAGTAGTCAAACAAAACATTCAAATAAGCGTCGAGCATCTTTACATAACAGTGATAATCCTGGACCTAGCAGCCTACCGAAAAATTCAAAAAAGTGTCGAAAGTCACTGGAGCCTGCTCTTGAAAATCCTGGACCCAGTGGCCAAACGAAACATTCAAAGAAACGTCGAGTGTCTTTGACGGAAAGCACTGATTCAGAATCCGTCATAGCTTTGCACGATGATGAGATTGATGACGTGGAAGAAAGCAATTCTAAGGCTTGTGAAGAACAAGTCGAAGAAGACAATCTAAACGTTTCCTTTCAGGAATTACTTAATAGAGAAGTCCGGAAAACAGCAAAAAAAGAAAAAATCAAATCTGAAAAGACCAATCCATCAAACAAGACAGTGGAATTAAATCTTCGAAAGAAATTTGGTTTTGTGAAGTTTGCCGAGAAGATAGAATTGATTGAGATATGAGATTATGATCCGCTTGCAAGGAATATGTGCATGAAGAATGCGTAGGTTTAACATCAGAAGATAAATTACCGGTGTTTTTATGCCGAGATTGCATTCTGTGTTCAATGTACTTTTGATTTCAATAAATCACTGCAGTTCCTCGTTTTTGTTGTTCCGTATGTATTAAGATTGAGAAAAGAATGTAGTTCATATCTTAGTCTTATGTGGCCATATTGACAACACCATGTAGGTAATATGGCTAAATGTTGTTTTTGTAAGGGGTCAAGTCGAAAAAAAAGCGTTCGTATGCCTTTTGGCAATAATGAGTTGGCGAATAATACCATAAGGTTTTTAAATTGTCCTACAAAAGATTTAAAGTAGTTTTAAAACCTTCATAATATGCATTTGATTCTTAGGGTGCCCATATCAGCTACAGGTACTTTAATTCCAAAAGACCTGAATTTTCTTCAAAATTGAATCGCTTAAACGTCGCTGAAGACATGCTAGAACGAGTCAATTCCGAACCTACATTCATAAAACGCATTGTAACTAGTGATGAGACGTGTGTTTATAAGTTTGAGATGCAACCGAAATCGAAAAAACCACGTCAAAGTCGATCAACAGTCAAGGTAATATTGACTGTTTTCTTTGATAATCGCAGTGTTGTGCACTCGGAATTCTTGCCACAAGGTTAGCCGGCGAATAAACAATATTACCGGAGCGTTTGAGAGAGCGAATTCGTCGAAAAAGGCCAAATTTGTGGAAAGAAAACTAATGAATTTTGCACCACGAATAATGCACCATCTCACAAGGCTATCATTTTGAATGAATTTCGGACCAAAAACTCAACAAATACCATCGAACAACCACCGTATTCACCTGATATGGTCCCGGCCGACTTTTTTCATTGACCAATTCACGGTACTTTTGTGACAGAATGTATTTCATCATATAATAATTGTTCCAAATGAAAATATACCACAGAATAGATGTAAATAATCACTACAAAAATTTTGTTTGTTTTATTTATTGATACGAGGGATGCCTTTCATGTTTTGCATTCTGGGACATAGAGGTTCATTTTTAGTACTGACAGTTGATTAATGGTGTCCTCTATGTCCCCAAAAAATATAACTTGTTTTTGTTACAAATCATAGAGGTTCATTTTAGTACTGACAGTTAATTAATGGTGTCCTCTATGTCCCCAAAAATATAATTTGTTTTGTTACAAATCATAGAGGTTCATTTTAGTACTGACAGTTAATTAATTGTGTCCTCTATGATTTGTAACAAAAACAAGTAATATTTTTGAGGAATTTTACTGAATAATTGTGATAATTGTAATTCGTGTGTTTCACTACATCGTAGCTTCTTCAGACGAATGAATGTACAGAAATTATGACAGCTATATATAGATACAATTGAGAATATGAATACAAATGTTCTCAAGTAATTAAAAGCTTATTGAGTTGCTTCTTCTTAAGTGGTTATTGATGACAGGATATCCAATAAAATTAAGGAATAGATTGCTCTCTGAAGTGATTCAATAAAGGTGAAGGGCTTAAATAGACTTGCTCATTAATGAGTCTACCTGATTGTTTGTATTTGTTGATTTCTGAAGTTTCCCAAAGATCTGTTGAAATTATTTCTACTCAAGAATAATTTCAGTTTTTCACTTGTGATGCCAACGTAGGTTAAGGTGTTGAATTTTCGTTTCAATTAACTTCATTCAATTTTTGGTTGATATTAGTATGTTTAAATATGTTTAGATTTACTGCTTTCTAAAAGTATTTTGGGTGGCAACACAGCATAAACAACAGAAATAACACTGGGGAATTCCCCTCAAGCCGATAGAAGTTTAAACTTGTCGGGAATTTCTCTGTATTTTTTTAATGAGTTGCCATGATTAAAGTAGTGTTGCAAACAATTTGCACCTATTTTATTTATAATCTGAAGGTGGGCAAATTTTACCATAGTTCAATAAGAGGATTGCTGATAAGGTTTTGGGGCCCCCGGACTTAGGGGCCCCGGGGCACTGCCCCACCTAGCTCTTAGGTAACTACGCCAGTGATCTATTGAGTCCATTACCCAAAAGTTAGTAGAATCGAAAGTTATGATTATTTACACATAGAAGACAACTAACTAATGGTTATATTTATAGGTCCATTACTTTTCAAGAACTATTGGAAAATCCATGAAAATCAGCTATTTTTGAGTTTTTGACGAATGTCGTGAGAATTAGTGTTTAGTACTTTTTGAAACTATAGTTTGAATCAGTCAAGTATTTTATACACTTTTCCAAAATGTTAACGCACAAAAACGAAAAATCAAATTCATTCATAAAAAGTTGAGATATATTGAAGAACTATGTTTCCAGTTATCGTCCAACACTAAGTAATGCTTGTGAAAAATAGGAATGAAAATGGTACAGAAATAGAAAAAATTAATAATGAAAATGTGAAACTTTTGGGAAAAATCAAAGTCCTCATAAACTTGTTAAAACCGGATATTTCCATCCCTGGTGAAAATTATGACATGACATCTACGATGACAACCTGATTTCGTTCCAAATTTCGATCAATCTGTTCCGACCTCACTCAGGGAAGCTGGCTGGTTCTACTGGCTTTTTGCTCTCCTATTTGACGATGTCCCAGACATATTCGATGGAATTCAGGTCTGAAGTCTGTGCAATCTACCCCATTGAAGGGATTTCGTAATCTTGAAGAAAGACGCTAACAATATGAGCTTGGTGAGCTGTGGCGATATCTTGCATTAACGAGAAGTTTCTTCCCATGTTTGCCTCAAATAGTACCAAAGGTTCTTCTCAAATGTCTGTGACGTACCTCTGAGCATTCAGGGTTCCATTATTTACGATGACCAGATCAGTGCAGACATTCAAAGAAATTCCTTTCCACACCATTATCGAACCTCCATCAATCCCATCGATAGGTGAGAAGTTCCACTAGATATATCCCTCATTCCAACGTCTGTACACTAAGAAACCTCAATCGTAATAAAAAAGACGAAATCTCGACTAATCTGTTAACGAAACTCTTGCCCAGTCAGCTTCTAACCTGTTTTGGGATTATAACCATTATTTTTGGCTATTTGTTCAATTAAATTTAATTCTTTGTTGAAATTTTCTGGTGATAACGGAATGTTAATCAATCTATGAATAAAACTGTTGAATGCTGACATTTTATGTTGATACGGATGACACGACGAGTTATGTATTATAATATCTGTATGTGACGGCTTATGGTAGATTGCGAAAACATGTTTTCCATTTTCATTCGAAATTCATAAGAAATTTATTGAATTTTTGCTCTCTATTTCGGTTGTGAATTCAATTTTGGATGTAATGAATTTATATAATTTTCGAAAATGTTCAACTGTCTATCTGTTCCTGTGAAGCAAATAATGATATCGTGTACATAGCGATACCTGTATAAGCAATATTTACTAGGTGGATGATTATGAATTAATTTTTCTAAATTCTTCATGAATATTTCTATTAACAAAGGACTTAACGGATTGCCCATAATCACGCCGTCTTCACTAGTACAATATTTGTTATTGAAGTGGTAATAATTTTGATCCAAACAAATTTGTAATAATGAAAAAATATCTGATTTAATGATTGTATTGACATGATTCTTTTCTAATAATTCTTTAACTACGTAGTACGTACCTTTCGGAGGAATTATGTGGTATAATGGTATCTTTGATATTGGCAATTAGTTTGTAAGTATTTTGACAGAAAATTCAGATTAAAAATTCAAATGTCTATGATTTGTAAATATAAATCGAAAAATTCAATGATATGTGTGCAATGTTTTCGCCACAACAATTTGTCAAAGTTAAAACAATTTTCTACAATTTTCAAAGACAATAATCTCAACCAGAATGTCTCGGAGAGTTTTCTGTGTTAGGCATTAAAGCACCATACCAGTCAACAGTTTCCCGTTGGTATACAGAATTTAAACGCAATTTAGACTTAGCGACAGAGCAGGTGCACCAAAAGCAGTGGCCAGTCAAGAAAATATGAATGCTGTGCATAAGATCATCCAGGAAGATCGGCATGCAACATATGTAGAGATTAAGTCATGATTACAAATTGAAAGACCTCATTACAAAAAATTTTTGCACGAAGAATTGCGCGTGAAAAAATTAGTTTTCCGTTGGATATCTCGTCTATTGACCGAAAGACAGAAAGCTGCAAGGGTGAATTGGTGTGAAAAACTCTGGGCCGTTTTAACTTTGGAAAGTCTAAATGCATTTGTAGCATTATGTAGTGTTCAAAGAGAAAGAAAAACCGACAAAAGTGATCTGTGGTCGAAATGTCTCCGAAAAGAGGGTCACAACGTTTGTTTCAAAAACAGGTCCTACACCAAAATTTCTTCACGAGATCAAAGAACAGTTACTGCCTATTAGTACACAACCATTTGTTTACCGCATGTCGTTACTAAGGTACTTCCAAGTGGAACTTCTGTACTTCCAAGTGGAACAACCAATATATATTGTTATTTTAATTCTTGGAAAAGATTGAATATTATTCAACAGAGAAATAATAATTCGATAGTGTCTGAAACGATTCACATAATTAGCTAAAAACGAAATTTCGGTACTTTCACTGATTCGTCGAATTAATTCAGTGTCGATATACATCATACATTAATGAAAAGTGAAATTATGGAAAATACGAAATTCTCAAATCGATCCAAATTATGATTCGAGAGAACAGAATCGTTTAATTCATTCCATTCAGAGAACTGAGGTAGAATTTCGAATCAGGTATTTTCTCGATAACTTCAAGATATAATCGTCGTCTTCGTCACTCATGAAATGTTAAAACCATTTAATTTTCTGCCATATTCATGATTTAAGATAAATAAATTGTAATAAAATACACAGAATGTTTATTCAGTGCATAATTGGTTCATAAATCTTCCTGTTGAATATATTCAAAAATTATACAGGGTGTCCCCCAAGCTCTATGACAAACTTTGAGAAGTGTTTTTTAAAGAAATTCTAGATAGATATTTGAGATATATTATTTGATTGAGGGCTGCCTAGCAGCCCGGCCACTCTGACCCAGTGGTCTATTGTGGCACACTCTTTCCTAAATTTCATCCACGAGCTCCATTCTTCTAGTAAAGGATACGAGATTCGTGGGTGAGAGCTCAATAAGCTCAGTCAGTTTCAGTTTGCAAGATCCAAGTTCTTCCATCCTGACCTGTCCCCAACTGGGCACTCGCACATAACGTATTCCATTGATTCTATATTTTCTTCACATAGCCTACATGAAGGATCCTCAATCAATCCTAATTTATTCAGGTGTTTCCTGAGGCGACAGTGCCCCGTTAGTATGGCAGTTAAAACCCCCAGTTCCAACCTAGAGAGTTTAAGCCAGGCCTTTGCTTTTGCAGTGGAAGATCCACTGATAGCACGTCGAGCGTGTTCGAGACCTGGGGGGCTCATCCAATGCTCACGTACCCTCAAGTCCAGCCATCGGTTGTTTTTCATCCTTGCAGTTTCAGGGGAATTCCGACCTTAGGCTCAGGTCCTATAAACTCCAGGTTAGTTCCTCGAGCGGCCAATGAGTCCGCCTTCTCATTTCCCTCAATGCCCGAATGACCAGGAACGCATATTAGAGGGAACCTGCTCCGCTCTCCTAGTTTGGCAAGGGTGGAGCGACATTTCTACACCATAAGTGACGTACAGGTATCGGATGACAATGCTTTCAGTGCAGCTTAGCTATCGGTGAGGATTTCAATCGACCTTTTTGTTAATCCCAAGCTAGAGGTTAGCACAGTGGTGAATGGCGAATATTTCTGCTTGAAAGACAGTCGTATGCCCACCAAGACAGATCGACTAGTTCTTGGCGGCACCTCGACCATAGACACCAACTCCAATACCTTTTTCAGTTTTTGAGCCATCCGTGTACCAACAGAGACCCCCAAGTAGACGTTCCTTGGAGCTGATCCATTCCTGTCTATCGGGAATGATGATCTGGAATAGTCTCTCCATGTTGGTTTTAGATTTTGCTATGTCCATCCTCATACTCAGCACTTCATTGTCCTCAATTTCAGACTGTAAGGCGCCAGGCACAAAGCCGAAGTTACCCGCTTCATCACGGGAAAGATGATGGAATCTGTAGAAAGCCATTCTAGCCACTCCTCTTATCACCAGATGAAGAGGGGAAGGCACAATATCAGTTCCATGGCCGCAGTGGATGTAGTAATCATCATGCAGGCTGTTCTCTGTAATTTAGAGAGCTTGAGTTGGCATTGCTTGTTGAGACTGCACTCCCACCAAGCAATGCAGCCGTATGTAATACGTGGTCTAACCACCATCACATATAGCCTCTGAAGTTGCTTTGGGGCAAGACCCCACTTTCTTCTACAGGTCGTTTGACATGCCCATAAGGAATTCTAGTCTTGTGTACAGGTCGTTTGACATGCCCATATTTTGGGAATGTCTAGTAAGGGTTTTGTGTATTGTGTCTTCCTGTAGACCCCGCAGAACCTACGACAGGACTCTGGGTTTTGCCATCCTTATTCTAAGACAAATTAGTGAGAACTAGAAAAAAAAAAGATTGTCACGGGTTCGGAAATCACAAATTTCAACAACTGGGTGATGTTACCATAGATGGAATGAACTACATATCTTGTTGTACAGAAGCTGACATTCCTAACCATGGTAAAATGATTATCAAGAATGTTCAGTTGCTTGTGATAGATAGATTTCAGAATATCTTTTTCGATAGATAATTATTTTTCGAATTGAAAAATGCATTCCTTCGTTAATGAGGAATATGCAGATATGATCTAAGATTATGGTTTTTGCAATGAAAGCTGCTAGAGAAAAACCACTGAAGTTCTAAGAGCGATTTTGTGGTGATGAAGCACATATTAATCATTATTATCTCGATCAAAAAGGTCGAAAAATAATTTTGAATTAACGTTATGTTTCAATTCGTGAAAATTCATTGAAGAGAACAATAAATAAAAAAATTATACTGATCATTACGAGAGTTGCTCAATGCATAGCTCACATCTACGAAAAAATGGCTGCATAACAATATGACGGACATTGTTATTCATAATTCTTTCGGCGGAATTGTTTATTCGTGTTTGTAACTGCTCGAAAATTGTTATCTCTACACTGTAGACGTGTGGTTTCATGTATCTCCATCCATAGGCGTCTAACGGGTTGAGATCCGGCGACCGTGGTGGCCAAGTAGTTGGACCTCCCCTATCAATGTACCTATTCGGAAAATATTGAGTTAGCCATTCAACAACTATTCTTCTTTAATGTGGAGGTGCTCCGTCCTGTTGATTTTGCATATTCCGACAAGAATTTAGCGAACAGTGTCCATAAATGATCATTATGGTAATTTTTTATACCATCTCGTCGATGGTCGATGCTGCTCGTCCCCAGCATTCAATGCCTGGACACCCTGTCGATGAGAAGGTTACAGTTCCTTCCATTTCAAAACACGCCAGATGACATGTCGGAGCATTTGCAACTGATTTGTGATGATCCGAATACTTATCGAAGGAATGTCTTCAACACAGTATATAATGTTCTCCTCATTTTGTATGTTAACTTGACGAAGTCGTTCATGTTTTGACACCGTTTCTCTGAGTATTCTAAACACCGCAGTAAAAACTGTATGAACAGGAGGATCTCTTTGATGAAATCTTCAATGATATTCCCTAGCAGTTCCTCTTGCGTTTCCATCACAAAAACCATAAACATATATCATATCTGCATATTCTTCATTACTGAAGGAATATATTTTCAATTCGAGGAATTTATGATTTCAAAACAATAATTATCGATCGTGAAAGAAATATTCTGACATTTATCTATCAAAAGTAATCCATAATCTTGATAATCATTTTACTATGGTTAGGAATGTCAACTTCTGTACAACAAGATATGTTCATGATGTTGATGGCATATTTATTTTATTGAAATTTCAAAATATGAAAGGAAAAAAAACACTTGTCAGTTTTCCACCTTTATTCGTTAGTACACGACCGGTTTTGACCCTTCGGTCATTTTCAAGTGCTGAATACTAACTCACAACAGTAAGGTATAGAGGTACAAAGTTGATAACAAGATATATTTTTTCCTTGAATGTTAAATATTGATTTCAAGTTGGCTGTTAAGAGTAGTATAATGTGGAGTTTTCCTGAGCTCATTAATTTCCAAACTTTCCAATAGATTGATTCTACTTCCTCTATTGCATTTGTGAAGGACTTTGAGATATATACCTCAATTATTAGGGATTTCTTACCTGAAAAAGTATGTTCTTTGAACCTGCATTCAAAATTTCTACATGTTTGACCTACAGAAGCTGAAGGGCATTCGTTACTTTCGATTTTGTATATACCAGATTGTATAAGTTTATCTGTTTTCTGGTTTACATTAAAAGTTAATTTGCTAAGATTAGCACCGCTTGAGAATGAGGTGCTTATTTTAAAATTTGAAAAATAATGTTTTATTTTATAAGACAGTGGACCAACATAATTGAAACTAGCACATCTTCTTTCCGGTTTTTCTTGAATACAAAATAATAATTGTGATGTTCGATTTTGAGACGAGAACAGTAAAAGCTCTGTAGACCATAGAAATGTAGGCGGCGAGTTTTTGATTTTAATGATTGAATGATTCCATGGGGATTGTTGCATATGTGAACGATTCTTTTCTATATATATTATAAGTTAGGATATTGTTTATATATATATATATATATATATATATATATATATATATATATATATATATATATATATATATAAGTTACGATATTATGTTTGTTATAGTTGAGTCTAGAAAATTGTTTGAAGTTATTAGTTTCAACTTCAACGGTAAATTTTAAATTATCATGAGTTTTATTGAGGAAGTTAAAAAATGTATACAATTGTCTATTTGAGCCATAAACACCAACCAAAATATCATCAAACTACCGATACCAGAACATGATATGTTTTTTGGCTACGTTGCTGTTCAGTATTGATGTGTTTCCTGAGTTGACCATGAAAATATCTGACAAGTCCTGATTTTTGTTCAAATAATTTATTTTGAAGTGGAAATAATTTTGATCTGAATATATTTTCAATAGGTTTCAAAATTCAAAGTATTTATGTGGAAATGAGTTGGTCCTGGTGAAAATATATGAAACTAAAGGTAGACCTTCATGTGTTGGAATGTTTGGGTACATGTTTCTTGCATCAAACGAAACGAGCTTGAAGTTATGAATGATTTTGAGTAGGGAGAGTTTTTGTATAAGGTCGTTGGAATTCAAAATGGTATTTTGTGAACAAAGTTCGTGAGTTCTTTAAACTTATGGATTAAAGATTTGGCTAAGTTACCCGAAGTAGTCTTGATGTAGGATACTACAGACCTAGAAGATTTTTCTTCTTTATGTAGCTTGATCAGTCTATACATTTTGGGTGATTGAGGGTTTCTTCGGTAAGAGTCTTCGTTTTTCCCATAGTGTATGCGCTAGATGGTCTGCATGTTCCAATGCTTCTTCGACTGTTTTGATGGATGATTTCGTTGGGTCAAGTGGTAATTCCCTGATCTTCAATGTTTTCAATATATCTTCCATTGTGATATTATATTGGTGTTCAGTTCGGACTACTATGATGTTGCCTTTGTCTTCTTTAGACATTATAAGGTGTTCTTCTTGCATCTTACTAGCTATGGAATGGACCGTTTTCAAATGCTTCTTTTCGTAGGGTTTTATCTGAGTAATTTTAATTATTTCGGTGATTTTATGCTTATAAAGAATAGAATTTTCAATTACATTTTTCTGTATATGGATATTCAATTCTGCCTTTACGTCCATCAGGTGAATTGAGGACCTTTGTTTAGGAGATTGGTTTGTTCGCCATCGAAGGGAACATTTGACAGGTTCACAAATCTCGGATAGAAAGTTAAGTCATGTGTCTCTGAAACAATAGATGAATCTGGTGATTATTGAAATAACTGGTATTCGGGTTTCTTATTTTCAAGTGTTTTTCTGTTTTCTGTAGTGGCGTTTATAACTATCTTTTGACATTTTGATTATTTGCATTTGGACTTTGAACTCTAGGCAATCCAATTCAATGTTATGTAGTATGTAGGCAATTTCATCTCTTATAGATTTGACGTACAGTTTCAAATTATCACGTACGTTATAACACTTTTTGACAAAAAACTTAAACTTGATATTATTGGGAATCACTTTCCATTTTAGTCACTCTTTGTTGAACCACAAATTTTAGGACTCTTTTATTTCATCTGAACCCTATAGTACATGGTCATCAGTTCTGCTAGACCAGCTGAGCTAATTAATGATATGGATGACATATTTACTTTGTGGGAATTCGTTTCAAATCAAAAGAGAAAAACACTTTTGCCAGTTGTCCACGTTACATGATGATTAAACCAACTATCGCCCCATTTCGTTGCTATCTATTATCTGAAAAATATTTGAATCTATTTTAATGGATCAGAGGAATGACTATTTGCAAAAATATAATTTTTTTCCCCTGAACAATTCGGTTTCAGGAACAAGAAATCGACAATAATGGCAAATGACAACATCATCAAATATATAACGAAATGCATGAAGGAATGGCTGAATATCCATGCATTCTTCTATGACCTTACTAAGGCCTTTGACTGCGTGTCGCATGTTTCACGCAACATAGCATTTCTATGATTAAATCGTATCTGTCAGATAGAAACCATTTTGTTTTTTATAAAGGAAACAAATGTCAAAACCAAAACATTGTGTACTATAGGGAGAGATTAGTCCTTAACCATTTACTGTTTTTAACCTACATAAATGATTTGTTCTAATTTTAGAATCATATCAGCCTCAGACTTTGCAGATGATACTACCAATACTATAAAATATTATCCCTCAGATCCCAATACTATAATCTCAACGAAACTCAGTCTGGGATTTCGGATTTATTTTCAGGTAATATATCAAGCCTTAATGCATCAAAAACTCAGAACCTGAATTTTCATACTGCGACAAGGTGATCTCGGTATCCCATGTGAACCTCCTGTGAAGTTGTTGGGAGTCACGCTCGACACTGAACTCACGTGAGAAGAGCATATGGCGCATCTAAGTAGGAAACTATCCGGGATTATCTATCTGATTCTGTCCTACTGCGCTTCTCATTCGACCGTATTGTTCGCATATCATTTATATTTCTCCTCTCTAAAAAGCTATGGTACCCTAATTTGGGACCGAATAATATGGTTACATTTCAGAAGAGATGCCTGGGTATTTTGGCTAAACTGGTATACCTCGACTGCTGCCGTCAATGTTTTAGAGCAGGGGTGCTCAAACTTAAACTGCTGGCGATCTACCTCAATATTTTTAGACTACTTACGATCGACTCTGGGAGGCTGCAAGTATGTGTGATGCAGGGTTGTCGTACATACACGATACATCCTACCTATCTACCTACCTACCTAGGTAGGGTGTACCGTAGCATATATAGATATCAGCTTTCTGCACAATATATATTATTTTAGTCAAGGTTTGGGTTAGGTTTAATTAGGTTCTTCTCTATAATATCAATGAAAAAACTCATAGTTATTCAAAATTGCGAGTTCATTGGTTGTTACAAAACAAAAGAGTTACATATGGTTTTAAACCTAACTAAGGAGTGACTTTGGATGTTGAAGCGTGGCACTGCATATCTTCAGCATACTTTTCATAAGATGGTACGTAACCAATGAGTGCTAATCGCAAGCATGATGACATATTATCGTCAGTTAGTCGATTGCGATATTTTGACTTAGTCATGTTTTCACATGAAAAAGGGTAAGTCATAAATGATGCTATATTTGCCAATTTACTGCAATCATAAAAACCGATTTCGAATTGTCCCAAAATATTTGATAATTCAGCCTCATACGTATCATAATTCAACTGAGGAATCCTTGCTTTCAAAGATGGAAAATGTTTCACGTCCTTTCTTTTCAGTTAATCTATCATAAGGTGCAATTTAT
This sequence comes from Cryptolaemus montrouzieri, assembly GCA_013387265.2. Classification (NCBI taxonomy): domain Eukaryota; kingdom Metazoa; phylum Arthropoda; class Insecta; order Coleoptera; family Coccinellidae; genus Cryptolaemus; species Cryptolaemus montrouzieri. Next base: position 98,097,107 of record JABFTP020000185.1, on the reverse strand, counting down.
TTTTGAATGCGTTCACTGCGCTAATCATCTCAACAATAGTTTTTCCTTTACCTTGAAGCTCCAAGTTGGTGGTGTTTAAGTGCATTATGATGTCAATCAAAAATGCCAAATCAGTCAGCCATTTTTCGTTTTTTAACATCCGAGTGTTATCACCTCTTTCGTCTAGAAAAGCTGTTATTTCGGGCAATAATTCTTGAAACGTTTCTAGGAATTTTCCACGACTCAACCAACGTGTGAAGATTTCAATCAGTGTGTTAAGGTGACTCCCTATCTTCCAACTGCAACTCAAACAGCCGCCGTTGCAAGCTACGTGCACGGATGGAATTCACAAATTTTGTTGCAATGCCCATAATTTCCTCCAAGTTTAAAACTTTCGAACACAAAACTTGTGCAATGGAATGAAAAAAATGAAGGGAAATCTTCATTAACTCAACACAATGCCACAAAACCGTTTTTGTTTCCAGTCATTGTTGGTGCTCCATCGGTTGTAATGCACACTAATTTAGATATTGGTAGCTTGTAGTTTTTTACAAAATTGAATAAAACGTCACATATATCTTCGCCATGGGTCTTCCACTTCAGAGGAATGATTGTCAAAAATTCTTCCTTAGCCAACATGTCATTGAATACCATCCGAATAAAAATACACAGCTGGGCAGTATCTGTCAAATCGGTGGATTCATCGAACTGTTAAGAAAAGTATGTACATTTCATGATATCATGTTTTACTTTATTTGCTATGTCCTGACTCATGACTTCAATACGCCTTGTGACAGTCGGACGAGATAACTGAAGTTCTCTAATAGCAGACATGATTTCTGTTTCATTTTTAAAATCTCCAAATAAAGTCTCACCGTCTTCAATAAATGCTTCCTTCACAACCGACCCATTTTCGAATGGATTCTTGTGAACATATTTTGTTCTTTCTTCAAACAAGATATCAAATCACGTGCTTTCTGCTTTCTTAATTCACTCTGTGGCGGAAAATCCTTTTCATAGTTTTTATGAACCGTTTTATGATGCCTCCCTAAGTTACCACACTTAGGTATTGCACGACAAATAAGACAAATGCACTCATCCTTCACCATACCATAAAAATTCTTCCTCTCAATCGTTATTAAAATGATACGTTTTAGATTTCTTCGCTGCATTCATTTTGTACTATTCAATAATAAACTTTGTATCGACGTAGTATTGCCTTCAAGTTACAATTCAGAATGACTCCAATTCCTGCAGGCGCAACATTTGTATCGGCGTGAACGAAAGTCTCGAATGTTACCGTCAAACGCGCCGCCCAAAATTTCTAGAAAATCGCCAAGAATAAAAACGCGGCTTTTCTTTGACGAGTACCTTGCGTTCCTTTGATAAAGCCGCCTTTTGCCGTTAGCAGAGTGTTATTTTTATTACGTAAAATTTTTTCTTCTCGAGATCTACTCAAAAGCACTCGAATCGACCGTTTGAGCACCTCTGTCTTAGAGAGTTTGGAAGTCTCGTCTTTCTGTTCATATTTATAATCGTCTAACCGGCATTGAGAGTAACATATAACTTTTCGTGACACTCTGATTACCACAACTTTCTGACATATCATCGTAGTTGAATACTGCCAGATTTCTATAGAATTCGCATGACCTGAGGGTGAGAGATAGCATAAAGTAGCTTGAGAAGCCAAATATTCAAAAATAAAATAATACATTATCTGATTATTGAAGCTTTTCATTTCCTTTGTGATTTTTTTTTCTTGTGAGGTATAAAAGCATTATGTTCATACTATTATGAATAAATTACTTTGACATTGAATCTGAATGTATGTAATGGAACACCCTATATATTTGAAAAAATTCCAACAGAAAGAAAGACATGTACTGATTACACACTAAATGAACAGCCGCTTAAACCAGGAAAAAAGGGAAAAAAGTATTTCACCTTTCACGAAAAAAAGTAATTTCCAAAAATGTTTTATTTTGTGTCAACAGCGATCAAATGTCTAACGTTTTCTCCGTCTCAGATAAAAATTATTTTCTTCTTAGAGCAATTCTTCAAATATCTTTCCAAGAAAGAAATTATCGGCTGTAACACTCAGTATGCACATATTGTCAACTATAGAATGGTACAGACTTTGTCTATGAAATATTTGAAATCAAATTGAATTTTTCACTAGAGAAGAATATTTCAAAATATAAAGCATCCAACAAAATATTCCCTTGTTATTAAGCCGTCTATGATAAATAATAGCATTCATCCTCCAATCAAAACGTTTTCACCATGCACCAATTAACTTTATAATCCTTTTTAATATTAAATTAATTTTTATGTCGCTTAGATATATTACAGACTTCACGTGTACAAGTACAGCTATCTAGTTTTAATCCACATTACAGTTGTGACTGTAATAAATATTTATATAGCTTTGTTCCAAAAACAAAGAAATGCTAGTTTCTTCATTTATTTTTGAATTGTTGAACGAAAAAACTTACTATATATTCAAATATTTCACTTTTACTTCATACTACCAACTTTTAATTGCCGCTATTTCCTTCTACTTCAGATGATATTAATACAGTTATGCTCATAAAAATAATTAGCATATTTTAATAAAACTTGACCGAAGAAAATTGTACGTATTCCTTTTCAACGCTCCTTGGTTATTAGAAGTGCCTGCAATTTTCACCAGTGAATGCTGAAGATGAAGAATTTGAATCCATGGTAGAAAAATCAAGTTTCTAGACTTCTAGATATTCATCACATGAAATATTAAATTCAAACGATGAATAATGAAACAAAACTTTTATACCTACTCATACTTCATCTTATTATTAATATCATCTCCTTAAATAATGAAACATTTTATTAGTCTCTTCATTAATTCAAATAAACTTAACTGTGCCAAGAAATTAACAAACAAAATCAAAAATTAGAATTTATTCAGAAGAAATTTTGATATGTTGAAGAATTATATTTCCACTAATCCACCAGCACTAAGAAATCCTTGGGAACATTTGAAATGAAAATTATACTCATAGAAATCGAAGTAAAACTAATAATAAAAATGTTAAACCTCAGGAAGAATTACTGCTTGTCATCTACGATTAATATTCCAAATCAATGACCTTACAACATTCTAATCTATTTCGATCAGTCTATTCCGAACCTCATTTACAGTAACTGGCTGGTTTTGCAGGTTTCTTAATATTCTATTGGCAATGTCCCAGATATGTTCCATATGATTGAGGTCTGGACTTCGAACAGGCCACTTTATTGAAGTGATCTTGAAGGAAGTTCGTAACTATATGAGCTTGGTGAGATACGGCGTTATCATGCATAAACAAAAAGTTTTCATCCATGTTTGCCGCATGTTCGCAAATGATACATTATGTTCTTCTAAAATGTCTATCATGTACCTCTGAGCATTCATGGTTCCATATTTATGATCACCAGATCAGTGAGGGCTTTCACAGAAATTTCTCCACACACCATTATTGAACCAACACAAAACCATAGCTAGCTAGAAAAAACTGGGCATATCTCTCATTTCGATATTTATACACTCATAAACGTTGATCGCAATGAAAAAGACAATTTCTCAACTCACATGTAAACAAAACTCTCGTCGTGTCAGCTTCTAAGTAATTGACATGTTCCCTGTCGAAATTTAATCGGGCTCTTCGATGTGCAGCCGTTAGAGCCGGACCTCCAGCTGCGACCCGAGGCCTCAAACCAAATTCCCCGAGACGTTGTCGAATCGTTGCAGTGCTATTTTGCACTCCACTGTTCTGAACGTGCCTAACAGTAGCAAACTGTTGTCCCAGCGTGGAAATTCTTAAATAATGGTTATAGATCGCCGTTGCTGCTCGAGATCATCCTTGCCCAGGACTCCTTTCATGGCTACCAGTCTCATACAATTGAATAGATACAGCAAGCGTTTGGCCAATTGTTAGATAAGTCCAACTTAGGCCATCTAACACTAATGTTTCAGCAAATTTTGCGTGGGTCATTCGCATTAAACCCGAAAATTAAAATTTTTGAGAAGAACAAACGTTACTCACAAAAATTGATTAATAACTATTGTTATCAAAATGTGGTAAAATCTCTATCTATTTCTTTCATTTCATTTCTTATGAGAGGAACATCTGCTCCAAGAAATAATGCCCGAACACATCTGAAGAAAATCATGTCTTAATAATTAGTTGCCTACCAAAAAAGAAATTTAAAATATTGAAATTGTACGTTAATTTCTTGACACGATCTCCTTCGACAACCGAAATATACACTCCCCACAAAAACTGTGGGGGGCATCACCCTGCTTTTACGAACAATACTATATAAACTTTTAGGTTGGTCATTCAAGAGGCGCTTGGTAACTTTCAGAAGTGTAAAATATGAATATATCATTCAAAAGAGATGAGTTTATGATGGAAAATATCAACAATTTTCGAGTTACTGAAAAATTAAAAAATTCTTTACTGCCAGTATACGTCTCGTAAGCTCCTCAAACAAATTTTGGATGTACTCTTGTGTCACTGAGTTCCAAATTTCAGGAAGCAGATTTGCTAGTTGTTGGAGTGTTCTACAAGGCATCCTACGTTACTGAATTTGCCACCCCATGTTGTCCCAAACATCTTCTATGGGATTCAAGTCGGGACTTCTGGCTGGCCATCTTAAATATTAATTTCGGCATTTTGCAAAAATTCTGTAACTACTCTAGCTGCATGAGGCCGAGCATTATCATGCATATAAATGAAGTTTTCGCCAATCAATGGGCCGAAGGGTACAACATAGGGTTCAAGGATATCTGCGATGTATCTGACCGCTGTCATTCTTCCATTATTCACTAGGACTAACTCAGTTCGACCATGGAAAGAAATGCCTGCCCACACCATTACTAAGCCCCTTGCGAAGTTTTTGGTTTGACGGATATTGCATTGCTGATATCGTTCCCCAAGTCGTCTGTATACAGGCATGCATCTATCATTTGATACTAGATAGAACCTGGACTCGTCGGAAAAGAGAACATTGGACCATTCTGGAATACCCCAATTTGTTCCTAATAGTTTGCAATGAAATTTGCACATTTCTGGAAAGTGCAAGTTCATTTTGTAGCATTCTAGCCGTACAGTGCCGAACTCCAAGTGAAGTTAAACAAAGCCAACGATCATCAACTGCTGTTGTTATCCGACTTCTTCCCTGTCCGGCCCTTCTTCCATATCCCCCTGTTTCGTGGTATCGATAAATTGCTCTTGAAATAGTGCTTTGTTCAACATTCAACAAATCAGCCACGTAACGTTGGCTTCGCCCCTCCTCTAGAAGTGTTACAATTCTTACCACTTCATGATCACTCAAATAGCGTCCAGGACGTTCTGCATCCAGATTTGAAAATCAACAAGAAACACAAAGAACTTGCATTAATTTAGCGTGGAAACTGAAGAGAAATTGAATGAATACTAATAGTCAAATAAACTCATTCTTGTTTCAGACGTGTTTGAAATCATATGGAAACAAATGTTACTACATAGATAAGATTTTTTCCCCTCAAATGTCCAAAAACATATGTTGACAAAGAAACTGCGATCGAGCTGCTTAATCGATTGTGGAATTCAGAATACCAGGTGATGCGACAATTTTTGTGGTGTATGTATTTAGGAATAAGTTGGTTCTATAAGAATAAAATAGTATATTTTTGACATGATATGCATAATATTCCAAAAACATTCAAACTTGGGTTTTGACTTAGTTTGAAATTCAATCTAAACGCAAAAATTGAATTACATTGAGGGCATGCCCCTAGAAATAGGCAATTTTATACGATATAACTGAAAGCACCAGGATTTTGGCAAATTTTTTAGCTAAAAATGATTCCATCAGCATAAGTCATTCATAAATTGTCATCGAATGATGCAGTTTCCAGTAGTACACCCTGTATAGTTAAAAGTTTTGCTTGCCCATCCATAGGGACTGATATTCTTGATAATCTTTTATATTCCTATCTGAATTACTTTGTATATTCAATATGTGGGGCGCCCCAATGACCTGGTTTTGGTTGACGTATTTTTCGAGGAAATCCAATATTATTATGTAAGTAATAAGTAATGGTTTTCCCACATTATATTTCCTCTTCGAGATTTAAATTATATGAAATGAATTGGCGAGAATCAATTCATAAAGAGGGCCTTCCCAGAGAGAATTGTACTTTTCATTACCTATAATCATTTATAACTGTTTTGCATTCACTTATATATTTATTACCTTTCCAAATCATAGACGATCAGGATTAAATAACAATTATGTGGCCATATTTCCTGCTCAGTAAACATCGGCCGGGCCTTTAAATGGAGTGGAAATATTGAAGAATCTCAAGGTTCTGTTATAATATTAACCATTCCGTCTCTAATAGTACAATAATAATATGGAATTCGAAAAAGTACTAGGTGATCCATGGTAGGTGCCTATTAACAGCATATGGAGAATGGATGACTAATCCTATTTGAATTTTTTAGGACAAATTTAATTGACTTGATTGCGGAGGTCGTTACTTATGGCGCTTGTCACCACACTGTGGCTTCATCACATAAGTAGTTCATTTAAAAGCTCATGTGTCTTTTATATTACACTGCTAAAAGCAGGTACTTAGCTCAATTGGAGGATAATCCAAACAGGATTGCTTCTTTTAAAAACTGTTAAAATGAATTATAGTGATTTCCGGAATTTATCTGTTTATTGATTTCCAATGCTTCCCATGGATATGGGTTCAGTTTTAATCTATTATTTGCATCATGCAAAATATCAAGAGTATGATTTTCGTTTAGTAGATGATCTGCAAATCTGATGTGACGAGCGCAGTTTTACGCCTTCATTGGACTGAGACCAAAAGTAGCCGCAATAAAGGGATTCAGCATCTTCATCTTCTGAAGATCCATTCTCCTGATGACTCTGCTTTTTTTACTATTTTTAATACCAAGCAATGCAGCAATCTGAAATCACTCGCCCTGGATATTCCGGATTCATTTTTTAAATTCAATACTACAATAGCAGCTTAGAGGCTTTACAAATCCGAAGTCTAGCGGTTGAAACCGGTGGGTTCAATGTGGCAGAAAGCACGAAAGAACAACACCATCGATATTTCTACAAAGTCCATCAAGTAGTAACAGTACTGGATCATCCTTGGATGCACGATACTAATCGATAAATCTCTTCAACCACTTTAAAAATAAATCTGCTTGTATCCATCCAGTTTTGTGGCACTCTCCCCAAGAACCAGCCGAAATCTGGTTTCATTTGCTTTCTCGGGAAAAGAGAGTAGGAGGCATGTACTCCCCCACTGCGCTAAAACAGACAATGTTCATTAATTTTTTCATTCCAGCTGAGATGGTTCCTATTGTAGCCAATATTTTTGAGTGTCTTTTTGAACCGGTTGAAACACCAGTCTCATTCACGCGCGGTGGCGTTTTATTTTATATTTATCAATGACTTTATTGAATAATTCGAAGAAATTACTTACAGCTACTTTTTTGAAACCCATCGCCCTAGCTGCGCATGTAACTTCTGGCTTTATATAACTTATGTCATTTAGTTTTTCAAAAAATGTTTTCATAAAAACGCTCCTCAATTAATTTAATATAAGACTTTAAATTGGCCTCTTGCTCAGGTGTAAAAACAGATACATAATGACCCAACTTCGTTTTGATGGTCAAGTAATCAGGGTTATTTCGGTTTCGAATTTTGTCTGAGGAAAGTTTAGAGCTTGGGCAGCTTCCTTGTATGCCATTTCACCGTTAATGCGCTTTTTTTTAGACAAATAGGAGGAAAATCTTCTGAAAGATGCACCCCGGGAACGGGGCCAATGTCGGATTTTTACCGACTAAAAACCTCCTATCGTAGGTTATATAGTCTAAATGTATAGAGAAATATCACAGAAGAAGGGGAGATTGACCTCAAATACGCTTTTGAGGGCAGAGGGCTTAATCAATTACCAGGAAACACGGTCTTCTGATGATATCGTACCGTTTTGGTTTGTAGTTGGTTAGACTAGAGACAGTAGGGTTCTCATGAGCTGATATGTTTGCTCGAAGGTTGCGAGCCAGTTTGAGAGTAATTTCTGTAAGTGATGGCATTCCAAAGTCTTTCAGTACGTCGCAGTTCCGAACGTACCATAGAATGGCGAGTGATACTCGCAACAGCTTGAAATATGTGGATTCTAATCTTTGGAAACGTTTCATCAGAGTTATACTGTAGATTGGAATAGCATATGTGAATATACTACGGATAATTGCATTGAAGGCAAGAAGTTTGGTTCTGGGGTATAATTTTGTACTCCGGAAGAAGGGTTGAAGTTGATAAAGGCAGCTCGGGCTTCATTTTGGATGGCGGGTATTTGCTTGTTAAATGTAAGTCGTTTGTCGAAGTGGACACCAAGATATTTCCATGGAATAATAGAATTATGGCCTTTGAAGTTGGAGGGTGTCCCCATTTCTCTGGAAAAGAAGGTAGCTTCAGACTTGGATTCATTGATCTGAAGGCGCCACTTGGAATACCATTCTAGAAGAGTTGGAAGATGATTTTGGATCCGTGAGCTACCATGAACAATTGTCTTGCAGCACGACAGAAGGGCAATGTCGTCTGCATCTAGGGCTGTGAGAATATTTAGGTTGGATGGAATATCCGTCGAAAATATATTGAATAATGTGGGAGAAAGAACAGACCCTTGAGGAACGCCGGCTGAAATAATTCTTGTGCTAGATATGCTGTTACCAACACGAACAGAGATGGACTTGTTCATTAGGAAAGAACGCACAATTTTCGTGAGATATGCGAGAAAGCTGAATTTAATCATTTCGTATGTGAGTCCATCATGCCAGATGAGGTCAAACACCTGTTTGCCGTCAAGCAAATGCATTGACGCAATCGGTGAGATACTCGCCGACACGAAGGAGCTGGTGTCCAGTGCCGTGATTTTTCCGAAACCCATATTGGAAATTCGGAATTATGGATTGGCTCTCGATGTGGGAGATTATTCCAGCTAGGATGATTTTTTCTAAAATTTTACTGATGGAAGGTAACAGCGAGATAGGCCTGTGGCTCGAAGAAGAGCTAAGTGGTTTGCCGGAATTGGTAAACATACAACTAACGTTTTTCTCCAGATGTTCGGAAATTATTGATGTTTTAGAATAGAGTTGATAATAGCGTTCAGATATACTATGCAGTTTTGAGGTAGGATTTTGAGGATTTTATTCCGTATGCCATCTATATCAGAAGCTTTCCTCGGTTTCAGAGATTTGAGGATAGATGAGATTTCGTCCGTCGTTGATGGAATGAAAACAGAGGTACGTGCTGGTATTGACTGAATGTGCTCGTAACACTGTCGTGGAACGCCTGGAAATTGGGGGCACTTGGAAACATAGAGCATTGGCTCTGTAGTGATCTGGCAAAAATATCCGACCCCCCGATTTCAGAGCCGAAAGAGGAGATGACTTAGAATTTTGAAATTTACCAGGAATGCTGTTCCATCTTACTCTTATACGACCGAGCCATTGTGCCTTAAAATAAATCATTGACATAAGCAGTCAATGGGGTTAAGTGGGATATAGTAGTTACAATACCCCACTTCACTCACGTTGACATACTCCAACTTGCCTCTAGAGACACTTCTAAACAAAATATGAATCATGCCGATTCTCCTTTTATTCCTTCTTTTCAATGTTATGTCAGAAAGAAGTTTTCAAATGTATTTTAACATAAGGAAAAAGGCAAAATGGCTGGCTCATTAATTGTTTGTGCGAATACAAAAAGTATTGTACTAAAATGAATAGAAAAATGTCAGCATTTAAACGAGATGCACTCACAACGACAACGCTTTTAGTTCTGATGACGAAAACCCACTTTGCCTCGCAACCCTACTATGCCCCCTCTACCCTACAGTAAGAAAAGCTGATAACGTGAACAAACGTCATTTGAGAGCCAAATTTCTCTGAAAATACTCATTTGCCGAGTGTCATCCTGTATCATAAACTATTGAAAATCATAATTTAATAGCATTTCCGATTGTTATGTACAATCTCATCAATTTTATAAACGTTCTATTTTAACTGCGAAGGGTACTAGGTTTACAATCGAAGTAAGTACTAATTATCTTAGTTTTTAAGTTGTTTCCCACTCATTTATTCATGTCGTTCGCGGAATTATCTATCAACTCCTGGTAAAGAAATCGTGAAGAAATAACGGTATACTAAGTAAACTAACCGACCAAGAATCTTCATAATCGAATGTGAAAACTTTCCTTTGAAACGTTTGCTATATTCCTTGGAAAACTACAATACCAATAAGTAATTGCAATAATATTTGGAATGTACCTACTCGGTTACGGAGAATTATGGAAATAACGATTGTGGTTAATAATATTAATAATTCAATGAAAGTGTATGGATTTTATGTCTGGTAAATTTAGATAACTGTAGCGGTTTTTGAACAATGAATTGTAAAAAGGGTCATCGTTCCATCCAATTAATAATTGTCGGACATTAAGGCTGATTCACGGTATGTGATTTGGGATAAACCATTTCATACTGATACTATATAATAGCTCTCTCTATACAGAGTGTCCAAACTGCTTGATTTTAGCGATTTTATCCACTAGAGGAGTAAGGCCTGAATTTGTCACCGTTACTTAATCTTTATAGTTATTTCTTATTTAGAAAAATACCTGATTTCACCATGTAATATATAAGGCACATTATCCTTTTAAATCGTATACTTATCTGAAGAAGCCATAGTGTAAAGAAATGCGTCATAAGTTTGTCAATACAGTGAAAGTTTGAACATCATTGTTTTATTTTTTTTTAAATGTATACCAACTTTCATCAAGTAACGACCTCCTCAATCAAAATAAAAAATTAATGTCTTTAATTTCCAGGATGCCAATGGATAACCTTGATCTCGTCAGAAAAATATGAAGACTATCCTGTTCTTCATTATTCTGATACTCCTGATCCAGTTTTGCTTGAGTGTCACTGCCAATACGAAGGCATTAGAAGAAATTTCCTCCAGAGTAAAGTTCTACGATCTTATCAAGAGGAAAATGAAAAATATCGTTTACCAAGTAGCCTCAAGAGCTATCAGATCACCTAATTATAATGTTATCAAATCCATACGATCAAAATTGAGATCATTGAGTATCTGGATGGCTGGAGAGGAAAAACAAGCAACTTTTATCGGTACGTATTCAGGGGTTTATTTAGTTTCTAGACATTACATTATTATTCATACAGAGTGTACCTCTAGCTCTATGACAAACTCTCAAAAGTGGTTCCTAAAGAACTTCCAAGACAAATTAGTGAGAACAGCACGGTCCTAATTTTTTTTAATTCGGAGATACTCAGCCTCGCGCGTCCAGAAATCACGATTTTCAATATACAAGAGTGATTGTGTTGTGTTACCATAGATGGAATGATACATATCTTGTTGTATAAAAGGTAACATTCGTAATGATGAAAATAATTATTAAGAATGTTGAATTACTTTTGATAGATAAATGTCATTTGTTATTGTTTTGAAACCCTACATTCCTCGAATCGAAAATTTATTCCTTCAGTAATGAAGAATATGCAAATATGATCTATGTTCATGGTTTTTGCAAAGAAAGTGCTCCTGAAGCTGCTAAATGGAACCATCGAAGATTTCTTCAAAGACAACCTTCTGTTCATACAGTTTTTACTTCGGTCTTTAGAAGACTCGGAAACACTTGAGCCAAAACATGTACGGCCTCTTCAGGTTAACATACAGATTGAGGAGAACACAGTAGGCTGTGTTGAAGATAATCCTTAGATAAGTATGAATGCTAAGGATGAGAAGCACCGACTCCTATTTTGCCCCTTTAATCTAAAGCAACATGCTCAAATCCAGATTTTATTTCCAATATTTTATGGCCTGATGAATCATGCTTCACAAGAGATGATATTTATAATTTTTATGATGATTGATTATTTATGGTCCCTGCAGAATCCAAATGCGTTTAGGCAAAGACGTTTCCAAAAGAGGTTCAGTATCAACGTTTGGAGTGGCTTTTATGAATTTAAAATAACCGATTGAATACCATTACTTATCAAAATTTATTCAGAATACGTATTATTAAAACTACTTAGCACCTCCCCATCAAGGAAGAATAGTTTTTGAATGACTGAATGAATATTTTCCAGATAGGTCCAGTTCCTTGACCACCACGGCCACCAGATCTCAACCTGTTTGACTTCTATGTATAGAACAACTCCTCTATAGTGTAGAGATAACAAATCTCGAGCAGTTACAACAACGGAAAACATTGCCGGCGAAAGAATTAGCAATGAAAATATCCATCATATTGTTCTGCAGTCACTTCTTCGTAGATATGAGTCATGCACATCCAAGTTTGAGGCGGTCATTTTGGGATACACTTGTAATGATAAAAATGATTTTACTTATTCATTTCATTCATTATTTTCTTCAATAAATTTTCACAATTTTGAAACATAATTATTTTGTAGCAACTTGCCGTTCGTTTCCGTCGTAATAAGTATAAACAAAGATCACCTCTGCATATTCTTCAATAACGAAGAAATACATTTTCAATTCGAAAAGTTTGAAGCTTCAAAACAATAATTATATATTGGAAAAGATATTCTGATATTTATTTATCAAAAGTAACTCGACATTCTTGATAATCATTTCACTCTGATTACCAATGTTACCTACTGTACAACAATATATGTATTTCATTCCATCTATAAATCACCACCTAAAATCGCTTTTGTGTGTTGAAAATTGTGATTTTAGGAGCCGTAAGGATCAAATTTCTGAAGCTAAAATCTTCGAATTTAAAATTATTTAAATCATGATGTTCTCACTAATTCGTCTTAATAATAATAAATAATAATAATAATAATGTTTATTTCAAAACTCTGCAATTGTTACAAGTAATCATCGAAAATCAATGCAACAGAAATAAATATTCGAAAAACCCACGAAGTGTTCCATCTTGTGTGTGGGGCAGTAAGTAAAACTAAAATTTTAAAAATTAAATACAAAATATACAAGACTGAATCGCAACAAATTAGAAACATTTAGGTAAAATTGTTTGTATTTAAAAATCTAACAAACCAATTTTCTGCTCTGGCCTTTACCCAAACCTGAGCATGCCCGTAATATGTTCTTGGTAATTTCAGTATTTTTATGCTGTGGGGGACTGAATTATACAATACCTGCGCAAGATAAGTGAACTATCTCAAACCCATAGACTTGTTAACTCTAAGGACAATCACATCTTCATCTAATCTTCTCGAGTTGTAGTTACTCGCATGCCGAATGCATGAGTTACTGAGTCTATTTTTTTCGGCGAACTGATGACGTAGAAGTGCAATGACGTGGAGTTTCTTGACACTGAGGACATATGCTAGTTTGAAGCGTTCTTCGGTAGGATAGGTAAAATTTTTTCTGGAAATACCTTTCAGTATCCACTTCTGCATCACTTTTATACGCCTACGGAAACATTCTGCCATTGATCCCCAAGCGATTATTCCATGTGTGGCTGAATTAGGCCAAAATAAATTTTCCTCAGTTCCGTTTCTTTACATATCTATCTCAAAAGCTTTATTTTCAGCAATAAGGATCTAATCTTATTCACAACGAATTTAGCCTGCATCAACCAACTAAGATGTCTATCTATAAGGATTCCCAAGTACTTTATTTTATCTCTGCTTTCTATAAGATTGGCAGTGTCATTTAGATCTATTTCTGAATTATTGAAATTCTTCATGAACCACCTCTCAAATTTTGTTACAGAGCTTGGGGGACACCCTGTATATTGATTTATTAATTGAACAAGAACAGGACACATTCTTAATACACTAGAAGTGTTTCAGTTTCAATCCCTTGTAATTCCACGCTTGTGCGATATATTTTGCATTTCCGCGAGAATCAAAATCAAAAAAAATTAAGTGTCGATGAGTACAGTGAATATTAACATTTTGGGTTGTTCCCAATTTCTCAAGCTAAGTACATCATTTCGCTATAAATTCACTGATTTAACAGCACCAACAATTGTATCAAATTCACATGAAACACCATTGCACAAACATTACATTTGGATCAATATATCTGCACTTTATAACAAATTGAAATATGTCATTTCCAAAGCATGTACGAGATGTGTGAATAGAGTAATGAGAACTGATCTTCTTTTTTCAATTTTTATATAAATATAATTACAACGCAATATTGTCTCCTACAAAATAGTTCACTTAGGGAGCCACACTGCGCTTACGACGGTCCTTCCAGTCATCATAGCATTGCTGGAACTCGATTACTGGAATAGTCTTCAACTCGTTGGTTACAGCTGTTTGAATGTTTTCAAGTGTCCCAAAATGAGTTCCCTTGTGGTGATTTTCAATTCTCGGGAAGAGGAAAAAGTCATAAGGACCCAAGTCTAGTGAATAAGGAGGCTGAGAAGCCTGCGTGTGTTGTGATGCAACACCCATTTGTTTTTGATGTTTAGCCGCACACGAACGCCTCTTTTTCGAAGTCTTTCAAGGACCTCTCTGATTAACCGTTTGGCCTTAAGGCACAAATTCTTTATGGCCGTAGCTAACAAAAACACATCGGCATGCATTTGATATTTGACTTGCTCATTCGTGCTTTTCTGGGCTTGGAAAGGTTACAGTAGGCCACTCCATGGTCTGGCGTTTGGTTTCTGGGTCGTACTCAAACACCCAAGATTCGTCACTAGTAATGACATGTTCCAGAAAATGAGAATCATTTTGAATCGATGCCAAGAAGTCAAGACTCTTCTCCTGTCTGTAGTAGAAATTTAGTAAAAATTAACTGTTCCGCAATCATTGCAACTGTCAACTGCTTATATGAGCGCTCAAGATCCCGGACTCTGTTGACATTTTCATCGGCGTTTGCACTTGAAGGCCTTCCGCTTCGAGGTTCATCGACTCTATTCTTTCTGAAAATTCCTTAAACCACCGAAAAATCTGGACAAAAAACTTTCTCCATAAGACTGCCGAAGTTTTCATATCTTCATAAGAAAGATCTGATTCACGAAAACTAATTTACGGATAAATAAATGACTGTAATGAATTCAAACTCATACTAGAGGCGTATCTCATGTGCACCTGACGCTGCTCAAAGCCTCTCGTCTCACGCATTGCCGGATCGGAAGCGACGTTGCCAGTCTCATTACTTCATTTACAAACCTTGTATTCACAAATTCATTTTGAGCACTGCGATATTTGTATGATAATTTAATCGAACTTATGTGTTAAGGGAAAAGTAACTTTACACAAACTTGAGGGGCTGCAGTTTTAATTTTCAGTGACTTCAGAGTTAGCCTCAATTTGAAAATTCATTGAAAAGTTGACTCTCACGTTTCAACTTGGACTGCCAGTGTCCTCCGCAAATTTGAAAATAGGCGCAATATTTTTAGATGAGTTATCATATAGGTGTTATCGTGATCAACATTTTCCAGATTTTTTCCGAACTCAACGTTGCGATTACTTCAAAGCATTTTTTATAATAGAAGATAATAATATTATAATAATAATAATATCGTTTACTTCCATTAAGCATGGTATAGGAAAATGTCAAATATACAAACAAATACATAATAAAGGAAAAAATTTCCGCGACCCCATGAAACTTACCATTTAGAAAAAAATTATTTGCTTTAAGTTTGAATAGTTTTTCACTTTCACAGGCCTTGATATCATTAAGCAGGTTATTGAACATCTTTGTGCTTACAATTTTCGGACTACACTGCGTTCGCGGCAGTCTACTGAACGGCATATATAGGTTTACCCTTGATCTCGTATTATTAAAGTTTAAGTCACTCACTACTTAATTCATAAGATGAAATTTCACGCTTGATCCTCATACAACAACCCAACATGTTCAGCGAAGCCAATGTTATAAAGGAATCCTTAATATATGGTCGGCAGGTTGTAGTTCTCGATCAACCATACATTCTCTTTTGCATCTTAAAATTCTGACAAAATCAGTTGTCCCAGCATGTCATACCGAAGTGGATTATACTTTGGATTTAAAAAGCTCTGATAACATGGAGTTGCACAATGGCCTTGAGATGCTACACTCATCCAGGTAATCAACAAGGTCATTTATGTATGATACAAATAAATTCGTTGCGAGGGTACTACCTCGTCGAACACCAGTCTGAATCTAACTAACCTACCGGACCTTAGGCAAAACCATCTGAGACTTATACAAAAGGTAGGATCTAAGCCACTCAAGAGGACCACTTCTCACTCCACAGTTCTCTAGTTTGCTTAGTAGCTTCCTCAAATTGATGTTGTCATCTTCTGCCCTAGAAGTGGTTCAGGATGTTATTATACAATGATAGTATGGCATTCTGAGTGAACCTACCGGAGCGAAATCCAAATTGATACGAAGATAACAAGCGGAACCTATCCAGAAACGGGGCCAATCTGTTTAGAAATAATTGTTCTAATATTTTAGAAAAAAACGGAAAAAAACAACATGCCTAAAATTTCCCAAGAGTCCAGTATATACTTTTTTAAATACTGGAACAATCGAAGAAATTTCAATGTAAAAGGAAAAAAGCCGCCAGCAAAAGACGCATTCACCAAGTCAGACAGAGTACCAGCTATAGATCTCGCAACATATCTCAGTACACTCACTAATCGTTGAAAAGGCTGGATTGATGATAAGATATTTCAGTTCCAGGGTTCCTCCAATCAAAACATATTTGATAATAGAAGATGATCGTTGAAAAAGGCCCTAATATAAGCTGGATTAATGAAAAAAGATATGCAGCAGAAGCTATAACATCGAATTAAGTAAAAGTTTCAATAGGAATGTGTCGATTTTCAAACTTGAACACGTCTCTTTTATTGATTTTTAAGACCACATATGATCGGCTTCGTCTATCTGTAACTCACATGCTGAAATTGAGGCCAATGAGACACTGAGTGTGAGGTCTGGTATAACAATATCCAAACATGGAGCTGCCCTTCCAGGAATAAGTCAACTCCAAGGACCTACTAGTTGGGGGTATCTGTTGGTTTACTGTTAGCTCCAAAACTTTCCACGGACTATGAATCGAACTAGCGACTATTTTCCAAGCAAATTTTCGGCGTTCACCACTATATAATCTTCTATTTGCGGTAAAATTGACACGGAGGTCAATGAAAATCGTTATGAACAGCCAAGCTATCCTTAAAGCATTTGCATCCGACAAGTGCCCTTTGCCATAATGCCGTTCAGAGGTTGCCATATTGGGGAGGGTAGCAGGTTTTGCTTACCAGTCAAACATAGAAGGTAATGAGAATACGCACAGAATAGTCAATAGTCTTGGAGCTCGGAATACCTTTGGAGACCGCAAGGATGAAGAACAACTGATGAATTGATCTAGGATGAAAAACAAATTATCAATTGATCTGAAGGTACATGAACACTGGTTGAACCTCACAGGATCAAATACTCTCGGTTGGCAATCAGTGAACCTTCCGGTGCCAGAATCAAGGTTAGGCTTGAACTGTCAAGGCTGGACTTATGAGTTTAAACTCCTATGTTGACAGGGACTATCACCTCAGAAGTCATCAGAACGTGTTAAGATTGATCGATGATCCCGCATGCAGACTGTGCGTGGAGGATGAAGGATCAATTGAACACATCATGTGCGAATGCTAGACTAGAGACATGGTCAGGTTTGAGGAACTTGGATCTCAAAAACTGAAGCAAAAAATCTAATTGAGCTCTCTACTGCAAAGCTACTAACCTTTAAAAGAAAGTTGGAACTTGTGAATTAAATAAAAATTGGGATGTGTTAAAGTATACCACTGAGTCACTATCAACAAATGTCTTATCTTATCGCTTGTCAGAGAGGAATAGTCCTTGACTAAAAGGTCATGAATTTTATAACATTTAGCCTTCTAATCTCCATGTGCGAAAGATAACTATGGACTCAATTTATCTACTAATGACCACTAGAGGTTATGCTACTGCTAGTATGATACCATATACAGTGCGAGAGTAAGATATCCTTCAAATGCATAATTTTTTTTACCTCAGTTGTTGAGGAAAATGTTGTATGTTGGTACTTATCAATTTTTATATTCAGCTAGAAATTTTTCGATAAAGTGAAAAATGAAATTTTTCACTTCTTTCGAAGATATGACGTCATCGACTATTTTCACAAATAGAACCCCAATTTATTTTACTTTTATCGTTAGGAACCTATTTTTCTACAATGCCTCAAATTGAAAGTCCACAACAAATAATCCTCAAAATACAAGAATGTTTCATCCGAGAACCAATTAATTTGATATATTTCGAAATAGATTCAAAATTTTGCAACGTTTGGTAACGTAAACTTTAATTTCGAAAAACCCTTTCTGCTGTCAATTCGGTGTGAAAGATATCATCTCCTTACCCTCAGCACCTCCTAAAATAACAATTTTGATAAGAAACCAAGATTAAATGAGACCTTATTAGACACACTACAGTGTGTTCACAAGTACAAAATTCGGGAAACAATCAGAAATTATGTAATTTGATATCAACTTGCCAATGATCTAGCGAAATGATAGATTCTGAAATTAATTAAAAATCAACCCTTTCAGCAGAGCCTGCAGACCAAGGACGATTTTGTTTTCCAGTCCGGGAAATCAGCTTAGCAAAGCTATATAGTCTTCTGTAAGTTATATAACTTGAGGTCTAGAAAAAAAACTTTCGAAACAAAATTGCTTATCTGGATACTACCAGAGATATGGTGATTTGATAAATTCAATCCTTCTTTACTGCTTTTCCGAATCTAAGGGTCGAATCAAAAAACTTATTGAAGAAAAGTCTTCGACAATAATATGCCTAGGAATAATATGGAAACTGCTTAGATGTATCTTAGTTATTACCGGAGATATGGTAATTCAAACATTTTCAACCCCTCCTTCCCGATTAGAAACTTAATTGTCGTATTAAAAAACTTCTCGGACAAAAGTCTTTGATAATAAGACGCCTAAGGATAATATGAAAACAGGTGTTGGTTATTACCGGAAATATAACGATTTTAATGTGCAACCAGTTGAATGTTCAATAACTTTTCACTTCAACTGTTTGAACTGATCGCCTTCAACAGCTCGACATATAGCAAACCGATTCGTTGATTCTTTACCGATTGTTTGTGGAGTGAATTAACATATTCTCGAATCGTCGAGATTATTAATCTCAGATTTGTAGTCCTTACTTTTCAAGTATTATCATTGAAAGTAATGGCAGGGTTAGATTTTGCAAATAGATATACTAGAAGCACGCCAGATTACATGATATTCAGTTGTCGTTTATGATGGCAGAGTTCTTGTATAATAAGGATAAAGAATTGTCAATAACGAGAAGGGATTGTTGAAGAGGAAAAATAATATTTAATTAATTTACAGCAGAAAGTAGTTTTTAGAAATAAAAGTTTACGAAGCAGCGTTGAAAATATTTGAATCTTTCATAAATAACACCGAATTAATTTTTTCTCGAATGAAATACTGTATCTATATCTGTATTTCGAGAACTAAGAAAATAGGTTTTATAAGATAACAACGAAAAAAATAAGATTGTAGGTCGAAAAAATGGTCGGTGGCATCATATCATGAAAAGAAAAGAAAACAAAATTTTAACTGGATTAAAAAATGTCTAGCTAAATATAAAAATTGACCTTACCGAGCATATTTCTGAAAAACTAAATTGAAAGAAATTAGGAATTTTATTCCATGCTTCAGACTATACAGGCTGTTCAACGAAAAATTAAACCCCGTCTCTAACTCTGAAGAAGACAGAGTCTGCGGAAAACGCTGAAATAGCTCGAATTAAGTTTCGAGGAGGACCCTTCTTAATACCGACTTTGAGCATGTCAGATCAACCTCCTACCTTTCATCATAGGGAATATGGGTCGGGTGGTACATCATTAGAAAGGTTTTTCAATTATCTATATGAAATGATAATTTTTTCGAGTTAAATTTTCGAATTAAGGTGTTTCAACTGCAGGAAGATATCATATTATATTCGAACAACCCTTTGAACCCGATGTAATTTTGATAAATGGTAGTACAAGATTGATATCAGTATTGCAAAAGGTGTTTTAGCATGTTGATTTGAAAATAAAGGGATCAATTGCCTACCCTCAGCACCCCCAAACTTGGAAATTTCAATCAAAAAGAGTATCATGACACCTCATTGGAAAGGTCTCTTGATGCTCTGAACGAATGTGGTCATTACTTCGTGTTGAAGGTCTTTATACGGGGTATTCATTTCGTTAGGTAGATGGGAACCTCGCTGAAACACCTGATCTAAGCTACACAAAATTCATTAGAAATTGAATGGAAAATTATAATCTGGAATAACAAATGGGGTTAACATTAATATATGAGAGTTGTAGGCTACTTCCGGTTGAACTAAAAGTGGAAGAATTTAGACCAATTTCCATGAAACTCATTCGATCAATTCCTAAGATATTTCCATTGGAAACTTTCGGCAGGAGACCCTGTGTGTATTCCTGTGTTCATAAAAAATATAAAAAAAAACCGAAATAAAATTTTGCAATCTACATATCTATATAAATCGCTTCACCATTCGAAAAATGCACTTATTCGTTTCAAAATCACCCAAAACTCAATCATGTTCTTTCTCCTAAAACAATTCACAGTTTTTCTACATTTTCTAGGTCGTTGTTTTGGAGTAGCCAGACAAATCAAGATAGCAATGCCGTTGATTATGGTCAAACTGGGTATTATAGTTACCATTCTAGTATTTTTAACCATATTCTCACTTAAAACAATTGGATTACTCCTCATTTTATTCATGTTTGGTGCCAGCAACTTAGTTGCCAAGTTTGCATTATGGAAAGATCATTCTTCCCAAAATCAAAGACGCCCAAGCGTTCATTTCCACATTCACCAAAGCAAGAATGGAGGTTATTCCGTTGCGGGACCTTCCATTCCTTGGGAAAAAAGTTCATCAGAGAACTTTAGTAATAATATGTTTGAAACTGACGAAGGCATTAAGGAAAAACTGGACCTCTTAAAAAAACTACAATATGGTTTGTATAATCCTTACAGTATTGAAACGTCAGCAGATTCAAACTTTAAAAGAAGATGAACTTTGTACAGAAACAATAATTTAGGACATTTGTAAATAGTTTTATTTATCAATAAATTGAATAAAGAAGTAAAGATTTTTTATTTTTTTTATTTATGAAAATACGTGCTATAACTGTTCAGGTAAGTAATGATTGCACTAAATTTAAACAAAAAATAAAATTGTATTATAGTCCCTTTATTTAATAAAATTTTTGAAATCACAATTCTTGTAAACAGGGTGGGTCACGAGTTATGGGACAATCTGTTTACAATTTAAAATTACTTTGGATTATACAGGGTAAAAAGATTTCGACATTTCATTACTGCAGCTGTGAGGAATATTGTGAATAAGGAAAATGATACCTCACCCTCACCTGCGTTCTTTTGCCGTAATGAATTCATTGTGGCTTACAGATTCACGCTAGCTTTTTCATTTATCGATTTATTTGAAAATTTTGTAATTTTCAAAATCAGTCGAGTGCCAATCTCGGTTGTTTTTGAAGTAATGTAAAGATGGTTTTGACATTCTACAGGCACTTCATCACGTAAAATTAAACTACGTGTGGAAGTTCTCTTCTTGTCCAACGGTTTTTGAGTTATAATGCAATCTTGCGGTTTTTTAATATGAATCATAGGTAACTTTGAATTCGTTGAATAGAGTTCTTTTTTCCTATTCAAAAATATATCTCATCTGCACTCAATTTTTTCATTCAGGATGTGTTTTCACGAAAAACGGAAAATTGTATAACTCGATTGAATTTTGCTAGGGAACATGTCAATTGGTTAGAAGCTGACTGGAAGAAAATTTTTTTCACAGATTTTAGATATTTTGTCTTTTTCATTGCGATCGACGTTCTCTAGTACACAGAAGTCCAAATAAGAGATTTGCCCACTTCAACTTTTCACCTACCTATGGTTTTGGTGGAGGTTCAATAATAGTGTGGAAAAAATTTCTTTGAACACACGCAGTGATCTGGTCATAGTAAATAACGGAACCCTGAATGCTCGGAGGTGGCTTACGGACATTTTAGAAGAACATAATGTTTCATTTGCAGCAAACAAGGGTGAAAATTTTTGGTTCATGTATAATGAACTCACCAAACTCATATCGTTAGGAACTACCTTCTAGATCACGTAATCACTTCAATGGAGTAATCTGCACGAGACCTAGACCTCAATCCTATCGAACACGTCTGAGACATTCTTAATAGAAGATTCAAATGCTAGCAAAAGAAGCCAGGTACCAAAAATGAAATGAAATGGATCATAATGCCATAAGTTTATTGATTTTGAGTATTAATAGCAGATGTCATGCAGTATTTCTCACCAGGGGTAGAAATTACCGGTTTCAATAGGTTTTTGAAGACTATGTTCTCCAAATGTTTCACATTTTTCATTATTAGTTTTTTTTTTCAATTTCTGTGAGGACCAATCTCATTTTAATTGTTCTCGCGCATTCCTTAGTACTGGTGGATTACTGGAAAAATAATTCTTCAGCATATCTAAACTTCTTCTTAATAATTCAAATTTTCTATTTTTGCGTTGATTTCTAGGAGCACTGTGTTTTCCTGACACACACCAAAATTATAGATATAAGCATTTATTTATTGTGAATATATATATATATATATATATATATATATATATATATATATATATATATATATATATATATATATATATATATATATACAGGATATCCACCGGGACCGTCCGTTAAAAACTTTTTAAGTTCCAATTACAATATCAAGCTGAAATTTTATACGCGGCCATAACTAGCGATTTCCAATTGGGGTGAAATATTTTCGAAGTGATACCATTTCCGGTTATACCGGAAGTGCGTCATCACTTTGTTATTTCAAATGGCAATCTACCTTTTTTATTATACATCTAGAACCGACATTTGAGCAAGGCATAAAATACCCAAGTTGTTGGCACTTATCTCTCAAAACTTTCGACAGATTTAATTATTTTTGTTATAAACTCAATTTTTGAGGAACATTTAAGAAAATTGTAGCTTGTAGATCTTTTGCACTACAGACACAATTTTCGCTTTGGTGGATAGAAGAAGGATCAAGGAATTTTTTAAGCAATCTACACATGTCAAATGTTTATTGCGTTGTTTTGTATGATTTTTTCAATTTGGCCTTTTTCAAGCAGCAATAACTCAATTTTTCAAATCGCACGTGCCAATTTTTATATCGCCATCATATGAAGCGTTAAATTTCAGATGGAATTGTATTAGCATGTACTATACCCATCTCTTATAGATCCGAAATAATTTAGGAATATATTGAATTTTGATAATTTTGCAAGAACTAACAGAGAATGCTTTGAAATATTTGAATGAAGTAACTGAACTGGCTACGCTCGCCTGACATTTGCCTAAAATTAATGTACTTGTCACTTCGATCATTCGAATTTGATATTTCAACAAGAATTGTCGTTATTTCAGATTGAAAATATCCAAAAAATACATTTGGAATAAAACCACTGGTTATTCAAACGAAAATATTTTTAATCTTTTTTTATTTCATTTTAGAATGTCAAAAAGTAGTGGGTAGAAATTGCAGGCAATTCAATAACCAATTTCCAAATTTACCGTCTATGAGTAAAATAAAATTTCGAAGCATTAGAAGCAATTTTCTACAATTCGGATGAATAAAAATTGAAGGAACTAAGCGAAAACCAATCATCGAAGATAATTACATTAATACGAATAAATGATAGCAAACATCATAGGAGAAAACTAATTTACGATCTGAATAAATGTTCAATATGGGCCCCATTTTGCTCGATACACTTGACAGCTCGTATACGAACATGATGAGTTGCCCTCCTAGTTTCCTCAGGATCAATATTACGAAAAGCATTATAAATGCGCTCTAGTAACTCTTCTTTACTTCTTACAGGAATAAGATACACTTCACTCTTGATTTTTCGCCATAAATAAAAATCAAGGGGCGTCAGGTCCGGAGAACGCGGAGGCCATAAATTTGGTCCTTGATTACCCCACCATCTATCCTCGAAGATTTCTGTTAGCTGCCGATCTACAGCTCGTGTTTTATGTGCTGGTGCACCATCCATTTGGTAATAGCAATCCCTCAAAATGTTAAGGGGTAATCCATCTAAAAAATTTGCTAATGTTCCTTTCAAAATTTCCAGGTGTCTTTGTCCATTAAGATTTTCCTCAAATGTGATAAGCCAACGAATCATTCATTAAAATTGCAAAAACGTTCACGCTGAATTTATTTTGGAAATCAATAACTTCAATGAAATGTGGATTTTCTGTGGCCTAAAAATGTCGATTTCTCCTGTTAGTTATACCACTTTCATTGAACTTGGCTTCATCAGACCATATAATTTTTTGCAGAATTGTCTCATCTTTTTGAAGCCGAATTAATAAATTTTCACAGAAATTTAGCCTCTTGGGAAGGTCAGTTGGTTTCAATTTTTGTAGTCTGATAAAAGAATACGGGTGTATGTTATGTTTCTCAAGGATCCTTTGAATGGAAGTATAAGTCAACCCAATATCCATTGATGCTGACTTAATGGACGCATGTGGATTGGCACGAAAATACGCTAGCGTAATAATTTGATTGCCGTCCTCCTCGAGAATTGGTTTTCTTCTAGTTTTTATGAATTTTGTTCCTCCAAATTGCAGAAAATTGCTTCTAATCCTTCGAAATTTTGTTTTACTCATAGGCGCCAAATTTGGAAATTGGTCATTGAATTGCCTGCAAGTTCTATCCACCACTTTTTGACATTCGCCATGAATTAAAAAGAGATAAAACATATCCTCGTTTGAATAATCAGCCATTTTATTATCAATCTGGTGTTTTTCAAAAATTTTCACTTCAAATTACCAACAATTCTTGTTGAAATAGCAAATTCGAATGAACGAAGTGATAAGTACATTAATTTTAGGCACCTGTCAGGTGAGCGTAGCCAGTTCAGCTACTTGATTCAAATATTTCAAAGCATGCTCAGTTCGTTCTTGCAAAATCATCAAAATTCAATATATTCCCAAATTATTTCGAAACTATAAGAGATGGGTAAAGTACATGCTGATACAATTCGATCTGGAATTTGACGCTTCATCTGATGGCAATATAAAAATTGGCTCGTGCCATTTGAAAAAATTGAGTTAGTGCTGTATGAAAAAGGTCAAATTGAAAAAATCATACAAAACAACACAATAAACATTTGACATGTGTAGACTGCTTAAAAAATTCCTTGCTCCTTCTTCTATCCACCCAAGGAAAAATTGTGTCTGTAGTGCAAAAGATCTACGAGCTACAATTTTTTTAAATGTTCCTCAAAAATCGAGTTTATAACAAAAATAATTAAAAGTGTCAACAACTTGGGTATTTTATGCCTTGCTCAAATGTCGGATCTAGATGTACAATAAAAAGGGTTGGGCTAAGCCGACACAGGTATTCTGGCTATTTGCTGTTTATCCCACAAATACTAGACTTGAAAAGATGATACTAGATCTCTCTATTACTAAGATTTCCTATTCTTATGACGTTGAAACTTATATTTCCTGACGATTCGCGAAACCTAAGATTTTGCTATCCAATCTCTGCTACAAGTTGCCTACATGAAATTGGGGGAGTCATAGTAAGAGCTCCCAAAACTTCAATTCTAATTTCTTCATTATCTTGTAACTTTTCTTCTGCGGGCTTTAAAAAAACCAGTGTTTGTGAGATTCTGTTTCAATCTTTGGAATATAGACTTGTGTTGTTGCCTCTTTTCCGGAAAGTTAACAAAATAGTTTTCTGAAGCTGCATCAGAATCATACCCATTCTGAACGTAGCTTCTAACATATCTAATTTCAAAATTCATTAACATTTTTCAATCAAAAAGTTTGCATCAATTAATGTGAATCAACAACATTTAGGATGTTTTGTATTAATTCACACCAGCAGATGAAACCACAGAATTTTCAATTTTGAAAAATTATACTAAAGATATTTGAGAGAAGAAAATTATCTTCCTATTTTATTCAAATTCTCTATAGTTTACATTTACAAAATCGCAAGTTTATATTATAATTCGGAAACCATTCAACAAGAAACATTTTTAATACATCCCTGCATTTTATTTAAAATAGTGCCCGTAGAATATCAAAACAGTTTTGACCAACTTTGATAGCTACCGAGATATTGGTATACGAAATCTAAAAAAAGCTGTATTTCGCATAGCTGCCGTGCTAAAATATAGAAAATAGGACACACTGTAGTTGGGAAGGTATGTGCTACCTAATGGTGTGTCACAAAAGGGGTGTTCCCATTTAAACTTTTGAAGTTTGTCTGCTTAGAACACATTCATTTTCGAGTAATAAAGTGGCATCAAAAAAACCATTTTTAGATATATTGGTTGCACAGTTTTGAAAAAATCATTCTATATATTCACAGAACAAATTTCGATATTCTCCCCCAGCAGCTAAATAGACTAAATGAAAAAATATATTATATAAAATGTCTTTGTATTATTTTGATTAGATACCTTTTTTCGGAAAATTAAAAAGAAATCCTGGAATTTTTTTCTGGTATAGCCTTCAAGATTGCATACTGTGATTTTATTATGGTCTTTGGTATCGAGTAGACCACAAAAATCCCTCTTTCTGAAATAAAAAACGGCTTAGACACTAAATTGTCAGTGAGGGAAACTGGAATGTATATATTACAACAATATTGATTTCAAATGCTGTGGACTTGTGTACAACATCAACATGTACTCAGATGACAAAAGCCATCATTTCCAAAGCAATTAAATGTTGAGAAATCTATATTCAACAAGCAACAGTAGAAGTTTAATGGACAAATAAAACACTTATACTAAATAATCCTCTTGCTTGTTTCCAGGGAGGTGTTTAGGAGCAGCGAAACGGTTGAAAGTCGTTATGCCAATAATTCTGGTGAAACTTGGTGTCATAATCACCATGCTTGCCTTCCTCACCTTATTCTCACTAAAAACCTTAGGTCTAGTAATTTTCCTATCCTTCCTGGGGACTTCTGGAATTACCAAAATTGGAGCAGTACCCGGATCAAGACAGCATGATACAACAACTCATCAAAGTCACCCTCAGAATGTTCATTTACACATTCAACCAAACAAGGATAACCGCCACTCCAGCTTACTTGGTGAAAGTTACTTGATTGATAGAGACACTGACTCACTACTTAGTGATAAGCTAGCGTGGTATCAGCAATATATCAATAGTAATAACTATTTAAACACTGATATAAGTGCATAAAAAACAAAATTTTCTAACTAATCGATGTTTTTATTTATTCAAAAATAAATTATATTTCCGAAGATAAATTTTTTAAGGTGTATTAAAATTCACACTTAAGTTAAAAACAAAGTAACATAAACTAGTTGGTAGTCGAATCCTCCTAAAACTAAAGAATTCAACCAAAACCTTCACCACTATTGGGGTTTCTTTGTTAATAGGCGGCTATTGGCCATTCAATCAAGTTGGCATTGCAACTAAGATATATTACTACTATTATCTGTCTTGAAACCTTTTTCGGATTTTAACAATAACCTCATTATTTTTTATTTTTGTTATATATTCTACTAAATTGTTATATATTTCTTCTAAATTGTACAATTTGTAGTATTATAAGTGTATATTATATTAGACTGAGAATTATCATCAATAGTCATTTAACTAGTTAAAACTTTTTCAGAGCTATCAATTCATATGCGGTTCCTATTTTAGCCTCCTCATTTGGTATTATTAGATGGTGTAAAACAGACCTAAATGAACTAAAATGAAAAACAAGTAAAATGCTTAGTAAATATTATAACCACCTTTCTAAGTCATCAATTCAGAGAGTTACACTACTAACACATGTAGGAAGTGGTGAACTAACTGATTCTGTTTGAATCTTCTTCTCATTTAAAAATTAATTAAATAATGAACAGAGAACGTTGGAATCGCATGGTATTGTTGTTGTTTCAGATTTTAATCTCACACCTCTGAATTTATCATTGCAACAAGTTGATTTTGATATATTGGAAAATAAATTTCAGAAAAAAACAGTTGGATGCAGAAGTGATTACACAGAAAACACCCCAAAGAATAATAAAACCCCTACCCTCAGCAACACCTAAGTCGAAATTGATTATAGGGGAAGGGGAACCACCTGCTAGTCTATGGCGAGTAGTCTGTCTTCTAGTAGGAAAATGACGCTAGCTCTAAATCCACTTTCAATGATAGCTTCTGCATTGAGATCTATTTCATCAATGAGTATCTTCAGAAAATATAAGAAGTAAATTTAATTTATAGTATGTTCTCTTGGGTTACATGCTGACACCTACATTCAACTGTGCTGATACATTATCTCCTCGAGAACCAAATAATAACAAAAATGAGAAAATTTCAAAAGAAATTATAATCACAACAACACTGTATAGCGAAATTAACCGGAAAAACAAAATTTCGTTCAAATTCAATAAATATTTTTTTAGTTTTTGCATTAATTTCCATTGATTCATCAAATTAAAGGTTTTTCCTATTTCTTCACTTTCTGTCATTGATTCTACGAAGTTTGAGTGGATATGATGATATACGGCATAGAAAAAGTTGCGCATTTTGCTCAAATTTCTAATCACCCTATAGATAAAATTTTCAATCTTTTATTATTTGGTCATCCAGGATAGTTTTAGAAAATACCCCCATAGTTTTAGTTGTCACCAATAGGGTTTTAACAAAACCAATCCAAACATAATAATTGTTTCATTACCGTATCATAAGTTTCCAAATCTTCACACAAACGCAAATAGTAGATAAAAATAATTATTTAATTACAAAATAAGATGTACAAAAATAAATAATACAATATAAGGCACTAGTAAAAAGTCTGTGTATAAAAAATACAAAGTAGTATCAAAAATTCTAAAAATCTTTCTATAAAGGGGTCCTAATATAAGTACATAACAACTTCATTTCATCCACAGGTTTGATGGAATATCTTCGAATTTAATAATAATTTTTAATTTAGGTAATTCCCCGAAAATTCAATGTGCTATTTTTATGATTGACTACCTAATCCATGTTTTTGAATGTCATAAATTCGAATTCTCTTCAACATTACATCAGAATTAAAAATTTGTTACATGATCAAGAAAAAGTTCTCAGCTTCTACCATAGATAACATTGAGAAGGTATATATTTTCCCATAACTGCTTTGTTCTGTCAAGAACAAGCATCCTCACTTCAAAAGAATATTTAATTTGATCAGGTAAAATTCAATAGCAGCACTGTATTTTCAAGGAGCATATATTTATGGTATACAAAATTCCTCATATGAATTTGTTTTACCCCTACTATTCAATATTATAAAATCACAATTTCGTTTCATGCCTAAACTGCCGCCTCAACGGCCTAACGACAGCCGGTGGCGGGTTACAATCACTTTCTTCGTCCGCCGAGTCGACATCACCGTCACTACTATTGGTAGAAGCTACAGTTTGCACTGGTCTACTCAACCTTTGTCTACGGTAATACTTAAATTCTCTAGGAAGTGTATACGACCTGGGCAACGATAACTGACTCTCCAAATCAGACGGCGCATGCGGTCCAGGCATCTCTAAAGTCTCCGGTTCGTTCACCACGCAATCGCAGTATAAATATCTCGGCGCCAAGAGGAGCTCCGGCGTCCTGCACCTGGGTGCTCTAGGTGGCGGCCTCCGGTTGAAATTTACACCATAACTAACTAGATTGTTGAGGGAAGCCAGGCTCAGTAGTTGAGGTTCTACGTGTTTCTTTTCCCGAGGTATGGGTTGACGGTCGTCCAGGTCTACACCTTCTGGTCCTACGAGCTTGCCTTGCTTGATTTCCTCCTCTATTATTTTAAGTTCAGCTAACTGCTTCTGTTTTTTTTCTTGAAGTTTTTGATGGATGTTGACTCGAGAACCTGAAAATTATTTTTAGAATGAAATTTTATACATTCTCGGACAACTCTTTTGAGCAAAGCTACAAGATAGCCCATTAATTTATTAACCTGGTCTTAGTAAACATAAGAACAACAAAGAAACTCATTACAGGGAGAAGACTAAATATACATGTTGGACGAGCACTTAATGAAAACACTAAAGATTTCGATTGAAATTTAAGAAAAAAAGGCTATATGAGTCGACATCATTTGGAATTTTTTGAATAGAAATGTGACACTCATAAAATCGTATCTCAAAAATTTGTTTCATATGTTGAGGGTTTCGAATTATCTTCTAGCTGTCTTGTCTTATTGCCGAGATAATGGGTTTAGAAAGCTTTGTAAATTCTTGAATCTCTGTGTTTTAAATTCTTGAACCTCAGTGTGTTCCTGTATTTGTATTTCAAAATATTTTACATCTGCTAATCCAAGTATCGATGCTTTATTTTTCCATTTATCATCTCGCATACAGACAGCTGATTTAACATCCAGTATCAGTATTCAACGATTAACAATTATAAGAACTAAAAATCGCAAAAGTTTTTACAATTCCACTAGCAAAAATAGAAATTCAACAATATCGAAATTAAAATCAGTTCTCACAACAAAAAAGAAAAGAAAGATCAAAATCTGAGTTCAATCAATGCATTAAGTAGTAAATAAATCTAAAAACTATTCAACAATTTACAACACCCAAACAATATCCGAGACCAAACAAGCAGGAAAGAGTAAAAGAAAATGTAAAAACAAAGTTGATGTGATTTGAATAAATAAATTTCAATATTATTTCATTACTGCCCTATTATTAAGGAAAGAGTCAACATCAGTACTACAGGAGTTAGAAAATTGTCACATACGATACATTAGTGAATTCATGGCACTATTTGAGTTCCTCAATAGTAGGTAAAAGAGAGAAAGAAGGTACAAAATTAAAAATGCTCTTACAATTGAGTTGAGTATTGATACGACTATGTATGATCAAAATGTCCCGAATTCTTGTACAAGCTAACATGACTTAGTACTCCAAAAAGTACAAATGGAAGAGCAATTGTGAGGATTACCTATGTTAAGAGAAAGTTACATTTAGTGCCAAGACGTCTCAAAAATCTTTTTGTACTTTCTCAAGCCTATCAATATAAACTGAGTATCGAGGATTCAAAACAGGCGAGGCGGAGTTTAGTTATTAAAATTTTTACAATGTCTGGTTAGGTAGACTACTAGACTACTATAACTAACTACATAGTCAACATAACCACTAATCAGGAGTTTTGAATTAAATATCACCCCCAGCTCTTTTATAGTGTCGATTCTAGATAATATGTGTTATTCAAAGTGTAAGGATATCTTGAGACATTCCTTCCGCGGGTATAAGACATTACTCAACATTTTGTTAGATTCATATAAAGGCTGTTATTCTCTCAAAAACAACATATGGATAACTAATGAAAAATTCCATTTATAAACGGAACCAATAGAAGTGAACAGAATGGAATATAAGAACATTCAGAGGATCTACAACCTAAAACACAACAACAAATAAAATGACTATATTAATAAGATTCACAATTCAGAAAATAGAAATAGGACAATACAGAATATGATAAACTCTGAAACTGACAAGAATAAAACGGAAACTAAAGCCTTGATATAAATCTCCAATCGTGAAATGTTTTTTTTTTTTCAAAAACGCTGAACAGTTGGTTCCAAATACGGTAGTGGCTCCCAACAATTTCCACACTAGATATTGAAATCAATATTCTTGTGGCCAGTCATCTCTGATAAGGTGAAAAAAGAAATCATGATTTTCAGTTCTCAAGAAAGGAGAAGAGCATGACCCAAACAACTATTTTACCTGTATTTTCCAAAATAATCGAAACGATCATCCACATTCAATTAACTTTGAAGAACAGAATAACTCAGTCTATCCCCATCAATTTGGTTATAGAAAAAAGAGACAAGCAATTGATGACATTATGTTACTAACATCCATATGCCACATAAATTGACCGTTTTTACACAATTTTAAAATGAGTGGTACAACAAACGAGTTGATTACTTCTAACTTGATGACAGGACACTGTAGGAAAAATTGTGTAGAGGAATCCCGCAGGGACCTATTCTGGATCCTCTTTCATTCATAGTTTTTATCGTGAACATGAACGAGAGATGATTAGCAAAACTACAATGACATAATGGAAGATGCCCAATGTTGATTTTCTAAGAATGAACTACCCCTAAACTATGAGAAGATCGATACATTGCATACAAACATATATTAATTTCACCTAGAGCCGCTGTGCAGTCGTTTGGCATAGGCAGTATTAGCAGTTCAAAAGGTGGAACCCAGCAGCCCAGGCGATATTATGCATTGTTCCAGTCTTTGATGTTATATAGTATTCCTGCTTGGGAAAGGTCTGCCAACATCTACCTACAGACGATTTTTGTTTTGCAAAAAGCTGCACGGAGAAGTATAATGCAGGTTCAAAAGACCAGATAAAATGTCTACCCCTTGTTGAAACTGGTCCTGATGTAAGTGGGGAAAAGCAGCTGATTTATCTGACGTCAGAGCCTGCGAATGCAGCCTTCTCTTTGAGCCGTTAATTGAGCAGGATGTTATCAATTATATAGCAAAACTAGAGAATAAGAAATACGTGGATAGTGATGACATACCTGCAGTCCTATTGAAAGCAAGTGTTGAACTAATTGCTGTTCGGCTTTCTCACATTATCAATCAATCATTTCTTTCTGGAGTCTACCCTGACACATTAAAAAGAGCCTGGGTTGAGCTAATCCACAAAAAGAACAAGAATAATTTTGACAATTATCGACCGATTTCGATCCTTTTCAATGAAAAAAGCATATTTGAGAGAACGGTTTTCGATTGACTTATCATTTTTGGGTCAGCATGATATTCTGTCCAGTCTGCAGCATGGTTTTCGGAATGGTAAATCCATAACCACAGCCGCCTATCGAGCTTTAAAAAAAATCCTTAACTTCTTAAATAATGGCAAAGTGACTACTGCACTTTTTTAGATCTTAACAAGGCTTTCGATAGCGTTTGCCAGGAAACTTCACTGCGCGCAAACTGGATATCTGTGAAATACGTGAATGCTTTAGGACTGATAAAGTCATATTTGAACAATAGATCCCAACAAGTGGTAGAGATGACTAAGCGTGGTAATAGAGTAGTATTTGAAGGTGAGCGGGGTGTTTCACAAGGATCAATTCTGGGTCCCATTTTGTACCTAATATATATTAACGATCTAGGAATTGGAATGAGAAATGTGGTTATACAATTTGCTGATTATACTACATTTATTTGCACTGTTGAGAATGCACAGTTATGTGAACATCTTGAAACAGACTTGTCAACATCAAAAAATGGTTTAATAATAATAATATTTATTAGCAGAAAAAAAGCTAATACATAGTAAATATATGTTTGCGTGATGTTTACTGGAAACAACTTATCATAAAATGTAAAAAAAACTGAAGTATTGACTGTCAGTATAAGAAAGGGCTTCGAACTTTCAATAAACCAAAAGGATGATAAAATAAATTCAGTAGGTAGCTTTTCTCGGAATACAGATTGACAGTGCACTAAATTGGA
This sequence comes from Cryptolaemus montrouzieri, assembly GCA_013387265.2. Taxonomy (NCBI): domain Eukaryota; kingdom Metazoa; phylum Arthropoda; class Insecta; order Coleoptera; family Coccinellidae; genus Cryptolaemus; species Cryptolaemus montrouzieri. The sequence goes on along the minus strand of JABFTP020000185.1, from coordinate 98,063,430 downwards.
AGGATCACATTAATTTCTAATATCTCTTGTTACTGCTATGCCCTTTGAATGTTAACTGCTCATGTTGGGATGAACGATGCTTTATCGGCGTATCATGACTACGTGCAATCCAGAGTAAGATATGGAATAATCTGGGGAAACTCTATGGATGTTGAATGTATCTTTAGGCTTCAGAAGAGAGGTTTGAGAACAATTTTTAAGATTGACTGTGCGGAGAGTTACAGGCCTATTTTTAGAGACATCATGACATTATTTGGCATGTATATTTATGAATCAGCATCATGTGTATTGAACAACTATCCTTTCTTTAATGAATCACAACAAGCATATAAAAAATTAATGGGCGGCTGAAAGAATTTTAAAAAGTTGCATAATACACAATTCAAATGGAGACATTTATTAATTGATCAAGCATATTATAGTCTGAATGATTTTTAGAAGAAACTGACTTTTACATATTACTGTATTTTATTTTTATTATATTACTTGACATGATCTGTCTCTGGCAATTGTGGATTTTTAATAAAGTAACTAATACTACTACTACTACTACTACTATTTAAACACTTTATTCAATTATCAATTCAGTCAGTTTACTATCTATCTAAACAACAATCTAGTGATCCCATCCTTCATTAATTTAATGTATGAGTAAAATGAAAATGACATTAATTTATCAAACCAAATTTTGTTCAACAAAGATACCCTTTATAAGCAAAACTAATTCATCGAAAATCTAATGTATTCACAAAGAGTTACAGTATGGTCTGCATTTCACTACTGGGTCATTGGACCTCTTTTCTTCAAAAGAAAATGCTCAAACTGTGTTATAGTAAATAGTAACGGTTATAGTATAAATGCTTCATAAGTGAAAAATTTTCTTACCAACACTACTTCCTTCATTCTCACTTGACGAAGGCAAAGGTCTCCTCCAAAATGGTACAGCCATTGGGGACAAAACAGGTGGTGGCACAAAAGTAGTCGGTTTTTTCTTTTTTCTATATAATGCAGCAGCAGCCGGACTACTAAAACGACAGTTAAAGACCCCAGGAGGTGCTGTTGGTTTTTCTAACAACCTCTTGACATGAAAAAACTTATAGTACATCAGCATAAAAATAATGCCTATGATAAAGAGAACGACTGTAAGAATGGGAACTAATTCCCAATGTATCGGTTTGTTGAACCAAACTGCTGCAAGCCAGGCACTGACTAAAAGACAATTTTCAAAAAACATAATAACATAAAATATTGTCATAGTTCTTCCATGAGGTTTTTCCTGGAGATTTATATACGCTAATATATAAATTGCTGCGATCAGAGCACATAACCCAAGTTTGCTACCTCTTTGTCCATGAAATGGACTCTTCGGAGAAAGTAACCACAAAAACATACACGCCCAGTGTAAAGATAACACAAGAAAAATCCATGATTTATACGTAGCTGCGTAAGCTGAAAGAGCAAGTGCTCTTGCTGTCACAGTTCCAACACGCCACAACAACTGAGATACTACTCCAAACCAAGTTAAAACCAGTCGATCAACACTTTGAACATGCTTACTGAAAGATGCTAATGACCAACAAATTGAGAACAATGACAATGATGCTGACACTGTCAAAAGGTCTGAAGGTGGCCCATCTTCAGTATTTGGTAGCAAACTCAATTGTAACAATAACATAGGTGCAGCTTGAATAAAACCATGAATTAATCGTAATATACACAGATCCCTTACTTGTCCCTTAACACTACTCAATTGTACAGGTACTAAAAGACGAGAATATCTCCACAAAACTCCAAGTTGTGTCAAATGGAGTCCGATTACAAAACATCTTGCCCATCCATTTGGTTTTTTGTTCAAATACCAGTATAAAGAGAGCATTTGAGTAATAATTGCAGTAAGTATACAAGATCCTAAAGATGTTACAAATAAAGTTTGGAAGTTTCTTTTGTATAATTCATATATGACAAGGATATCGAATATGAAGTCACAGAAATATGCTGCCAAGGATACTATGTTGAAGAGAAGATCACATAATGGCAAAAATTCTGCCATGACTTGCTCCTAATGTTCACATGCTGAAAAACATACATTTTAATAGAGATTCATTCAATAATATCCATTCAAAACATACTTGCTTAGAGTACTTGTCTGGGCGATTGCCCAAATTCCTAACCTCCTTTCATTTCTCTAGTTAATTATCAGTTTCTTCCGTTTTTGTAATATCTAACTAATTATCTTGAACGTCCCTTCGACGAGCGTTATCATTATCTAAGTTTTTTCAGGTCTGATTAATTCTGCTGAAATTACTGAATTCTGGAAATAGTCTTATTTTTTCTTATCCTTTTAAATATTTTCTTGACCACCACCACGACGTTACAAATTTTGACGTTGACGTTCAGTTGTGTTGGTAGGATTGGAATTTGGAATTCTTCAGTTTTCGCTGGGGGCACAGTGTTCTGGCTAGACGTCCGAAAGGAATGCAATAAGCGATAGAAGTTACGATATTAAATTATGGAATTATAAAGCCAAATATTGGAAATTTTCACTAGAAAATCGAAGTATAAAAAGTATATTTCAACAGCAAATCAGCTCAATGCGTTGCTAATATATTCATCGGTAATTCTACATAAAAATAAAACTGTAAACTGTCGACTTATTTTATCAAATCTGTCTCTGAATTTGCAACGAATTAACAAATTTGTTAACTTTTCCCTCTGTAAATTATTTCTCATATTTTTCTTTTTAGGAAATATAGTATATTATTCGAAATAATATCAATTTTTCTATAAAATCAAACAAATGATTTTCCAAATTAATCATTATTAACTGATAAAAGGTAAAAAAGTAAACATTTTCAGAGTTTATATTGAAAAATATGACCAAAGCGCCGACATATTCATGTAAAAAGTTTTGCGTAACTTTACCTTGAAAATCATCGGAAATTCTGAAATAATCAACATATTCTGTTATGTTGTCTAACTGAGTGATATCTATCTATTTCAATGTATTTTATAGCAAAAATTCAATAAATGATATTATTTATTGAAAAATGTCAAATTAAACTTAAGGTGATCATAGCCACATCCATAAGGGTTGTGAGAAATGTGAACACTAAACAGTTAGCGGCATACCACATTCCTTTTCGATTTCATTGAAAAGATTTTTTCAAGATAAAATAATCCCCCACGTAAACTACTCAAAACCCGAATTGGATTGTTGGAATTCCTGATATGTGTATAGTTACGTCGTTGAAAACAATCAAATAAATGAATAATTGAAAATATACTAAAATGGATTTGAAAACCTTGTTAAGAAATAAAGTAAACAAACTGAAAGGTAGAAAAAGAGTAATTTATTAATTATAATATGTAATCCAAATAATTTCTAGAGAAAGATGCGTTACCAAGTCCTGAAACTCAAGATAAATTTGAAGAAGAATATTTCGAACAGTACCTTATAGAATTCGCTATTAAATCCAAGGAACAAAAGTTAGAAATACCGAAATTTTTCAAAAAACTTCCAAGTGAAAAGGAACCTTTGCGTCAACAGTTACGCGAGGATAGTGCATCTCATCTTTTGAAAAGTCGCGAACAACAACTTCTTGACAATAATGAACTCAAAGAACTATGGATTCTTCTTGAAGAGAATCAAAGTTTTCCAGAAGAACAACTTATGAGTTATTCGGATTTGAAGAAAGTTGCATCTATAGCAAGTCCAAAAGTGCAACAATATTTCACACCAGTTGTGTTTGCAAAACTTCAGCAAGGTGATCCTCAAGGAAGAGTTTTTACAATGTCATTGTTCAATTATGTTATGAGAAAAGTGTGGTTAGAACAAACTAGAATAGGACTGTCTTTGTACGATACAGGAGGGCAAGGTTTTCTTACTGAATTGGATCTGGAGAATTACATAACAGAATTGTTACCAACCATACCTCTACTAGAAGGATTAGAAATATCGTTTCATAATTTTTATGTTTGTACTGCTGTTCAGAAATTTTTGTTTTTCTTGGATACTCTTAGAGCTGGACGTGTTAAAATTCTGGACATCTTAGCATGTTCTTTTTTAGATGATTTGCTAGAATTACGGGATGAAACTTTAAGTAAGGAATTATTAGAACAAAATTGGTTCAGTGTATCTTCAGCAATGAGAATTTATGGACACTATTTAAATTTAGATAGAGACCATAATGGAATGCTGAGTAAATTGGAATTGGCTAATTATGGATCTGGCACTTTAACACAACCATTTTTAGATCGTGTATTTCAAACATTACTTACATATGGAGGTGAAATGGATTACAAAACATATCTCGATTTGGTATTGGCTTTAGAAAATCGTTCAGAACCTCAAGCTATAACATTCTTATTCAAAATTATTGATATAAAAGATCAGAAATTCTTAGATTCTTTCACGTTAAATTATTTTTTTAGAGCTATTCAAGAACAAATGAAAGCTCATGGAGCAGAGCCGGTACCATTTCTTGATGTTAAAGATGAACTGTTCGATATGGTAAGACCAAAAGATCCAGAAAAAATTACCCTAGATGATTTATTGACGTGTGGACAGGGTGATACATTTATCAGTATTTTAATTGAGTTTCATGGGTTTTGGGCTTATGATAATAGGGAATCTATAACAGTTGAGCCAGCAACGCAAGATCACTAAATTTTTATGTTAAAGTATGATGCAATTTTACGTATACTTATTGTATAATTTGTACATTACAAGACTGCTTTTTATTTTTCTAAAACATGTTTTCATTAAAAATTAATAATTCAACCAAAAGTGGAAATTCTTCATTGAAATGGGAATGAATTATTAGAGTTGTCAAACACGAATGTATGAAAAGAACATAATGACATGCGGCGTCCCCGCGCTGGTTTGCCTCAGTGATCAGACGAGAACCCAACTCAACAATACTTTATTCATAATGTGTTTACATTATAGGTACATAAAACATAGATATAACAAAGAAATAGTGCTGTGCTAAAACTACATTCTATTTTATTATTTTCTCATATACACTTGATTGCAGTTTCTACCTAATGGTTTTACTACAGTTTGCCTTCTGGTTAACATTTTTGTAATTAGTTTACATCCTTTTTAAGGTATGTGTCAAATACAGATCATGTTTTATAGTGAAAATTAATTTGGATTTTTGGTTATTGGTCTTAATGCAGTCCTATATGTATATACAGGAAACTGTCTTCAAAAACTTGCTTGTAAGGATGAGAACAGTCATTCAACTCTTATGGTAGTTACCGATAGCAATTTATTTCTGCTAGGTATAAATAGTAATATCTTCAAATACATATGAATAACCATCAAAACTTTCATTGTTCATTGAAAGCTAAATATACATATACTACTTTATTAAATCGTCAAAAGAATGATTCCCCAATCAAATATATCTGACTGATTCTTATTATGCACTTATGCAAAAGTTAGCTCTTCAAAATCTACTAGATTTTTTATCGTTTCATTAAATCCAATTCAAAATCTCGACGTAATTCTGTAACGAGTCAAGTTTATATTTTTCTCATCTATAACGATATACTTCTAGTCTAGATTTAGATTGGAAATTCAAATTGAAATCGCAGCACCATGACGGATGATGTTCAAACTATTTTATTATAGAAAAAACTAAAGATTTGCTTATGTTTGCAGTACTAATTATTTTCTTGATCGTGTTGTTTTTTTGCTAGAAAAAAATAATTCAAAGTGTCTGGGCCTTTTTTCAATTTCAGAAACTTCAGCTCCTTAAGTATTCCAGTTCACTCAGTATTCATTCTTAAGATTTACCATAAATTGTTAAGTTGGAATACATTTTTAGGAAAAATGGATGAAACTGAGTTTCATCATAGGGGGATATGATTACTGCAGATGCTTATTGTAGGAATAGATGATATATCGATCTTTAAAATAAATAAAAATTTCCATCAGAAAACTAGTTAAATATATCTTATAAAAAGTCGAGTTTTGTATCAACAGAAGTAGAAAGATCATATAATACGGATAAAAATAATTTTCTTGTATAAAATGGAGAGAAAAATTTTCATAAATTAGGTGATGGCTTAGCATTTCGCAAATTTATTGTCTATACTTTTCGTCTTGTAATTAATTGCTGATCTATACTAGTTACAAAACGAACTATTTGCCATTTTGCAAGAGTAAAACTATGAAAACTGATCGCATTATTAGAATTCTTTTTACCCCATGAATTGCATTGAGACATACAACAGTAATAATTTAAATTCACTTCTACATACTCTTAGAATCAAAAAATCAATACAATTCAATCAACTTGATTGAACTCTTGAAAAAATATTTTCATTCGCGTAAATCGCCAAAAATACACACACAGAACAAGATGTCGGGTTATTTATTTATAACAAAATAGTTCCAAATTTATCTGCTAGATAGAGAATTGCTTAGCTTGAAATGACAAAAGAAACTGGATCGTTAAATATGATTGCTACGACCATAGACTAAAAATAATGAATTTGCTTTGCTATGACATATGGTTTATTTTGTTTATCAATTATTCTTATTCATGCCTAACCTATTTTGCTAAAGGAGGAAAGGGATATAGAATGTAGTACTTCTTGCAACACTAAGAAAATTTCATAAATGTTCTTCGACCAAGAATTCAAGATCAAATAATAAAAGTCTCTTTTCCATAAAATGGATGTGGATTTACTCAGACCGGGAACGGTACCAATAGCTCCAGAAACAATTCTCTGGTTTGAATTTCTTTTAGATCCAGAATTGCTGCATAAACATCTACAAAAACCTAACCCAGGTATGTGAAAGTCAAATTTAAATAAAGAAATAATTAAACCTTATCTTTACAGATCCTACCCCTATTGATCTTATAACAAAATTCTTCGATGTTATCCATGATACATTGAGGATACAAAATGAAGCAGACACTGAAACGAACAGTATTAATAATGTAGATATATCACAGGAAAGACCAAAGCATCCAGCGAAAAATATTGCTTTGAAGTTATTATCTCTGAAGGTTGCTGCCTATATTAAATGGGATTTAGGTTGTTGAATATTTTCTTTATATTATTCTTCACTATAAGAATTATTTTAGGTCAAATAAGATTATTGCCTTTCAAAACTCAGCAGCATCTCATGCAGGATCTCTTATATTTTACAAACAATAAGACTCCTGTTGAAATTCGATAGTTGATAATAGTTCTAGTAATCTCCAGCATTTATTTGCTCTATTAATATATCATAGATGGATGTTAAACGTTACTATGAACAGAATAACCACTAATTGGCAATTGAAAGTGGGGTATGCATATAGTTTTCAGATTTTGAAAAAATATATACTAGTAAATTTATTTCAGGAGTATTGATATTTCACCAAATGAAGAATCTGTCATCTGTACCTTAGAAAATGTGAATAACACTGTTTCTTTCCTTGAAAACTCCCTAGAATGGGAAAACATTCCCAATATGCTTACTTTTGAATGCTTTGAGCTACCTACTGAAACTAACAAGAATATTAATCTTAATTGGTCAAATTGTGAAACAATTACTAAGGAAGAACTGACTGCTCAAGTTTCTTATGAGTTAGGGACATATTATTTCTATAGAGAAGATTATAAAATGGCCACAGAACGATTTCTAAAATGTCTTCAATCCTTCAAATCTATTAAAAATAGTACTGGGTTTGTAAATTTCCATGAGGATATATTGGATGTTTATATTAAAGCCTGTTGTGGACCCTTTGATCCACTGAATGTTTCCATTGTGAATAACTATATGGTAAGTTTTTTATTACAATACTCTATAATTTCTGTGGAAATGGTCTTGTCTTCTGTTCCTTTTTGTAACTTCTTTACTAAAAGCAATAAAATTAGCCTCAGTTTGGTAAACTAAATTTATTCATTATTTTCTCGACCAAAACTTCATTGCCAAAATGTATGAGTTCAAAATTAATTATCAAAATCTATGAATTTAAAATTGCCAAAATTTCGTCTCCTGCGCAGTTACCTGGGTTCAATCCCCACACAGTCGGTGCGATTTTTCAGGATTCTGGAAATCGCATGAGTATACATCTTTCGGAGGAGATGTAAAGCCATCGCTCCTTTCTAACAGAGATGTGTTGGACATTAAAGATCCCTTCCGTAAACACGAGAGGGGTTTGGCAAAATTCCGGGGTTAGTGAGGTGACATAATTCCCCGGCCTGTCATTGGCCGAAAGGCGCAAATAGATCATGTTGAAGGAATAACAAATAAACAACAAATTACCAAAATCTATAAATTTGAATTAATCGGCAAAATCTGTGAATTTGAATGAATTGTCAAAATCCATGAATTTAAATTACTTGTCAAAATGTCAGAGTAAAAAATTAAGTTTTAGCAAATTAATTGGCATGTTTGATATTTAAAACGTAGATTAAATACAATCTTGTAGGAATTATTTTTCCGTTTAGGGCATTACTAGTATTTTACAAAAAGACAATGTGAAGAGAGAAATTCCATTAGCTTATAGAATAAATTTGGAATTGGATATACAAGGGGCTATGTCGAGTGGTAGCTTCTATGTTGTGAAAGATTTACTGCCTCAAGTGAAGGCTTTGAATCTCGTAAGGTGCATTTTGGATAAAAAACCTGCCCATCAGTACTCAACATCATTTTATAAGAATTGTGAAATCCTCATATGGGTAAATATCCTCTTCATACTACTATTATTCACGAAATGAACAAAATTTTTTCTACAGGCTATTCTTTCAACATGGAAAAACTTTACAGAAGAAGACAAACGGCTTATAAAGCAATTTTTGATAGAACTCGTTATCAAGGAAGAGATGCCAATGTTATTGTCACAAATTCAATCAACTCCATCTTTGTCTGAAATGTTCGATTCCGCGGATATAAATTATATGAAAAGGTTTGACACAGAATTAGAGATACCTGCCAGTTTGGAGTTGGACAATACAGATCTAATTTTATTTGACTTCAATAAGAGAAGTGAGTAATATATCAACTGCAAACTTTGAATAAAATAAATTAAGTAAAACGTCAGCAATATTTTTTGAAATTTCATAAAATATGTTGATTTTTATTTTCAGTTAAGTTTTGCATGTAATTTGGTTTTTCATAATAAAGGGTCAGAAAACCCCAACTTTTTCTCCTAATAACATGTCGTATTATACCTAGTTAGAAGGGTCTTTTCAATGCAAATATAATGAATTTTTCATTCATAACGATGCCTTACAACTTTATCTTATAATCCCAAATAAATAGATATTTGAATTAAATAAACATTAACGTATGAAAAGTTCATAATGGAGACTCAATTACTTCTCAGAAGTACCCTGAATGATGGATGAAATCCATTTCTCACATTTCTTACCTAGTGAGAGCTGTTTAATTTTGTGTGCAATACTTTTTCCTTGATTATATTTGGGAATATTCTGTTTTTCTCAGGGAAGCCCAAATGTGAACTTAAACAATTAGAACAGAAACTGATTGCCACATATGATCCAAAAGTTGTGAGAGAGGTACTGATGGTAATTTCCCAGAATAGTTTAGGAATTTCTGTTTGGGGTATGAATCCATTATGGGAGTTACCCATTCCTTTGCAAAGTGTATTGCAATCCCTTTCACGAGGTGGGTATAACAAGATTTTCTTTTTAATTACACTTAAAGTTTGTTTGATGCTACAGTTTGTATTAAATTTGATAAAGAAACTTTCAATATATATGATATCCCCAACAGGTTTGTATTTTAAAGCTTGGTGGCTATTTTTGTCATGAGGACCATTCAAGTATTATTAATCAATCAATCAATCCATTTATTTGTTCCATATAAACATAAATGTTTATGTATGTAAAATTTCAGTTATTTTAATCCCGCTTACCCTTTGTGAGCAAAAGTAAGTAACACTTCCCCTTCATAAACAATGCTACTTAAACTCATGGAAAAAATGTAAGGATATTATGAAAATTCTCTCTAATTTCCAAACATCATATGAAGTTGAGCCCAGTTGTGTTTTACTAAATTCACACATTCAAACGCATATTAATTAAGTGATATGCAGTTGTTTAATATCTGTTAGAAATTTAGTTTCTTTGAATTTTTTATACTCCCAAAAGAGTCTAACAAAACTATGTAGAGGCATCATTTAAGTGTTGATAAAATTAACCAGAGGTAATTGGGATGCTAAAGGAAAAAGGGTAAATACAGACAAAAGTTGCACAAATAATCATGAATAATATAGGCCCCAGAATATTTAACATTAATTCTTCCACAACACATTTTGCTTTCGTCTTGCCAAGAGGACCTAAAAATCTCAAGAGCCACTACACTCATCAAAATATTTCAATTTTCTCAGCATTGTGTTGTCCAAGAAAAAGTTGAAAACGGTGATAGATGGAACTGCCGAAAATGTGAAATGGAAAATGATAGCATTAAAAGTGTTATTGTAGATGAATCAAATCAAAAGGAAGCAGTCAACTACACTATTAACGATGTAATGAAATTGCTGACCAATATTGAGCAAAAAAATAATAAAATGGAGAAACAAAACATGGACTTGCTGCAAAAGTATAACCAACAATTGGCCACTAACGAAAAATTGAATAAGGAAATAGACGAAATAAAGTACAAACTGGAAAGTGAAATGAATAAAAATGCACAGAATCTACTAACGAGAAATATCGTACTCAAAGGAATAACAAAGGAAGAAAAAGATGAAAACTTGAAAGTGATAGTATCTACACTGGCCGAGAAGTTGAACATCCCTATTGAAGACTCATCAATCGTGACATGCTATCGATTAGGCAAAAGTAAAATTGGCGATAAAACTCTGATAAAAGTGATATTTAATAGTGAAGAAACCAAGAATAAACTAATCAAAGCTCAAAACAAAGAGAATCTCAAAATATCAAACTTGGGATTGAACTTGAGGAATAACTCTGACATCTTTATCGACCATGAGTTAACCCGAAAAAACCAAGAATTATTTGGAAAATTGAGAAAGCTGAAGCAGAACAATGACATCAAATACGCATGGATTGAAGAAACAGGAATATTCGGTCAAAGAGACGATGAAGACAAGGTGATAGAGGTCAAGGGGGAAGAAGATCTGAAAAAATATCGTTTAACAAGTTACTAAATGTAGCCTACATGAATCTTCAGAGTGTAAAAAACCAATATGAAGAAGTGCAGTTGTATTTGGTGTGCAATCCAGTAGATATTTTAGTTTTGACTGTGACGTGGTTATACAGTAATCAGGTAAAATATTTCAATTTCTCAAACTATTCAGCAGTGCACTTATGTAGAGATACCAGAGGCAAGGGAACGGCTATTTATATTAAGAATAATGTTAAATTTTCTGAACATATTATACAAACCGATGTATCTCCTCTGAATGTAATTGCTGTTAAGTTACATGATTCCAACCTTATAGTAGCTGCACTATATAGACCTCCTGCATTCGGCAATCAAAACTTTTTATCACTGCTGGAGAATATACTTAATGAAGTCAATAACAAAGACTTATTGGTGATAGGGGATATGAACCTTAATTTGTTAAACAAAACAACTATTGAAGTCGAAGATTATATAGATATTTTGAAAACTAACAGGTTCGAAATTCAAAATAAAATAACTCAAAAACATGCTACTTGTGTCACTGGTTCATCAAAGACTCTAATCGATCACGTTTCACTCAGACAGAAAAGGAACACCATCAGAGTAGACTTGCAAATTGAACCCAACTCATTGTCAGACCACGAACTTGTAAAAATGATTATTCAAAAGAATCTAGTGAAACGAAGCACAAAAACTATCTTGCAAAAATAATTTTAGACAAAAATAAATTTTTAACAGAATTCAAAACACGTATTAAACAGATTCGCATTAAATCCTTCGAGCAACTCAATCACGTCATTGATGCCTGTAAATTTAGATCTACTAGAGAAACATTGATGACAGTAAAAAATAATAATATGTGGATTACACAAGACTTTTTAAAATTGCCCAAGGAGAGAGATAAATTATACAAACTACATAAACAAAATACAGCAGACCTAAATACCAAAATCAAATTGGCAGAAATAAAAAGCAAAATAGCATCTGACTCATTCAAATTGAAAAATAGTTATTTCATGAAAGAGATGGCTAAAGCTGGTACAGATTCTAGGAAACAGTGGAGACTCATAAACAAATTTCATCCTACCAAAAAACAATGCATAGACAGAAATTGCTCTATGATTGAAATAAACGGTATTGAGATCACGTCCGCAGCAGAAATTGTCCATAAATTTATCGAATATTTCATTAATGTGGGTACAACTATCATCAATACAATAGAAGATTCTGATCTTGACAACATATTTTTTTTGATCCTTTAACGTGCTCTATTTCTGCCTTTCGGCTAATGACACGCCGGGAAATTCTGTCACCTCACTAATCCGGGAATTTTGCCGAACACCTCTCGTGTTGAGGGAAGGGATCTTTAATGTCTAACACATCTCTGTTGGACAGGATCGACATCTTTACATCTCCTCCGAAAGATGGACACTCAAGCGATTTCCAGAATCCGAAAAATCGCACCGACTTTGTGGGAATTGAACCCGGATAACTCTGCGCAGGAGGCCAGCGTCATATCCTCTACGCCACCGAGAAGTACATGTACCACACTCATTATTCATCACACCAGCCCATGAAAATGAAATTGAAAAAATTCTTGCCGAAATAGAAATTACAGCTGCTGCAGGCTATGACAATATTAAAATGACAGACATAAAATGCATCATTACTAAAGTTACGCCCATTCTATGCGATTTTGTCAATAATGTGATACAAATGAACACCTTTCCGGACATTCTGAAAACTACAAGAGTTAGATTCATAAGAGCGGATCCCAAACATTAATGGAAAATTGTAGGCCAATATCAGTTGTGTCCTTGTTTTCAAAAGTGGTTAAAAAAGATATTAAAGAAAGATTACTGTCATATATAAAAAAGTTCGATTTGGTCGATCAAAGCCAATATGGGTTCTTGGAAGATAGTAGCACATTGGGTGCTGTTACAGATGAAAAAAAATTTGTTATATGTATTTTTGTTGACTTATAAAAGGCATTTGATGTTGTTTACCATCAGCTCCTTTTGAGAAAACATCATTTAATGGGTAAAAGAGGAAAAATACTAAAACTTCTACAATCTTACTTAAGCCAGAGACGAAGTGCTGATGACACTATCCTGGTTTACAGAGGCAGCGATCTCAAGTTGCTCGAACAAACAGTCAATAATGATTTGATGAATTACAATGCTTGGCTTGTGCAGAATAAAATCAAAATGGACACGAAAATAAAGAACTACATGCTGTTCAAACAGAAAAATAAAAAGGAAGAAATGGTTGAGATCAAGATTGGTGACTATTGTCTTGGAAGGGTTAATACATCATAATATTTAGGCTTGATCATAGATGAAAACTTGAGCTGGAGAAATCACTGTGAACACCTATCCGACAAAATTATTCGAATGATTGGATCCCTATACCGATGTCGCCACCATCTTGTTACCAACTCAAAATATAAAATCTACAATGCATATTTTGTTTCTAATATGATTTATTTGATTGCTGTTTGGGGAAATTGTTCAAATGCGTTGTTTGATAAAATGCAGAGATTTCAGAAAAAATTTTTTGAAAGTTCTTTTCAATCTAAATTTCAAGGCCCCCAGTACTAAAGTATATGACATACTGAGTTTTTTTGCCTCTTAGATCACTGAGAAAACACGAAAAATGCAAGCAGATATGTAAAGTCTCAAAAAATAAACATAAAATCAATACCAAACTAATAAAACGACAGGAAATTCACGAATATCATACTAGATTCAATACAAGTTTTGATTTAGACCCAGTAAGAACTGTAATTGGGTACAACGACCCCGTAGCCAGAAGCATACTAGCGTTCAATGAACTACCAGTTGAAATAAGGCAAATTGAAAATTATAAAAAGTTTATTAGGAGATTGAAGGAGTATCTAAGAATGTGACAGGGTACAAAAAAAATTATGTAACTTCCAGAACAGCTTCGCCGAGTGAAGGAAACTATACTTTATCCCTAGTTGTGGGTTCGTGTGGAAGGGGTGCATTCGGTGTTAAGTTTGAGTATGTTACTATCCATTTTGTTTTTTTTTTCTTTTTCTCTTACCTCACCTTAGTTATTTAAGGTAGTAGAGAAATTCTGTTTATTATTCACTCTTAATATGGAATGGTGTTCTTTTCTTTATGGAATTATTGGGAAATAAAGTATTTAAATAAGAAAAAATGTTATAACTTGTGTACTTGTATCACCACTTACTTTTTACCTATAATAATATTAATAATAAGTGTTTTATTTTTTTTTGTGAGCCTTAAACAGTTATGAATAACTGGTATCTGAGCCGAAGTTTGAATCCCAAAAAATGTGTTCACAAATAGCAAATGAAAAATAATCCAAAACACAAAATAAAATATTCTCCCATTTACAAAATCAAAATATTTTTAAAACTATAAACAATCTCGATAATTGATATTCAAAATCTATTCAAATCAAACAAGTATACATATTGTCTTTGATCAAAAATAAAAATTTCATTTATCAACTTTCACTTTTTAAGTGGAAATCCTTATGCCAATGGCACATTTTGATATAAGTAAGTCGCATGCTTTGTTTCTACGTTTTCTATTATTCCAAATAATACTTTTTGTTGTGACATTGTAGTCATACTATTCCATATTTTCTCTAATTTCGAATCTACATTGTGGTTTTAATAGATTATTGTTTGTACCATTTTACGTGTTCTAAATTCTTAGATTTTTTAATATAAAGTAAATTTGTATATTCATTGACATCCTTGGTAGAAGTGTAATAATCCATGGAAAATACTAACTTTACTGCCTTGTTTTGTACATGCTAAATTTCATTTTGCAAATACTTAGCATCACTCCAACAGGGGATTAACTATTTGAGGTGCGGTTCGATAAACCTGTTGTAAAGCAGATTTCTTGTGCTTTTAGTCAGCATATAAATACATCTAATAGCTCCTACCATGGATGGTATCTTTTTTGATAGATTTATCACATGAATTTTCCATGACAACATATTACTAATATCTTAATCTAAGTATTTATAATTTTCAACGTCTTTCAAGTCTTTAGTATTATGTATAATTCTAATACCACCACGTTTTTCATTCTTTGGTATGATAGGCATATAGACAGTTTTATCTAAATTAACACTAAGTTTATTGTAGCAGAGCCAGTCAAAATGCCTCGTGAGATCCTATTTAATGTCCTCTTCCGCCTTTTTAAAGTGTCTGATAAAACAAGTACAGTATCCTCTGCATACATAAAATATTTAGGTTTTGAGTTTGTGAACTTCAAATAAACTATGAATGTATAAAAAATATAATAGTGCCAGCCTTGAGCCACTCCAGCTTTTACTTCTTTCACCTTACTTTTGCTTTCCTTCACCACTGTACATTGACTTCTGTGTTTTGAAAATATTTGAAGAATATTGTAGCAAATATCTTCATGATCTGAGATGAAGTTGTCAGTTAATTCTATTTCACATGAAAAATCTTCAGTTTTAATATGTTATCTATAATTGTTGAGGTAGTATTAGTTATCCTAGTTGCAGCATTCATTTGTATAATATTTATGCACTTGTTTGTACTAACTGATAGTTTTAGAAGATCAAGGTTTATGTCACCTATCAAAATACAATTTTTTCATTTTTCATAATTCTCTCAAGTTGCTATAAGAAAACACATTACAAGTATATGTGCTCATTTAACCACAATAAATATTTTCTCTAAAGGTTTTCTCCAAGATTTCGCTTATGTGATGCTAGCCAAATCTAAAGAACAGATGCTGGCAACAAACTACAATCTTTCATTGAGATTCATTCAAACTCTTGAAGAGGAATTGAAAATTAGTAGTGGAAGTAATATAGCAAAATTGAGCCAAATGATTAAATGGGAAATTTTACTGATACAAATTGTTCAAGTATTGAATGAATGGCCCAAAAATTCCATTGGTATGTTATCTTACAACATATTTAGAGTTATAGACTCTTATTCAGTCAGATCAAGATCAGAATTTGACAAAGCAGTTTTTTCAATTTTATTACTTCGATTTATTTTTTCTCAGATAAAAATGCACTCGCAAATGCGTGCGAAAATTGTCTACAGAACAGTGAAACCATATTACCAAGGACTGAAATTGCGGAACACTGTGTGATTTGCTTACTAAATCTTGGAAAATGGGAGTTTTTGGTGAATTTCGATAAACGAAGGTCTTCTTTGGAAATAGCATCTGCTATAGCGTGTACATGTCAGGAATGGGTAAGGAATAAGATGAAAGAGGAACAGGAACAAAGAAGAGGACTAGAATCGAAGAAAATACCTCCTTTTCAGCTTCCAAAAGTATTATGGGATATAGGTACATTGCATTCCCTTTTCTATCAACGAATTGTTATACCTATTAATACTCCGACATTAGTTTTGCTACAAACTGATATTTTTTTGTTCTCTTAGTACTCCCCATTTTTGGCCTCAGTTCCCACCAGAAGCGGGGAAATCAAGGTAGCGTTTACCAAGATAGCCAGCTCATGAACTTGAAAACCAATATTATGTCCCTATTTTCGAATATGAGGGATCCTACATGTTTGTCGGTAGTTATATCTATGCTGACGCGGTTTTACAACATTCTTCGAGATCTGTCGAAGGCGGACCAACAGATATCGGTGGAGGGTGTGGATTGGTGGCCTGCTATCTTGAATAAGTTAGTACGGAATAGTATTTCGTTGAAATGTGTTTAATAAATGGATTTTATTCCAGCTCGCAATCCTACAATACTAAAGCTGTTTGTGAACTGTTGTCGCTGATTACTTTGCAAGCTTTGCAGTTTTATCCGAACAACACAGTGTGGTTGAGGCTTATGGGAGATATCAATCTAGGTAATATGTTAAACTCTTCAATTCTTTGTCAGATACAATAACACAATGAAAAAATATAATTTATAAAATTAATAAATAAAATATTCATTAGATCAGCGGTTCTCAAACGGTGTTGTTGTAACAACAGGGTAGTGTTACCATTATTTATTTGAAAAAAGAGGTACATAAAGTTTACATTATTTTCTTTGTTCAACTATTATGAAATGTGGGCTTATTTGGACTTTACCAACCTGAAACAATTTCCTTTATAATATTGAATATCAATTTCAAGAATTTAACAATATTATGATGTCATTTGAACATGCGATGGTTCTTCAGGATACATCTAACGTCATTGCAGACCGGCAATAGACGTGACAATACGTCCCGCTTTCAGGCTATCTGTCCCGCTGTCCCCATCTAGGATAAAAAGGTACCGCTTTCGTAAACAGCGCGAACGATAATTTAATTTGCAAATTATTTTTCGCACTCGCAACACGTGGCGCGGCTACTAAGGTGCGGCGAGTGACGAGACAGCGACCCGCTGCGTGCGCTAGAGCAGAATAGATAGATGCCGCTCTCACCCAATCAGCCAACGACTGCAGCAATGTTTTGTTTTAGTTCAACTCGGAAGAAACGAAGAATAGGTCGTACGTACACAGTGTGTGATTGTAACCTGACAAATATGCCTAAACGCAAGTGTTCCTTTGATATTACTTTGCAAAACAAGTATCCATTTATAAAACAAAGGTGTGATAATACCGCAGACGTTACGTGTGAAAAGTGTCGTACTGATTTTAGCGTTGGGCATGGTGATGTCAGTGATATTGAAAAACATTTAAAATCAGAAAAACAGGCTTTCCGATCAAGCTGCTGCTTCAAGCTCGTCAATGCTCCCAAACCGATTCGCCTACTTTCAAAGATTTCGGCATAGCTGCAGCTGAGGGGGCGTGGGCGTTTCACACGGCTAATATAGTTGCAGCATTGAGTTCAGTGTTTTTTTCAACAAATTTTCTGCTGTATATAAAAATTACTATTGGTCTATTTTAAACTTGACACATACAAGTGATTCTTCACTTAGGTGTCAATTATTACATAGAATTAGAATAGAATTAATCGGTTTTGTAGTGTATTTTTTTATTGTTGTGTATCTACTAGTACTAATGTTTCAATGGAAATGTCTCATTGGGAATGTAAATAAAGTTTTTTGAATAAATTTATTTATTTATTTGAAGGAAGTATTATCTTGCAATGATTTGAATAAGAAAATTTTGACATTTTGTGGAGATAACACGAACTGCAATTTTGAGGAAAGAATAGAAAAGGGAGTAATAATAATGTTTACTCAAAATTGAACCGATCACTCGGAAGACAGCTGATTGGAATTGGATGTGGAGACCACATAGGCCACCACGCGATCAAAACTGCCGCTGATTGTCTTCCTGTTGACTTCGAATGCATCATTGTGAAAATTTATTCATTTTTCTACATATACAGACATAGAGTATCACAAACTGCTGGGCTACAGTAAAATAAGGTGGCTTGCATTAATGCCCGGCTTGAGAGAGTTCAGAAAATGTTTCAGCCTTTGAAAAACTATTTTTTGAGTATCGACAAATGCCCAAATATTTTAAAAACCTTGTTCGAAAATTCCAGCTCCGAATTGTGGTTATATTTTTTGCACGCACAAGCAGAGACTTTTCATCAAGCTGTGTTGAAAATCAAGTAGCAAAACGTGTCTGCAATAGAGTGCGAAGGAAATTAATCGTCTTCGAGATAACTTGGCACTTAAAGAGAATTCGGTTTTAATTCCTCACACCGTCCGTAACCTACTTGTAAAATTACAAAAAACTGACGCTGCTGTTGACCAGCAGAATGTGAAAACTGCGGGGGCTGAGTTTTATAAAACAAACAAAGAATACTTGGAGCTGTGGTGTCAATTCAACATAGAACTAGAAGTGTTTGAATGGGCAAATTTGACAAAAGTACCTACGTGGAAAGAGGTACAGAATGTGATGGATTTGCTGATCACGCAAGGGTTTATTAGCAGTAGCCAAGACATGAAAGTCTTTGACGAGTTTTCGCTTATTTCCAACTTTGCGACAGATGAAAAAATCACTAGCTGAAATACTGAGGATCTTGCTGCTGAAAATCGTTGGGTGGAATTATTCCAGCACTTCCGTGCCAACAATCTCCACTTAACAAACTTTCCCATAATTATTGAGTATATTATGGTTCTGCCTGGAAGTAACGCACCTGTCGAAAGAGTTTTTTCTCAAGTGAACAAAATATGGACAAGTGAGAAAACACAGTTAAGCGTCGCAGAATTGAAAGCCATTTTGGTCACAAAGATAAATACAAATAAATCATGTACTGAGCTCCATACGTACCTTAAAACAAGACCTGATGTTCTAAAACTGATTTGTTCAGCTAACAAATACAAAAATACTGCCACTGGGGCTTCGTAACTTATGAAACCTACTTTTATAAGTGCTGTTATTACTTTCTCTAATAAAAAAAACTTGTGAAACACCAAAAAGTTTTTTACGTAATTTCGCTTTGACAAAAAAAATAAATGGTCACGTTATGTATACTCTACTGCAGGTACTCATCAGACTGGACGTTCAAGTCATTGGGTGCGCGTGCCGACATGCAACCGTGGCAGATCTGTGAAGATTATTGTATTTATAACTTATAATTGAGTTACTCCGTTGTAAGGAAAGAAAAATTTAGTTGCAGATTGAAAAAAAATATCAATAATAATTTCAATAATAATGTTCTTTATTGCATCTGTAGAATAGAATAGAAGATTAGAACATATTTCAAAAGGTCACAAAAATATTCTACCAAAAAACGTCTGCTTTACACAATTACTGAGAAACCTGTTAAGGGTTAGATCCATCTGTAAATATAATATGGATTCAACATATATGTTTTGATATAACTAAAATGTGTATCAATGTACACCAACTAACAGTTTCATCAGTCAAATAATTTTTGCCTTATCATTTATGTAGAAAAAACTAAAGCCAACTAGTAATAATCTATTTTATTTTCAGTTAAAGACCACTATCAAGCAGCTCTCAAATTTTACCTGCAGTCACTACTTATTCAAACAGATTATTTCAATCTACCAGTAGGGTATGATGATGATCTTTTCCTTCGTATAATCCAATGTTGTACTTCCCTAAATTGCTTCACTCAAGCAGCAGTTTTGTACCAGTTCCTCGAAAAGCCAAATTACAAGCAAGCATTCTACTATTTGAGGGATTGTAAAATGGGAAACGATGCAGTCGACGCTTATTATCATTGTTTTTGGGACGTGAATATTTTGGAATATTTGATTCATTTACATAATCAAAGAGGAGAATTTCAGAGAAGGAAATGTGCTATTCAAGTCATGGGGTTATTGGAGATTAATTCAAGTAATAATGTGGAGATACAGAGGGAGGCTAGTAATTTAAGAAAAGCAACGTTTTTGAGGGCTCTTTGTAAGCAGTATGTGTTTTAAGTTAATAAATTTTATTTATTATTTGTGTGTTATGTATGTTTCTGAAGCTATATTACAAGGTGAGGAGGTCTGTTGGGAAAATTCAAGATCAATCTTGTCAAATACCTAAAACTTCCAAAAAATGGTATAGTTTGAAAACAATGGTCGGCAAATTCACTAGTTCAAAAAATTATATTATATAATTTTGCTGAATTATTATATAACTGTATAAATATATAATTATATAAGATTTGATTTTGTTCTTGTTTTTCTTGCAAAATATGATTTGAGGATAAAAGTAGTACAAGTGGAGGAAAACAATGATCCTATAAAGGAATTTGTTGAAATAAATAAAAAAATAATTTTAATATAAACAGAAAGAAACACAAAAAGATATTCACAATGTTTATTTTTAATACACAGGATCAGTTCCGACAGTTACTTCCTTTTCGGGTGTTTGGAGCTAACAATTGTGAGCAAGAATGTGCTAACTATACCTATTTTAAATGTTGATTAGTGGAGAGTGATTTAGTTCTAGTCGACTATTGAGAGTGATGAGTTTTGGGTTTTTACGAACTTTGATAATTTCCAAACGTTCAAACAGATTCATTGTGTTTGTTGAGTTTAAATTATCTAATGTTATGTGATTTATTATGTTCAACATCTGCGAAGTTGTTATCTGAGAGAGATTTTCTTCAAAACTAGATGAAAACTTATCATGTTGTTGACACCTATGTTCCTCTTGACAAGTGCTCATCTTCTGATTTTCCCTCTTAGGTAAGCCGCCATAAAACGCATAAAAGGACTAGGTCGCCTTTGGATAAAGGTTTTTTCTGATATAAGACGAACTGTTATGTGCGCCATGTCCGGACATTATTCGGATTATATCATTCTGATTCTACTAACTTTTGGAAATATTTCGAGAGCATCTTTAAAGATGGTGGTATCCCTTATTTTATGACAGACAATGATTGGTGGCTTGGAAGTGTGTAGATTTTTTCAGAGGTTTTTAGACATATTTATACCTTGGCTGATAATACCCAGCCTGTCCTATTGACTTATGAGTGACCTGATGGGTGGGTGATTGATAATCTTTGTACTTCTTATATATCATATGATAACATTTTTGAAAGTATCATTCATAAGCCTGATTTCTTGCGTCAAAAGTTTTCGATAGAATTCTGTCTGAATTACTGATGTCCCACGTTCGGTCTGCAATTAAAATGACTTTATATGTGGTAGGTCCACTAAGACCAATCTTTTCTACTATACTAACTATGTTAGTTGAGGATGGGTTCTCAGTAGACTGTTTATATACTGATTTAAAAAAAGCGTTCGATATGGTCCTGATTACAGGTTTATTATACAAGTTAGAGTATCTTTCTTCATGCTTGCGTGATTTTCTTTCTGAACACTCTCAGCCTGTAACGTGCAATGGTTTTTTCTCGGTGTTGCCAGGGTGGTGGAAACATGTTAAATTTTCTAAGCAAGTACGGCCACTTAGTTTTACGTAAATGATCAATGGTGTTCCCTTGAACACGGTTGGTTTCGTTACGGACATCGATTCTATAGTTGCTCGCACAAACAAATTGGTTGGTTTCTTATCCAGATCAAGCAGACCTTTTTCTTATATGCGCTCACTTATTAACCTGTATGTTTCTATTGTTCCTTCCATCATAGAATACTGTTGTATTGTGTTGTTACCCCTGTATGCCACTTACATAAGTAGGATTAAGAAGATACAAATAAAATATATTAATATGAGCATCTCCTAGGCCATTTCTCTCTGCCACATCTTCTTTCTTGTAGATCTTATTTCGATGTCTTATTTAACTTCAAGATAATAAACTCTTACATTGGCCAGAGATCTTAGAACTTTTTTCTCTCCGCGTCCCTTCAAGAGCTATTAGAAATAACAGCATTTTAAATATTGACTTTCATCGCACAAACTATGGTCGTTGATCACCTGTTTTGTGGCAGGTCAAATTCTGTCCGAGACGTCAATCTCTTTACAGGCAGCATCTCCGCTTTCAAATCCACCTTAAAAAATCTGTTCTAAAAGTATAGTGTGTAAATTGGTTATTAAATGTATTATTTTTGTAATTCATACACTTTTGTAGTGTGTGGATTACTCATCCACTGTAGCTATATGTGTATTCAAAGGCTTCTGTTATTGAATTAATATTATTATTATTACTTGTTGTACATTATACATTTTTCAAGATTGTTTATAAAAATGTCTGCTAATAAGGGACTGAGTGGGAACACCATGCGGAGTCCCGAGTTTTGTTTGAAAAATTCATTAAAATAGGAAATAATTTCCCGCTGTTTTTGAACATTTTGAATCAACAAATCACATAATAACATTAGATAATTTAAAAATTCCCCACAAATGCAATAAAGGGATGGCAATGAATTTGTTGGAAAGTTTGGAATTTTAAACTCAACAAATACAATTAATTTGTTTCAACGGAAATTATCAAAGTTCGTAAAAACCCAAAACTCACCTCTCTCAATAGTCAACTAGAATCACTCCTCGCTTCTCAACATTTAAAATAGACTATACCTATTCTTTCATTCTTTCTTGTAACTATTAACTCTAGACACTTGAAAATAAAGTAACTGTCTAAACTGGTAGTGTATTAAAACAAACATTTTGCAAATCAGAAAAAGTGTTTTATTTTATTCATACTGATATTGTAATGTGAAAGAAACTCTGTATGTTAAGCTTTCACAACTAAATTGCTGAGTGTATTTCAAAGAAATTTAGTATGAAGATGCTATGGACTACGTAGACATAGGCTACTTCATTCTCAAAATTGCTTCACTTAACTCATGAAGACCTGGCGTTACCATATGGTAACGACAAACGTAGCTTCCATTCCTTTTTTTTCTAGTTGAAAATTCTATCACTAAACGGCAGATGGTGCTATATATGCGTTCTAAAAGGACGATTCAAAGCAGTTTTCAGTTCAATTTGCAAGTTGCAGGTATATTCTTGTTTATGTGGGACGTTGTTTGAATGTCTGTTAATGATCGGTACGAAAAATGGAGAACATACGATTTGAGTAAGTATATTTTTCATTCTAATTCATTCTGCTGTCCATACATGAGTTTTATTTAAAGTTCTTTTCGTTTTTCATATCAGTACTGAAATTTTTTCTATACAGTGTTTTGAACTTTAGCGTTACCTAACGCTACGCTCTTACACTATCAAAATTCACCGAGGATATTTACGAATTTTTGTTTCGAGGACGAGGTTTGACATTGCAAGCTGCTTTAGAATTGGCCTATTCAGAGGATGTTTATTCAATTTTTATTGAACCACCAGAAGCTGATGTCCATAGAGACGAAGACTCCGGTGATGAGGACGCAGGGGGTATGATTGATAATCTTTCTGGCCGGCAATTACGAGCAGGAGCTGAGGTGAAATTTGCAAATCACGTAAGTGATATTGAGGAAACTGATGATGAGGAAATTGTTGCTCCAAGCGTCGATGTTCCTGTATCGACAAAATCTACGAAATGTAAGAAAAATTATAGTTGGGTTGAAGGCGATTTAGAAGCGAAAAACCTAGTTTCCTGATCCCGGTTTTCAAGAATATAGGGGCTTGTCGCCTATTCAACTTTTCGAATTATTCTTCGATGATATGATAAATTTTTTGATTGAAGAAACATCCCGATATGCCCTCTTCAAAAAATTTTACGACCCCAACATTTCTAAGGAAGAAATTAAATGTTTCCTAGCCATAATTATAGTCAGCAGCTACTCAATACTTCCAGGAAAAAGGTACTTCTGGGATTCACAGGAAGATATGAACAATGCAATGGTCACAGGAGTGATGCGACGAGATAGATTCATTCAAATTATGCGCTGTGTACACTGTGCGGATAATTCAAGCAATTCATTCGTGGAAAGCCGATTCGTTTCGGATACAAAATAAGGCTCTCAACACAACATCAGGGTATCTAGTCAACTGTGACCTGTACCAGGGTGAAAATAGTCGCAGGTCATTACCATACGAAACTGAGTTCGAAAAAGCTGCAGAACCATTTGTATCAATGTTGGACCTTTTGGGAGGTGTGAAAGAAAGGTGCTATAATCTCTATTTTGATAATTTGTTTACTGGTCTCAATCTTCTTCAACACCTAAAAGAAAGAGGTTATCAAAGGCACATGCACTATTCGCGATAATCGCATTCCAAAGAACTGCCCCATAACTGCTAAAAAAACATTGTCGAAAAGCGAAAGGGGCACATATGAAGGAGCTATCGAAAAAGAAACAGGAATCATGGTTGTACGCTGGGTAGACAACAATGTTGTAACAGTTGCCTCGACATGTCATGGCATTTCCCCCATATACGTTATAGTGCTTCACAAAAGAAAATTGTAATGGTTCCACGTCCACGTACGAATACAATTTGCACATGGGAGGCACAGACCTCATGGCTGAAAATTTATCGAGATACAGAATAAATATTCGCAGTAAAAATGGTGATGGCCAATTTTTACATGGTTCATTGACGTCGCGGTAATAAATGCCTGGCAATTACATAAAAAAGTGATGGGAGACTATCGCAACTTGATTTTCGAAGGGAAATTACAACAACGTATCTGCAGAGTTTTGGAACCAAAGCAAAACCGGGGGGTAGGCTGAAAATATCGGAGTCAAGTGTTTCACTGAATAGAATTTCAGATGACGTGCGATATGATGGAACCAACCACTTAGTACTTGAGACCCCGAACAAAAAGAGGAGAAGGTGTGCGGGCGAAGGCTGCTCATCAAATTTCCGAACCATGTGTTCCAAATGCAATGTAAGCATTTGTATTCCTTGTTTTTTCAATTTCATATTCAGTAATTATTTTTTTATAAGAACAAAATATATTTGTTATTCGTTTGTCAAGTTTATGAAAATAATAAAATGTATACGTTGAAGTCTAACGTTACCATATGGTAACGGCGTTTTTTGCTGGAACTGACAGAAAAAATTGAAAAATTTCAACGAATTACTGTTCTTTGAAACTAATGAGCCACACAATCAACTTCAAAATTCAAGAATTCTAAAAAGAGAAAACTTCGGCTTTAATGGGTTAATATATGAGATTTCTCTGCTGGAAATTACTGAGAGTTTTCATATCTTAAGTATCGCGACATCAACTGGCTCAATTGTTAAGATTTAAAGATGAATAACTTAACTAAGTTGGACAAATCATTTCTTGTAAATAATGGATAACTGTGACAACTAATTTCATGGGTCTCAAAAAAAGTGGCCAATACCAAAGGAACTGATGATTTGGTAACCTAAATATCAATTTGTTCTTAGTAAAACCAACTCACATTATATTTTCACTTTCACTTAATATCGAATAGTTCATTATGAAACACTTATCTAAGCTCCTGCCAAAAGTGCTTTTTTTCATTTTCTTTAATTCAAGTTTCCTCGTTTCCTTTAGCGCATAAAGATTCCTGTGTTGTTTCCTTCAAATGCAAAATACAAAATGACATTTCTGTAAATAAGAGTAGGCTTATGAAAAAACGAAGTTCTTCAATGCTAAAATATTTATTGGTGATCAAACAAATTACCCTCAATATAATTCAATCTGTTATAATCATTAACCACTTTTTATATACTCCTTAGTGTAATAATTTATTTATAAATATACAAAGAATTAAGTTATAAGCAAATCCATCTAAGGCTCAGATAAAATATATAAAAACGCTAAATTTCTGTAAGACGAGGCCTATCGATAAACTCTTTACCATATCGAAAGATAGTAGTAGCTGTAGCAGCCACCATGGAGCCCCAAAACAGTAAATACATTAGGGACTCTGTAGAATACCTTTGCGGAAAGACTGCTGAAGCAACGAACATGGCCATAGCTATAAGCAAAACTGACGGGAATGTTACATAACGCCAACCTCTTTCCACTTTCATAGGAACGGAAATTTCACCATTGCCAAGGAATAAATCGATGGCATCTTGTCGAAAGCCGTCTGTGAAGTTGTTTTTGTAATACCGAACAAGAGAGTTGACGCCATCTTGAATTAGACCCATTTTTGTGCGTTTTCCAGTTCTGGTGAAGTCGGTCTTCAGAGCCCTTGTGCCTTTAATAAATTCATTATGTTGAGTAAACAATGTATTCAGATAATTGTTTTCATGTAAAGTTTCTAAATTTCTATATTAAGTTAAATGTCACAATTCAATCACACTGAAAACTCTCATGATTTATACAAAGAAGATTAGAGACCAGGGAGGGAAAGTGCATTGGTGATGGTAAGACGAAATAGTGGCGTTTGCTGTTATCCCCTCTGCCAAGGATTTCTGAATGTTAAGTGTGGTACAGATGTTTCAAAGCCCGCTGGCTTCAGATACTTCACCCCTGAAAGTTCGTTCACTGCGCAAGGCGTGAAGTGAAAGCATGTAAGAGAGGGGATGCATACAAACTGTATATCGTCCAGCAGCGACCTATCTCCCAGCAAAGCAAAGTAGTTGCCCCCCCTAGTTCATTGTCTTCTTAACTAGTTCATAATCGTTAATCCATTTTCATCCAACAACTAGATAAAATAATCACTATAAAGGTATTAATGAAATAAAAATATTGTATCACAGGACAACCACTTTCCATATTTACAATTTATTGATAATTCAAACAAAAACTGAACACCAATATTCCTTAAATATAAACTTTGTAACACTCAAACAATCACAAATGCCCTCTACTAGTCGAGTACTTCAGTTGCACTGGCCAAAACATCAAACCAGTAGATAGGAAGACACTAGAATTTTTTCGCGATAATAGACTGGTGGGTGTGGATGAAGAGGACTAAGTTTCCGAGAGCTCTCTGAGGTGTATGTACTACAGGCATGTAGAAGAATAAAATCGAAAAGTTTGGGTACTGATTGCATAAGTCTCAACTCATGGTGGTGGTGGTGGTTTACAAACTCCATACTTCAGATCTAATATTTAATAAATGTGGAGTACCTCAGGATACTGCGCTTGGGCCCTTTCTAATCTAACCTATATACTTTTAATGTGCTTGGAAAGGTTGAATACTGCTCAATTCATTTATATGCTGATAATGCTCAACTTCTTATAGGTTTTACTGCAATAATGCTATGCAAAAAGCTAATAATGATCTGGGTAGTGTGGTTATATGGTTTGCAATAATGGACTCATATTGAATTCCAACAAAAATTGTTACTAGATTATAGGAACTAGAGATGTCTGCCAAAAGTTTGGAATATACATGTTGTATTCACTAATACAAGAGATCTTTGATTCCATATATTGAATGAGCCAGAAATTTTGGTATCATTTTTTAAGATCAGTAGACAAGGGCTGCACAGACTGAATCTCAGGGACACTGTTTTTCAATTGCCTATATATTTTACATAGGGTTTTCGAAAACATTCTCCTACCTGTCCATGAGGTGTTTCAACAATCCTGTTTTTAATACTCTTGCAGGTTCATCAACAAAAACATTCTGCAGAAAATACAAGGAGCATCTCAAGATTACTGAATGAAGGCAGTGCCGTTTTGTGAAAGAAAATCCCAGACCGTTTTAATTACTTCCTTTTTGTACTGTAGATTATGTTTCAAATATTTGTTATACAACCATTGGATAGATGACACTATATTCATTAATATGGAAAAATTTGCTTCAAATATTACCCTTCGAGCAATACTTTTCGTAATCTATGGAAAGTTTATTTTATTTTAATTTATTATATTTTAATCCATTCTCATAGCATAATAAACAATTTCTTTACTATTTTATTTTGTTTGATAATTCCCATATAAAATTTACATGTTTAACTAACTACACACTCAAAGAACTCAAATGAATGTTTCATAAATTATCAACTCACCTGAATATTGTGTACTAATTATATCAGCATTATCAGCCCATACATTCTTAAACAACATCTCAAAAGAAATTTGGTTTTCCAGTGTTGCGTTCTGAGTCAAAATTTGCAATTTTCTAAAAACAATTTCGAGGTTTCTATGTGCCAACATACTTTGCACCACATTTGTTCTATCCAAACAATCAACACAATTCGTTCTAAAAACTCCTTCTTGTAAAGAAGAAAGTGAACCATCTCTCAAAATAAGGAAAAATCCATTCTCCTCTAAATCGGGTGCTATACGATCCATTAGTATAGACAGACGATCCCAACGCATTTTTCGACATTCCGAATGAAAATCAAATGGCTCATATTTCACCGAACTTATATTCAGGTTCTTAACAGCATCTCTGAAGCTTTTTTCTAATGCTCCTTCAGCTCCATGTTGGTCTACAAGATCTACTAAAACTTGCTTTCCATATATCGCCATTGTGGATTCTAAATGTTTTCCACAAGCTAAAGTCTGTTCCTGTGGATCAATATCCATAATAGATGGTGGTGGTTTAATTCTCAAATCTGGTAACTGATTCCAATATAAGGGGATAGAGCCTCGAATTTGGACAAAACTAGCTCTATCATTCCTGAAATCAATTATTTGTTCTGTCTCAACAAAGTTGGCAACATTACCATCTCTATCAATGCCACGTCGGAATAATCTTGTGCCTGCACGGTATATACCTCTTCTAGACACAATAGCCCAGGTGAAATCCAAACCATTAATTCTACATTGATTTATTGAGATGAATCCGTGAAGTAAGGGTAGGCAAAAATTTCTCAAATCTGGTCTTTTTAAACCTTTCAGAAGGTGTCCATTCCAAACAAACCTTTGATCTGCTCGATCTACAAGAGATTGTGACCAGAATTCTGGACTGATATCATGTAAACGCTGAAGAGTATGTGTTAAATCATATGAATAACTAAAGTATATGTATGGAGTTGAAAGTACAAATTCTATCATGGATAATTGTGTGTTGTTATCAGCTATCTGTTCTTGATTTAAATGTAGAGTACTTCGGCAATAAGGTACAAGTTCTGCTTTTGCTAACCTCCATATTGCATGTCCAGCAATATAACCAACGAGTTGCCGTTGAGTTGCAATCACTAAGTAACGACCTGCTAGTAAATTTATTGTTCCTAAGAATCCGCAAAAATCTTTCTTACTATTAGCAGCGGGTATTTGTCCAACATTTCTTTGTACATTTACCGTTTCAGTAGTTCTATCAATAATAACCAATGAATCTTGACCAACAGGTTCAATATAGAAGTTTTCTGGAGTTATATACCTGAAAGTTATGATTTTAGGTTATTTGTGAAGGATTTAAAGGTAACTTACAGAGTAAGATCGTTGTAAACATCGGAATTATTCATATTGATGATATGCGAACTTAACTTAGCTAAAAGACTTCTTAAAACAGTGATTTAATTCCAATCTCAGGCGGTTGGTAGCTTAGAATTGGAAGTAGGTGTTTGGGATGGGCATGGGTGATAGTGCAAGGACGAATTCACTGTTTATAAGGACTTAATTGCAAATTTTGGTCGAATTAATTGATGGAGACTGACTTTAGAACCTACATTCTTCAAGGAAACGGCAGGCCCCGTACTACCGACTCCGACTATGTTGCCACGTGCAACCAGATGAAATACGAAAAAGAATAACCTGTTATTTTTCCATTGTCTATAATTTTAAAAACTACTTAGAATTTTAAGAAACTATTCCTTCGTCAGAACTATTGCATGAGGCAATTGTTGGATTAAAAAAGTGCATCTTTAAGTAAATGTAAATATTGGGGCTTTAAATAAATTTTTCAAAATTGTTGACAATTATTTACTCAGAAGATGCATAACAGATTCTGAATTTTAAGGAGTATAATTCGCCGTTTTATATTTTATGCAATATAAAAAACAAACCAATGGTTTCAGTATTTCAAAATGGACAGAAAATTTTGCAAAGTGGCAACACCGAATTACAAAAATCGATATCAAACCGAGTGTCAACCAATTAATTACATACTGACTTGCTTTGACAAAAAAACCCGGACTGATATTAAATTTTCATTTTTTGGAATTGTAAAAAATTCTTGGCTTGAAAATCTTCTTTTAGTAGAAATATATCATCGCCATTTCCCATGTACACTGTATTTGTTTTAAATAAAAGAATATATTTCATAAGAAGAAAATTATTTATTCAAAATTACGATTTTTGCAGAATGTTTCCTTCAAATTTAAGTCATAATTCATATGCCATACACTTTTGCTTAAAAACGACAACTTAATAAGAGGAGCACGAAGAAAAAAAAAGGAAAAGAGTCTACTGTCCGTGATCTATGAAATTGTTTTCGGAATATTCTTATTGAATATTGCCAGATTGCTTTTGAACTCAGATAATAATGACATTATAATGCTTTATTCTAATATTTCATTCTTAATTCATTGATTTTTTGTATTTTTCACATATATATCTATTTTTCTACGTTTTACACCAAGCCTCTTTAGCTCAGTGGCAGAGCACTGGTCTTGTAAACCAGGGGTCGTGAGTTCAATCCTCACAGGAGGCAGATGATCTTAAATATTTTTTGGAAATTTTTAAATATATAATAAATACAATATTATTTTTATAATTTTAACAGAGAAGCTTTTTAAGAAGCGTTTATTAAATCAAATTGAAATGAGCATATTTCGATTGACATTGATTAGAAAGTGTCATATTTTAAAAAAATGGCAGAGTTTACATCAAACTGACATAATATTGGTATGAATTGTCAAAAACATAACTAGTAATTTTTATTGATTTAGCTTTACATTTTAGGATTGGAACAAGAAAAGGTTGATTCTTTTAAATTTTCCGCGGTATCGTCGATTCCTCTACCGCTATCTAGCGGAGATCCCTATAATTAGTACAAGCCTGTCAAGTTAGAGTTTTGCTTGACCGTGTGATACGATATGCACCAAGGTGTGACTTCAGCGTGTTTATTCGTAAATTAATGTGAAAGAATTTATTTTAATAGCCCCATGGTTATTAACGCTTAGCTTAACTGTGATAGTTCGTATGGATCCTTCTATTTCTTGGTTTCAACCCGAGCAAGAAGGACCTGCTAAACTTTTGTGGCTTCGAATTTGGCAAACTCAACAAGAACTGGATAGAATGAACATAAATGAGGGTGATATTGATATAGAATCTTTTACGAACGTTATTAACAATCAAAACTCAGCGGTTATGAACGGAAAGTCGGATAAAACCAACAATATTTTGCCTAGAAAACGTAGAGGTGATAATCGTGCAAGTACAAGATTTATAAGTAGAAATCCACAAAAGGTTGTAGGTGAATTTGGTGGTTGTCCATGGAGAAGAGAAAATTTCATTTACGGCAAAGGAATTATAGGGTAAGTACTCCAATTTTCCGGCAACATAAATTCAAAAACGTGACATTATAACCACGAAATTTCGCAAATTTTAACTCGTCGTTCTGTCATGAGATGTCCTTATGAAATGGCGCTTTGACATTTCGAACGTGAAAAAGTTCGAAAATACTATTTCTGTTTTTCTATTTGAAACAAGATTCGGCCTACAAATATATGTAATTTTTAGCATATTCTATAAATAGATCTTTTAGATGATAATGTTCTCTACCCACCTTGAGTCTTTGAGCTACTATGAAATTACATACTCATCAATTGTTTACTACAAAAAATTTCAGTATTTTCGCGGCTCTGATGAGAAAGTAGCGCATTTATGCGAAGAATGTTATAATTTTTACGATAGCATGGCTTTGAAGTGAAATTCCATCATTTATTATATGTTTAATTCATAAACTCATGAGTTAGTAATGAAAGTTCTTGTACTTGAAAGTATCTCACAATATTTCCAGATGTATTTTGGAAGAAAAACGCTTGTAATTCGGAATCAAAACATTTGAGATTGGTTTTCCTATAATTTACACTTCTAGAATTCAATTCCGATTGATATAAAACTGAATAAAACATGTATTGAAAAAAATTACCTTGTGATTAAAATTATGAAAAAATAAGTTAAACCTGATGTATTTGTTTTTATCAACTATGTGTTCTTGACTTAAGTATTGAATATTTAACAGTAAAGAACTAATTTTTCATATTGAATTCTTGCCTTTGATTTATTTCAAAGCAACTGAAGATATTTCATTCGAACCTAATCCTGAGATATTAGTTGTTATGGATCAGCTTGGCAAGCTTCACAATATATGAAAAAGAAATCCTGAATTTAATAAACTCTATAAAATAAAAAGACAATTTACAGTAAACCAAAACAAAAATAATTTCAGGATACTTAATTTTGAAATGAAAAAGGGAATAAGTAGAAAAAATTAATCATACACCCTATAATTTCTTATCTTCTATATGGCATATATATATATATATATATATATATATATATATATATATATATATATATATATATATATATATATATATATATATATATATATATATATATATAAATAAATAAATAAAAAAAGGGTTTAACTTGACGAGTTGCCCATATATATGTTCATGCAATCAAACTGATTTCATGAAAAAATATAAATCCACCACCTGGTAATTAATACCATTGCCAAGCCATGATTATTATCAAAACATATCCTGGAATCATTATATATTAGGATAATGTTAAATGTTATGAAAATATATCAATCTACCAGAATATATACAAACTATACCATCATCAGACAATGACATCAATGTACCAACGAGTAGTGTCAGAGGCTTTCTCCTGGGAAAAATCCAGTGTACGAACCTAAGTCAAGTAACACTGAATGTTACTCATTCATAGTTTT
Organism: Cryptolaemus montrouzieri; assembly: GCA_013387265.2. Lineage (NCBI taxonomy): Eukaryota > Metazoa > Arthropoda > Insecta > Coleoptera > Coccinellidae > Cryptolaemus > Cryptolaemus montrouzieri. Next base: position 98,030,266 of record JABFTP020000185.1, on the reverse strand, counting down.
CTTTGTGTGAAGATGATGAACGATCGAATAGAATACTGCTTTGAATATAAATATGATAAAATTGTCAGTTAATTATATTACATTTATATATACAAATAAATAAAATATGAAATGAGATTCTGAGCAGTATAAACTAGAGAGGAATCCTATGACTCTACCTCATTATTTTTTAGGAAAGAAACCTACGAAGAATATTACAAGATTTGGTGACTGTTATCTCCTGTAACTGTTCAAATAAATTTTTTTCAGATTTAAAATCTCAATATTTTTGTGAAGATTCCTAGGAATAAAAACTGTTGTAGAAATAATAATCGGTAGAATAAATATTTTTTTATTTTCCACATTTTTCTAATCTTGTTGCCAAGCATCATATATTTAGAAATTTTTTCATAGTATTTATTTTTATGTTATGTGTCGGGTATAGCAATATCAATTATATATGTTATTCGATTCTGTTTATCTGTGAGAATGATATCTGGCCTATTGTGACTTACAGCTGTATTGCATAGAATTTATCAAAATAAAGTTTATATTTCTCGTTTTCACAAATAATCACAGGTTCATATTTGTAACATTTTTCCCTTGGGAATGAGGTCAAGTTTTATTCCTAAATTAAAATGAATATATTATCGACGGAATTATGTCTTTCTAAATATTCTGTTGAGGCAAGTACTGAGCAAGATGATAATACATGAAAAACTGTTTCTGAAGAACAAAAACATCTACGGCAAGTATCATCTATATATTGCCTGATGATGTGTTTTCTATAATTTCTTGTGAAAACAACCTGATCTTGGATCGCAATTGCCAAGCCTTCTGTTTCAGCCAACAATTCTGTAGATACTAACCATCTATTTGATGATATTTCATCAATATAATCATTTTTCAATTCTTTAGGGTGCTTTCTGTGTAATTCTTTCTGCATCCAACTTTCTCTTTTAGAATTATTATCAAATATATCAAAATCTACCTTCTGCATTGTCAAGTTCAGAGGTGTAAGATTTATAATCTGAAATAACAATATCATGCAATTTAGACGTTCTCTGTTTATCATGAAAATGGGAATGTAGAAGACAAATCTGTTCACTATGAAGATTGTTCAAATCAGTTAGTCCACAACCTCAAAGATATCTAGGTAGTGTAACTCTTTGAATTGCTGACTTTGGGTGGTGCTTATGATATTTACAAAACATTTTATTTATTTATTTATTTATTGATACAAGCTCAACAGGATTACTCCCAATTACAGAGCCGAACAAGTATAGACAAATTTTTTTTGAATTGTGGAGGCCGTTACTTGATGTAGATCCATGATATAAATGAGATAAAAAACACAAGGTTAAACTTTAATCTACACTTTATTTGAAAAAATTCGACGACGTTTCGCTGACAGCTGCTGTGTCAGCGAAACGTCGTCGAATTTTTTCAAATAAAGTGTAGATTAAAGTTAAACCTTGTGTTTTTTATCTCATTTATAGACAAATTTGTTCAAACCTAAAAAACAGATTCAACAAAATAAAACTTTCAAAAACAATAATGACGGGAAGCATTGATAATGCAAACTCAAATAATAGAAATACACACCAAACAATCAAAACAACTGATATCAATCGAAGAGGCCACCATGTTGAAATAGTGACAGCTTCGATTGATAGGTGAGTTAAAGAAAACATCTGTAACAGCTCAAACGACATAAAAAGTGACATTGCCTCTGCCAGCGAGCCTGGGTACCAAAAACTTCAGTTTGTCAAGCAGACACGAACAACAGATGGACTCATTCAGAAGTCCATACAAAAACATGCAGCACAAATATTTCCATCTAATTTGAAGCTCCCACACAGAAAAACATTTTCCTCGTTTGACATTGTAATTCATTAAATCAGTTTTAGATCATTTAATAATTCCAAAAGAAGATGTAAGAATAGGAACTGCATAGGAGTTGATAGCTCTGCAAAGGGTTTTACTAGTTAAATGACTCTTGATAATAATTCTAAGTCTGTTATAATATAAACTTCTAATATTTTCTTTAGTGCTGCTATGGTTATTGTCTTCTCTTGAACAAATCCTAGATATTTATATGTACCTCCTTGATGCATTGGCTCGATTTCTATATAGGAAATCTTTATATAATCAGAGGTGATTTTCCTTTTTAATAGAAAGATTTTTACATTTAGGAAGCCCAAATTTCATATGAATATGATTGGAATAGTTAAGAGAAATCTGAAGTAGACTTTTCAAATGAGATCTAGTTCTGGCATATAATTTAATATCATCTAAATAAATTAAGTGAGTTAATTTGAATTCAGTTGATAAACTTTTCAATTTAAAGCCGAAATTAGTAGCATTTAATTCATGAGATAATGGATTAAGGCAAAGACAAAACCAAAGAGCACTTGAAGAATCTCCTTGAAAAATGCCTCTTTTGATTGGAATGACTTTGGATATTAACGATTGTTTTGAAAATATCAAATGAGGATTGGTTCTCCAATTTTTCATTATAAATTCAAGAAAAAGACGAAGTGTCATATCAATTTTATGAATTTCCAACATTTCTTCAAGCCACGAATGAGGAGAACTATCAAAAGTCTTTTGGTAATCAATAAAAGCTGTATGAATAGTACTCTTCTTAGTTTGAGCTTGATTCAAAGCAACAAAGCAACAGAATTAATTACAAGTTGCTCTTTAGTACCAAGGTGCTTTTTTCTACATCCTTTTTGATGTTCGGAAAGAATATTATAATTCTCCAATTCTCCAAATGTGCATAAATTTTTGGATGATACATGCAGTTAAAATTTTATATATTATTGGAAGGCAAGTAATAGGTCTATATTGAGATGGATCAATAGTATTAGAACTTTTCGGTTTCAAATAATTAATTCCTTGTGTGAAAAATAAAGGAGCTGCTGAGGGTTTTGATTATAAATGAAAAATATTCAGCCAATTTTTCATGAACGCAAGAGAATTTTTGAACCTAAGGTTATGAATACCATCAACACTTGGAGATTTCAATATATATATATATATATATATATATATATATATATATATATATATATATATATATATATATATATATATAAATTGATAAATTGAGCAATATTCTTTTGAAGAAAGCTTATTATAAGGTGCAAGATTTTCTATGTAATAGTTTGGTTATTGGGGATTGTCTGTAGTTTGTTTTAATAACTACATTGTATTTTATTGTATTTCTGTTGGACATGTTTTACATCTGTGATGGTGTTATGGAACAAATATATTATGTATCTATCTATGATATGATTTGGATATTTATTAATTTTGACATTTTATTAACTACTATATAGCCAAAAATTGTAACTGGAATGACTTAAAATTTCGGTATCAAAAACAATAATTAGCATATATATATATATATATATATATATATATATATATATATATATATATATATATATATATATATATATATATATATATATATCACAATAATTGTTATTCTTTGCAAATATTCTCACATTCTTTCAAACACCGGTAGTAATCATCTATTATTCATTGTCTTATTTCATTGAGTGTATTCAACAGTGTTTTATACGCTGAAGGCTTGAGATGCCTCGATAAGGAGAAATTTAGGCTATCTAGGTCAAGGAACCTAGGAGAGTTTGGCTGGGGTCCACCTCGTCCTATCTACTCATTTGGATATGCTTCATCTAAACAGTCCTGTGTTAAACTAGAAAAATATGCTGGGGCGTCGTTATTCTTGAACCACCATTTGATATCTTAGCATAAGAGGTGCTTGGTGAGTGTTATCAAGAATGTTTGAAATAGTAAGAGATCCAATGGAAAATTTCCTTGAAAAAATTAACCCATTTAGCACCGTACAACACGGATTTAGAAAAAAAACAGAAGTACCTCGACTGCTATATGTGGTGTTCTGGAAGTTATAATGAAGGCCTTAAACAAAGCAGAAAAAGTATGTTAAATTTTTATTCAGCCAAAGTCTGATAGTTTTTCGCATGAGGTACTTCTAAAAAAGGTTTATTTCTATGGTTTTTGAGGAAGGTCACATGTCGAAGATCCTGAAGTTGAAATGTGGGGTACCTCAGGGCTCCCTCCCATTTTTGTGATAATGATAAATAATATATGTGTAATCTTTCTGTATTGTAACGGCACATCAGCAGTAACTAAAGGGTCAAGTAAAGAAGAGCTGGAAGTGGGAATAGAAATAGTGATAAATAAAACAAAAACATGGTTCTTGACAAACAAACTAAAGTTGAACTTGGAAAAAACAGACTAAATCATATTTGGTCTAAGGGAAGAATTCAAATCAGTAAAATTTATAAGTGCGTGGCTTGACTGATGATTGGGTTGGACGTCATATAATGAAAAGATTTGTGAAAAATTATCTAGATCACTTTTTGCATTCAGAAAGATGGTAATTGGTGGTACGCAGAAATCTGCCAAAATCGCATATTTTGCATACTTCCATGCAATTATCACGTATGGTATAACAATATGGGGATTGCCTACTGAAATAAAGTCTTTATATTACAAAAAAAGTTATCAGAATTATCTTCAAGCTACTATCTAGATACTCTTGTAAGCCAATTTTTAAAAGAGTGCATTCTCAGCGTACCGTGTGCTTTTATTCATGATATATTGAAGTAGGTTCATGTTGGTAAAGATGTATTTCCAAAAAGAATCTATGTACATTCATTTCACTCACAAAGAAAAGAGCTTCTGCATATACCATTACACAAGATGAAAGTTTCCCAGGATTCGTTTTTTATTGGGGAATGGAGATGCGCTATCAATTCATCTCAAGGAAAAAAAAAAGAGAATATAACAAATTATTAAAGAAGTTCCAATAAAGAATCCTTTTATAGTTACGAAGAATTCATATCTTCAAATTTTTATATTTTAATGTAGCCGTAATATTCAATGTAAGTATTTTGTTTATGTATCCTGTGACGTGTCATGCAATTTACTGTTTTGATGACAAATATGTATTATTGTTATTGTTATTCTTATTCTTCTTTAAAATATGAAGGCAATCGGTGTGGTAAAAAGTGCCTATATAAATTACTGGATAAAAAAGAAAGGACCAATGAAATGATTTCAAATTATACCACCCCATACATTTAACGAAAACTACTCCTGAAAATGAGTTTCGAAAATTGCTTGATTTTATCTGCCCATGAATGGTTGTTATGGAAAATCATAAAATTGGCCTCGTCGGTAAAGTAATGATGCGGGGAAAGTTCGTTTTTGCTGCTAGCCTATTAAGGTACCATCTGCAGAAATTAATCCGTAATGAAACGTTATATTTATATATATTTGTTTCTAGTGAAACTTATTCATTTAGTTATTTCAATACTGATTGTATGTTCTTAATACATCTTTTGGGTCCTCATTTCCTTTCAACTCTGAATGTTTATTAAAAATTTTCCTTCTCGTTTTTCATATGTCGAAACTAGTGAAAAAGTATTTATAAACAAATGGAACAGAAGTTATCCTTATCGACACATGCATTTTTAATTCATTCATCACATATATTAAATTTAGTCAGGTGCAAAAAAGAAAAGAAATTTCGGCGATAAGGAAATCCTAAACTCGTTAGAAGTCAAAATTAGTTTCCGTAGAAAACTTGTTGTATGCAGTTTTATACCCCTGGTCATCATGTTCGACGAGGAGGGAAACCCAAAATATAGAAGGTGCTGCAAGCGCACGTGAGCAAATACTCAAATTTTAAGTACATTGATTAATATCAAAATAAGCTATATGGGCTTAGCTTTATTGCTAAGAGGTTGCCAAAGTGCGTTATCAATAACAGAGGTGGACCTCCTGAATATTAAGAATATACAACTGTTTCGATATTTCTCCTACGAATTTTTTTTTCAAACAAGATTCCACATTATATGAATTTTCATTTTTCTCTTTATAATTGATCTGAGATAGATTCAATGAACGGTGATATTCTTCAAATACATTGTGTACTTGTGTACGTCTTTGTACATATTTTTATTTGTTGTGGTTTATCTTCAGGTTACATCAAGAAATCGAACATTTCTACATGTATATGAGCCCGACTGAGCTGGAACATAAAATCAGAGGCGACGTAGTGCAACGCATCAAGAGAATCATCTTGTCTAAATGGCCCGAGGCTCAGGTGGAGATATTCGGATCTTATCGCACGGGATTGTATCTCCCCACTAGCGACATTGACCTTGTTGTGATAGGTGAGTTACAATTGGCTTTCCTTCCCGTTTGTTTTTATTACATTCATATTGTTCTTCTGTCAAAATTGATTATACAACGACTCGGCTTACATTGTTCTTTTCTTAGAATTGGATTCTGTTTTTATGATAGATCAATCCGCCTTAAAAAGCCTACAGACCACTAATTTAGTTCTCAATTTCGCTGACAACTTATTTCCCCATTGTTTCCATAGTCAAATCTATGCAAAATTATCGACAACTCAATTTGCCAATTGCGTTCGTTGCGTGTGGGATTGCATATTCTCGTTCTGACGCCGACAACCTTATGACTACCTTGCAAAAGAGTTGCCAACATGAGGCTCCGCCCCTTGAAAAGCTTTGGACCGTTCCTAACCGTTTCCACAACGACCAGGGTCAAATGGGCTGTTAATACCTTCCTACCATTCAAATCACCGGAACCAGACGACATTTGTCCGGCCCTTCTTCAGAGGGGTTTGGCTGTGTTGCTTCTGGTCTTATTGAAGATATACATAGCAATTGTTGCTCAGAGACTCGTGTGCTGGAAAACGGCAAGGGTAGTGTTTCCCAAAATGAGGAGACGAAACCATATTTCGGTAAGGGGCTTTAGCCCTATCAGCTTAACATCATTTGTTCTCAAAGCTCTTTTATACTTGTTGATCGGTTTCTTCAATATAAGGTGTTTAACACTACTCATTTGCACTCTAATCAACACGCGTGCACTGCTGGACTATCTACAGATACAGCTTTGCAGTCGGCTGTTCGAATTATTGAGCAGCAGTGATAAGGGAGAATTTTATGTGGCGACGTTAGTGGATGTCCAGGGGGCTTTTAACTACACCCCACCGAATCTGGTTCGGAGGGAGGCGGAGGTGCTTAATGTCCCAACTCCTCGTACGAGATGGCTCATGGTGTTTTTGGGGGGTAGGGGAATTATCTCAATGCTCGGAAATCACACCGTCACAGGAATGGTGAGACGAGGCTGTTTGCCATGCCTGGCGCATGGTGGTGTAGGACGGACAGAGTCCATGTTCAAGTTTACACGGACGACTGTGTCATTCTTAGCAAATATCTAAGATTGGAACGCTGACGTACGTCCTCGGGTCTGGGGATTAACCCAGAGAAGACGGAACTGATTGTTTTCACTAGGAAGCATTCGATACGTTCATGTACGAAGTGCATTTTCTTTGGATCACGATTCAACATGAAATAATCGATTGAGTAATTGGGGGCACGCCGCGATATCACTGGATAGAAAGGTTAGCTGGGTTCAGCATCTTACGCTGCACACTATCAGGTTTTTTGATGCTATCATGACGTGTAGAAGGAAGGACCTTAAGCGGCACGTGGTGCTTGAAGCCACACGTGCTGATGTGGTTCTTAAACCGTTCTGCTTTCCAGACTCACCTACGCCTCGGTGGTTTAATTGATGAGGGTGGAAAAACAGGTTCGGAGCACCAATGGTGAGAAGTGTGATGAGTGCTCAAAGAAACACCCCTTACTGTGGCGCTAGATGCACTGTCGGGGGTCGAACCACTACACCTGTTGACTGTTTATAGTTTAAGAACGGAGGACACGCTAGTGGTCGGTGCAATATATACTTGAAGCTGTTAAAACGACCACCTCCTCTGAATGAACTCGGACAGAACCACGCCGCGGTATCACTTCGGTGACAAGATCGATATGAAAATCCCATCCAGGCAGGAGTGGGAGGAAAGGAACGATTCCTCGCCTGGTGGAGGGTACATCTGCTAGAGGGATGGCTCGAAGACCAAAGGGAGTTCAGGTAGCGGAGTTTACTGCCGAAGAGATGTGAGGGGTTTCTACCTCCCATGAGATAAAAATACAACAGTTCTCCCGTCGGAGATCATGGCGATACTTGGCTGTGCTCAAAGGCTAGCAAAAATAGGTAAATCATGAGTGGATCTCGATCTGCTCCGACAATCGCGCTGCTCTGGGATTTCTGGGCGCACGCTGGATTACTTATAAGGTGGCTCAAGAGTGCGTTTAGGCACTAGAACAATTGGCGTTAAACAACCATATCCGTCTACTCTGGGTTCCGGGTCACAGCGGGATAAGAGAAAATGAGATTGCACATAGGCTGTCCTATCTAGGAGCTAAGAATACTCTAATAGGACCAGGGCTCGCGGTCGGGCTCTCAGCCTGTGTTGTTAATGCAAGGCTGGGGAATGGCTAGCGGAACAATATAGAGACACGATCTTCTCATGCCCGGCATGGATCCGCCTTAGGCGTAACCAACACGGAAATGCTGAAAGTGAGTTATTTGCCGAAGATCCCCCACTCTATTAGAGGCGTCTTTGTCAGGATTGAGCAGGGGATGTAGTTACGGGGAAAGAGGACACATAGAGCCATAAGCCCATGTGTTGATATCCATGGCAGACCCCCTTGATACAATCCCTACTATTTGGTTCTTGTAGTAAGAAATTCCAATAAGTATTATTACCACAGCGCCAACCAGACCAGGAACACCTTTTCCATAATGACCAGTTGACAGCAAGGTAGAGAACTAAGTAGGTCGAATGTAAGTACTTTTAGGGGTGATATAACGATCCCAGTCTATGAGAAGAAACTTCTTCGTATCCAGGGGAAAGTTTTTACTCTATATATCAGAACACCATTGGAGGGTTGGGCTTTCATTTCCGATATAGGTGAATCCTCCTTTAGTGCAGATGAATTTTGTATCGGAAACATGGAGCTCTTTATGGAATTAACGTGCGTGAATTCTTAAATTAAATATTTTCGCATCGATTGACAGGTCCAGGAGTGCAAATGGGATGACCACAGCGATCAACCCATTTAAGTCTTCTAGGTTTCTTTCGGGGATATTCAAACTCTGTTATGTACAATGCCCCAGTTTTTGGGTGCCAGTTAGGGCAGTTTATGCCGCTAGAGTGTTGGGGGTTTGACGATTAAATTCTCATCAACACCGTTAATCAATTTCTGTGCAAATTACATTGTTGAGAATATTTTCTCAACAATGTGGATAACAATAGCATGTGATGTTTTCATTTTGTTTGACAAATATAACAAAGTTTTATTCTTTTGAAACACGAACATCACATTTTCATGACATATTTGAAGTGCTCAATTGCTATTTATTCATTTATTAAGAAATTAACCCTTTTACAAAGTGAAGGAAACAAAGAAAGTCGACCATTAAAAGTAAAAATAATAATAATAAAAATATTTATTGACATATACCAAAAGGCTATTTTTCCTGAAATAATGCAGCAAATTCTAATAAAAAATTGATCAAAATAAATATTCAAAAGTATCAACATAAAATTGGCCTTAAATTCAAATTCAACCTTGAAAACCCCAAAAGACAAAATTTTTTTTTCTAAGTTGTCCATGTGTGAAGAGCTAAGTGAAAATCTCTCTTGTATAATTGCGAAATTCTTTGGAAAAGTGACAAATTAATTTGGAATTTTATATGAAACTGTGCGGGAAAAGCCAATCTTGCGTTTGACGTTATTTTTTATATGATCTACCGCGGACTTGTAGTGATATTTGATATAATTGAGTCAATTGAGATCAATCATTAACTCTCTAAAGAAGTGATAACAACATAAAAATCTCGCGATAAACGGGACGAAAAAAGTACGTAATAATAAAACTGCACCAAATAAACAAGCCAGTTAATAAATTCAGTCACGATTGTTGTTGAACTGCAACGTTGCCAGTTGTATTTGTTAGTCTTGATTTGAAGAATTTCGTCGGAAATAACAATGTCGAAAAAAAGAAACCCGTCAAATGTCCTGTCTGCGAGGCAAATATAATGAAGCCGCAAGTTAACATTGTCTGTAATGGGAAATGCGGAGAGTTGTTCCACTAGGATTGCAGTAGTCTCTCTCGGAAAAGTTTTCTGGGCATATCTGGGAAAAATTTATCTGTCAACAATGTCTCAAACAGGCTCTATCTCTAAAACCACAATATGATGGTGAAAATTCTGGTGAAGAAAGCGGTCGGCATCAGGAGGATCAGAGGAAAAGACCTGTCGCGGCAGGACGATCCCACTAATGCGGAAATTGTTGAATTGATAGAGTCAAAATTTAAGATACTCGAAAAATCGGTCCAATATTCCAGTGAAATTATGGATGATCTCAAGGTTAAGTTTGACACTTTGCTATGTGAAATCAAAAATTGAAGAAGGAGAATGAGTTCTTGAGAACTCGAATGAGTAAGATTGCGATAGACATGGAACACTTGAAAAATAAGGTGGATAAGGAAGAAATGGTCCAAAGAAGCTGTAATTTAGTGAGTGCTACTGATAATGATCACGAAAATGTTCATAAAGCGATTAACATAGCTGATCCTGATACAAGCTCGGACGAATATTCCATTGAAGTGCTACACAGTAAGGCGCGTAGAAAACCAATATTAGTGAAATTTAAGAGGGTAGGGGCATGTAAACATGTATTCGATTTATATAAATTGTCAGGTAGGAAGTTAACAACTTCAAAGTGTGGAATCGATGAACAAAATAGGTCATATATTTGAACGAGGATCTTCCGAAAATTATCCTGTTCTTGTAGAAACACGCTAAGGAGCTGAAAAAGCATGGATTTCAATTTGTGTGGTGCAAGGGCGGTCAAGTTTATGTGCGCAAAAATGATGGACAACCTCATGTAAGAATTAAGGTGGTAGATCATGTTGAGCTTTTAATCAGGGGGGTTAATATTTAATTGTTCTTTAATTAGTTTCTATATAGTATACATTATTTTTTCATCATGGATACTTTAAAAATTGGTCATATCAATATTAGGTCTTTATATCCCAGTTTGGTTGAAATCAGATCTCTGCTCCAAAATCATCATTTTGGGATATTGGGTATAACGGTAACATGGTTGATTCAAAATGTGAGTAATGATATTTTGGTAAAAGAGAACTATGAATTGTTTAGGATAGATTGTGAAGGGAGAGGAGGGGATATTTGTGTTTATGTTCGATCCACGTTGGAAGCAAGCATTATTGAAGAATTTTCAGTAGTTAATCCTGAAATTGAGCAATTGTGGATTGGGTTTAAACTGAAAGGTAGATCATGTACGGCGGGAATAATTTATAGGCCCCCCAATCAAAATATTATGCAAGGCTTGAACCTTCTTGAGGAGGCTTACATTTGCAATCTGATGAATTGTTTGTGTTGGGTGACTTCAATGTTGATTTGTTTCATGGTGCCACTCAGGGTTCACAACGGATAGGATCTCTTTTTAGCTCATACGGCTTGTGTCAAATTGTGAAACATCCTACTCGAGTGTCTCGTAGTAAATCTTCTTTGTTGGATCTATTGACAGTAACAAAAACCTATCTTGTTGGTGATATACAGCACATAGATATGCATGACCAGATTGATCACCAGCTGATTTGCTGCGAGCTACGCACCCTTATTCCAGAGGTTAAGCCCAAGTTAATTACCTACAGAAACGTCAAAAATTTTTCTAGGAAGCAGTTTGATTTAGATCTTCGTAGGTTAAATTGGCAACAAATTTTTTGCATTGAGGATATTGAGTCTAAGGTGTATGTAGTGACAAACCTAATACTACAGTTGTTCGACAAGCATGCCCCTTTCAGAAAGGTTTAACAAAGGCCTGTTCCATGGTTCAGTGAGGAACTTGAAGGTATGGAACAGAATCGTGCTCGTCTGCTCAGTAGATATAAAAGAACTCAAAATCGTTCCGATTGGGTATCATTAAAGAAATCGCGAAACGGCTTGTGAAAATAGCGAAAAAACTAATGTTAATAACAAAGTTGATTTGGGAAATGCTAAGCAAACATGGAGGGTTTTGAACAATTGGAATGTTTCTGAAAAATCTGTAATTCCTGAGTCGCTTTCTGAACCTGACAAAATTAACGAATACTTGTTGAGTCCGTATCTTCACTAAAAGGTCAGGCTGATCCTGACCTGACTAGACAATACAATCATAGACTAAAAATGTTATAACTGAGTTTTCGAAGATTGAGGTTTCGCAAGACTGCGTAGAAGTAATTGCTAGCATTAAATCGAATTTTCCAGGGTCGGATGGTATATCTTGGGATATGCTTAAACTCTGTTGTCCTTATATTCTGCCGTATCTGACACATTTATAACTGTTGTTTAGGTGAATCTTATCTGACACATTTATAACTGTTGTTTAAGTGAATCTTATTTCCCGATAAGATGGAAAAATGCTGAGGTTGTGCCTTTGCCGAAATTGTCTAGTCCAAAGAGTTATTTAGATCTGCGTCCAATGAGTAAAGTCCCAGTTATATACAAAATATTAGAAAAAATATTATATATTCAAATGGTTTCCTTTTAGCTGGATAGTGAATTGTTTTCTGGAAGTCAATCAGGATTTAGGAAAGCGCATAGCACTACAACAGCTTTGGTCAAGATAATTGATAATGTGTTAAGACCGGTTGTTTGCTTGATGGGTTCATTTTGGTGATGTTATATTTCAGCAAAGCGTTTGATTCTATAGAGTCATGAATTACTTTTGGATAAGCTTCACTACTATTGTTTTTCGGAAAAGCTCAATAAATTCATGAGAAATCACTTGTCTGGTAGATGTTAATACTTTAGTGTGAATGGGGAAACATCAAGCTCTAGATTGATTTCTCGAGGAGTGTATCAGGGCTCAATTTTGGGGCCTCTGTTATTTATTTTGTATACAATGGATCTTCATGAGCAATCGGATGGTGTAGAGCTTCATTAACTTGCTGATGATACTCAGGTTGGAATTGAATTTAGGAAACATGAATTGGTTCAAAACAAACAAGACAGCTTGAATTACGCCTTAGATATGATATACTCTTATTCCAAGAGCCATGGTTTGAAGATAAATCCGGATAAAACACAAGCCATATGCTTCGGAAATATTGATATCACAAATGTGAGACCAATATCAATGAACAGGACTGTAATTGCGTGTAGCGGAGTAGTAAAGAGCTTAGGGGTGTTTGTTGGACAAAACTCGAGATTCAGAGAACATATCTCATCAATATGTAAAAAATCATATATGGCTTTAAGAAAACTACCTTGATAAAGATGTTTTGAACCCATCACTGAGGCGTGTGAGAGTCTAGTGTTGTCACATGCGAATTATACCGATGTTCTTTATGGGCCCGGCTTAGAAGTAGTATCCTCAAATAGAATTCAGAAAATTGAAAAAATTGTTGTGTGAGATTCATACTCTCACTTCCACGCAGGGAACATATCAGTGCTAAGTTAAGAGAATTAAGGTGGTAAACATGCATAAGCGTAGAAAGCTTCACCTGTTTAGGGTTTTGTCGTTGGGCTTACCGAATTATTTGAGGGAAAGGATTAAATTTGGATCTGAAACCCATTTGCTTGGCACTAGAAATGCTCACTTAATGGAGATACCAAAGCATAACAAGAGGATGTATGAAAGAGCCTTCACATATGTAGCGGCTAAGACCTATAATGAAATTCCTGTTGATTACTGGTCAAGGTCACTTGCTTCATTCAGAAGGAAGTGTTGGAATTCATTATTTTTTCATGAGGGAGAATGTGTTACTTATAACATGATATTATTTAAAAATGATTATAAATTGTTGTTTCATTTTATTTTTTATATTGTGAAATTTTATAATTTCGATTTTGTATTGCAAGACCTTGGTTGAATAAATCAGTTTCAAACTGGATTCCGCCGAGCAGAAACAAATAGAGTCATATTATTATTATTATTAATGCCTTGGATAAGAGTAGCATATATGAAATAAGTTTTAAAGATTGTAAAGAGAAGTATGTTGGACAAACCAAAAGATCAATTAAAACCAGATTGAAAGAACATGAAGCACATTTAAAATACGGACGTACAGAAAAATCTATCCTTGCCCAAGACGCAACATGATCAAGGCCATAGGATAGATTTTGAGATTGTAAAATTGATAAAAGATGTTGAAAACGCAAGTACACTGAATGCTTTTGGAAGTATCCATATAATGAAATGTAAAGATCCATTAAACAAGGACGAAGGTCCGATTTCGTTCAGTATGTCTTCAGTTTCTTCGATTAGACACGCCCACTAATAGCACGTTCGACCAATCAAGAGTATAGTTCGTCAAAAGCGTCAAGTAACAGGGATAGATTAAGTATAAATGATAGAGCCATGTGGAATTAACCGTAGTGTATTATCATCTCTTGATGATGCCGACTTAGTTTGGAGAAATGCAATTTCTGTTGAATGGTAGGAATAATCTGTTTTTTTAATGACAAATTTACGTTTATGTTCCGACATTCTAATTTTGAAATTTCTTGCTGTTATGCCTATTTAAGAATTATCGAAATCACATTCCAACGTGTACTCTTTGCTAATTGTTGATTTATAAATTTTAATATACGAAGAAGCTATTCTACAATGTTTTTAATAAACACCTCAAAAAGTCTAGGAACACTCATATCTTTAAAATATGAATTTGATGATTCGAATTTATAGAAATCTTTCGGTTTTTGTTAGGATGTATTGTATATAATGTATTAATGTATTCTCAAGACAACAAAATAATATTTGACTTCTCCAAAGCACCTATTATAGAAAAAATTGAAATTTGAAAATGACGAAATTTGGTAGAACAAAAAAAAAATCCTGAACTAATATTTTCGAAATGATATGGAAGGACTTATATTTTTCAGTACCCAGAAGGTCCACCTCTGTTATTAATGACACTTTGGCATCGTTGCGGAATGTTCAATATTAAATTGTCTATTACATTTTGGCCTAAGTCATTCCAGGCCCCCTGAACTGCTAATCGAAGCTCCTGTTCATGATGGAAGACGTTTTGACGCAGGAGATTTCTTTTTAGGGTGTCCCACACATGCTCGATGGGATTCAGATCTAGGAAGCAGGATGGCCACGGTAGAAGATCGATATCATTCTCTTCAAGAACGTTCAAGACAACTCTTGCACGATGAGGGGGGGGGGGGCATTATCTTGTTGGAAGAGTGGATTTTGACCCATTGTTTGGAGATACGGTACCACTACAGGTGAAACTATCTCATTTGCGTAAGAATTTCCCGTGAAGTTGTTCTGTATGAAAACGAGGTCAGTTCTTCCACCAAGGCGTATACCTCTCCAAAACATTACTGATCCGCCTCCCTGTCTAACAACTTCTAGAGCATGCTGGAGACGGTTTTGCTTTCCAGGTTCCCTCAATATTCGAATTTTTCCCGAATCGGGATAATAACTAAATCTAGATTCATCACTGAAGAGACTGTGGCCCACCTCTATTGATCCCAGTTTACGTGTTCTCGGCACCAAGCTAAACGAGCAGCGCGATTTCCATGGGTCAGTTGTGGAACTCTCAAAGGACGTCTGGAGAGGAGTTGACCTTCGCGCAGTCGATTTCTCACAGTTTGGTCGGAAATTTGTGCATTATGAACTCGTGATAGCTCTTGAGCTAATTGAGATGCTGTGGTAGTACGATCTCTTCTGGCTTGTGAAACCAAAAATCGGTCTTGGGCGGCTGTAGTAATCCTGAAACGACATGTATGGCGTTATTCAACGCTACCTGTTTCATTGAAACGCGACCATAAACGGTTTATGACACTTGGGCTACTTCCCAGAACCCTGGATACTTCCCGTTGTGAGCTCCCAGCTTGGAGCATGCCAACGGCTCGTAACATCTCTTCTCTAGTCAAATGTCGTCTTTCCATGGTCGAATCACAAAACTTGAATCTTTTATTTGTGCTTACAACAGAAACAAAGTGCCAACTAACTGATTTCAAACACTGAATACATGAAATGATTATAAAGCAGCGTCGCATCTGCTGCATTTTTAGTTTTTTATAAAAAAAAGCTGAAATCTGTTGCGGCACTCTACATAATTTGGTGAGAAATTGATGCAGGTGTTCATTTCTTAAAAAAAAAATCATTCATATTGATCGTTCTGGATACGATATTCAGAAGTGTTCCCTAGACTTTTTTGAGGTGTTTATTACCAATATATGTTAAACTCATATATTCGGTTCAGTTGGTTTCAAATGGATATACTTGTATGTTTAATTCTTTATTATGATTCTTCTCAGATAGTAGTACGTTCGAAACTCCGAAAAGAGTCCAAACAATGTAAAAACTTCTTTTACTCAAATTGAAAAATGACATGTAATGAGTATGGGATGAAGTTTTGGAATTTTCAAAATTCGTCAATAACCGAGATGTTAGAGAAAGTGGCTCCTCTAATAAAGACATAGTGTACTTTAACCAGAATAAACGTGTCATGATAAATTTGCCCAACGGTATATGACACAGGAACCTATTGAATGTGTTATTTTCTAGGAAAATGGTCCAATCTACCCCTGCGGACCCTCGAACAAGAATTCCTTGAGAAGGAGGTGGCGCTGGAGAATAGTATCAAAGTCCTGGACAAGGCAAGTGTGCCAATAGTGAAACTGACCGACAGAAGGACCGAAATAAAAGTGGACATATCGTTTAACATGTCGAACGGGGTCAAATCGGCCGAACTCATAAAGAACTACGTGGCGAAATATCCGGTACTCCCGAAACTAGTTTACGTGTTGAAACAGTTCCTACTCGAACGGGATCTAAACGAGGTGTTCACGGGCGGCATATCGAGTTACAGCCTGATCCTGATGTGTATCAGTTTTCTGCAGTTGCATCCCAGACCGGACTACCTGAAGAATGGAAATTTGGGCGTGCTGCTCATCGAGTTCTTCGAATTGTTCGGCAGGAAGTTCAATTACATGAAGACGGGCATACGGATACGAGACGGCGGCCAATATATCAACAAGGAGGAGATGCAGAAGGAGATGATCGACGGATATCGGCCTAGCTTGTTGTGTATAGAAGATCCGTTGTTGCCGTCGAATGACATCGGGAGGAGCAGTTATGGCGCCCTGCAAGTAAGTAGTAATGTAGATGAAAATGATGAATTCCAAAAATGTTTTGTATTTCTGTCCGAACAACAATTTTTTCTACTTCTTGGCGTGGTCAATAGACTAGGTCATGATTCATGTGATTCTGAACGCCGACCATTGCGGCTAGCAACACCTAAAATACGTGTACCTCATTCAATCGAAAAAGAATTGTATCGAGATTTTGATATTCCTCAGTTGTGACGATAAACGTCGTACCAGAAAGAAGTATGTTTAGCAAGAAATTCCCGAATTGGCCTCAAATAAATTAATTCGTAATTGTCAAAAGTGAAATCAAATTTTGATAAGAAGATTCTATCAGAGACGTTCCAAATTTCCTGATGATAGCAGTTTGGACAATATCATCAGTTGAGAAGAGGATCCCCATCAGCAAACAGGACAATTAGCTTTGGACCACGAAGTGAGTCAATGAGCATTGCATTGTGGAATTATTTGAATTTAGAAAAATGGCATCCATACAAAATAGTTTTTCTGCTTGAACTAAATGAAGATGATCCCGAGCGCAGGGTGATATTCTGTGAATCAAAAATGGAATTCTGCCATCTTAATAGAATGTTGTTCTTCAGAATTGTTTATTCCGATGAAGCGACTTTCATCCTGAAGGGAGATGCCAATTGGCAGAATTTAATTTTTTGGGCTGAGGAGAATCAACATTGGATGTGTTCGCCTTTAAGTAGAAAATAGATTGTTAGGGCCCAATTTCTTTCAGCTATTACACGGGGAAAATGTATTTGAATTGTTTGAGAGACGATCTTATGCTTGCTTTGTTTGTACTCTACCCCAATGATAACGATCCTCAAATATCTCATGAATCGATATGGTTTTATCAAGATCGGCTTTTCCGCACTATTTTTTGCCATGTGTAGAATTGGGAGAAGAGGATCTGTCGAATGGTCTGCACGCTCCCCCAGACATGAATCGCTGCGATTGCTTTTTATGTCAAAAGAAAATGAAAAATTAATCAAAATCTTTCAATTCAGAACTATATGTAATCAAGTTAGAATAAACAGCATCTCCAATTGAAAAATCCTCAAAGCAACAGGATTTAAAAGCAATCCAGCATGAAGCTTATTCTTTTGTATCTACCACTTATAAGTATAATCTGCATTGCTCGGTTTTGAAGCTAAAAGAAGTCAAACTGTGGAAGTACAATTGAATTGAAAACCTTTAATCTGGAGTTCATAGTTTATACATATATTTCAGATGATATTCTACTGAAAAATACAGAAATACAGTTTTTGTCGAATTTTTTCCTCAATATAATTGAATGTGACACACATTCACCCAACATGAAACAATTCCTGAACATTAAAACAATACATTAAAACCTTCGAAACTTTTGCGAGCTTATACTTTGTTGATATCACCATTGCTTTTATTTTACTAGCATTTAGAAACAGCCTATTTATATGAAAGTATAATGAAATTATAATATGTTACATCAGCACTTAATATGCTTGAAACAAATGTAAAATTCTAGCGGAGAAATTCCGAAGTCTATCGTATCTACATTCATTGTATATTCAATGGTATTGATTAAAGAAGCATTCAGCGATTGTCCTAATAGTAACTGCACAGTGGAATGCTGCTCTTATGTAACTGCTATATTTATTATACAGGCCTACAAAGATTTTGGTGACTGAGATTTTAGAACATCAAGGAATTGTCTTTTGAGGATTTTCTAAAATGAAACTGACTTAGGCAATCTCTCGATTCCTCAACAATAATCGGCCATCATATGAGTGTTCCGCCTTCTTTGGCATCTATTATTCCATCGTTTTAATGTCTTGGTGAAAAGTTCTCCTTGTTCTTCACTTAGAACTCCTAAATTGTGTTGTAATTGATCTAGACGACTATTACCTCTACTAACTCTATATAGTTGTCAGCCTTATGATTTTTGCAAGCCTTTTCAGATCATTCATGGAAGTCTCAAAATTAGTGGCGTCTTTCATTAATTGCATATTTGAGGTGCATCAACTGCTTTTATTTTTCAGTACTTGAACCAGAAAATATCTGTAAAATAAACTGAAAACATTGACCATTTTCTGTCTTAACAAATTGCTGCAACAGACCTAATTTTATATGCAATGGCGGAAGAATAATTTTTTCTCTTGAAACTTAGAGTTCATTTATAACATTTAATTTCCTAACAACAAGAGCATCTCTCTTAGGCCAATTTTATTGTACATTACCTACTTTATTGACCATAGACACAAACAGAGCTGTTGACCTGTGTTATCTATCACATGGACAATATTTATCCAGTATTGTACATTTTAAGTTATTAACAACGATATTTGCTACTGAACATATTTCAACTGTAATCAATTTTATGCTGTTATTAGCAATGATGATTGATATTGTTAAGTTCATTTATTTACGGGTAACCCTTTTTATGAAATAAAAAAGCAGTTTACACTAAACTAAAACAAACAACTTCAGGATACTTTATTTTGGAATGAAAACCAGGAATAAGCATAAAAAAATTAACCTAATATTCCTATATGGCAGACTGAAAAATTTGATACCTGCAGACGAAGCAATATTTATATTATCTGTTATTCTGGGAACAGGAGAAGCTCTGGCATCAATGAATTTGAGAATAGAACATGTAGGAGAGCCCTATTCCTATTTTTTCTTGTTGGAATATGAAAACTAAACTGCCAAAGCAGTTCAAGGCAACCGATAATTTTTCATGCATCTAGCATAGAACTGAATATCAGCACGCCTTCTGCGGGTTAACAAAGAAGGTATCTTTCATTTGCTCCAAATTGAAGTTACTGAAGTTTCCACGCTCAAAAAAAAAATTATTCTGAATTTTCTTGAAGTAATGCTTTGTGTAAGGTGACCAAACACAAGAGACGAACTTCAATAAAGGCCTGACAAATAAAATGTAGAGTTATTTTGAGGTGTCAATATGTTGAAACTCCCGTGAGTGTCTGTTTATAAATACCAACATTCTGATGCTCCTTCTAGAATGACCTCACGTGGCAGAAAAAAAATTCAAATTCTCGAAATCTAACCCTCTCCTAAGGAGTATCAAAAAGAAAGTATAGAGAATTAAATTTAAGTCCATCTCGGAAAAGACGTATGTACCCACAACATTTATTGATATTTCAAATAAATTTATTCTCAAGAACCTCGAGGCCACTTGCATACTGTAGAAATTTGCAATACTTATAATATGATGAAATATCGTTGACAAAAAGAAGACAGAGCAATGGCTCCAATTGGCTTCCCTGAGGAACCCCGGAGTTATTCTAATTGCCTGATGAAATTATGTTTTATATTGACAGCCTGAGATCTATCAGAAATGTAGTAAACTAACAACCCCAACAAAGAGTCGCAGAAACCGAATAATTGCAGTTTGAACTCCTATAATGAATGGTTCACTACGTCAAACCTTTGAGAAATCCTCATAGATAACATCAACCTGGGCGTGCCCTTTAAGCGCATTTGAAGTGTACAATGCAAAGAGTAAACAGAGAATATCAAAAGGGTACCCTCACTTCGACCTTTCAAAAATGCATACTACTGATCTATAATTTTCTGTAAAACCATAAACTTGAGCCGATCGTATACAATGAGTTCTAGTAGTTTTGGAGTGGTGGTAAATATTCTTATCAGTCTGTAATTATCCATCCTGCTGCCTGATTTAATGATTATAATACAACTACACTTTCATTTTGAGAAGAAAACACTGAAGCTTAAGGAAATGTTAAACATAAAAAACAAAGGAAACACAAGGGAAGTACTGTATTTCCTCAGAAAAAGTGTTGAAATCCGATCAGGACCAGGTCCCTTCTTAACATTCTGTGAATTGCGTCTTTGTAAAACATCGGCCATGTTCACGTATATACTAGACCTCATTGTGTCACTCAAGGAAGCCTCTATAGGTTAGGTTAGGTTACATAATAGCACTGAAAATGTTCAGCAAATGCATTAGCAATTTCAGCATCAGTGGAGTAGGTTATCTGCTGGAGCGGATGGTTCTACTGAAGAATTGAATGAATATTTTATTAATATTGGTCCTGATTTAAGTGGAGGGGAAACCAGCTGATTTATCTGATGTCAAAGCCTGCGAATTCATCCTTTTCTTTGAGCCGTTAATTGAGCAGAATGTTATTAATTATATAGCAAAATTAGATAATAAGAAATTAGTGGGTAGTGATGAGATACCAGTAGTGTGGCTGATTATACTGCATTGATTTGCACTGCTGAGGATGCACAGTAATGTAAGAATATCCTAAAACGGACTTTGTTAACATCAGATATAAATCAAACTTCCGTCCAGAGAATCTTGAAAGTGAATAAATTTCATGCATATCATGTACAGCTGCACCAGGAACTGAACAATCGAGACTATGAAAATCGAATCAATTTTTGCAATTGGGCAAATGACAAAGTAGCAGAAAATCCAAATATGTTTAGCAGACTTCTTTTCTCGGACGAGGCAACTTTCCTCAAGAATGGGCTTGTTAACATGCACAACTTTCATTATTACGCCACAAATTCCACACCTCATGGGACAAATAGATCACCAGCATCGTTAGTCCTTGAATGTATGGCCGCTATAGTAAATGGATATCTAATTGGGCCGCACTTTTTCGACGGGCACCTCAATAGTGAAATGTATTTAGATTTTCTGCAAAATCATCTACCAATGTTACTTGCCGATGTACCAGAGCATATAAGACAAGATTTGTGGTTTTAACAGGATGGAGCACCGGCACATTACTCACATCAGGTTAGGGAGCATTTGAATCAAGTATTTCCAAAGAAATGGATAAGACGTGGTGGTCCTGTTAGATGGCCAGCTAGGTCTCCGGACCTTACAACTCTAGATTTTCCTTGTGGGGTTATATTAAGGGCATCGTTTACCAGATTCCTTTTACAACACAGTTGGATATGAGACAGAGAATAGTCGACGCCTTTCAGTCAGTTAATCCGCAAATGTTGTCGAGAGTTCAACGGTCTTTCCTCAGAAGGATTGAGTTATGTCTGCAAAGAAACAGGCAACATTTCGAACACTTATTGAAATAGTTCACCACCTTGTAGATCATCTCACCAAAAACCAATCTATTACGTCATTATACGTCATCTATTACGACATTATAGCAGAGTTAAAGACGCTCTTGAATCTTCAACAAAAAAGTGGTCTTCCAATCTGAAAAAACATCCCAAAATTTTTTTTATATAAAATTGGGACACCCTGTTTACTTCAAAATAAATTGTAGATTTTTACTTTCTAAATACAATACCGTTCGAACAAAAATGAAATCTTCAAGAGTGTACGAGCTACAGAGCACCGCGCCACTGGTGAATCACCCAGTATACATATATTTTCAACAATATAATGCCTTGAATCATTTGCTCTACGCATTATATTCAATTAAATATTGTTATTATGCAAAATCAGAAACAAATTCGATAAGTAATTAGCCTTTGTCCCTTTAATATTCTAATTAACCT
This sequence comes from Cryptolaemus montrouzieri, assembly GCA_013387265.2. Taxonomy (NCBI): domain Eukaryota; kingdom Metazoa; phylum Arthropoda; class Insecta; order Coleoptera; family Coccinellidae; genus Cryptolaemus; species Cryptolaemus montrouzieri. The sequence continues at coordinate 98,007,670 of JABFTP020000185.1, read as the reverse complement.
TTGCCTTGATATTTATCAATGTCAAAAATGGATTATTTCATAATATTCGAATAGAGATATTTGGTTTACAATATGTGGAGTGATCTCCACTAAATGTGAATCATTTGGATGCTGATACCATTTTTCATGATCAGCGAATGACCTCCAAGAGATAAAAACGCTACTAATAGCTATTCTGTGACAACTTGATATCAATAATATTCGGGAATCCATTCGTTTATGTTTTTTCGAAAGATTCACAATAATTATTTTGCTGATGCTGTAACTGGAATTTTCAGGGAGTTTCAAGTTCAAAAATTTGCCAGAGAATCAAGAATTTCATATCAGCTGGCTTGAGTCCTGCAATACATTTCTTCTTGAATGTTAAAACTGCTGCAACGAAGGATTCAATTAGCGAAGAAAATGTGTTTTTGTCAAATCTTCTGAAATTCAGAACTATTTCATTTTCCATTCTAGGTTTTCATGAAATTCTGAAAGTCGTATTTTCAACTGTAGAATCAGAAAATGAAGGTAATCAAAAATCACTCCAAATTTCTGCATATAGGAAAACATAAGAGGTGCAATACATTCGTATATTCTCATTTAAAGTTACCATAAAATTTCCCCAACACATGCGTTATTTCCATTTCAAGGTATATCTTTTGAATAATAATTATGGTCTAGTCATTTCACGATAACGTTACATTTATGGAATTATTTTGAACCGAATGGAGTGGTGTGTAAAGACAATTATTATGTTGTTTTAGTATGTGTAAACCATTTGATAATTGATTGCGAATTTTTATTTTACAGAAGCAACGTAAATATTTCTGAAATAATGTTTTTCACGATAAGTGTGGAAGTGTAAAGTTTTTCACAAATAATTTACTACTACATGACGTCATTAAAATTTTTCATTACTTTTTTAGAAATCGTCGAAAATTAAAGTGTGTACGTCGTTCCTGAAAGACCTCGAGCTGTAGCGCCTTTTGTCATAATCTGAATTTTCCATGACTTAATTTATCATACTTATAGGTACATCCCAAATGAAACTTGATCTATTCCTTGTGCAGAAAATCATGTTACTGAAATCACCTGTCAGTACTGAGTTTCCAGAATCAGGAACAACACTTGTTTATAGGGTTGTTAGGCTTGCTAATGCTACAATTATTAGATTGGTCTTTTTTTCCTCAACCTTCTCTAAGTTCAAGAAATCGATTCCATACCATTTTGGATAATTCCGATCGTCCTTTGTTATAGTAATTTTCCGGTTTCAGCTTATTCTTTTTACTATGGTGTTTGTCATTATTATTATTATTATATTTTTATTTAGTTCATACTATGCTAAATGGGGGTTACCCGTCTGTTTGTATGTACATTTATAATCTTTGTATGTACGATATGACCCGGTTGTATAAAGCTATTCGACGAATTTTGAAGTCTGACAATTTGTCAACGCTATGTTGAATTTGTATTTGGTTTCCATAAACACTTAACAAGAAATTAAACACCTAGCAAGGTGTCAAACCAATGTTAACTTAGTATTTATGTTTCATAAAACTTAACGAATAGTTAACTTCCATGTCGACTGTTCGTCAACTAATTGGTCAATACCCTTTGAGTAACTTCTTGTTAAATATTATTTTAGTATTTTTAAAGTTAAATTAGCTTAAACTATCAGTGTAAATTACATATTTATGCAAAAAATCAATAAATTACAAATAATTTAATTGATAACTCTGAAATTAGAATATTCTAAATATAGAAGGTAATATTGTATGTAGGTAATTTTGGGCTTACAATCACAATTTAATTTTTAGAGAACCTTTATGTCCAGCTTATCATATTTGAGTGATGATAATGATTTAGAAGCACAAGACAATTTGCTGAGAGAACCGATCCACTCACGAATGTGATGAACATAATTTTAAATTAAGATATCTAGTAAGCAAAAATACTTTCACTGAAATTTTTTTTGGAACCGCAAATTCGAAAAAATCAATCCATTTCTGCAAAGCTTCAATTTCTCATCACGTTAAGATTCTTTAAAACAGGATCATTTCAGCAGCTAATTAGATGGTGATATAGGTATTCAAAATCTTCAGTTTGTCGCATCATCGCCAAAGTTTCTTACTAAATGGGTGCTTTGATGCCACAATATGTATACATGCCAAGGTATGAGCATGAAAAACATCAAATTAAAGCCCGATTTCATACTGTTCGTGGTTTTCCCAAAGTATTAGGTGCTGACGATTGTACCCGAGTGTTTTGATACCTATAGTAGGGGTCTGAAATGCGTATTTTCTGAAATACAGGCTGTTTCATTCAAGAGGTAGTGGTATGAATTTTTCTCAAAATAAATTTGATTGTCACTTTTTTCTTGAGAAAACTTTGTCTAATGTCAATTTGAGGCATATGAAATTAATTCGCGACCTTCCTTTCCCGAAAATAAAATTTTTCAATAATCATTCATATCAACACCTCTTGAATGGAGGATCCTGTATATCGAAAACTACGCATCTCAGACCCCTATCAATCACCCTATCAAAACATTCGGAGAAATAATCTCTGTACCTTTCAAAGAACGTAAGAAAAAAAAAATTTTCGGCTAAAAAATTTCTAGTTGAAAATAAAAATCGACCTGATGATCATGATGGATCTTCAGAATACTAGTACTTACCTGTAAATGCAACACATGAGGCATAATTCAATTCAATTGTGTTCACCTTTCTTTAATATAAAAACAGGAAAAAGAAGAAATTTTCATTATGCACTTTGTTCAATAAAGGTTTTGAGCACTGACCATCTCATCGAATTTGAAATACAATGGAAATGAACAAGGTTTTAGAGGAAATCAGGTTTTTGAATAAGTCTAAAATTTAAATCAAAACGTTACTTTTTGACTGATAAAAATTATTTTTACTATGCCATGAAACTAGAATTTAGTCTACTTGGCACTTGCAGATTCAAATAAGGAGTACAGGTAAAACAATTTAATAACAGAAATCAACAATATTAATGATAATTTTACAAAGGAAAGATTGAAAAGTTAAAATTAATTCAAAAAATAAATACTCTTCTGAATTATTCTTTCCATAGAGAAAGAGATTGTTCAGCGGAACTCCCTTCCTTCCCGATAATAGTTTTTGGTTGTACCCCAAATATTTTCAATTGAGTTGAAAATGCAGTGGTAAGGAGGAAGACGTAATACTTCGTGTCCATATTCTTCAGCTAGAGTATCAATCTCATATATTGGTTTTGGCTTATTCCTGTGAAACATATTCAAATTGAAAACACTCGTACTCTTTGAAATACAATCCTATTTGAATTCAGTGTTTACATTTTAACTAGACTCAATAATTGTGGTTTCAAATCACTTTCTTTATAAGCAATATTATTGCTTCTTAACCATTCTTGAATCTCAACCTTTTTAGTTGCTGTTGTGGGGGCTTTGTTCAAAATAGTTGTATGATAACTTGCATTATCGAGTATAATGGTTGAAGGCTTTTCCAAATTCAACAGTAGTTGGTGTACAAACCAATGCTTGAAGTTTTCTTGATTCATTTTTTCCGTGGTAATCACTGTCCAAAGTTTTTGAGGAAAAAAAAACAAGTTCTGCACTAGGAATGAAACCATGGCTGTTGCCTGCATGAAGTATAATGAATCTGAAATGAGTATCAAATTTAGAAAATCTTGAAATAGTACAAACAATAGTTGATAACCTCACCTGGTTCCACCAACTTTTGTTTTATTCACACTTTTGATATTGTCATCTTGCCACGAACGGCCGATAGTACCATCCTTGAAAATCCATGTTTCGTCAAGATAGGCAAATTCACGTAATCCTTCATTTTTTATACGAATATATGACTGCAGAAAATGGATACGCTTCAATGCAATATGAGGTAGTTCCATCAAAACTCTTCTTCGATTATCTTTGGAATACTTAAATCCAATGTTTTGTACAATTTTCCACAGAGATGTCTTACACCCATTGAAAATATCTTTTTCGAGGAGCTTCTCTTTTAATGCAGACAATGTAATATGTTCCTCTACAAAGAATATAATATTAAACTTGATTTAGACAAAGGTTTTAATGACTACTTACTGTTCTGCAACTTGTCATAGATAGTATTTCTTATGGCAGTTTGATCAAAATCGTCAATATGTACTACAGGTTTCTCACGATTCCTTTTTTTTCTTGGACTTCTCAGTGGATCACCACTCTTTGTCTTTACCATAATATTGTTAATGCATGAAATTCTTACTTGTAAAGCACTCGCTGCCCTCTGTAAGCAAAAAAATTCATAGTATGTAGATGTGTAGACAATTTGGAAACCAACAGATGAACAAGTTAAGTTGTATCATAATATTTCTTTTCTAAGGGTGGAAGGCTGTAAGGGGTAGAAGAGGGCCCCCATTATCTCGGTTTTGTTGGAAATAATTGCATAATGACGCAATCATGTTTTGGGCTTGGCCCGAGAAAGCTCTTGGCGTTTTCACTAGTGATATAGAATAAATATTCGAAACACTGAATTCTGAAAAGAACTGATTTTAAAATAATGATTCAAATATTATCAAAACTTCGAGGAAAACACTGCAATCCAATCTCAATCAGCACAAGAAAGCGAACTAAAATAAACAATAAAAATACGTCAACACCGCATTTCAATGCCAACTGTCATAACCAAATGTCACCATATGTCACTAGTAGTATTTTGTTCTTGTTCATTGCAATCTTTACCAACCAGGCATCCCTAGCTATGACGTCACTTTAAACTTAACGTGAACAGACTATAAACACTTCAGAAAAGCAGAAATAGAAAAGGTTATTTTTCTATTAATGTGCAAATGATCTGCAATGATGACCTAAAAGTTAGAAATATTATTGCCCTTTGGCTAGTACTATTTTCAATGATTCACGAATATGTACTGATTTTGCTGCTGGCAACTACGACCATGATTATTAGGAGGCAACGGCTATGCCTGCAAGAAGTATTTGCTTACACCTTCTTCATAATGTTATTCAACGTTCTGTAGGATGCAAATGCAAATATATATATATATATATTTTTTTTTTTTGAATACTTGAACATTGGTTTAAGGCCTGTGCCGGCTATCATGTCTGGGTTTAGACATTTGAGGTGTAATTTCATGCAAAACTTCTATAGGACGCTCAGGAAGCACCATTTTATCTTCATCTGTTGCCACTTTTGCAAGCAGGTATCTTTCTTACTGTCAAAAAAAATTAAGAGTATGAGTAGAGAAATGGGAGAATTTCAATTCATTTTTACGTATCCTTCAGCAACATCTTTTCTTCTTTTTCCTTTTTAATTGGCATAATGCGAAGATGCTTGGAAGTCCTCCGCATTAAATTCTTCCGTTATCTTCTCCCAAGTTTTTTTCCATCAGTTATTAGGCAATATGAACTCTCGCATTCAATAATATTCATTCTTGTATTTAAGAGGATGTGTAGGAAGCTCTAGGAATGGAGCTGAAAAGAAAACATAAAAATTTAGCCAACGTCTCAATCGGAAGTGGCGAGTTTCTTCAATATCACAAAATGAGCAGTAAATAATATAAACCTATGAAAGCGTACTTATTTGTGTACAATACTAATTAAAATTTGCTTCTCTCTCAGAGCAAAATTTCGGATCTCTTTACTGAACGAGTCCCTGGATACGTGATTGATATATAATTCACCTTCATTATATCAATACTCATATTAAGTGTAATTCTCTGTTAAATTTTTATTGCCGAGGGCCTTAAAAACTATTTCATGACTATAATATTACCAGAAAATAACACATTAATATTTACAGCTAAGCTTGATTAAAGTTTGACCAACCCATTATAGAGCATATTTATATTATAATAACTATCCATGCATTCCAGAAATATATGTTGTATATTTCTATACTTCCTACAATGACATAGTGGAGCATTAATTATAATGAGTCATTATTTCTCTGATTTGTAGTTGTCTCATATATTCTGTTCATTCTCTACTGTTCGCAAAATGTTTACCCGGACAATATATACAAAAGGATCGCTGTCACAATCCACAACACTTGCATCTTAAGTTTCCCTCACAATATTTTTTAATGTGTCCACAGCGCAGACATTTGTTATATTGTATCACTGGGAGTATATATTCCTCCAATTCCATTTTAGCATTATAAATGTCAAAGTACTTTAGGATGGTATTACCTTCAAATGTAATTTGGCATATATGTGTTTCCACATATGCTATTTCATCAACCGCATCTCTATTGACCCTTCTTTTAAATCTTCCAGCTCTCAATACAGTCAGATTTGGGTATAGACCCTTACTAAAGGCACCTAATTCAGTCCCCTGTATATCCTGAATTACGTCTCTCACAGTTCCCATTGTAGTAACCTCCTAGCCGGAATTGATACTTTATAATTCTTAGGGTTCACTAATTTACAAATTCATTTGCAATAGCTGCAAATTAAAATTGTATTCGTACATTTTTCAATCCGTGATGGGCGATATTTAGTACTTTATATTGATTACTGAGTCTATTGAAAAAGATTTTTCAGATTGTGACTAGATTTAAGTTACCATGTTTTGGTTAATAGATTCTAAAACTACAATAAAAGGAGCTTCATCTGAGGGTGTGTACTTAAATTCAGGTTCATCATTAGTTATTTCTTTTAGTTTAAGAGAATGGGAGATGAGTTCAAGCTCTGCAAGTTGACCAAGGAGTTGGTCATCGTTTTGCTTCATGGCGTCATTTCGTCGTGCCATCATTTCTGAGGCTAGTAATAGAATTTCAAAAGAATTTTTTTGACCAGAGGCGAGTTTGCCCATTGTATTTAAAGATCTTTGCGATAGGACATTTCTTAGCCTGGTGGAGCAAGAGATGAATTACTCTATATGATATGAGAATAAATTATAGGCAAAAAACCTTGTATGCAGATAGGAAAGAGGCTCGAATTACCTTACAATCACGAGGATGATTGATTAGATAGGTTTTCACAGAGGAAGTATAATATATGTTGCACTGTCGCTAGTCAAACCACCAATTTGAGGTTTTCGAACGACATATAAATGACATTGGCATTCTGTAACCAAATATTTCTACCAACCTCAGGTTACTAAACGAAAATTCACTGAAGTTCTTTGTCAACTTTTTGTTAACTTCATGTTAACTAGTAAAAAGTAAACAAAGCTTTATACTATCCAAATTAAATTGATTCAATGTTACTATATCACTAAAGTTGACTCGTTCTCAACTAACATAGAACTTAATATCTATCTATACAACCGGGCCTAAATATCTGTTATGAATATCATACGCTCATAATGAGGAAAGTCCTATTTCAGATTATTACTTTACATGCAAGTCAGGGGCTAGTACTCCTATTTTGTTGTGCACATCGTGTCAGATTCATTTAATTTAGGACACAAAGGTACAATAACGTCAGATTCCCGTCAAATCGGATTTGGAAATGAAGTACATTAATTTTTTCTCTTTTACAGGTGAAAAGGGCGTTTGAATACGCTTACTCCGTTTTGACGAACGTCGTACATCCTTTCTCACCATACTGCAATTGCCAGAACGCCTCCATTTTGGGTAGGATAGTCAAGGTTACTGACAAGGTGGTTCAATACCGACGATGGATGGAGAACGCTCTCTTGAACGGCCTCGGCAGTCCCCAGGTATCCCCCATTCCATCTCCTAAAAGATCGAGCAGATCGTTGTCAAGCAGCGGATCTGTCTCTTCCTTCGACGAGAGCGGGGGCAGCTCCGAGGTAAGATAAAAAGAAAAAAGGTCGAATGTAAGATGAAACGGAGGCTGAAGAGTGACGTGGCTGACATATGGAAATAATTTTTTGGTGAAATTCGACTTTATTAATCAAGTTTGTCGCTTTCCAAATAACTATCGAAATTGGAAAGATACGCTCAAAGAACGTTTCAGTTTCGACAATCGAATCAAATGATAAATAAAAGAAAATTTTATTTACACTTATTTTTAAATTGTGGCTAACTTTCTCAACATATGTTAGGCTAATATATTTTTGTAACTGTTGGGGCAGTTAGCCATAAATTAAAACAGTTACTGGAAAAGTTGCAGTTGCACATCTCATTCCGAACCAATAATAACTTATCCAAACACATCAAAAATAATAAAAGTGAAATAGATGAAGGAAAGAAATCTTGTGTATTTAAACTAAGCTGCGGTAGTCAGATATTGGTAGAACCTACAGAAATTTCAATATTGGAGAAAATCATAATTTCAACCAAAATTTCAAAATCCTTATTCATCTAATGAAAAACTTGAAATTAATTTTTGGGAATCCCTTGACATCAATAGACATAACTTTCCAACATATTATTGATGATTTTGACAATAATTCCCCTTTACTTATTCTGTTTCCGGTTGAGTCATTTAGATAATGGCTCTGTGAATTGCCTTAATAGTTTTTACTCACTTTTACTCAAATATTGTAGTATAAAAAACATTTTGTGTACTGCTTGAAGATGAAACTTTCTCTTCTACTTTTTCTTTCTCATTGTTGATGGAGAGTTCAGATCTTCATCACTGAGAGGTTCGTCGTGCGTTGTTACAAGATATTCGAGATTCCTCACTCATAGTAACAATGTCTTCAAGCACTTGTCTCTGCATCTGAATAGTTCTTCTGGGTGCTGCCACTATATCTGGCCAGAGATTACGACACACCCCCGGTCATACAGCTCTTTTTAACTTCGTTCCAAGCCTCGTCTGTGTTGTGAGTAGCCTTCATGATGTATGAATTCGACGACTCTCGCATAGGCTCTCTTTCTCTCCAGTCAGTTTTTTGAATTGGTTGGCTAAAGGTGCGGCGATAGTAATAAATTTTTGGGTCTGAACTTGAGCAAAATATTATTCAAGGCTAAACAAAAAATTGACAAGTCCAAAATATCAGGAGTTTACAAAATTGTTTGCAATGAGTGTATGTTGGGCAGGCTGGTAGGAATTTCAAAACCAGATTTAAAGAACACTTACCTTCTGATAATAATTCTTCAATATGTGAACATATAAAAACCACAAAACATTCAGTATCATCAGATAATATCAAAGTTCTTCATAATTGCGACAAAGGAAAGAAAATTAATCTGTTGGAATGTTTGGAATTCAATAAATTTTGTAAAAACCTAAGTGAAATCACTCTTAATAGCCAATTAGACATATATACCTCTCCACTACTGAATTTGTAATTAGGCTATTATCTTTATAAGTAGGTTCGTTTTCTGTAGTTGACTACTTGAAAATGACTTCACAGTCGAAACCGGTCGTGTTTATAAAAGTAAAATTGTGGAAAGTTTAAAATATATTTTACTACATCTAGGTGACTTGGCTTTCCCCATTGTCAACGGCGTTAGCTTGCGGCCATCAAATGCATTGCCACGTTACATATTACAGTAATAATATTCTACAGCTCTTCTATGAATGGATGAACTAATTCAGTTTGCGAGGACAGTTTTTCACCTGGGATTTTCGAAAATCGTATCCCATATGTACCTTTGAAACGTTGCAACCATCCATTGCTTGCATTGAATTTTGCTTTCGGTGACATTAACTTCACATGCAATGTAGTGGTTCGCTTTTGGACATTTCCCAAAACGGGAAACTAGAGTTCTCTTTGCTTCACCAACCATTTGTAGGGTTGGTTTTCAGGCTTTTCTCAGAGTGCACTTCTTGATTTTGCGTGGTTTTAAACTCAGACTAACTACTTAACGAAATATTTCTTTGTTTTTTCTAGTGGAACATATAGTGGATTTGGCGACCCCGAACTTGATAACGTAGTGACACTGACACTCTTTCTGAGTTCTCCTATAAATAAAGATTTCTCATAAAGAGTGAAACATTTTTTGTCGTTTTAGGCATTATTTCATCAGCGAAATCAATTCTCAAACACTGAGCACATCTGTCTATGAACTCCAACAAACACAAAATGAATATATGTGTATTTGATGTAGTGATAGGTCTCCTCTCATCCCCGTAATACTGCAGGTCTGAACAAGTTAATTCAGTTCACAGAAAGGTGCAGATTATTCACACTACAGAGCGCTAATGTAAGAGATTCTGTGTTCACGTTATTGAGCCGTTCACATAACCTACAGACAGATGGATTTGCCAACAGTTGCTCCACCTATATGTCAGCCTAGACACTTTTCAGTCTATGTAATCTATGAAAAATTTTTCAATATAACATTAGATAGATGAGATGAACGCCAACTTTATCAATGGATTTTTTTCTGTTTTAGGGCTCGGAACCTTCCTCGAGGGACATATCCCCGAACATAAATGTACCGCTCCGCAAAAACAAAACGAACAAATGCAAAACGAACTACAAAAAAAACTACAATCAGTCGAACGCGAATAAGCGCAAAAAACCAACCGGAAAACAATAGCATTTAATTCTAGGTTTTTCAAATTGAATTTGTAAATAGTGTTTATACTAGTTGAAAATCAGAATATGCCTTCGCGATTTACTTTGCGCATGCTCGATCGAAAACGACAAGATGGGAAAAACAAAACTGTTTTATAGGTTTAACAACCTAATTTTCGTTGCGTTGAAAGATCAATTCCGCCGATTTTCAATTTGTTATCTCTAGACCTAATTAATCTGATTATCCTTTTTAACAATTATTTTTTGAAGCGGAATTGTTTTTCGATGATATTTTAAGACCTTGCCCATGTAGTGAACGCAATCTGTTTTTAGAAAACTTAAGGCGTCTTGATGATGATCGGTAGCAGCAGCCTCCAGGTCTTGGAACATAGTTTATCTTTTTTTAAAATGTGTTGAAGATAAATCAAAATTGACTTTGAGGAATTCCATAACACGGATCCAGTTTTAGGTAAATATACTTAAAATCATTCACATTTCAATTATATCGCTGATTTTTTTGTAATTTTTAATTTTTTCATTTTCACCGGTTTTTTCGCAAAGCAACATTTATTTATTTTTCTTTGTACAGTTATTTTATCTAGAATTCGTATTGGAGGTTGGGTAAGCAAATTTGCAGAATGTCGATTTTAATTTAGGTCCATTTATGTCTGTTGGCACCACAAATGCATGATATAATAATATACAATAAAAATCTAAATCAAAAAAAAAAAAAAATAAAAAAAGATATAATTTCATATATAGAATTTATTTTATATATTTAAAATAATTAACGTTTTTAAATGATGACATGAAAATCATGAATTGGATGCTAATAATATTTTTTTGTGATCGTGGAAAACTTTGAATGTTATACAAAAACAAATCAGGGTGAAAATTATTCGAATTGAAAAACATTAAACAATAGATAGAAATCAAAAACGCAATTTAAAATAAGTTTTAAATTTATGAACATTTGGGCTATGATGAAAAGCAAACAGTTTTGTGTATTGTACATTAGGACAAAGAAAAATTTGATAAATATTCAAATCACTCTATAATTTCAAGAACTAAGGTGACGTTGATAGGGTAAGGATATATTGAATTAGAAAAATTTTAAATGATAAAATTGACTGGACAATCTGTTTTGTAGCGCGCAGTTTTCATTGATTCATTTTAAACAAACTTTCGCATTTACATAGTGTGTATTTTATGTGTGGTAATTTTCTTGATCTGAATAGGTTATTGTCTATTTCAACTTCACCCATCGATTCATCGTCAAAACTGAAGGAAGAATTTGATAAATAATAAATATGTTCTTATAGAACTACTTAAAAACATTTTAAATTGTAGATGGTCCAAATATTTTGATATATGATATAATTACGAAAAAAATTTAATTCCATCATTTATTTTCATAACATCTTAGTTTTTAGTAGATTCATATCCATAGTGCACCGAGTCAAAACAAATATTCTGTGAAATTATATCACAGCGACATTTGAGATATATGTTCTATTCATCATAATTTTGAACATTCATTGTACAAGGAATAAGAGAAAAATTAAATTCTGCACTCTAATAATAACTTAATATATTCCATCGATGACATTCATCGAACAATTACTACGTGTTACCATCACTTTATTTAGGAATGCAAAAAATATATATAAAATTTATTTTATGTTTAAAATAATATATAAGAATAAGAACGCGAATACCGCGAAATTTTGTTTAATTGTGATATCACAGTTCGGATTCAAAATTATTTTATTATTGAATCATTGATATAAAGTGAGATCGACATTCAAAATCAGCTTTGAATTTATGAACACATCTCACAAAGAAATGTATTGCATGTAGAGTAATAATAATTGGAATTTCTTGACTACAAGAACCAAATAGTTTGGCTTCGTGCCCCCTTTCCTTGTTACTACATCCCCTACTAAATCTTTACACAGAAGTCTCTAATAGAGCTATCGGCTGATCACTTATTTAAATAGGTATTTCGACCCCAATTTCACACTACCTGCACTTAGGATTATTCTCCAGTCCTATCTTGCACAGGTAATATCTAAACTAGCCATGCCCCGTCACTATCTGTGCCAGGAGCCGTGCATTAGTTCGACTGCCTTCAAGTACCAACGTTGTCCAGGGTTTACTAGGTTTTTGCTCAGTGTAGCCTTGGACTGCTGACAATCTCGAGCATTCAACCAGGTACCCCTATGTTGTTCCGCTAGACAACCCCAGCCTTCCGGGTTGAGATCTCGATCGCGCGCCCTGGTCCCATTAGAGCATTCTTAGGTCCTAGACAGGCTAGCCTATCCGCAGTCTCATTTCCTCTGATCCTGCTGTGACCCAAAACCCAGACGAGAGGGATATGGTTGTTTACCATCAGTTGTTCCAGTGCCTGAACGCACTCTCAAACCTATTTAGAAGTAATCCAGTATACGGCAAGGGCTCTCAGAGCAGCCTGACTGTCAGAGCAGATCGTGATCCATTCATCCATGTACCAGATGTGCCCTCCATCTGGCAAAGAATCCTTCTTACACATAACATAAAGTTCAAGAAATGCTGGGAAGGAACAAGTATATACTAAAAGTTAAAAAGCAACTTCTAGTATTAAGAAAGGAGAGGAGTTAACAAAAATCAGCAGATATCTATTTAAAATGGGAAGAATAAGCACCTTTTATGTGTGACTGTGAAGACGAGAGACAGGTGAAAATATCTATGAATGTTTAGCATTGTCATCAACTAGATAATTAGTTTAGGCTAGTATTGGCCAACATTGTCAACAAAAACACCTCCAGGCGACATTAAGTCTTCTTAATGCTAGAGTAGCTTGCGCTCACCATTAATGTTGATACATCTCAAAAGAGAAAAAGGAACAGGGGTTTTCTGTCCTGCAGCACCTATATTCATTATATATAATCGTCCTGCAGCATTAATATTCATATACATAATTGTCATGTTCATTCCGGTAATGAACTTTTCAGAAAAGTGTTTCCATGTTTTCTTATCATCTTATCTTATCGTCTTGAAGCCTATCAATTCTTGTTTTCTCTATTCTTGAATTGATTGCTTCATTAAATTAATGGTTCAACTTGCACAGAAACTAAACTTGCCCAATCTAAAGTATAGGAATATTGGATTATTTGTAACTGGCGGTTCTCCTACCTTTTCGTGAATCAATCTAGGACGCAAATATTACGACAACTACCAGGTTTGCGTATATTCTGACTATGGAGGGTAGAGATTAAGAGAAGCATCTCTATGTATGAAAAAGTGTCTGTGAAAAGGCCTTACTATCGCAAAGGAGAAAATTTTAAACAATATCCAACGACTTGTCTTTAGATTATATTCAATAAATTATTGTGGACTACGAAAATAGTTGAGGTTTTATATGTTGCGATGTTATTTAACGACTCTAGTCAACAAAATTCTAAATTTTTCAACTCAGTGTACTTCAGACCGCCTACAACAGCTAAATTCATTTTGTACACAGTTGTAGTGCTAGCGCCATCCTGGGCAATTTTTGAACTGCTATTAGCCGCTTACAACTGGACAATTTTCCAGTTAATCCCCCATTCAACAGTTCTCCTTACCTCTGACGAATAACTATTCCCTTGCTTGGAATATGTTTTTCACCTGTCATCACCTGCTTCTTCCTTATTCACTTTATACTTCTTGGATTTGAGAGCCACTTTCTTGATATGGTCTTCCGACGATTAACATTCGCCCCATTATCTATGATGAAAAAAAAGCCGTTCGATAATCATAAAATCATAGCATTTGAATCAAACGAAATTGAAGATATCTTTTAAAGATAAAGGATATGAGTTTAGGCTCAACTCAAGAATACTTTAATTCGTATAGCCTTAATTTTCTGAAAAACAATCATGATATGAAAGAAAATCATTGAAAATAATTAAAAACAATTGCATGTGATTTCATTATCACTTCCATTTGAAATATATTCTTCCTCTTCGTGAAATGCTTTAATTGATGAGAAGTCACTCAAATACTCTGTCATTTTAGCTGTTGTGTAGACACACTTGGCGCGCAAAACAGTTGAGATATTAGAAATCGAAAATTATCACCAGTAGTTCTACTAATTTCGTGTTAATCGTTTCTGGGATAAAAATCATGATATTAAATGATCATAGATGTGCTCAACTTTAAGTTTTCGTTATTGATACGTAGGCAAGTTTGGTCCTGAGCCACTTAATTCTGCAGTCAATTTATTTAAATTTGCCATACAAGTAAGGTGGTTCGAGTTCAATTGAGTGCTAAGCTAAAAACATCGACTATTTTTTGTCACTATAATAATTCCTCGAAAAACCTCAAAAATGCTGTCCAGCAAACCGTTTTGGATTTCGAAGTTCCATTGAAGGTACTTGCTGGTTATAAATATACTTTCAAAATCTTGTCAAATGTAATTGATTAGGAGTCGATATTTCTCGATTTGCGAAGTAATACGATATCTTGTTCATCTTAGAATGTTTGCATTTTCATCTTTTTTGGAATTATTAATGCCATCGCACATTCAAATTAATCATTTCAAAAATATCAACAAATATTTTGCCAACAAAACCTCGTCGAGGTTCACAATCGTCTCTTAGTCTAAATTGTCGAAATATTATTTGATAATTTAAAAATTTTAATGTTGATTTCTCTCAATTTATGTGACGAGTTTAATTTATATCCGAATACCTAGTCGGTTATCAAAATTGTTAGCCTTTTCCTTTTAATATGCTTTTCCCCTTAAAATATGTGGGAATAGATTCACATTGAGGTCGTTAAAGTTGTTAAAATAGGCATATTCTGAATATTATGTACAGCAATCTCAAGTCCTGAAACTTGTATATACGAAAGTTTTGGGTGTCTACTTAAATGATTTTCATGTAATAAGTTTCTCAATTACAATTACTTTAAACAAACAATTTAAATTATTTAGATTCTTCTCAAGGTAGCAGGTATTTTACCATTTTTTATTTTCCGCATTTTATATAACGATTTTTTTGCAATATAGGGTGCAATACCTTCTTTCTCTTATCTTACCGAGACATTTTGAAAATTTTCGACTGTATAGTTTATATTTTAGTGTATACATATGTGATATTGAATATAAGTTTGTGTAGATATTAAGATAATGGGGATTCCAGTATCTAACATCACAAGTCAGAACTTCAGGATTAATTTCGCTCCTTGATATAATTTGAAGACTTATTTATATATAAATATCGAGCTGAAAGAATTTTTTCTTTTTCTGTAAGTTCTTTGACCGTTTTAGGTCATCCTCCTGTAGATGTGTGTAGAGTTTTTCATGTTTTTTCATTGATTGATAAAAATTCAGAAATTTTATTCGTTGAATTGATTGAGTGGATTGAAAGTATTTCAATACTATGTTACTTCGTTTTTATTGTTAAATTCAAAGAAGCTTTTACAAAACAGTTTTTGAATCACCATGTCCGAATCCGGTGTTATCAATTTGTGGATTCGATTTTAAAATGGCATATTTAGTACTATTCTATTTCTAATTTTATTATATTTTTATAATTCCTATTAGTTTTAGCTTTCAGTTCAACTTCTGTGATTTGAGTGGTGCAAAGTATAAAAAACTGGCATTTACTATATTCATTAGATAACATTGTTGTTGTTTTCTGTAGTATTCTTCCCCAGAAGTTGTCCAATCTGATGTTTCACAATTTTCGGTGAAGTGATGTTAATTTTTTTGAAATACCAAGAAATTGAATGATAATTTCTAGAGGTTAAGGAAATAGTAGGGAATTCTCAAGACCAACAAAGTCATCAATCAGTCTCCAGATATCTAACCAAGAAAGAAATCTTGCTTAGTAAGAAATAAAAAAATTAAAAGTTGTACTCAGAAATATGTAGACATTGAAAAGCAGAAAAAGTGGTACAGTGAAAGCAATATTTCAAAACTGTTAAATTTAAAGCAGTATAACTAATCACAGTTTTGACTTGCAAGCATTTGAGAACATTGAAATGGTGTAATGCAAAAATAGACTGAACAGAGAAAAGGAGAACCTCTACTCATACACTGGGAACAGTTTTGACTTGCACACTTTTGAAAGCATTGAAGTAGTAAAGTGCAAAAATGGATTGATCAAAGGCAGATGAGAACCTCTACTCATACACTGGGTATGATAGCAGTAGTGACCGAAAGATGTGAGCATCTTCTACCTTATTTGCCGATGTTGAAAGAAGAAGACACCTGTGCAACGCTACGCAACATTAGGGAGTGTTCCCAATCTAGAAACAAGCTGGCTTCTATACATTGAAGATTACTCTTCTTATGTCAAAGCTAACAATATTGAACGCGATAGAATGCTCTGTCAATATTCAGCTATATGATCAAGGAGTACATCGGGTGTTCCCTGAAAAATGCTCCTCAATTTCCGATATTTCTGGAAGTGGCACAACTATGCAAATGTTCCAGGATGTTGAAATAACATTTGAGATGCAATTCGGTTTTCGTTTCATTGAAATTGATCGACAATTACAGGAGCTAAAGACGTTTTTCACGGCACGCCCTATATTTTGATTCACTGATTTCCCAGATAATTTATTTAGTAGTGTGGAGGGTCAACATTTGTAGACAAAAAATATTATAATATAAGGTGGTCATTACATAGTGGTGTATAGAATGTCATCTGTTCTGCAACAAAAGACAAGTGGATGTAATAAAATTGTAGCCTGTATTGTGCTCAATCGGTTATGGAATAGGTCTTTTACTTTCTTATCCTTCTAGAATTCTTCCTATAGCCTCAAGTTATTTACTCGTCACGAGAGAGAAGGAAGTGGTGTGGGATAACCTGCCATTTCTTAAGTCTGCTTATAGTAGGAAAAATTGAGGAGTTTCACATCAATTTTCTAATCATCGATGAGCTGAGAAGGTAGTCTTGGCTTTATGAAACTGGATAACTAAGAAATACAAGTTACAAACAACACAAAACTCATTGATGGCTTCCCATGATCTAAGAATTGTGTGTGCATTAGCTTTGACAATCAAGTTGTTGCAGCTAAAACGCCATTCTATAATTAGACCTCAATATTTACTAATATTGTATGTATGAAAACGTTTACATTTCAGATGGAATCTTTAGAAAACTAAATGTGCCATTTTTCGACAAAAAAGATATCGAATCCTCTATATTTGACATTTCACAATATGGTTGTCAATAGAACTAAGTATTTATAATAAATAGTTTATAAGTCTAAGACATGTGTAATCTTATTAAAATGTACGATGATATTTTTAATAAGGATAGACTTAAGTCGAGTACAAAATCGAAAATTTAACAGAAAATCTCGAAAAAAATGAAATAAGCGCCAAGATTTTCTAATGTGAAAAAAGATTTTGTTGAAATATATTTTTCTTGTGCGCGAATTGAGTCTTTTATTCAAAAACCTTTATTCCCTTAAGATATCAAATTATAGTTGAACTGAAACTCAAATATTTCTATTTTTTAGATTTGTGGTTAATGGAAGAATATCTGATCGATAGTGGAGAATATATTTGAACCTCAATTGGTGAGAACTAAATCTGATTATTCACATTTAGCTATGCTACAACTCAATTCTACTACGTAAACCATTTAAATTAATCATGGAAACATTTCGAATTGTAGTAGAGAATTTCATGAGCGATGTGACATTATGCGCCACCGACCAAATTGAGTCCAACTCCTCTTGTAGTATCGAAACTGGTAAGCAAATCTATCGACTAACTGCAGAGTGTCGTATTCAGTTCAGTTTATCATGAATTGTAATAAGAGGATAAATTCATAGTATAAATATCGTGAAAAATCAAATTACAATACATCTTGTTGAAATGATAAGTCTGAATATCTGCAGAGTCATCCAACCGAATTTTCAAACTTAACCACAAAGCTTTTGTTTGTTTTCATCTTTTCACGATGTGCTCGGGAACTTAACCCATCTACACAGGTGGACCAGTTTATAGTGGACTCCGAACCACTCTCCTAGACGGTGCAATGATAACTGCCGTCACAATGATTACAAGTTATTAGGTCTTCGGAAGTTTATGCCCACTTTAGGCGACTCTTGCAAGTGTCACTTTTTTGTTCAAGTTCATAACTTGAACCCAGATTCGAACCAGGCACCTCGGCTAAGCAGTTCTAATATGCTTGCGCACTAGGCGCAATTTGTTGTTGAGATATTAGTTCATCAAAACATTATTTTCTAAATCCGGCTCACGGTGTACTATGATTTACGGAATTGAAGTATCTTTTCCTAAGTGGTTGAAGACGTCGGTACAGCAAGATGTCCCATTTTGAATATGTCAGAAGTGAACGCCTATGGTTCATATCAGAAGAAAAAGTATACTTGCATCACTGAGCCATACAAGTATATTTTACTCAAAAAGTTACCTGTTGATTTTCGCAAACGGAGAGAGTTGGAAATAATATTTACGACACTAAATGCTCCCTTATAAAGATATCAAGAAAGGGGGTCATTGTTTTTATAATAGTTCACTTAGCTCGTACTAAAATATCAAAATTTGGCCATTCTGTGATAGTGAGCTGATTGATACTAAAACATTTCAAAAAGAAACTTCTACATCAAATATTAAAAAAAACATTAATTTTCACGTAGAAGTTAAGATCACGTTTAGAAGTAGAGTGCTAATCATAGAAATGTAGTAGATATAATGATCATCTACTTTTCTTCTATGTTCGTTCTTTTATAACCTATTTCACTATTCGAAGTATTTGTTTTCTTCCCATGCTTTAACAATTTATTTAATTAAAAGTATTGAAATACCATAAATTACAAAATGGAAGTCGATAAAGAGGTAAACATTGATGTTAATAATTTTGAACCCAGGAAACCAGCAAAAAGAAGAATGAATTCGACTGGAGAATCGAAAATGGAAACAGCGATTCATAATGGTATCGAGGGCAAAGTTAGGACTAGGCCACAGGCTAAGAGGTACAGGACTAAATCTTTTTCTGAGACCAAGGACAATATGAGAAAGATACCTGTACCTTCACACAGATATACTCCACTAAAAGAGAATTGGTTAAAGATTTTTACACCGATAGTAGAACATTTACAATTACAAGTCCGTTTCAATTTGAAAACAAGAAATGTTGAGATTAAAACGTGCGATGATACCAAAGATATTGCCAATTTGCAGAAAGCCGCAGATTTTGTTAAGGTAGAGTAAAATTTTTCATGAAAGTTTGTTAGGTGCGAATTTTGTAATAAGCTGTAGTATACATAGTTTATCAACTTTTGCATCTCTGCATTTGAACGAAGACATTGAAGTTATTGTTTTGTTTCTAGGCATTTATTTATGGTTTTGAGGTTGAAGATGCGCTTGCCCTTCTTCGTCTAGATGATCTGTTCATTGAAACATTTGAAATAAAAGATGTAAAAACTTTGAGGGGCGATCATCAGTCAAGAGCCATAGGTAGACTTGCAGGCAAAGGAGGTAGAACCAAATTCACAATAGAAAACGTAACAAAGACGAGAATTGTTTTGGCAGACAGTAAAATTCACATTTTGGGAAGTTTTCAAAATATTCAGTTGGCACGAAGAGCAATTTGCAATCTGATATTAGGATCTCCACCATCGAAAGTTTATGGACAACTGAGGAATGTCGCTTCCAGAGTGTCAGCAAGGATGTAGAGTACACTAGTCAAGTGGAAGTGGTTATGAGAAAATTTGAAAAATCAAAAAAAAAAGACAGGCTCTTTTGAGACACGTTTATTGTTGAGAAATTAAAACTTATATGAATGAAAGTGCTTTTATTATTATCTCTAATAGGTTTGAAAGGCTTTGGTTTCAATTACAGCGATTTATTTTTTATAAACCTTATATATAAAACGCCAAATAAAATAGCAATTTCCATTAAAATGATAACTATCAATATAATTCGATTATAAATAACATTTCTGCCCATTTTTCTTAGTATAGCTTTTGTGTTATCCAATTGTTCATCAGCATTTTCTAGTCTACTCTTAGTTCTGAGTAATGCTTCCCTCTGATCATTAAGTTCGGATATAACTTCAGTTCCTATATTTTCAGTTTCAATTGCTATTTGATTTGATCTCGCAATACTTTCTCCTGTTCTTTCCAGAATTTGTCTACCTTCCATTGAAATAGGTGAATAACCGATTTTTACCACCGGTAAGTATAAAACTGTCACTAAACAAACCGGTCTACGTAATTTCTTAACCTAAGTACAGCTATCTGGCGATTGTAAGAATCCCAGTCTACATAATTATCTCGATTATACATTTTGCCTATTCACATTAATCACTTTTTTGCTAAATATTTCAAGCAATTGAAAAATTATATATTCATTATTTCAAATTTAAACGAAATAGATTAATTACGCCCTAACAAAAACCATAATAAACGGAGGTTGACGTTTGTGTTTTATTTTGACAAAGTTGAAGCCAAATATAGGTGAATAACCGATTTTTACCACCGGTAAAAACTGTCACTAAACAAACCGGTCTACGTAATTTCTTAACCTAGTAGACTTTTGAAACGACGACATTGGCTAGTCTAATTATTTTACCATCGCCATTACTGGAAAGCTCTTTCAGTACATTCAGTGCTCGTTTCAAACTATAAGAAATATAGAACTCTTAAAAGACATCCTCCTCAATGTACTTCCTACCCATTCAAATATAAATGGAAAAATCCAGAAGACACATAGATAATTTTATTGGTGATTCAGTTGCATATGAATGTTTTCAGTAACAAGGTTGCCAGATTGTGATCCAACCATAACGAGTAACAGAATACGGAACTAAAAAACATTTATTAATAAATTAATAAATCAAAATATACAGGGTCATTGACAGAAATTATCATAATTTTATAATCAGATGTCGACAATTCACATTGAGAACTTGCAAATCAAATATATAATCAACTAGCAGATTTAAAAGAATACAGTTAAATTTTGTAACTTATTGAAAATTTTAATACTGAATATTGTGAATCGAAGTACATAACAAATGATATTAGAATTATTTTTTAAACAGTTCTCAATTCGGGAACATAATTAAGTGATCCTACGATAATCGTAGGATTGCAGGATATGTCCCGACTACTATTTTTCAGTTCCTATTCTAACAATACTTTGTTCTCGTTCCATTCCATTCTTGGTGAAATTGACAAATTGAGACAAAAACATGGAAAATTTAATAGAAATTATCTTGATTTAAAAAGAATTCAACAATCAATTATTTCCTCACATCTTGAAACTCAAATGGTTTTCTTCAAAAATAAACCAGAGGGGGCTACTGAAAACCTTGATGGAAAAGTCTCATTCAACCACTATTACTAAGACTTGTAATTATAGATTGTAGAAAGAAATTTCTACAATTACAAAAACTCTCTGTTGTTCAAATATTGGTCTTACCAAGATTTGCTTCAATCATGGCCACAAATCGTAAACCGTAATTAAATAAAATTTAAGGGCTTTATTTATTCTGCTGGGCCATCTTGTCTCACTTAGAGGCTCTAAACTTAACCCGGGACAAACCTTTTGTGCATGAAAAAAATTTGGCGCTTTTTTAAATTAACTATACACTGGGATAATGCTTAAAACGAATGATGTAATTTAGTTTTAGTATGTAATTTACAGAATTAAGACTTAAAAATTTTTGACATTACATAAGTCTTTATTATAATACGGTGTAACTCTTTTGAAAGACTTGTATTAATATTTTCATCAGAATACTGAGATGCAACGCTTATTTGAGCTGATATTTATTGGAACGCAAAAAATGTTGAAATGGAAAACAAAATGACAAATGGATTTCAAGATCATGGTAAGGCTATATCAAAGTTCAAGTGGATACGTCATGTGATTCGTTTTTTGATAATCCCCCAGGAATCATACATTTTTTCTGGATAGAGTATCTCTCTGTTGATAGTGAACTACCTGTACCTAAATGTCATACAAATCTGATTTTTAATATCATTATAGCAAGTGTAGTAGGTTTCGAAAAAGTAGGGTTATAAAATAAAAAATTATTGTTTCAGCGTTCTTATTAAAATCGCGCGAAAAAGAGGAATAGTTTGTATCAGGTAACAACAAATAAAATATTTCAATCCAACACCAGAAATGCGAATGACATGTTAAAACAAGGAGATATACTATTTCTCGTATAATATATATAACTGGTAGATTAGGTTTGTGTCACGCAGCCACTTTATGTCTTAGTTGTGAGGAGCTCAGACGTGGTTCAGGTTAGTTGATAATATAATTCATCATTTGCTTTCTCGTTTCATTTACATACCTATGAACCATTTTTTAAGACCAAAATTTATTGTGTTATAATAAATATTAGCTTAAATAAACTCTCTAAAATTGTGAAAAACAAATTCATCATAATACGTAAATATTCCAACACTATTATAGCGTATACGAAAAACGAAAATTTATGCAATCTCATATTTTTCGTATTTTTAAATAATTTTGAATCTTAAATTTAATTTTTGACTTATGTACAGAAAACTATGTTTACTTCCAATTACTTTGTATATATAATAATAAAGTAATACCTCTTTTACTGATTTCATTAAAAGATTTCTGGGTATGCAAATAACTAGTTTGGGATGATTGATCCTTCGATTTCCATGACCTGTATGTTTTGTTTGTTATTCCTTCAACGTGCTCTATTTCCGCCTGTCGGCCAATGATACGCCGGAGAATTCTGTCACCTCACTAACTCGGGAATTTTGCCGAACCCCTCTCGTGTTGAGGGAAGGGATCTTTAATGTCCAACACATCTCTGTTAGACAGGACCGACGGCTTTACATCTCCTCTGAAAGATGGATACTCAAGCGATTCCCAGAATCTGAAAAATCACACCGACTTTGTGGGGATTGAACCCAGGTAACTCTGCGTAGGAGACGAGAATCATATCCCCTACGCCACCAAGCCGGCTCCATGACCTGTATTTGAGGTGAAATAATCATAGAATAATCTGTTCTATTCTCTAACTTATGAGTATTAATTTGTTGATTAGAATACTATAGTGTTTAGATTAGCTATAAATCAAAATCGCTCTTCTATACTTAACTTGTAAATTAAATACTAGTACTAAATTACATCATTCGTTTTTCAACATTATCACACTCTATAATATCATAACCGTTCTTTATTCGCTATTTACAAATAGATCAAATTGAAGGTGAAATCTGATAAATAAGCTGTAATAAACTGCAGTCATTTCCATACACAAATCTACTAGGTCTAGAAATCACGCTAACCGGTATTTAGATAACTCTGGATGAATTTAAAAAATCTATGTTCTATAATTGTGTGCCTTATGTCAACTATTAAATTAAATCTATGGTTTCGAATGAGATTTGTGAATTTTGTTTTCGCTGTATCATCTGCAGTGCTATATAATCAGAATCTAGAACATTTATTCAAATAGACAAATTATTCTAAAATGGCTCTAGCTGAAGTGTGTGGAATGCAAGACTATATGCTTCCCAGACGGGAAAATTACTTGAACGATGAAATATTTAAAATGAGTCTTAATTTCACAAATAATGCTGCTCTGGGAATACCTCCAATGATTGGGGTAGGTTTTTTACTTTTCTCTCATACTTATGAGTGTCGTTTAATGTTTACTTGAGTTATCAATAAATTTTCCTTTGTAGGCCATTGGAACGACTGCTGACTTTACGAAGGATGACAATGGTAAAGAATTGAAAATCCACTTTGATCATGGTACTACTACCCTGGGGTTCATGTATAAAAATGGCATCGTATTAGCTGTAGATTCGAGAGCTACTGGAGGACAATTCATTGGATCTCAAACAATGAAAAAAATTGTTGAGATCAACAATTTTTTGTTGGGTATGCTTATGTTAAGATTACCTCTGTAAATTTTAATATAATTTTTATTAGGAACTCTTGCTGGTGGTGCTGCCGACTGTGTTTACTGGGATAGAGTCTTAGCCAAACAATGTAGAATGTATGAGCTTCGTAATAGGGAAAGAATTTCAGTTGCTGCTGCTTCAAAATTGATGGCAAATATGGTTTATAACTATAAAGGTATGGGTTTATCCATGGGTATGATGCTTGCAGGTTGGGATAAGAGAGTAAGTTATAAAAAATCAACAATACTAAAATATCCATAACTTTGTGTTGGTTTTCAGGGTCCTCAACTTTATTATGTTGATTCTGAAGGTACCAGAACACCTGGCAAGATTTTCAGTGTTGGTTCTGGTTCCATTTATGCATTCGGTGTCTTAGATTCAGGCTATAAATGGGATTTAAGTGATCAAGAAGCTTATGACTTAGGACGGAGATCTATTTATCATGCTACACATAGAGATTCTGCTTCAGGAGGTATTGTAAGAGTTTATCATATGCAGGAAACTGGATGGGTCCATATCGATGATAATGATTGTAATGATCTTCACTACAAATACTTGGAAGAGAAAAATCAAGTTTGAGAGACTGAAGAGTTGTTCTAATTTTATTTTCGTTTAGGATAAGATGGTTTCTCAATAAAATTAAATATAATTAAATGAATTTTATTTCTTTATCACTGTATGTATGGGTGCTGTATGAAGTTTCTGAGTGTTTAATCTCTGGCTTTATGAAAAAATGAGAGATTGTATGCAGATATCTACACTGCAATATGAAATTAACACAAAACAAAAATTGCAATTTATTCAGAAGTTTAGATATGTTGAAGAATTATTCTTCCGATAATCCACCAGGATTAAGGTTTCCTTGAGAACAATTGTAATGAAAATGGTACTAATAGAAATTGAAATAAAACTAATAATGAGAAATATAAAACTTTTGGAAAAAATCAAAGTCCCCAAAACCTTTCATTACCGAATATTTCCACCCTTGGCAAAAATTACTACATGACATCTTCCTTTTATACTCAAAATCAATGATCTTATAGAATTCTGATCCATTTTGATCACTCTGTTCTGAAGCTAATTCACTATAGCTGGCTTAATCTTCTATTGAGAATGTCCCAGACATGTTCGATGGGAGTATGATCTCAATTTCGTGCAGGCCACTCCACTGAAGAAATTTCATGATCTTGAAGGTAGTTTCTGCGGATATGAGCTTGTCAGAGCAGGCGTTTTCACACATGTTTGCCGCAAATTGTACAACATGTTCTTCTACAATGTCTGTAACGTACCTCTGAGCATTCACGATTCCATTATTTATGATGACCAGATCAGTACTGGGAATATTTCTCATTTTGACATCTGTACACTAGAGAATTTCACTGGCCTGTCGAAGCTTCATTTGAAAGTGCAGTAGGGAACCCTGAGGGTGTCCCCAGGGAGGAATGCTATCCCCTTTACTGCGGTCCCTGACGATATAGACATTCTGGCTGGCGGAGACGACGGTGCCTTCGACAGGCTTGAGGGAGCTATTTCAGGTAACCAGAGGCGGTGTGAGTGTAAAAAACTTATAAATCTTGACAAAATTCTTATTGTGCCAATCACAAAGAAAAGAAGGATATTTGTGTTTCTTCTGGTTGCGAAAAGAAAATATCTGGGGGTTACCGTGGATAGTAAGCTCACTTGGAATTCGCACTTGAATAACGTAATACGTAAGGCTAGCATTCTTTATCCCCACCGAAGCTCTCTAAATTGCTGGGAACAGCCTCCATGATGATCACTGGAGTATTTCGCTCTACACCCACTGCAGCCATGGAACTGAAACTGGGTCTTGCTCCTATAATCAACAGATGAAGAGGAGCAAGGCCCACTTTCAGTACTAGAATGGCTACCTGTAGATTCCATTACCTTTCCAGGATTGGGACAAATAGATTGGAATTCATGAGTTCAATAAAATACCTCATTAAAAGGGATGTCAATTGTACAGTAATGAATTTCTAAATTATTACATCATCACCTAGAAATTTCTGCACCCTATATTAAGCCTTCCTCAACGGAGTCTTATAGTGTTTTTTTAAAAATTACAATAGGCAAATGTGTTATGTTCCTCTGTAACTTGCTGAATAGTGTACATTTTGTGTGAAAATTTGAAACAAGTTAGTTGTACTCTATGTCTGGCATCATATATGATTGTATTTACTTTCTCCAATTAAGTTCCCATTTTGTCTTACGCATACGACACATTGAAAAATATAAAGACTTGGTAATGTAAATATACTTCTAGAAATGAAGTGTTCCTGCAATTTGATAGTCTAGTTTTCTAATAGTTCTAAGACACCTCTTCTGCAAAATTAAGATTCTCTCTACATTAGTAGATTGGTCCCAAGAAATGATTCCATACCGAAGTCTCGACTACACCAATGTGAAGTGAATTCTCCACATCAACCCGACTGGATAGAATCTTACATGCACAGCAGCCTTCACTAATTGGGGCCGTCAAATAATTGATGTGGGCTATCCAGTCCAGTCTAACTTCCAAAAGGGACTTCTTCATCCTGTTATTTCTATATTGCTATGAAAAAATTAAAAAGTTGTCGCTGACGTAAAGAAACTCCGACTATTTGAGCAGGACCAACCCCTCAGATCATGTAAAGCGTAATTTGCTTTTTTTTAAAATGATGATTATTATCAGATGAAAGGACAACAGATGCATCAAAATAGTCTGCTTCATTACCGGCGCTTTGCAGCCTGAAATTGAGTACGAGATGCAAAGTATGAAGTCTAAGATAGCAATACCCAAAACCAACACAGAGCTGCCATTCCACATCTTCATTATTAGTAAACAGGAATTAGCCAACTTTGAGGATCGTCTACTTGAGGGATCTTGTTGGCTTAAACTCTCCAGGCTAGATCTGGGCGTTCTAATTGCCATATAAATAGTGCACTGTCGCCTCAGAAATCACCTAAATAAGCTAAGATTGATCGAGAACATTTCCTGCAGAATACTCAGCTGGGAACAGAATCAGGCTTAAAGAACTTGGATGTAACAAACTGGAGTTGACAGCCTATTAAGCTCTCACTCACAAAGCCTATACCCTTAATAAGGCTCAAATAACTTGAATCTAACAAACTGGAGTTGATTGAGCCTATTATGATGGAGCTTGTTCTTTGAAAATGAAAAAAGCAATACGTTGGAAATTTTGTATAAATCCGTAACAAAGGCTTTCAAGTTGATATTCTTTCCTTCATCTATCTTTTCAGGAAATCAGTGAAATAAGCAGTAGTATTCTTCTCGAAACATGCGTATTTTTTAAGAAAAAATTATGTAGGCACCTACAAGCGAAATGTGAAGAAACTCTGAATTGGAAGCTGCAATCGTTCAAAACGATTTTAATTTTATTTGTTTATATCAATCAATTATTTATAACACACACAGCAAATAGTATGGGGAAACTTTTTAATAATAATTTTATACACAAAATTTACAACTACAATTGGTATAAAAATTAGGACATTGTTGTTTTGAATGAAAAAATTGGCTCACAGTTTTCTACTTATATATAGTTTAAACTTTACTGATATCTATACATTTACATTTTTACATTAAATTGAGGAAATATAAATATTTTTTTAAGTTCAAATCTCATTCAAACTCACAGTCTTAACTGTCATGTAAGCAACATAGCTAGTTCATATTTTTTACCTTTACCATTAACCTTTTTTCCTTAAACTAAGTTGTCTTACAATCAATTTTATTGTTCTTGTTATGTTTTACTCTTGAAATCAGTACGGAAATTGAATTTTAAGAATTCACAACCAATTAATAGAACTTTTTGAACTGACTATCTTTGCTGTCTCTGAAAAAGAAAGTAAAATATTAAAAGTCGATTTCACCAATGGAATAAATTTCTTATCATCTACATTCAATATTTAATTGCTTTACCCCAATGTTCATAAAATTATATCTTTCTTCAAATTAAAGGCCTTTGACATAGAAAAAAAAGTTTGCAAGATAATGTTAAAAATAGACACTGTATGGATTTAGCCGTTATTATTTTGTAGTTGAGCATGATTAAAACACAACTCTCGTTCATCGTCAAACAGCATGAAAAGCAAGTACAATGTGACATGAAATATATATGAATAGGTCGTTATTTGGATTTGGAAAAAACTAGATACTAGGTCTGTATTTTACATCTATTGAAAGGGAGTCATTATTTGAATATATCAAAAATTTGGCTCTTACATAATAAATCTGTCTGGTCGTTGTCTACAAGTTGTGTGATTTGAAAATTTCCAAATTGATTCTAGATAATTGAGTTTTCTACCCTCTGAGGCAATGTGTTGAACTTCTAATTTATCAATACTAGGAAAAGAATGGCCATTTTAGATGCTATGGTTAGCTAATATTGAATCTTGTTTATTTTTAAGGAATGAAGTTTGATGAAGACACTATATCACCACTACACCAAAACTTTAACCTTTACTCTCGACGCGCGTTTCGCTAACTAAGTTAGCATCATCAGGAGATGATAATATACTGATGTTTGATGTTTTTTATATCTAATCCTGAAGGAACGACTATTTTACCTATGTAGAAATTATTGCAGTCTGGGAAAGATAACTGATGAACTCCTGATTTATTTAAATTCTCTATAAGATTTTTAGCATTAAATAAGAGTGAGAATTCTGAACGGTTATTTGCGACATTTTCACTTATCTGTCCAAAATATTTTAATGGAACGAATTTTTCTGATTTGTTGGTACTTATGGTGATTATGTTGAATTTTACTTATATTAAATGACTGAAATTTTAAAGGAATTATTTTTATCTAATTTTAAAGGAACGACCAGTTTGACCTATGTAAAAATTACTATAGTCTAGACAAGATAATTTATGAACACCTGATTTATTTAGGATTTTTAACATTGAATAACAGAATTTTATTCAAGAAACAATATTCAACTTTCCGTAGAATGTTAAATATTCCGATCTGTCCATAAACTAACGTTCCTTATTCATGTCTGGTTGTCAACCAGATACACATCCCATCTTATCAATGATAACCTGCGAAATCATCGCTATATGTTTAGACATATTGAAGAATTTTATTCAAGGAACAATATTCAACCTTCCGTAGAATGGTAAATATCCTTCCCTGAAGGAGTTGGTTTTCTGATCCACCCTTCCTAATCATTGTCAACCAGGGTCATACAGCAGTGGTACAGCTAATAGCTGTAAATGTTTTCGTTTCACTTTTTTGTCCATTAAGCCACCATCTAAACCGTTGTTGTGATATATAGTTTTGATGGTTCCAATTTCTTTTTCAGGATTCTCTAATGATAAAGGTAACGTGAATACTCTGTGGATCATTAAATTGTAAGCCGATATTTTATGTAAATATGAGTGGTTGGAATCCTCGAATATATATATATATATATATATATATATATATATATATATATATATATATATATATATATATATATATATATATATATATATATATATATATATATATATATAGCTATGCTAACATCTACATATGTCGAAACTTCCCAGATAAATTCTACATGATTGCATATCTTAAAAAGTCTACAGAAAAGTCCACGATGGTAAGTTATTCAAGAAGAGTTAAAATTCTTCGTACAAATCTCTAAATCACTCGAAACGAAACGATCAGCTGTTGCGAAGTGGAAACAGATTGCTAGTCCATCTATTTCAATAGTGACCATTACAATAGCAATACAAGAGTAGAGATGACCAAGTTCTCACCTATAAATATTATATCCTAGAATAATCCCTAGCTGCACTGCCACTATCACCAGTATCGACGTCAACGATACACAGCTAACCTTGGGACACCCTCCTTCATTACCCAGTTTCTGGTGCACCTGCTGAACCCCTGTTTTCACCTGATTTAGACCGTCCCTCAACTCGGAGATCAGTGACTGCGTATCGTAACCCACTGCTTGTACTTGAGCCGTGGGGGCTTTAACTTGATTCATTAAAATCGAGTCACTCTTGCCTTTAAGTTCCAGTGCGAATTGTCTGAAAGAGAAAAGACGTAATAAGGGGTTTTAGATGGTACATAAAAAACTGAAGCACAACTTTTTGTTTCAGATTACGTCATAATTAATTATAAGATAATTAAGATTGGAATTTTTCATTTTGAAGTGGTTGTAAATTCAGTTTTATACACCTTATGTAAAATGTAAAAAAGTGAGGATAATTCGATTGCAGCTCATTTTCAAAATTACTCTATATCTCGGAAACGAAGAGGGCCATGACGAATTTGTTTACAAAATATTAAATTTCACAAAAAAAAGTGGCAGATTATTGTGAAATCCGCATTCATTTCTTTTATATTAACGGAGATATCATTCAAACGTGTAATATATTATAATATAATTCACAGGCCTATTATTTTTGTTGCAGGTCTGTGTTTATGGTCGATAAAGTAGGCAAGTATATTACCATACGTCATTTTGGCTCATCAGCTCTAGTTCAAACCGACTACCTTCATTTTAAATTTTTGCCAGTCTTTTTCGTGGATAGTCATTATTACATTAACATCGACAGAGTTTATGTTACCATTTCATTGTCGCTAGTATCTGGAGATGTTAAACTAACGATCCTGATATATTTTGTTGTGTGGTGAATACATACTGAATGATCAGCCCAAATTAATCACAAACACTGTGAGTCGTTTGTATTTTGCTTACTTCGGTATTGTTGTTCAACACCAAGAAAAAGTGTGGGGTGCCTCGTAGTGTATGTAAACTATGCGTTGAACATTTGCGACAATGAAAGAAAGGGACGCGTAAGTCTTTGAACCTTGGATTGCCTATGATATGGCTAGAACAAAAAAATCATTATAACGGCTGTTACTTTTAATGACTAGTATAGTGGGCATCAACAAAAACAATCGCCATAAATGGTATTTTCTTGCTGCTTGTGCGATATGTTCATGGTGGAAGAGATCCAGAATGTCCTGCGAGTCTTTAAGAAGTGCGTAAAAATTCTTGTTCAACTTTTTAAGTCTTTCTTCTATCGGTTGTATATTCGTTATCTGGTACAATAATTCATTTGGTGGGTTATGTATTCTGTTTTCCGGGTGTCTAATCTTTGTTATTGTACGAAGAGATGTAGTTTCTGCGGTTTTTAGATTGTTCAAGGCTGGGCGTCTACAGATGGGATGTGCATATTCCAGGACAGGTCTGCATATTGTCTTGTATATTTTAACTGCATTATTTGTGTTTATTCCTCTGTTCCTGACGGTTAGTTTAGTGAAAGTTTTAGCTCTTGATATGGTTCTCTTCTTAATCGCTTTGGTATATTTGTTGAAATTCATTTTGTTGTCGACTTCAACCCCTAGGTATTTTATTTCCGCTGTAGGTTTTTTGGCGATTCCTTTAATTGTTATACTAGGCGAATTTTGACTAATTTTATGATGGAAAATTATATATTGTGATTTCCTTGGATTGGGTTTCAGGCGCCATTTACTGAGCCACATTTCAAGTTTGTTCATCATACTTTGCAATCCATTCAAGCAGGTTGTCAGTGAGCTATCGTGGGAAATTATAAAAGTGTCATCTGCATACTGAAGAGAATATTGCTGGTTGTTTCTTTCTTTTGGAATGTCATAGCAGTAAATTATGTAGGGAAATGGTGACAGGCTAGAACCTTGCGGTGTTCCTTGTTAAAAACCTATTATTCCCTACTCATAAAATGTTCCAATACGAGCTTTTCACCAGGTAAGGCAACAATCTTAGGAGCATCAAATTGAAATACCTATATCTTCTCAAATAGATGATGACTTTGGATACTGTGGAAAAACATCAAATCCTGAACCATTTTCGTAGAATGAGCTTATTGACTTCTTCGGAGACTTAGATCTTTCTATTAAACGTGCTGCATTACTAGCGTCAAGATTGAAAGAAGAAAATTGCCTTTTTTCAGACGGCGAGAGTCTACATATCGCACGAGAGAACGAAGTTTATGTCAATTTTTATCATATGACGAAAATTTTGGGTATTACTGTGATTAATGAGAGTGGTATGCTGACTTTTATAGATTTGACGATCTATCAGCCCAATGAATGGCGAATATGAGGTAATTTCATTTATTTTAAAGAAAATAAAATATTTTGAACATGACTGTGATGTGCATTGATTTGAAGATGGTTAATTTTTAATGGAACAGAGTAGTTATACTAAATAGCTTTGCTTTGTTTGTCTCTGGGACAGTCCAGCCAAATCATATCATTGGACTTGTTTTGCTTTAGTTTAAAGAAAACTGCATCCGAATCTCATAGAATGTTAATTGAAGCCTACGGTGCCATTGCTTTATCGGATTTTACTTGTAAGGAATGCTTTCGACGTTTCAATACTAGTGATTTCAGTGTAATTGACAAAGAACACTCAGGAGCGAAGAAAAAGTTCGAAGATACTGAACCACTGTCTTTAATACACGAAGACCCATTCCAAACTCAAAAAATGCTTGCAACAAAACTATACATGACTCACTCTCAGGTACTGAACGTTTCAAAGCAATGGGTGAAGTATACAAAGAAGGAAAATGGGTGCCATATGAGCTAAAGCCGAGAGACATCGAAAGACGAAAAACCATTTGTGGAATGGCTAGATAGAAAAGGAAGGGATTTCTCCATTATACTACTACTAGAAATGATAAGTGGATATATTTAGACAATCCCAAGCGACGAAAGACCATTAACTTGTGACCAACCATCAACATCGACTTCAAAGAGCAATATTCATGGAAAGAAGGCTATTCTCTGCATCTGGTGGGATCAAAAAGGAATCATTTACCCTGAGCTTCTCAAACAAGGTCAAACAATTACAGGAGATCTCTACCCAGAACAAATGATCCGTTTAAGCGGAGCACTGCACCAGAAGCGGCCAGAATACGAGACAAGCCAGCATAAAGTCATCCTGTTGCATGATAACGCTCGTCCGCATGTCACAATAGCCGTCAAAGAAACACTTGAAGCGCTTCGATGGCACGTCCCACCACATGCGGCTTAATCACCAGACTGTGCTCCATCAGATAAACATTTGTTTCGGTTAGTGGCTGTTGGGCTTTTGGACCAGGGCTTCAATTCTTTCGAAAATGTCGAGAAATGGGTCATTTTGGATTTAATCCAAAGATGAGTCATTTTATCGTCGTGGCATTCGTCTCCTCCCAGAAAAATGGATAAAGATTATAATGATGGTCAATACTCTGATTTGATGGTATCTACATTCATTTTCTTGAAATAAAGGCTTAATTTTAACAAAAAAAAGGAGGTTTCAGCAGATATATCTAATATTATTTTTTGTGAAAAGTGTGTTTTTTTTATCTCGGGAACTAGAGGCTGACAGAAAAAATCAATAACATTTTTTCACCATGTAACACGTACTTAACATCCGTTCTGAAATCCCTGACACCAAAATCGTTGAAGTCCTGTTATCAATTGCTAGATCGAACGTATTTTTCTCTAACATCTAATAGGAATTTAAAGAAAGTTTAAGAATTTTAACTAGATTTGCGAGCATTTCACCTCCTTGCATTGCGATATTAAATTTTTCATTAAAATTTCATCAACATCATTGGACAAAATAGATTTCATCATTTGAAAATTACTTTTCTCTATCTTCAACTTTGGGGGTGAATATTTAAGAAGGGGTGGGTCATAGACAATAAATATTATATTATTTCAACGAATTCTATTGGATTTTGAAGAATTGCTTTCTTTTTCGGGGACACTAAACGCAGCTAATCCATAAGTCGGTCAGTTCTGAATTCAGGCTTAAATCTATCCATATTCGATAATTTTCAAGCAATATGTATAATTATGAAAATACTCACTTCAATTCATTTAAGAGTCCCACCATTTGACTCTGGCTGTTAAAGATCGCATCTACTTCGTGTCTCCTTATAGAGTCCCCTGCATAGCCACCTGAGAATGATATACCAAAATCAGAAGAAATTTCACAAGATTGGCTGGTTTGGACTACTAACTACTTCCAAATCATAAATTGAACAGAATCTACAAAAATGAATACTACCAAAATAGAATTATTTAAGCAGATAATTTAAACAAGGCCTCTTGGAATGTTGTGAAAAAATTGAGTAGGGAAGGGACAAGTCAAACTCAACATCGAAATATAAAAGAAGGTGATAACATCATTTCTGACCCATTGAAAGTCACTAGCAAGATTAATAAATTTTTTTAGACGTTCCAAAGAAACTATTTAATCAACCGCTTGCAGCTTTTATGATATTCTGGGATTCCTTCTAAAATAATACCTTGCACCCCTTTAACTTTCCTGATGAATTTTTTATTCATGAATGGTGAATTTACCGAAAAGTTGAAAATTTTTTAGATGACGCCTTTTTATAAGGATGATGTTGACTCTATGGACAACAATCGTCCTATGTCACTGTTCTCTGTACTATCCAAGGTCTATGAATACTGGTTTCTTGACACGCTGTTGAACTTCTTTGATGATCAGAGGGTTTTGACAAATAGTCAGTTTGGTTTCACACCTGGTCTGCGCATAATGGATGCAGTTTATGCTTTTGTGCATTGATTCGAGTCTGGTAGTTGTCCTGCAGCTGCAGGAGACTGCAGCTGCAGCCTTTTTGGATATTGAAGGTGCGTTTAATGCGGCCCCCACTGACTCACTGTGTGGGGCTGTGAGAGCCAGAGGAGTACCAAATATTATTGCGGAATGGATTAATAACATGCTAAATGCTAGAGTGATCAACACTTCACTGAAAGGAAAAGTAGTCACTTTTGTGGCTGGCAGGGGCTGCCCACAGGGAGGAGTATTATCCCCTCTGCTGTGGTCTCTGCTAGTTGATGACCTTCTGGCAATAATTGGCGCACTGGATGTTTATGTACAAGCATACGCTGATGATATAGTTGTTCTGGCTGTCGGAGATGATAGCGATGTTTCCGACAGACTACAGGAGGCTATGTCTGCAATTCAGGGGTGGTGTGAAGGAGAGAAACTTAGCATAAACCCCTACAAAACCCTAATGGTACCGTTTACCAGGAAGAGGAGGATATTTGTTTCCCCCGACCCTGGGCGGGGTGTTTATCCGGGTGTGGAAGAAGCGAAATATCTAGGGATGACCCTGGATAGTAAACTCACGTGGAATTCGCACCTGGAAAACACAATACACAAGGCTAGACATTCCCTATGGGCATGTCAAAGGACCTGTGGAAAAAAGTGGGGTTTTGCCCCAAAGCAACTCCAGTGGCTATATGTGATGGTGGTTAGACCACGTATTATGTACGGCTGCATTGCTTGGTGGGAGTGCAGTCTTAAGAAGCAATGCCAATCAAGCTCTCAAAATTACAGAGAACAGCCTGCATGATGATTACAGGAGCCTTTCGCTCTACACCCACTGCGGCCATGGAACTGATATTGGGCCTTGCCCCTCTTCATCTTGTGATAAGAGGAGTGGCTAGAATGGCTTTTTACAGATTCCATCATCTTTCCCGTAATGAAGCGGGTAACTTCGGCTTTGTGCCTGGCGCCCTACAGTCTGAAATTGAGGACAATGAAGTGCTGAGTATGAGGTCGGACATAGCAACACCTAAAATCAACATGGAGAGGCCATTCCAAATCATCATTCCCGATAGACAGGAATAAATCAGCTCCAAGGACCGTCTACTTGAGGGTCCCTGTTGGTATACGGATGGCTCAAAGACTGCGAAAGGTGTTGGAGCTGGTGTCTACGGTCGAGGTGCCGCCAAGGAACAGTCGATCTGTCTTGGTGGGCATGCGACTGTCTTTCAAGCAGAAATATTCGCCATTGACCACTGTGCTAACCTCTTGCTTGCGGGAGGATTAACAAATAGGTCAATTAAAATCCTCACCAATAGCCAAGCTGCACTGAAAGCATTGGCATCTGATATCTGTACCTCACTTGTGGTGCAATAATGTCGCTCCACCCTTGCCAAACTAGGAGAGCGGAGCAGGCTCCGTCTAATATGGGTTCCTGGCCACTCGGGCATTGAGGGGAATGAGAAGGCGGACTCATTGGCCGCTCGAAGAACTAACCTGGAGTTCATAGGACCGAAGCCTAAGCTCGGAATTCCCCTGGAAACTGCAAGGATGGAAAACAACCGATGGATGGACTTGAGGGTAGGTAAGTATTGGATGAGCCTCACAGGACTAAGACACGCTCGATGTGCCATCAGTGGACCTTCCACTACAAAAGCCAAGGCCTAGCTTAAACTCTCTAGGTTGGAACTGAGAGTTTTAACTGCCATATTAACGGGGCACTATCGCCTCAGGAAACACCTAAATAAATTAGGATTGGTTGAGGATCCTTCATGTAGGCTATGTGAAGAAGATACAGAATCAATGGAACATGTTATGTGCTAGTGCTCAGCAGGGGACAGGGTCAGGATGGAAGAACTTGGATCTTGCAAACTGAAGCTGACTGAGCTTATTAAGCTCTCACCCACGAAACTCGTATCCTTTACGAGAAGGATGGAGCTCGTGGATGAAATTTAGGACAGAGTGTGCCACAATAGACCACTGTGTCGCAGTGGCCAGACTGCTAGGCAGCCCTCACTAAAAGATAATATCTATCTATCTAGTTGTTCGATTGGTATTTTCTGATCTAAGCAGATCATTTGATGATATTCTTGAAGAAAAGGCTGATAAATATGGTGTTCGGGAAAATACTTCCGAGTGTCTTACAAGCAATTTGATGGGCAAGCAGCAGCTGGTAACGATGGATTACACTATTAGTCATACATGAAAGACGACAACTTCGGGATTACCTGGTAACAAAATGGGTGTTCTTCAGGGCTCCAACCCATAGGACCGCTACTTTGTCTTCTTTATATAAATGATATCGGAGATAGTGTGATGTGTTTTTGTATACGGACGATGCGACTGCTATTATTTGTACAGGAGATGAAAATACACTGGAGGCGAAAGTACTGCAGAATACCAACCTTTTATATCAGTGGTTCTGCAGGAACAGACTTCAGGTCGATGCTTTCAAAACAGTGTTCATGGTCTTTCACAACTCCAATAAAAAAATCAATATCACGACTTCACTCAAAGATAATCAATTGAGTAGGTCTAATTCCTTGGTCTGCACATTGATGAGAACCTGAACTAGAGAGATCACTGTGTCTATGTTTCCGCCAGGATCAATTCGTTACAGTCCCACAAACGTAGGAAAAGTGATAACAAGCCTATCGTAGTATAATCTGATAGTCATTTTCCAATACGGGCGCCGGTTGATACTTGTAATATGGCTGGAAGGTATTCAGAAGTCTGTACTTGTGTGCAAGTTTCTGATGGATAATGTTGTACACTTGATTATGCCTGTGAAGATAGTCCGTATTGGACAGTTGTTCGCAGCCGGGCGTAATATGCTGTGTAGTCTTCGATCTTATATGGAATTTTCTGCACTTATCTGTTTGTAATGTTCCGTCCTTAATTATAAATTTTTTGTAGTTGTTTGTAGCGATCACTTGGTCTTGAATGGCCATAAGGAATCCTTCTGTTTCCGCGAATAATTCTCCTTTCATCAACCATTTGTTGGAGGCTATTATTATTATTATTATTTATTATCGTGGACTTATGCACTATCTCAGCTGTTAGCTGGATATAATTTACCTTTCCCAGATTCAGCAATCAAAGGGAATAGGCTCGATTACAATATACTTGACATAAATTTCCTAACTATCCTACAAGTATTAGGAATTATTATTATTACCTATTTCTTTTCAAAAAATTATTGCAATCTAAAACAGATTCAATAAGAGTGAAAAACGTCAAAAAACCCGAAATCTGGGAACAAAATATCCAATGGAATACTTCTTCTGTCCCTACACCTTATATTAAAATTTATTCATGGTATAGGGTTTATATTCCATAAGGAAACTGTGGATTATCCGATAATACTGAGGCATTGAAGATGATGGAATAAACAATGATACTGCATGCTATTCTCCGCAGTTTCAGTGAAAGGGTGAAGCAGAAAGGTGGTAGTTGGAACTGCTCAAACAGTTAGGCAACGAAAAATGTGAAGACTCCTGAAAAGTCCTCTACAAGACTCCAAATAATACATATAGAAAATTATTCTTAGGGCTTATTCCTGATTCACAAATATTCTATCTGAAAAGAAACTACTCCCACAGAATACTATTCTATAGTTCATGAGCAAATGAAAGTTGGAAAAGTACATCATTCTCTGAGTGCTGGCTGGCAACATGGTGTTTGAAGACATTCATTAAATAAATAATCATGTTGAACAGTTAACAAGATATTCAATGACTATGCCACTTCAGATGTGCGTCTAGATGGAAACCCAAAAAATTTCATAACCCCTCTATGACAAACTTCGAGAGGAGGTACCAAAGATATTCTAAGACAAATTAGTGAGAACAGCATGGCCCGGATCTTTTTGAATTCAGAGATAATCAGCTAAAAATGATCCTCACAGATCCTGAAATCACAATTTTCAATACATGAGAGCGATTGTGTTGTTACCATAGAGTGAATGAAGTACATAGACTGTTGTACAGAAGGTGACATTCATTACCATAGTAAGATTATTATCAAGAATATATTAATCTTAATTATTTTGATCAAAAAGGTTAAAAAAATTTTGGATTCACATTTGTGAACATTTATCGATGAAAATAAAAAATAAAATCATATTAATCATTTTAAGAGTTGCTCAAAATGACTGCCTCGAACTTGAATTCATAGCTCACATTTACGAAGATGTAAATGCAGAACAATATGATCAACATTGTCATTTCTAATTCTTTCAGCGGCATTGTTTATCCGTTCTTGCAACTGCACGAAAGTGGTTATCTCTACACTTTAGATGAGTATGAGTTTCATGTATCCCTATACATAGAGGTCTAACAGGTTGAGATCTGGTGACCTTGATAACCAAGCAATTGGTCCCCCCTTACCAATCCACCTATTCGGAAAATATTCATTCAGCTGTTCAACAATTATTCTTTCTTGATGTGGAGATGCTCCGTCATGTTGATTTCTATGGTGTTACTATAGATGAATACATATTTTGAATAAAATTTAGCAGATCCTCAATTAAATTGAACGTGTTCTTCCTACTGCCATCTATAGTAACACCACAGAATCGCCCTCGTATCTAGAAAATTGTGATTTTAGGACCCGTGGGGATCGAAATTATGAAGCTGAAAATCTGCAAATTTGAAAATATTAGGACCATGCTGTTCTCATTAATTTGTCTTAGAATTGCTTCAGGAATCACCTCTCAAAGTTTGTCATAGAGCTTAGAGGACATCCTGCATACTGATTAAATACCATTATAATATTTATAAGAAAATACTATACCGTGATCGTTTTTCGGTCTTATAAACATTTGATCTTTTCTTTCATAATAAAATATTCACCTGGTGGAGGCGGAGCTTGTCCTGAAGGAGGCGGAACTTGCCCACGAGCTATTCCGCTATTCTGTTGAGTAATGAGACTCATGGTCCTTTCCTGACGTCCCACAACTTCGTCCAATTTGCGACTCAGTTCTTTGATGACTTCGTAGATTTGACTTTGACCCTGGAAAATCTGTCGAAGCTCCCTCTGGTTGTCTGATTCGAACCAATCATCACCATCCTCTGGTTTAACCTACGAAAACATTTATAATTGGAACCTAATAAATAACATTTTTAGATTCATCAATTATTCTAGTCCTGATTATTTGATTATTATTTTCCTTTTAAATTACTCTACAGGATATGTGGAATACAATATTTCAAAATTTTTGTCAGATGGTGAAAATGAAAATATACAACAGGTACAAAATCGGAACTAGAGAATACAAATTTAACTGACCTCATCAGGATGTTCCTTTCTATAATCTGCTTTCTGCTGATCCAATTTCTTTTGATAATCCTGGTATTCCTTGTTCAATTTTTGTTCATCACCAGCAACTACAAAAAGAAGATTACATGACAAAGAGTAAACATTTTTTGGCTTAACGTACCTTGCTGAGCTTGTTGAATTTGTCCAGGCTGATGTAAACTAGTTGTTAAGAAATGAATTACATCATGATCATCAGCTAATCCTCCTGTAGCTGCAGAAACTCCGAAATAACCATTCTTTGGCAAATACACATTTTCGGCGCGGAAACACATCTCGTAATCTTGTTCATTGTTAGTCATGCCATTATTGAACAAAACTGTTAGAGTATTTTGATAATATTCTATCCTAGCTCTTGTTGGAAACGGTTTATTCCTGAAGTCTCTGAGGCAGCCAGCTACAGCTTGAGTTGTTCCATCACTGAAAAAGACAACAAATTCAAACTGTAAGCTTAAATTTGATATCAAAACCGAATACATATACTTCAATTCGAAAAATTATTTTAATACACTATACTGAAGACTTTTATATAGGGAACATTTCCGATCCACTCTTTACAATCATAATCAACTTCATAGCAGCGCCTTTAGGAAAGGATATTTAACATTCTACGAAAGGTTGAATATTAGATAGATATATAGATTATGAGTGAGGGCTGCCTAGCAGCTCGGCCACTGTGACCCAGTGGTCTATTGTGGCACACTGTCCTAAATTTCATCCACAAGCTCCATCCTTCTTGTAAAGGATATGAGGTTTGTGGGCGAGAGCTTTAGCTCAGTCAGCTTTAGTTGGTTAGATTCAAGGCTCTGGTTCTGGTCCGATGAATTCCAAGCCTGTTCCTCAAGCGGCCAATGAGCCTGTCTTCTCATTGCCCTCAATGCCCGAGTGTCCGGGTACCCACATCAGACGGAGCCTGCACCGTTCTCACAGTTTGGCGAAGGTGGAACACCATTCCTCCACCATAAGTGACGTACACGTATCGGATGGCAATGGCTTCAGTGCAGCTTGGCTATCGGTGATAATTTTTATTGACCTATTTGTTAATCCCTCCGCAAGCAAGAAGTTAGCACAGTGGTCAATGGCGAATATTTCTGCTTGAAAAACAGTCGCAAGCCCACCAAGACAGATCGACTGTTCCTTGGCAGCACCTCGACTGTAGCCACCAGCTCCAACAGCTTTTGCAGTTTTTGAGCGGTCAGTGTACCAACAGGGACCCTTAAGTAGACGGTCCTTGGAGCTGGTCCATTCCTGCCTGCTAGAAATGATGATCTGGAATGGTCGATCCATGTTGGTTTTAGGTTTTTTTTATTTTAGACTTCATACTCCTCGATTTTATACAGTAAATCGCCGGACACGGAGCCGAACATACCCCTTCCATTTCTGGAAAGGTGATGGAATCTGTAGGAAGCCATTCCAGCTGCTCCTTTGATCACCAGGTGTAGAGCAGCAAGGCACCATATCAGTTTCATGGCCGCAGTGGGTGTAGAGCGAAAATCTCCAGTAATCATCATGCAGGCCGTTCTTTGCAATTTAGACAGCTTGACTTGGGATTGCGTCTTAAGACTGCACTCCCACCAAGCAATTCAGCCGTATGTGGTACGTGGTCTCACCACCATCACATATAGCCACTGAAGTTGCTTTGGGGTTAGATCTCATTTCTTTCCACAGGTCATTTGACATGCCCATAAGGAATGTCTAGCCTTGTGTATTGTGTTTTCCAGGTGCCAATTCCATGTGAGCTTACTATCCAAGGTATTTCACTTCCTCCACAACTGGAATAAACACTCCACCCAGGGTCGGGGGAGAAACAAATATCCTCCTTTTCCTGGTGAATGGTACCATAAGGGTTTTGTGGGGGCTTTTGCTAAGTTTTCCACCTTCACACCCCATTGAACAGCTGACATAGCCTCCTGAAGTCTGACACAGACCTCGCTCTCATCTTCGACAGCCAGAATATCTATATCTAGCTTGTACATAAACATCCAGTGCGCCAATTATTGCCAGAAGCTTTTCAACCAGCAGGGACCACAACAGAGGGGATAATACTCCTCCCTGAAGGCAGCCCCTGCCAGCCACAAAACTGACTACTTCCCCTTTCAGGGAAGTGCTGCTCACTCTGGCATTTCGCACGTTACTAATCCATTCCGCAATAATATTTAGTACTCCCCTATCTCTCGCAACCTCACATAGCTAACTAATGGGGCTGCATCAAACTCACCCTCAACATTCATGAATACTGCAGCTGCAGTCTCCTTGCGGTCCAGAGACTGAGTGATCCTCCTGACTAGGTTGTTAAGTGCTAGATCAGTTGATTTACCTTTTTGAAAGGCGTATTGATGTTCAATATTGTTCCCTGAATAGAAGTCTTCAATGTGTTTACATATAACATAATGACAATCTGAGGTGTTTACTTCTACAAATGCCTTCTATTCACCGTTAAATACTTGAAATATTTCATGAAATTCAAAAATAGAAATGATACAAGGCAAGCTTCACCTTACATATACCCCATTCATCGCCTGACTCTCAGTGAGAATAATGTAGAGTACATGTGCCTAAGACCTTTAAACTCTTCACTGAGATGTTTACAATTAATAACTGATTGGTGAAAATTTAAATCTAAGGTGTTTTTTTCCATTATACTTTGTGAACCATACACATTGGATGCATTTTATGAAAGACCGTAAGAGTCAGAAACTTTGGCTAACTTATATTAGTTGTTCCACTTTTACAATATTTTTCTATTGTTATTCCAGATATACTATATTAGGAATGCACATTAGTAGAAATATCAAATATACTCACTTTTGATGATCAAAGTTTTTCGTACCATCATTCACCACAGCCATAATGTATGGGTTGTTGTGCTTATTGTCATTATCAAATGAGTCAAAAAATAGACCCAAACCTACCCATCTATCTGAAGAACCAAATACATCTCCATCATATGCACCCTTACTTTGAGTATACCAAAAAGCCTGAATAAATCACTACATCAAAATCATTCCAAAACCTGAGGAAAAAAATAACATACCAAACCATCTGCACCAATTCTGCCTCTTCCTGTTACCCGAAAAGCAATATCAATGTCCCACCAGTCAAAATTTGTTGGTGTTTTAGTCCATATGGCACCTTTTTGACTTTTAAGAGATGGTGCTATTCTTACATTATCTGAACTTGCAATTGCATCTGAAATATAAAAAAATGGTTATTAAGTTGATTTACATTATATCTATTCATGAAATATAAGAAAAAACATCAGTTTCGAAGAAAATATACATTTTTTCCCAACAAAAAACTGGAAATTCTGATATAATGAATAAAGTATTTTACTCTTAATAAATAGTTATCAAAAATACTATCAAATCCTGAATCTTAATTCAATAATAATTTATAATTCCAATAAGAATTATTCAAAATAAAGGGTTATATACGTGTTACAAAACTGACAGATTGTTGGAAATACGTTTATAGATTACAATTGCACGTGCAATAAAGAAACAGTACGACCGTACGTCGGTTATTGTATACAAAGCAACCTACGTGTAACAATTTGTACTTACTTCCACCGTATTCCCAGAAAGGAACTGAACCGTCTTTTTGAGCTAAATACGGAGGTTTGAAAGAAAATTTGTATTCAAACCTTTTGTGAACTAAATTGGCACTAACACAACTAAATGCTAAAATTAAAACTAGTGAAAAAAATGGACAAGAAAAATGCTTTTGTTTCCCCATGGTCTCTATGAACATGCAATACCGCCAATGCAAGTTCGAATGAATCTGAGTTTTGACAGATGATGTTAAAAACATAAGTGTTGCCAACTCAGCAGAAAAAATAATAATAATATTTAAATCAGAAAACAATGTTCTATGAATGGTGTTTTATAAATTCATTGTTTTTACGAAATATAACAGTGTAAATTGAAACTGAATCGCAATTTGGAAACTGTAATGTATCATAGTCAATAAGTTCCTGAAAATTTAATACAATAATAATTGAAAGCATTATCAAGACAGAGATTACGAGCCTATAACATAGATAATTCTTTCTACTATTTTTCGCATGAACAAAATATAGCATAATGACGACTTCGTTTTGCGACATTCTTTTTGCGGATTTGAACAAGAAAATATAACAATTTAAAGATGATACTTATGCAGCACGCATAACACACTTGTGTCATTAGTGCAGCATAGTATATGGGTCAACCTTCCATTCATTGATCATCTTCTGTTGGGGAATAAATACGATTATCTAAACTAGATCATAAAAAATGAATAATCATGTAGTACATGCAGAAGTTTTGTTTTCATTTTATACATATTAAGAGATTTTAATGAGTATTTGAAATACTTTTACATTAAAAACTCTTAATTAATGTTGACACAACTTATGACTTCAAAAGCAAAATGTCAAAACCACTAAATATTCAAATAATGCCACAGCTTACTATAGACAATTTAATAAAATTTAGCTTCATCTAGGTAATTACAAGCTAACTTTTCAATTTTTTTTCTTATTAAGGGTCGGAGATTCGAAAAATCTATGAGTCTAAATAGTTTCTAAATGAAATC
Organism: Cryptolaemus montrouzieri; assembly: GCA_013387265.2. Lineage (NCBI taxonomy): Eukaryota > Metazoa > Arthropoda > Insecta > Coleoptera > Coccinellidae > Cryptolaemus > Cryptolaemus montrouzieri. Next base: position 97,962,912 of record JABFTP020000185.1, on the reverse strand, counting down.
AAAAACCGATTTTGATATTCAGAACTTACCACCACAAAGTTAAGGAAAATGGGGCTTGATTCCTGAAAAATTTTCACCCTGAAGATTCTATTGACAGTTTGACATGTACTCATATTTTCTACAATTTGAGGTAAATATCTTAAAAATTTCAGGTGCAAAGGGAAAAACTAAAAAATATCGAAATTTCAACATCCTATAGATCCTTAATGTTGCGTTCCTGTGGAGCTAAGTTTATTAGAAACTGTAGTTATAAGATTAACCAAAGAATCAACCCATTTTGATAGTATATGATATTTAGGTACCTTGTATATATCAGTAATTCTGTTTGCTGTGTACAGGATGTTTTCTAAGTACGAGGACCTATTGGAGGTGGGTTCTGAACTAAAATGAAGAATGCAATCAGCTTGGAATCCACCTTTTTGGAAATTGGTTGAATCCTCAACCTCTTTTCATTTTTTTTATTCAAGCACCTGCAACCAAAATTTCAAGAAACTCTGAATCAAAAAAATTCGAGTAGGCTCTTGTCATTCATTATTATTGACAAATATTTCGTTTCGTATCTGATGATTTTTTGGTGGTCTTCATTCAATTCAATCATTCTTTCCAGAGCTAGAGGTGATTTTAAATTTTCGTTGGCTCACACAGTATTCGTGGTTTAAAATGAATTACTTGTAGATGTAGCTACTGTACACTCGATAAGAACTTCCTTATTAGATGTTATAATTAATCATATCGAAATACCCTTGGTGTTACAAAATGCCATGACAAGCAAGATTTTATCATTATTTTCAGCTATACAGAGGTCAGTCTAGCGGGGGAGTGATTAGGTGACCTCGAAAAAAATATTGAACAACTCGTTTTGTCGATCGAAAAACTGTAACAAACCAGAGAGTGAATGGTGATTGAAGAATGATAGGTAATACACTCTTTGACCCAGATCGCTCATTACATTCGACTCAGTCAATGGCAAGCGGCAAACTCAAAAGAAAACTAATTTTACGTTTTTTATACACTTTAGTTCTTGCAGTTCTTATGGTCAAGACAAAATGACTAGATGTTGCACTGTGTGTTTTATTTTGGGTATGGATATTTTTTCATCTATAATAATGAACATTCTAAAATAAATTCACTAAAACTTACCGCACTAGAGGATAATTGTTATTTATTGACACAGTTTAGCTAATTTTGTTTTCCAACGTTTAGTTAAGAACATATTACAGTGCTCACTTTAATTGTAAAAAATTCTGCGAAACGTCCATCAATATTTTTTATGAGATTTTTATTGTTCGTCAGTTATGTTTCGCATTAATTTCGTTTTTCTTGGGTCATAAATGGGGTGGGAACAAACCCCAATTTCTTTTTTAACACACGATACGTCATGTTTCAACTGTTTGAGAAGGTCTTTTCGAGACAAATGTGATGAACTATTTATTCCAAACAATATCTTACAACTTTACCTTGTATTCTAAGAAACGGTTATTTCAAAAATACAACAAAATTTATATGGAATCACTAGGTATTTCACATTATTGATTGTTTTTAACCATGGATCTTTGACTACTTGTGAAGAATTGAGTTTTTTTTGTTGTAAAAAACTGAATAGTAACATAAGTAATGTTGAATTATCACCACATGTTCAGGATATTGTTCCCAGTCGTCACTGAGATTTGAAACTGTGAATTTCTAAATTTAAAAAAGTCTATAATCATAATTCAAAATGCCTTACGTTGGATTGTCCGATGTGCAGACAGGTCGAATAATTTCTGTCTTTGAAGAAGGGTTGACACAGAGGGATATAGCGGCCACAATGGGGGTATCACAGGGGGTGATTTCAAAAACCTACGCCCCATTCGTGGAGCTACAATACCTGCAAAATAGGTCTAGAAGAAGTCATAGGAAGATCACTTCTGAAGAACATGACCGTTTTTGCACCAAATTGCAAGAAGAGACCCTAGTGCGTCGCACCCCATACTCCAAAGGCAATTGCTGGAAGCAACAGGCATCAGTGTATCAGTCGAAACGATACGTCAAAGACTTCGTTCAAGGAGTTTATACAGCAGAAGGCCCTTAAGAGTTACAGAACTTACCAGATAACAAAAAATTAACAGATTTAATTGGTGTATTGTGCACCGAAATTGGAATATTCGGAATTGGCGAAATGTTCTTTTTTCGGATGAGACCAGACTTGGTGTTCGATCAGATGACCGCCGAATTCGGGTTTTAAGGGGTCGTGGAGTACAATCTAGACTCTGAGCAGCAAGACAAATTCCGAAATACCAAGGAGACAGTATGATGTTTTGGGCGGCATTATGCTGGGAAGCAAAACAGATTTGATTTCGTTTCCTGCGAGTATAACGGCTAGAAATTACGTGGACCTAGTGCTGGAGCCCATAGTGAGACTCTGGTGAGGTGCCTACGTTGAGAATTTCACTTTTATGCAAGATAATGCTCCTCCGCATACCAGCAACCTCGCGCGACATTATCTTGAAACAGAACAATTCGTTATTTTGGACTGGCCAGCTTGCTATCCTGATCTAAATCCTATTGAACATTTATGGGATAATCTCAAAAGGAAAATTAGATCGCGCCAGGATAATCCAAGAACTCCACAACAGCTCATCCAAGCCGCCACAGAAGAGTGGCAGAATACCACCCCAGAGGAGGTCGAAAACCTAATCCAAAGCATGCCTAGACGGATACAGGCTTGTCTTGTATCAGGGCAAGAGGAGGTAATACAAGCTACTCAGGTCAAGAAAAAACACCTACTCCGTGAGAAAACAATTTTCAATTTGCTTGGTACATGCGGAAAGAGTCTCTTATTTGTTTCGTTCTTAAAATGAACCTCAATTTATTTCTTTTTCAATTGAAATTTCTAAGAAAAGGATCAATTCTAACAATCTTTCGAAATTTCCAAAATATCAAAATATCGGGTGATTCCATATAAATTTGGTTGTGTGTGTAGGAAAATGAACGCATCAATCGCCTTAAGATTACTTCTTGGCAGTACACTAGTTGAAAATAAAAATCTTATCTTGAATTGGAAGGATTTTTCTCATTTCTTTTATCGATATGAGGGACCTTTTTTGTTGCCGGTGAATTAATTAGCGTAGTTTTTTCAATCTCAACTCTTGGGAGGAGGCGATGTCAGTCATGCCACAGCTATGGCACCGAAGTTGATTTAATGTGTATTCATTCGCTTCTTGAATGGGGCCAAATTTAAAAGTATTTGAAAGATGTTCGATAGAAACGAGTTCCACAGCACACGAGTCCTGTAAAGAAAGGCATTTTTATAGAGAGAGCTGTGACGTTACTACTTGGACCATCCGCTGATGCAAGTTTTTCGTAAACCTGAATTTTCTTTGGGAATGGATTCTTTCCTGAACCAAGTCTTCCAGTTCCTTCACCGTGGAAGTACCTATGAGAAAGAGAAAAGATCAGAAATCTGCCGCCTTTAACCAAGAGGCTGGAGATCAGCGTACATAGATATAATGAATGTTTGGGTGCGTAGCCTCACACATGGGAACAGTATTCCAACAAGGTCGTATATGTGCTTTGTATAAAAGCATCATCTGTTTAGCCCTGAAAAGAAAACTGAGTTTAGCCTAAGCTGATTTGATAATGGCAGACACATGATCATGCCAGCAAACTCTAGTGTTAACTGTGATGCCCAGTAGATGCCTGTTCGTCCGATTACCTTCCATGATTAAAGAGGTTCTCGATCACTGACTTTTCTGGAGAATATTTTCTACAAGGCAAAATGTTCGTGACCATAATGTTTGTGATGAAACGTTATTAAATATTATTCACGAATCGAGTATGCATTCTTATGAAATATATTTTGTACAGGGAGGGCAAATTTCAGTGAATACCAGCTAGGTGAAATATTTTAAATAGAGAAGAATTACCCTACTCTCTCAATCCCTTTCCCAGTTTAGTTTAGTAGTGTGGAAAAAAAATCGGCTCAACGGTTCTCGAGTTATAATGATAACATGCTTTTAAAGAATAAATCACAGGTTATTTTTTTTTTGGATGCACTATTTTTTCTTCTGAAAAATTCATAGGTAACCCCCAAGATCTATGACAAACTGGTGATTCCTGCAGGAATTCTGAGACAAATTAGTCAGAACATCACGTTCCTAAACATATTTTGCTGTACAGAAGGTGACATTTGTAACTATAGTAAAACGGTTATCAAAAATGTTGAGTTACTTTCGATAGATAAATGTAGAATATCTTTTTCGATTGATACTTTCTGAAGGTACGAAATACAGAACAGACCCTACTTGCCGATGTACCAGAGCATATAAGACAAGATTTGTGGTTTCAACAGGATGGAGCACCGGTACATTACTCACACCAGGTTAGGGAGCATTTGAATCATGTATTTCCAAACAAATGGATAGGACGTGGTGGCCCTGTTAGATGGCCAGCTAGGTCTCCGGACCTTACAAGTCTAGATTTTTTCTTGTGGGGTTAGATTATATATATATATATATATATATATATATATATATATATATATATATATATATATATATATATATATATATATATATATAGTATTTCACATAGCTGTCGTACTAAAACATTGAAAATAGGACACCCTGTACATGAAGAATAATTGAAAAAATAACTACTAATGGTTTTTATGTACACAAGAATACTGTCAAAACAAAAGATTGAATCACTTGATCATAATAAGTTCTCTCAAGGCATTGATTTTATTCTTATTTTTGTTGGCAGGTCTAGTGGTGGTTATAGAGGCTGGACACTATATAATTCCAGGAGCCATGCCATATGATGGTTACCATGATTTACACTTACCTCACGATCCACCCCTGTACCCTACTTTTGCAAAAGTACCACAAACAGAATTTAGTTGTAGGGGTAGAAGCCCTGGATATTATGCTGATGTAGATACAGGATGCCAGGTAAGTCATATTTTTAATTAAATCAAACACTTGATATCGGAATAAGTAACATGAGTGTGCAAAGAATTTTATTTTGAAATGATATGAACATGGTCATATATTGAAAATTCATGTAAGGGCCAGCATATTGAAAGACAGAAACATAATGATCGGACCATTTTCCTTTGAAGAAAATCTCAAGGTGAAACCTATTCGAATTTATTCGATTTGAACAATTGTCAGCTTTAGTGACCCTTAATCATATATGACCCCACTGATTTTCCTTTCTTTGGGTTATTTGAATTCTAAAGTTTTTTAATGCATCAAGAACATTTTGTTGAAGCAATTATCTCAGCTCAGGGATTTTTAATTTACATTAAAGGGCCTAATACTTACTACAGATTAAATCTACCAAGAGAGAATATTATCAAAATAGGATTGCTTCATCAGGCAGTGACAGTAGAGCATCTTGGAGTATTGTAGAGGAGTTGAGTAACAAAAACTTCAAACAGATTTTACAAATACAGATCAGAGAGGTGAACCGGAAGTGGCACAGAAGTTCAATGAATTTTTCATAGAAGCGCCAAGACGCTTATCAAGCCAAATCTCTGTTCAGAGGTATACCGATATTAAGATCAGAAATAGCGCGATGTTTCTACACCCATTTGTTGAAGAAGAATTGTTTTCATTAATAGATAGAAAATTCAAGCCTTCAAATTCTTGGACCATATTTCTTTTTCCAATGGTTAATTCCCTCAAAACTTGAGAATATCTAAAGTTATACATCCTCACAAAAAAGGATGATTGCGAGACTATGAATAATTATCGTCCCCTTTCGCTTTCGCCGTTTCTGTAGAAGGTTTACGAGTACTGTTTCCTTCATAGGCTTTTGAAGTTTCTGAATCGGCAAAGGATTCTGTCGGAGAGTCAGTTCGGTTTTCGACCGGGACTTGAAAACGCATGATGCGATATACTTTTTTGTTGAGGACGTCATAAATTGTATGGAATCAGGTATGTGTCTTGTGGGTGTGTTTTTGGGATCTGAACAGGACTTTAGATCTCGTCATACATTCAATTTTCTTGGAAAAGATCAATAAATGTGGGGTTCGAGGTAGTTTTTCTAAGTGGTTAGCCAGCTACTTGGCAAAACGACAACAACTTGTATCTGCTAACTATACAGAAGGACACTCAAAAAAACATTGAATTCGGGTTTGTTGAGCACAGATATAGGGTTCAATATTGGGGCCCGTGTTGTTTCTCTTTTATATATATGACATTCGACATGAACTCAGTTGCAAGATTTTTTTCCATGGAGATGATGCGACATCGCTTGTTGCCAGTAATGACGATGCTATTACAGAGACGAGGGTCCGTCTGAATACTACCCTATTATATCAATGTTACTGCAGGAACAGATTGCATATCAATGTTCTGGAGACCACATATTCAGTGTTTCCCAATCAAAACTAAATCTAGAACAAGGAACGATCACTATCTCGATTTGTACCGAGAATTGAGAAGGTCAGTTAAAGCTAAGATCAGGTCTGCATATAGGGAGTATTTGGATAGCTCTGAAAATAGTTTCGAGAAGGAGCCTAACAAACTTTGGTCTTTTGTTCGGAGTAAACTCAAAACGGATGGACTACCTGGCGTCATGTATTACCAAGGTGAGAGACTGGATAGCCCTCAGAAGATGGTTTCTGCATTCGCTATGTTTTTCGGTGGGGTATCTGATGATATGTTGTGGAATTAGATGTCAGTATTGATGACGTTATCTTGGAGGGTGTGGTTGATTGTCGAGGCTCGAATACTATTTTTTCCCCTCAATAACCGAACAAGATATTTTGCGTGTGACTAAAAATATGTAATCTAAAGCTAGTTTTGGGGATGACGTCATACCTTGTTTTATAGTAGAGGATATCATAGGGGCGATAGTAGCTCCGCTATGTTTAATTTTTAATCTGTGCCTTGAGAACAATCAGTTTCCGTCTAAGTGGAGGATCGCGAAAATCAGTCCCATCTTCAAGAGCGGTGACAGGGCCGATATAACGAACTGCCGTCCTGTGGCCCTGATTTGCTCCGTTGCAAAGGTTTTTGAGCTTCTATTGCATGAATTTTTAGCATTCCAGTTGAGCTGATCGATTTCGGACCGGCAACATGGTTTTAGGGCCGGTAGACCAACTGTATCGAATCTTGCATGCTTTTCGGAATACTGAGGTTTTGGAGCGAAAGCAATATTTTATGTACAATGGATTCAAATCTCAGAATTTTGGAGCCCATTCGGGAGTCTGTTTTGGGTCCGATTCTGTTCACAATTTTCGTAAATGACCTACTTGCGCGGCTAAACGTTGGAGGGGTAGCCTTTGCGGACGATCTCAAGATTTGCACAAAAGTAAGATCGAATGAGGACTGTCAGAGTCTTCAAGGAGAGTAGGTGATGATACATCAGTGGTGTTTAGAAAACAAACTGCCTTTGAACGTCTCTAAGTGCAAGTATATGTCAATTACGCGCAAACGGTCGCCACATTTCTTTCTTTCAACTCAGTTCACGCACTTAAATTGTTTTGATTGTTTAGTGTGCATTTCTATTGTTTGAGTTTGCATTATCAATGCGTTCTGTCATTATTGTTTCTGAAAGTGTTTTAAATCTGTTTTTTTTTTGTTTTAAGCAAATTTGACTTTACTTGTTCGGCTCTGTAATTGGGAGTAATCCTGTTGAGCTTGTATCAATAAATAAATAAAATAATTGTCGTCAATCCATCAATAAACAATACTAAGCTGGTCAGGGCCAGTTTTACCAAATTCCTGTGTGTTCATTTAGAGAACCTCAATTGGAAGAATCATTGTGATTATCTAAGCTCCAATCTATATGTAATCTCATGCGAAATCTGAGGAAGGACTTAACAGTAGGTCTAGTCTGTATATCATACTCAGGTTGCATCAACGCTGCGGTATGGGGTGTTATTCTCAGGGGCCTCTGATAGAGCTGGTGAAGTGTTTCTTAATCAAAAGAAGATAATTTGTTTCTTTGCAATCAATATCTGAAACTATGGAAAATCCCATAGAACCTTTCAACTATATGGCATTTTTAGGGATGCTGATAATCATATTTCTTACTTTGTGAGTATTTAAGGTCTTTAATGCTAATTCTTAGACCTCCACCTCTAAAATTTGTACAACTGCCATGCAAATTATCGACCCCTTAAAGTAAAATTAAGAAAAAAATATTTTTCTTCCATACCATGTCATCAAAATTTGTTAATTTTTTTTGAGATTACTTCTATCTTTTGATAGTTATTCTCCAAATCATAAGAATTGGTCCAGCCATCTTTGGAAAACATTTTCAAAGCGATGAAACTAGCTTTTCATTATTTCTGATTCAGGTTCTTCATCTTTGCCTATGCAAAGAATTTTTTTCATAACCTTTCCACAGTATTACTAATTTCGCGATGAGATGAATGTTGCCGATTTGTATATTGCTCAGCAGAAACGCAAGCTGCTCACCTATAATTTCTATCGCGCTTCCCTAAATTTATTAAGATATCAACTTTGACGTATAATTCGACATTTTTCGAATAATTGCTAAAAAGTTACAAGGGACAACGTACATCAATTATGCAGAACAAAGAGAATATTTAATGTTTGGAAAAAATAATTTATTCACGAACATCATGGAAAAGTACTCTAATGATCAGGATGAAGTAAATCATCAATGTTTGTATCAGCGTTCCCCATGATTACACCTTATTGCATTAGTTCAGTAGTTGAATATAACCTTCAAAGGAAAATGATGATCTAACCTTTAAAGGTAAATGATTGTTTATTCTCTCAATATCGAGACAAATTTATGAAAAACATTGATTGGGAACTGATACCAAATAAAAGAAAAATATTTTGACTCCTTTTTAAGCACAGAATTTGAAAATGAAAATAATTGTACTTTCAGGCTTACCACATTTGTCAACCAAATACTGCTGCCTCATTCTTATGTACAAATGGAACACTATTCAATGAACAATTTCAAATTTGCGACCAATTTTACAACGTTAGATGTGGATCGCCTTACATGGATTTATTTTAATAACCTTTCATACAATACATATATTTACTAATTTTTATTTATTTTTTTCACCACAATAAATAACAAATTGTTATAAATTTGCCAATTTTTTCTTCATCTCCTATCTGTTTTTCCTGATCCCCTTTTACCAGAGTACAGATGTTTTGGCATTTTCGTTCCAATGAACCTATCTGCCTCTCCTTTGAGACCGTACTTGGTGACTTTCTTTGCAATTGCGCGATGAGCAATCCTGGCCAATTTCTTCTTCATCTAAAACAGAAAATATGGTGGTATAAATAAAAGATGATCACCACAAGATCTATGTTTTCGGATGTTCAACCTTCTACGTTGAGAATTTGGGACCTTTATCCCAATTAAGTTCAGTAAAAAACTAAAACTGAATAATCAGTATGAAAAAAAAAATTGAATTTTGGAGATGTTATCAAACGATTTCTTCAGAATTAGGTAATTGTGTGCCATGTGTTAAATAGACATGGCACTGAGGACTACTCGTTCAGCACAAAATATACACATATAGATCTAGGCTTAAAACATAGATTCTTCAGTTATACCTACCATAAAAAAAAGTATATTTCTTTGCTATTAGTATTTATTGTGAATTATATTTCATTATTCGACGTGTTTTGCATGTTGTACTATGATGTTCAAATTTTCACTATATTGACAAACTTTGACGCGTTTCACCACACTATGGCTTCTTCAGTTAAGTAGTACATTTAAAAGGATGCTGTGCCTTATATAAGATTGATGTACTTAGCTAGATAGGTAAACAGGGTTGCTTCTTTTAAGGATGGTGACGAATTCAGCTCTAATTGACTAGTAAATACATTTCTGGAATTTTTCTGTTTATTGATTTATAATTCTTCTCATAGGTTCCGTTTCAATCAATTATTTTCATTTTGTAAAATATCAAAATTATTATTGAAACTATGGTTTTTCTAGTAGATGTTTTTATGCTTCGATATCCTAACGTTAAAATTTCTAAAAGTATTACCAATATAAATTTGATCACAACTTCCACAAGAGAGTTTATAAACACCTGATTTGGTTCCTTTATGAAATTTAGGTTTACAGTTCTTAATAAATCTGCCTAGAGTTATTCGTTCTGATAGCTATATTCAAATTATAAGATGAGAAAAATTACCTTCAATTCAGACTGGGTTTACAAATATAAGTTAATATTCCATATTTTCGATTGATCTCCTTTATATTGGAAAAAACTCATTAATTGCACGTTGAAATTGTTTATGAGGAAGCATACTGTTAATCATACTAGAGTTATAACCATTATTGACCGCTATTTGTTCTATAATATTAAGTTCTTTCAAGAAATTATTTTCTGACATTAGTATTATACTGTTATAAGCAGCTATGTTATGCTGTTGTGAATTTGCAGAAGAATTGATGAAGCGTCATTTTTCAATTCTTGGACACTATTGACATTCGGTGTGTACTGACACATGAAGCTCACAGTTCAGAAACCTAAGGTAGATAGATAGGAATTTATAAGTTCAACAAAAAAAACCTCTTTGAGGGCGATGAACATTTCAATTGTACAGTAATGAATTTCTAAATTATTACATCATATAGAAATTTGTGTACCTTACAGTAAACCTTCTCCAACAGAAAGACTTTTAGTGTTTTTAAAAATTGCAATAGGTATATGTTTTGTGTTCCTCAGTTACTTATTGATTACTCTAAAAGCTGAATAGTACAAATTTTTTGGAGATAAGTAAAATTGTATTTGAAGTTAGTTGTGCCATATGTTTGATATCATATATATGATTATATTTACTTTTTCCAATTAGGTCCCCATTTTGTTTCACAAATACGGCACATTCAAGAATATAAAGACTTGTCTTTGTAAGTATACTTCTAGAGATTAAGTGTTCTCTGCAATTCTCAAAATTATCCAGTTCCAGAATATTTCTAAAACACTTCTTCTCAAAAACTTAGATTCTCTTAGATTCAGTAGAGTTGCCCTAGAAAACGTTACCAACCAAAGTCTCGACTCGGGCAATGCGTAATACGCCATCAGTGAAGTTACCACATCAACCTGATTGTAGAGTATTTTACATATATAGCAGCCTCAATCAATGGCAGCGGTCAAATAGTTTATGTTAGCTGCTCAGTCGAGTCTCAAGTCCAGCCTAACTCCAAGGAAAGAGACCTCTTCATTCTCTCTTATTTTTGTATTGTTATGGAAAACTTGAAAAGGTGCCATTGGCTTAAAGAACCTGAAGTAGAGGCACTGAGTGGTTTCAAGATTTATACTCAAGACTATTTGAGGAGAACCAACCCTCCAGACCATGCAAAGCTTTTTTCAAGATGATGATTATTATCCAATGAAAGAACAATAGATGTACGATCTGCATATTGCACAATGACATCCTTTAGTGTGTTAGAAAACTTATTAATATACAATATATCTAAAAGTGGCCCCATTTGCATACCACGCAAATTGCATTTGCATGATCTCACCTTATTGCCATTTTCATCAACCAAAACATATTGCTGTCGGTTCTGAAGATATGATTTGATTATTTCCAGATAAGTTCTCTTGAACCACATCTATTAAGTTTAAGAAATAACCTGTCACGTGCTACACTATCAGAAACCTTTGTATGATAAGTAATTGGACCAGAATGTATAGCGATATTTATCTAGAGAATTTTGTCAGCTATTTTTGTATATAAAATATTCTTCCAAAATGAGTTCTTAACACTCCGACCTTCCACAAAGCTGTCTCAGAGAATGAGGTAAACTTATTCCTCAAAGAGATCTTTTATCCTTTCATGTAACCCTGCGGTACTCTTAAAATTTCCTGACTTTACTTTAAAGACCCCAACTAAACACTTTGCTGACTATTTGAAAAACATTAGTTTCCCAAATATCATCCTGTACTTACCACGACATCTTTAACTCCCATGTCGTTTCTAGACGGTTTAACGATAGCTCTGAGTTTATTTCGCATTTTCTCTTGTGTTTCTTTGCTGACATCCATCCTGAATTTCTTAGCCGGAGTTCCCATAACTCTGCTGGTCTGCTTGGTCTTGGTAAAGTGGGCGCTCTTGGTATTTGACATGTCCACACCCAAGTTTTCCATGTCTTTCCTCAGTTTTGAAACAAGTCTAAAATAAAATTTACATTAGAGTCATATCATAAGAATGTATAAAAAATAACAGATACATCAAGTAATCGCAGATTTAAGTTTGTTGGAGTTCTAAAGGTATTTTCATTATCACATACCGATCTTTAACTTTAGCTCCAGCAGTTCTAGGCATTACAGGCTTCTTATTCTGCTTATTAACTCTTGCCTCATCCTTCAAAATAACCTTCTTGTGTCTGATCTGCAAAGCCAGTTCTCTAATCTCCTTCATAGTTTGATCCAGCTCGATTTTCGGAACAACATACATTCCAGTACTCTCTCTGATTTCTTCCTCTTTTTCCAATTCCTCCAACTTAGCGAAGATTTCGGGATCGATGTAATCTGCTATGTTGTGACCTTCCCAGAACTCCGGAATTACGTCCCAGCGTTCCTCTTCGGGGATGTCAGCATACGATTTTTTCAGATCCAAAACGTAATCGTCGCCCATTTCAACTTCAATGTCACGTTCCAACTTCCTCTTCTGTTTTTCCGCCAGTTTCTGTTTTTTAGCTAGAATATTCGGAGGGATGACCGGAGGACGTTCTTTGTTGTCTCTGGGTTTAGGAAGAGCTACATGGAGGCGGTTCAATATGCCATCAACCTATGGAGAGTAAACATTTACTGAATGATGGATATTTTTTGGTAATTATTAGATTCATGCGAATGAAATATGGGCTTTTTGTATTTTTATTTCGTAGCGTTCATGAACACATTTTTGATTCAATGTGATATACTACATGGCGCAAAAAAACATTGTAATCGGGTTCTTTTAATTTAAGGGTGTCCTTCAAAGAAATCAAATTCCTTTTTCATAAACAGATCAGACAACAAAAAGTTAGACGCTAATTTGCTGCATGCCCTAAAATTATTTCAAATATATAGTTCCATTACAGAGATTCATAACAAAGGAGGAAAGTAATGTATTTTAAATAGATGTCGGGTGTCCCATGATTTTTGAATGTGTTAACCCAAAATGAGGTAAGTTTTTTAGATCAGCAAATGCCTTAACTGAACCATTTTTTAATTGACATTTTGTGAAAATATGTCATTTTTTCGAACAACCCCTATATCTGCTGAAATTGTCTTAGTATCTTAATTTTAATACTAAATTATTCATATAGAATTATATCCATGAGCAAGAAGTAATTCGAGATGTAGTTATACAATGTGTCCTGTAAAGGATGTCAAATTTTGTTTAGGTTCAAATTGCATTTTCTTTTCATCTTAAACTAAACAGCCTGTATTTATTAATGGTGACAAATGAAAGACACTTCCTATACTTATTGAAATGTATTAGGTACCCCTAACCTATTTTAATAGAATCAGATTTTGTATTTTATGGAGTTTTCACATATCGTATCAAATTTCACACAAAATTCTCAAATATGACTGGTAACAATACCCTAGGAAGGCGTTACTTAAGCACTCTGTAAAAATGTCCAAAGTCTACCTTTTTCTCGAAAACACATTTCAATAGGACGTACAAAATTTCTCCTCAGGTTATTAAGATTTTCTGAAGTAATAATATGGAATGCATCTCGAATTCTTGGCATCATATTCCTTGTAGTTACTTCATACAGGCAAACTTCAGTTTTTACTGCTCGTCTTAAATAAAAATACAGGGATGTTAAATCTGTAGAGCTTGAGAGCTATTGAACATTACTTTTCCGCTAACTATAGAATTCTAGCTCAACACTCTGTGAAACATAATGACTAAATGATTAATTAAAACACTTGGCAAAGGTTTCACAAAAAATTATCCAGTTCTTAAATTATGTAAATATTCGAACAACACACTTCCAAATTTGATACAATACAACAACTAGATGGTTTACCTATGAGCTCTACATTGTGTCCGATATTATGTGAAATATTTATGACTAATTCAGAAAATAGCATTTTTAGTTCCACTAACAGCTTAATTAAAAATGTATTTTTATGAAAAAGATATGTAGATATTTTCTGTATTTGGATTGGCACAGACAGACAACTGAATAGTTTTTTACAATTTTCAAATTCTTTTCATCGGTCGAATCAATTTACAATGGAAATTGAAAAAAATGAAAAATCTTTGAACTCAAAACTCATTCGCATTCAAAATATACAGAAAAACCAACTTTTTCTGATAGCCCGATTCATAACGAAAGTTCTCAATCCTCGAATATCAAATTGAGTGCTTTTCATTAATTTGTTCACAAATTACTCTCTATTCCTTCGTCAGGCTGTTCATTTCGAGAATAAAGTTCAAATGTTAACTTCAATCGCTAAGAATTACAGCTATGAACCGAACTTAATTGACACCCTAATAAAACGAAAACACCGTAAACTTTTACTGCAGAGCATTTATTCTTTGCATACTGAGAAATCGAATAGAAAATGTCCAATTAATTAAATTCCTAATATTAGCAAAAATATACGAAATAGATTGCATAAAAATAATATTAACAGCATCAGTATTAAGAACTAAGAATTTGGGTCCATCATTAGTAAATAAAAAAATCAAATTACATAAAATAAACTGCAACGAATGACTTTCTATATAGGCCAAACGGAAAGATGTATCGAGAAGAGAATTGAAGACCATTAAAGATTCATTATTAAAAACAAACATTCTACTGGTTTTTCTGACCATTGTATAGATAGAAATCATTTCATAGATTCTGAGAGAAATGAACTTATACATCCAGGTAATAAAGGGAAGAAGTTGAACATTTTATAGATGATGGAAATCACGTCCGCTCGTATGAAAAAAACATCCAATTTGTAAGGAGCAAACAGACTTCAGTCTATCTCCTGTTGTAAATGCCGTTATATTTAAGTGAAACCACTCATTTTATCTTCCAGTATTGTATTACTCTTGATAATGGACTGATAACCCGAAACATATGTCGAGTATTTTAATAATTTTTGTGAAACCTTTGCCAAGTATTTTCATTAATCATTTACTTTTCCGTCCTATCCATTTGTCCAGAAATATGGTGTTTACTTCTTTTTCGCACATCAGAGAAGTAATAAGGATTTCCATGCAATTGAATGCACATTTAATTTTTTATGGCATTCGGAAGATGCACAATTAACATTGGAAAATCTTCCGTAAGAAATGGGAAAAATTCTCTGCCATTCAATAGTCTATCGAAAAACTGAGGCTTGACCACAATTATCAACAATTCCTCCCCAAACATTGAGAGGCCACTAATGTTGAAAATTGTTCATACAAACAATTTGTGGGTTTTCACGAGTATAGTAATGGAAGGTATGTCACTTTAGGAAGTCATTCTTATGAAATGTGCATTCATCAGTAGACAAAATCAATCTGAAGAAATTTTTATTCTTTTTGTCAATTTATTTTCGATTCATTCGCAAAACCCAATTCTTCTACCATAATCCAACTCAACTAATTCTTGTAGTAGTTGAATATGGTATGTATAATAATTGTCTTTCTTCAAGTATTTTGATTTGAAGAATTTTCTAATGTAACTAATTCAGTGCTCAATTTCTCTTCACTTGAATTGTGGTTTTTTCCACAGACAGGAAGATTTTCTAATTTTTATCTTTTGTCTAAACTGTTTTCGTTCGTGTTTTCTCGTAAGCAATACTTCCAGTCCGCTAAAATCGTCGTTTTAGACTTTCAAAGGATTTCACTTTAGGATGTCTTTTTTACGGATAATCTGCCGCATAAATGCGGGATGCCAATAGCAATTCCCATAACTATTTCCTGTGGCATATACCATGTTTGGACCGTCTACTTGAGGGTCCCTGTTGGTACACGGATGGCTCAAAAACTGAAAAAGATGTTGGAGCTAGTGTCCACGGCCAAGGAACAGTCTTTCAAGCAGAAATATTCGCCATTAACCACTGTGGTAACCTCTTGCTTGCGGGGGGATTAACAAATAGGTCAATTAAAATCCTCACCGATAGCCAAGCTGCACTGAAAGCATTGGCATCTGATATCTGTACCTCACTTGTGGTGCAATAATGTCGCTCCACCCTTGCCAAACTAGGAGAGCGGAGCAGGCTCCGTCTAATATGGGTTCCTGGTCACTCGGGCATTGACGGAAATGAGAAAAGGCGGACTTATTGGCCGCTCGAGGAACTAACCTGGAATTCATAGGACCGGAGCCTAAGCTCGGAATTCTCCTGGAAACTGCAAGGATGGAAAACAACCGATGGCTGGATTTGAGGGTACGTGAGCATTGGATGAGCCTCCCAGGACTCAGACACGCTCGACGTGCCATCAGTGGACCTTCCACTGCAAAAGCAAAGGCCTGGCTTAAACTTTGTAGGTTAGAAGTGAGAGTTTTAATTGCCATACTAACGGGGCACTGTCGACTCAGGAAACACCTAAATAAATTAGGATTGATTGAGGATCCTTCATGTAGGCTATGTGAAGGATATATATCAATGGAACATGTTATGTGCAAGTGCCCAGCTGGGAACATGGTCAGGATGTTAGAACTTGGATCTTGCAAATTGAAGCTGACTGAGTTTATTAAGCTCTTACCCACGAAACTCGTATCCTTTACGAAAAGGATCAAGCTTGTGGATGAAATTTAGGACAGAGTGTGGCACAATAGGCTGGGCTGCTAGGTAACCCTCACTCAAATAATATCTATCTATATACCATGTTCAGTAATGCTTCAACAGTACAGTTCGTAATGTTGGTCAACAGCGAATAACCATTAAAAAACGCAAAACTGTGAAAGAAAAAAATCAAAAAATGAACAATTAATTAATTTTGAAAAACGGAATATCAAAAATACTCAATATTGAAGATAATTAATTAAAAATGAAAAATGTTAAAATAATTTTAATGTACTTCATGAACATTTTGTGAACTCGCTGGCAATATTGTAAATAGATAAAAGGCAAAAACATTATTTGTTTTCCTATACATAGCTATTGAAAATATGTTTAGAAACAATTACATTTCAAAAGTGTTGAAATTGTCTTACCTTATAGTCATTAAATACAAGATGGTCAATTTTTATTATCACAAGGAATGATATCCAGCAAAGAATTCCAGATGCATTCCGTAATATTACGGATCTCAATAACGCGAGGAGAAATTTTGTGTTTTCAATTGAAATATGCATCCAAGAAGAAGGTAAACACTGTGAATATTTATTGCTGTGAAACCATGATTCAAAATTTCAGAGCAAAATTTAATGAGATTGGGTGAAAATTCTAGCATAAAATATAAATTCATTTTGATCTGTTGAAAAAGTATATAGGGATTCTTGACACACACAATAGGCATTGAGATCAACTCTAATGATATACAGGCTGTTTAATTTTAAATAAGCAAAATAATGAATTTAAACGTCTATCTCACTCAACCAAAACAAAATTCATATTCATACAGAGTGTTCTATCTCTGTATAGCCTGGCACCAGAGGAATAGGTAATAGGTCATCATCATGTATTGCTAACATTTTCACCAATGTCCAGCAGACATCCATTACCAAAAAAACATAGAACCGTCAATTTCAGACCACAGAGCGCAATTAGTTCAAATCTTGAAAATGTTTCAGGTGAAAAGAAACAATACAATAAAAAACGCCAAATCCATGATGCCAATATATAAGGTTGAAAAGCTCCCTGAAGGATATTTGTTGGAGCGGTTTTCTGGATGAATCAGATGCCAGGACATCTTTTAAGAACTTTCACAAGGAGTAATGTAAGTGTTATGAATTATCATTTACAGTTGAAAGAAAGAGAATTAAACCTTCCAATCATTGACCCATCAAATCATTGCCTAATGAAGTGACAGGATTAAGAAAAGCAGTGGAGGCGGCAGAAACCATTCATGCTGTCAAAAGGAGAAAAGTTCTCAGAAAACATTTAAGAAATAGTTACTTACAAGCCAAAAAGAACAAAACACCAAAATTATATCAGAAACTGCAAACACAACTAAGACCATCTGGACACTAATAAATAGTGAAACTGGTAAGAAAACTGCCAATGTTGAAAAAGTTAGTAGTTTAACAGGAGACAAACTAAATGAAATATTTGCAAATGTGGGAGGTGTAATGTTCCAGCAAGTTGATTACTCTCCGTCTAAGGCAATGGGTTAATTAAAACGCAAAAGAGTAACAGCACAAACCTCCATGTTCCTAGCTTCATGCTCGGAAAGCGAATTACTTGATATAGTAAAGAACCTCAAGAATTCTAATACCATAGACATATATGGCCTTCGTGTGCCATTTTTAAAGCAATATTCCTCATTATATTGAGCTCTCTTAACATTTTATTCAATATTTGTTCAACAGAGGAAGTTTTTCCAGACAAATTAAAGTTTGCGAAAATTATATACATTTTTAAAAGTGGGAATCTAAATGCACCTGGAAATTACAGACCAATCTCTATTTTGCCAGTGTTTTCTAAAATAGTTGAAGAACTATTGAAGAGAAGACTGGTGGACTACGTAAAGAAATTTAATATTCTTACTTGCAGTCAGCATGGGTTTTGTGCTGCCAGACTATTGCCTCAGCAATTACAGATTTGATTGAGGGGATAGCGGATGCATTTGAAAACTACCGGGAGGCTCAGATGCTGGCATATGATTTAAGTAAAGCATTCGATATGGTTTCAAGAACACTGCTCCTACGTAAGATAGAATACTGCGGAATTCGGTGCAGTGCACTTTCTATTTTTGAATCTTACTTGGCTCATAGGAGACAAATAGTGCTATGGAGAAACCAACAATCAAGAGAATCAAGTACCAATTGTGGAGTGCCCCAAGGGTCAATATTGGGGCCCATATTGTTTCTTATTTTCATAAATGATCTACCATCCTGTATACTTGAGTAAGTAGTGAGTATCTATGCAGACAATATGAGCCTCCTTAATGTGGCTGATAATGCAGATCAAATCAATCAAAAAAGGTCAGATTCTCATTGTGTACTGAAGAAGTGGTTTTCATCAAACGACCTTAAATTGAATCTTGGAAAAACTCAAAAATTAAATCTGAAATTAACATCAAGAAAAAAGAGAGAAATGAATCTTTTAGGCATTATAATTGACTCTGAACTGTCTTGGAAACCACATGCTGCTAAGCTTCTTCAAAGGCTGTCAGTTGCAATATTCACGATCAGAAGGATGAGAGCATCTAAACAAGCAAGTATTTTGGCATACTTTGCAAATTTTCACTCTTAAGCTACATATTGTATAATTATTTGGGGTACAGTCCAGAGTTGGAACGTGTGCAACTCAAGCAAAAAAGAGCAATAAGAGCGATATGTGGAGTACCTAGGAAACAAAGCTGCGGACACTATTCAAGGAGCTAAAACTTTTAACAGTTACTGCAGTTTTGTTCTGAACTGTCTGAAGTATGCCCATGGAAATAATGCAAAATTTGAATCTGGAATACATAAATATAACACAAGAAATATAGACAACCTCCATACAGAATACCACAGAATAAACAGATCACAAGTTGCTATGAACCACCACTGCATATAATAGACTTCCAATTACAATGAAAAATCTTCCAATAAAACTTCTAATTTCAAAAGCAATACTTTCTTGTTAACAACCCAATCTACTCTGTTGATGAATTTATGAATCTAACTATGAATGATGGATCTTAATTTCTTTTTTTCTTTTTTTATAATGTGATACAAAATATCTTGTTGAAGGCTTTGATTTCATACATGTTACACATCAGTTTGTTTGTTCGAAATGTCAAACTGTCCTATAGTTTTTATTCAAATATCTTGCTAGTCATTTGTTCTTTCTTTCTTATTACTAAATATAGTTCTTTTATTGTTACATGATATTTTATGATTCTAACAATCGTTGAAATAACCAATTATTTTTGAAGTATATATCTATTTTATGTATTGATGTTGACATTCCATGTATGTTTTGATGGAGAAATGAACTACTACTACTACTAGATCTTTGTACAACTATTTATTGTTCATGGATATGAAAATAATTTAGTATTAAAACTGAGATTCAGAAACTATTTCTGTAGATACAGAAGATGTTGAAAAAATTAACATTTTCACAAAATGTCGATTAATTTGAAAACGGTTCAGTTTAACAATATACTGATCTGAGAAAACTGCCCTTATTTTGGGTAAACATATTCAACTTAGATATAAATTTCTGTAATAGAACACCAGGTATATTCAGAAGCAATTGAAGAACCAATTACACACTAATGAGACACCCAGTATATGTCCCTATACCTTAATGTTTTAATTTCGATAATATAAATTATTTCATCTTGTCCGAGAGCAAGTAATAAAGTAGTTTATATTTTTATTTCAGAAACAAAGTAAGATAAAAGTTTATTCACAAGAGAAAATAGTTGTTTTTAGTTGCTAATTCTGAAAAAATTCAAAGAAAGGCTGTGGCATACAATATTTTTAACAGAAGTATTAGTTAGGGTATCTTTCAGAACTTCACTGAACTTAATAAGCTCAACCTAATTAACGCTAAATGAGCCCTTTACCACCTACAATATTACAGCCAAATTTCAACACAATGGAGTAATCGTTTATTAAGATTTCATGGCAAACTGATTTATTTTTGAGGTAATTATACCGTATAGTGGCGGTAGACAGATTCAGTGAAAAAATATTTACTTAATTTTGGGGCCCAGAATCCAAATCTGAAATCATTTTGCCTTGGAAGGCTATCGTTTAGGAAAAAATAAACCAAAAGTTTCTTGAATGTCCTTTTGTCTATATCATTCAAACTCTATCATTGCTTCATTAAAATGTCTTTGTTACTAGGACAATGGATAATATATGCACACATGTGCGATTAATTAGTAATTCTACATTCAAAATACTCATTAATTTCTTATTAATATGCTTTTCAATTCGAATATTTATTTTCTAGACAATTAACCCGCCATATTTACAGTGTTTTCATATTACATGTTATACGACATAAGGCTCAAAATGATGCAAAAAAGATAGAAGTATGCACTATCTCTCTCGTTCATAACTAAGATCAAAATTCAAATGGGAATCTTTCCAAACTTAACAAACCAAATTTTACCTAAAACCTAACCTACTAACCTATTTAAATCAAAATTATAAATTTAAATTAGGTTTGAGGTTCGGTTAGGTTAGATAGGTTTGGTTTGAAGACATTTCCATTTGAATATCCCTCTCTGTTACGACGGGAGATGGCGAGTACGTCATTATTGTCGGGATCATGTCACGTAGGTCTTGGATTGTGAATGTAAGAAATGGTTGCCAAATATTGAGAATTGAGGGGCAATAATTTCTGGAAAGTAAATATGGCGGGTTAGCTGTCTAGAAAATAAACATTTGAATTGAAAAGCATTTCAATGAGAATTTAATGAATTTTTCTCTTAAACGATAGCCTTCCGGAGCAAAACAATATCAGATTTGGATTCTGGGCCCCAAAATTAGTGAGTAACCATTTTTTTCAGTGAATTCTGACTACTGCCACCATACGGTATAATTACCATTTATGACTTTTGTAACCTATCAATTGAGAAGAAAGAATTTTTGGATCTTTATTTGTATAAATTTTGTCTTAAAATGACAAATTAATATTTCAAATTAATTTGTAAACACCCTGTATAATAACACTAATATCTATAATTCGATTAAAACCAAATGTAATTTGAATTAAAAAAAATTTACATACCTTTTTTGTTCTCATTTTTTGGTCGACTCTGAAACTCAATAATTTCTCACAAGCTTCTGTTTTAACCTCCATCACTCCATGATCGCTGACAGTTGACATTTCTATAACAGGCAAGTCTGGATCATCTTCAAAAACTTTCAAAATTTCCCTCTTTTCTTTAGGCAATTCATTGAGAGTAACAATATCTGTCTTATTTGCTACAACTATCAGTGGTTTATTTGAAAAGAGAGGTTTAATGGATTCGAAGAGCTTAACTTGTTCTTCTAAATTATGTCCACACTGTTCTGACAAATCCATAAAATATAATATACAGGATCGTAAATGAGCCAAGGCCGTGATTGCTTGCATTTCAATAACATTTCTATCTTCTAGAGGATGATCCAAAATTCCAGGAGTGTCAATTACTTGCCAGCGGAGATATTTAAAATCAGTGTGGCCCACATATAGAGATTTGGTTGTAAATGCATAAGGTTGTACCTCTACATCCGCTCTTGTGATTTTATTAATAAAGGAAGATTTTCCTACATTTGGAAAACCTAGAAATAAAACATTTAGCATTCCCATTATTCAAATAATCATTTTGAACAGTTACAAACAAATATTTACCACAAATGATGATAGTTCTAGTATAAGGATCTATTGATGGCAAACGAGCCAAATGTTGTCTAACTTGCTCAAGATATGCTAAATTAGAACCTTGCCTCTTCATTATGGTGGCCATTCTACCCAATGCTGCCCTTTTAAGTTGCTTACAACGATACAAAGAATCACCATATTTAAGAAGTCGAACATAATCTTTTGCCACACTAAGAAATATTTGAATCAAATTTTGAATTTACAATCATTTCAACAAATACTTACTTATCAATTAAATGCCTAGCTGTATTGAGCTGTCCCAGAGCAAGTTTATAATGATCCTTATCATACAGAACATTCATAAGATCAGCATAAAATGGGTGTACTTCATCTAACTTTGGGAATTCAGTTAGAATTTGAGTGAGTCGATCATGGAAACTTTGTTGCGAAAATTTTACTTTCCTAGTATAAAAATTACGAATTCTAGTAATCTTATACTGTTTATGGACGACTGTTGGGGTCTTTCTTTGAGTTTTAGATAAGATGATGTCTATGAAATCCTAAAAAACAAACATTTCAAGTTTTATAGCTAAATAAATATATTAGGAATGTTACCTTCGCTGTAGGAACCACAGCAATCTTTTTGAAATTGTACAACGACATCTTAATAGTTTTAATTTACTTGTTGCTCAACATAACGAAATACAACACGTTTTTGGGTTTCGAAACCCGAAGGAAAAGAAAGGTTGTGTTTCTATAACCTCCAATATTTTCTTCTTCTTCTTTCTTTTCTATCCCTTGATATCTATGAACATTTAGACATGTAGACTCCTTTCGGCTGAATTTTGGACTTAAAAATTATTCAAAGTCGGCCCAGCTATATTCTTCGATTAGTATGATTTGGGTTGAGTACTTTTTTTTAAAGTAGGAAATGAAAAACATATAAGACGGTAAGACATCTGTGATATGCAATTACTTCATTGAAATTTAGAGAAAACTGATTTTTGTCTTTCAAGATTATCGCTAATTTGATGAAGATATATGGGGTATAGATTCTTTTTCCCCACAGTTGGACGGATCTGTATTCTTACATTTACAAACATAATATTAGCGGAATTTTTTAACCATTTCACAAGCTCACTTATAGAAGAACTAGGAGTTGAAAGCACATTCCAATAAGAAATTGGTATTGACGACGGAGTACATTTCACACCACAGAAGAATTCTCTAATACAGAGGACCACAAAATTTTAATATAATTCTGTGTTATGTATCTGTGGTGTGGGTACTGGTGTAGTTGTCAAAAATTAACTATTACAAAAAAATTTAATATCATATTTCTGCACTTTTAGAAGAAATTTTGATAAAAATGGCTGCAGCAGATAAAGCAAACAAAGAAATCATCAATTTGAATGAAGTTAAAAACGATGCGAAATCATATATTGAAAAAATTCTTGGTGATATCAGTAAAACTTCTGCTAGTAAGCAAATGATATTAGGTGTTTCTTCTGGATGGCTAACTGGTTTCATGGCAATGAGAGTTGGGAAACCCACAGCTTTAGCATTAGGAGGAGGTATAATACTACTACAAATCGCTAATGAGAAGGGCTTGATCAAAATAAATTGGGATAAAGTCAACAAGAATATTGATAAAGTAGCAGATAAAGTTGAAGAAGCTGTTACTGGTCATCCACCCACAGCACTCGATAAAGCTGAACGTTTTGTTGACAGACAAGTTACAAAAACTGAAGAAGCTTTGAAAAATAAAGGAAAGAAAGCCAAACGCTGGTATTCCAAAGTATTGGGGGAAAAAGAGATGCAACTAAAGGAAGTGCATATTTTTATCGTTTCGTTTGTTGCTGGAGTTGCCATTGGAGTAGGAAGCTCTTAAAGTTGAATATAAGAATGTTGTCTACCTGAGATATTTACTATCTTTTGTGTTATTATTCTATTAGAGGTAAATTATGTACAGTGTTTCTTAAATAATTGAATAGTAATTGGATCTAGGTGAGTTCAATATAAAAATTGATTTTCTAAAGTATTCTTTCCGCTTACCCAATTTTAAACTTAATTAATCAAGTCGTTTGATGGTGAATATTAATTTATTTTGAAGAACTCATGTAATGATCTCAGGTCTTCAATATTACTGAAATGTTATTCATGGAAACACTGTATGAATTCTTAGACTGTTTTAGAGTATTATTCTTATATCTCAATATTTGCTGATTGAGTGATTACTAGTTTTACTAATTTACTTTTTGATTTATTGTTAGTGTTATTTAACTTATTTTCATAAGCATACTCAACTCAAATATCCAATGTGATCTATTTATAGGTATTAGTCAGGTCATTAATCATTTGAATAATTCATTTTGAAATAAGTTATAAATATAAATATGAAATCATTCTTACTATTATTTCTAATTACTTTTCAGAGGTAAATAATTGAATTAGTCTGTAGAGGTTGATGTAAATAATTCATAATGAAATTTTTATTATAAACTAGTAACACCTCTTCGTCAAAATGATAAGAATATAAAACTGAATTATTTTGAGTGTATGTATCGTAGATAATGTAGATTTGAAGAAATGAAATTCTTTCATTAATTCGGTTTTATGATATTGCTTTTGAAATTTTTATATTTGTAGGCAAATATTTTTTCAATAGTGATAGATTCAAATAATGATGACAGTACATCCTTGGCTTGAATCAACTGAAATTAATATATTTTAGAAAAATACTTCCAGACACCATTACTGAGTGACTTTTTCATTCATTATAATGGATTTACAGGTTTTCAACATATTCACATAGAAAAGCATTGTGGATAAAAAATATTAATATTCCAGACTGGAGTTCAACTACTTATGACCGAATATGTTCACTCCATTTTGATAGAACTTTTTTCTAGCAAAAAACATAGACAAGATTATTGGGTCAAACATTGCCCACACTTAAATAAAATATAAATTCTACATTCAATTCCTACTGAAAGGTACAGATGGCAAATAAAAACAATTGATGAAACTTCAGAGCTTTCTCCAAATACCTTCAGAAAAGCCTATCATGAAATTACTCCCAGGTAAGCTGTACTGAAACGCAAATTGTTTAAAACGAGAGCTGAATGAAAAGAAAGAAAGAATCAATTAGTATGAATGTGGACATATTAGGGAGGAAAATCAGTGAATATGATAAGTACTCCAAAATTGCGAAAATTCGCAATCATGTTCTATTTTCCATAACACTCTCCTCATAGTCATCGTCAACCAAGGTCACATAGTAGTGATACAATCTCTGACAACTTTCGCGCATCCAGTACCGAGTCGACGGGAAATATATCCCGAACGATTTAAATTTTCCTGATGCATTTTTTCGACTTCAGTGGTTTTTGAGTTATTCAATATCTCGGTTATTATTGAAGTTCGTAAAAAGTTTTTTCACACTGTTCAACCACATTTTTGAATAGATTGCAGTGGATGAAACGATTTTTTTCTATTTGGCTTGGCATAAACATAAAAGTGTAATTTCAATTTTTGTTATTGAATTTCTGGTTTCGGGCTTATTCACGGTTGTCTCAAAAGATTTTCTCTTGATATTTAACCGCTAGCTGCGGTAGGCATCTTCCGAGCCAATGCAGAGATTTTATCGAAAATTCTACTACTCTTTTTATTTCAATATTGACATGGGTGTTGATGCTCAATTTTTACCCCTTCTTGTTATGCAAAAAACAACTTCCCCACGAATTGATAACTTCCTGCTTTGTGTTTGTTCTACGAACCTACATGGACTCGGACCACTCACCTAGACCGCCAATGATAACTGCCACCTCTTAGGATTACAAGTATATATATATATATATATATATATATATATATATATATATATATATATATATATATATATATATATATATATATATATATATATATATATATATATATTTATTTATATGTATATAACATTCATACTAGATCCATATCTCACCTGGGATTCGAACCTACGCCTTCGGCGTGGGAGTCAATGCCTCTACCGACTTACTCAAGGAGGAAATCTCCTCTTTTTTGAATTTTTGTTGAAGTCGGTTAAAAAGGAGGACTAGCTTTCAGAACCATAGAACATTGAGAATCATGTAATAGCAATGACCAAAATAATTCAATAAATGCTTTAATTTCTATTGGATTGTGAATAATAACTCAGTCCATGCAATCTCGCAAATTGTATTATAACGATAGCTATCCATTGAAGAACCCTCAAAGTTCTATGGTACGAAAGTCAACATTTAATTTTGAGTGAGAAAATGTGAAAAATATTGAGATTTTTCATGAAGAATATATGATGAGAATAATATGATTATTTTAGATATTTCTTAAATGTGTGTGAGTGTTCTAAAAAAAACAAATTTATGTCTTTATCTGTCGAACTTAGGGGAAAAGGAATTTCGTCAATATACAAAAAGAGTCTAAATAAGGTGAAAACATTTTCGACGTACATTTCATAACGGAGATATCCAGTATGGCTTGAATCAGTAAGTTATTAAAATTCTTGAATAACTCGAAAACCACAACACAAATATTTTATTAGATCTATGAATATTATGAATTAATATAACTGAGATGTTGTTAGTGGCACCTTTCAAATTAATGAAAATAATATATTGTACAGTGTACAATTCTCAATTTATTACCCTGTAGTATCAGCTAAATTGTATAGGTTTTAGCTTACAAAAACCTCTGAAGCAATTCATATTCTGCACTCAGATTGTCAGAAAATTTATATCAAACAAGAGGAAATATTTTCCCTCAACCTCATCTATCATATTGAACTTATTGAATTGAAAATAAATATTTTGGAAACTCTTTAGATTTTAAAAACATCTTGTTCTATACCGCACCACTCTGTCTGAAAGAAGTCGAAATATTTATCTGTTTATTTAGATAATCAAGCACGGGTTCCTGAGACCACTTGAGAAAAAAATACGAGTGACACATGTCCCTTCCGCTCCCGAGAAGTTATGGCCCTGAGGAGTTTTTTGCTATCGTTTTCACTGCAATAGTATATCTTATCCTTCGCTATTGTATTTTCAATGATAGGTCATCAAATTTCCGACGTGAGTTAAATTGTGGCAAAACTGGCTACAATTCGAATATTTTCGGGAAATATCTGTTCGACTCGGTTCTGGATACCCGGAAACAGCAGGATTACCGGGTGTCATATATAACTTTAACGAACCGACATAGAAGACCACTAGAGCCACCGAATTTACATAGTTTGGTGGAAACTTGATGTTGTGAATGACGAAATCAAACGAGACCAAAACTACAGTATGTTGTTCCTACGACAAGATTGAATTACTACTATGCTGCCCTCATATACGATGATAATTAAGAGTGGATCGAAAAACAACTCCTTCACAGAGAGAGATTTTTAACACTCGACGGAAGGTTGAATATTGCTCCCCGAATGAAAGTCAATGTGTTCACACATAGCGATAAATTTGACGAGTTTATCGAATATTGAGATATGAATCCTAAAAATGCTTAGACCATACAGAACAGGCACAGCATTATTTATATCATCCATTTGATCCATTTCATTGTTCTAGCACAGAATGTGAATAATTTCTGGTTAACTGCACGGTTAATGAGCAAGTCTATAGGAATATGCTAAGCACATGTGCCTGGTTCGAATCCGGGTTCAGGTTATGGATGTCTTTGAACAATCAAGTGCTGAATTTGAAAGAGTCGCCTAAAATAAGGCATAAACTGCCGGAGACCAGATAACTTGTAATCCTTATGATGGCAGTTGCACGGCCTTGGAGAGTGGATCGAAATCCACAGTAAACTGTGGGTCCATCTGTATAAATAGACTAAGTTCCCAAGCACATCGTTAAAAAGATGAACAAGAAACAAACTGTTTCTATGTCGATAACCTTAACTTTTCGTCACAGTAAATAACCAAAAATATTAAAATACATTGAAATTGGAATTTACCTTTTGAATTCTACAATGAATATATCCAAATATCGTTTAATTTCAGTTCTAGGCAAAAATATACGATGCTCTAATTCAAGTAATATCAATTCATCAAAATCGATATGGAATAATTGTACTTATTTTTTTTTTTTCTCTTAGGAGGTATAACAACCGAAGAACTAAATAGGCAGAATGAATTATTTAGTTCTGAAAAGAAAAGACAGAAAGAGAAAGTTGGACGAATCGAAAAAATAGAAGTAGAGTATGAAGGCTCACAAAATAAAACACAATTGGTTATGAATAAGAATATTTCAACACCTTATGATTGTGCCAGACGTTTGTTTTCACAACAGTATATATATTAAATTTGTTAATATTTCCTTCATTTTAGATTTGAGTGAATCGATTACCAAAAGATCGGTAGTTGCTCTTATTAACGACACTACTTTGTGGCACATGCATAAACCATTACCTGATTCTTGTAAATTAGAACTTTTACATTATCATATTCAGCAACCTAATTTGGTGAATAAGGTGTATTGGAGGACTTGCAGTTTCTTGTTGGGAGCTCTTATTAACAGCGCATTTAAAGATAACGTTGAAGTTAAATTACATAGTTTTCCCAGTCCGAATGGTAAATATCAGTGTTTTCTCACTTGTAGCATTTAAATTATTGTAATGTCTGGATCAATTGTGAATAAAATTTATGAGTCTTATTCCTTTCACAGTACGTTCTGGCAGTTTTGTATATGATGTTCAATTATCTCTGGACAACTGGAAACCTGAAACTAAAGAACTGAAAGTACTTTCCATTGAAATGATAAAATTTTGCCAGAAACAACACCCCATACATTGCTTGGATGTTTCTGTTGATTTAGCATTAGATATATTCAAAGATAACCCCCACAAAACTCAACAAATCCCGGATATTGCAGCACATAATAGTGGAAAAATCACTTTGTTCAAAGCTGGGCAACATATAGATATTTCAAAAGGACCAATGGTTTCGAATACTAGTCATATTGGCAGGTTTACAGTTTCTAATGTTATTAAACTAGATACAGATATTGAAGGAGGACCCATCTATAGGTTCCAAGGAGTTTCATTACCCAGCAGTATAATTTTAGATCACTTTGCATATGGAATACTTGAGGCAAGAGCTAAGGAGTTGGTAAGTCCCAAAGCACATTCCATCAAAGATTCTTTAGTTTTCCATTAGTAACTAGCTGACCTAGCAAACCACCTTACATTCAATGAATTTCAGGTTACATTTTAGGTGAACTTAATTTTAATATGAAAGTAATACAATTAATTCAAAATTAATATTAAGTTTAGTGTTTTATTAAGATTATAATACAGAAAGAAATAAAAACTACTGTCAAAGACAGACTGAATTGAACTATGTACATATTTTGCAGCATGAGATGCACTTGAGTTAATTTTTTTCAATAAAGCTCCTTGTGGTTTATGACATTTTTTAATTTTTTTGATCAGGCGCAAGAACAAATAATTGGATGATGATTTGCCAATACGTGAATATGCCACATACAGGTGACCATGAGAAAAAATTAATTTTCTAAGTTGAGACCACAAACAGTTAAGAATTGTATGATTTCTCATTTATAACGTAATCGCTTCACCAACTGTCTCTTTGCTCTTGTTTTTGAGAAACACAAAATAGGGCCCTACTTAATGCCACTACTTCAGCTGTACTTCAGTCTGTGCCATTATGATTTGAAGGAGGGACTAGTAAATCGAATAAATGAATTTTTTATTAGATGTAACAAGAGTAGGGACGCTCAAGAGGTAGGAACATTCTTTCTAATAATATAAATACAAATTCTATTTTCATGAAGCCTACTGATCCTGCTGAAGTCTTCTATGAAATAAAAACTCAGCTGGAGATGATGAACTTTCAGTCAAGTTACTTTATCGCAATAATGACCTCATTGCACAACCACTTAGCTACATAATCAACCTTTGTCATACTCAGGGTATTTTCCCTGACGTCAAGATTAAAGCTTAGCATAAAAATTGATTGTAGTGATTTTGATAATTACCGTTCTATAGCCATACTATCAAACATTAGTAAAATTCTTGAATACATTATACTGAATAGAATTACAAATTTTCCAGAGATTTCTCTATATCAGTAGAATCGCAATATGGCTTTAGAAAGGATAGATCCATATCTGGACCTATTTACACAGCAATAAGTAAGATAACACAAACTTTAAAAAATGGCAAAATAACATTGGCCGGTTTTTGAGACCTTAAAAGAGGCTTTTAATAGTATAGCACACGACATTAATTATTTATTAAACTTGATAGATGTGGTTTGAGAAGGACTTGTCTGGAAATGCCAATGACGTAAGATCATGCAAATGCAATGTGTAAGATGTGTGCCACAAGCTTCGATACTGGGGCCACTTTTTTATACATTTTTGTTTTTTTATCAGGCCCAAGAACAATTAAAGCGGATGATTTGTCAACACATGAACATGTCGCGTACAACTAACCGTGAGAGAAAACATGAATTTTCTAAGTTGAGATCGCAAACAATCTAAGATTAGCCTACGATTTCTCGTTTCTAACCTAGCCGTTTCACAGGCTAACTCTCTTTGATCTTATGTTCGAGAACCCTACTTCGTACTATACCAACACGGCTATTTTCTCATACAATTTGTACAGTTTATTATTATCATTATTATTCACGATAGGAAGCGGTCAAAATCGATTAGACAATCTACAAACTGGACAAGTTGTAATAGAATCAATAACATACTTGGAGGCAAGTTTGGTAAGATATAGATATCTTGAAAGTCTTAATGAGGTCAACTCTATCTCTTCTGGCTTTCATTGTTTGTAGGCCAAGTATTAGGATTCTGCTCTTATATCTAGTGTTTGCCAGGTAAGATGGTATTCGTGTAATACTTCTTTGGACTTTTTCAAGTATTTCATTATCTTCTATGAAGTATTGATTACAGACGCAGTGTGCATATTATAGTTTAGGTTTTATGTAGATTTTATAGATCTTTCTGACAAATTCAACGGATTTCAACTTATATGCTTTTTGTACTAGGTAAATCAGAATGTTGGCCTTCCTTACAATCTGGTTAATATGAGACTCCCATTTCAGATCATCTGTTATAACCTCCCAAAACAACATTTCCTTAACTCTTCTGAGATTTGTTCCATTGAGAGTATACAAATTTTCTAGATTCTTACGTCGATGTGCATTATGGAACATTTTGTTTCATTAAATTTGAGGAGCCAGTATTCTGTACATTTTTCTATGGTGGCATGATCAAACCTAAATATATCAGATTCATTTAGGTGATCATAGTATAACTTTGTATCATCTTTGGAGGACAGTACGCTGTTTTGATATTAGGAGCCAGATCGCTACTATAGAAATTTAAAAAGCAGAGACTCTACCACCGATAAGTGATCTTTCCACTGACCCCTGTCAAAAACCTTCTCAAAATCAAGAAAGAGCACATCGCCTGGATGGACCCGTCCATTAATTTAGTCCATTTGTTGATGGTAGTTATCAGGCATGCCCTTGGAGATTTAGATGGAAGCAAGCTGTGTATTCTAGTTAGGAACCAAGGAAGCGGTTAGTTGTTTGCTTATGATTTCTTTCATTATCTTGCATAAGGTGTCAAACTAATTGAGCAGTAGTTGGTCGGATCATACCTATCTCCTTTTTTATAGATTGGGATTATGATGACTGAGGAAGCGGGCCACTGAAGAATAAGTGGATGCTGAATGAGGGTCTCTGCGCAGTTTTGTGAGAATACTGTGGATATGTTATCCAGGCTTGAAATTGTGTCTTTTCCAGACTAAGAAATCTAACCTATTCATTCCAAGACCAGTTCTTCTGTGAAAATTATCTCCCTGATTTCATTTTCTGACCTTGTAGTGGTAGGCAAATTGATTCGCAATGCTCTGTAGGCTTATTGCATTACGGCTTCGTTGGGAAAGATTAAATCTTCTTGATCGCGGCATTGTTAATAATAATACTAATAGAAAACAATCGAATCGACCAGTACCTAATGATTTTTTTAAAACAAATCTCGGACAACATAAAAAAATTACACTTTCTCGACGTAAATAATTTATATAATAAATCTCTGAATTGACAGAATAATCTGGAATGATTGAAAGAGACCAATCGATTTGACAGTTGGTGTTTTTTTTCACTAAGTATTGGCTACACGGCCATCAGAAACTGTTGTTGCATTTGCTCTATATTTTTCATTACATTTCGATTCTGTGTATGTATGTATTTTATTCAATGTAAATGTCAAACGCGCTTCTTAAACTTTGTAATGGATATCTGAGATTGATTTCTAAAATATAAACTTTTTCACTAGCTTGATATCTTCTTAATTCACACAAAACTATATTTGTAAAATCTGAAATACTCAATAATCTGAATATTATGGATATATCGTTTCAATTTGAAACCTTTTTTAAATATCTTCATTAATTTGGAGGAAGAGTTTATAGTATCGATGGGATCAACATTAAATGTTTGACAGGTACGAAACCCGTGAACATTTTATATGGGAAATATTTTTTGTGAATTTTCCCGGTAGAAGTCTACTTTTATACTTTTTGTATAATTTCAGAATCCAGCCAGAATTCCAGGTTCTCAAGGCGTCATCAATGAAGATGAAAGTTTCGTTAGTCATATGGCAGTATAAGTTGGATAAATAAAGTATATAAGAAAGTGTGTATTATTGAATGTGTTTTTCATTCCTAAATTCCCATCTTCGATGTCATTGAATCTTAATCATTTAAGAAATAGAATTAAAATTTACTTCAGTTGTCATCACATGCATTTTGACAATGCTGACTAATTTAATTTCTTAGCAAACATTAAATATTTTTCAATAAACAAAATTTTCCCAAAGTTATCTGAACTATTGTTTCGGGAGATTTATCATTCAATTTTAAAGCGAAAAGTTCCTATAAACATTTGTCATTAATGAGTTACAAGGTGATGACTTCTTATATTAGAGTACTAACTGTGTAAGCCGAAATTTATTTTGGCTTTTCAATGGCGCCAGTAATTCTCGAAAATAAAAAATAACAACCTCCAAGTTTTTCGTTCCAAATTTCGATCAGTCTATTCCCAACCTCATTAACGGTAGCTGGCTAGTTTTGCTGGCTTCCAAATCTTCTATGGAGAATGTCGCAGACATGTAAAATGGGATTGAAGTTTGGACTTCGTGCAGGACACTTTATTGAAGTGATTTTGTGATTTTGAATGTAGTTCCTAACGATATGAGCTTGGTGAGGTTTGGTGTTACCATGCGTGAACGGAAAGTTTTCATCCATGTTGGGCTACATTATTTATGATGACCACATTAGTGCGGGCGTTCAAAGAAATTTATTCCCAAACCATTATTGAACCTCCACCAAAACCATAGGTACGTAAGAAGTCGATCTGCGGCACGAGGCATAAAACCAAATTTCCTGAGACATTGTATCGTTTCAGTGCAAATTTGCACTCTACTGTTCTTTCGCAGCTGCATTTGAAGGCGCCTAGTAGTAGTGAACTGTAGTCTCAACGAGGAAATTCTTGAATAACGGTCATGGATGACCGTTGTTGTTCGAGATCATTCTTGCCCAGGACTCGTTTCATTACTAACAGTCTCCCTGCACCTGCGGATCATTATGGATAGTTGAATGGGACATTCCAAGCCTTTGGCCTATTCTTATACAAGTCCAATCTAGGTTATCTAACAACAGTGCTTCAGCATATTCTGCCGGGTTCACATTTCGTGATTCGCGTTGCATTATTATCGAAAATAAAAATTTTCAAGAACCAGCGTTACTCGAAAAAATTGAACAAAAACTGCTGTTATGAATATGTTGTGGTTTCTAGAAATTTTTCAATTTATTTCTGATGAGAGGAACATGTGAGGCAACAAAAAAACATAGATGAAATAGATTTATTATAGTACTGTAAATTATGTTGATTAAATAGGGAAAGTAAGAAAGAGGAATATTCATCAGTGTACGAATGGTTTTCATGGTGTAAATTTTACACTTTACATTTTTACTTATTGAAAAATTATCATATCACAAAAAAATAAGTAGGAAGCTTGAGCAGGATGTTGGTTTTCACTAATACATCAATATGTGAGGAAATCATCAAGGTTGTGAAGCGGAAGAGGAGAGTCCATAGAAAATGAAAGGAATTACAAAATTTTCAATGGCTACCACGAATTTAAAATCCTACGTATTAGATCTAAACAACCTATTAGAACCGATTTTAACCCGGCGAAAGTGTGGCAGGGTATGTCATACCCACCATTTTATTTATTTGCGTGTATTTTTTGTTTTTGTATTGTCGTTTTGAGTATCTCGAATTAAAGGGGTGCGGGAGGAGACAATCTGATACTAAGCAAGAGATTTCCGATCACGACATAGTTGAGGCTAATGAAATTAGTGCCGATTCCGATTACTCAAAAGACAATATCAAGTCCAAACACCGCATTCCAAGTTTTTTACTTTACCAAAAATGGTATAAATGTTCTCTGCGATCTAATATACGTACAAAATCCGAAAACATAATTGTTGAACGGCCAGGCGTGAAAGGAGCAGCAAGAGAAGCAAATACAGAGATACAATGTTGGAATGTTTTTATGAATGAAGAAATAAAAGCCATTATATTGAAACACACAAACGAAAAATTGTAAAAAGGCAAGAACAGTTCAATGATCCTGATTATTCGATATGATCAAACAACATCTACACAGTTCGACGCTTTTATCGGGTTGCCGGTCTCAATAAATCAAGTCGCCAGAGTCTCGAAGATTTGTAGAGGACGAATGAAACAGGAGTGGACATATTTAGAACAATAATGTCTTTGTAAAGATTTTAATTTTTGCAAAACTGTGTTCGACTTGATAATAAATCAACAAGAGCGGAACGTACACTTAATAAAGAACCCAGTTCAACGTAGCGTTTCCACACAGTAGAGTGAATTTGACGTAAAAAAACAGTTCGTCTGTAGGCCCCCTCCTTGATAATAGACTATATGTGCGGTACTATATCTATAAGTGCAGTGTTCTGCACAAATACGACAACAGAATAAGTGAATTGTTCTAATATGGCACATAGATGACGTGTGAAATCGAAACAACCTACGATATTTAGCTGACATAAACGTAGACATGAGTAGAAAGAAAGGGGTTTACTCATTTTCTACATTACGTAGTCTATGATTGATTATTGAATCAATGAAAAATGAAGAAAAAGAAAATATGCTGAATTATATATCAACAGCTTTCAATATATGTTTTCACATACCCATATACAGGATGTCACAAAATTTTGGACACAGGCAATATCTCCGGTGTTATGAGAGATTGAATTGTGAAATAAAATGCACTGCTTTGTACTTCTGAAATGCCTTCGACTCACAACTTCTATACTGGATATTTTCTTTTAACTCTTCAGAAACAACCCCTAATTTAATTTCAAATTGTAACCCATAAACATTTGTAGTGTCGTTGATTCTAAAATGAATTCAAAGTATTGTGGCTTATCAATTTTTACGTTTCAATTCTGGATATTCGCGATAAAAAAAAGAAATATTCATTAGAAAATCTAAGAGCATTCCTAACAAACGTATTCGAAATCCGTGCTGACCATTAATCACAGATAGCACATCTATGGATATAGCACCTTCGTATAGTCGCCAGTCTAGCCAAGTCAAAATTTAATTTTTATAGACTAGTCGTAACATACTCATCAATAAGTATATGCTAGTCTTGCACTTTTTATATGGACTCAACGCATAATTCACTTCTTTCAACTCAAATTACACTTATTATTCATTATAATTACAATTATTATTTTTGTGTTCATTGAGAGCATTGTTAATTAAATCTCGAGTTGACAACTACACACGCCATTCAGAAATCCGTCGATTGGGGTTCTATGTATTCATTTGTAAGGTAAACGTAGGTGCTGAAACTTAATAAACCATAGAATCTGTGGTAGAAGCAAAATATTTTATTCTTTACGTATTTGTCAGTTCTGATGTTTATAAAGAGGCTATTTTGAGTTGAATATTAAAGTGATTTTCCCCTCACCTTCCAGATCGGATTCTTTCTTTGAATCATCAAAAACAATCTTCATTTTTCACAATTGAATTCCTTTTATTCATTCAATTCAAATGTTCTATTGGGTATTTATGCGTATACTTATGTTGGATACCTACAGCAAAAAGCAAAAATTGTTATTTATTATCAAATTTGAACAACAACGAATCAATAATAAATTGAAGTGGTAAAATTTTGTCTTTTTTCGTAAAAGATGTTCGAAATGTCCCCCTTCAGTCTGCACGCAAGCTTCAAACCTACGTTCTACTCCTCTCGTGCAGGAAGCTATAATCATAGCGGGTGTGGTCGTGTGACATGCCGCACGGATCCGATTTGTTAGGTCTTCCACATTAGCTGAACGTACTTGATAAACAAGATCTTTTATGTATCCCCACAAAAAAAAATCTAAGGTAGTCAAATCTGGAGAACGTGCAGGCCACTGAATTGGACCTCCATTACCAATCCATCCACGGGGAAATGAGTCATTTAAATAATTTGACACAATATGTGCATTATGGGGAGGAGCCTAATCTTGTTGCCACACCAATACACGTACTTCTGCCAGGGGAACATCTTCTAATAAATCTGGTAATGTATTCACAAAAAAATTAAAATATCGTTGTCCTGTTAATGTTCCTTCATAAAAATGGGGCCCAATCAAATGTCCATGGAATAACGCGCACCATACATTTATACCCCACACTGTTTGAAAGCGACTCTCTTTTATACAGTGTGGATTTTCTGTAGACCAGTAATGGGCGTTATGCTTATAACTATCCCATTATTATGGAATCTACTCTCATCACTCCAGCATACATGATTGAGCAAGTCTGCATGTATTTGCATGAATGCGATAAAATACATTCGATGTTCCAAATCGATTGGTCGAAATCCTTGTGCTAAATGAATTTTAAATGGGTGGTACTTATGCTCTTTGAGTATTCTCTGAATAGTACTCTTACTAGTTCCCAGTTCTCTTGCTAGAGTACGCAATGAAATATGTGGATTCACACCAGAATACGCTAAAATATTTATAACATTTTCGTCAGTTCGATGGTGCCTATGTTTGAAATTCGGAAATGAGCCAGTACGCATTTTCCGTTCCAACTTTAGAAATGTTGAATGTGATGTTTGACGACGAGCTGATAATCTTTCATTATACAGATGAGCAGCGTCGCGACTATTTTTTTGACACTACCCATAAAGGAGCAACATATCCACATACTCATTAGCTCTAAATGTAAGTGGCATATTTGCAGTTTATTGCACTAGTAAGTATCATATGATTCTTCGAAATTGTATTAAAAAATATATTTTCACTTGCTTTTACTTCGCAGTTCATAAATACTCCTTCAAAAACTTCAAAATTGCCGCAGGGTACGGTTGCATAGGAACATTTCATGATATGGTTCTGCGCATAAACTGTTATTAAGTTCTCTATGGCTTTGCGTTCCATGTTTTTTCATATCTACCTATGTTTCTCTGATGCAAATGAAGCGCCTTGCATTCTTCAGTCTTTTGTTTTGAGTACGTTTATTTTTAGAGTTTTCAGAATATCAATGAAATGATTCCTTCTTAATCGCCAACAGACAACATTAAAACGTTGAAAACGATATACTTCAATACTCTGAATACATTTGGAAATTATTGACTATAAAATTTTAAGGGGTGCAATTGGAAACACTAAAGTTGTTGTTGTTTCCTGAAAGTCGTAAGAAAATTCCGAGCGTAGAATGTGCGAGTTGGAGACATTTTAAAAGTACATCGCAGTGCATTTTATTTCACAACTCAATCTCTCATAACACCAGAGATATTACCTGTTTACAAAATTTGGGACACCCTGTATACTTGAACACAAAATATTATAAATATCCATCCTACTTTGGCATCTCCTTTCAGGGAGATGCAGACAATATATGAATTCTTCATTTTCAAATCGGAGGAAAGAAGAATAGGTATCTATAAAATGACTCCTACACAAGTTACACGCATTTTAATCAAAAGTTTTGAAAGAGTACAGCACGCTTTTTTCAAAATAGGAACGTAAAATTGAAAATTCGAGTTTGGACCTCAAAGTTTGGTTTTAAATTCCAATTGCTTTGAAAATAATTTTCAGTTTCGAAAGTTCAATGCCCGACTTTTCACCAAAAAATTTATTGATAAAACAAAAACACGTATATTTTATGAATCCTATGATTCACTCACCTTGGCCGTGAAAAAAATTGTATTCATTGGACACATTTTCGAATAGGTACATGATAGCATAACAAATAAGATCATTCAATAGGATGTCATCTTGAAGATTACAATTTTTATACCAGAACCATAGAAAAAATGAATCCGGCCATGGATATTATTACCTCCTTCGAAATATATAGAGTGTTCGAACACATTGAAAACATATTTCACAGTTGGTCTCATTCAAAATTTTTTTTTTCATTTCTTCAAATTAGACACTATAATTTATACACTACTAGGAAAGCTTAGTGAAAATTTTTCAAATGATTCCTATTTTCATTAGTTTTGGAGATATCCAAAAAATTCATGAGTGTCATTTACTCATTTCCTGTCTTGTTTCTTGTTTCATGATATTTTCAAATTTTCTTATTCATCACGATTCAAAAGTCATTTCGCGATTTTCGTATTACATGAAAATTTTCAATGACAGAAAATGCTCGAAATAACCACCTTTTTGTTGAACACATATCAGAAATTTATTTCATATTCTATTTTTCATATCTTCCTAAGTCGTCGGCAGCGCCTGGTAAGCGATATCCATTACATATCCCCAGAAAAATAAAATCAGGCTAGTATGACGATCTTGTTGAACAATTGTGAGTTCCACCGCTTCTGATCCATTTATTAGAAAATGGGTGGTTTGAAAATCTTCGCTTATCCGCTCTGAAGTGATCAGGGGCACCGTCCAATTGAAACCACATTTGTTGTGTTACATTTGGGAGCCCATTTTTCAAGAGTTCCGTTAGACTATAGCTTAGAGAATTGTGGAATATGCGTCGGTAAAACTGATGTGTTGGTAGACCATCTATGCTGTCTAGTTGACATAAATGAGATTGTTCTTCACTGCAATAATGGAAATTGTGCCGGTTTACATAGTCATTATTGTGAAAGGTGCTTTGGTCTGAAAATAGTATGATATCCGAGAAAACTTCCCACATTTACAATATCCATGAACAAAAATCGAAACGTCGTTCAAAATCTCTATTCGATAGTCCTTGGTTTGTTTGTATGTGTTATTGGTGAGGTTAGGTGAATTCATATTCTTCCTAGAATGAAAATAAATTCTTGGCTGTACTGTCTGTATTTGATACTTGTAAATATAAATGTCTTCATCCAACATATTACTAAAGTGAAATCAAATGAAAAACAATTTCAAAACTAGCAGAATACAGAAATACTAAGTTTAATGAATTTTTGTTGCTATTTTGAATAAGAAATATGTATTAGTAGTTTCAAAAAGTCATATTCCTTATGGCACAATGAAAATTCTTTTGGAATAATATAATTGTTTTCTCTAAGAAATGCTACATTTGTTACTGCGAGAATTTCCTTTGCTAGATACGGAATGGATATTTGTTTTTCTGCAGTTTCAATAAAACTTATAAAATTTTTGTTAGCTGAACAAAATTTTATTTTCAAAATAGTTACTTTTCGATTACATCTTGTCCAATCTAAAGTCCTACACGTAAAAAGAGTCGATTAAATTCCTTTTATATCTTCATAAATTCAATTCGACCTAATTAAGGTTCACTTTGTAGATGAAAACTGAGAATTCCATTAACTTCTCAGATTTAAATCTAACCAAAATTGATAGCAGACATGGTTTTTTAACTTTCCATAATGTATCCCACACAAATTTTACCATTC
Source organism: Cryptolaemus montrouzieri (assembly GCA_013387265.2). NCBI lineage: Eukaryota > Metazoa > Arthropoda > Insecta > Coleoptera > Coccinellidae > Cryptolaemus > Cryptolaemus montrouzieri. Next base: position 97,922,577 of record JABFTP020000185.1, on the reverse strand, counting down.
ATAATTCTTTCGCACATCCACATCAACATAACATAGCTGCTTGATCAATAAGATATATAAGATTATAGCTTTGAAAACATATAACTCTCTAGGCAGATATTTTAAAAACTATGAATCTAAAATTCATGAAAGAAACAAATCAGGTGTTTATAAACTCTCTTGTGGAAGTTGTTATGAAATTTGTATGAGTAGAACTTTTAACGTTTAGTTATAGAGCACAAACGCAGTTTTGACATGCAAAAATAAAGTTCCCACTATGTAATTCATTCAATAAAAGAACCATAATTTTAATAATAATTTTGAGATTTTACATTTTGGAAATGATGGATCGAAACTGAACCTATAAAGAGTATTCGAAATCAATAAACAAAAAAAAATCGGATAATTTACTCCATAGTCAATCAGACCTAAATTGGCACGATATCTAAATCCTTTAAGTTCTTAGAAGAAAAAAACTACTTGGATTTTTCCTTTTAATGAGCTGAGTACCCGTTCTCACAAATGTAATATATAAGGCACATCATCTGATTAACCAACAGAGTAATGAAACGCGTCATAATTTGACAATGTAGTGAAAATTTGGACATCATTTTTCATTCAATTGAAAAATGTAAAACGACCACCTCAATTAAATTAAAATAACTAATATTTCAATTTTTTATTAATTTAAATATCATCTACGTTAATAAATGTTCAAACTGTAGACCAGGGGCGCTCACACTGAACTGCTGGCGATCCACCTCAATATTTTTATACTACTTACGATCGACTCTGAGAGGCTGCAAGTATGTGTGATGTAGGGTTGTCGTACATACACGAGACACCCTACCTACCTATCTAACCTAACTAGGTAGGGTGTACCATAGCATATATAGATATTAGCTTTCCGCACAATTTACATTATTTTAGTGAAGGTTTGGGTAAGGTTGTCTAACATTTCACAAAGTTTTTCTGTTGAATGTACAAAAATTCTGTAAAAGTCAACAGAAAATTACATGAGTGTAAAATCCCTAGTCCAAAATTTGGTTATAATTGATACATTTGTTTTCGGTATATTTTCGATATTTCATATTTGGCGGCCAGCTATTACCTGTATATATGAGAGAATTGTATTGAAACTATTTTGAAAAATTAAATTAATGAAATTGCTCTTTTGGAAAAAGGACACAAAATTTGTCCGATTCCTAACAATAATTATGTAAGAAAAATATAAGCGGTCGAATAAACCATCGCCCTAAGAAACTGAAATAATAATAATTTCCCTGAAGCATAAATCGCCCAAACTCTTCTTCACCACCACCAACCCAAACCCGACAATATCATAAACACAAACATCAAATCAATCAAACAGCAAATGGCCTCATCGTCACAAAAGCAGACAAATCAAAAGCCTCTGTCATAATCCCACGCCCCACATACATATCAAAAATAAATGATTCTTTAGAAAATGAGGCCATATAATAATTAAAACATGAAATCATTCTCGTTTTCCAATAATCCCTAGAAAGTTTTCTAAAAGAAATTCCCACCTTTTTTCAAAATTCGATCTGCTCCCTCATTAATATGAAAGAGGCTGCACCAAAACTCTATGGACTCATAAAAAACCATAAATAAAACACTCCGATTCAGCCTGTTGTCTCATATACCAGTGTCCCAACATACAGGCTGTCAAAAATACGATATTTTCAAGCATCTCACCAAATTTTCTGCCAAGTACTCACAAAAACTCACTTGAACTCACAAATAAACTGCAGAATATCTCTGTTCCTTCAAAGTCCTTTTTTATACTCTGACTTAGATGAGATGTATTCAAACTTACCTAGTACTGAATGTCCAACTCAAGTCTCCAAAATTGTAAACAGCGCTCGGCCAACCCGCTTGTTCATAGTGATTTCATCTGAGCAAACCAGAGGTCAGGCTATGGATTACCCCGCAGTCCACTCCTAGCAGAAATTTTCGAGAATAACATAGAAAATATAATTTTTCAATCACCTATTGCGTCTCATATAATATTTTGGTATCGATATGTTACTATATTTTTGCGTGTTTCAATGTTCTAATTTTAGATTTAACTATTTCGGCCCAATTTCTAAAAAAATCGCAAATAACATCCAAATCACCAATGTAAAATTAGCCTACAAATCCACAACGAAACTATCGAATATATTTTTGAATGCCAAAGATAAAACTCAAAAATTAGATAATTCAGAAGTGTATGAACTAACATGTTCCAATTCTAACGGAATTTATATTGATGAAACAGGCAGGTAGTTAGAATTAGATATAAGGTACATCATTCACCTTTTGTAAAAAGATTCCACTATGGCACAACCTTGCATAGAAAACAACCATAATTTTCATCAATAGACAATCTACAAATCCTTACCAAGCACATTAAAGTATAAAACTCAATTATCTTGAATTCTTATAAGTATTCAAAGCCAAACACAATACATACAATAATCAAATATTACTTAACGACCTGAGTGATTTATTTTATTCCCAATATTAGGATTTTAAGTAGTTCTCAATTATATATTAGTAGCCAATGTTAATCTCTAATATGTATTTTACACGTTCTGTAACCCCACTTCTCCGTACTTATATATATTGATAACTTCGTATTTTAGTGTCAAACTCAAACTTTCTGATGATGACCGAATGCTCGAATTAGCTATAACGTTGAATAAACTTCTTCAACTTGAAAAGTGATATTTTTACATAGTAATATTCGCGATCCTCATAATGAAACTATTTTGATTTTTTTAAAGATTATGCTTCTAAAAACAGTATTGCTATAATCTCCTCAAAAAAGTCATACCCCAATTTTTGTAGTGAGAATTTCAGTATTTACTTATCGGAACCTGTTCATCCACTGTAAGAAAAAGTACGCCCATGGATTATTATTGTAATTGGCAAACTTGCCAAATACGGCATCAAAGTCTAAGCTCTTGTTGATGCAAAATCTTTCTACACCGTAAATTTAGAGGTATATCCAGGGAAAACAACCTTCAGACCCGCATTCTGTAAGCAACAAGGCTTTGACGTGGTAGAAAGACTAGTCCAGCCTATATCGAGCACAAATCGCAATTCAACTTTTGATTTTGGTTTACCAGTTACTAATTGATTATGCATTTGCTGAATGAGCACAGGCTTACGTCGAATGAAGATGTGAGAAAACAAAAGATGTATCTTGACATCATTTTTGAAGACCGGAAACTCTCCAGGAAACTCCACGTTCGGCCATCAAAAGGATGTTTTTATGGTCTCCTATGCCCCTAAAAAACATGAAGTGGTCATAGTTATGTCAAGCCTTCACCACCACGAAAAAAATGATAGCGCGACAGGAGACCAGAAAAAGCCAGAGATGATAACATTCTGCAATTCAACGAAAACTGGAGTAGATATTGTCGACGAACTATGTGTTAGTTACAATGTGTCGCGTAATAGCAAGCGCTGGCCGATGACTATTTTTTACGTGATTTTCAATATAGCTACCGTTAATGCAAATATTAATTTTCGTGAAAATCAGGGCAAAGACAGTAAACGCACCGATTTCATCCGTAACTTAAGCTTGGCTTTAGTTCACGAACACTTGAAGTTGCGAAAAGACCAAAAAAAATATTCCAACCTATATACGTCAGAGGATGTCTTCCCAGATCAACGAACCACTTTCATCGACTCAAAATGTTCCTGGTCGGTATGTAAGATGCAGATCCTTGCAAAAAGGATCGAAAGACAAAATACGCATGTCCAAGCTGTGAAACGGCTATCTGTATGGAGCACGCAACTTATTTTTGCAAGAACTGCACTGATTTAACTCCAGTTCCTAAGATATTCTTAAGATTTTTTACTGTGTTTATTGAGTTGCTCATTTCATGTTCAAGCATATTTCTACGTTTTTTCACATATAACTTGTTTTTAGTTCCTTTTAGTTTTTTTGAGTTTAAAATTTTCCTTGAAAATTCATTGTTATTTATTTCAAGTAAAGTTAAATATAGAAATTATCAAAATGGCACAGATGTTATATTTTAAATACAATGTATTAAAGTCTTATTATAATAAAAATAATACTTTTTCTTAAGAACCAAGTTTCACAACCAATTTTGTAAACGGATATGTCATACCCTGCCTTATACATACTCCATGTTACATTTTGTCACCACACTCTCGCCGGGTGAAAGATACACATCTTTAATTCAATCTGAAATATCCTTTAAACCTAAAAAACTTTTTAGTGTCATTAAAAAAATGGTCATATAATTCCTTATAACATGATATATGGAGATTGCGGTGTTTGTGGACGACGAGATGTTGCTGATTTTTTTGCCAACTACTTCGGGAAGGTTTACATCAAGCCTGACTAATAATCACAGAGTGAAATCTAGCCTTCTGCATCTAAATACTTCCACCAATTAAATAACTTGCAATTTTCTGTTGATGAGGTGGAGGCAGCCCTCAGGAGATTGAATATGAACAAAGAATCTGGGCCTGATCTAATTCCCTCTAATTCTAATTCTGTCAGTATATTACTTACTATTATTTGTAATAAATCACAAAAATACGATCTTTCCAGATCGTTGGAAGCTGCCATGCATTGTCCCTATATTCAAGGGTGGTAACAACAATCTGGTTGTAAACTATCGCCCCATAAGTAAACTAAGTATTTCTGAAAAAATATTGAATGTCTCATCTTTTTTATACCCTTAGGTCGCAGATTATTTCCAAACAAAATGTATTTTATATTGGCAGATCAATTGAAACTAATTCAATTGATTTCGTTGAATTTCTGTAGGATGGATTCGAGCAGCGCTCGCAGGTTGATATTTTATAAACTGACTTTAGAAGAAATTAATCTTGCTGAGGTCGGCGTTTGGGCTCAATGTTGTGCTGGTTCGGGTCCTACGTGACGAGCAGGAGACAATTAGTCTCTGTCGACGGATATGACTCCGATGCCTTATTCTCGTCCTGTCAGGGCTCCCATTTGGGACCCCTACTGTTTATTAATTATATAAATATATAATAATGAATATATAAATAATATATCCGGATGTTTCAATAAAAGTAAAACATTATTATTTTCCGATAACTTCAAGATTTTTCATGACAATAAATCACATTGGTCAACTTCACCCCTTTTGGAGGAAATAACAGCCTTTATTTAAATCTAACAATATGTCGAGCGGTGTCTTATACCCGTGGAAGGAATATCTTAAGACATCTTTAGACCATAAATAACACTCAATTATCTATAATCGACACTATAAAAGATTTGGGGGTGGTATTTGATTCAAGACTTTTGTTCACTGTTCATGTCGGCTTTGTCGTTAATTCTAGTAGCCCAATGTTGGGTTACTTAACGTTATTGTGAATATTTCAATAACAGGAAAGAATGACTAGCCCTCTATTTGGTTATCTTTCTAGTAAACTGAACTACGCTTCGCTTGTTAGGAGTCCCCAATACTCAGTTTATGTTGATAGGGTTGAAAAAGTACAAAAAAAAAGAGATTTCTTGGCTCTAAATGAAATTAGTACCAATTAAAAATAGACGAAAATATTGATAAGGCACCCCCAACTCTAAGACATACCGACTTAAATACACATGCAAATGAATTAAGCAACATCATTAAAGAAAGCGCAAGTGAGGTAACAACAGTGACGAAAATAAGTCGAAGAAAAATAAGTGACGAAACAGCGAAATTATTTGAAGAAAGAAGGAAACTGAAACCAGACAAAGATAGGAACTTAATCGAATGGGCTGAACTGAACAAATTAATAAGAAGAGAAATTAGAAAAGACATTAGGAAATTTAATACCAAGATCATAAAAGAAACTATTGAGAATAACAAAGGCCCAATAATTTTTAATAGACATGTTAGTATAGGAAGAAGAGAAATGACATCACTTAAAGACAAAGCTGGGAAGGTCATTACAAATAGAGATCAAATGCTCAAATTAATAGAAAGCTTTCATAAAGAATTATATGATTCCAAATTACAACCAAACGCACAGCAAAAGGAAGATGGAAAGAGAAAAATATGTAATGTCGGTTCTGAGGATATTCCCGAAATTACTGTTAATGAATTAAACTCAGCCCTGAATAATCTTAAAATTCCAAGGCGGCTGGACCAGATGGCATAATTCTAGAAATGCTCAAATGTGGAAGTCCTCGCCTAAAACAAGAACTGGTAATATTGTTCAACAAATGCTTGGATCAAAGTCAAGTCCCCCAAGCATGGCTTGAGGCTGAAGTAATTCTTCTCCACAAAAAAGGCGACATAAGAAACCTTGGTAATTATAGACCAATAAGCCTTTTATCCCAGCTATATAAATTATTCACCAAAATAATTACCAAAAGATTAACGGGAAAAATAGATTTTCAGCAACCCCGTGAACAAGCTGGATTTAGATCTGGGTTCAGTACGCTGGATCATATTCATGCAATTAAACACCTAATAGAAAAGTGCAATGAGTATAATTTAGATCTTTATATAGCCTTTATAGACTACCAAAAGGCCTTTGACAGTATAGAAATTTGGGCAGTCCTTAATTTTCTTAATGCATGTAGAGTGGACAGCAGATACACGAACCTGATAAAAAACATCTATTCTTCCGCCATAATGCATGTCCAGTTATGGAATAAAACCAACGACATTCCAATAAAACGAGGTGTTCGACAAGGAGATACAGTGTCACCGGGGCTATTTATTGCAGCTTTGAACGAAATCTTTAGAGAAATGGATTGGCATAAGAAAGGAATCAACATTGATGGCGAACTTCTACATCATCTACGCTTTGCCGATGATATTGTACTAATAAGTAGTAACGTCCAAGAATTACAAGATATGATCCTAGACTTGAACAACCATTCAAAAAATGTTGGCCTAGAAATGAACATCAGCAAGACGAAGATAATGACTAACACAAACAATAACCCCGTAATCCACGTAAAAGGTCAACAACTAGAGAATGTCGAAAACTACATATACCTGGGACAAAACTAACTACTAAAAAGACAACATGACTGACGAGATTACACGAAGAGTGTCACTTTCGTGGGCGGCATTTGGCAAATTAAAACATGTCCTGACATCAGACATACCCCACAACCTCAAGAAAAACCTCTACAACCAATGCATTCTTCCTGTGCTTACATATGGAGCCGAAACATGGTGTCTTACTAAGAAGTTGGCCCAAAAATTGACGAAAACCCAAAGAGCCCACGAGAGAATAATATTAAATATTAAACTATCAGATCGCATAAGAAATACTTGGATAAGAGAACAAACCAAGCTGACAGATGTCATGGAGAGGGCAGCTCAACTAAAGTGGTCATGGGCAGGTCACGTAGCTCGAAGAAAGGACAATCGGTGGACCAAGAGGCTCATGGAATGGAGGCCAAGAGTGGGGCATAGGAGTATCGGCAGGCCAAACATAAGGTGGAGAGACGATATTAAAAAATCAGCGGGTCTTCTTTGGATGAGAGAAGCTATTAGCAGAAAGAAATGGTTCAATATGGGAAAAGCCTACATCCAGCAGTGGATTGAAATAGGCAGATCGTGAAATGAAATTTTCGCTTAATAGAAGGTAATCTTGCCAATTACTCTCTTCGTACAAAGTACAAAGCGATAAACTTATTAATCAACTCGATTGTAAGAGTGTTCATGTGCCGAACCAATCTCTCCGTCAACAGTCTTTTTTTACTTACCATTGAGGAGCACAAATAGTGCAATCAATTCACCAATTTGTCCTATGCTTTAATCTTATTACTCCAGGATAATGATGTCCTTTCCTTTACTATTAATGCAGTAAAAAAAAATTATAAAATTTATAGATTCAAATTAAATTAACTTTGTTTTTCCACTGTTTGTTACTCTTTCTTGGTTGTTTTGATTTTGTGGTACTTGAATTTTGATTGGGGGTTGTAAATTGTAAATTGTTAAATATTTTTGGATTTATTTACTACTTTATACCGGGTGATCCACCAGTGGTGCGGTACTCTGTAGCTCGTACACTCTTGATGATTTCATTTTTGTTAGAAACGGTATTGTATTTAGAAAGTAAAAATCTACTTTAGCAATTTATTTTGAAGTAAACAGGGTGTCCCAATTTTCTATAAAAAAATCTTGGGAGGTTTTTCAGATTGGAAGACCACTTTTTTGTTGAAGATTCAAATGCGTCCTAAACTCTGCTATAATGTCTTTAAGTAATAAGTTTTTTTGGTGAGTAGTTTCGTCACAATATTTTCTTTTCCGAAAAAATTCATGAAAATAGGCGCTCACATCATCGCATGCTCCTTCGGCCAGAGAGGATGAATACTTTTTTCCTTTCGTTTTCTTATTGACCAAGGATAGCTTTATTGATGAATTGAAATAGATTATCCTCATTTTATACAGGAGTGACTCGAAAAAATTATTGAATATTGTAATTTTAAAAATATCATATCTTGATTTTTTCAAATGGAACATCCTGTATTTTATTATTCATGTCAACGCATAAAATATTGTGCCATATTTTTGCAGAAGTAACCTTATCTTTATCTTCGTACATTTTCGAAATAAAAAAAAAACTAAAATAATAAAATCAGAGGTTGCGAAAGAAGAATTTATTAGTACATATCATTATACTTGATCAGAGAAATGGAGATATTTTAAGGTAGTCGTGTATGAATCTACAAGGTGTTGAACTATTTCAATAAGTGTTCGAAATGTTGCCCGTTTCTTTGTAGACACAACTCAATCCTTCTGAGGAAAGACCGTTGAACTCTCAACAGCATTTGCGGATTAACTGACTGAAAGGCGTCGACTATTCTCTGTCTCATATCCAACTGTGTTGTAGAAGGAATCTGGTAAACGATGCCCTTAATATAACCCCACAAGAAAAATCTAGACTTGTAAGGTCCGGAGACCTAGCTGGCCATCTAACAGGACCACCACGTCTTATCCATTTCTTTGGAAATACATAATTCAAATGCTCCCTAACCTGATGTGAGTAATGTGCCGGTGCTCCATCCTGTTGAAACCACAAATCTTGTCCTTTATGCTCTGGTACATCGGCAAATAACATTGGTAGATGATTTTGCAGAAAATCTAAATTCATTTCACTATTGAGGTGCCCGTCGAAAAAGTGCGGCCCAATTCGATATCCATCTACTATAGCGGCCCATACATTCAAGGACCAACGATGCTGATGATTTATTTGTCTCATGAGGTGTGGATTTTCCGTGGCGTAATAATGAAAGTTGTGCCTGTTAACGAGCCCATTCTTGTGGAAAGTTGCCTCGTTCGAGAAAAGAACTCTGCTAAACATATTTGGATTTTCCGCTACTTTGTTTCTTGCCCAATTGCAAAAATTGATTCGATTTTCATAGTCTTGTTTGTTCAGTTCCCGGTGCAGCTGTACATGATATGCATGAAATTTATTCACTTTCAAGTTTCTCTGGACGGAAGTTTGACTTATATCTGTTAACTGAGAAATCTCTCTTTGGCTTTTATATGGGTCTTCTGTTACTGTCAACAAAACTGATAACTGGTTGTCTTCAGCTGTAGCAGTTTTTGGTTTTTCATGTTTTTTGTAAGCGATATTACCCGTTTCGATAAATCTAATTAGAAGTTTTTCAAAGCATTTTGCATCAGGATGCCTCTTATCAGGAAACCTTTGTGCATAAACTCTACTTGCCAACAAAGAATTTCTATCACACTCACCCAGAATAAAAAACATATCAACCATTTCTTCTTTGGAGAACTTCATGGCAGTCAATTGAGAAAATAGGGTTCAAACCTCACTTTAACAATGTTTAATAACGAAACACTGATAAGTTCGCCATGTAGAATGCAGAATATGATATGTCCCCACACCTGACAGAAGGCACAAATAAGAAAAAATGTCAACACATACCTCGATTTACGTTCTAATCACCTTGATTTTATCAATCGTTAAAAGAATTATCTTGTTTAGGTTTCGTTTCTCACTACTTGAATCATTGCAGAAAAAAAAACTTCTGTGCGAATAATGATGCATGTTGATGAGTTTGATACGGTTTGTAGAATTTTCATCAAAAATTTCTACAAATAATCGAATATTTCGAAAATGATCGAAGATAAAGGTAAGGTTACTTCTGCAAAAATATAGCACAGTATTTTATGCGTTGACATGAATAATAAAATACAGGGTGTTCCATTTGAAAAAATCAAGATATGATATTTTTAAAATTACAATATTCAATAACTTTTTTGAGTCACTTCTGTATAAAATGAGGATAATCTATTTCAATTCATCAATAAAGCTATCCTTGGGCAATAAGAAAACGAAAAGAAAAAAATCTTCTCTGGCCGAAGGAGCATGCGATGATGTGAGAGCCTATTTTCATGAATTTTTACGGAAAAAAAAATATTGTGACGAAACTACTTACCAAAAAAACTTATTACTCAATGACATTATAGCAGAGTTTAGGCCGCTTCTGAATCTTGGACAAAAAAGTGGTCTTCCAATCTGAAAAAACTCAAGATTTTTTTATAGAAAATTGGAACACCCTGTTTACTGCAAAATAAATTGCTGAAGTAGATTCTTACTTTCTAAATACAATACCGTTTCTAACAAAAATGAAATCATCAAGAGTGTACGAGCTATAGAGCACCGCGCCACTGATGAATCACCCAGTATATTGATTTAGCTCAAATTTTGTTATTTCTTTTCTTTTCTGGTTTTGGAAACTAATTTTATTTTTATTTCAATTATAATATTTTTATTAATTTCATATTGTTTCTATTAGTTATAATGCTTTTGTGGTTTTCAGTTTTTATAATTGTCACTGATACTGGATGTCATTTCATCTATCTGTATTCCATATGATAAATAAATGAATAAATTTCAAATTCAATTTTTGTTGTTGATAGATCAAGCAATTGAGCTAGTGACTCATCAGCGAAGGAATATCTATATTTTGACCTTATTTTTATATTGAAAAGCTGCTTTCGTAAATATACGTACTCATCAGCATTGAGCCTAGTGTTGTGGTATCGGTTCAGAATAAGTTGCATATTTAAACGGACTGCTAATTGTGATATGTTATACATTTATGTTATGTACTGGAGGACACGAAATTCATTAATGAGGTGATGAACGAATTATGATAGAACTTTAAGTGTTTATTTGAATTGAGATTTAATAACAAAAATTTTCTTAGTTCTGTGAAGCTTTCTCAACAAGGCGTGTGATGCACTTGCACCCCTTGCATTATCTTTCCGGCGCCCATGTATACCTATTGAACGAAAAATGTCAAACTTATGACAGATGAACTACGATGCACATCACTAGAGTTCAAGGTCAACTGCTATAGAGATTACTTTAAACAGAACAGGTGAATGCGACCGATATTCATAAAATAATGACAATGCATTACACGCAGTTTAAATTTTTACATGTTTATCGCCGATATCAATAGCCATTTAGGATTTTTATTATCCAGACAATCTCATTTCGGTATAACAGTGATCCAAAGCAAATCAAGTGGATGACTTGAACGAAATATTCCAGGAATTATCAAACAATACAAACGTCTAATCAAAATTGTTTCTCAATTCAATTTTAACAATAGCATCCGAGTTCTCTTTTCCGGCGAATTGAAAAATCAATACCCTCCAATCAGGTTTTGAAGTCAAAGGTTAGATTATAATAATTGTTGATATAATTGTTTAATCAGCAAATACTTATTTATAAGTAGAACTGGCTAATTCCGCAGAAGTAAGAATAGGATGATACAATGAAGTACTGTCTATTTTTCGTGTTTGCTCTTGTCTTCGTAAATACAGGTAAGAATTTGAACTTGTGATTTTTTATCATAATTATATAAACCGAAAGCTGCGTGCATGTAGAGGCATTTTTTGTTTGTTCAAACAATAGATTTAAATATTATTTTCACATTTCTGTAATATACTCCATAAATAGTGTAGGTATATAGGGTGTCCGTGCTGAAAAGTTCATTATAAGTATCTGGAGAACGGGTTTATCGATTAATTTTAAAATTTTGGGATTATAGTAAATGGATCTACTGATCTAAAATTTGCAATTGTTTTAGAGCTGTGTCACTTCCGGTTATACCGGACATCGACTACAGCTTTGCTATTTCAAACGGCATGGTGTACATTTTAATTTTTTTCATTAGGGGGCATGCTTTTTCAAGCATCTTTTGTAAATATTTGCCTTGTCAGAATATTTTATATATAGGTGCTCAAAAATCATATGTCAACTCAATTAAGCTAAATTGCCAAAAAAACGTTTTATTTTCAAATACGAGTAACTATTTTTTTTTACTTTATGTAAACCGCATTTCGATATTGATTGGTACTAGACCTCCATATACCTAAAATGACTCGTTTTCATTTTGTTCGCGATTTTATAAAAAATCTGCTCTTCCTTTGGAAAATCAAATCATTAGGCCGTGAAACATACAAACGGACAAAGTGGATTTGATGCCAGTTTCTAAGTTCCACAATGTTCTTTGCAAAGTTCTGTGGATTTTGGTCACAGTTTGATTTTTGGAAATCATTTAAAAATAGCAACAAAAATTATTTTGTTTGTTTATAGTCTTCATTGTCTAATAAAATGGCAAATAAATAGTCAAACGAGGATATTATGAATTTACTCATCATTCGTGATCAATTCATATAAATAATAAGTAGAAATTGCGAAACATTTAATGAAAAGAATCCGAATTTACGACCGATTCGCAGAAAACAATTTTGAAAATTACAATCAATCATCATAAAAGAGTTAAATATTACCCAAATCTGATGCACTTTTTATGGCAAAAAGATGACGCTGTAATTCCTAAGATTTTGATAACAAAATCATAGCTCCATGGTAGTTAATTTTAAATAGAACAAATTTTAACAGAAGATGTTTGAAAAAGGATGTTCTTCAATAAAAAAATTAAAAAGTACACCAAGACATTTCAAATACAAAGTTGTAGTCCATGTCCGGTATAACAAGTGCTACCGCTCTGAAAACAAATTCAAATTGTAGATTAGTACTCATTTACTCTTATGTCAAATTTTGAAAATGACTGATAAACCCGTTTCCCAAAATCTTCTTATGGGCTCTTTAACGCAGACACATGGTATAAGAAATTGAACTATGATAATTCATTGATGATATTGATAATTTGTATAATTTTCTATATCTATGTTTCATGTTGGCAACTAGTTTTTGCTCTTCATATTTGATGTTGGAATAGAATCGCGCGGTAAAAATTTTCCGAAATTCCTAATATTTCCCAGAAATATTTTTACATCTGTTACGCAATTTATAAGGTATATTTATTTAATATACTGGGAGTTCCATATAGAACCAGCCAGCCTGTATATTTTTATCCCTTAATGATTAAAAAATTTTCGGAAATATGTTGAATAATTTTTTTGAGGGGCATATTTTGACGTATATTTGTGGGTTTAACGAGCACCAACCCCCTGAGAGGGGGCTCTTCAACCCCTCAAAATTGAATAGGACAGTGGAGTTGAGCGATACCTAATTTGAAAGCTCTTTGAAGTCTCTTTATAACGGTGTATGAGAAAAGTAATTTTGACATTTCTTATGTGCAAAATGATACGTTGTTTGGTATAAGTTGGACATATCCAAATACCGCCATAGCTTCTACTTCATTAGTTACAAATTCTATGCGCGGCCTTTTTTATACATTACTGAACTCGTTTTAATAAATTTTGATATCAATTCCATTACGTACTTAAAGCGAAGTTACGTTCAAGATGGTTTTAGTTAAATATTCTTGCAGCCAGTCGGGCACAATTTTGGTTTTGGTGATAAAGGCTTACCAGCTCATCACTTTCTTGAAATGTGTGCCCCATAATTATTTCCAAAATTTTAACCACAATAGCAAAGAAGTAACTCGATGAATGGTTTACAATGCATCAAATGATCGCACAATAGTATTTTCAGTTAAACACTTTGCTTCTAAGAACTAAGAATTAAGTTAAAACAAATGTGTTCATTTTTTTATATACACATAGAATTTTTCGTATTAAATAAGGAAAAATTGCAACTCAAATACAACAATAATCGTTTGTAAAAAGGGTTTTCAAAAGACATCACAACAAAACCTACTATCATTATCGTCTAAAACCTCATAGTAAGTAAATTTACTGATTAATGGATGCAGGCGCTAACTAACCTCGAAAGGTTTGATGTTTGCACCACTAAACAGGTCACTAAAAAACAAAAATCAAATCGTTTCTGGAGCCATATAATTGAAATGTATTAAATTCTCTTTCAGTCCGAGCAGAATGCAAGAACACACCTCCAAAATGGAGCGAGTCATATACCGTGAAAGGCTTTATAATGATTCCATATGCTGAAATAAGGGAACCTTTCTATGCTTGGTAAGCTTTTAATACCTTTTTGATTTGACAAAAGAAATATATTTTAATCAGGTTACCTTTGCAAAAAAAGATTTTTCATCAATTCACATCGAAAATATACTACAAATTTTGGTAATTTGACCAGATCAAAGCGTAGAAATCGTATTCGAATGGTATCAATTTATTCAAATCAAAATGAAAATATTTTTTGCTATTAGCATGAAGAAAATAAAATAATTCTCAAGATTACAGGAAGGCCTCTGTGATTGGTTACAACTTAGGTGACGTCACACGCAAAAGCTTGGTTTTCTCGACTTGTTCGCGGGCACACACCAAAAATAGAGGTCAATTTTCATTCGGAAATTAAACCGTACTCATCCAAAATATCGTCCTCTTATGGGGGATGCTTATTCCTTTAATCTTTGAATAAAGAGGACTCAAACCTTCTTATAAAAATTGCCTTCAATACTGTAGGATTTCTAAATACTACATAATAACTCAATAATTTCAGATATGTTGTACTGATATGAAAATGTAGAGAGTCTTCACTTCTCCAAGTGATATGACATGATTAAGTTTCCTGTTCATCTGCTGCAAAAATTTAAATTTTAACCCATTCAACTAAACTAGTTTTATAAAATTCAACTAGATACGTCGATTTTCTATTTAGTCAATTACGTTTTATGTATAGTTTCGTTTGTCTTAGATAATAAAGGTGGTGAAAATCATCCATGGTGACGAAAAATTCGAATTTGAAGGATTTTTTTCATTACTGTCATTGATATGTGGGACGTTTTCTGTAATAAGTGAATAATTCAAAAGCCTAGTATCGTTTATTTTGTATATATAGATCAATGAATTTTTAAATGACTGCATTCAATGTGTCGTGAAACTTCTAAATAATGCATCTTAGTAAATCGCATAAATTTGAAATTCAAATGATGATTGGTCATGGCGGTAGAACAAGAACTCAAGATGCGATTGTTCTGTTATTTCGAGAAACTTATCTAGATTTACCACCAATAAACCAAAGTACTAGAAGAAAAATTGAGTACAATACCAGGAATTAGGGCATGTGAGCCATGTAGCTAAAAGAATTCGTTGTTGACCTCAATACTAAATTGAATGTTCGGCTAACAATTTCCGAATACATGATGAATTCCATTGATCTAAACAGGCTTGGAATTAATACTTTTCTCATATGAATCTACCTTTGAACTGTTGATATTGGATTATCTAGAGAAAGTTAATATGTGGTCAGGAAGACCGTGGGGATGATGATGCTGACTTCTTCTGGGTACTTTGAGTTTCTTTTACTGTTTAATTGGACGTGATACTCCTGCACCCTTCGTGAACCTCCCAACTCAACAAAATTTTATTTACAATAATATATACCGAGACAATTAATTACATAAAACATATGATAACTAAAAAAATACATGGTTAGCAGTTCCTACCTAACGGTTTTACTACACTTATCATATTTTTGACATTTAATGTAACTTGGTTATATGTTCCTATGGGTACACTTCAATTACATGCTATGCCTTTAAATAATTAACACTTTGGAGTTCTAGTCATTGATATTAAAACCAACAAGATACTTTTCATAAAGTATACAGGAAACTATCTGCAAAAACCTGCTTCAAAAACATACGTCATACATCAGTATGTTATGTTTGAGTCACGATTAAATGATTTCTTCGTTTGCTCTTTCTGTTTGAAGTGTTTCTTGATAAATTGGCAGTGTTGGAACTACTATTAATTTCTTGGTGAATTTTTTATGAGTGTATGATCTATTTCATCGAGACCTGAGGATTTATTCTTCGGCGAAGCTTAGTCTGCTTAGTTCTTCAGGGGTTGTAAAAGCTTTTAGAAATTTTTGGGGAAATTCAATATCACGTGCAGATAGGAATTCGTCAACCTCTTTGGCAATTTGTTTCTGTTCGGCCGTTTGAATATTTTGGAGCGTATGAATTTCTGGCAAATTTATTGACTTTTTCCGCATCCGTTATATATATTTTTCATTGTTTTCTGATAATGTGGAAATCTGTTGGAACGGTCTTTTAAGGTCTTTCGTCATTTTCCAGAGCGTATTATCTTGTGGGTTAAGCAGTTTTAATTTTTCTGACCAACTTGAGTTTTTATTGTTTGTAATTTCTTGTTTTATACGAGCTGTTAAAATGCGAACGTTATTTTTATCGACTACATTGAAATTAGTTTGCCACTCTTTCCTATGTCGATTTCTTAATTTTATCAGATCGATAATATGGTCCGGTATGGTCCTTTATTAAATTTAATAACTTTCTCCTCAGTTACTTGATTCCTAGCTACAATGAGTAAATCTGTGAATTTTTAACTACATTTTCTAATTTATCTATGGTATTAATAATATAAGATATATTTATTTTTGTGACAATATGTTTCTGTAAAGAGCCCAGTCTGTGTTTCTGTAACTTACTATTTTACGTTGAATGTGTTTTTGGAAAAGTTATTTCTTGTGAGAAAGATAGGATTATGATCTGAATTTAATTCGGCTTATGATATAGTCTGGTTAATGTTTTGTACGTTTTATTTATTGTACTGGGTCGGCCGTTATTTTCTGGAAAATGAGTATGTTCGTCTATGATTAAGAGAGTGAACAATCATCATTTTCTTGTACGTAGTCGAAAATTGTGTTACCATTTCTATTATTGTTACGACAATACTATAAGAATTTTGTTTCCAGCGTTTTTTAATCTAGTTAAGCAGTCGTTTTTATTTTATTAAGTGACCTGTTGTACAGATAGTATTGTTATTTTATTATTAAACAGTGTAATATCGATATTTCCTATACTACACTGAATGTTATCTATGTGATGAAAATAAATTCCCTGTTTTATTAAAATAGCTACGCCCCCTTGAGCCGTGTCTTTTGGTCTATCCCGTCTTATTACAGTATCCCCCCTAAAACGCTTAGTAAGCCTTCGTCGAGACGGGATTTTTCGGCGCATCACTCTCTGAATCCTCCTTCATGGGCTGTACTTCAACTGTTGATAACAGAGAGTACATGTTATTCACCAGCAGTTCTAGTCTGTTCCCCTTGTCCTTAACTTTCTTCGTCACTGTTGTGACTGTTCTGGATTTTTTTCATAGCAAATCCGTCTTTTCGTTTTCACGAATTACAAAGCGCTGCTCGCCGAGGCTGATGTTTCCCCAGCCATTTTTTCGTTTTTACACTTTCACATGATACTGTGTTATCACTCTTACTCTTTATTATGTTCAATTACTGAACAATTACGATAGAAATTAAAATGTTTATCACTTTATCATACTATTCGTATTCACTCAACTTAAAAGGGTTAGGCGTGCTCGCTCAAACTGTCTCGATTCACCCTTCTAGGTCGCTATCAGGACAAGAACTCCTTTGTGAAGCCATCTCTCCAGCATGTCGCTTTTCTTTCCGTTGAGATTGTCATGTAATTCGGATTCTACTTGGTCAAATTTTACATCTGTTGTTTCGTGTGTTTCAATTTTACAACAGAGAAGACCGTGTTCTAGGTCCAAAATTCTTCGATGGCATTCTCACTGAAAAAAGGTACATAATATTTCTACTAGAAGATTTAATTATATCTTGAGCTACTTCAAATCTGATCTCAACAAGATGGAGCAACTCCACTCAATACCTTTTTACCTAAAACGTGCGCCAAACCTATAATCCTCAATAAGTTGAAAAAACTGTAACTAAGTCCTTTTTCAGGTATGATGGCCCATCGAAACAATCTCGAATCGATTATTATGGTAATATGGTAAAGACTTACCAATTATCTGGGGTTAAACCTTATGGTACAAGTATTAAAGTAGCACCTGTTACAAATGAAGAAGAAACTAATGTAAAAACTTGTTTGCAAGTCAATGGAACTTCCGATAATAAAATTGATGCTCAGAGTATTTTACCGAATTTGGAAGGATTCACTTGCGAAGGTAAATTTCTGCACATTTAGTACATTTAAACGTTCACAGAACAATAGTTCTTGAGTCTGTCAATCACTATCATTGTCAATAATGGCTTCTATAGCGATCCTCAATCCATAACTTTTATTACTACAGGACCATGGTTCTAGACCATTATTACATCTCTAAGGTAGTATGCAACTCCGATGAGATTATTACAAAGATGAAACTGCAGTATGTTATTCCATTACACCCCATCCAATTAAATCAGAACACTACAACTAGCTTTTAATGGATCTTGTTTGATAATTCATGAACAATTAAATGAAGTTAAAATTTGATTAATTTTTCAAGGTGAGGAGATCATCAACGGAATCCAAACTGAAAAATGGTTATTAGAACAAACTATAGGCAACAAAGTGAACAAATACGTGATATGGGTTTCATATAAATCGGATCCCGATGAAGATAAACCAATCCCAGTACCAAGAAAGTAAGAAATAATTAATTGCAGTGTTGTGTAATTCTGTCACACATCCTTCAATTTTCGATTTTTTTTTCAGATATGAAATGAAGGGATACAATTCTCTTCTTGGTAGTCACTATGACCATTATTACTTAGTCTACGATGATTTCGACAATGACAAAATACCTCCAGAAGTTTTCGAAGTAGATTCGAGTAAGTGAATATGAACAGCTAACTGCTTCAAGAAACTTGGGATACGACTAACGAAGGGCACCGCTTGCGTTGTTCAGGATTAATTTTGCGTGGAATCTTGCCAATATGAACAACATTAATGTAAATGTTTGGGTGCTCATTAGGAGTGATTTCACACGACTAGAGTTGGGATATGGCGCGTCATCAAAAATATACCCGGTTTCATTTTTCGGCGTGATTTCGCACAATATTAAGTAGTCGTATTAGCGCATGGGAAATATGATTTATAAAAAATGCAAGTGTGAACCTGACATTAATTTTGATGAATTATGCTGTAAATACATCTCTTGGATATTTTAACATTGAACACATTCCTTCTGCTTGTTTTCTTATAACGTATAACATTTCCTAACTTTCTTGAAATAGTTTATTTGTTTTATCAAAATTATAGACGCCCTTTTATCGACTTACAAAAAGTTTAAAATCATTTTGATTCAGATTTGACATGTAGTTCTTTCCCTGGACCTGGTGACAAACACATCTACACCTTCAACCCAATGAAAGAATTCATTTATCCAGAAACTGAATCCCACGTCGATTACGAATTTGGAAAATTCAAGCACAAGCACAACAAAGATTATTCCAGCGAGAAGGAACATGCGCTTCGCAGAGAAATTTTCAGGCAGAACATCAGATACATTCACTCAGTGAATAGACAAGGCAGAGGTGAGTGAAACATTGAAAATTATATTTTGCTTACTTTTCCAATAATAAATATTCAATATATCATTTATACATAATGAAAATGAAATTTTTTCAATTAAATGAAACAATGATGTCCGAATTTTCACTATATTCACAAATTTATGACGCATCTCACCACACTGTGGCTTCATCAGATAAGTAGAGCATTTGAAAGGGTGATGTGCCTTATCACATTTACTATCAAAAATACAAACTATCAGTCAATAATCCGCAGTCACCAAAACTTTATTCTGTCGTCAAAATCCATTAAAACGGTTCTCCCATCAAACAAGTCGTTTTAAACAGCCCCAATGGCCAAACTTTCACGTTATCTTATAGACATCATTGAACATTAATGTAATTTCAGTCAAAAATTATCAATTATTGCCATATAATACTGAACTTATGTCCTGGCATGTAGTTAATCTCTGCCATAGTGTTCCACCTCACAACCCATTGAATCAATTAACTAAGCTCTGCGGAATAATAATGTGAATCCCATTATACAATCAGAACTTATGCATCTATTATGAGTATGTTTAGAACAAAATTATTTTAACTTCAATAATGAAATTTACATGGGCAACAAAGGCTTAATAATTGATAATGCTCTCAGTCCTTTACTAACAGAAATTTTCATGAATAACATTGAGAAAATAATTCATAATCATTCGCTGTCGAAATACATTTATTGGTTTAGATATGCGAAATATATAATCTGCAGTTTTACAGCTACAAGTAGACAATAAGATTCTTTTAGTGCCTTCATAAATTCAAAATACTCCATTATAAAGTTCACTGAGAATTCCATTAGGTTGTTAGATTTTACTATAATCAAAATGGACTACAAAAATTTTTTGTATTCTCCATAAACCATCCCATGTCTACTGCTTATAACAGTATGACTCACCACGATTCCAATGTCAGAAAATAATTTCTTGAAAGAGCTCAATATTATGAAATAAAGAGCATTCAATCATGGTTATAATTCTAGTATGATTGACAGTATGTTTTCTCGTAAACAATTTCAACTTGCAATCCATGAGGTTTTTCCTAGTATTTAACAGACCAATCAAGAATATAATATATTTACTTATATTGGTAAACCGAGTCTAAATGTAAAGTCATTCTTTTCATCCCATAATTTGAATATAGTTTTCAGAACGGACAACCTCTAGGCAGATATATTAAAAACTATAGATCTATAATTTATATATTATCGATATATCGGTAAAACTTTTAGAAATTTCATTATTAATTATCAGAGCACAAACGTAATTTTGACAAACAAAATTCAAGTTCACACTATGTAAACCATCTACCAGAAAAAAACATTACTTTTAATAATAATTTTGATATTTTACATAATGAAAATAATAGATTCAAACTGAACCTATGGGAAGCACTGGAAATCGATAATCAGAAAAATTTCGGAAAAATTTAATTAATAGTCAATTAGATATTACCACTGTAATACAAAGGTACTACTTATCTGATGAAACCACAGTTTGGCAAAATGCGTCATAAGTTTGTGAATATAGTGAAAATTTAAACATCATTGTTTTATCTAATTAAAATGTATATCAATTTTTATCAAATTAACGATCTACCCCATCAAAATGGAATTTGCCTATAAATAGACTGAACTGTTAACGAAGCATGTTACTGGTACCTCTTTGTTTCAGTGTCTATTGAAAATTTTCGATCCCCAAAATTTTTCTTTTTCATGTTATAGCAATATTCTTAACAGAAGCTTTAAAAATGTCAAATCTTGTATGTGGAAGCTTCGCTATGTTAATATCGTTAAAAGATGACTTCTAAATTATATCTTACACTATTGATAGGAGGAAATCATAGTATGTCGGATGAATAAACATTTAAAACACGCCTCCCATGGTCGACCCCTAAAGTGTCAGCTCAGGATATTAGGAAGAAACGAATGAACTATACATAATATTGTGCGCAAAAAAACAGTGAAATAAAACATGAGGAAAAACCCGCCTACTAGCAGTAACTGCTAGTCTGTGAGTTTGTTGTGAACAAAAAGTGGAATTAGAATTGATTTACTTATGTTTTCTTCTTTATTCTAACTAGATCTACGATTGACATTGGGGTGGGAAAAATCTAAAGGATAAAACAAAAGGAGATCCACAGAAGTAATAAGAATGTAGTTTCAAAAATATCTGATACCATATGTATCTGCTGGAAACCATCTGGGTATGGAGATATAGGGCAGTTTTATACAAAATGACTTTCAGTTTTCACAACCTTCCCACACCAAATTACTCTTTAGAATTCCACTTGAACAGAATCCTATTACAACGCCGAACAAGAGGTCAAGGTGCAGTTTTTTCTGGGTCTGAGTTTTTTCTAAATCAAAAAACATCTGAATACGATTTTATATGAGGAATTTATTAACGCAGTATAGGAAGTATAGCATAACATCAACAGCGATACCACCAAACAGTTCTAAGCAGCCTAGTCGTACCTAATCTAAAAACTGCGAGGGAAATGGAGAAAAAAATTATGGAGCAGCAAAAATATTGTCAAGGGAGAAACAGTTGTAGAAGAAGTAGTCTACTGTAGTTGTACCTACAAACATCGAGTCAAACAAACAAACAAGGGAGTGTGCATTCTCAATCTAACTGAAACTGATTAAAATTAATCAGAGTCTGCAGATCGGGGCACCTTATCAGATTATTCTGTAATTTAGAGAGCACTGTCGATCTGGCCACTTTCCTCCTAACAAGACCTTCTTGGAGACTTACAAGGTACTTTCAGAATACCAGTATGGCTTTCAAAAATGCAAAACTGCGGCAATAGCCATATATCAAGCCATTACCACGATATTGTCTTACTTGAACACTGGTAAAATAACAGCACTGATGTGTATAGATCTCAAAAAGGCCTTTGACAGCGTCGACCATGATAGACTGGCTGAGAACTGTATGCAGTTGGGATTAGAGGTAGGCCGCTGGATTTGCTCCGGTCTTATCTCTCAGGAAGGTCGCAATATGTGGTTGAACAAGAGCCATCAACTGAAAAGACGGTGGAGTCAGCAACATTGAGTATTGTTACGGGAGGTGCCGCAGGGATCGGTTTTGGGTCCGTTGATCTACCTGATTTATGCCAATGATTTAATTGATTGTACGCCTGAATTCATGGTCCAGTTTGCGGACTTCCCTGGTGCTGGATTATCAGATTTCGTTGGATGCGACGGTAGACGCAGTGTTTGTTGCTCTCGGTACTTGCTTTTCCCCGAATGGACTCGCGATGAATCATTAAAAGACCCAAATTGTCAAGTTTGGATATTCAAGAGAATATATGCCGACACTTCTTCGATGTGAGAATGCCATGTTGTCGTCTAGTGGCCTCAAGTTTTTGGGTGTTTCAGTTGACTATCGACTCGATTGGAGTGATCATATAGAGCAACTTTCAAGTGACATGGCCAGATATGTTTATGCGCTAAGAACTGGTAAATGTATCCACAGCATTTATGGCATACATACAATGGATATGTTGATAGTAGGCTGAGGTACGGGATCGCTATATGGGGGAATTCCACTGATATCTTGAGGCTACTTTTGTTGAAAAGATGCATTCGCGGAGTCCTCAGGCTAAGTAAAACAAAATCTTGCAGGACTCACTTTGCAGAAAGATCCATACTAACGGTTGTGAGCCTATATGTTTATGAGGCAGTTATGTTTGTAATAAACAATAGAGATTTATTTCAGAATGCTGAGGTGAACATTATTATAACACAAGAGCAAAAGATGATCTGAAGATATCGAAATTCAAATATACTTACCTGCAAAACAATGCTACCTACACCCTAGTGAAAATTCACAATCATATTCCACGGGAGGCGCGAAAGTGGTCACGAAATTAACTTAGTGAAAAATTGAATACCTACCTTAGGCACAAACCATATTACACACTCCAGGAGTATTTAGCAGATAGCATTAGTCTGTGTTGATTGCTGTTTTTATGTAATATGTTCTACTTTTACACTACCTGTCGTATTTTTGTAGTCGTATCATGTTTTTATGCTGCCTGTCCTGTCCTATACTGTATATAATATTTTTACACTGCCTGTCTTATTCTTACACTGCCTGTCTTATTTTTACACTGACTATCTTATTTTGTGCTACCTGTCATGTTTTATACTGTCTGTCTTATTTTTGTGTTCCTAGCGACTTGTTTATACTGCTTTGTTTTATACTTTATTTTAAGCGATTTTGTTTATATACTTGTTTATAGTGACATGTTCTACGACAATTTATTGTTTATATGAAACAAATAAATGGATTGATTGATTGACAAGTCAGATGTGCGTGTCCTAAAGCCTAAAAAGCGAAAAAGCTTCTTCTGAACTACCTCTAATAGGTAAAAAGGTCGTACTTATAATAGAGTGACCATACAATCGATACACATCCCAAATATGATCTCACAAGGAAGCAAAACAATATTCTAATGGTGTAACGTGAAAACTCCTGGCATTTTGGAGAATGAAGCCGAGGGATTCATAAGATTTTGAGACTTGTAATCAAGCGAAATTCCCAAGTCTCTTATCAATCGTACACGCCTGAGACAATTGCTCTCCAATGTGTAATTATGAAGTATAGGAGCCATGCATCCGTTAAATGAGCTTATATTACATTTATCAATGTTCAGATGCAAACAGTTTATCATATATCAGATGGGCTCTTAATTACGGAGTAGATCTTCATGTTCTCCGCAAATAACAAAAACTTATTTGACAGTACCTTTTTTACATCATTTATAAATAAGTTGATCAAGGTTGGGCCTAGATGCGATCCTTGAGGAACGCCTGATGTAACAGAGATTCCTATCGATAAAAAGTTCTTATACCGAATCAATGTAATATGGCAATATAGGAATTTACTAAGCCACGACAAAAGTGAACCAATAATACCTAACGCCTCGAGTATTATCACCAAAATATTAATACTCATCCTATCAAATGCTTTAGAGAAGTCAGTATACACTGAGTCCATCTGCTGACCGGAATCAAAAGAATGAATTATATCGCTAAGGTAAAGTAATAAGGTGGTTTCTGTTGAACGCCCCTTGAAACAACCATGCTGTTCATTAATTAATAATGGGCAGCAAAGCCATGAAGGAAGTTACACACCAAAGCATCATTTTTAGGGATAACAGACTGGATGCTTATTCCCCGGTAGTTAGTTATGTCTGACTTAGAGCCCGACTTGTGTAGAGGAATAATAAAAAAATGGAAAGCGGCCCAACTCTAGTGAGGTATTGAAAAGTGTATTTACAGGCGTTCACACTGTACAAACACATTTCTTTAACACAAAACTAGGTATACCGTCGTAACCGGTTGAAAAGTTACGCTTCATACCCTATATCACATCAAAAACTCCATTGGACGAAAGAAGACAGGAGTTAATCGGTATATTGCAATTGCACCGGGCTTTGGGTGACAGAACTATCTCTGCTATAAAATTCCGAAAATAAGTCTGCAAATAAATTAACGATGATATTCCCATCTCAGCATGATACACGATTATAATTCAGGCAGTTAGGAAGACTTATTTTTTTTAATTAATATGGTTCCAAAATTTTTGTAGATCGAAATGAATTTTCCGCTCGATACCATTAATATAGTTCGTATGCAGGGTAGTACTAAGCAACTGGCACTTTGTGTGCAGAATGCTGTATTCGTTATAAATTGTTGGGTTATTGAATCTCTTGCATTTTTTGTTCAGTATTTTTTTACATTCAATAAAATTTACTAATTGATTTGTAAACCAAGTAGGATAATTGCTAAGTCTAACAGTTTTCTTTGGAACAAACATATCAAATCCACTATACAGGTTATTATAAAATTTGGAAACTGTTGCATCAATTTTAGTTTCCTGAAATGACCAATCACAATTTGGTAAATACTGATACTTACCTTATAATTTCAATTGTATAATTCAATTGGGAATCAATTGCAATCACATGAACTCCATTTAACCAGATAGGAAAGCAATAGAAACTGTAGAAAAGACCAGAACAAGCAGCAGTTCAAAGCGTGTGAACTTCTTCATTTCAAATAGACCCAGTAGGAAGTAGGCCAGTGATAATAAACAGAGGACTTCCCTCATTCTAAGAGTATTTTCTTCTTCTATCTGTGTTTAGCCTTTGAAAAGGTTATACGCAGTTGTTGCTCTTATTAGATTTAGATATAGAGTTTATTTCAACCAGTTTGATACAAGATTCTTCTTATATTTATTTTCAGGTTACTCTCTTGGCGTGAACCATCTTTCTGACAAAACTGACTTGGAATTGAAAGCTCTACGAGGAAAACTGTATACTCCGGGTTACAATGGGGGCAAACCTTTTCCATACAAAAGTTTGGGTAGAGCAAAATTACCGGAATCCTTCGACTGGAGAATATATGGTGCCGTTACTCCAGTTAAAGGTGAGATTTTTTTTTATTTCAACACAGTTTACAGAGAATTATCAGTTTATCAATTTTCATTTTACAGATCAATCCATATGTGGTTCTTGCTGGTCTTTTGGTACAGTTGGATCAATTGAAGGAGCATACTTTTTGAAAAACGGTGGCAAGTTGGTTAGATTGTCTCAGCAGGCTCTTATTGATTGTTCTTGGGGGTAAGCATCACATTTCAACAAGAACTTATTTTGTTTTCAGCTTCACTACTGTCAAAAATGAATGTCTAAGTATGATATAAAGCTCCTAAGTGGACAGAGAAATATCAAAATTTTGAAAAAATGTGACTAAAAATCGTGCATTAACTATAAGATGAAAAGTATCCTTATCCTCATCTCATCTAAGATATTGTCAGACGCGTCGCTTTAAATCTGATGCCAAAAAATTTGGAATTTATGCAAAAGAGACCATTTCAAATACCAAACATGATTCTTGAGGCTGAATCCAACACAAGTCATTGAAGATAAAGGTATGAAGGACATATACTGAATATAATATAATACACTATAATCGCAAAGAGGACACAGCTTTCTTAGCCTTCTAGATACTTTACTGGAAGGTAGAATCAAAAAAGGGAATACATGGTCATTATAGAGATGACAGAAGCAGGTTACCAAAAAAGACATGCTTTGTGTCATTAAGACATCTATTCTTTTGATCAAAAACACGACGAATATCATTCCAACTGCCACGAAATACACTTAATTTGGCTCAGGTGACTTATTTATGCTTGATGCCAACCTTTTCTTGTGCCACAGTACAGTACACTTTTTTTCATTTTTCTTCGTTTTAGTTTTGGAAATAATGGTTGTGATGGTGGTGAAGACTTCAGAGTCTACCAATGGATGATGAAACATGGTGGTATACCAACTGAAGATAGTTACGGTCCTTATTTAGGTCAGGTATGTAAATTGAATACTTTTAGAAGGAAGAAATTTGAATGCACTAAGACAGAATGTACTTTCAACCCACATACTTTTATTTGAGGACAATTCTTAATAATTGGTATCCTAGAAAAGAATACAAAAAATGAATACAGAACATTTCAGCCAACTGTACACTTTACTAGCTTAGTTCTCAACAGTTCATGAGTGAAAAACTTAAATTTTGATCAATAACTTTATTACTGAATTAGATATTCCGAATCTTCAATATATCTCATTTTGGTGTGGTTCAATATAGTTGGTTATGGTTTTATATTGTTTCAACTTTTTTTTGCTCTAGGTAACAGCATTTTTAACTTAATAATTGTTACTGTCAAATATTTTGAAGTGTAGATACAACTCTTTTCAAAATGGAAATTTCAATGTTGAAACTTTTTTAGGATGGATATTGTCATGCTGAGAAATTACCAAAGGTAGCACCAATTACAGGATATGTTAACGTTACTTCTGGCGATGAAAACGCTTTAAAATTGGCAATATTCAAAAATGGTCCCGTCAGTGTTGCTATTGATGCAAGTCAGAAAACTTTCAGCTTTTATTCTAACGGAATTTACTACGAACCCAAGTGGTAAGATGTTTAAGTAAAATCTAGTACATATTTCTCGTGAATTTATGTATTGATAATATGAAAATACCACACAAACCTGCGGCCTTCTGTGACATCAAATTGTACCTTGGAAGCTCAGATTTATCTTATTTGAGGTGTTGAATTGTTCAAACTATTCCAGGCTATAAAAACAAAATTCTGAGAACGGAGACATCAACTAATTTTTCAAGAATAGTTGTATACAAATTGAACCTGAGTCTAATTTTATGTTGTTAAGAGTCACAGCCATCTCAATATGCTTGTCAAAAATTGAAAAAAATTTTATTTACATTCACAGCACTTTGTTACTAAGTGAATATAAAAGCTTCTTGAATGATCCCCAAGGTCAAGGACGATTTGGGGTCACAAAACATAATTTAATCTTTATTTTTTCTTTGAAATGCATATTTTCTAAGATAAACATAAACAGCCTTTTATTTTTTTCAAACTACTTCATGTTTTACTCATGAGAGAAGAATCACATAATGCGGTATATGAAAAAATATCTCAAAAGTAAATTTTTATACTTTGCAGTGGAAATAAACCAGAACAACTTGATCACGCAGTGTTAGCTGTTGGATATGGTACAATAGGAGGCCATGACTACTGGTTAATCAAGAACAGTTGGTCTAATTATTGGGGAAATGACGGATATGTTCTCATGTCAGCTAAGGACAATAACTGTGGTGTAATGACATCACCAACTTATGCAACCATGTAGAAAAAATACTCATAGATGACTTAGGATGTTTTCAATGATTGAAATGTTTGTAATAAAAAAATGAATCAGATTGTAAAGGAATGTTAATTTGATTTTCAGATGAAGAATTCTGTTACGTTCCCAGCACCTTTTCACTTTGTCATATGTTGTTTTATGGGTATGAATCTCTCATTCAGGCGAGTTCTTAATGAGAACTATAGAACTATACCTCTTGTCAAAAATTGAAAAAAAAACTAATTTCGCTTCGATGTCATACCTGTGTCTTGTAAAACTCGAATCCATTTCTTCATTAAATCTACACAATCAAGTTATTTTATAATTCACCAATTCTTAATGAACAGCATCTTATTGTAATGAATTGAGGTACAAACAAACGAAAAACTATTATAATTGTAATTTTTTCCCTGCATATGTTGGTCGCTTTTCGTGGTTGCGAGCGAGCGGAGCCACTTGTTTTAGCTAGTTGATGATTAAATACACTATATAAAATAATAAATGATCAAAACACTTGGTGAAGATTTCACAGAATCTTAACGATTAATTTTAATATTCGAACTTCATTCTCATTATCAACTGACAAAGGAGTAAAAAGTATTCTAGGAACAAATGAATGAAAGGAATCACTTTTGTATTCTGTGCCATTCCAAATACAGAAAATATCATCTACATAACTTCTCCAAAAAATTACATTCTTAATTGAGCAATCAGTGGAACTAAAAATGCTATTTTCTAAATTTGTCATAAATATTTCACTCAATAATGGGGACAATGATGGAGAGGCTATAGGTATACCATATAGTTGTTGATATGTTTTATTACTCAACTTGAAATAACTTTGTAGAAACATAGGTTTAGAGCTGATATAGTTTCTTCTATATAAGTGGAGCTTAATGTATTATTAGATTTGAGTTGATACATGATTGTGGCTTTGAGATCAAGGCAAGATGGATATAGACTAATTATGTCAAAAGATATTTGAAGTGACTAGTTGATCTTATAATTTTTATTGAATAAATTGCATTGTATTGTATCAAATTTGAAAGTGTGTGATTCAAATATTCACATAATTGAAAGAGCTGGAGCACTTACATATGAAACAATAGGTCTCATGATAGCTTTTGGATTTATAACAGAGGATTCCAAACCATCTTTTGCAATAAATGCGCACATTTTTATATTATAGATAACTTAAGTTTGAAATTTATTAGTAGGATCAACATGTAACTGTATAAATTTATCTGGAAAGAGAAGGCTTTCTGTTCTTTCATTATACATAACTGTTTTTAAAATTGTAATAGTGTTACTTTTGTCAGCTTCACATACTGTTAAATTATGGTCTTTATATTTTGTTTGTATAGACCTAACAGTTGCTTATTCCTTA
Source organism: Cryptolaemus montrouzieri (assembly GCA_013387265.2). Lineage (NCBI taxonomy): Eukaryota > Metazoa > Arthropoda > Insecta > Coleoptera > Coccinellidae > Cryptolaemus > Cryptolaemus montrouzieri. The sequence goes on along the minus strand of JABFTP020000185.1, from coordinate 97,892,754 downwards.
TTGTTTTTGGTTTTATTTAGAAGGTTCTATATTATAAGCACATATTACTTCTTCATGAACTTTATCGCCTACAACTTCTATTGGTCCAAGAGCTTTGTCAGCTGTTTATTTCGAGAATGAAGTTCAAATATTAAAATTAATCGCTAAGTTTAACGGCCATGAACAGAATTTTTGATACCTTAATAAAACAAAAACAACATAAACATGTACTGAAAAGCATCGATCCTTTGCATGCTGAGAAATGGAATAGAAATTTTCCAACAAATTATATTCATAATATTAGCAACAAGGTATTATAATAGGTTGCAAAAATTATATTATCACCATAAGAACTAATAAAAATAATTTGGTTTCACTGTTATTCAATTATAAAGATAAAATGAAATTATTGGATTAAAGCAGAGTATATAAAATACACTGACGTGAATGCGATACTTTCATATAGGTCAAACCGAAAGATTTATCAAGATAAGATTTGAAGAACATTAAAGGTCCATTTTTCAAAACAACAATTCTGCTGTTTTTTCTGACCATTGTATGGATAAAAATATTTTCATAAATTTTGAGAGAATTGAACTTATACATCCAGGTAATAAAGGGAAAAAGTTGGACATTTCAGAGATGATGGAAATCACTACTTTCGAAAAAAACAGCCAATTTTAAATGAGCAATCAGAATTTGGTCTATATCCTATTGTAAATGCCATAATATTTAAGTAGAACCACTCATTTCGTCTTTCAATATTGAATTGCTCTAGATAATATGCTGATAACCAGAAACATATGCCCAGTATTGTAATGTATTCTTGTGAAACCTATTATTCTATGTACTATATTTATCATAAACTATCTAAAACACGTGGCTCCGCTAGCTTGTAACCATAAAACACGACAAGCAGAATGTCAACGTTAATCACTCACTTATTTATTATGTTTAGCCAAGCGTTAAGCGTATGTATAGTATAAAATAATATATAAAATATACTTTTGAAATCCTTCCACAAAACAAACATGTAACACTTTCTTCAAGTTCTGATTCAGAATTTTTCGTTTTGCTAATGAAAATCACTTCTTATTTTATCTTTATTTCAAAAGTGAAATATAAAATGTCATGGATAAATAGCAGTAGCCAATTGTAGATGAAAATTAATCTGACTAGTAAAAAAGAAAATTCCTACCCCTCAATAAACTATCTTCCATACTGTAGGTTTCTTACAGTTATTTTCATCCGCACACAGATAATTGTAGGTAGCTTCAGAAGGAAATCCCAGAATTTCTCTTTCTTCGAATATCCTAAATGTGAATGTACTTTCGGCAGTTCCTAAGAAGAATCTGGAGTGGGCACATGCCAACTGATCGATAATGGCTGTACCTCCATCCTTATAATGCTCTACAAAACGTTTTTCTGGGGTGAAATTCACTAGGAGCACTGTCTTCGGAAGGTAGTACTGCAATGCTTCTACATCTGCGATAAAAATAATAATCAAATGCTTAACAGAAAACTAAAAATAGGGTATACATACTGCGCCAAGAAATAAAGGCACAAAATCCAAAATTCAAATTTATTCAGATGAAGTTTGGATGTGTTGAAGAATTATTTTTCCAGTAATCAACCAGCACTAAGGAATACTTGAGAACAATCGAAATGAAAATGGTACTCATAGGAATTGAAATGAAAATAATGATGAAAAATGTAAAATTTTAGGAAAAAATCATGTCCCCAAGAACCTTGTAATATCCGATATTTCCACCCCTGGAGAGAATTACTACATGATATCTCTGATTCATACTCAAAACCAATGATCTTTGATCAGTCTGTTGGAAATCTCATTCACAGTAACTGCCTGTTTGATTTTTTGTTAAGAATATAATGCATAAATGGGGAGTTTTCAACTATATTTGACGCAATCGATACATGTTCTTCCAAAATGTCTAATGTATATCTGAGCATTGAGGTTTACATTATTCAAGATGAGCAGATCAGTGCGGGCGTTCAAAGAAACTCCCCCTCACATCATTATTGAACCTCCATGAAAACCATAGGTAGATAAAAAGTTGCCCTGGGCATATCTCTGATTTCGACGTCTGTACCAGAGAACGTCGATCGCAATGACTAAGAAAAAAATCTCCAATCATCTGTAAATCAAACTACCTCCAAATCAGTTTCTAACCAATGGACATGTTTCCTGGCAAAATTCAATCGGGCTCTTCGATATGCTCCGTTTACAGCGTGACACGAGGTCTCAAACCAAACTTCCTGAGACGTTGTCTTATCGTTTCAGTGCTAATTTGCACTCCACTATTCTGTCGAAGCTGCATTTGAAGGTACCTATCTGTAGCGAACCCTTGTCTCAATGAGGAAATTCTTGAATAACAGTCATGGATAGCCGTTATTCCTTGAGGTCGTCCTTGTCCAGGTCTAGTTTCGTGACTACCAGCCTACCTGTACCTGCGGATCATTCTGGAAACAGTTGAACGGGATACTTCAAGCGTTTGGCTTATTCTTGTATAAGTCCAACATAGATCATCTAACACCACTGGCTGTAATTCTTAATACACACAACCAAATTTATATGTTACCACCCGATATTATGAATATTTCCTCAGGGATTTTAGAAATTTCGAAAAGTGTTTTCTCACGGAGTTGGGTTTTTTTCGACCTCAGTAGCTTGTCTTACCTCCTCTTGCCCTGATACAAGCCTGAATCCGTCTAGGCATGCTTTGGACTAGGTTTTCGACCTCCTCTGGGGTGATATTCTGTGGCGGCTTGGATAAGCTGTTGTGGGGTTCTTGGATTATCCTGGCGCGATCTAATTTTCCTTTTGAGATTATCCCATAAATGTTCAATAGGATTTAGATCAGGATTGCATAAAAGTGAAATTCTCAACGTAGGCACCCCGCCAGAGTCTCACTATGGGCTCCAGCACTAGGTCACGTAATTTCTAGCCGTTACACTCGCAGGAAACGAAATCAAATCTGTTTTGCTTCCCAGCATAATGCCGCCCAAAACATCATACTGCCTTCCTGGTATTTCGGAATTTGTCTTGCTGCTCGGAGTCTAGTTTGTACTCCACGACCCCTTAAAACCCGAATTCGGCGGTCATCTGATCGAACACCAATTCTGGTCTCATCCGTTCAATAGGATTTAGGTCTGGAGGGAAGGCTGACCAGTCCAAAATAGCTATTCCCTTCGTTTCAAGATAATGTCGCGCGAGATTGCTGGTATGCGGAGGAGCATTATCTTGCATAAAAGTAAAATTTTCACCGTGGGCACCTCGCCAGGTTCCCACTATGGGCTCCAGCACTAGGTCCACGTAATTTCCAGCCGTTACACTCGCAGGAAACGAGATCAAATCTGTTTTGCGTCCCAGCACAATGCCACCCCAAAACATCACACTTCCCCCTTGGTATTTCCGAATTTGTCTTGTTGCTCCTAGTCTAGCTCGTCTTCCACGACCCCTTAAAACCCGAATCCAGCGGTCATCTTGAACACAGTCTTTGACGTATCGTTTCGACTGATACAGTGATGCCTGTTGCTTCCAGAAATTGCCTTTGGAGTATGGGGTCTCTTCTTGCAATTTGGCACAAAAAGCGGTCTTGTTCTTCAGAAGTGACCTTCCTACGACTTCTTCTAGGCCTATTTTGCAGAGATTGTAGCTCCACGTATCGGGAGTATGTTTTTGAAATCACCTCCTGCGATACCCCCATTGTGGCCGCTATATCCCTTTGTGTCGCCCCTTCTTCAACGAGAGCAATTATTCAACCCCTCTGCACATCGGACAATTCAACGTAAGGCATTTTCAATTATGATTATAGCCTTTTTTAAATTTCGAAATTCACAGTTTAAAATCTCAGTGACGAACAATATACCGAACATGAGGTGATAATTCGACATTTCTTATCATACTATCTAGTTTTTTTAAAACAAAAACTTCATTCTTCACAAGTAGTCAAAGATCCATGGTTAAAAATAATCAATAATGTTAATTACCGAGTGATTCCATTTAAATTTGGTTGGGTGTACATATAGGATAGTAAAAAAATTTATGACAAATATACTGATTGATTCACCAGTGGCGCGGTGCTCTGTAGCTCGTACACTCTTGAAGATTTAATTTTTGTTCGAACGGTATTGTATTTAGAAAGTAAGAATCTACTCCAGCAATTTATTTTGCAGTAAACAGGGTGTCTCAATTTTCTATAAAAAAATCTTGGGTGTTTTTTTCAGATTGGAAGACTTTTTTGTTCAAGATTCAGGAGCGGCCTAAACTCTGCTATAATATCTTTAAGTAATATGTTTTTTTGGTGAGTGATTCAGTCACAATATTTTTTTTTTGTAAAAATTCATGAAATTTTATCGCATGCACCTTCGGCCAGAGAGGATGAATACTTTTTTCCTTTCGTTTTCTTATAGCCCAAGGATAGCTTTATTGATGAATTGAAATAGATTATCCTCATTTTATACAGGAGTGATCAAAAAATTATTGAATATTGTAATTTTAAAATATCATATTTCGAGTTTTTTCAAATGGAACACCCTGTATTTTATTATTCATGCCAACGCATAAAATATTGTGCTATATTTTTGCAGAAGTAACCTTATCTTTATCTTCGATCATTTTCGAAATATTCGATTATTTGTAGAAATTTTGATGAAAATTCTACAAACCGTATTAAACTCATCAACATGCATCATTATTCGCACAGATGTTTTCTTTTTCTGTAATGATTCAAGTAGTAAAAAATGAAACCTAAACAAGATAATTCTTTTAACGAATGATAAAATCAAGATGATTAAAACGTAAATCGGGGTATGCGTTGACATTTTTTTTTATTTGTGCCTTCTGTCAGGTGTGGGGACATATCATATTCTGCATTCTACATGGCGAACTTATCAGTGTTTCGTTATTAAACATTGTTAAAGTGAGGTTTGAACCCTATTTTCTCAATTGACTGCCATGAAGTTCTCCAAAGAAGAAATGGTTGATATGATTTTTATTCTGGGTGAGTGTGATAGAAATTCTTTGTTGGCAAGTAGAGTTTATGCACAAAGGTTTCCTGGTAAGAGGCATCCTGATGCAAGATGCTTTGAAAAACTTCTAATTAGATTTATCGAAAGGGGTAATTTCGCTTACAAAAACTGCTAGAGCTGAAGACAGCCAGTTATCAGATTTCTCAGTTAACAGATATAAGTCAAACTTCCGTCCAGATAATCTTGAAAGTGAATAAATTTCATGCATATCATGTACAGCTGCACCAGGAACTGAACAAAGAAGACTATGAAAATCGAATCAATTATTGCAATTGGGCAAGTGACAAAGTAGCGGAAAATCCAAATATGTTTAGCAGAGTTCTTTTCTCGAAAGAGGCAACTTTCCACAAGAATGGGCTTGTTAACAGGCACAACTTTCATTATTACGCCACGGAAAATCCACAACTCATGAGACAAATAGATCACCAGCATCGTTGGTGCTTGAATGTATGGGCCGCTATAGTAGATGGATATCTAATTGGGCCGCACTTTTTCGACGGGCACCTCAATAGTGAAATGTATTTAGATTTTCTGCAAAATCATCTACCAATGTTACTTGCCGATGTACCAGAGCATATAAGACAATATTTGTGGTTTTAACAGGATGGAGCACCCGGCACATTACTCACATCAGGTTAGAGAGCATTTTAATCATGTATTTTCAAACAAATGGATAGGACATGGTGGTCCTGTTAGATGGGCAGCTAGGTGTCCGGACCTTACAAGTCTAGATTTTTTCTTGTGGGGTTATATTAAGGGCATCGTTTACCAGATTCCTTCTACAACACAGTTGGATATGAGACAGAGAATAGTCCACGTCTTTCAGTCAGTTAATCCGCAAATGTTGTCGAGCGTTCAACGGTTTTTCCTCAGAAGGATTGAGTAGTGTCTACAAAGAAACGGGCAACATTTCGAACACTTATTGAAATAGTTCAACACCTTGTAGATAATCTTACCAAAACCAATCTATTATGTATTTCATTCACGACTACCTTAAAATATCTCCATTTCTCTGATCAAGTATGTAATAATTTCGCAACCTCTGATTTTATTATTTTAGTTAATTTTTTTTTATTTCGAAAATGATCGAAGATAAAGATAAGGTTACTTCTCCAAAAATATGGCACAATATTTTAGGCGTTGACATGAATAATAAAATACAGGATGTTCCATTTAAAAAATCAAGATATGATATTTTTGGAATTACAATATTCAATAATTTTTTTGAGTCACTCCTGTGTAAAATGAGGATAATCTATTTCAACTCATCAATAAAGCTATCCTTGGGCTATAATAAAACGAAAGGAAAAAAGTATTCATCCTCTCTGGCCGAAGGAGCATGCGATGATGTGAGAGCCTATTTTCATGAATTTTTACGGAAAAAAATATTGTGACGAAACTACTCACCAAAAAAGCTTATTACTTGAAGACATTATAGCAGAGTTTAGGACGCTCTTGAATCTTCAATAAAAAAGTGGTCTTCCAATCTGAAAAAACCTCCCAAGATTTTTTTATAGAAAATTGGGACACCCTGTTTACTTCAAAATAAATTGCTCAAGTAGATTTTCACGTTCTAAATACAATACCGTTCGAACAAACATGAAATCTTCAAGAGTGTACATTTTAATCAAGCCTATTCCCTTTGATTGTTGAATCTGGGAAAGGTAAATTATATCCAGCTAACCGCTGAGATAGTTCCCGAGGTCACGAAAAATCATAATAATAATAATATTAATAGATTAAATTATTTGCTTCGAAGAAGAATCAAGTTAGTAAATTCTCAGCAGATGTTCATATGGAATTCGGGATTGAAAAATATGAAACCGTGAACATTCAAAGAAGGAAAGTCATATAACCAACTTCTAAATGGTGATATTATACAGTGTATAAAGGATGGTGAAACCTCCAAAATGCTGGGAACAGTTGAATGGGACACCCCAAACCTTTGGCCTTTTCTTATGTAAGTACAACCTAGGCTTTCTGACACCACTGCTTCAGCACATTCTGCCTGGACAAATTTCGTGATTCGCGATGCATTAATACTAAAATTAAAATTGTCAAGAAACACAAACTTTAATCGTAAAAATTGACTGCTATTATCAATATGTTGGTGGTTTCTTGCAAAATCTCAATTTATTTCTTTCATTTTATTCCTCATGAGAGGAGCATGTGCGCCAAGAAGAAACATCGAAGTTTGTAAGCATATTGTCATGTGTTGATAATCAGTTGTCTATCAAAAAGAAATTTTAAATATTCAAATTGGGGGCAAAATTTCTTGGCGCAGTGTAGATAAGAAACTTGCGAGAAATATGTGTTTTTTCTCTGATGTCCATCATAACTTAACTGGACCTTGCAACTCTTCAACTGGTGATTAGAGGAGCAGCTAGAATGGTTACCTACAGATTCCAATACCTTCTCAGAAATGGGAGGGAGTATGTTCAGCTTCATGCCCGGCGCTTTACACTGAAATCGAGAACAACAAGATGCTGAATATGAAGTCGGACATATCAATACCCAAAAACAACATGGAGCTGCCATTCCAGATCATCATTCCTAGCAAACCGAAATGGACCAGTTCGAAGGACCGTCTACTTGAGGGTCCCTGTTGCTACAAAGACGGCTCAAAAGCTGCAAATGGTGTTGGAGCTGATTCTTACGGTGGAGGTGCTGCCAAGGAACAGTCGATCTGTCTTGGCGGGTTTGCGACTGTTTTTCAAGCAGAAATATTCACCATTGACGACTTCGCTAACTTCTTGCTTGCGGTGGGATTAGCCACCGATGGCCAAGCTGCATTGAAGGCATTGGCATCCGACAACTGGACGTCACTTATTATGCAGGAATGTCGTTTGACCCTCACCAAACTGGGAGAGAGGAATTGGCTTCGTCTGAAGATGGTACGGCCACTCGAGCATTGAGGACAATGAGAAGGCGGACTCGTTGGCCGGTCAAGGAACAGTTTTGGAATTCACCTGAGCGGAGCCTATGCTTGGAATTCCCCTGGAGACTGCAAGGATAGAAAATAATTGGTGATTGGACCCGAAGGTACGGGAGCACTGGCTGAGCTTTGCAGGTCTGACACACTCTCGGCTCGCCATCAGTGGACCTTCCACTGCGAGAGCCAAGGCTTGAATTAAACTCTCCAGGCTTGACCTGAGAGTTTTTACTGCCATATTAACGCAGCAATATTACCTCAGCAACCACCTAGATAAGTTAGGATTGATTGAGGACTCTTTATGCAGACTATGTGAGGGGGAGATATAATAAATGCGAATGCCCATTGGACCTACCAAGTATGAAGCCATGCTGCTGATTAATAATTGCATACCTAACGTGGGACAACAGTAACTCAGATAGAATTTTATTGAAAAGTTTTGGAAAGAAAAACTAGTTATAGATATTGGTTCACAATTGGCAACCTCAGATCTTAGACAAGACTTATGAGTGGGAACTACGTTAGAAAGTTTCCAACGAGTGGGAAATCGCCCCTTAGACACACGCGGATTAAGAATACAATGCCGCGGCTCAACAAGGTTGTAACTGCATTCAAACCTAAAACGCAGGAATACATGTCCGGTTCGGTTTAATTTTTCGATCTTATGGCTAATATAGTTTCAAAATTTTCATTATACCATATATCAATAGCACAAAGATTATCAATTACCACCCATAAGGTCGCTCACAAGTAAACAGGACATGCTTTGTTACTGCTTATAATAAAAAAGATATACGGGGTAAATCCCTGCAGGTGAAACACCCAGCATATATTTTACTAGACGATATAAGTTCTTTTATAATGTATTCTCTTCTGAGTATAAATTTGTAAAAATACAAGTAATGTTCCACATTACATAATAGTATGTGTGCAATATTGATCAATTCCTAGAACATCTATCGAAACAGTTGTGTAATTCACAGCTTACCTGAAGATGGTGCATCTGTGGCAAGAAACACAACAGAAAGACCTAATTTCTGAAGATGATTCTCAATTTGCCTTGCAACGAATTCCAAAGTGGGCAACTCTCTTGGTCGTCCTATGAAAAAATCTCTCCTTCTCAAATGAACTGCCAGATAAGGTCCACCGATAGCATTTCTCCTTGGCTGTAAACTTATGTAGTTTTTTTTTGTTTCATGAAAATATTGAAACGTACCTTTTCATCTTGCCATCTAGGCGGCAAATATATATTGTCAGCTTCATCTGACGAAGCTAAATGACTTTTTCTGAAAGCATTAGCAACTGCCCTCATCTCTCTATTATATCGAAGACTTCTTCGCGCACTCCAGTAGATAGCATCACCAAATGTTGGATGGAGTGCTACCTCGGCATGAGCAAACAAGATAGTACTGTCAAAAAAAGAAATAAGAATTGAATATTTATACTGTAAACACTGTGAAATTTTATATACATGAGAACGCATCACCTTGAATAACTTGGCTGGTTTAATTTTCCTGTAAATTTCTCTAAATAGAAAGATTTTTAATTGGAGGGGACATTTTTTGTTACTTGTATCGTTCTCTCCCTACCAACCAAATTTTTGAATAGGGAAAAGAGTTCTTGTCATATATTTTTGCGAAAGTGATTTCATTCTCTATACGACCATGTAATTATTTACTTTCTAAAATAACATGTGACGAATTGAAATGAATAATTGTTCGGAAAAATTCCAGGTTTTCATGAATTCATTCCATATCCGTTTGACGAAAACTTCGATCAAAATAGATTTGGTTGAATAGGAAAATTTGTTACTTATTTGAACGTTTGCGTATCCATCCTCTATCAACTATCTTAATCTTTTTATAATAGGGAAGGTTTTAGGTTGTGTGATACCTCATCAGAAAGCTTATCAAATCCTCAATGTCAGTCTGCTTTTTGAAGTACAATTAGAAAGTGATACTCATTGGACTTCTATGATTCTCATAAAAATCTAGTAAGAAATGAAAAAAATCATAGAGTTTTCAGTTTTTTAATCATGGCACATTTCTATCACAAATGTTGGTGCCATTTACTTCCATGCATTGGTACAATCGAGACTCGAATGATTGCCGAACATTTTGCAACATTAGTGGTGTTATCTGCTGATATGCTTGAACAATCCATTCCTGTAGTTCTTCCAACGATTCGGTGGGCGTAACATAGACTTTAGACTTGAGATAGCGGATGTATAATAGGACGGTGTCCCATCAAAATGCTACATAATGCTTTGTTCAGATAAATTTAGATCTCCTTCAATGATAACTGCTACGAGACGGTCAATCAAATTCTCAAATATGTACAAATAGGATTCTCCATCCAAGTTTTCCTGTATGAATAAGCACCCTACAATATTGTCTCCCAAAATGCCAGCCCAAACATTAAGTGTTTGGAGACTTTGAGTATGATTCTCCTTCTTCAAATGGGGATTAGTGTTACACCAGACTCTATAGCTATTGCGATACACCTCGCCATTCAAAATAAAACTCGATTCGTCATTTTGAAGCAAATTTGGATCGTTATTGATCCATTCAGTGAAATGTTTGCAGAACTCTAAACGACGATCGAAATCATCTTCATTCAGCTCGTGTACGAGTCTAATTAGATATGGATGGAATTTGTTGTTGTGAAGGATCCTGAAAATACGTATATATATATATATACGGCATACAGATATTTGCGACAACTCCTCACAGATCATGTATTCTTCATCATGGTAACTTCATCCGAAATGGCCACACTAATTCCTTCATCATTCACAACTCTGATGGGATTGTGTTTTTTATTAATAACGCATCCAGTTTTCATGAATTTACACGTTAACTCTTGAATGTATTTGTGCCCAAATTTTTTTCCAAAGTTATTCTTGTTGAAAATGCGCTCAGTTTCTCTAACACAGTTATTGTTTTTGAAAAATAAAGTCACATTTTCAATGCATTCCTACAGTGTGTACACCATCTTCAAGTGAATCATCCTTATTTCAGGTTATCAAAACTATGGAAAAAACTACGAACGCAAAGTCACCAGTGTTTGTACGAATAACCAGAAGTCTAAATCTAGCAGATCTGGAAAACATTTTCAAACATGGAAAGACAAACAAAATGAAACATGGTTTTCATTTATTGATTCAAAAGGAACAAATCTTTTTCTCAAGAGAATAATATCGCAACGCTTCGTGTTTCTCATTCCAGATCGGCAGAATTATTAACTCTTCGAAAGAAATTGACTTGATGGATTAAAACATCGAATGAACAAAGGTTTCTCGATGATTTTTCTGAACCAGCAGAATCGATTTGATCAAGTGTTTTCCTCTTACGGAGATCTGAGGGATTTATAAAACTTGAAATTTTTCCAATTCTCGATTTCGATTTGTCACGTGTTATTTTAGAAAATATATAATTACTAGGTCGCATAGAGAATGGAATCACCTCTTTAAAGATGTATCACACGATCTATCCTATTCAAAAATTCTGAGTGGAAGCTGCCGGGATAGTTGGAATAGGAAACATTACCAAAAAATGGACCACTCCAATCAAAAATCAACTCACAGAAAAATCAAACCAGTCGAGTTATTCGGGTTGGTTCGTTTTCTGCACTGCATATACAGGGTGTTTTCTAAGTACAATACAAAAGTTCATACAGCGATTTCTTTATACATTTTAAGAAAAAAAAGTTAGTAGTGCGGTTATGATATTGAGAGCGTTGAAGTCTTCGAATAAATCTGTATTTTAGAAATATCATGAAGATCCTCGTACCGAATTGTTTGAAGTTTGGTACAGTTTTTCATAGTAATACGACGCTCATTTAGCCGTAACTAGATCAAATTTATTAGGGTCAGTATCTCCCAAGGGATACCACAACAGTTTTTACTTTTTTCACTATGAACAGAGAAAAATTTAACTTAATGATTTCTTGTGTTTTCTTGATATATGATTTCGTTATGTAGATAAAAATTAGATACTAGGCTATTGCATCTCTTTTTTCATCACACTGTCCCCTTGGTATTTCGGAATTTGTCTTGCTGCTTGGAGTCTAGCTTGTCTTCCACGACCCCTCTTAAGACCCGAATCCGGCGGTCATCTGATCGAACACCAATTCTGGTCTCATCCGAAAAAAGAACATTTCGCCAATTCTCAATATTCCAATTTTGGTGCGTTAATTTTTTGTTGTCTGATTAGCTCTGGAACTCTTAAGGGCCTTCTGCTCTATAAACCCCATGAACAAAGTCTTTGACGTATCGTTTTGACTGATACACTGATGTCTGTTGCTTCCAGAAATGGCCCTTGGAGTATGGGGTGCGACGCACTAGGGTATCTTCTTGCAATTTGGCACAAAAAGCGGTCTTGTTCTTCAGAAGTGACCTTCCTACGACTTCTTCTAGGCCAATTTTGCAAAGATTGTAGCTCCATGTATCGGGCGAAGGTTTTTGAAATCACCCCCTATGTTACCCCCATTGTGCCGACTATATCCCTCTGTGTCACCCCTTCACATCGGACTATCCAACATACGACATTTTCAATTACGATTATAGGATTTTTTAGATTTTGAAATACAGTTTCATATCTCAGTGACGACTGAGTACAATATCCTAAACATGTGGTGATAATCTTATCATACTATCCAGTTTTTTTACAACAAAAAACTTCATTCTTCTAAAGTAGTCAAAGATCCATGGTTAAAAACAATCAATAATGTGAAATACTGAGTGATTCCATAAAAATTTGGTTGTGTGTATATATATACTAAATTTCATACAATTCGACTTGAGAATCATCATGAGATTTATAAAATACCAATTTATTTTGAAAACTTAAACGCTTAAAATACCACAACTACAGCAACTTTGGACACATGTTCATTGCAACTTTTTTCATAAAATGTGCTGAGGAATTATCTTCCAGATGTTTTGTAATTAGGAAACACCCTGTATAAGATATTTTTATACTATATATTACTAATGCTTCTCAACTTACTTTGAAGTTGATGACAATAGCAACTCTGTTAAATGAGTGGAGGCTCCATGAAATTTGAGGCACTTAATATTAGTTGAGGAGATATTTGTATAGTAAAAATAGGAGATTGGTTCATCATCTTCACACTCGCTAACCTCCATTTTAGTAGTAAATTGGCCAGTTTTCATCATTTCCTCAAAATTCTTCATAACATAGACTTCGTCAATCATTATTTGGTGTCTTCCAGGGGCTTGCTCTGAAATTATATATCATCATAACTATCTAACAAAATTTGTTCTGAGCAACTTTTCTAATTAGATTTAAAATTGCTTTTCCACAAAGAACTTGAGAAATAGTATTAAACATACCTTCAAAAAATTCATACATTTCAATAACTGGTGCATAAGCCTTCAAACTGTCCAAGTCGAAATAATAACTCCATGGTATCAATTCTGCTTCTTCCGAAAAACTCCAATGATAAAGATGTGACCAAGGTGGGAGTACCAATTTAAAATTATTCAACTTGGGATTGCTTGACGCAGCTAGATGTCTCGCAAGTACAGCAAATCTTCTATATACATCTCTTCTTAAATTAAATCCTTCTGAAGGGTTCACGTCATAAAATATGTACCTACTAAATTGAAATATTAGAAAAATTCATAAAATGTATGACTGAAGCAACCTGGCGGAATTTTCATTTGGGGAACATTTCGAAATAGTAACATCATCTTGTTTGTAACATACTTCATCAGCAACATCATATTCCTAAAACTTTGAACAGGATAAATGAAATATATAAATACACAGGTAAGAATATTCTGATGAATATGCATCGATATTTATTAGAGATTGAAGCAAGTCGTATATATACGTTTCTAATCAGATAAATGTACTTTTACATTTCAGAATTTTTTGAAATTCCATCTTTTCATGGAAAATTTGATATATTTCATTAGATTTGATATTAGGTTATATTTATATTTACATAGTCTCAGTTTTCTATGTTTGTACTTCCATAGAGTTGGAGAATGTATGCAAAAATATGTGGACATGTATCAATTAAGATCGAAGCGCTATAACTCTTGATGATCGAACTATTTAGTTATAGATAAACAAGAGATTTGTTTATGTTATAGTACTAAATATTTTGTTAAGTACACACCTTTTTTGTTTAAAAATAGCGATAAAAGTTTTTGTGAGTTTTTCTAATTTTAGACTTTCTAGTTTCCTAAGTTTTCCAGTTCATCTAATAACCTTAAAATCTCAAGAATTCATGGTCATGCATAACGAAAATTGCAAGAGATTTTTATATCTTTATTTGGAAAAATGGATCAACTGAAACTGAGTTTGTATATTTCCTTCCTAAGATGAATAATTGCATTGAAACCTTTTTTAAAATAAACAAGAATTACTTCCCAAAAATTTACGCATATAATGTATCTTATAAAAAGTCGAACTATGTATCAACAGAAATAAAAGATGATTTCATATATATTATAGAACATACCATTATTAAGATAATCTTTTGTATTAAATGTAGAAAACAAATCGTCATGAATTTACCAATAGGTTTACCAATACGCAAACTTATTGTTCAAGCTTTTCCCATTGTAATTAATTACTGGTCCGTTCCAATTACAAAACGAATTATTTTTCCTTTTGCAAGTGGTATGAAAACTGATCACCTCATTAAACTCCTTTTTATTCAAAGAATTGCATTGAAGCACATAGCAGTAATAATTTGAATTAATGTCTATAACTTTTAAGTTTAAACAAAGCAGGAAAACTCGTTTATACGATTTGTTTATTTTAACAATATTGCTTAAAATTTATCCGTTATATAGAGTATCACTTTTCTTGAAATGCCAACAGCCAATAGCTTGTGAAAATAAATATAATGTAAATTAATCTTAATTGGAAACCCAAATTATTAACTCATTTATAACCTTTCTATAAAAATAAGATCGTTTTTGGCCAAGTTCATAACGGTCGAAAGTATACATTACGAAAGAAATTTTAATTGATTTAAATTTTGTGAAATAGTTGTTTTTTCTTCAAAGATTTACATTATGCATTATAGAATTTGAAATTTCAACAGTTTAATAGACATCACAATACTACATAAGTATATTTTGTGTCGAATGAGAACGCCAAAATCGCCTTCACGCATGTCATTTGTGTTTTTAAAATAAACGGTTTCCGTCTCCTGTTTCTGTTAGTGATTCCTCATAAGAGTTAGAAGTGTACTGCGTTGAAATGGATAGTGTGAGACAATTTTTGGAGGCAAAAATTCAACGTACATCTGATTTTACCGAACGAGAAGTGCTTCCCTGTCTTCAAGAAATTGATGTAAGTTGCCTTTTCGATAAAATGGGAGAAAAGATGTTTTTGTGTTGTGAATTGTCAAGATGGTCTCTTTACATTTGGTTGGCCCGGTTCCTAAGTGAAATACCATATAGTCGGATTAGTCAATTTCATAATATTTCCTTTAGAATATAACCTTATTTGATGTTGGGTTAGTTCTATTGGGGCAATCTCCTTCAACTCGAATTTTTTGTTTTTCTTACGTTTGACTTTTTGCTCGCTTCTTCTAAATACAAAAATAATTTCTATTGTAGTTACCTAATATGCTCGTGGATTCAGGGGGGACACTGTCTCCCGATTGATTATACAATTAACTCCAAAGGCACTGAAAACGTGGGAATATATTTCGAACTATAAGTTATAGTTCTCTGCAGCAGATGTTATTCTGTTAGAAAAAGAGATAGAAGTTATTAAATCACAGAACGAATTTGATGGTGAAATATAAAATAGAGCTGTGTTATGCTCACAATCTATAGAAGCTAAAAAAAATAACAAAGTCAACAAAAATGTCCTGAAAGCCAGATTATTCATTGTCCCCATATGAACTATTCATTATAATTATAGAATCTGACATAGACAATATCGGAAACTTTCATCCAATGAGTTTAGATTGATGACTATCAAGGACAGGGAATTAAACGGATTAAAATTATTTCAAAAAAGAGAAAAAGATGGATATCTATTGAATTTTGTACAGCTTTGCATGCTAATGAATTCACTTGAAATAATTCTTTTAACAAAAATGAATATGATGTGCACATCCCTACTAGGATGATATCCAGCAGGGGAATAGTCAAAGTGAGGAGGATTTTAAAAACTGTGAATCATCGTCCCAAACCTTGGAATAGATAGTCAGAAAAAACCTACCAGAGTATAGGAATCTGGGGGGTGTATTCGCAGGTTATTGTTATATATAGGCCCCATTATTCAATGCTACAATTGTTCAAGGTACGGTCACATAACAAGGAATTGCAATAGTGTAAAAAGATGTAGAAAATGTGGCGAAAATTATAAAGAAGTAGATTGTGGAACATTGGACAATCCAGTTTGTGTCCATTGCTATCACACCCATGTATCAATAGATTGGTTATGCCCTGAATATAGAAGAAAAAGTGGAATGAATGAAATTATAGTGGTAAATATGTTTCATATTTTGAAACAGTCAAGCAAGTTCCTGAAAATTCCAATATCTCCTTACATCCAAAATCATTCCCATCCTTATCTACGTCCTTATCGAATTCTAAAATTGCCCTAATCATTAATATTCATAAGTTTAGATTTTCGATAGAACATCCTAAACCCTCCGTTCCCTTTTCGATCAATCATCATCAGATCACAAACCTTCGAAAATACTTATGAACAACAATCCCAAAAAAGACATTCATATAATTTATATCTGAAAAGCTTAGTAATGATTCGAACTCTAACTTTGCAGAGAGCCTTTTGAAACTTATCCAAAAAGAAATTGTCTCAACATTAGCTACAATTTATCAGAGGGTGAGGATGACATCCCCAGAAACTAATAATTTATCAAATAGTCAATTTTCCTTTGTGTTTATTCTTTATTCACACTCTCATACTATTATTATTATTAGTTTCAACTAATATTATATATATATATATATATATATATATATATATATATATATATATATATATATATATATATATATATATATATATATATATATATATATATATATATATATATATATATATATATATATATATATATATATATATATATATATATATATATATATATATATATATATATATATATATTGAACGGATGTTACTATGGACCCTGGATTTAGTGATCCTCCTATTTCAATAAGATATAATAACACTAACCAAACAAACTGGAATGTTTATCAAAACTCCATAAGTGACCAATTAATCTCACAAGAAATCAATGACCTAAAATCAATCATTCCAAAATTGCATTAAATTAGCTGCAGCTGTTTCTATTATGTCTCGCAAGAATTACAAAAATATTTTTTCACTGGTGGATCCCTGAGCTATCTAGATTAGTGGATAAGTGTAGTAGAGTAATTCAGAATTATCTAAATCAACCATCTCTTGAAATGTTTATTGTAGCGGAAAGCATCAGCCAAGTGAAAAGTCAGAAAAACTAAGAAAATATCGTTTTCTAATTTTTGTTGTAACTTGCATTATAAGTCTTCTGGAGGCATGTGGTGGGTTAAAAAAAAATTGAAACTGATTCAAAAACCAAGCCAATTAACAGCTTTATCCTCTTGAGGTTTAGAAATCTTAGATAAGTTATGTTTTCAAATATCTGCTTTTATCGATTACAACCCTAATCAAAGGTAGATTACTCCTCAAATTACTTCTCTGAAATGATTAATGGTTTAAATAATAAAAAGAAAGATGCCACTCTAGAAAAAAGATTTTATAACATACCCAATGATTAAAAATCTTCCTTGTTAACTAAGAATAAAATGTTAGATATATTCAATAAACTATGTTTTCTGGACGCATTCCTTAATCTTTGGAAGACACTACCATTCCTTTTCTTACACCGAATAAATCTCCAATTTATTCTTCAAATTACTGACTTATTTCCCTCACTTCCAAGTATTATCAAATTACTAGAATCAGCAGTAACTATTAAGTTAGAAAACATATTTGAAACCAATGTACCCATCAATGAACTTCAGTTTGGTCTCCACAAGGGCAAATTCGTATAGGATGCTATCTCTTTTTTGATATCTTCTATGTATTTAACTCAAATCAGAAATCAAACCATTCTAATAATACCTTTATATATTAAAGCTGCCTATGATAATGTTAACATAAACGTTCTAAATCAAATCCTTTGGGCAGAGAAGGTCCCCCAAGCTTTAACCATACTAATCAATAACATTATGCTAACAAGAAATCTTTGTCATTGACCCTCTAGCAAGTCAATTAGTAGGTACAAAATAATCGAATTTGGGATCGGCTCAAGGTTCTTCTATTCTCTTTAATTTTCATACCAAGGATTCAACTGAACATTTGAAATAAACTGGAGTTCAAAAAAGTTAAAAGCCTTAACCTGAATAGGGCAATCATTTTCTTAGATTCTAAGAGGTACCTGCAAAATATCACTCAATGGACTATCGAATCAAGTAATGATCGTCTTTTTTTTGAAAAACGAAAGGAAGTAATAAATCTCAGAAATAGGAGGTCCATTTATTCAGTTTTGTTCTGAGTTCTTGGTCATTCTTTCATTTGGAGGAACGATGAGGCTGACAAACTTGCCCATCAGGGTAGTTCATTACTAGTTTTTACTTCCCCTAAATCTGATCCAATAGAATTTTGGCCAATAATTAACAAAAAGACCTGGAATACTTGGAAATAAGAGAGAAAACATATAGGAAGAACTGAAGGAATTACGTACACTAACATGACCAAAAATTCCTTTTCTCCCTGGTTCAGATTTTGTGATCTCCATAGGAAATATATCGCAACTATAGGCCGTTTGAGATCTAACCACTGTTCGAGTCAACACATCTCTTCAAAATTCATGTTCGGAATTTTGAAAGATGTGAAGCGGTAAAATTACTCAGATTCTCTCTGATTGTGACGGTAATCATCGGAATTGTTCTAATATCTATACCACATTGACAAATTCAAGAATTTCTTTTGTGTAATGACATAAAAATCGAAATAATAATGCTATAATTAAAACACTTATCGATTTCCTAACAACTTCTAATATAAAATTGAGAATGTAAAAGTCTAAAAGCCAAGCTACAAAAGTCAGTTCTTACAGTTCGAATTTCTATCTTTCATTAACAATTGATTCCAGACTATCAAACCTTTTATAGTGTCATTATGTTATCCTTTCCTCACACCTGAAAATGACTCATTTGTAACTACAACCATTATTGAAAAAACACTAAGCTTGAACCAAAAGACAACAGAGAGAAGAAAACAGGTTGGGTATTGGGCTCTTTGAGACCTGTCGATTAGAGACACCCAGCCTCAATAAAATAGGAAGCCTGCCTAAATGGTCAATGTCACCAAGGCATATAAAAGAAGAAATTAAATCAAATCAGCTATATTAGTTTTTGTACATTTTTAGGTTTTGCTGGAAGATTTTGGCAAGTATGCTAAAGCTTTAGCTAAAGCAATTGACAGCGGAGATTATGGATCAGTTAATAAAACCAAGCACACTTTGAGTAAGTACCTTTCTATGTCAATTTTTCTCAGATGGAAATAGTTGCAGAAACATTATCAAAAAGTTGCCTGGTTAGATGAGAACATAATCATATGAATTACATTCTAAAAGTAATATATTGAATGAATTTTGTATCTGTTAAACTTTCAGAGAACTTCAAAGAATGACTTGTGTTTGTATGTTTTCTCAGTTTTCAGGTACCCACAATCAATAATTTTATTTCAATTGATATGAATTTATTTGTTCCTCGTCTAATTGAACAATTGATTTATTATCTTTTTACAACTGCAGAAGAATTGGAATCACATCAGTAGGCATTATTTATAGCAAAATATATTGATAAATATTAACTTTTTGTGTTGATGATAGAAATGTGTTAAATGATTATTTTCGTTTCAAGGAAGGGAATTTATGAAAGAAAATAGTTGCCCCAATACTGAAGTACCAAGTAACAAAGATCATAATGACGATAGACAGATACTTAAACAAGTTAAAAAGGAAAAAATATCTGCTGTCCATATTCCCAGCACAGGTAAAGATGCTGTTGACATGCCTGCACCTACAATTATTCCATCAAAAAATAAACGAGTCAAAAAAGAAAGAAAAACCAGCACCATCCGAGTCAAACAAGAACCAAATCCTGAACCAAGATCTACCAGGTTAACACCTCAAACGTCTTCAACTAGAACTTCCGATGTGATACTTTGTAATAAAGATATTCCGGTTATCGAATTGTGCGATTCTGAAGAGGAAAAAACCGAAAAAGCCCCAGTGAGAAGTACAAGAACGAGAACTAAGAAAAAGGCGGTGGAGGAAGTTGAGAATAGCTCCGCGACTACCAGAAGTACAAGAACAAAAACTAAAAAAGTTGCTGAATCTGAGAGTGAAAGCGAACCATCGGTTGCGCCTACAAGAGTAACAAGAACCAAGACTAGGGCTATACAAAAAAGAGAACGATCTGGATCTGGTAATCAGAGAGTTGCTGAAAACCATAAAAGGTAAGTGTGCTTTCAAAACATTGAAATACACGCGGGGCAAAAATAGAAGGATATTATGAAAATTCTCTATTATTTCCAAATATATGGAACGAAGGCTCTTTTAAATTTGCACATTACTATTCATGTATATATGTGTTTTATTATTGATTTAGCACAGTTAGAAAATCAATTTCATTGAATTTTTCGTTCGTGCCAGACAGGAATTTTCTCTTTGTCAAAGGACTCATAATTGAAATGCAACATTTTTAATGGAAAAAATTTTCAAAATCATGAATTAAAAAATTAAATGAAATATATATGTCCAATTACTCTACACCTTTTTAGAATGGACTATATATGGAGTTTCCATGGCACCTTGGTGTTTGAAAATTGCTGTAATGCCAAGTTAGTTGCATAGATATTTAGGTGCTTTCTCAAAATATTAGTTCGTTTGAATCGTGAATAAACCAAAAACATGCAACATCATGCAATTTGAAATTAAGTTGGGTTTCATTTCCGGTGTAAGTAGAAATAACATAACACTGAAAATATTCTTAGAAGGTTGTTTCTTACCCTAAAGCTTCAAATCTAAATGTCCAATATTCGTCAGCCATCCTCTATGATGTACTCATTGTTCTTTTTCCTTCACCAATCAGATCCAAATCTGATCCGAAAACCGAGAACGACGAAGTCACAAATATGTCCGGACGAACGGAATATGAGGATGCCAATTCTGAACTGGACGGTAAATCGGGCGACGCGACGTTTTCGAAAAAAACGGTTGAGACTTCGCCTACGAAATCTAACGCACAAATAATGGACAAAACGATGATAATAGAGAAGCCTCAAGCGTCGCGGCTTTTGGTACCGTCAAACGCTGAGGATTTGCTGACGGACGACGAGAGCATGGAAGAACAGAAAACGAGTCCACAAAAGGCCGTCAAGAATTGTAAAAAAGAAGTGTTCAGTCCGTATGACCAGAGTCCGGTCAAGAAGAAAGTGGAGGCTTTCGAGAAGATAAAAGACAACAAGGCGAAGGCCGCAGCCAAGTTGAATACAAGTAGGATTTTAAGTCAAATTGTAAGTAGTTCATTTTTCGTTGACGATTCACGTGACAAGCATTAATTGTGTCTGTAACTCTGTTTAGCGAATTCTTATTTGAAACTAGTCTAAACATCATACAAATGAGCGTTGCTATTTTAACATCAACTGATAATTCATCATTAATGATAATAATAAAGCTTTATTTCCAACTTAAAAATATTTGACATCATATTATGTGGAAAACGTTAACGTATTGTTAAATTATTCTACAAATTCAGAAATGCTATAAAAACATTTCTGAAGTAGAAAATATTTAGTTATTTTTTAATCAAAAAAAAAAAAGCATATTTTCACCAAGCTACATTTTCATATCCAAATATACAGGCGATCGACTACCAATTCTATATTCAAAGTATGGTATTTTTGTGTGTGTGTTGTATTCATGCCAGTCACAATTCTGTGTCAATTTCCTTTTGTTTTCATATACAGTAATACATGTACAGTTCCGCCAATATGATCAAAGAGTGCAGCGTAAGAATCCTTAATTTTTTCAAATATTCGAGGCAGGTATTCTGTGCAATACCGTAAATACACCTGATAATTTCTTTTCTGACACAAAAAATCTCCGTCGCCGGAGAGGTGCTCCAGAAACACATGCCATATCACAGGCGCGTCGATACTTGGGTATGGTACACAGAAAGAAGCTGTTCAGTGCCAACAGCAGGTCATGGATTTCTAACAAGAAAACATGCGGAACAGTCTTGCATAAACATCATCAATGGTTATTCCAAGAAATCTTACACTTTTTATCAACATTATTTAGTTGGATACCATTGCTGGTTACATTATTCAGGATTTGCTCATTATAATTGTAAAAATACACAATTAGTCTTTGCCGCGTTCATATGCGTTCAATTTTTGCAACTATGTAACCCATCCAAATACTACCATCTGCTCACCGACTACAGAGCCATTCCTCCCAGATACCATCGACATAAAGGCATAAATCGCTGTTTAACTCGTCACCAATATCATTTATATAGGCCTTTCTTAATTACGGATATTTTTTGCTTACCTACAGAGGTCATTCAAGTATTATTCATATATTGTATTATTATATATTAATACTTGACACATGTTTCGGGTTATCAGCCCATTATCAAGAGTAATACAATACTGAAAAACTTAATGAGTTGTTCTTATATAAATATCCACCAAGTCTGTCAGCGATGGTCAGATGGTAGGTGGAAGTTGTTCCTCGACCTCGATGGTCTTCTCTGTTTGAGGATCCAGATTAACCCCCTCGACAGGTTTAGGATTTTGTTTGTGCGGATTCATAGAAATCCCACGAGTTGGGAAAAATGAAATTCAAGAAGGCAGTGCTCCCTTACCCTGGTCAGCCAAAACGAAACCGGAGGCTGGCTGGTGTCAGGAGTCCGACTATTCGCGACCTATCTTTCCCAATGGACCAACCCCACAAGGGGAGCAGGCTTCTAGGCATAGGAAGTTCCACTATGACTCTGGGCATTTTTGATAAAGTTTACTCGTCTTGGCCGAGGCGATGAAGCCACTCATACCGGCCATGAGACATGACCACAGACACCAACACAAGCCTGTTACTGACGGTTGCTGTGAGTAGCATAGCTTGCACACAAGGTCGGCGTCCTTGATAGACTCGTGCAAACCCCTAGCCACGACACGACAGCAGAGTAAGAAGAAATTGGTCTGCCTCCTTATAGCCTAGCTGACATGCGGTCATCCGCATATTGGTCGTTCCTTTACCCTCCACCTAAGGACGCAGAAGTCTGTTTGCTAATTACAAATTTGCTGATTTTTCTTACGAGCAGACGTGATTTCCATGATGTCTAAAATGTTTATCTTATACTCTTTATTACCTGGATGTATAAGTTCAATTCTCTCGAAATCTATGAAATGTTTTTTATCTATACAAAGGTCAGAAAAACCAGTAGAATTTTTGTTTTGAAAATAGGATCTTTTATGTTCTTCAATTCTCTATCGATACATCTTCCAGTTTGGCCTATATAGAAAGTCTTGCATTAGCTGCAGTGTATTTTATATACTTCGCTTTTATCCAATAATTTTATATAATCTTTATTATTAAATTATAATCAACCCAAATTCTTTTTATTTGTACTGGTGTTGTTAATATTATTTTGTGCAATCTATTACATATCTTGTTGCTAACATGAGGAATATAATTAATTGGAAATTTTCTATTCGATTTCTCAGAATGCAAGGGATGGAATGCTCTGCAATAAAAGTGTTTGTTGTATTTGTTTTATTAAGGTATCAAAAATTTGAATTTACCAATCACTTGAAATATCTAGAAATTTCGTTAAGTGTTAAGTTAGTACTTTTTGACATAATTAGTCTATATCCGTCTATCCCTTACCTTGTTGATTTCAGAGACAATCAAGCATCAACTTCAATCTAATAATACATTAAGGTCCACTTATATAGAAGAAACTATGTCAGCTTTCACTCTATGTCTCCAACATAGTTGGAGATATAGGAAGACCAAACCGGAAGATGTATCGAGAAGAGAATTGAAGAACATAAAAGATCCTATTTTCAAAACAAAAATTCTACCGGTTTTTTCTGACCGTTGAAAGGATAAAAATCATTTCAAAGATTTCGAGAGAATTGAACTTATACATCCAGGTATTAAATAGAAGATGAACATCTTAGACATGATGGAAATCACGCCCGCTCGAAGGAAAAACTAGCCAGTTTGTAATGAGCAATGAGACTGGTCTATCTCCTGTAGTAAATGCCGTTATATTTAAGTGAAATCACTCGTTTTTCTTATCAGTATTGTATTACTCTTGATAATGGGTTGAACATCCGAAACATATGTCGAGTATTTTAATATGTTTTTATGAAACCTTTGCTAATTGTTTTGATTAATCATTTATTCACTGTGTTTCACCAAGTGTTAAGCGAGAATTCCATATATATTACCCAAATAGTCATAAAAAACTTGAGAATTTCTTGTCTGCGACCTACAAGCGCACGATATAGTATTTTTGATTACTGAACAGATTCAATACAAAATCACGCATTTCAAAATCCATTCCAACACAAAATTCTTCCAAATCATTTTCCTTTAAGATTCGATCAAATATCCATTTTCATAATTTCCCTGCGACATAATATATAGTCAGTATATTCTCTAGGAGGAAAATAAAGGAAACGTCAAGGAGAAAGCAAAATGTTTCACACCCGTGGCCACGAAACTTCTCAGCAAGCCGGGCTCGTCGAGCGCCTCCGGAATCAGCAAATACATCGGTTACAAATCCGCGATCAACGACAGTACGATCAAAAGTTCCACCCCAATGAAGAGCCCGATACAACACACGTCGCGCACCGATTTCAAACTGAGGGAAATGAAACGTCAAGAGAGAGAAAAGGAATTGCAGAAGAAGGAACTGGCGAAAAGAGCCATGTCGGAAGATAGAAGGAAGAAATTCGAAGAGAAAATGCTGAAAGTGCAACAGCAGAAGGAAACTTTAGAGAGGGAAAAAATCAAGGCGCTGGAAGCCCAACGATTGAAGGAAGAGAAGCATAAGATGTTGCTGCAGCAGAGGGAGGAGAAGTACAAACTTATGAGAAAAGAAAACGAGACGTAAGTAATACAAATATCAGTATTGAAACACTATCTTTTTTTGACTTAAATCCGAAGTTTCAATGAAACTCGATTTTCGCGTATAATAATTTGTACAATGTCTTTCGCATCTCTTCAGTGTAATTTTGAGTGCTGGCTAGAACAAGAGTCGCTTTCAACAGATGTGGCCAAACTGTTTATTCTTTTTTATATAGGTGATTTTTTGAAAACTATTCTTCTATGATATCTCGAAAACTATTGTAGTGTCAAAAATAGCTAAAACACGTAAACTTTAGTTTTGTGGTGGGGAGAACATTTTATGATTCGAAAATGAATGTGATCCAACTCACCCCAGATGAGAACCCGAGTAACCCCATAGTGCACATGAATATTGGAAGATATAAAATTATTTTACCTGTCAGTACATGTTTGTGAAACTATTAATTCAAGAATGTTTGATTACGGCAAATCCCATTTTATTCAACTTACTCAACAAAATATCGTGATTGACTCGGCTAAACACCTTTGAAATCGGTGTATATGGCACATCTCTTTCCTATCCACCAGCAACAAAGTCAATTTCAACAGGTGGGCAACGCAACTTTGCCCAATTTTTTATGTTCCTTTTACTCATATTAAAGTGATATGTTTCCCACTCTGATATCTTCCCCAAGCCTGAATTCAGTGACATGCTCTGTTGGTATCTTTGTCGACGTGATTCCTCAGCAGTGATAGGATGCTGACTAGAAAATAAGGACACCAGGGTAGAGTCGTCCGCAAACCCATATATTCTTTTATTGTAGGAGTGGAGCAGATCATGAATCCACAACAGAAAAAGAGTTTGCGAGAGTATTGAGTCCTGAGGTAATCCTGCATTAACGTGAAAAAATTAACTCGTTAGACTATCAACTACCACCTGAATCGATTTACTGAAAAGAAGGCTATTAATCCAACCATGCAATTTTTCGTGAAGTTCACATGCGATTAGTTTATTCATCAAGGCTGCGTGTCAATCCCTATCGAAGGCCTTTGAGATATCAAGAGCAATAGCTCTTGATTCACCATGGTTTTCGATTGTTTGTGTTCACAAATGCTTAGCGTATGCAAGGCGGTGACCAGTTGATCGCTTTTTACAGAGGTCGTATTGTCGATCATTGATGATACCCACTATCGCGAGATATTTTATAAGCTCATCGTTTATCAGTCTTTCCATGACTTTGGAATTAATGAGCAACAATGTGATTGAACGGTAATTTTGGGGCCGGCATTTCGTCCCTTTGAAATCTGCTGTACTCTCGCAGCTGTCCAACTCTCTGAACACGTCTGGCTCTCATACGAAATATGAAACAGACGATTAAGAACAGGGGCTAACTCTGGAGCACATTTCTTCAAAGCAGTTGGTGGTATTTCATCAAGTCCACTGCTGTCCTACAGTTCGGTTGTTGATGAGCTCGTCTTACTCTACTCCTGAATTTCACTTCAGACATAGTCGATTGAAGATATGGGTTGTTTGGTGGCACTGCGCCTGATGCATCTAATCTAATTGGTATAACGCTTTATGAATCTGAGTATTTTATTATCTTTGTTTATTATATGGTCAATATGAGGATTTCAAAATGATCTATTGTCCTTGAAAATACCTAAATCCTTACAAGCTGAAATGGTGTTAATAAAGTTTTCATTAAAGTAGTAAGTACAGTTACAGGAATATTTTGCCTGGAAAATCTTACATGTACAAGTGTACTTACAATTGAGGAAAAAAATTTCTTTTTCGGGTAGCACTTGTCAGTTGTGTAATAATCTACTTGTGCAGGGTCAACTTCACAGGTCAAATTCAATACTGAATCAATAAAAAATTTATTTCTTTTTTCTGGTTTGATAAGATCTGTGTTTTTATTATGTACATTCAATTGTTTTAAAGTTTGCCAGGTTTTTTGCAGTTTCCTCTATTATTAACCTTCTGCAAGTATGAACGTTTTACATTTCTTACTTGTCGTTGTATGCCTCCCAGTGTACTGAATCCACTTATTTTAAATCTACTTAAGAGTCGTCTTTTATTCTTTTCTATCTTGACAAGGATTTCTGTAAATCAAGAAGTTTTAGTTTAGTAATTTTAACTTGATATAGAGCAAATGGGATAGCCGGTTAAGAAGGGTCAGGCGGCCCCCACCAATTTTCATATAATCGAGCTGAAAATCTTGAAGAGGGCAAAAAAAAAATTTTTAAGATTTTTTTACCCTACCAGCCCTCATGGAAACCCTATAAACGTGAAAATTTCGTTTTTTTATGATTTTAATTTTTTTTTAACGATAAATTTTAATATTTTAGCAGGTCCAATGATACTAAAAATTCTGGTAATATTTCTGAACCCTAAACAAATTTTAAGTATCGTTGGACCTACTTAAATATTAAAATTTATCGTTGAAAAAATTAAAATCATAAAAAAACGCAATTTCCACGTTTATAAGATTTTCATGGGGGTGGTATGGAAATTTTTTTTTTGGCCCTCTTTAAGGTTTGCAGGTCGATTGTATCAGAATCGGTGGGGGCCGCCAGACCCTTCTTAACCGATTACCCCCTTTATTGAACAAGTACATTTTGTCATTTGTTATTATGTCCACTTTTGTATCAATATCGGAAATATAAAAAATTCGATTCCAATCAAGTTCATGCATACTTGAGTTGAAGTTTGATAAATGAATTGTTTTAAATCCTTGAAACATAGTTACAAAAAAAGATACTGAACAATTTTACACAAAAAGATTTATTGCTCTTCCTTGTTTTTTACGAAACGACCTAAAATTTATATTATTTGTCCAAACAGAAAACGTCTACTTGCTAAGCAACGGGCGGAAGAGAAGAAAAAGGAAGAAGAAGCTCAAAAATTAGCCTCACAAGAGAAATTGAACGAAATCAAAAAAGCGGAGATTACTAATTTCCGCGCGCAAGTGGCGCAGAAAGCGATTGAGTTACCCATATACATGCGAAAAGCAGCCCCTCTGTTACCCACTTATGATTGTTACGATTCTGATGATGAAAACAATAGGCAAACAAAACATATAGCAGCATGGACTCAGAGTGAGTTAAACTATCACAATGAATTTAATTGAATATATGAGACTGATCTATGATGGAAATCCATAATTAGCTTGTATTAAATTGAAATACGAAGGGCAGTTAGATGTTTACTAATTATTGACGATTTGTGTGTGATAGCGTTTCGCTGTTGTCCAGTGTATTTAGAATGAACCCAGGTTGTCACTAGAGACCTTAAACCCAGATTTACGCATTCCCAAATTCCACTCTGCCGCCATTATGGTTTTTTCAATGATATTGTTGATGGATTTATTCTATAGAAATTCATTTCAATATGAATAAAATTAACACTTTTGTCTGATTTCCACAATGTTTATTTTTAATACGTACCACCGGTTTCTACAGTTACATTTTCAAATGCCTGGTGTTAATAATTATAAAAAAGTATGTCCTAACTACGAGCATACCTTTGTTGGGTAGTAGGAAGTGATTTAATACTAGTTGACTATTGTGAGTAGTGAGTTTTGGATTTTTACAAAGTTTGTTAATTTCCAAACTTTCCAACAGATTAATTGTCATTTCTTTCTTGCATTTGTTGACAGTTTTTGAAATATCTAATGTTATTATGTTTTGTTGATTCAATATGTTTAAAAACTGTGAATTTGTTATTTGAGGAGAGATGTTCTAGATTCAAAATTTCAACCTGTTTGTGCCTTGAAAACCCACAAAAATATCATCAACGTATCTGCACTAAAAAATAATCTTCATCAACGTATCTGCACTAAAAAATAATCTACATCAAAGTATCTACACTAAAAATAATCTTCATCAACGTATCTGCACTAAAAAATAATCTTGAGAAATCTATATAATGAAAAATGAGTTAGCTCAAAAATACATTATATTTTTCTACAGACACCTTAAAGATATTCTTGTGGGTTAACAAGACTCAAACAGACAAATAAGCCATTTTTATATTTTCTAAATAAAATGCACAATCAAATAAACCGCTACTAAAATTAAACGCAACATTTCAATAAGTTTCCTAGACAATCATCACTAAACTCAATAATACACCTACAACATATACATTTACTGATTCAACAATTTCAATAGATTCTTTTAACCACCATTACAATTAAATTAGCCGCTTATAATCCAATGATTCATAGAGCCTTTTCCATTCCCCTATCCATAACACACTTCAATACGGAAATCAGATCATCAAAAAAATTGTTTCAAATAATATTTCCCTGTTCCACATGAACAGTATCATTTAACGCAAGAAACAAAAACCAGAAAATTAATATGCATGTCTAACTTCCATAGGTCTCCTTTCTAATAACATCAGCAATTATTTTTCCAAATTCAATTCAACTACCTCCTTCTCCAGTGGTCTCAACATCATTAATCAATGCCAAGCAAAAAAATTTATAAATTCAAATAAACAGCCTGGAATATACAGAATTGAATGCAATGAATGCCTAACAGCTTACACAAGACAAACAGGTCGAAGTTTTGAATCCAGATTCAAAGAACATCTTTCCTCAGATTATAAATCCGCATTTTTTGAACATATTAAATCAACAAATCGCATTAGAAGATAACTTAAAAATTTTCCGCATATATAATAAAAGGATGACAATGATGCTGTTGCAAAGTTTGGAAATAAACAAACTTTGTAAAACCCAAAACACACCATTCTTAATACTTCACTAGAACAAAATCACTCCCAATATTTAAAATAGGTATAGTTAGCACATAATTTCTCCAAACTCCAGACACTTGAAAATGATGTAACGGTCAAAACAGCTTGTGTGTATGTGTAACATTGTGGAAATCAGACAAAAGTGCTGTGGTCATGTTTGGTATCCTGTTGTAGAGCCAATCAGCTGACTCAGTCCAGGTTCTTCTCCAACAAAATAGGGCTATGAGAGCACTGCTTTATTCGGATTGCAGAACAAATTGCCCCCAATCATTCAAAAAAGAAAATATACATACCATTCCACCACTCTTTTTAGTTTGTCAAGTTCGTCACAAAAGAGCTTCATGACCACAACACTGCCATCCTAACCTCAAATGTTTTGTAGCCAATACTATTATCGTGTAGCTTGTATGTATAACTGTTATTGTACAAAGTAAGAAATTTCTAAGACTGATCTAGAAAGTCCTGAGAGTGATATTAGCACTTTCTTACTTTGTATAATAGCAGATATACATACTGACAACACGCCAGTTGTGTTAGTTACAAAACGGTTGAATGAGGAGATACTGCCTTTTAGATTAGAACGGCAAAACACTTAGGGGAAGATATTTAGAGCGACCACCTCCTCTAGATGAACTCATAAATACGACGAGATAACACTTCGGTCATAAGATTGAGGTGAAAATCCTATCCAGACAAGAATGGGGGAAAAAGAAGGATTCATTGCCAGGTGGAGGGTACATCTGGTAGACAGATGACCGAAGAGGTTTTAGATAGTAGAGTTTACTGCCGGAAAAATGAGGGGGGTTTCTACCTCCTATTAAATAAATTTAACATAAACAGTTTTCCAATCGGAGATCATAGCGATACTTGACTGTGCTCAAAGGCTGGCAGAAGTGGGAACAATTAATGAGTGGATTACGATCTACTCTGACAATTGGGCTGCTCTGGGTGTCTTCGGCGCACACAGAATTATCTCTAAGTGGTCTTGGAGTCTGTTCAGGCACTAGAACAACTGGAGGTAACCAAATCTAACCATATCCGTCTCCTTCGAGTTCCGGATCACACCAGTATCAAAGGAAATGAGAGTGTGAATAGGGAGGCCTGTCTAGGAGAACTAAAAATGCTCTAATAGGACCAAGGCCCGCGTTCTAGATCTTAGCCTGTGTTGTTAAGGCAAAGCTGGGGGACTGGCTAATGTAACAATATAGAGTACTTGGTTTAATGCTCGAGGTTGTTGCTAGTCCTAATCAATGCAGAGTACATCACCTAGTAAAACCTAGATAAAATTGGCAGTTGAACTAATGCACGGCTCCTGGCACAACTAGTGACGGGGCATAGCAAGTTCAGATATCACCTCTGCAAGATAGAACTGGAGAATAATCATTAGTGAGGGTGGTGTTAAATTGGGGTCGAAACACTAATTCATTTGATCACCACATGTCCGGCACGGAAATCGTGGAGGAGTAATAAGCCGAAGATACCCCCTCGATCTATTAGAGACTAATTTGTAAGGATCGATTAGGGGATGTAGTTATAAGGGGGGCATAAAAAGCCATAGGTCTAGTTGTTTTTATCTATGACAGATATAATAAATATAATCCCTAATATAAGTTACTTATTTGGTTCTTCAGTAGGAAATTTCAAGTATTATTATTATCAATAAATGTTAACTGGTTTATTTAGTGATAAGTTAGATTGTTGCAACATTAGATACAAAAAGTCTCGAGATGGCCAATGCCCACTCCAATATTTTTTTGAAAATTCTAGTACTTGAGTATGCTTTTATTTATTTTCACAGAACGCAATTTGATTTCGGATGCGATTATGCAAGAGGATATTGGCCACAAGATAAAGAACACATTTTTCTGTTGCCAGAGCCACAGGATCGATCTGCGGGAAATCTTCGAGCAGATAGATGCAAGAAAATTGAAGAGAACTTCCAGCGCCGTCTGGGAAAGAGCACCAAGGTTCACAATGTTGCCACATTTCGAAGAAGATTGAACAGTGTTTTAAAACATTTACAATTTCGATTAATTCTAAATACTGTCATGAGTTCTAGACATAATTTAGTAACAAGTATATTGTCAAATTGAAGCAAAAATATAGAAAACATTTGTAATTGTATTAAAAACAGAAGTGATGATGGAGGAAAGTTACTAATTAATTTGAGAAAAAGGAATTTAAAGCGACAATTCAATTTATTACGTAAAATAGTCAACAATGGCAAGTTTGAAATTTATTTAGCGAACCTTTGTTCTTAATGTACAGATGTCAAATTTCCTGTTTTTGTTATAAATATTCTTTTATTCATAAAATTATTCGTAATAGTTGAAAGAAAAGAGCTTATGATGTTTTGGGGTATATGTTCACATCATTCAATGAAATTAAACAATTCCAAAACATAATATGTTAGTCATTTGAGTGAAACGAATACTTAAGTTTTGATTCATTCTTTCCTTTTCATGTAGGATCTATAACTACAGCAATGATCTGGAGAAATTTGTAGAATATTCAAAGTTTTTTGTCCTTTTATTTCAATTGTGTGAAGGTATACCGTTTGATTTTTCTCAGTATTTTATTATATTATATATTTGATATAACTGAATTCGTTAATTTCACCTATAGATTATGAAAATACATTTATTAAAAAGATTTCCTTTATTTTTTCCAAATAATTTATTTGAAAATAGTCTCATTTACAAATTTGGTAAACAATTCTTTTCCTAAATGGATAAAGATGAACGCAGTGCTCTGGACCTTAAAGGAGATGCAGTTAAGTTCATTATCATTACATTATTTCTAAAATATTATCTATCAAAAACAAAATCTGAAGAAATGTCAAATTATAAGATTCCATATGAAACCAAGTCAGTTATTCAAGTTCTATGGAAACACCTCTTCAACAACATCATAAATTGTTATCTGATAAGTTATCCATCAACATTAATAGTGGCTATCATCTTTATTTCTTTAATAAACATAATGACTTGGCAATGAATTAACATGAAACATAATATGACATTAGTTATTTACAAGTTTGAATAAATAGAAATGGAACATTTTCACAGTAAAGATTCTCTATCCTGATTGGTAGCCATAGAGTGCAGAAAAGAATGCTTTTCATTTCCTTCCTGAATGCAGATGTTAGTTTTGCTTTAATTTTATTGGCCAGGTGATTATACAAAATATTTAATGCTGTGGTGATACTTGGTTCTACTAAAGTGGAATATTTTAATTATTTAGTCTTGAAGTTGACTGTTAGTGGCAAATGCAGATAGGTATTGCGTACATGTTTGACTAATTCCATAGTATATACTGCTGAGCCTGCCAATATTTTTGGTTGTTTAAATGCACCTCTACAGCTTTCAGACTCCTTAAGGGATAAATAAAAGAACATTTGATTTACACTTATTTACTAGAATGGGACATCAACCTGAACCATCTGTACAAAAATCATGCTAGAGTATTTCAATAAAGCAGGTATTTTTTGCATTTTCTTTCATCGTTGAAGAGTAAAACCTTATATAACTTTTTTTCATTCATTTACCTAATCTTGAGAATTCAATAAGTCGCCACGACGCTAGAGAAAATCTATTAGAACTTTGAAGAGAATATATTCAGCTGAAGTTGTACTTTTTGCCTGATTTTATATTTCCATTGCATTACTTCCTTCTTTAGGGCATTTTCCCTCAAGCCATACACCACTTAGTGATGCAAAAAAAAAGCTGTTTGAATAAGTTAGAGTCTAAAAATTGAAAACAAGTGGCCAAAAAAAAATTTGATTTACATATTACTCTATTCTAACGCGTTTCGATGCCACTGCGCTTTCATCAGACAATTACAAAATGAAAACTTAACTATGGTAACAATTTATATATGATCTACATCAGATTAAAAGTGAGTAAAACTACCTTGGGCAAGTCCACAGGACTATTATCAAAATGACTTGGAAAAAATTAAGAGAATTATCTGACCTGGTCATCGTAAATAATGGAACTGAACGCTCAAAGGTACGTTACAGACATTTTAGAAGAACATTTGCGGCATACATGGGTGAAAACTTTTTGTTTATGCATGATAACGCCAGACCTCAGCAAGCTTATCTCATCAGCAACTACCTTCAAGATCACAAAATCACTTCAGTTGAGAGGCCTGCACGCAATTCAGACCTCAATCCCATCGAACATGTCTGGGACATTCTCAATTGCGATTAAGAAGCCAGCTATTGTGAACGAGGTTGATTTCGAGTAAGAATCGTAGATGTGCATTAATTCTCGCCAGGTGCGGAATTATTCGGTATTAACAGGTTTTTGGGCAGTTTGATTTTTTTCCAGAAATCTTACATTTTTCATTATTAGTTTTCTTTCAATCTCTATGAGTACCATTTTTATTTTGATTGTTCTCAAGCATTTCTTTGTGGTGATGGATTACTGAAAAACAAATTCTTCAACGTATCCAAACTTCTAAATAAATTTGAATTTTCAATTTTGTGCGTTAATTTCTTGACGCCAGTGTAGTTTGCATATACTTATGGATTGCCTTTCTTAGAGATTGATATAACTCTCTAGTTGCTTTTCAGTTGTAGAACATGAATCGATGATGGGCATGCACATATAAATGGAATTGGAACTAATTTCAGGTTTTTCCTGAGAAAGAGTAATGAATGTGAAAATTGACTACACTTGTTATATATTCTTGAAAAGGAAAAAAAGCTGCATCCAGCAGAAATAATATCGTCTATAATTCGTATTAAAAAAGTCTTACATTATAACTCAAATCCGCTGAGCCCAATTTTTTTCCACATCACTGAATTTTACGCAAGTGTCTGTAGAATTTCAAATTTATTTTTATGCAGCTTTGATAATAACCCAAATATCGGCCAATAAAGATTTTTCCGAAATTCAAGAAATTTTGAATAACTCGATAAAACAGGGAGATATCAGAAAAATGTTTGCACCACACAACTATTCCGTGAAAAAGGAATCTCTATCATTACACCTAGCTGCCATACTAAAACATCGAAATTTTCCGATCCTGTACAGAACAATAAAAAACACATCGTTTATTTTTTGCATTTACTAATGCACGAAATTATGACAGAGATCTAAAATAAATACATGCTTGTATCTTCAAAAGAAATTCCTGCTTTTATTTCAGTAATGTATCCCAGAGGGGAAGTCCTGTTTGGACAATCATTCCACTGGTCTCTATCCATCAGGACAAATTGCATTTATTACCAAAGTAAGTTTTATTTTTGATATTAAATTTTTTCAATGACTAGTATCAGGAGGTGGTGCCATACAATTTCCAGTTGGATACCTCTTTTTGAAACTTTCTATCAATTCTGGATCGACTAGTCTTATTCCATCTACTTGGTTACCTAAGGTGATCCAATTTGGTTGAATATTATGTGGTCTACCAAATAACTCAATTTTTCTTGTTCCTGGAGACAAGCGTTCAATCATACCTACAAAACAATTTTTTTTTAATGTTTTTAACTTACATGTCAATGTCAATATATTTTTGAACATACAGAAAGCATAGATGTCTCACCGTAAATCTCATCAGGCTTATGACTTGTGGCTCTAACTTCAGCCACTATAACATCTGAATCCAATCCTCTGTTCAAATTTTGGGGATTTCCCTTCATTCCAACTAGGCAGTGTTCTTTTCCATGATTCAACCAGTGACCTGTTCTACCAGTCCTTATAATCCTTTGCAACTGATTTGTCTTAACCCAGATTATCTCATCGACTCTTTCGTAACCCCACAATTTTAAACATTCTCTACCTAACTCCATTGCTCTACCTGTTACCCACAAAAATATCAGTCCTTCATCTTGAAGTTGCGGGATTCCAAGTTGTCTCATTTCATCGTCTGACATCGTACCATAGGGTAGTTCCATATGTATATCCCATGGAGGATCAGCCATAATCACAGCAAACTTACCTGAAGTAAAAAATCTGGGATTATCATATTTTCTTATAATTTGTGAATTTTATTACGGTTAGAATAAGAAGATTGAAGCATTCTAAATTGGATACAAAAACTTTGGATACCACTGCATTCTATTTAAATGAATGTAAAAAAGGCGAAGTGGTTCTTTCTTTCTAACTTCTATAATTCACCTAGCTGCAGAACAAAAACTTTGAAATGCGCAACTGAGGCAACTGAAAAGCAGGGCCTCTGAGGTTCTGTCTGTGCAATTCTTGTCCACTGATCATCATGCCATTCTGGACAACTTGATTTCCAAATTTTTCAAATGAACAGTTAATATTTCATGTTTTTTATAGATTGGGGTTACATGGTCGAACTTACGGATACAGAAAATGAAACATATACTCTGTTTTGCTCCAGTTGGATTCCTCTTTGGAAGTGCAAATTGAAATAATTTTAATAAACTACACTACAATGATCAAGTTGGGGAAAAATCAGTGACCCAACCAACATTCAGCTTCAATCTTTCAGGTATTGCATGCTTTAATGAGTAAAAGCTTTTTGATTTGATGTAATAGGGCACTAGTTTAGCCTCAACATAGTATATGATATTAGCATAAAAAAGATAACAAGATTTCTGGCTGCTCCAACACGTGATACCAAAGATTTCCTGAATTAGGAGATACAGATGTTCCAATGAAACTATCTAAACAAATACATTTTATGAATAACAATGATAATATAAAAATTAATAATAACTCTGTTTTTGTTTCCATGTGTAGACGAAGAATTGTTCTCGTTTGTAAACAGAAAATTAAAACCAATAGTTAATTGATTCCGCCGTTACTACGTGATAGTTAATCATGATGATGATAAGAACTGGTTCAATACTTGTTTTCAGCTGAAGATGGTCGAGAGACCGAAATTGCAGTCCTGATTTTCAATAAAATCTCTTAAAACCATATAAAGCTTGCGACTTGAGGACTTTCCGGGATTCCTAGCAGAGGTAACCTCTGGTTTGACTTTCCTGGTGAATTTTTCATTCTTGAATGGTCAATTTCCCGAAAAGTTGAAGGTTGCTAAGGTGGTCTCTCTTTATAAGAGACAGGATATGGAACTTCTTTCGTGAACAGAGAATTCTGACAAATAGTCAGTTTGGTTTCAGACCTGACCTAGGTACAGTGGATGCTTTTGCGGCTGCTGTTGTGCATCGTCTCGAGTCTGGTAATTCTCCGGTTGGTTGGGATCCAAGCAGAGCATTTGGTTATAATATTCTTAAAGAAAAGGCTGATAAATATGGTGTTCGAGGAATTGCCTCTGAGTGGTTTACAAGCAATTTGGTGGGTAAGCAGCAGCTGGCAACGATGGATTACACAATTGGTCATACAAGACGACAAATTCTGGATTACTGGCGACGAAATTGGTGTTCCTCAGGGCTCCAAACTAGGAACGGTACTTTTTCTTCTGAATATAAATGATATCCGAGATAGTGTGATGTGTTTTTGTATGCGGACGATGCGCTAGAGGAGACGAAAATACGCTGAGGGCGAAAGTACTGCAGAATACGAACCTTTTATAGCAGTGGTTCTGCAGGAACTGACTGAACGATGCTCTCAAAACAACGTTCATGGTCTTCCACAAACCAATAAAATAATCAATATCACGGCTTCACAAAGACAATCAATTGAGCAGCACTAATTCTACCAAGTTCCTTGTTCTGCATATTGATGAAAACCTGAACTGGAAAGATCACTGTGTCTATGTTTCCCGCCAGCTTAATTTCTGATTAGAAAAGTTGTAACCTTAAAACAATTTAAACCAGTATACCATGCACAAGTGGCATCAAGACTAAGATAGAAAGTCGTGTTTTGGGGAGCATCGACTGTGGTAAGTGAAGTGTTTCTCAAACAAAAGGGGGAAATCCCTGTAAGATAGGAGTCTCACAGATTACTTCGTGTCGTGAACTTACTAAATTAATGAAAATTCTCACCGTACCATCTATTTGTATCCTTGAAATGACAAAGCCGATATTTAAAAATCAAGGAGAAATTATGCGATATTCTGACTATCACGAATACAATACAAGAAAATAGCACAGCCTTTCCCTACCTAATTTCAAATTCAGAATAAGTAGAAAATCAATTTTGTATTTTGATATCAAACTTTTCAATAAATTGAGTGATGAAATAAAAGCCTCAGGATCCTCTCATATTTTCAAGAAATTAACTGATTAGTTAATAGACAAATGCTTTCACAGCATTGATGTATTTCTTCTATTGTAATTAGAACATCATGTATTAATCAGTGTACCTATGATTTTTGGTAACACTCAATTATATTTGACGTTGTCCATGATGTGTTAATGTTCTGAAGGAAATATAAAGTTGTTACTATTATTATTAACCATTGCAGGCCGCTCATCTATCAATTAGAGGTCATATTACAGAGAGCTGTTGTAGTACTGTAGCCTGCCCTAAAACCAGCAAACTTTCTCTCCTAACAAATTCACGCTCTGACGCTAAGGACCCTGTCTTCAGAACTCGTCACATTTAATATTTGTACATTTTCGGGTCTCCATCTATTATTTTTGGTAAAGAATCAATAAAAAGTTTCTGTTCAGACTTTCAAGAAACGGACAAAACTTTCCATTATTCCCCTTCACTCCCATCCTTTAACCTA
This sequence comes from Cryptolaemus montrouzieri, assembly GCA_013387265.2. Lineage (NCBI taxonomy): Eukaryota > Metazoa > Arthropoda > Insecta > Coleoptera > Coccinellidae > Cryptolaemus > Cryptolaemus montrouzieri. The sequence continues at coordinate 97,854,247 of JABFTP020000185.1, read as the reverse complement.
TTACCGCCAAGTTGTTCTGAATCATTTGTGTTGGACATTTTGAATAAACAACTCAATAGGGACACACTGTACCAAAGATCCAACTTGAAGATAATCGTTCAGAGAATTGGATTACCTTTCCGATGAGGTGCAACACTACCTATTTTTGCCCATATGATTCTCAAGCCAAGTACACTTAGGTATGGGGATTAGTGCCACAAATTACAAATTTCATATCGAAATCTCTTTTTTGATATAGCCTTGAATTTATCCTGATATTGTACCGAAATGAATCAGTTTTTAGAAGTATTTCAAGTGAAATGGATAATAACTTTCGCTGTGACGGTATTCACTGGATATTAACTAACAGAAGTAAAATTATCTGTAACATCATGAACTTATACACTGCGGAGGCGAAAGAGAAAATGAACTATTTACAGATGCACTGAATCAGCACATTGCTAGTGTGGGAACCCGGTATGTACCATATGAACGAATGGCCCTCAATACCTTTCCCTTTTCCATCCATTTCGTTTGTAAGAGGCCCTACTATTGGGGACTGTAGTATTAGGGCCTGCTATTGGGGACTGTAGTATTAGGGCCTGCTATTGGGGACTGTAGTATTAGGGCCTGCTATTGGGAACTGTAGTATTAGGGCCTGCTATTGGGGATTGTAGTATTAGGGCCTGCTATTGGGGACTGAAGTATTATGGCCTTGTATGATGTTATTCCTGAAGAAGTAGAGTCTACGATCTGAGGACTGAAAAGTAGCGCGTCAATGGTTGCGTTAAATGTGGTAATACTAAAACAAATTGGAATGGATTGAGTTCTGTGATAAACAAATGTTTGAATCAGGAAATTTTTCCAGACAAGTTAAAACTGACTAGAGTAGTACCAATGCATAAAAAGGGAGGTCTTGGAACAACTACAGACCAATCGCAGTGCTGCATGTCATCACTAAAGCGTTTGAGACTCTGTTGCGATTTTAGTAAAGCCTTCGATCTCATGGTGAGTCAAACTTTAAGAGCGAAGATTGAGGACTACGGAATCAGAAGAAGAGTACTCAAAATTGTTGAGTCCTATTTAAGTCCTATTTACAGAACAGATCACAGGTAGAATCATGGAATAGTAAACTTTCGACCTCACAATGAGTTGACAGGGGTGCCCCAAGGGTCAGTTTTGGGCCATCTCCTGCTTGACTTATACATGAATGACCTACTCTCATGTGTCACTGCTGGAAAGACATGTATTTAAGCAGACGATATAACTTTTATGAACAACGCAATAGTAAGAGAGGAGACTTCACTTCTTACTGAGAGCACCATGAAGGCCATTAAAAAATGGTTCAGTATATATGGATTATAAATAAAACCCAAATATTGACTCGGTAGGGATCGTAGCATCAATGAAGGGGTGATAAAGGTGTTCGAGATTTTTTGGATGGGCCCATTCTCTAACCTAACCTGGAGGGCTCATGTTGATGAAACTGCTAGGAATCTCGTTTGTGTAATCTATTTCATTAGACGAATCCGCTGCGTTGTAAATGCATTGTAAAAGAGGTGGCGCTTTTAACGTACTATGCTCATTTCCGAAGAGTGGTGAATTATGGAATATTGTTGTGGAATTCGACTATTGAGGCCTAAAAAGTTTTCATGCTGCAGAAAAGAGCACTCAGAGCGATAGAGCGTATGATACATTTCCCATACCCTCACACACTCTGCTACATACATCAGCATAAAGTGGAGTATTTGACACACGCGGGGGTGTACCACCACAACACCAGAGATAGAAACAACATGGTGCTTCCAAGATGCAGGAAGATTCATACACATGGGGGTTTCGACTATGTTGGTATTAAGCTATATAATGAACTCCCATATGAGTTAAAGAAAATGAAATTAACAGCTCAAAATATATCTAAAGCAGGTGCTTCTCAAAAATGTATGCTACTCAATAGAGGAATTTAAGAGTGTAATATACATAAAGAGTGAACTAGTTTTGTGTTCGAAAATTCGGAGAAAAAATCTTTTATCTATGCCCACTTAGTGATACACTTTCTACCTGATATGAGTGTATTGTTCTATTTCTTGTTTCATTCCATATTTGCTTCCATTTTGTGCCAGAGGGAGCGTTGTTTTTCAAATCAACATTTTTCTTTTTCTATTTTGATTGTATAATTGTCTTCCATGTTATTTTTGATGTGTTAATTTTATTATACTAGTTCATTATATGTGGGTAATAAAATTAATTTGAATACTTTAACTTTTCCCTATATTGAATTTCGAGGTGGAGGAAGCTGAGGGTAGGGGTTTGATTTCATAAGCTCTATATTATCCTCAAAAACGATACCCCTCAAATAAAAAATTGACCGCATTTCGCTAGTATTACTCTTTCCAGTGTTAGAGGGGGCGTGTTAAATTTTCATTGGAACACATTTCCACCTTTCTTCTTCTGATTGTTCTCCAAACAAAGTAAAGAATATCACAAAAACATTACAGCAAATTCCTTACCAAGCACAGTCATATCCAAAAATCGGAGATCACATTGTACCCATTGGGGAGGATACAACATAGTAGAAATATCTGCTCTTATTGTTGGTGTACTGTGCCGAACTAGACTTGAATCTTCATTCTGACTGGATCTGTCTACTTCATAATGTACATATTTGCAAGTATCCATGTGAAAACAGGTATTCAAAAAAGAACAGTCGCCTAAGGCTTCATCTGTGTGCTTTTGAATTATCTTCTTGAAATGAAGTTTCCTACATTCAACCACCCCGTTCCTTTCACAATCTCCTTTGGTCCCATACTGACAAAACTCCATGAGTTGCGTGCCTCCTTGCGAACGAAAACGTTCAGCTAACGATCGTTCTTTAGCAGTAGGTTTGCTGAGTAATTCTAAAATTTCTTCACCAATTTTTTTGCTTTCTCGTTCTTTGGTTGATGAAAGTGATAGAAGTGACTGAAAAAAATAACATATACCTAGTTTAAAATAAACTAGATCTACTTTTTATACAGGATGTCTCCTCAGACTCTATGACAAACTTTAAGAGATGATTCCTGAAGCTAAGACAAATTAATGAGAACCGCACGGTCCAAATATTTTTAAATTCGAAGATATTCAGCTTCCGAAATGTGATCCTCATGGGTCCTAAAATCACAATTTTCACCACATGAGAGCGATTTTGTGGTATTAGCATAGATGGTATGAAATACATAGCTTATTGTACAAAAGGTGACATTCGTAACCATAGTAAAATGATTATCAGGTATGTTGAGTTATTTTTTATAGATAAATGTCAGAATATCTTTTTTGATAGATAATTATTGTTTTGAAACTTTAAATTCCTCGAATTGAAAATGTAGCCCTTCATTAATGATCTATATTTATGGTTTTTGCGGTGGAAACGCACGAGAAGCTGTTAGACAACACCATCAATGATTTCCTCTTGTTTGTACAGTTTGTACAGGAACTGGCTCTCAAAGTTTGTCATAGAGCACACAATACACTGAGAACTGCCTCCTGTCAAAGTGTATCCAATTTTGGCGAATAGTAATCCTTGGCACAATCATCTCAAATCCTCATTCAAAAATCAACATAGTTGTATTGGTTTCTCAATTAGAGGCTGCTAATTCTCTTCTCAAAGTGGGTTCGTGCCGATTTTCAGTGGTGCGTCCACAAATCAGGTTCAGTATTTTCTAACCGAGATAATAAAATTGATTCCTACTTACAACATACGCATTTACCCTAAACACTACTTCCTACATCCCACAATATACAGGGCGAAAAAACAAAAATCGTAAACTTGGTTATGAAATACAAGCTCTGCAAACAATGCATCGTTCATGGTATATACAAGAAATTTTATAAAATATACGAAATATTTACAAACACAAAATTATGTTTACCTAGTCTTTTGGGGTACTCTATATGGATGATGATACTCTTCCGATTTAATTTCAAAATTCATTCAGTTATCTATATACGAAGGAGTGAATATAAATCAAAAACCTGTATCTGGAAAACCATTCCAACTATAATTTTCAAAGTGGATTTTGAGATCAGTAGACCAAGGATTAATTCTCACCAGAATTTGGTGAACTTTGATAGGAGGAAATCTTCAAAGTATTGCATGCAGTGTTTTTTATTTGATTTTCTAATACAGGGAGCAGAGTACAAGGGGTCTTGATCCCTATCTCCACCTCCTCATGGTGTAACCTGGAAATTCTGTGTGAAGTTGATGGGTTCATCACAGGAGCTAATGAAAAGACGTCACACGCCAAGGTGGGGGACATCATGCCGAGGGCTGCATGGTACTGGGGGAGCTGTATCGCAAACGATTCTCTGTGGACACCAGGTCAAACCCCCAGGTACAAATGGTCTTCCTTCGCAAAAGGCTCTGTGGGAGGGGGGCGTTTTTCTTTCGCTACTTATGGGAACAATATGAGGAAATCAAAAAAAAGCGGCGAGAGTAACCATTAGGGTGTTACTGATTCTGGTAACATTCCCTGGCAGGGCCACAAAGGTTGAAATATTGAGGTACCTGGCGGAAGTCCACGTCCCAGGTTCCCTCATCGGCGACGCAGCAGCCCGAAAATCGAATGGACATGCTGACAGAACAAACTGGAACACAGCCTCAATAGTCGTTACAGTGGAAAGGGTTCGATGGGCAGTAACTACCTTTTAACTATTTAAAGCACCAGGAGAATATAGTATATACCCTTCACATGTAATGAAAGGACTGGACAAAATAGTTATGCATATAATGCACATCTTCAGATCCTGTTCAACTTTGGTATATGATCCGGAGCCCTGGAAAAAGGTTCAGGTCGTCTTCATTCCCAAGCCGGGTAAAATCGTACATACAATCGCCGAATATTTTAGATCCATTAGTCTAAGCTCCTTCCTACTGAAGACCATTGAGAGAATAGTAGAAAGATATCTTAGGGACAATATCCTAGTGGGGCGCCTCTACATATCACTCAACATTCCTACAAGCAAGGTAGATCATTCGACTCAGCACTACACTTTGCAGTAGGGTATATTGAGAAACGGCAGAAAAAGGCGAAGTCGCTCTTGGAATGTTCCAACCCAGAGAGGGAGCTTTTGACAACACACTTTATAAGTAGGTAGACGGAGCTATCGTAAATAGAGAAGTAGATAACACCATAGCAAGGTGGATAAGAAGTTTGCTATCGACCAGGAGCATCTAGGCTCAACTCGGCAGGTCGACCGTCTTGAAGACTGCCAGCAGCGGATATCCTCAGAGGGGAGTACTATCTCCTCTCATCTCCTCTGGAACTTTGTGTTGGACGGGTTCCTGACAGTCCAAGCCGATGCTGGGCACTTTGCGGTAGAATATGCCGATTTTGTATTCCTTGTTCATGGAAAAAACCTCAGCACCATATGCGAAGTTGCGCAGAATGCTCTGCAAATGACTGATCGAATTCACTCGAAAAAGGAAATTACCGCCTCTCAAGGCATCAGTTCTATTTAAGGAAGAACTAACACTAGTAAAACAAGTGAAATATTTAGGTATTATGCTTGACAGATTGGGGCAATCACATCAAAAAGGAGACCAAACAGAATAATAATAAAACAAGATCCATCCTCCCCCCTCTACACCTCATTGAGGCTGTGGGAAGGAGGCATGTGGAGGGACAGAAATCTGATTTCTGTCCCTCCTAGGCTTATTGCTGTCTCTGGTTCCCTGTCAATCAGGGTATCGAAGGGAATGAAAAAGCAGACAGCCTTGCCAAAAAGGCAACAGCTGTTAGGCCGATGGGACCAGATCTTATTCCCACATGCTCTCCTTCTTCCAAAATTGAAACACTACCGAGGTCCTGAACAATTGGGTAGGCATCTTGGGACTGAGAAGTCAAAATGCTCATGAAATATGAGGGTACATGAACTATTGTCCCTTGACAAAAATTCTATTAGGATGGTAGTTGGCCTATTAACGGACATCAACTCAATAAACGTCTACATGTCATGACAGGGTCGGCAACCACACTGTTCCGTGGTTACCTAGAAAATGATGAAATAACGGAACATATACTCTTCGAATGTCCCACTCATCAGGCGACCAGTTTGGATATATTAAGCACTGGAACACCTAGTGCCTAGGTGATCCAGGAGGATACCTACAACAGTCTGGCAAAGTTCATTAAAAAGTTTCTACAAGACTGATAATAACAACACAACATGGTAAGCACAATGCAATACAGGGTACTTTTGAATTAGGAATTACCATATATTTTTACATTCCACATATATTTCAATTCCAACTTTTGTAATAAGACTCACCATTATATCAGCTTTAGATTCTTTCTTCTCTTTCTTTTTTTTATCATCTTCCTCACTGCCCTTTTTATCTGGAGAATTTTCTCGTTTTCTTTTTTGTCCTTGCTCCGATTCTAAAACTTCTATGTCCTCGTGAAATTCAGCAATCATTGCATTAACTTTACTTACTTCAACAAAAGTTACATTCAATTGAAATTTACCATCCTTGCCATCCTTCACTGTTATTAACTTTTGGGTAGCGAATTTTTGAAGTAAATTACATACCTGCTTGTGCCTAGTATGTTCATCAGAAGCATTTTTGAGTTTTATCGATAATTCATCTGAAGATATTGGAATTTGTAGTGTTACTTCACTAAGAAGCTTTAATAATTCTTTTTCTAGTCCTGGGTCAAGTTTAATCTTTGCTAAATCGTCTTCTTCAAGTGGTTCATGTTTTAATTTGTTAATTTCTTCTTTTATGTTTGCATTTTGGGTACCACTTATTACTTCTGATAAAGTTGAAGGGGCTGCAGTCTTTGATCCCAAGCTTGTTCCAAGGATATCTTGCCTTTCTTTCTTTCTTTTCTCTAAACGTTCTCTGAGACTGTTTCTCTTACTTTTTATTGCTTGAATTTCCTCCCAAGCATCAGACATTGTAGAAATTAAATTTTCCACATAAAATTATCAAAGATTGTTGATCCTGGCGATATTTACATGGCTATTGTCGTTAGGTATATTTTGATTAATTTTTGTTGAAAATCATAGGGCAGCTAATTTTTTAATTATTTGAGGTACAACAATTTTATAAATAAACAGAAACATACATACTTTGTCAATGACAGAAACCATAAATTGAATGGGTAGTAAAGTAAGGTTAATCTGTAATTGTTTTTATACATAAAAAAGGCGTAAATTCTTTTTCTTCACGTTTAGCCCCTTACGCTAATAACTATCCGTTTCATATTATGACGGAAGTGGAAACGCTCAGGAATTAAATAAATTACTGCACAACACAATTGAGAGGTTTATCAAATTGATATAAAAATCACTTGATTGTGTCGTAATCAAATATTCTACATTCATGGTTGGTTGTTCTTTGTTGTTTTTTTTTTTTTTTTTCATTCTGAGTTCCCCATAATAAAAAATAATATAAATATAATTTAGAAGCGTATTGAGTAAAACAATAGTTTTTCAATGATTTATTACATGCTATATATTGTCATAAAAAATATGTCATGTTCTTGAAAGTCACTGAAAATTCCACAAAAGGACGAAAATTATAATCAAATTATTTTCAACCAGTGGTTTTCATAAAACTACGTAATTATTAGGTTGGTTCATACTTTTCTTTCACACTGTACATATATATTCTTTATTTGTCTGAACTTTCCTGTACTTTTTCATGAAACTTTGAGTATTGCATTCATTGATAAGTATTGATGATTGGTCATTATTCCTTTCAAGTAAACTGATACAAATTTCAGGCTATCTTACAAGTAGCAGCGTGTAGAATTTTATATTATCGAAATAATAGTAATTTAGGGCATCTGTTTATAATCATAAAAGTAAAAAAACTATAAATCATAAAAAGTATTACATATTTTATTTTCATTTGTTTTCATCATTTTTTACAGAAAAATGAAGATCAAGGGCAAGCCTACTAGTTTACAAAAACAAAATATTCATTACACCTGCTTTGAATGTTCACGGTTATTCGAGATATATTCCAATCGGAAAGCAGATAACGAACAGTATTTGTGACAATAAGATATTTTATCAGTTGATAGTTGTTCACAAATAAATACATTCAATATTCAATTTGTAAATTATTGAACTAGAAGCAATTATCAGCCTTATTGTCAGTTGCGCAAAGTCGATAACTCTTCAATCTGCTCATTTTGACTGCTATCAGCTGTTCTCATTTGACAGTTTATAAAAAGTAAGATGGCGACTTGTTAGAAATCAAACAAAGGATAACAAGAAGAAAAGTGATTATTAAAAGTGTTCAAGCCGTGATAATTTCGTTTTGTGGTAATTGTTTGGAGAGGAATATATATTTCCCAACATGTTGTCGTTGGAAGTAATTCCTGAACGTTCGTTAGGATGCGAGCAATGGGAGTTTATTATAGGCAAGTAGGATTTCGATTTTCTACGTCTTTATTTTTTCTGTTATTCTTTATTAATTCTGCGATAATGTGTTTGAAATTGATAATATCAAATGTGGACTTATTGTATTTGGTTTAAGACATTGACCATTTCTTGTTGTACAATATTTGAGGAAATAAAAAATCTTTTGTTTGACTTTTGTATGCTATAGGTGGGTAGTTGATTGGAAAAAATTAAATGATTTTATTTTGATCTTATTTAAAATATTGAGTTGAATTAGTGACTAAGTTGGCTGTGAAAAATATTGACTTATTTGTTTAATTCATGAAACATTTCAATTTGGAATTTGCAGATGAATAAATTTTATTTTTTATTACTATTTGAAGTGAAATTAGAAAAACCTAAGGTGGTTTCATTAATTCCTTGGGAAGCAAAGCGTTATTTTCTTGTTTTTCATGTTGTTTGCATGAATATTTTTGGCTTTGTTACCAAATTGAAGAATTTATTGTGTAATACATGTTATAAGCTATATTACTAAACATCTAATAATATATTATTTTTATCTAAAGTTGTCCTTTTGCCATATATTGCAATTTTGGGACAAGAAATTGGAGAAAGTAATATTGATTATGATTACCTTTGATGTCAAGGTGTACGTACCAAAGTCTGAAGGTCATATTTGAAATTTTATAAAAATTTTGTTGGTGATTTATTTGTTTGAAAAAATAAGAAAATTTTGAGGAGTTAAATAAAAGTTGCATATGGTACTTTCGAATTGTGTGAAGAATTAAGTGATAGATACCTTAATGGAATTTAATTCAATCTTTAATGGACAAGTTCCTTTACATCTCTGACAATTATTGTCAAATACTCTGTGATCAGTCTATGTAATCATAGACTACACATTTTTGATTTATTGTAGCTATGCTTCATACATCTTGTGATCTTTGGAAGATACGAATTCAAAATTATTTGATTTTTTTCTTGTTGCTATTTTGATTGTCAGAGACCACAAACGTTATTCCGTAGCCACTATTTACTCAGAATATTACAAAATGTAATTTTGTGTGTCAAGTCGAAAATTTTTCATCCAATTTGGTTGTCGCGTGAATGAACAAATGAAAATTTATGCATCAGAATGAAATCTAATATTTTATTGTTTATATCAAATCCAGATTAGGCCTTCATATTTCAAAAGCAGAACATTCACGGTTTTGATTGACTTGAAGTTTCAAAATTAACGTCTGTGTTTTCGTATTTTTCAGGGATGCATTTTTCCCAAGCTGTGGCCATTATACAATCCCAGGTTGGAATTATTAAAGGCGTTCAGGTTCTTTATAATGACACTGTAAGTCTTTAAACTACAATAATGAGAATTCAATAATTTCTATTTGAAGTAAAATTTTATAATTATTCGTGCAAATGGTGATCGAATTTCGATGTTTTAGTACAGCGGATAAGTGAAATATTATACAGGTTGCTTCAACGAAAACTAAACAGAGGCTATATCTACCAAGATATTCATTTCTGATCAAAACGCAAAAACAGGTCAATTTTTGTTTCAAGGGGGACATCTTTTGGGGTACAAAACTTGCCTGAAATATCAACCCCCTAAGCGGGGGTTGCAATCCTTGAACATTTTGAATAGGGAAGATGGGTCGAGTGATAACTCAAAAGAAAGGTGGTTGTCTTTGTCTACATCGCCTTGAACGAATTTCCATTTTTAATTGAAAACTGTAAAAGATACAGGGTGAGCAACTGAAAGATAGGGAAGACTATTTCCCTGAGACTATTCAAGTTTCAGTGAAGTAAAATCGAACATATCCATGTTGATCAATGGCAGTCATCATCAAGTACCATCCTCATCTCGAATTTCAACCCCTAGAGCATTCCCTTGAATGTTTGGAAGAGGGTAGGTGGGTCGAGTGATAACTCGAAAGAAAGGTATTATCTTTGTCTGCATCCCCGTGAACGAATTTTCATTTTTGATTGAAAACTGTAGAAGATACAGAGTGAGCTACTGAAAAATAGAGGAGACTTTCTATCGCCCTGAGCTATTCAAGTATTAGTGCAAAAAATGGAACAGATTCATTCCAGATCAAAGGCTGTCATCTTCCGAAACACCATTCACGTCTCAAATTTCAACCCCTAGAGCAGGGGTCACCATCCTGTGTTATTTTTAAAGCAGAAGATAGGTTAGGTTAGATTTCACTCTTTATCTTCTACAGTTTTCAATCAAAAATGAAAATTCTTTCACGGGAATGCAGGTAAAGATAATACCTTTCTTTCGAGTTATCACTCGACCCATCTACCCTCTTCCAAATTTTCAAGGGTTGTCACCCCGGCTCCAGGGGTTGAAATTCGAGATGAGGATGGTACTTGATGATGACTGCCATTGATCAGCATGGATCTGTTCCATTTTACCTCACTGAAACTTGAATAGTCTCAGAGAAATAGTCTTCCCTATCTTTCAGTTGCTCACGCTGTATCTTTTACAGTTTTCAATTAAAAATGGAAATTCGTTCAAGGCAATGTAGACACAGATACCACCTTTTTTTTGAGTCATCACTCGACCCATCTTCCCCATTCAAAATGTTCAAGGATTGCAACCCCCGCTGAGGGGGTTGATATTTCCGGCAAGTATTGTATACCAAAAGATGTCCTCCTTGAAACAAAAATTGACATGTTTTTGCGTTTTGATCAGAAATGAATATCTTGGTAGATATAGCCTCTGTTTAGTTTTCGTTGAAGCACCCTGTATTTAGAGAAAAACGATTATTCCCTATCTTGATCTCTTTTTTTTTTAGGATTGAATCGATTAAATCTTCAATATATATATATATACAGGGTGTCTACTATAAAAGGTGCCAAACTTCAGTAGGTGATAGTTCAAATCATTTGCAACAAAAAATGTCCCTTAACATTTTTTCGAAAAGTTGATAATTATCGAGATTTCTTGATTTTACGAAATATTTTGCTTCTCTCTATAAATACAAGAATATCTCTGTTACTATTACAGCTACATCAAATCTGACCATACAATCGGAAAGATCATTGAGTTTGCTATAAGATAGGTAAGTACTAATGGTAAAAAAAATGTTGTATACCGGGTGTTGTAAAAAGCTAAATGAAAAAATTGTGAAATGAACAAAATTAGTGGTATTTTCTTGTTAGCTGTACCACTGAAAACTGATCGATAAGTAGCTGTTTTTTTTTAATAAAAACTACTACATTTAACTGGCATTCAAATGGTGTATCAACTTTTGAGCTAACTATTTTTTTTCCAGCAATATCATGGGTAAGAGTAATAAGAACATAAAATTCGAAAACGCAAATATCTTATATTACTTAATGAAACATGAACAGGAACTAAAAAAAATTATTGAATCATATTTTCACGAAAGAGATTTAAAAACTATAACAGGTGTTCAAAATGTCTTCCTCTTTGTTGAATGCACTTAACACATCTTTTTCTTAAACTATCAACTACTCTTTGAAGTTCAAAATGTTTTTGACTCATTTCGTTGCAGATTCACATACAGATTCGCTTCGGTTCAATTGATTCTTCTCGAGTATTGAAGGGATTTCTATAAAAATTAGTCTTTAATGAGCCCCACACATAAAAATCAAGCGGCGTAAGGTCAGGGCTTCTGGGTGGATATCTCACCGGCCCGAATCGACCTATTCAAATTTCTCAGTCATCCAATTCTGGACCATTCTAGAATTATGAGCCGGGCAGCCGTCCATTTGAAACCAAAGGTGATGCCGAGTAGCTATAGGCATTTCTTCTAGAACGTTCATTGATTTAAAAATTCGTTTGAATTGAGATGATCGGGAAGTATAACTGGCCCGACAAGTTGACCCGTCCTTAACCCCAACAACACATTTACTCTAATCTCGTGCTGAGAGTATGACACAATAGTGCCATGAGGATTTTCTGTATCCCATATATGGGAATTTCTCAAATTTATCATACCAACTTTGACAAAAGTTGCCTCATCCGTTCATAGAATTCCTGTAATTTATTCATGTACCACCTACAAAATTGCAACCTCACCTCACTATCCATTTTCAATAGGTCTTGAACCTTATTCAAATGGTAAGGATGTAAATTATTTCGCTTGAGAATTCTATGAACCGTGGAATAATGAAACCTCAATGTAGCACCAATTCTCCGAGTACTTGTTGTAGGGTCCTCGCGAACAGCCTGCAATATTGCAGGTGCTTGTCTCCATTTCTGAGCATTTCCACCATCTTCTCTAATTCTTAAACCACTGAATGAACCAGTTTCACCGGAGCGCCTAAACACTTCAACAAATGTCTTTCTGCAAGGTTGGTGTCTGTTTGGAAAGCGCAATGCATACTCCCGCACCGCTGCACGGGAATTTCCATTCGCGAAGCCCTAAACAAATAACATATCCCAATATTCAATATTTGAGAAACTAGGCATGTTTTCTTTTTTTCGAAAAAGAAAATGGAACTGTAAAAGGGGAAAATATGAACTTCAATTCATTAATTCATTGAATTACAGTTCCTGTCAAATTCTAAATAAATATATATATATATATAATATAATAAAATAGCTCAAGAGTTGATATACCATTTGAAAGCCAGTTGAATGTAGTTGTTTTTATTAAAAAAACAGCTACTTATCGATCAGTTTTCAGTGGTACAGCTAACAAGAAAATACCACTAATTTTGTTTATTTCACAATTTTTTCATTTAGCTTTTTACAACACCCGGTATACAACATTTTTTTACCATAAGTATCTACCTATCTTATAGCAAATTCAATGATCTTTCCGATGGTATATATATATATATATATATATATATATATATATATATATATATATATATATATATATATATATATATATATATATATATATATATATATATATATATATATATATATATATATATATATATATATATATATATATATATATATATATATATATATATATATATATATATATATATATATATATATATTCTTCATCAATATGAAAGTTAAGAGTATTCATGACAAGTCACTCAAAAATCGACATGAACTTGAATTGAGACAAACACTGTGTGTATAGATTACATCCGAACAAAATAGCAAACATACATCACTATAAACACAAAACAGTCAGAATAAGAGTAAAAACAAAAACAATCAGAACATGATATAAAGACAATCAGAGCTAGGTATCAATACAAAACGGTAAGAATAATATATTAAAAAGACAGATCGAAACATAAATATAAAAACAATCCGTTATCGGCATAAAAACACTATGAAAGTCTCAAGAATAATATCTACTGAGTAAAGACAGGTATTCCTGAAATATTCCTTTGCCGTTTTCTTAAACTTATGAACTGAAAACTGTTTCCACTTTGCCGGGAGTTTATCGTATAATTTTAGATTCAGAGAGTTTTTGCAAAATATGTAGTTCTTATGTGCCGGCTGTCATAGTTATGATGTTTTAAATTTTGTAACAAAAAAATAACAGACGACAGTCTGGGGATCAAAAATCAATATGCGGCTCCCACCAAAGCAAGTCGTCCAGCACCATACCCAAGAGATTGACACAAGAATCCGACGCAATAGAGCTGTCCAATGAAAAGGAGATCGTTTGTGTCTTTGATCTGTTCAGCTTCAGAAGATTCATCTTGAACCAAGTCTCAGCCCTGGTCAAAGCACTCTCACTATTTAAATTCGAGGACCGCTCATCTACTCTAGTGCAACATAATGTTGCGTCGTCCGCATACAAGAAAGTCTCTGTTGGGCTCATGAAAGCGGGAAGATCATTCACGTAAATCAGGAACAATAGAGGACCCAAAATCGAACCCTGAGGGACACTACAATTTGCTGACAGATATCCAGATGAACCTCACGCAATGCAAACACACTGACATCTACTCCCAAGATAAGACCGTAGAAAGTCATACGATAATCCCCTGAAACCACAACACGCGGCTTTCGCCAACAAAAACACATGTGAAACTAGGTCGAAGGCCCTCGATAGATCGCACAACTTTAAGGATGGACACCGCCTCATTTCCAGACCCCGAACCACACACCTCACGAACCCCATCACTGCACCCGTTGTCGATTTCCCCGCTCTAAAACCGTACTGCGCTTCTGTGATAATTCCATTTTTATCCAAGAAGGGATAAATTCGATCCTTCAGAAGATGTTCAAAAATTTTTGCCAGAATAGGAATGATGGAGATTGGTCTGTAGTTACTAGGATCATCTGGATCACCCTTCTTGTTGACCGACTAAACCTTTGCAACCTTGAAGACTTTCGGGAACACTCCTCTCTCCAGCATTGATTATAAAGACAACAGAGAGGGGCTTTAGTAATCTGAATTGTGTGCTGCACTATTTTGCTGTTCATTTCATATACGTCTAGGCAAGTGGAGTTTGATATTCTCCCAACAGCTGCTTCCAGTTCATCCACGGCAATAGGTTTCAAAAATAAACATGAACTCACCGATCTGACATGTCTCAGCAGATTGTCACCCAAGTTTATGGATGAATGAGTCATCATTTCTGTAACGGTTTTTTCGTCTATTGTTGAAAAATATGCGTTCAAGATCTCCGGGGACAAATTACCCATTGTGGTTGTTTTTTTTTTCTTATTTCTATCATTATTGATGAGCCTCCAAGAATCACGAGCTAAATTATTTGACTTCTGCAAAAAACAATTCCTGGCATCGGACTTCGTCCTTCTCAATTGCTGTAGTGTCTTCTGTGTTGAAGAAACCGTGCCCTGCTCCCAGGTTGACCGGATAAATTTGATATTAGCCTCAGGACATCTAACTGTTCCCTAAACTCATGGAGTTCCCTCTGTAAACCAGGTGAAAGGGTTCGACTCAGAGGCACAGATTCATTGTGGAAAATTCTTAATAATGTTTCTCCGGTATATCTCAATTAGTCTCTCCGACACTATTTCTACATCGTCCTCCCGCACAAAAGACCAGTCTGTGTTCTCCAAGTCCTCTGCAAAGGAGGCTAAACCTTTTCTATTAAACTTTCTTCTTATCACTGCCTTTTTTCCATCAGATATCCTCCCAGAAACCCTCAAAAACATTTCCTGTGCATAATGATCTGATATACCCAGTGCCACAACTCTCGTATGTAAGCAACTAGAAGGTATATTGGTCAAGATGTTGTCGATGCAGGAGGATGTGGTCGCGGTAACTCTTGTGTAATCATCTGTTGTTGTTGTTGTTATTTCTTTAACGTGCTCTATTTCCGCCTTTCGGCCAATGACACGCCGGGGAATTCTGTCACCTCACTATCCCGGGAATTTTGCCGAACCCCTCTCGTGTCGAGGGAAGGGATCTTTAATATCCAACACATCTCTGTTAGACCGGACCGAAGGGCTTTACATCTCCTCCGAAAGATGGATACTCAAGCGATTTCCAGAATCCGAAAATCGACTTTGTGGGGATTGAACCCAGGTAACTCTGCGCAGGAGACAAGTATCATATCCCTACGCCACCGAGCCGGTTCTTATATCAAATGTTTGAAGAACAGTAAGCAATTCACTTCGTTCTTTCGACTCGCCTTTAAAATTGACATTGAAGTCTCCCAAAAGCATAACCCCATCGAACTGACCACAGCAAAAATTCAAAAGGCCTTCCAACTTACTCAGAAAACTATCGAATTCGCCTGAAGTCGACCTGTATACTGCCACCATTACATAATTTATTTTTTAATTTTAATGGCACAGAACTCTGCGTTCAATTCCTCCGAGAATTCTTGCGAATCAACACTACAACATTCCTCCTGAAGGTATGTCCTTATGTAAAAAGCAACCCCACAGTGTTTGTGCCTGCTTCTTGAGAAGTACGATAGTAATTCATAATCAACAATATTGGTGACTTTTAAATTACCCTCGGTCAGCCAATGCTCAGATAACCCTTTCACATCATATCTCGCACTACTCAGATAGAGTGAGAGTTCATCTACCTTATTACTTAAGCATTGTATATTAAGATGACAAACCCCAAAATATAGCAGCTGATCGGAAGCGAATGAGTGAGGCCTCTCAGGCACTATCCCCGGTCTACTTTGCCTCCTCGCTGCGAAAAATTTTGTGAAACATTTACGAAATTATTAACCGATATACCTGTTGGCCAGAGTTCCGTGCTCAAAATTCGGTCTTTTTGTTCCAATGGGATAATCAGTTTGAAAGAGCTCTTTCTTCCGTCTTTCCTCGTTTTCATTTTGAAACACTCCGTGTCATTTCCTATTTCATTATCTTTTAGGAATTCCAAAATATCTTCAGGAGAAACAGCTGGGTCAAAGCCCGTTAAAACAGTGCAAAGCGTTTTTCGCAACTTTAAGCTTATTCAAGTTCTTATTTTGGCCCTTTATAGGCGAAGGCGTCAACCCAGTTTTCCCAGTCAGACGGGTTTTTCTGCCCCCAACTGTTTGCCATTCATTACTCACGTCTTCCTCATTCTGATTCACGCGACAGTGAAAATCCGTCATAATCATGGGCAGGTTGCTGGTTTGGGATTTAGCTGTCTCTCCTCTTACAAATCCGCTACCACTTCTTTTCAAAATGTCGGCCGCAGGCACTGCATCATCATTAGAACCATATTGTAGATGCGATCTTTTAGATTCATCTTTATCAAAAGTGTTCCTCTTTGATTCATTTTAAGTGCATCCTTTGAAGATTGTAAAGCCCCGCTGTAACTATCTCTACTATTTAGGGCCTCATGGACGCTCTGGCCTGAGTTGATCTTCAACGGTGCTTTAACTCCTCCTGGTGTTTTCTCATTCTTTGCCATTCTTGTCCGAGATGTACTTCTTATTGCCTTATTTTTCTTTAATTCTTCGTACACTCTATCAACATTTTTTCTGTAAACTCTCTCCTCAATTTCATCCAAAGTTAGAGAGTCAATCCTGGAATTGTCGGTTGACACTGATGGTATTGTTAACTCGCTTTCCTTAGTTTCCTTATTTAGTTGCTGCAATTCTCCCTGGTCATTATTAAGTATAGTATTGTTTAGCTCCTCAATTTTTTTCTTGTAATATCTTTATTTCTTCATTCCTCTCTAATAGTTGTTCATTCGGGTAATCGCTGTTCCAGTCGAGATCACTTCGGCTGTAAGGTTTAAATTTTTGAGGTTGATATTTTCATCTTTCATCTGTTCCAGCTGGGATGTTATCGCTTTATTTTCCTCTCGGTCAAAACTAAGAGAGAAATCAGCATGCTTTTCTTTATTTGCATCAAATCCGAGAATTCCTGCTGAAGCAGGCCTTTTCTTTTTGAGATGTTACAAGTTCTTGTTTCAGTTGATTCGCCTTCCCAATAGCATCTTCAAAGTTTTCCTTCATATTTTTTAAACGCTCATCTAAGAGATTTATTTGTTGCACATAATCTCTTTCTGTAGTTTCGACTTGCTCTTAAAAAACTTGTGAGCTTCTCTGGAGTCTTTTTATTAAGTTGTCCTTGTCTGCAGCTTGTACCTTGAGTAATTCTAATTCCGACTGCAACTTTTCTAGTTTATTATTCTGTTCATCCTCTATATATGTTATTTGATCATCACGATTCTTCAAATCCTTGAGTTTTGCCAATTGTTCATTTAGCCATTTTACATTGTCTTCATCACTCTTTCTGTTCTCTTGGCATTTCCTTGTACATAATATTTTATTTCCGCCCATCCAGGATATTGCATTTATATGATCGCGCTTTAAACAGCTTGGATGGAATATGCTGAAGCATTGTATGCAAATAACATTTGAAAATCCCTTATTCTTACCGCATTTAAAGTGGCTGAGCATGCCTTCTTTCTCCTCACTATCACTTATTTTACAGGCAATACCGCCGCACGGCGTATGGCGACCTTTAGCGATGAAGTTTATTATTAACTACAAACACGTCTAGCCGTGCAATCATCCCCAAAATTAAAATTTAACAGGCAGTGATGGCCCTTGTTTAGTGTGGTGTACCCCTACATTAGGGTACACCACTACTATACTCTCCTTGATGCTGCACATCAATAAGGAATAAGGCACAGGTTCTTGACATCAGACTCGAAATGGCGATGATGTAGTGATTTCATCGGTCCGTATAATATCTCTAGTCTGGGTGTCATTGAATTTTTTTTAAATACTAATTCTAGGAATTCAGTTAGCGAATCGGATCCTCCGCCTGCAAAAATTCTGATACTCCCATTTTGTAGGGCGTAAGCTTCCTATTTTTCAGAATACCGAACGCTCAACGTCTTGAAATTCCAGTTTCTGCCTATATTTGCCTGTTACAGCTTTTAATACCTCATTTGTTGCTTTTATATCTCTTACTTCATGTTTCTTTTTTCTTGGTGCTCTGAACGATCCGATTGAATGATGATTTGAATATTTAGAAAAAACTAATTAATATACTTCAAAACTAAAAATAGGTGATTGTCAAACTCTAAAACCACAGATAATTTCTATAGTCTGAATTTGAACAAACCATAGATAGAACCATGTTCTTGGACAGCTCCTAAACAATCTGTGGTTTTCAGTCATAGAACAACATTAATAGTTGATGGACATGCGCCGGATGAATAAAATTGAGATAATTTAAGGTTTTCCTGAGAAGGGATAGTTGCATATTTTTTGTAACTAGAAAACAGCTGAGCCGAATATTTTAATCCATGCCACTGAATTTCATTCAAAAAAGTGCTTGTCGAATGTAACTTTGATATTAACAGAGATATCCTAGAATGATGAATTCCCAAGGAGAAATTTTGAATAGCTCGAAAACGGAGAGACATTTCGGAAAATGTTTGGTCCACTAAATTGGTCCTTGAAAAAGAGATCAAGAGAGAGGGGGGTCATCTTTCGCTAACTGATATTTCACATAGCTGCCATAATTAAACACCGAAATATTTCAAATGAACAATTTTAGTTAAATTTAATATTCACAATTTCTTCCAATTATTTAGTTGTTAACTTTACTTTATATAATTTCAATATTAATTTAAGTGACATAAATATGTTCCTGAAAAGAAAGAAACAGCGCCCTGCAAGTTTATGCAGTGAAGGTCATTTAACATAAAGCCTAGGGAACACTTACAATTTCCATTATATCTTGTTATAGACAATAAATGTGGGTTTTATGGTTTATAAAACAAATTTTACTTCCATTTACTATTATTTGCTTATCCTGTGAATTAATGCTTTCTATGTCAGGAACCTTTCATCAATCAATAAATCAACCATGTTAAATAACTTATATTATTGAATATTATCTCGTCAAACAGGTCATTCGATCAGACCAGTTGTCTCATATATTACAGCCCCAGCAGCCAACCTTTCACGTTATCTTACAAACATCATTGAAGATTCATGTAATTTCGATCAAAAATTTTCAATTAATAATCTTCAGTTCTAATAGAAAAAATTCAATATACTGTATACCGTGAAATGCTAAACTTATGTCCTGCGATTTAATTAATCTCTACCCATGTTCTACCCCATGATTCATTGAAATTAATTAATCAAGCTCTGCAGCATAATAATGTGAAACCCATTATACAATCAAAAGCTATGAATCTTTTAGAAGTATGTTTAGAACAAAATTATTCTAAATTCAATGATGAAATTTAAATGAGCAACAACATCTTAATAATGGGTAATCATCTCAGTTCTTTACTGGCAGAAATTTTAATGGATAACATTGAGAAAATAATTCATGATCATCCGCTGTCGAAACGCAGTTTTGACAAACAAAAATAAGATTCGCACTAGAATCTACTAGAAGAAAACCATATGGGAAGCATAGGAAATCAATAAACAGAAAAATTCCGGACATTTACTGAATAGTCAATCAGACCTAAATTCGTCGCCAGTACTTAATCTTTTCAGTTCTCAAAAAAAGCAATCCTGTTTGGATGTCCACCTATTCAGTTGAGAACCTGGCTTTACCATGTAATATATAAGGCACATCATTCTTTCAAATGAACTACTTATCTGAAGAAGATTCAGTGTGGTGAAACGCGTCATAGATTTGTCAATATAGTGAAAATTGGAACATTATTGTTTTATTTGATTAAAAAGAAAAAATCAAATGTAATCATTGATATTTTCCTTAGAAGTCTATTACACATTCAACTAATGAATAAACAACATTACAAATGTTCACTTCAATTATAATAAAATGGGAAATATTAAGAAATATTTTATTTGCAGAATCCACTAGATGTAGATATGGTAATAAATTTGCCCCAGGATGGAATAAGATTATTCTTCGATCCTGTCTTGCAAAGGTTGAAAATTATCGAAATTTATTCAATGAAATCAGTCAAATTGAAATATTGGTAAGTATTAATGTGAATGATAAATATACAAATTACGAATCCTTTGATTAATAAGACTGGTAAAGTCAAACAGCTAAGGAATTAACTTAGTTTAATTGATGTTATGGACTGAAAATCTTTTCATAAATTTGGTTAACCTAATGTTTATGAATATATTCATCACAGAAGAATTGTAATTGTGTTGTTTCAGTACGAATTTCTTCAATTCCCCCGAAGTGCTGCCCTCTATCGAACAAATTGAACATTCTTTCGGTGCTACACATCCAGGCGTATACGATGCTGAAAAGCAACTCTTCATGCTTAATTTCAGAGGACTATCATTCTATTTTCCTGTAGAATCGAAATTTCAAGCTGGAAGTACGCACAATCTGGGTAAGTAATAATATTATTAGGACAGTCCCAGATTCCTGAATTTTATTATTATTATTATTTATCAAGTTTACGGGATATCCATTTTTACAAATCAACACTGATATAAATTACGATATAAAAATACAAAAATAATTTCAAGTTTCAGTTGCTCAACACTTTCGAGTTGGTTCGAAAAGAGCAACTCCTGTAAATAAAGCACAACGCTGATGCCACTAAACAGTTCTAAGTAGCCTAGTTAGACCTAATTTGAAAACTGCGAGGGAAGGAGAGAAAAAATATATTCATATATCCAAGCTATTGGCAAGAGAGAAACAGCTATAAAAAATGCTGTTTTTACTGATTAATGTCAATCGATTGATAAGAAAAATTACATAATTGACAAATTAACGCACGTTTTTAGTGTTGCCACTTGTCTAAACAATAATAATGATATCAGTAGCAATATCAAATGGGATAATACGTTAAAAGCCACTTAGTTTACTGAAAAAATTGTTTTTAGCCTAAAACTAATATGAATATATGAACCTACTGTGTTCGATGTTAGATTTCTACTGATAAAACAGAATTTTAGTATAAAATGATAGATTTTCTTGTCTCAGACTTTTTTATTCCTCTATAGGAGCACTTCAGTTCCCGCCTGGAAGCTCTCCTCTAGTCTCTCGCATGGCAGTTTATTATGGTCCTAGTGTAGAGCAAACCACTGCTCCTGAACTGCCCCTATCTTGTTATTATGGCCAATTATATCTTCGAAGAGCGGAGATAATGAGAGGAGCGAGCCATACTAAAGGCATTAAACTAAGCCTTTTAGCAGGTAAGAACAAGTTGCTACCATTGCGTTCTTACGTAATAATTTAATTTTACAAAGAAGAATTGCTTTCAACATAGTCAAACCATATATCATCTCATATACTTGATTCCTGTTCCATGTTAATTAATGAAAAAGTTTTAGATTTACAGTTTTTCATATATCCGCCTAGATATATAGAGTTATCTATTCTAAAACCTATATTCAAATTATAAGATGAAAAGAATGACTTTAAATTTAGATTGAGTTTACCAATTAATTAATATATTATATTTTTGATAATAACTAGGAAAAACGTCATGGATTGCATATTGACATTTTTTATGCGAGCATACTGTCAATCATGCTAGAATTATAACCATTATTGACGGCTATTTGTTTCATAATCTTATTGTTTTAAGCAGCTATTCGATGTTGATGTGGATGTGGGGTAGAATTGTGAATTACAGTTAAACCTAGAAGTTAATGGAATTCTCAGTTTCCATTTCCAAAGTGAATTTTATACTAGCGTGAATTGAATTTATGAAGTACCTAAAAGAATCTAATTGCCTATTTCTACCTTATGAACAGATTATGTCATCCACATATCTGAACCAATAAATGCATTGCAGCAGATGATTATGAATTATTTTCTCAATGTTACCCAGGAAAGCTTCTGCTACTAAAGGACTGAGAGATTACCCATTATCAAGCCATTGTTGCTCATACATATCATCATTGTAGTTAAAATAATTTTATTCTAAACATACTTCTAGATTATTCATAAGTTCTGATTGTATGATGAGATTCACATTATTATTCTGGAGAGCTTTGTTGATCAATTTCAATGGATACTGATGTGGACCACTAACTAGGGTAGAGATTGACTACATGCCAGGACATAAGTTTAGCATTAAATGGTGATACAGTATGTTGAATTTTTTCTATTAGATCTGAAGAATTCTTAATTGAAAATTTTGGACTGAAATTCCTGTAACATTTATGTAAGTCCAAAATTCTTCAGATTTAATGGAAAAAAATCGACATACTGTATTACCATATATGCTTCACATATGTCCTGGGACGTTCCTGGAAAGTAATTGATCTCTACCCTAGTTTCTCACCTCACGATCCATTGGAATTGATTGATCGTTACCATCACTAAATCCTTTCAGTTCTTGAAAGAAAGCAACCCTGTTTGGATTTTCCTCTTTTTGAGCTAAGTATCTTTTTTTGCAAATGTAATATATAAGGCACATCATCCTTTAAGAAGATCTACTTTTCTGATGAAACCATAGTGTGGTGAGATGTGTCATAAATTTGTGAAAATTTGATCATTGTTTTATTTAATCCAAAATTGTATATCAATTTTCATCAAGTTGAGACCTCCTCAATGAAATTAACGATATATTCGAAAAAAATTGTCCACAACATATAAATATTTTTTAATTAACCGTAAATTTAAAGTATATCCCTAACTTCCTTAGAGCATTATTGTACCTCTGAAACCATTTCCTTTCAGTTGGCATTCTTGTGATACAGGTTTGTTTATTCAATATTACAGGCACAAATAATCGCAGAGTGGACGCCACAAAACTGCAATTCGAAAGACATATTCTTCTGGGACATTCAGCTCAGGATGTCGCCTCCGCTCTGGGCTGCCCATCGAAAGTATTCTATAAAAGCGAAGATAAAATGAAAATACACACCCCAAACAAACATCGTAGCGTCACTGCCCAGAAGAGCGATTATTTTTTCAACTATTTCACTCTAGGATTGGATTTGTTGTTCGATGCACGCACTCATCTGGTCAAGAAGTTGGTACTCCACACCAATTATCCGGGGCATTATAATTTCAACATGTACATGAGATGCGAGTTTTCATTACCCCTGAACGGGACGGAAGTTAACGCGTATTCACGTTGGGACGAGCTCTGCAAAGAGTTGACGCCAAGTGACCGGCCTGTTGTTCTCAACCGTGCAAGTTCCACGAATACCACCAATCCGTTCGGGAGTACGTTGTGTTATGGATATGAGGATATAATTTTTGAGGTAATGTCAAACAAAATTATTTCTATTACATAGATATAGATGTTTTTTTCTATATATGCTGCGACGTAGATTTTCTTCGACCTATTAGACTGTGGGGTGTTCTACTTTCCGGTTTCTCGTTTTTTGTTCAGTGTTGTCCAATATTTGAAGAGATTTCAAAAATTAAATTTAATTTATTGGACAACATTAACATTATATATTGCACAATTATATTCCATTATAGAAAAACCAGAAAATAAATACGCATGTCTAATTTGCATTTGCCCGTTTTCTAATAACATCAGCAATTATCTTTCCAAATTTATAATAAAAAACAAGTACTGTGTTTTAAGGCATTTTACTCAATAATTGCGATTCGTAACGCGTTTCACTACACCGTAGCTTCTTCAGACGAATAAATGTACAGAAAATAAGAATGAGAATATACATACAAATGTTCCTAAGTAATTAAAAGCATATTGGGTTGCTCCTTCTTAAGTTGTTATTGATGACAGGTATATCCAATAAAATTAAGGAATAGATTGCTCCCTGAAGAGATTCAATAGAGGTGAAGGGCTTAAATCCACTTGTTCATTGATGAGTTTACCTGAGTGTTTGTGTTTGTGTTTGTTGATTTTTAAAGTTTCCCAAAGATCTACCTTCCAATATTTATTATCTGCATGCAAAATTTTAAACTGTGGGTCGAAAGAGTGACTATTTTCTAGGAGATGATTAGTGTAATTTGAATCTGATTTTTATTTGAAAACTGCGTTTATGTTCCGATATTCTAATATTAAAATTTCTATGTGTTCTACCAATGTAGCAATTATCACAGTCATTGCAATTCAATCTATAAACACCTGATTTATTGTTTTTATCTGATTGGGTTTTATTATTTTTATATATTTGCCTAAACTGTTATTAGTTTGAAAGCTATGTTGAAATTATTGTTACTCAAGAATGATTTCAGTTTCTCACTTGTAATGCCAACGTAGGTTAAGGTGTGGAATTTTTGTTTCAATTTATCGACAGGGTGAACTTCATTCAATGCGATTCTACTTTGTTTTTATTTAAAATATTATTTATTAGTTTAGGATTGTAACCATTATTTTGGCAATTTGTTTAATCAAATTTAATTCTTTGTTGAAATTTTCTGGTGATCTATGAATAAAACTGTTGAATGCTGACATTTTATGTTGATACGGATGACACGACGAGTTATGTATTATAATATCTGTATGTGACGGCTTATGGTAAATCGCGAAAACATGTATCAACATAAAATATCAGCATTCAACAGTTTTATTCATAGATTGATTAACATCCCGTTATCACCAGAAAATTTCAACAAAGAATTAAATTTGATTAAACAAATTGCCAAAATAATGGTTACAATCCTAAACTAATAAATAATATTTTAAATAAAAACAAAGTAGAATCGCATTGAATGAAGTTCACCCTGTCGATAAATTGAAACAAAAATTCCACACCTTAACCTACGTTGGCATTACAAGTGAGAAACTGAAATCATTCTTGAGTAACAGTAATTTCAACATAGCTTTCCAAACTAATAACAGTTCAGGCAAATATATAAAAAATAATAAAACCCAATCAGATAAAGACAATAAATCAGGTGTTTATAGATTGAATTGCAATGACTGTGATAATTTCTATATTGGTAGAACACATAGAAATTTTAATATTAGAATATCGGAACATAAACGCAGTTTTTCAAATAAAAAATCAGATTTAAATTACGCGAATCATCTAGAAAATAGTCACGCTTTCGACCCACAGTTTGAAATTTTGCATACAGATAATAAATTTTGGAAGGTAGATCTTTGGGAAACTTTAGAAATCAACAAACACAAACACTCAGGTAGACTCATCTATGAACAAGTCGATTTAAGCCCTTCGCCTCTATTGAATCTCTTCAGGGAGCAACCTATATTCCTTAATTTTATTGGATATACCTGTCATCAATAACCACTTACGAAGGAGCAACCCAATAAGCTTTTAATTACTTAGGAACATTTGTATTTATATTTTCATTCTTATTTTCTGTACATTTATTCGTCTGAAGAAGCTACGGTGTAGTGAAACGCGTTACGAATCGCAATTATTTAGTAAAATTCCTTAAAACACAGTACTTGTTTTTTATTATTGATAATGGAATTTTACCAAGTTAAAGCCTCCGAAATTCAAATTTCCAAATTTAATTCAACAACCTCCTTTTCCAGTGGCCACAACGTATGTAAATTATTATTCAATGCCAAACGAAAAACTAATAAATTCAAACAGTCTGAGATATACAGAATTGAATTTAATTAATGGCCAACAGTTTACTTAGGATAAACAGGTCGAAATTTTGAATCTAGGTTCAAAGAACATCTCTTTTCAGATAACAAATTCGCAGATTTTGAACAGATTAGATCTTCAATCACACATTTACATTAGATAATTTAAAAAGTCTCCACATATGCGTTTAAGGGATGACAATGATTCTGTTGGAAAGGTTGGAAATTAATACTTTGTAAAACCTAAAATTTACCACACTCAATTGCCAACTAGAATAGAATCATTCCCTTCTACTCTACATTTGAAAAATAGGTATAGTTTGCACATTTTTTTTCTCACAACTTTAATCTCTAGACACTCTGAAATTACGTAACTGTCGAAACCGGTCGTGTATATTAAAAATAAATATTGTGGAATTCAGACAAAAGTGTTTCATTTTATTTTAATCGAATTATCACACTCCCAGCTAAAAAAGAAGAATGAAAAAGATGTGCAGAGCAATTAGTTATATTAATATGCACGATACTTGTTACTTCCACTAATACTATAACAAGCGAAACGTAATATCTTACGCCTTTTTTTACAGGTTATGCCAAACCATTACATCGCGTCTGTAAGCATATTTGGGGATGGTAGGCCTTATCCAATCATCCAAGACTGCGCGTGACAGAGGCTATCTGCCACTTACCTTGTATTGGCTAATAGGTACTGGCAACCTCATCTGATATAACTCAAGTTAACGTCTGTATCATTTTATTTTCAACACAATGTCATTATCGTAACTCTAAGATAGGTTTGGTGAAAAAATATAAAAAAACATTTTTTCTTCAACAACATTGGGGTGATATAAATTTTCCACCCTCTGCAGAATTCATATGAGTTAAACAATTTTATGTGGAATTTCTGTTTGTGTTTGTTCGAAATAATTTAAAATTCACTCACCAATTCAACTGGAAAAATCAGTAAATTTTATATGATAGTTTTTAATATGAAAATATTGAAAAAAATTCAAAATATAAAATTAGAGAAAATACGCTTAATTATGTAATATTAATGTTAGTTTATTTCAAGATGAAGGAAGATTAATTATATTTTCGTTTTTAGTAAGTAAGTATACCCCACTAATTTTCATGAAAGGGTCAGTTTTATACACTGTGTTCAGTTTAAGTTCGAAAGGCTCTTATATATGCTTGTTTGTATTTATTTTACCGTATTTATTCTTCAAGGTTATTTATTTTTCTCGAATATATGGTGACGTCGTACATTTTTAATTGGCTCTGAGTATCAAATTTCAGTCATTTTCTCTGTAGCTATGTATCAGAGTATTAATTTTCTGTTTAAGTTATTTTGTTACAGTGTGAAACCTTAAAACAAATGTAATTTGATTTTCTCAATCTACCTTTCTAATCCCACTATATGAAAGATATATAAGAGAATTTCTTTATTATTAATGATTAAACTTGTGAGTGATTTCTTGTGGTTTATTACCAAAGCATAAAAACAAATGTATATTTATACTGCTGTAGGTTTATTTGAAATTTATCATCAGTAAAACTTGTATTTTGTTGTGATTATTTTGCCTTTTGCGGATATCCCCATGTAAATATTTGGTAATTAGTTATTTATCCTGGCATATAAAGTTCTAATTATATATTTTTTATAAATTATATGTTTCCATTGTGTATTTTGATGAATTTTAATTTTTAAAGCAGCCATCATCTCATAAAAGATGTAAATATCTTAGTGACTTTTAATGTGATTTATTCAAATCAGGATCTCATGATCATTCAATAGAAGTTATTCCTAAAATATTGTTTTTCTTGTAATTCTTGCTTTAGAGTTTCAGGATTTTGTAATTCATGTGGGTGTGCTCATATTTTATAATCTACACTGCGCCAAGAAATTAATGCACAAAATTGTAAATTTGAAGTTATCCAGAAGATTAGATAAGTTGAAGAATTATCCTTCAAGTAATTCAGCAGCACTCTAGAATGTTTGAGAACAATCGAAATGAAAATGGCACTCATTGGACAGACATTTTAACACAATATCTCTGAAGGAAAAATTTCTCACTGATGTTGGATAAAGAACCAGGATAACTGGAAGAATGAAAGGATCATGTAAAATCAAACACAAGCTGCTTGAGGACAAAATTTTATGATTAGGATCCTCAGATTATTACATTAACTACTCCAATATTCTAAAAAAAGTCATCATAAAGGCTTAACAGCTGTACAATATAGAATACTTATCAAAAGCAAAAAACAAAAACAAAGCTATTTGGAGTCTTATCAACAGATACTCCGGTGAAGGAGCTACTTTGAATCGAAACATATTTAGAAATTTTCCAAACACTGCTAAACATTACAGGTTTTATGAATTTAACAGATTTTTTGTGAGTTCAGAGAACAACGATGTTGTAGAGGAAATTCGCAACAAATAGAAAAAACATATAGCTAGCATGTTCATGGAGCCTGCAGATGAAAATGAGGTCTATTAATTATCAAAAGTGAAAAATACAAATACATTTGGCAAAGATCAGATTCCTGTGAAACTTTTGAAACATAGCAGCCCCATTGAGTCACCTAATAAATCTATCATTCTGCACTGAAGAATTCCCGAATGAGTTAAGGATAACCAGAATCAACCCCTTTTGAAAAAAAAGAGATCCGATGACATCTAACAACAGACCTATTGCAATATTAACGAACATTAGTAAGATTTATGAACATGTTATACTCAAGAGAATGGTAAGCTTCTTGGAAAAATTTGCACTGCTGAGAACTCAGTATGGCTTCAGGAAACAGAGATCGAGTATTGATGCGATTTATTCAGCTGTCATTAAGATGATCAGCTCGCTGAACGATGGAAAATGTACACTTGCAAAGTTTTTGGATCTAAGCAAGGCATTAGTAGTGTTGATTATAATAAGCTACTGAAGAAACTAGAAGGGTATGATATTCTCTGAGTTTAATGAAATCTTACCTATCTGGCCGTCGGCAATATTTGGCGAAAGCTGATGAAGATGGTGGGGTTGCTGAGTTGGAGGATGTGGGAGTTTGTGTGTGAGTGCCACAGGGATCCATACTAGGTCCTTTTTTGTACATTCTGTACACAAATGATATACAGGAACAACTAGAACTTAATGTCCAACAGTATACTGATGACACCTTTTTGTTCCTATCTGAGCAGAATTATGGAACCCTCAAAGGAAATGCTGCCAACACCTTGTTTGTATTCGAGAAGTATTTCACCCAGATTGACCATGAACTCGATATATAAAAGATCCAGATAATTTTTTTTAATACAAAAAATCATCAGAACAACTTTTTTTGATTACAGAAATGAAATCAACAAAGCTGAAGATACTGTTACTCTCTTGGGGGTCAGAATCGACTCCAGGACGGACTGGATGTCCCAGGTGGATCATCTTACTAAATATATAAGTAAGGCATACTACGCTCTGAGGATGCTATCAAGGATTGTAAATAGGACAGCTGCGCTCTTATCGTATCATGCCTTGTAGAGTCTCACCTCAGATATGGTGTCATACTCTGGGGCAATTCGGTTATGGCTGACAGAGTCTTTATATTTCAAAGAAGGTATATGAGAAACTTATTGGGGTTAAATGTCTGGGAAAGTTGTAAAGGTCATTTTATTGCTATCCTCTCACACCCCCGTGCATCTATATTCTGGAGTGCTGTGCTTATCTGAGAAAGAATTCAAACCTCTTCCTTTCATGTGACATTGAACATCAATACATACAAGATTCAAGAACAACCTACAGGCATAACTACACCTATCCGCAGAGGAACATAGAATTCCTTTTGAATCCTGATTTGACACGTTCACTGTATTTTCACATTTACATCTATTGAAGTAATAAAAATCTATCTATCATAGAAAATGAAACTAATGAATGAAAAATGTTAAACTTTTGGAAAAATCACAAAATCCTCAAAAACCTGTTGTTAACACCGGATTTTTCCACCCCTGGCGAGAATTACTGCATGACATCTACGATTTATACTCAAAATCAATGACCTAATAGCATTCTGATAAGTCTGTTCCGAACCTCAATCACGGAAGCTGTCATGCAGGATCGATGGGATTGAGCTTTGGACTTCGTACAGGCCGCTCCATTTACTTTTGTGATCTTGGACTTAATACCTAACGATATGATATGAGCTTGGTGAGGTCTGGCAGTATCACTCATAAACAAAAATTTTCACCAATGTTTGCCGAAAATGGTACAACATGTTCTAAAATGTCTGTAATGTACCTCTGAGCATTCAGGGCACCATTATTTACGATGACCAGGTCAATGCAGGCGTTCAAAGAAATTCATCCCCACACCATTATAGAACCTCCACTAAAACCATAGGTAGGTAAAAAGTTGTATTGGGCATATCTCCTATTAAGACCTCTGTACATTAGAGAACGTCGGTCGCAATGAAAAAGACAAAATTTCGGCTCATCTGTAATCGAAACTCTCTCCCTGTGCCTCTAACGGCCTTAATTCCCTGAGACCGTATTGTTTCAGTGCTCATTCGCAGTCCACTGTTTTGCCTGGAGCTGCATAGCAGTAACGAAACGTTGTCTCAACGAGGAAATTGTTAAATAACGGTTATGGATCGCCGTTGTTTTTTGAGGTCACACCAAGCATTTGGATAATTCTTGTTTAAGTCTCAAGCACTTAATTGGAATTTTCCTGCCGTTATCAATCTGTGGTGGTTTCTTGCAAAATCTAAATTTATTTCTCCAGAGGAACATGTGAAAAACATCCAATTTTTTTCGACATATCCGAAAAAAAACAAGTCTTAGTTATAAGTTGCCTAACAATGAAGAAATTTCAAATTGTACATAAATTTCTTAGCGCAGTGTATTTGCAAAATGAAGAGAGTAATAAATCTTTCAGTGGCAGGCGATTTTGTTGGGACTACATTAGATATTAGAACTTCAAAGAAGTAGGCCAAGGACTTTTTCTTCATAAAGTTTTGCATTTTGTTTTTCACCTTTATTGTCCAAATAAATTGCAAAATATTTTATTAATTCATCAGCAAAAGGTATTATGTGGACAGTATTATGAATGTAGAATGAAAACGTAAGATATGATATTAAAAGAAGATTTTTCAACAAAAAATATATATTCTCTTTATAAACCTGGATATAAAAATATACATATTTCAAATTTTCGTCCCGGCTTCAATTTAATTATCTTCGAAAAATTGTTCCAGTTCTTTCTCGTCAAAATCTAATTGGATTTCTTCAAGTAAGGCACTAGGCTGCTTTCTATTCAGTTCCACTTCTGAAAAAAATCACTACCTAGGAAAATATGTTCAGGGTAAATTTCAGTAGTTACTTACTTGGTATTTGACCTGAACTCTTGAACAATTCAAGGTCAGAGCGAAAGGCTTCTTGAAAGACTTTTTGGCGTTCTTCCAATTTTTTCGAGTTCTCTATTTCTTGTTGTATCAATTCTTGTTTCCTTTTTTCTTCTAGTTCTGATTGTAACTTTTTCATATTTTCTGAAATTAAAAAAAAAATTATTATGAAAGTTTTGATAACATTTAATATATAATAAAATAAACTATCTGATATCTTGGTTCACACAGTTCGATTTCAAATTAACTCAAAATTGAATTTCATGAAGTTAATATACATATAGTAAATTCAATTTACCTTCTTTCCTTTCTTCATACTTCTTCAAGTGATACTCATGTTGTTTTTCAAATTCTGGAACTCTATTTCATCTATAACATCTTCTAATTGTAACAGATCTCGTTCTACTTTATCACATAAATCATATAGATCACCTATTTGTCTACCCACACCTTTTATACTACTGATTAAATTAGAATTCGTTAAAATTTCTGTTATAATTCCTACATTATTTTTATTCTTATTTATTTTAGAGTATATTTTTTCAATATTGTCAGCTACTTCTGCTGCCTTTCTAGCATTGCACTCATTAGTTTCGTGCAATATTTCCCATTCGCGTTTGAAATGATCTAAAATTTCTGATCCAGCTTCATAGTTAACTAGATTTTCTTCTTTGGTTTTTTCATTTTGTAAAAATTTCACATTTTTGCTAACGTTCAAAAATTTCACTCTAATATTTGATAGCATTGTTTTTCTTTATTCATACTGCAGTCTTGAGAAGGAACTTATATTTTACGCATCTGTGAAGTATAACTATATAGTAAATAATGGATTTACTTCTTACAACTTGTTTTTATTGTTGATTAGAATAGAACCCTGAGAAATCATATGATTTTGACAGATGTTATTATATCTGTCAATATTTCGCCTCATATTAAAACTCTATGCCTAAATACCACAGTGTTAACATTTCATTAATCAAAGGCGTAATAAGGAAAACTACATATTTTATGCAATAATTATAAAAAATTTACTTCGGAGACGTAGTGATATACGAGTTTTGTTCACCTGTTGAGAAGCAATTTGCATATTTACCTAAATAATAGGCTTATCAAGAAATAAAACAACTTTCAAAAGTCGAGAAATTATAATTTTTATTCATTTTACCTTTGTTTTGTTTTTGTCATCTTTTATTGGCCTTAAGGACTTATATATTATTGTAGAGTTTCAATTTAGAAAATAATTCAAACTTAACAAAATCTAACTATCCGGTGCAACCTAACAAAACTCGTACGAAAAATCATTATTCTAGGGAAATATTACACATTTACATCAATCGAACATGCAAAAAAGCAGCTCAGCCCCCCGAAAAATATGTCACGTGTCGGGGGGCTTCTCGAGTTTTCCGACAATTCATCATACTGCTCAGCTGCTTGACGTTCCAGTTCCTGGTATACGTTATCAGTGGAATTGCAGTATTGTTCTAGAGCTTGTATCTCCAATTCTTCGGAAAGCGTTGACGTAACAGGAACGTGAGTTTCGTCTTCAAACAGTATGTTAACAGTTTTATTGACTACTTCTTCCAAATCGCTCTTCACTTTAACTTGAGGGGAGATAGTTAGTTTCTTCAGTTGCGCGACAAGAGGTGTGGATACCTCCAAACCAGACGAGGTTGAGTTTGCACAAAAACTTCTGTCTGTTGTTTCTGTAGACAAGGAATTTTCGTCTTGAGGTTTTCTGGTTTTACTCTTCAATATACTTATTTGGGGTTGTACTGGTCTCTTCGGTTTACTTTTCGTTCGATTTTCAACGTGATACTGTGACGTAGAAGCCACGGGTTGTTGATTAGATCCCATCCAAATTGTAGAATTTTGTTGTGCGAAATGTGGTTGAACGGTGTAATTGTGCTGATTAACATTAGGTCTTGAGTAATTTTGTGGAACGATCCATCTTTGCATTAATCTAGTTTGTTGCAAAGGTTGAAAGTAATAAGGCGGCTGAACTGGTTGTGACAGCGGGTAAACCGACGTACGGTTTTGCTGTAACATGAATATTGGCTGCGCATACTGATACTGACTAGGAAAGAACGGAGTTTGTCTCTGATAAGCTTGCATGTTCCTATTTGTTATAACCTGGGACGTATGTGAATAAGTATTGGTACAACCACAGCTATTCTGAAACGTGTTGGAGTAATGCGAGGCGTTCAACTGATAGTTATAATTATTGATATAAGACATTGACGGTTGAGCCACGAATGGATAACTACCCGTATTGGAACATCTCAAGTTTGGATCTTCATTATTTTGCAACGAGTCTCTATTTACATGAGATTTGGCAATTAAATCATTAGTCTTCGTTTTCGGGGAGCTCTTTATGTTCGTTTGGAGTGACATATTTTTCTGAATTTTAACATCCTGAGTAACTATTAGTTTACTAACAGGAGTACTGCGTTCGCCATTTTCACTTTGTTTCGTATTCGAATTCAAAACTGTAACTGTCGATATGGATGTTGTACAACAACTAGCAAAGCTCGGTAAAATTGATTTAACTGAACTCAACGCTTTTGAATCTTGAGAACGTTCAATCGGAAGAATATTTGGTTCTAACTTCTTTGTAGTTTCCGTTGTTGACAGCCCTTGGAGAACTGCCGAGTATAAACGCTTAGATGATATTGGTTCAATCTTAGCAGCTTCTTGATAAGGTTCTTCCGGTTCGGGTTCTGTTAGTTCCTCGATTTTCGTTGGACATTTAGTGATCCAGGTGTTTTGTTCTTTGAAGGATCTCGCCAGATCCTAGAAAACGAAAATGCTAGATTGATATGTTGTTGACGATATCAGTTTATACCTTCAAATGATCAAAATCAATCACAGCCTCTGATACATCGTCTAAAAATTTACTATGTCTGTGGTGTTCGCAAGTGGAATCGAAAGATTGTAATTTGGGTAACTTGCTTACAGTTAATTCTATATCTCTAGCAAATGCCTTACATCTGTGACGTAAGCTCTCCTTTGGGGAATTCCAAATTAATTTTACCTTATCTAGAAGGTGAAGAGGAGGTAACTAAAGGAAAAAGCTAATGGAATATTTTCTAGGTGGTTACCTCAACTTATAGAACCCAAAAATCACAAACAAAATGCGGATATTCTAACGAGAAATTAATATTTGTTAGTCATTTGTGGAGCATAGTTTATTCTTGTGATGATAATAGTCTTTCCAATACAAAGTTCATACCTCATACGAAAACGTGATGTATAAAGTACATGAAACATGTCTATCTATTCTATACTATCGCTGTCTGTGTCCAGCATTAAAAATTTTATCTAAGAGGGATATATGAGGATAATTTGTATGTTCTTAGTGACTTGCAAATCTCAAGAACCATAAGAACATATAAACATGTGTAGATTTCCTAACTGTCCTTCAACCCGTTCTGCAAGTGCAATATGCTGAAATAAGCTTCTCTGATAAATTCAGAGATTTGAGGCCAACATTTTCGATTCATAAATATCAACATCAGGAAAAGCCTGCTCGTAACATACTTGACATATATGGTCCGTATTTTAGTGACTCAAGGGATAATGATGCAGTAATGCTGGAAGATGAACTGTATTCATTGAATGAATAGGGACAAGGAATATAGTTATAGTAGACAAGGATTATGACTATATAAAAGAGCAACTACGAGATCTTGGATATTTCAGTAGGATTTCATCATCCCTGAGACGTCAGGAGTGACAGCTTTCTACGAAGCGCTGCAAGCAAGAAATAGACATATGTAGTCAATTTTCAAGTTTTTAGATAAAGCCGTTTTGATCACTTATGCCATTCACTTTGGTGAATTCTATCATTTACATTGGTGAGTTCTATAGAATAGCTGGAGCAATCAATAATGAATACAAAGCAAAAATGTATATGGAAAGAGCGAATGCCGAGGTCGCTGCAGAAATATTGGGGAAAGATGAAGAACTTCAGTCCCAGAATTGAAGGAAATTATATGTTCAGAGATGTAAGAAATACGAATTGGGAAAAATTGGATGACAACCATATCCGTCTTTCCGTTTTTTAGCTTGGATCATTTACGGGTTCGAGAACATTTGTGATGTGTGTAGATATAATTGCGATCTTATGAATCTTGGGATTTGCAAGCCTTCAAAATATACACAAAGACCCCCCCTCCCTCTTTGAAAATGTATGTCTTGGATGCTAGACACTGACAGCGATGATATAAAATTGGCAATTTTATTTAATATTCCTTCGTTTGAATACAGATAACTATGAATTTTGAAATTGAAAGAGTATCGTCATCCATAGAGAACATATATATATATATATATATATATATATATATATATATATATATATATATATATATATATATATATATATATATATATATATATATATTGGTTCATTGGAGAACGCCACATGTATATGTATACATATACATATACTTGGTACGTTTCAACGAATTGATACTAGTAGGTGGCAGTCTGGCTTGATGTTGTGAAGGGGTGTGCAACAACGTCGAGTTCAAACGAGAGCTGCAGTATGTTGCTGATATTCATGATATCCGAGTAGATTGTACCAGTACTATTGTGGCTCTGGTTGATGGAGTAGATCGGAGAATTAGTTCCCTCCGTGAGGGATATTGAAGATTCTATGGAAGTTTGAATATTGCGCTGTTTAAAAGTCTTCAATTTTCATTATTTCGCATTTGTTCTTATACTCAAAACATTTGTGTTTACACTTTTTGCTTTGCCCTGTATATTGTGAGATGCCGGAAATACTGTTTTATGGTTAATGCGTACTAGGTTTGTATATGAAGTAAGGAGACTGACAACGTCACTTCCGATCTGGCAACGTGTGAGACTTAGGGCTTTGAACAGCTTCGGGTGCACATGGAATCCGCCTCCAGTATGAGTTTAAAATTGCTACAGTCATTCAGTAGTCCGTAGCGATAGTTCTTGTGAAACATTTTTTTCTAGTGCGTTCTATAAGCGTGTGCTATAAAGTTTTGCTTCGAACTTGGTTACAATGCAACAGAAACATTTGATAAACTTCGTCAAGCCTATGAAGAAAATTTTCTGTCAAGGGCCTTTGTTTTTCGGTTTTTTATGGCATTTTTGAAGGCAGAGAGTCGATGGAAGATGACAAACCAAGCGGAAGGCCTTCAAGTGCTAACACCGATGAAAATGTTCACAAAGAGTTTGTGTCTCAAGGGCAAATGGTTAATCAAAATTTTTACCGAGAGGTCCTTGAAAGACTTCGATAAAGAGGCTTTCGTGTGAGACCAAACACCAAAATTAACTGGGTGTTTCATCACCATAAAGCGCCATGTCACACTGTGATCTCAATAATGGAGTTTTTAGACAGTAAAAACCTTGTGACTTTTTCCTCTTCCCGAGAAGTAAAAATCACCTCAAGAGAACTGATTTTGGGACATTTGAAAACATGCAAACAGCTGTAACCGACCAGTTGAAGGCTATTCCAGTATCCAAGTTCCAGCAGTGCTATTATTTGCAGGACCGTCTCTAGCGATGTGTGGCTTCTCAAGGAATCTATTTTGAAGGAGACAATATTGCATTGTAATTATATTCGAATTAAAGGTTAAAAAAAGCAATCTTATGTGTCTGGAAAACCAACCTAATAATTTTTGGTGTACTGTGCGGAGTTCTTTCCCAAGAAAAATTGGAAATCATTTTTTTCTGCAAGCGCAGAAAATAGATGTGAAGACCCTTACACTAATCGATAGGTAATGAGTTTGTTCTTTAAATACAAGGGAAATAGTAACGTTGAATGGTTTCAATCTTCGACATTCGTAAATGAACGAACATTCAGTAATATTTTAGTAGATGGCCCCAATTGTAGATAAAAAGTTTGATGGATATGACGACTAATGTCGTCATATTATTTCAGTTTGAGTAATTGAAAAGAAAGAAACGAAATATAGGGTATCACTATTGAAAGAATATAACTTTGATATAAATCTCAGTAATGGAACACCCTGTATAGTCGACATCAGAGTTGTAGAGGTTTATATTCTGTGTAAGAGCTGTAAAAAAACCAATCTGAAAGAATTAATAGTTCAGTAGATATAGAACGAGGCGTATTTGGTGACTTACCCTGTATATAGTTGGTTCCGATTATTAAACATACATAAACCCTAATAATTAGGTAGTCTTCAAATTTTAGGGAAAACTTTACAACACGTCGATTTTGTATTTTATATTGCACCTTCCAAGGATTTTTTTCACTCTTTCGATGACATTTTTTATGGCAATATATGGCGTGCAATAAATCATTGGAAAGCTATTGTTTTATTCTGCACGTTTCCCAGATTTTTGTACTTCTCATTCGACCCGTTTGAAAATGGCGACCATTCAGTTGTGAAATTTCCTCTAAATGTGGTCCCAGTAGAGACATTACTGTTTCTTCTTCTGTCAGAGGAAAAACATGAACATTGTTTCAAAATCAAGAACGGATAATACAACAAAGAATAAACAATAATGAGACAAGAATTTGTTGGCAATATAGAAGATGAATGTCAAGATCTCATCTTAGTAAAAGCAAGAAATGACGACCTTTCATAACTTGACAATGGCCAAGTCGAAAACCGAATCGTTCATAAACAATCTATATCATTTCTGGTGGAATATTTTGTATTTCCGCTGTATTTCTTCAATATTTTTTAGTGCGTTCAAAAACAACCACTCAAAAATAGAGCTAGGGGGATCATATCAGGTGAGCTGGTTGGTCAGTCAATGGCTACCCTTAATCTATTTTCCTACCCTACCAATTTTTTTGTAGTGGGACGGAGCTCCACCTTATTATAACCAAATTTCTGATATGTAATACATCCAGGATAAAGAATTACTAAAAACTGACAAAATTTCGAACCGCACAAAATTGCAATAGATTTTCTTCAAAGAGATCATGTCTTGCCGACCCATTATAGTTTTTGTGGTGAGCTTCTTGAATACAATGTGGATTTTCCTAAGACCTATATCGACAATTTCGTTCACCATACCGTTGAAGGTAAAAAGGGTATTAATCTGCGTTTGAAACAGTTCATTATGAAATCCTACTAGAAAAACTACACAGCGCAAAGAAATTAACGCACTCTTAATCTTCTATTGAGAGTGTCCCAGATATAGTCCATGGGATTGAGGTGTGGACTTTTCTATTAAAGTGATTTCGTGATCTTAAAGGTAGTTCCTAATGATATGTCTGGCTTTATCATCATGCATAAACAAACAGTTTTCACACACGTTTGCCGCAAATGGACAACATGTTCTTCTAAAATGTCTGCAACATACCTCTGAGTATTCAGGGTTCCATTATTTACGAATGGCCAGATTAGTGCAGGAATTCAAAGAAATTCCTCCCACACAATTATTGAACCTCCATTAAAACCATAGGTAGGTAAAAAGTTGTATTGGGCATATCTACCATTAAGACTCATCTGTAAAAAAACTCTCTCCAAATTAGATTCTAACTAATTGACATGTTCCCTGGCAAAATTCAATCACCTGTATGTTTTCAATCCAGTAGTGATTGGAAAATCTTTGCCGAAACACGTCGAATGATTTTGTTTGTTTGACGTATTTCAATGTATATTCGAGGTTCCAACGTACAACTCCCTAAGAGGGGGAGCTTCAACCCCTCAAAATTCAATAGGTTAAAGGGTCTAGCTATCTCATTTGAAAGTTCTTCGAACTTTCGACGGTACTTAGCGCCTGCCGGCTTTAACCAGTTAATTCACTTACTTTGAGGATTTAGATAAGCAAAGTAAGTTTTGTTGTGATGTTTTTTGAAAGCCCTTTTCTCAAACTACTGCAATCTCAAAAATGTTTTATTGTTTTATCGTGTTTACAATAAAAAATATGAAATCCAATGATTTCAAATCAAATGTTCAAATTTTCTTCCATTTACTTTTCCACAATAATAAAATCTTGACTGAAAACCGTCTATAACACGGTTCTGCATATTTGTAATTATTTGACTACACTCATCAAGAATTCGATGGCGTAGGTTATTCACAGCCTCAGGTCAGGAGATCGGGAAGGCCACTTCAAAGGATCCCTTCTTCCAATCCCTAGACCTGGATATTCTAAATTGAGGCACTGACAAGCCGTATCGCGTAATGAGGAGGAGCTCCATCTCGTTGAAAATGGAATCTGTTATTAAAGTAATAAGGGTTTATTTCCTAGTTTTCCTGTTATCAACGGATCAATCGCATTTTCCAGCATATCGAGAAACGTTTCGCCGTTTAAATTATCAGCAAAATACAGGGGATTCGAATCGCTCCAAAATCTACAGTTCTGCCGGTTAACCTCGTTACGAAAAGAAAAAGTGCATTCCTCAAAAAAACAAACGTTTTTGCGGGTTATTGTTGATACGAACGACCATAATTTCGCACAACTCTTGCCTTCATCATGCATCATTATTTAATTCAAGAATTAATATAATTTTGCAGGAATGAAACTTGTATATATGTAAAAATGAAATAGATTCGGCTGTTACTATGTGATATGTAATTGACATTATGACGATTGCGAATATTATTACGTAAAAAATATCACTGTTTGAGATATTTCGAGCTTTCGCTCATCATCAGGTAAGCATGAGCATAAGACTAAAATACAAAGTTAGCAATTTTATAATATATAGGTATAGAGAAATTGGTTAACAGAACAGGTAATATACATGTTAGAGATTAACATTGGGTACTAGGGTCCGCGAGCTCCAAAATGAGCCATTTCGATCATTCGTAAGGTTCAATAACGATTATCAGTATTCAACGACTAGAAATGTAGAAAACAAAATTCCAAGGTTGCTTTCTGGCAATCCTCGAATTTTGGGCGTGTTATTTTTTGGGAGCGAAACAAAACAGTTCAATAATAGAAAAGATATATAGGATAACCATTTAAGAGCTGAACTGGTCTATTGTATCCCAAACTGCCAGGTAGAAAGGAAGATCCCATAGACGGCGGTAAAATTAGTTGAAAAAATAGGTTTTATACATTTATTTATCCCCCAATTATTTGGTCTTTCTTGATAGCTAGGTACCTAGTTGAAGATCATTTACATACTATTAATTTAACAATACCTAAATTCAAATTCTCAATCCTATTTATTATTAACGAAATAAAAGTTTATAGATTTTAAGACCTGGTTACCTGCATGAAAATAACTGTTGAATCATTAAGATAAATAACTTCCTGAAAATAATAAAACAGGTAATTTATTCAACTATGAAACTGAACATATAACAATGATAGATATTTGTCAATTTTGGTGATTGAAAATATAAATAAATAGTTTGGTGGCTTGTGCTTTGGTGGTTGAAAATATACCTTTTTTTCTGTAGCTTCATTGTGGTAAAATTTTCATGATAGTCCCCTGATTTTGCTCCAGATTTGAATATTAAAAGTGAATCTGGAACGAATCCCAGCTCACTAACATCGTGAGTTATAACCTACCGAGGACTTTTTCCAATTTTTTTGAGTAATCACTCAATTATATGGAATCACTCTGTATTTATTGATTGTTTTTAACCATGGTTCTTTGACTACTTGTGAAGAATGAAGTTTTTTGTTGTAAAAAAACTGGATAGTATAATAACAAATGTTGAATTATCACCACATGTTCCGGATATTATACTCAGTCGTCACTGAGATTTGAAACTGTGAATTTCGGAATTCAAAAAAGTCTATAATCATAATTGAAAATGCCGTACGTTGGATTGTCCGATGTGCAGAGGGGTCGAATAATTGCTCTTGTTGAAGGAGTGACACAGGGGGATATAGCGGCCACAATGGGGGTATCACAGGGGGTGATTTCAAAAACCTACGCCCGTTACGTAGAGCAACAATCTCTCCTTAGAAGAAGTCGTAGGAAGATCACTTCTGAAGAACAAGACCACAATTGGAATATTGAGAATTGGCGAAATGTTCCAGAATTAGTGTTCGATCAGATGACCGCCAGAGTGGGGTTTTAGACTCCGAGCTGTTACCACAAAACCTTGGGTTTCACCCCGATTCATATCGGAGCTGGGTTTATACGCCTAACCAGATGTGAACAGGTCATAAAATCCTATCTCGGACAGAATGACCGCAAAAACTGGCATTATCTCTTCAACACTCAGCCCATTAACATCTCAACCAAC
Source organism: Cryptolaemus montrouzieri (assembly GCA_013387265.2). Classification (NCBI taxonomy): domain Eukaryota; kingdom Metazoa; phylum Arthropoda; class Insecta; order Coleoptera; family Coccinellidae; genus Cryptolaemus; species Cryptolaemus montrouzieri. The sequence goes on along the minus strand of JABFTP020000185.1, from coordinate 97,812,528 downwards.
CAATATTGTAGTAACGTACTATCACTATTTAGCATACAACACCATACTTAGTTTCACGTACAAATAATCATATTAGTATAGTGAATTCAATATATGTATATAGTACAAAGCGTTCTTCTTTATAAGTAGAACCCAACGTGGCGATAACCAAGCCATTCCGTCACAGAGCAGTAAGACAGATTCCGAAATACCAAGAGGGCAGTGTGATGTTTTGTAGTGGCATTATGCTGTGAGGCAAAACATATTTGATTTCGTTTCCTGCGATTGTAACGGCTAGAAATTACGTGGACCTATTGCTGGAGGCCATAATGAGACTCTGGTGAGGTGCCCACAGTGAGAATTTCACTTGTATGCGAGATCATGCTCCTCAGCATACTAGCAACCTTGCGCGATATCATTTTGAAACGAAGGGAATCGATATTTTGGTCTGGCCAGCTTGCTCTCCAGACCTAAATCCTATTGAAGATTTATGGGATAATCTCAAAAGGAAAATTAGATCGCGCCAGGATAATCCAAGAACCCCACAAGAATATCACCCCAGAGGAGGTCGAAAACCTAATCCAACGCATGCCTAGACGGATTCAGGCTTGTATCGGGGCAAGAGGAGGGAATACAAGCTACTGAGGTCGAGAAAAAACACCTACTCCGTGAGAAAACAATTTTCAATTTTTTTAATACATGCGGAAGAGTTCCTTATTCCCTTTTATTTGTTCCTTTCTTAAAATAAACCTTAATTTATTTCTTTTTTCAATTGAAATATCTCAAAAAGGATCAATTCTAACAATTCTTCGAAATTTCCAAAATCTCTGAGGAAATATTCAAAATATAGGGTGATTGCATATAAAGTTGGTTGTGTATATGGTTTTGATAAAAAGTTGTCTGATATTTGAGGCTTTACTAGTTTGGAGCTACAATCTCTGCAAAAAAGGCATAGAAGAAGTCATAGGAAGATCACTTCTGAAGAACATGATCGCTTTTTGTGCCAAATTGCAAGAAGAGATCCTAGTGCGTCGCACCCCATACTCCAAAGGCAATTTCTGGAAGCAACAGGCATCAGTGTATCAGCCGAAACGATACGTCAAAGACTACGTTCAAGGGGTTTATACAGCAGAATGCGCTTAAGAGTTCCAGAGCTAACCAGACAACAAAAAATTAACAGATTTAATTGGTGTATCGAGCACCAAAATTGGAATATTGAGAATTGGCGAAATGTTCTTTTTTCGGATGAGACCAGAATTGGTGTTCGATCAGATGACCGAATTGAAGTTTGTCTATCATTGAGGGAGTATAGCCGTTATTTTTTGCGATAGTTTTAACTAATTTCTTTATTGAGATTTGTAATGCGGAGTGGTAATGTGAAAGCTCTGTGAATCATAGAATTGAAAGCAGCTAATTTATGTTGAATAGGATGAAAAGAATCAGAAGGCAAGCAAATGTCATGAAAGTAGGTTTACTATACATATCGAAGGTCTCTAAAAATGGTTAGAACTAAAAATTAATTTGAATGTTGATCTTTTTTAGTTCAAATTAAATTTTGGATCAATATTATCAACAGAGTTCAGGAAAATGTCTTATTGCCTTGAAGTACCATTAAAACACGCAAAAATATCGTCTCATATAATATTTTGGTATGGATATAGCTATAACGTTGAATAAACTTTTCCATCTTAAACAGTGATATTTTTCACGTAGTAATATTTGCAATGCCTATAATTGTATATATGTAAAATTATAAACACGTAAGATTGATAATTTAGTATCCGTAATGGTTTTCTCAAGTACAAATCAATGTTTTATTAGCACTCGATATTCACTCGATTTTCATTTTAACATAGAAAGGGCAACTCATCCGTGATTGGCTGTGAAATCAATTCTAATTAATGTATCAGCACGTAATTTAATGTTTTTAATTTTGAAGCACCATATTGCCCAAACATGTTATACTTGTACTAGTATAGAGGCCATACAAGAATTTGGGGCCCTTTTGGATATTAAATAAAGCAAATTATACTAACATTTCTTTACTAAGTATGACCATTTATTATAGGTAATCAAATCAAATACAGTATATATACTTCATTTGATGAAAAAAGCTTGCCACGCATAAATTTCTTGAGATCTGGAAACAAATTACATTACATTCGTGGGGTTCGATTGGCTTTACAAGCCTTTCCGAACTGCGACCAAATTGGTCTTTTGTTCGTAACCCTTCTTATTCATTTCCCTGTAGGTCTAAATCCCTCACAAAATTAAGAATCTCCCTGGGAACTTTCGCTTTTACTTCGTGCGGCTCTAGTTTGTAGCTGCCGAAGTGTATATGTCTTTGACAGACAGTTGCGATGCAACTGCAAATAATAGGTTCGGTAGTTTCATCGCCCTCTTTACACATTCTGCATGTTGCCGTTTCCGATTTGCCCATTTTATTGAGATGGTATCTCAGTAGGCAGTTTCCAGTAAGGAGGCCTGTTATGATCCTTAGCTCGTCCCTAGAGAGATCGAGAAGATGTTTTGTATTCTTTGGCGAATAGTCAATGAACTTTTTCCCTTGCCTTTGGCCTAGAGTTTTCATCCAGTATTCTTTTTTGTTAGATTCTTCCCATCGTTCCAGTTCCTGTCGTCTGTGCGGCTTACTTATACCGCAGAACGGTTCAAGTCCGATGGGTGGGATTCCAGCAGCTGATTTGGCCAGTTCGTCAGCGGCTTCATTTCCTTGTATGCCTTCGTGGCCAGGCACCCACCACAGGAAAAGTTTGTTTCCCTCATCAAGTTGCTTCAAGGATTGACGGCATTCCCAGACAGAGATTCACCGATAACTGTAAGAGTTTAGAGCTTTTATCACTGCCTGACTGTCCGTTAAAATGTAAATCTTTGCACCTTTGAGTTTCCTTCGTAGTCCCTCCTGACAGCACAGGTTTACAGCAAGTGTTTCTGCTTGCATGATTGTGGGAGTAGAGCCCAGAGGCACTGATGACGAGTACTTGGGTCCATATATGCCTGCTCCTGTTCCATTAATCGTTTTTGATCCGCCCGTGTACGAAATGGAGGATTTTTGGTTTAATTGATTTATTTTTCCCTTTACGATAGTGCGGTCTTCTATGGCCACTTCGAAGGTGTGTGAAAATCGGACTTAAGCGGCATTATATCCGATGGTTGATAAGATTTCTGGTCTGGAAACAAATGAAAGTCGCTGGGGCCAAATCTGGTGAATACGGTGGATGCTCCAACAATTCGAATTTTAATTGATGGATTTTAGCCATTGTCAAAATGATTTTGTGACACGGTGCATTGTCCTGATGAAAAAGGATTTTTTTCTTCTGCAAACCGGGTCTTTTTTCACGAATCTCTTCCTTCAACTGGTCCCAAAGGTTGCAATAATATTCAGAATTAATTGTTTTACCAGTTTGCAAGTAATCCATAAACAAAATTCCTATCGCATCCTAAAAAACTGATGCCATAAACTTCTTGGCCGATTTCCGGACACGAACTCGTTTCGAAGCCGAACAACTAGGTTCACACCACTCGTTAACCTCTTGCTTTGATTTAGGATCATGGTGATAGGCCCAAGTCTCATCCATAGTGATGAATCGACGCACAAAATCGACTTTATCCGTTTTAAAGTCGCATTCGAATGTGTTTTTGTTCCATTGTTAGCGAATAGGCACTCATTGTGCACACAGCTTTCTAAAAATTTCACTCAAAATATGGTTCACACTGCTTAATGAGATGTGTAGAGCCTCCATTAAATCTCTCTCAGTCAATCGACGATCTTCCAAAACTATATCCTGTATTTTGGCTATGATTTCCTGTGTTGATGCGCTTATTGGACGTCCTTCACGTGGATCGTCTTCAAGGCTTGTACGACCACGTTTAAATTCAGCAACCCATCTTTCTACTGTTCTAATTGTAGGTGAACAATCATTATACACTTTTAACATTCGTTCGTGAATTTCTTTTGGCGCTACACCTTCCAAAAATAAGAATTTTATCACTTCACGATATTCAATTTTTTCTATTTTACAAAAATACTGAGACACGGCAACACTATGACTTGTAAACAAAAAATAAATTGACAGATTGAAATGAACGTTCAGATACGTTTATATGAAGAGTGTACCAACAAAACAAAAACAAATTTGGACTAGTAGCAACGCCCTTATCGAACGACAAAACTTGTTGAACAACCTGGTAATATGCCATTAATGATAAAAGGATGCTGCTGTTTTTTTTTGGTTACGATTACGATAACGGTTTCTTTCGGGATTTCTGTTGAGCAAAGTCTTCTATCATATCCTTAAAGTCAATTTGTTGAAAGATATCACTTTCTATGCACATAACTGACAAATTACTCAGTCGTTCTTATAACATTGTTGCTCGCTATTAATTTTTTATTCTCTTAAGCTGTGAAAATGATCGCTCTTCACTACAATTGGTAACTATTAGGCAAAGCAATATTCTTGTAGCAATTTCTACGTTTGGAAAAGTGTGATTTTATTAAGTTATGTAAGGTTGAGATATTTAAATCCGCTGATTGCTTTGCTATGTTTTTTAAATACTGGTTTACATGAAAACATTCTGTTTTGATCTCATCTGCATTAAGGTCTTCATGATAAAATTCTGCAAATTCTTTGGATTTTTTGGTCAGCTCACCAGATGTTAACTGACAAAGAAAACTAAAGCGACTATCAATTTCTTGTTATGCTGCCGAACGTTTCTTAAATTAGTATTTAATGTGTCAATTATGGGAATGAAAATATCTACACGAAACTTTTCCTTGCCTCTCAATTGTGCAGTCTCTTCTGATCCTTCAAAAACAGTGATGCGTGAGCTGCGAAACCTTTTTCTTTCAAATGTATCTTTGTAGTCAGCTTATGGATTTTTTTCTTTAGCAGCCGTTTCGTACTGATCAAAATTATTGCGTACAGTTTTGACATAACTGATCAAAGATTCGTAAAGTTTCGTTACAACGTCCATGGGCATAGTGCTATTCTGTAAATTTTGACTTATTTTATTCATAATGCCTAAAAAGATCATTCCATATTTCCGTTAGAAAAGCAGTCACAAATTTTCCAATTTTTTTTTGCTAGGATTTTGGCATCATTTCATTGTCTTCTGGTTGATTGATGTCACTTGCGATTGGAGACAATGCTTCAGAAATATTTAAATAACCATATTGCAAAGCATTAATAGTTGGCACGTGCAGACCATTTAGTTTCGGAAAGAGACTTCATAAACTCTATTTGCACCTAAATGCTGTCAAAATTTTCCATCGTTTTGTCGAAGCCGAGAAAAAATTGAACAATTTTTTAACAATTTGAAAGAATGTTACTGCTTCAGTAACACATTCAACACCCTGAACACCTACTAAATTTAACGAATGTGCCGCAGATGGAACGTAAATCGCAAATTCGCAAACTTCTTTTATTCTTGACTGAACACCAGAGTACTTTCCTGACATATGTGATGCATTGTCGTAGCTCTGCCTCGAATAATCTTTTGTAGGAATGTCAAGGCTTTCAAAAAAGTTTAAAATTGTATCTGCTATATATTGCGCATTATGTTCATCCAGAGGCAAAAATTGTAAAAATCTCTCAATAGGCTGTCCGTCTTTTACGTATCTAACCATGAAATTGTTCAACGTGGAACAGATCGGGTGTAGAATCTACGCTAATAGAGTAGTACTTTGATGGCTTAAGTTCTTTGACAATGGTTTTCAAAACTTGCTGTTCCATTAAATCAATAAATTCATTACAAATATTTGCCGATAAATATGATGTACTTCCTTTTCCACGATTTCCGTAGTTTTGTATGTGATCAGCAAGAAAAGGATCAAATTCACTAATCAGTTCTAAACGTCCCAAATAATTCCCATTATTTTGTGATCCTAATGTCTCATTATAACCACAAAAAGCAAGACCTCTTGAAGCCAAAAATTTCACTACTGCAACAATCCTCCTAAGCACATTCTTTCAATAGTTAATTTCTGTATTTTATTGGGACAGCCATTCAGTATCAATACGTCCAGTAGCTTTCATTGTTGCAACATAATTCATCATAAATTCCTTGTGCTATAAACTGTTCTTATGCTCCATCAATAAGTTACTTATATGCTTCCAATCTTTATTTCCATTTGGAGAACTCAAATTATGTCGAATACCAGTAGCGGTACTTCTTTATGAAGACTCACCATTCATCAATTTATGAATAAAAATATTTTTAGTCCAGTATCTACTTGAATCTGGAAACTTGTAGAAGTTTCGGAGAAATAACTATTTACATTTTGGAAAAACTCTGACCCTTTTAGTTTATCCAAATATGACGGACTTCATCCGGTAAAATGTCGTCTCAGTAAGTACCAGGGTCAGGAGACACAGATACATTCTCTAAGCTTGCAGTTATTAATTCACAGTAGCTTGAAGTCGATGGTTCAGCATCTAATGTATTTGTCATTTTCGTCACACGTAACCTCTTTTTCCTGGTGACGTTCAGAGGTACTTTTGTCTTGTGGTGATAACATTGAATAATCCCTCTGTTTATTTGTTCCTTTAACCGTAAAAACGAAAAGAGCTTTGGAAGTTTTTCGGTTATTTCTTTTTGAACTATAACTTTTTTCTTTTTTATGAACCCCTTGAACATGTTCTTTTCGACATAATGAAATAATGTTTAAACGAACAAATCAAAACTTCTATTGATCTTACTCAATTTTAAATATCAAACGAAACAAAATAACGCCACTCGCTCCTATCAGACTGAAAGTTTAATACATTATTCGGGGATTCCCCCAATCATTGACATTTATGTTAGGCCTTGTTTAGACGTGTGAGTGTGTGAGTGATCGCTAGATCGTGCACTTAGTAAATTAGATAGGATGTCTTCGGACATATTATTGATTAGTACAGTAAGAACAGGCGCAGTTATCGATTTAATGGAGTAGTATTAGTATTTGCCTTGTAAAACCTTCTGATAAGATTACGTGAAAAAAGTGTAATGCGCCCGACAAAAATGTTTTGAGAATATGAGAGAAAAATTGTCGGTCCTACGGGGACGCCGGAGAATAAGGGCCCTGGTCACGGGCCCCATGTGCCCTTATGGTGAAGACGGTATTGAGTATCACCATTTCATTTATTTTTACATCGTAGATCCCCGACGATCTCCTTAACTAATCATCATCAGAAATTCAATACGGTTATTTCGTTGTGCGACATTTATGGTTTATCCAGATGGAATTTCATTAACTTCGAACCTTACTGCTGATCAAAACTGTTATAAATTATTATTCAGATCAATAGGAACGACATTGAGATATTTTTAATGTTGGCAAAACATGTATCGCCAGATGACAATTCTGTTGTTTTTCTTTCGTTTCGTTTTTTGAAGATAAAACCATATCCATGTTCTTTTTTCTGCATTACACGACATATATTGCCATTGAAGAACATGTTGATGATGTCCTATTGTTGACAAGTGCAGTTGAGTTTATCAAAAGGTGATAAAATGAAAAGCGAAATAAACCTGAAGAGCATTCTCCATAGAACTTGAAGACTATCTGATTATTAGTGTAAAGTCTATGTTCTTTCCACGCTGCATATCCTAGTTTACTTAAAATAAACTTACTAATAATACTACACAAACAATATAAATGATTAACTGCTAAAATTAAACCTATAAGAAAATGAGATCCCATTAGTAATTTCAAAGAAGATGAAGTAAAATATATTTTATACGATCTACAATTTCTTTTTCACAAATACGACCGGTTTCGACTTACTACTACTATATGAAGTATATTTACTTCATCTTCGTTGAAAATGAGATCCCATTAAAAACATGAAATGTTAAAAATTGTCAAGGTTACCAACGAGGGGACGAGTGGCACTTTTTTGTGCCTCTAAATCTCTCTAATCGAAGTTATTATTCATTAAACTCGAAATATTTCTTCAAATTGATAAATTTCGGTAAAATATGTGGATAGACTCAAATCCGTATGAGAAGAAAGATTTTCACGAGTCAATTTGGAATGTGTATATCTGACGTGACAATCATATGGGGAAAATACACTGCGCCAAGAAATTGAGGCACAAATTCAATATTTCAAATTTATTTTTGGTAGGCAACTAATTATTAACACATGTTCTTTTTGGGATATGCCCGAATATATGCCAACAAATTTCGATGTTTTTTCTTGGCGGATATATTCCTCTCATGAGAAATAAAATTGAAGAAATAAATTGAGATTATGCAAGAACCAACCATATATTGATAACATTAATTGTTCAATTTTGCGAGTAACGTTTATTCTTCTTGAAAACTTTAATTGTTGGTAATAAAATAAATCGAATCACGAAACTTGATCCCGGCAAAATGTGCTCAAGCATTCTCAATAGAAAACAAAGAAGCCAGCAAAACCATCCAGCTACCGGAAATGAGGTTCGGAACAGACGCATCGAAAATTGGAACGAAATGGATGAGAATGTTATTTTGAGTGTGAATCGTAGATGCATTAATTCCCGCCAGGGGTGGAAATATCCGGTATTGACATGCTTTTCTTTCTCTTTTTTTCCAAAAGTTTTACATTTTTCATTATTAGTACCATTTTCATTTCGATTGTTTTCAAGCATTCCTTAGTTCTGGTGGATTATTGAAAAAATTATTCTTCAATATATCTAAATTTCTTCTGAATAAATTTGAATTTTCGATGCTGTGCGTTAATTTCTTGGCGCAGTGTAGATCGGATCGAAGCTCATCATTTTCTGATTTCTGAACGATTATTACATTACTTTCAGATTTGTTCTTCATTACAGAATGTCCCTATTGAGTTGTTTATTGTTATATTTTGTCCGTTTCTTGAAATTCAGAACAGAAATAAACTTTTGAGTTAGAGTCAATTTTTTCTTCACATACCAAAAGTGAGGGAATGGTAAGCATTATTTGGTCTTTGAAAAACAAGTGCTCCACAAGTCTAAACATAATTGATAATAATATTATCAAAACTGTATAACCAAACATAGGCTGGCCTGTCTAGGAGCTAAGATTGCTCTAATAAGACCAAATCTCTCAGTTGGGATCTCAGCTTGTGTTGTTAAGGCAAGGCTAGGGGACTGGCTGGCGGAACAATATAGAGACTCATTGTTGAATGCTCGAGGTTGTCACCAGTCCAACGCTACATCACCTAGTAAAACCGATGTGACAAGGTAGGCATTTGAAGGTAGTCGAACTACGTCTCGTGGCACAGATAATGACGGAACATGGCAAGTTCAGCTATCACCCGTTTGAGATGGCACTAGAAAATAATCTGGTGCTGATGGTTTGACACTGGGGTCGAAATATTTGTAAGGATTGTCTCGGCGATGCATTTCTTTTTTATTTACCAATTAGGAATACACACAGGTGAACTAAAACACCCAAAAACTGTATTCACAAGTTCCTAATTTAGTGTTTCCAATAAAAATTGAATATTATGAGTATTGAATTTTGAATAAAATTCAAACAGAAAATTACAATTAGAAAAAAAATTAAGTGGAAAGGTTAAAGAAAAGAAAAGAGTGACACTGACTGCTGATACATTATAGGTTATTATCTAATATAAGCTTCAATTTAGTTTTCAGAAATTCCCTTTTACAATCAAATAGATCGATTTCTGGATCAAAATATTTGCACAAAGTGGAACGTAAAAAGAAACACACTGGAGAATACCTAGCGAATCCAAGAAACGATTTAAAAATTTGAAAATGAACAAAATGTCGTTAATTATTTTGCGTTTTTTCAAATTCAATAACCCAAAGTGTTTGAGACGTTCGAAATAATTGTCGGGGTCTCCGGGAGTCAACCTAAAATTAGACCTGTAACTTAAAAACCTGGCAAATCTTTTTTTACGCTCCCTCTACGTTGGATATGAATATTATATTGAGGATTCCAAATTGATGAGGCAAAATTTAATTTTGAATAGATGTAAGCATTATAAAGAGATATAAGAGCTTTTCGATCGTTGAAGCATTTACATTGTCTAGTAATGAATCCAAGCATTTTATTATTTCGATTTACTATACAGGGTGCTTCAACGAAAACTAAACAGAGGCTATATCTACCAAGATATTCATTTCTGATCAAAACGCAAAAATAAGTCAATTTTTGTTTCAAGGGGGACATTTGATTTGGGGTACAATACTTATCTGCGATATCAACCCCCTAAGCGGAGGTAGTATTCCTTGAACATTTTGAATAGGGAAGATGGGTCGAGTGATGACTCAAAAGAAAGGTGGTATCTTTGTCTACATTGCCTTGAACGAATTTCAATTTTTTATTGAAAACTGTGAAAGATACTGGGTGAGCAACTGAAAGATAGAGAAGACTATTTCCCTGAGACTATTCAAGTTTCAGTGAGGTAAAATGGAACAGATCCATGCTGAGCAATGGCAGTCATCATCAAGTACCATCTTCATCTCGAATTCCAACCCCTAGAGCAGGGGTGACAACCCTTGAAAATTTGGAAGAGGGTAGATGGGTCGAGTGATAACTCGAAAGAAAGGTATTATCTTTGTCTGCATTCCCGTGAAAGAATTTTCATTTTTGATTGAAAACTGTAGAAGATACAGAGTGAGCCACTGAAAAATAGAGAAGACTATCGGCCCAAGATTATTGGAGTATTAGTGCGAAAAACTGGATTCATTTAGATCAAAGATGACAGCCTTTGATCTGGAATGAATCTGTTCCATTTTTTGCACTAATACTTGAATAGCTCAGGGCGATAGATAGTCTCCTTTATTTTTCAGTAGCTCACTCTCTATCTCTACAGTTTATAATCAAAAAAGAAAATACTTTCACGGGAATGCAGACAAAGATAATACCTTTCTTTCCAGTTATCACTCGACCCATCTACCATCATTTTTGATTGAAAACTGTAGAAGATACAGAGTGAGCCACTGAAAAATAAAGAAGACTATCGCCCCAAGACTATTGAAGTATTAGTGCGAAAAACAGGAATAGATTCATTTTAGATCAAAAGCTGACATCTTCCGAAATCACCCTCATCTCGAATTTCCACCCCTAGAGCAGGGGTAATATTTCGATCCAGTGATACCTTTCAAGTAAAGGATTTCGATTGCCTTCATGACTGCTCGCAATAATTCTGTTCTCATTGAGTTTCATAGGAGTAAGAGTAGCACATTCGGTATCTTCTACAGTTTTCAATCAAAAATGAAAATTCGTTCACGGGGATGCAGACAAAGATAATACCTTTCTTTCGAGATACCACTCGACCCATCTACCCTCTTCCAAATTTTCAAGGATTGTCACCCCTGCTCCAGGGGTTGAAATTCGAGATGAGGGTGGTACTTGATGATGACTACCATTGATCAGCATGGATCTGTTCCATTTTACCTCACTGAGACTTGAATAGTCTCAGGGAAATAGTCTTTCCTATCTTTCAGTTGCTCACCCTGTATCTTATACAGCTTTCAATTAAAAATGAAAATTCGTTCAAGGCGGTGTAGACAAAGATACCACCTTTCTTTTGAGTCATCACTCGACCCATCTTCCGTATTCAAAATGTTCAAGGATTGCAACCCCCGCTTAGGGGCTTGATATTTCAGGCAAGTTTTGTACCCCAAAAGATGTCCCCCTTGAAACAAAAATTGACCTGTTTTTGCGTTCTGATCAAAAATTAATATCTTGGTAGATATAGCCTCTGTTTAGTTTTCGTTGAAGCACTCTGTATATTCGATGTGGCCATTAAAATTTAACTTTGTATCGAATATTATGCCGAGATCTCTAATAACATTCACCCTAGATAGCTGAGTATTTTCGATGCTGTATGGGTAATTTATTGTAGTTTTATTGCGGGTGAAAGATATAACGTGGCACTTAGACAGATTGAGGAATAAACTATTTTCATTATAGAATTTATTTAGATGTTCTAGCTCCTGCTGTATAAAAAAGCAGTCTTACGTATCACCAATTCGACAGAAAATTTCGAAGCCATCTGCAAAGAGGAGAAAGGGAGAAACTTGCAGTTTACGAAACAGCTATTTTGCTAATGTAAATCAAAAAGAGTGAGGGACGCAGATGGGATCCCTGGGAAACTCCTGAAGTTATAAGAAAAGATTCAGATTTGAAACCCTCAACAGCAACGTACTGCGATCTATTCAACAAATATGAACTGAACCATCGAAGTAAGGAACCAACGCCTGCGTCAGCAAGAGCTAAAACCTGATGATTTAAACTCAATTTATCGAATACCATGCTAAAGTCAATAAAGATTGTGTCAACTTAAATGCCATCATCGACAGACTCATGCAAAAATTCTACAAGATTCATTAAATTTGTTTCAACTGATCTGCCTCTAAAATCCATGTTGTTCAGGTATAATTTGCGTTTTTACGAGATTGAATAAACGAGGCAAAACGGGGACCCGAAGACTTTCTCAAATATGTAGAGTTTGCTGATGGGTCTGTGGTTATTGACCAAGTTTTTATTTCCGTTTTTATGAATGGGTATAATGATAGCGACCTTTAATTTGTCTGGAAAGACACCTAAGTGAAGGGATTTATTATAGATAAGAAGAGTCTTCAGTGATGAAGCGCATGCGTACAAAACTAGACAGGATGATATCAGATCCTGCCCTTTCTTTTAGATGTTTGAGTTCTCTTTCGACTGCGTCGAAGGAAAATTGAATTTTAGTCAGAACATGCGGGCAGTTCACATTTACGTCATCAGAAATAGGGTTCACTGTATTAATGGAAGGCGATGCATATACATTCTTGTAATATTTAAAAGGAAAGGGGATACAAAGAGCCATAGGACCAGGTGTCGATATCCATGACGAACATCTTGATATTGTCCCTACTATTAGTAAATGATTTGGTTCTTGTAGTGCCTTCTTAGAACCTTTAATTCACATATGCAGTTTTATCCTTTCACCAGATGTTTTCCCGGATGTTTTGAAGAAAACAGTAATGATCTCCAAATACAAGTGGGGAGACATGGATTTCAGAAATTATGGGAAATTAATTAAGAAGAGATTCAATTCATTTGTCAAAGTTACATGATGTATTTATTAAATGATAGTATGGTATCTTGGAGAGCCAGTAAACTTACGATGCAATTCTTAATTTAGTCGATCGAATGTATAATGCTATGGAGTGTAATACACACAACCAAATTTATATGGAATTACTCAGTATTTCACATTATTGATTGTTATTAACCATGGATCTTTGAATACTTGTGAAGAATGAAGTTTTTGGTGTAAAAATACTGGATAGTATGATAAGAAATGTTGAATTATCACCACATATTCGGAATATAGTACTCAGTCGTCACTGAGATCTGAAACTGTGAATTTCAAATTTTAAAAAGGTCTATAATCATAATTGAATATGCCTTACGTTGGATTGATCGATGTGCAGAAGGTTCGTGAAGAAGGGGTGATACAGAGGGCTATAGCGGCCACAATGGGGGTATCACAAGGGTGATTTCAAAAACCTACGCCCGATACGTGGAGCTACAATCTCTGCAAAATAGGCCTAGACGAAGTAGTAGGAAGATCACTTCTGAAGAAAAAGTCTGCTTTTTGTGCCAAATTGCATGAAGAGACCCCAGTGCGTTGCACCCCATACTCCAAAGGCCATTTCTGGAAGCAACAGGCATCAGTGTAGCAGTCGAAACGATACGTCAAAGACTTCGTTCAAGGGGTTCATACAGCAGAAGGCCCTCAAGGGATCCAGAGCTAACCAGATAACAAACAATTAACAGACTGAATTGGTGTATCGAGTACCAAAATTGGAATATTGAGAATTGGCGAAATGTTCTTTTTTCGGATGAGACCAGAATTGGTGTTCGATCAGATGACTGTCGGATTCGGGTTTTAACAGGTCGTGGAAGACAAGCTAGACTCCGAGCAGCAAGACAAATTCCGAAATACCAAGGGGGCAGTGTGATGTTTTGGGATGGTATTATGCTGGGAGGCAAAACAGATTTGATTTCGTTTCCTGTGAGTGTAACGGCTAGAAATTACGTGGATATAGTGCTGGAGCCCAAGGTGAGACTCTGGCGAGGTGTCCACGTTGAGAATTTCACTGTTATGCAAGATTATGCTCCTCCGCATACCAGCAACCTCGCACGACATTATCTTGAAACAGTGGAAATCGCTTTTTTGGATTGGCCACCTTGCTCTCCAGACCTAAATCCTATTGAACATTTATGGGATAATCACAAAAGGAAAATTAGATCGCGTCAGGATAATCCAAGAACCCGCAACAGCTCATCAAAGCCACCACAGAAGAGTGGCAGGGATTTTGGAAATTTCGAAGGATGTTAGCATTCATCCTTTTGAGATATTTCAATTGAAAAGAGAAATGAATTAAGGTTTATTTTAAGAAAGAAACAAATAAAAAATAAGAGACTTTCCGCATGTGGAAAAGAAATTGAAAATTGTTTTCTCACGGAGTAGGTGGTTTTTTCTCGACCTCAGTAGCTTGTATTCCCTCCTCTTGCCCCGATACAGGCCTGAATCCGTCTAGGCATGCTTTGGATTAGGTTTTCGACCTCCTCTGGGGTGATATTCTGCAACTCTTCTGTGGCGCCTTGGATGAGCTGTTGCGGGTTCTTGGATTATCCTGGCGCGATCCAATTTTCCTTTTGTGATTATCCCATAAATGTTCAATAGGATTTAGGTCTGGAAAGCAAGCTGGCTAATCCATAATAGCGAGTTCCTCTGTTTCAAGATAATGTCGTGCGAGGTTGCTGGTATGCGGAGGAGCATTATCTTGCATAAAAGTGAAATTCTCACCGTGGGCACCTCGCCAGAGTCTCACTATGGGCTTCAGCACTTATTTCTAGCCGTTACACTAACACGAGACGAAATAAAATCTGTTTTGCCTCCCAGCATAATGCCACCCCAAAATATCACAGTGCCAAATTGGTATTTCGGAATTTGTCTTGCTGCTCGGAGTCTAGCTTGTCCTCCACGACCCCTTGAAACCCGGATCCGGCGGTCATCTGATCGAACACCAATTCTGGTCTCATCCTTAAAAAGGACATTTCGCCGATTCTCAATATTTCAATTTTGGTGCTCGATACACCAATTAAGTTTGTTAATTGTTTGTTGTCTGGTTAGCTCTGGAACTCTTGAAGGCATTCTGCTGTATGAACCTCTTGAACGAAGTCTTTGACGTATCGTTTCGACTGATACACTGATGCCTGTTGCTTCCAGAAATTGCCTTTGGGGTATGGGGTGCAACGCACTAGGGTCTCTTCTTGCAATTTGGCACAAAAAGCGGTCTCGTTCTTCAGAAGTGATCTTCCTACTACTTCGTCTAGACTTATTTTGCAGAGATTGTAGCTCCACGTATCGGGCGTAGGTTTTTGACATCACTCCCTGTGATACCCCTATTGTGGCCGCTATATTCCTCTGTGTCACTCCTTCTTCAACGAGGGCAATTATTTGTCCCTCTGCACATCGGACAATCCAACGTAAGGCATTTTCAATTATGATTATAAGGTTTTTAAATTTTGAAATTCACAGTTTCATATCTCAGTGACGACTGAGTACAATATCCCGAACATGTGGTGATAATTCAACATTTGTTATCATACTATCCAGTTTTTTTTACACCAAAAAACTTCATTCTTCACAAGTAGTCAAAGATCCATGGTTAAAAGCAAGTGAGTGATTCCATATAAATTTGGTTGTGTGTATTACACTCCATATCATTATACATTCGATCGACTAAATTAAGAATTGCATAGTATTAGTTGGTGGAAAAGTTAATTACTTATTTTCTGAAATAACATGTGATGAATTGACATCGAGAATTGTTTGAAAAAAATCGATTCTCTTCGATCAGTTAATTTGTTCTCCCTCGTTTGAACGTTTGCGCATTATCCCCCCACACCAGTTAACTACCTTCCCGAAAATTTCGATAAGAGAGAGGTGATGTGTGATATCTCTTCGAAAAGTTGTTCAATTCACTGCATTTTTTAAATTTATCGAGAATCGAGCCATTCTTTACATTTTATGTTGAGATCTGTCAAATCGATTTTGTTTCGAAGAAATACGAATTCTGCTCATCTGGAATGGAAAACAGAGAACATGCATTCTCTTGAGAAAAAGCTAGAAGTCTTCGATTTGAATCAATGAAATAAAACGATGTTTCATTTGATGAAATGTGTCGGTTTGTTATTAATCTTGCTTGAAATTTATTTCCAGATCTGCCAGATTCAGTTACTTTTGGTTATTCGTTGAAAATAGGAGACTTGCGTTGGTAATATTTTCCTTAGTTTTGATAACCTGAAACAACGGTGATTTAGTTGAAGATGGTGTACACATCGCAGGAACGCATTTAAATTGTAAGTTTAGTTCCCAAAAATGATAACTGCTTTTTCTGTGGTAATACTACATAATCATTAGAATAATTTTCTATAATTTGCGAATAATACAGGTATCAAAAGTCTGTATTCAGTAATGATTCACATTCGCAGGTCCTTTAACTTTTCAGCTTGTGTGGCATCAACCTCCGAGATGACCCCATAAGAATTAATCTAAAGGATATAAGTCAAATGGCCTGGCTGGCTACTCAACTGTTCTTCTACCAATCTATCGACCTGGAAAATTATCGTTCAAATATTGTCGACCATGAACGCTGAAATGTTGAGCATGAAGGTGTTCTCGTCAGAAAATCAGATGTTATACAGACTTAAATTTTCACAAAATTGCGACTATCAGCATCGCCTTCGTTTAATTAATGAATTAGTTTAAATTTATTGAGGTGGAACTTGTGATGTTTCACCTCCCTATGGACATTTGTAGCTGATACGACTGTTACACGAGATAATCTTCGAATGGAAACAGTATTTTCCATCATCAAGGAACTCTACTGCCACTTCATTTTCCTCGTTGTGTACTGAACGTGCATGTTTTAGTAGACACCGAACCAGTTTAAAAATTATCGATCTAGAATTTTATATATCAACTTTTGACTGACTTGTCTTTCTGGATGATTTATATTGAATATTCTTGCCGATGCTTTGGCAGGTGATACTCATCTTTGCCCCAAAATGACCATCTCGGTCCCTAACATTTTTAATGATTCTTCGAAAATACCCATCTCGGTCCAGAGATAATCTCCCCCAATCCAATCATTATTATTTAATTTTTTACTGTTCATTCTGGTTTATAAATACAACAAAAAATGAGAACAAAACCAGATTTCGAAAGTTATGGGTGCCCCGTGAAGAAAGTCAGTGTTATATAATACTGCTCCAAATTTGAGTGAAATGCTGAGTCAGAAAGGAAAACTTCTCTTAGTCGATAAGTGTTTCAAATATATCATAATCGTTAATTGGCACCAGGAAAAAGTAAATGGAGGTGCGTTTAACATAAATAATTCAAATTAAAACCAAAGCCATCAACAACAAGAGCAACAATGACAAAATACGAGCTGCTCTGTTAAACGAAAGGCAGAGCAACATGTAAAAAACCTTCGAAAATCATCCGACAGGAAATGTGCCAAACTGAAGATAACATTACAATTACAAGTTGAACGACGAATGATCTGAACTGTGTAAGGAAAAACATTCATTATGCATGGTGTAAACTGTAACCAGCTTTACCAAAATATCGATCGCAGTTTCTTTGTCAACATATGTTTTTGGACATGAGGGTGAAAAAGTGATTCAGTTAGGAATATAAAAGATTATCAAGAATATGAGTCCCTGTGGGTGGGCAAGCAAAACTTTTAACTATACAGGGTGTACCACTGGAAACTGCACCATTCGATAACAGTTTATGAATAACTTATGCTGATGGAATCATTTTTAGCTAAAAAATTTGCCAAAATCCTGGTGCTTCAGTTATACCGTATAAAATTGCCTATTTAGAGGGGTATGCCCTGAATGTAATTCAATTTTTCGCGTTTAGATTGAATTTCGAACTTAAAACCCAAGTTTGAATGTTTTTAGAATATTATGCATATCATGTCCAAAATATACTATTTTATTCGTATAGAACCAATTTATTCCTAAAAACACACACCACAAAAAATGTCGCATCTCCTGGTATTCTGAATTCTACAATCGATTAAGCAGCTCGATCGCAGTTTCTTTGTCAACATATGTTTTTGGACATATGAGAGGGAAAAAAATCTTATCTATGTAGTAACATTTGTTTCCATATGATCACAAACACGTCTGAAACAAGAATGAGTTTATTTGACTATCAGTATTCATTCAATTTCTCTTCAGTTTTCACGCTAAATTAATGCACGTTTTCTGTGTTTCTTGTTGATTTTCGAATCTTTGAATTTATTGTAATGGTTGCTGAACGTCCTGGACGCTATTTAAGTAATCATGAAGTGGTAATAATTGTAACACTTCTAGAGAAGGGGCGAAGCCAACGTTACGTGGCTAACTTGTTGAATGTTAACCAAAGCACTATTTGAAGAGCAATTAATCGATACCACGAAACAGGGGAATATGGAAGAAGGGCCGGACAGGGAAGAAATCGGATAACAACACCAGTTGATGATCGTTGACTCCGTTTAACAGCACTAAGAGTTCGGCACTGTACGGCTAGAATGCTACAAATTAAACTTGCAATTTCCAGACATGTGCACATTTCATTGCAAACTGTTAGGAACAGGCTCAGAGAAGACGATATCCGGCTACCGGCCCGCGTCTCGCCAGAGAGCATCGAATTGCAGGACTTCAGTTTGCGAGGGAACTTGCAAATAGGGGTATTCCAGAATGGTCGAATGTTCTCTTTTCCGACGAGTCGAGGATCTGTCTAGTATCAAATGATAGACGCATGCCTGTATCCGACGACCTGGAGAACGGTATCAGCAATGCAATATCCGGCAAACCGAAAACTTCGGAGGGGGCTGAGTAATGGTGTGGGGAGGCATTTCTTTCCAGGGTCGTCTTGAGATGAAAAATGACAGCGGCCAGATACATCGCAGATATCCTTGAACCCCATGTTGTACCCTTTGGCCCATTGATTGGCGAAAACTTCATTTATATGCATGATAATGCTCGGCCTCATGCTGCTAGAGTAGGTACAGAATTTCTGCAAAATGCCGAAATTGATATTTTAAGATGACCAGCCAGAAGTCCGTCTTGAATCCCATAGAACATGTTTGAGACAACATGGGGTGGCAAATTCAGCAACGTAGGATGCCTTGTAGAACACTCGAACAACTAGAAAATCTGCTTCCTGAAATTTGGAACTCTGTGACTCAAGAGTACATCCAAAATTTGTTTGAGGGGCTATCGGGACGTGGCAGTAATTAGGGCCCGGGGAGGAAACACTCGATTTTGAAAATGATTAGTAACCATTCGATGTTAGTTGATTGGTCTCTTCGCGAATGTTTGAAGATGTTTGATATTTTCCATCATAAACTCATCTCTTTTGAATGATATCTTCTTATTTTACACTTCTGAAAGTTGACTCTTGAATGTCCAACCTAAAAGTTTATATAGTATTGTCGTAAAAGTAGGGTGATGCGACAATTTTTGTTGGGAGAAGATCATGAATCATTGGAAAAACTCAACCTGAAAACCAACAGAAACTATGAATTTTTATTGATCAATGATGTTTCATAGAATTTGGAAATTTCTTCGTGTGATCAGAACCTAAAATTTGTTTGCGATTCCAAAATAACTGTAGCAAGTTTTTTAAACAACTGTTTACTATCCATGGATTTTTCGACCGTCATTATATCCTTTGGTTTTTTGTCTGTTGAAGACACATATATGAATTGTACTTATCAAAAATTACTGTTCGAGATTAAATATTGTATTAACCCCAGCAGAAATAGTTATTGATTTTGAAATTGCCATTCACCATGCCTCGCTAAAATTTAAGACAAATACAAAATTCACAGGGTGTAGGTTTCATCTCACACAAGCTTGGTACCGCCAAATTCAAAGATTAGGTTCGACTTCCGACTACAAATCGAGAAAACAGCTCAGATATTGTTTTGGGCTTTTATTTTTGAAGCTCGAGGAGATGGAAAATGTCTTCGAAATAAATATATGGATCGAACCACAAGATGAAAGGATAGAGCAATTCTCGGAATACTGGTTTGGAAATTATTTAACGAATTCTTCTAGATTTCCACCATCAATCTAGGCAGGTGTATCTGCTGCTTTGAATGAAACGAAAAATGCATGAGAATCATTCCATTCCCATTTTAATAATTCTTTGTATTGTACATACCCCTCGCTTTTCAATTTGTAAATATTACTCTAAGCATTTAATCTAGGTTTATGTGAAATGAAATGGTATTCACCTTCCTCATAAATTTAAAAATATCGAAGTAAACAAAAACATGCCTTCATGAAAGAAAAATAGAGGCTTATAAAAATAATACTTTATCCAGGATGCATTGCATTAAAATTGTATCGAATCATTTCAGTGTTACGTTGTTATATTGTATTGTAGCCTCATTTAAAATTTTAAAATAGAATATGATAATCAATAAATACCGCTAATATTCTTAGACGTTTGTTCTTTCCTGAACTTACAATTAGAAAAATATTATAATCATGTGTAAATTAAGGATAGGAGGCCGAGATGGACATACATATTATACAGCCGAAAATTACTTGGGTCGGAGACGGGCATTTTCCAATTCTTTACTCCTGGGTCCCGGGACGAGATGGGCACCACTGGCTTTGGCACAACTATTATTTAGTAGTAGTAAACCATTTTCGGATTGATCATCTAACAAATTAAAACGATTATGGGAATGTAAATTATCAAAAACACGTAAAATGATGTTGATTGATGAAGATAAAAATAATAAAAACAATTTTTCCCGTATTATCAAACTCATAAATCCGATTTTTCAGCATTTGGGTATTATTTTTTTGTGTTAAACAGTTCGAAAAAGTTGTTTTCGAACAATTGAATTGAACATTTTCAATGAACAACTTGATAGGGACCCAGTAACGAAGAGCCATACTGAAAGTAATGCAACAATGGAACATTCAGATATGAGACCTATATTTGCTCATATGATTTTCAAGCCATATACATTTCTGAAGGTGGATGGATTTTTTTTATACGAACTTGATCCTTTCCTGATAAGTTACCGAAAGTATCTCGAGTTTGATGAATAATCATTTTCCATGCGACGGTACACCCTGTACAATAATTTAATTTTTCAAAAAATGGAATATTGCAGAAGAGAATTGAAAAAACCTTCAGAAGTGCCACTCGACCCCTTTCTCCTATAGTGATTTTTGAGTTGATGATGCTGAGTGTCGGGGGTTGATTTTACATGCTCCAAATCAACCTTAAAAACGACTCCCTCGAATCAAAAATAAATTGACATATTTCAATGTTCTTCGCTAGTATCATTCATACGGGTAATGTGTGTTGCATACTCAAAACAAATTGGATGAATCGAGAAATAATGCACAATTCTGATGATCCCGGTCATAATATTGGAATAAAATTGTTTCAATATAAACTGACGTTTAAAGTCGATTATTTAAATAGACTGCAAGTTGAAGTAACCATCTAGATCCTAATAATAAATTTATAATTAGCCTGACTCTTTGAAAATGTCTCAATAGTAATACTGAAAAATATACCTGCCTGAGATAATGGTCATTCTCAATTTTTTTTCTTGAAACCCACTAGCATCTAACAAAGGTGAAACTATACTAATTTCCTCATTTTCAACAGGAATATTTCGTTTCAAACCATGTTCATTACACGATTCGAATGCGCCACAATCGTTTCTACTACGATTCTCTGAAATAATAAAATATAAAACTTTTATAATTGGCTAAAAACTTACTTACGGCAACATATAAACCACATAAAAAGACTATCAACATCTGGTAATAACCAAGGTTCATCACATTTGTCATTTGCACCAGATTTTGAAAGAAATTCAATTCGAGTTTTTTGTATATACCGAGTGTAGCAGAGTTCCCTAGCTTCGTTATACTCATAATCATTATAAGTAGCCAATTTACTGTTCGGTATAGAATCTTTAACTGTTCTGGGACGTTCTTCTACAATTCTAATGTTGTTAAGCTGTTGTTCTTTGCTGTAAAGTTTCTGTCAAATTGACAATCAAAATTATTAATGTTTAAATGGTTTTTCCTAATAGTTTTTCACCTTGTTGGCTTCCTGAAACGTATTGGTCGAGTCTGTCCAAGTTGTGTCTCCATTTAAGGCAACATTTTCATATGCCGTCTTCAGGCGATCTCTGATGCTCATACCAAAACGTGAAATGATACATTTAGAAAAACAATTTATAGTTGGAACTTCCAAAGCAACTCTGTTATTGGAGTCATAGAAATAGAAGCAAAATTCACTGTCAAAACGTTTGGTTGTGAAATTCAGTTTCATCTTGTCAGAAATGAGATAATCCATTTTAATATTCGTGATTCACCAGAAATATTAGAAGAAGAAATCTTCAGCAATAGAACTTCTATATAGGTAATTTGTCATTGCAACTAAACAAAAAAAGGGGAAAATGAATCTCGTATTCTTCTGATCTTTTCAATGATATATAATTGCCCAATTATACATTGCTTTATCTTATGGGTGGACTTTAAGAATTGGAATAACTTACCCATATTATATTTTCCGCTACATACTAATATTTTTCACTACTCCTTATACTAGATAACCAATGAATTCTACTCAATTCTGTGTAAATTTAAGCATTGAATAGTGATACAATCAATTATTCGCTAGCAAATATGTAAGTTTTGTAACTAGAATCGTATTCATCTATGACCATAATCACCATAGAATATATATAACTTGTCTTACTAGTTAGATTCTTTATTGATATCATCATGACGTTTCGTAACCACAGAAGATCTCGCAACTTCAGAAGATTTTGTCTTCTTGAGAATTTCGATATGGCATTAATATTGTCAATGTGTACTAAGTAAGATTTTCACACTAATGACAGATTTTCCTATATATGATTGGGGTATAGGTAGCAAGTTTCATTGGCATTCATAAATCAAAATAGGATTATTTGTTTTTATTTCATACAGATGTTCGAGATGTCAAAACATGACAATTCGAATTAATTTCAGTTGATTTTTTATGCTAAGATTAAATATGCAGTTTTCATGGATTGTGTGCAGTATACAATCATAACACTCTGTACATATACTCGTTCACAATGGAATGAAGAAGAAATAACGATGAGTCCTCATAAATTCAGTGCAAAAAACATAGATGGGTACTTTATAAACCCATTAATATCCCACACATTTTACATCTGCGTTTACTCAAGAACGTACATGGTACATGGTAATAGTGTGCGAAACTTGTGAATCCACTAGAAGAGCGGAGTAAATAAAATAGAAGCAGAGAGAGAGAGAGAAAGCTTCCAGGGCTTGAAATGTCAAGAGAACTCACAATACGGTCGATGATTCAGACTCTGAAAACTTTGCAAACAGCCCAGAGCACTTTAGAGCTCGAACTCCCTCTCTTTCTAGACAGGAAATTGCAGACCCCCTCCCGTTCACCCTGGGGCCTGAGCCTTTATCGCAGCACGAAGCTATTTATCTGAGGAGGCTTTGGCTTCGCCAGCTGGGACTATTTTTATCTTGGGTCTAAGTTCTTTATCATTTTCCCGGCGAGTTTGGGTTTCTCCGGTACCTTCACAACGTGGAATTATTCAATTCTAAAAAGAATTCTCAATATTGGATTCCATCTATTTGGTGAAAAAAGAAATTTTTGAGGGAATTTTATTAAAGGAATAATCGATATAAATTGAATCTACAGAACAAAACTTAAGCAAGACAATCTCATTTCGTACTTCATATACAGTGTGTCCTTAAACACTATTTCATCGTTGAATTTAAATAAGACTAGAAGGAAATTGAAAATTAGCGTGAAAAATATTATTGCGTACGTGCCAACCTATAGGAATTTGTAATTAAAAATTGAAATTTTGATCGATGAATATTTCTCAAATTCTAACATAATCGTTGAACGTTTCACGGTCTCTGTTTCCGAACGAAAACATGATGGTGGGCAGACATTATGGTGACATTGAAGAATAAGAGGTAACTTTATGGAAATTATTGCAAGCTATTCCGGAAACGAAATACTGCTAGTTAGTATTTGACAAACTCAAAAAAAAATACTCTTTTGTCGATGTTGAGTGTCAATCATTATTTTTCTGGATTCTGGTTCTGGATTTTCAAGATCAAATCACACTTACTTGGATTTTAATGAGCTTAATAATAATTATACTTGAGTAGACCTTCAAGCTTAATTATTAGCATCGACTAGGTGTAGTGAAAAGTTGAATCTTTTTAAAATGCCTATAAGCATTTTTGGTCGGCACACTATACCCTGCGTGATATGAACAAACTTTATTATAAATGATTAACTAAAACACTTGGCAGAGGTGTCACAAAAATATATTAAAATACTCGGCATATGTTATCTGAATAACAAAATGAATGGTTTTACTTATATATAATATAACGGCATTTACAACAGGAGTTAGACTCCTGTTGCTCTGCTCATTACAAATTGGGTGATATTCCCTACGAGTGGACGAGATTTCTATCATCTGTAAAATATCCAACTTCTTTCCTTTCTTACCTGTATGTATTTATAAGTTCAATTCTCTCGAAATCTGTAAGATGTTTTTTATCCATACAATGGTCCAAAAAAAGTGTGGAATTTTTTTTCAAAATGGATCTTTTGTGTTCTTCAATTCTCTTCTCTACACATATTAGTTGATAATATTAGGAATATAATTGATTGGAAATTTTCCATTTGATTTCTCAGTATGCAAAGAATAAATACTCTGTTGTTTATATTGTTTTTGTTTTATTAAGGTGTTGAGTAATTTCGGTTCATAGCCGTTATTACTAATTTACAAGTCCAAGAAGTTAAAAGACTTTTCATTATTTTCAATTTCTATTGTAAATTGAATCGATCGATGAAATTTATATTACATTAACTATTCAATTGTAGTTCTGTGCCAATTCAAATGCAGAAAAATCCTCTAAATATCTCTTCCATAAATATACGTTTCGAATTAAGCTGTTAGTTGAACTTAAAATACTATTTTTAAAACTTGTCATAAATATTTCACTTAATAACGGACACAATGAAGAGCCCATGGGTAAGCTATCTTTTTGATATGTTTTATTATCGAACTTGAAATAGTTTTGTTGGAGACATAGGTTAAAAACTGACATGGTTTTTTCTATAAGGGCAGCTTAATGCATTATTAGATTGAAGTTGATGCTTAATTGCGGCTTTTAGATTAAGGTAAGTGATAGATGAATATAAATCAATTATAACAAACGATACTATCTTAGCATTTAACGGAATGTTAGATTTTAAGTGATTGGTTAATTCTATAGAGCTTTTTATTGAATAAATTAGATTGTGTTGTATCAAATTTGGTTGCATGTTGTTCATATATTTGCATAATTTAAGAGCTGGAGCACTTACATATGAAACAATAGCTTTCATGGGCGACAAGATACCTTGTGTATTTAATTTTTTCATTTTATATATTCTCGTATTTTAGAAAATAAAATTGGAGCTCTTGGATTCATGACAGTCAATTTCAACGTGTAACTAATTTAAAAAAATCGTTTTTCAATATACATATCAGTCTTTAAAATTGTAATAGTATTACCTTTATTAGATTTACTATTATTAAAACCACTCATTTTGTCTTTCAGTATTATATTACTCTTGATAATGGGATGATAACCCGAAACATATATCATGTATTTCAATATGTTTTTGTGTTTTAGTAAATTTTTATTCATTATGTTTCACCAAGTATCAAGCGAGACTTCCATATTTAATTTAGAATTTATTATGTCTTATGATAAAACAGATCTTTCTAAGATGAGAACACAACCTTTATGAATGACAATTAAATATCTCATCACTGAAGATTCGCTATTCATCGGTCCATATGACTTTTCTAAAAAAGTCTGGACATTCATGAATTTTTCATAAATTCTAATTGTAGTAATTTAGTCGGTGATTGGGATCACCGAATTCAGAAATTGTGATACTTGCACTTTGTAGGGCGTGAACTTTCTTTCAGAATACCGAGCGCACAACGTCTCGAAATTCCAGTTTCTACCTCTATTTTTCCGTTGAAAATGGAAGCTTTCACCTTCCCTGCTTCAATTCAATGGTCGCTTCTTCTCTATACAACATTCTATCATGAAAAATGGAAACAATTTCAAGGTTTTCCTGAAAATACACAAATTGACAATATGTGATATACACTGCGACAATAAATTAACGCACAAAATCGAAAATTCGATTGTATTCCGAAGAAGTTTAGATATGTTGAAGAATTATTTTTCTAGTAATCCACCAGCACTAAGTAATGCTTGAAAACAATCGAAATGAAAAAGGTACTCATAGAAATTAGAATAAAACTAATGTAAAATGTTAAATTTTGGAAAAAATCTAAATCCCCAAGAAACTGTTAATATTCCCTAACTCTCTAGTTTGCTCAATAGCTTCCTCAAATTAATGGTGTCAAAGGCAAGGTTCAAATCAATACAAACCCAAGCATCTCGTTCTCTCGAAGTGGTTCATGATGTTATTTTACAATGATAGTATGGCATCCTGAATGGACCTATCGGAACGAAATCCACATTGATGCAAAGACAAAAGAACCTATCCAGAAACGAGGCCAACCTGTTTAGAAATAATTTCTCTAATATTTTGGAAAAGACGGATAGATGATCAACAGGCCTATAATTTTTCATGGGTGCAGGATCTCCTTTCTCAAATATTGGCACAATCGTAGCAATTTTCAATTCATTAGTAAATTATCTGCCCTCAAAAGACTCATTCACCAAATCAGACACAACATCAGCTATAAAACCGCAACATATCTCAACACAAATCAAGGAATCTCATCCGGTCCAGCGCATCGCTTATTTGGTGTGGACATACCTACAAAAAGCAAGATGACCAGCACTCATGTTGGGCTCTTCACCGATTAAAGCTTTTATTGAATTAACAAAATAATCATTAAGTCCATTCACCTGCTCAAATGGATCCGAATAAGTGAATCCATCCCGGCACTGAACTAGCCTTGGAATCTTACGAGACCTCATAGTTGTATTCGATCTTATCACCTGCCACACTGCCTTACATTTATTATCAGAGTTCATAATAAGATTGGTGTAATGTGATTTTTCAATATTTTTTTGCGAGTTGAGGTTATTTGCGTTTAATCTCATCACTCAATCAGCTGAACAAGGCTATATAATAGTCATTGTAAATCGTCCGGCCTTTCTTCAGATAGTCGATGAACAATATTCCATGCGTATCCCAAAATACAGACGCCATAACCCTGTCAGCCGATTGTTGGGCTTTTGTACGCTTCGGACGGCTTTCGCTCTCTGCTCTCCAATCAGCAAATGTTCTTTTTCAGTCTAGCGTGTAGTAGTGGATCCATGTTTCATCCATGGTCACATATCGACGCAAAAAATAATTTTTATCGCGCTTTGATAGCTATAAACTACGTTCAGGTTCGTCTATTCGTTGTTGTTTTTGTTTAACTATAAGCAAACGCGGCACCCACTTCTAAAAAAGTTTTTTCAGGCCTGAATTTTCGTGTAAAATGTTGAATCCAGTGCCTTTCGACATCTTTAGGATGTCAGCTAACTTCAGCAATTCTATTTCGCGATCAACTATAATAATTTTCAACACTTTTTTGATATTTTCTGGCGTAATCACCCCTTTTGGCTTCCTAGAGTGGTCTGTGACTTCTGTGGTCGTATGACCTTCTTAAAATCAGCATACATCGGCAAATGTTTCTCACGACTGAATTTTCTCATTAACACTTCTCAAACTATTCCTGAGTTTGTACGGTATTTTTACCCATTAAATAGCAATGTTTCATTAGACACGAAACTCATTTTGATCCATAATTTATAAATTGACAAAAGT
This sequence comes from Cryptolaemus montrouzieri, assembly GCA_013387265.2. NCBI lineage: Eukaryota > Metazoa > Arthropoda > Insecta > Coleoptera > Coccinellidae > Cryptolaemus > Cryptolaemus montrouzieri. The sequence continues at coordinate 97,784,591 of JABFTP020000185.1, read as the reverse complement.
AGTGTAACTTCAATTTCTATAGGTTTGGTTAGCTCAGAATCGTTCATATCAACTAGGTCCAGCGCAAGGGTTTTTGATTGCAAGCTTTCCAACTGATGGGTACCGTTCTCTAACAGGTTCCTCTTCTGTTCCAACTCATTTTCAGATCGTCTTAGAACGATCCTGGGACAGTAATTTCAGTACTCTCTCTAGAGTTGGAACTATCGGAACTGATTTGCGCTGTTAATCAATTTATCGTATTTGACATATTATGGAAATTAATTAGTCTTCTCGGTGTTATTATTTGTATGCAACAAAATAACAGGGTTTATTTGGTTGCCATTAATTTTGGGTTTATTAGTATTTTTTGTTTTCATATTTTATTTTATGGCTTCACTTAATCGTGGCAAAATGGATAGACTCGTATTTCATTTTAGGAGACAAATAATACTTAAAAATAATCAAACTGAAAATCATTAGCATTCACGAAAAATGAAAACTAAAGCGTTGGCAATCACGATGCGTATTTAACCGATCCTGAAAACTTTCCAACTGAGAAAATTTTCGGTATCGTTCTAGAACGGTATAAGGTTCGCATCGGCGTATTAAGTTAGTACTTGATTTCAGATCCAGAACCGCCTTGAAACCGTTCTAAAATGTGTAGTTGCAACTAACCTAATATCTCGAAAAGTTCTCAACGAAATGTCATGATATTTTGTTACGTAGTACTTGAAACAATTGCATATTTGGTATTTCTGGCGCTCGCGCCATCGGTTTGTTAGTCCTGGGACATTTTGGCCCATGTTTTATCAATTCAAACTAATATAACTTCATTTTCAAAGGCACTGAACATAATATACAACTTATACCAAAGGTCCATCGACAAGGAAATTATACTTTTGTTACCAATAGTCTAAGAATTATCTGGTGACGTAAGATTGTTTTTTTTTTAAGAATTTAGTCAAAACCTTCATTGAGATACATTCATGACAGCTTAAATCTAGTGCACTGCAAAATAAATGAAAAGTATAACTTTCAAATGAATGTCATGAACAGGATACTTGAGATTTCGTTATGGTCATTATACAACTGATAATATTGCTCTTTTCGTCAAGATAACATTGAAACAATGAAACAAGTTGTGACTACGAATCTGGAAATTTGGAACAAGTTCTTAAGAAAGAATCTATGACCTAATCCTTCGAAAATTGAGGTTTCTTGTTTTCATCTGAATAATCATCAAAAGGATAGACAATGGGTAATGAATCTACACAGAATCATAATTTGTATACCGATTGTTTTGGTGGCACACTCGATCCCTCATTAACCTTCAAATCATATATCCATAAAGTGAGTCCAAAGCTGAAAACAAGAAATAATATTCTATAAAAAGTAGCTGAGTCCATTTCGGGTACCGATGTACCTACTTTTTGTACTGCTGTTTGCTCTGGTCTTTTCTACAGCTGAGTATTGATCTTCTGTCTGGCAAAATAGCGCTTACATGCATAGAATCGATTCCCAATTGATTTATGTCATAATGAATATAAGTGGTACCAATAGCTCAACTCCAATTATCTTGCTACATGTCAATATAATTCGTCCACATCCGCAGACAATCAGTATTGAAAAAAGTTGGAAAAGTATCACACAGGTTTCGCATATAGAGTTAAAATGAAACAATTGAGGGCTTTTAAAGACTTCATAGTTCTTCGAAGTATTTTCCGCAAAGATTAATACACACTTCTACATTCGTTCGAACCAATTTTGGTAGCAGTTATTCCAATCGTTTGCTGCTACATTCAAAATGACCTTTTGGAGGGCATGAATAGCTTCTTCGGAAGACTGAAACCTTCGACCACGCAGTCTCTTCTTGATTTTGGGAAAAATAAAGAAATCGTTGGGACTTAGGTCTAGACTGTACGCAGGATGAGGTAACAATTCGATGTTTTCTTGTGTTAAATATTCTCTTGTTGTCCGGGTTATGTTCGAACTTGTTTTGTCTTGATAAAAGATGAGTCGCCGTTCGGGGTTGGTTTCTCGAAGCTTACTGACGACTTGCGGTTGTGTACCAACGGCAGTAATTGTTCTTTGATCTTGTGAAGAAATTATTGCTACATGACCTGTTTTCGAAACAAATGTTGCGATCACCTTTTGGGAGATTACGGATGATTTTTATCGGTTTGTCTTCCCTTTGGAACACCCAAACCAATCGAAATGAGATTGGAGCTCATTTTCTGGTTCGTGTGAATAAATAGTCTATTGACACCAATTTACTCTTTTAGTTTCCTGTTCTTCGGTCATCAGGTGCGGTATACAACGGGAACCTGTTTTTACGCAATTCTTCGTGCAAAATTTTTTGTACTGAGGTTTCAAAATACGAAATGATGCCTCAATCTTTCGATATGTTGCATATCGATCTTCCTGGATATTGTATCGCATAGCATCCACATTTCCTTGTTCTGCTTTTTGTGTACCTGGCCTTGGATCGTCGCTAATCCTAACCCTTTTTGAGTTTGAATTCTCTATACCAACGGCAAACTGTTGTTTGCTTCTGCTTAAATGCCGAATACAGAAACCAACTCACCCAGGCATTTTTGTTGAGATACTTATCTTTAAAAATTGTAGGAAATTATTAGTCGAAAATGCTTATGGTTTGTTTGTTTTTCCTTTAACGTGCTCTATTTTTGCCTTTCGGCTAATAACACGCCGGGGAATTCTGTCACCTAACTAACTCGGGAATTTTGCCGAACCCCTCTCGTGTCGATGGAAGGGATCTTTAATGTTCAACACATCTCTGTTAGACAGGACCAACGGCTTTACATCTCTTCCGAAAAATAGACACTCAAGAGATCAGGTATCACTGCGCAGGTGACAAGCATCATATCTCCTACGCCACCGAGCCGGTGTGAAATTTTGGATTTATATTAGCAAATCATAGACCTTCATACATAGTACTGACGGTTGATTAATAGCGTTCTCTATGTCACAGCATGCAAAACATGAAAGATATCCCTAGTATACAAGAACTTCAGAGTCTATCTGTTTTGAGATTGCATTCTCGGAAACCGATTTGGTAACTTGGTTTTCTGCACGTTCCTTCCGATGCGTTAACCCTTTGGAAAAGTGACTGGGATGAAGTTGTTGTTTTTGCTAAATTCGTCAAAGAAGGTCCTACTCAGAAGGTTCATTTGGTTTTAGAAAGATTCGGTGTACTATAATTCGTTTAAGTGCAGTTCAATGGTGTTCAGTTGATAAACCAAATTGTAAGTAACTATAAGTCAGTCGGTCTTGGATTCTCCTATATTTTGATTTCCTGATGATTTTGAACTTATTCATATGGTATAAGATTCTTTTTTTTTTTGATTCTCAATTCTTAGGAGGAGGCAATGCCTGTCATGCTATTGCTGTGGCCGCCCAAGATGATTTAATGTGATGTTCACTGGCTTCTTGAAGAGGGCCAACTGTATGTTTGAAAGATGTTCGATGGATGTGAGTTTCACAGCACACTCGCTTTGTAAACAAAAGAATTTTTGAAAGGAGAGGTACGTCTTGGATCGTCTGCTGATGAATTTTCCACAAACCTGTTTTTTTTTGGAACTGGATTATTTCCGGAACCAAGCCTTTCGATTCTTCAGAGTATTTACCATGGAATTATCTGTAAAAAAGAGAAAGATCAGCAACCTGCCGCCTTCGAGTGAGAAGCTGGAGATAACGTGTTACCTCCGGAAGGTCGATAAGGCGTACTGCTCTATTCTGGACACTATAAAATAGATGTAATGAATGTGGGTGCGGAGCTCCACTCGTGGTAGCAGTATTCCGGACCTGGTCGCACCTGTGTATTGTATAAAAGTATCAGCTGCGTAGGCGTGAAATACTGTTTAGCCCTGAAAAGAAAACTGAGTTTAGTATAAGCAAATTTGGCAATGACTAACATATCGTCATACCAGCAAATTGAAGAAGGATCTCCAGCACTGATTTTTCTGGAGAAGCTGGTTGATTGCGTCTTGTTTGCGTTGAAATTGACCACCCTGATATCTTGTTTGGGTTAAAATATTGAAATCCATTAAGTAATACTGATACTATATTTTCTGCTACTTTTTTTCATTTTCAGATGCCAACCCATGATCTCACATCCATCAATCAAAACTTTGGATAAAATAGAGAATGAAACGATGACACAATCATTCTGTTCCATCTTTTTGTTCACAACACACTTACAGACACAGTTACCGATGTATTAACGATGAGCGAAACATGGGTTCTCCTCAGGCTTTTTCTCCATGTTCGCTTACGTATAGTACACCCGTTTCATCCCATTTTCCTGAGTTTACACTTTAGGGACGATCCTGGATAGCTTTGCGTGTTTTGAATGTTTGTTCCGTCCTACATATTCTACATACTGTGCTTTCGTCCGATCGCTTTTTGACTCACATAAAAATTTGACCTTATGGCATTATCCCTGCAGTCCTCCAATTTTTTTTGTAATTCCCTTTTTCATTTATTTGAATAAATGAATAACTAGTAAAACCTCCATTATCCAACCTTCGCTTTCTCCCAATGTTTTTGACTTGCATCAAAATTTGACATTAAGCAATATAGTTGTTCTGAAATGTTATTTCATTCTAATAGATAAATAAGTATATATAATAAGTATGAAATTAATATTCTAACGTGGCCTCCTATATCGCCTGAACTGAATTCTATTGAGAAGGTTTGGATACATCGCAAAGAGGCGTTATACAAAGTTACATGATTTTCAGAATCGGCAACAATTGTTTAATCCTCCCCAACTGACTTGGTTCACTATTCCTCAAGGATATCTTAATGACTTAAGCATGTCCTGAGGTGTAGGACTATAATCAATTCACGAGAAGGTCATATTCTTTACTAAGGCCACTTTAAAATTCATTGATGGCATATTTCTGTTTCATGTTTATGGAATTGTGTGTGTTTCTTTAGAATGTCACCCTGTATATCTCAGATAGGTACATATTCAAACATTAAAACTACATAATATCCATAATTTCAATTTTTTCACAGCAATTAAAATTAAATTTAAATGTTTGTATTATTATTATCATCATATGAATCACATAGCATTGCTTAGAATAAATAACTGGAAAAGCTTGAGTTATTGGATATAATAGATAAAGCCTTTTCCTGCTAATAGCCTTTTCGAAATTTCTCAGGCATTTGCGTTCATTCAGGCCCAAAACCTGAATTCCTTCCTTTCGTCCGACCTAAATCTACCATAGAAACCATGAAACGTATCGAGAACCCAAATATTTCGTGCTCAGAATTAATAAACGGTCGACGGTATGAACTGGCCTTCAAACAAAGCATCTGCATAAATAAACGCCTGCTCAAAACCTCAACCGCAGCTATAAATTATCAAAAGTTATCTCTGTTTAATATCATACCAACAAAAAACTGCGTTGTCAGAATGTCAATCATAATGACTCTTACCTAATGAAAATAGGGGGGAGAACAGAATTGATGACTAATGTAATTCTAGGAGGCATTTCAGGGGAACTGTTGGTGGGGACGTATCCAAGCTTGGCACCGCAACATAGCGTGCTATTCACTTTGGACGAGTCCATTTCGTAGTCGAGGGTAGGAGGCTTCGTACTGAATTCTAGAATATTTTACTTTCTGTAAACAGTCACAATAGCAGGAATTTGGGGTCTCGCCCATACTATAGATGAGGATAATGAATATTCGATGACTAATTTAATGATATGCGTAGAATGTTAACAACGTTAGTTATTTTTGAATTGATGAGACATTTAAAATAACAATTACGTTGTGACATTAGAATTGGAAAATTAAGCATAATCATACCTAGAAAGGTATTTATTTTTTAATATAACTTCTACAAAAATATCAAACGAATGAAATGTTTCTACCTGACAAAATCATATTTATTTTATTGTAGATGCTGGTTCATAGCATACCAGATGTATTCGATACTGTTATCTAAGCAAGGTCATCTGGCATAACCAAATATTTATTCTGCCGAGTGCAAGTAACTTTGTTGGCTGTAGATGTTTATTTATTTATAAATTGTACATTAATAAACAGGAGAGAAATATAGTCAATTGAGTCAGGAGGAAAAATTCAAGGTGAGTAGGTTTTCCGTTTATGCCTATTTTATTGTATGTCTACGTCGAACTGCTCGGTTTATTTTAATGTTGATAATTACAAGGTTAGGTTGCAGATAGATAAAGATAAGAATGTTTTATATTTTGTTGGGTAATTCTGAACGTTCTATATCGTAATTGTATTTTGAGTACGATATTCTATAAATATGTGTTTGAGTTAAGGGGAGTTGATACATTTGAGTAAATTGGAAATTGTTCGTTTTACAGAGTTATGAATCATATACCGGGTGTTCACGATTGTTGTGATAATTGAAAACTTTGTTATTTAAAGAGATAGAAGAGGGTCACCGAAGGAAATATGTATGAGTAACAAAGGAGCCCGCTTCTTCTTTTTTTTTTGGCTATAGGGCGTCCCATCTCGATATAGATAAAAATAATTATTTTTCAAATGGCACACTCAGTATATCATTTCGTTTTCTTGTTTTCAGCTATTTTCGGTACTTTTATTCATAAATAACTGATCATTTCTTCAATTCTTATTACTACATTTCATGAAGTTGAGGTTATTTGAAAAAAGACATTTGTGCGAGCTACTGTTCACTTCTATTTGTCAAAAATCAAGATATATCAATAAGGAAAACGAGTGGAACAACAACTTAATTTTTGAAGTGCAACCATTTGCTCAAGCTCATAAACGACGAACTGATTTTCTTGTTGCTTACTATTTTTCTTATGTATATGCAATGGGTTTCATAAAAAAATTTGTTATACAAAGTGTATCATATATTTTGACTTTGACTTTAACATATTCTTTATTGAAGTATCAGTTTTACAACTTTTAACTTTACATCTCTTTTTGATTTGATAGGAAAAATAGAACAATTTTTGGCTTCTAAGCCGTGATCTGAGGGATCTGAATGTGACTTAAAATAATTAAATTAAGTACAATTCATTTTGTCGTTCTAGACGACGGTGTTTACATATTTATTTTACAAGATTCTTATAGCTAATCCGGGTGTTCTCGAAACACCATCCTGGCCTCTTGTATTTTCTCGGTTCGTCTTCCTCGTAGTCTGCTAGTGTGTTTACTAATGGATTTGAGTAGTCGTCAACTGCTTGGAATGCTTTCACCGCTGTCTCTCTGATGAACTCCATCACACTCGGGATCTGCAGATCTCGATGTAGCTGGGAGTTTCGCACGTACCAAGGGGCGTCCACGGTCATCCTCAATGACTCAATATCATTCCGTATATGACATGCAGCTACATGTCTCCAGACTGTTGACGCGTATGTCATCATGGGCCTGATGATGGTCTTGTAGAGCTTCAGCTTGTTCGTTGTACTCAGGTTGCTCCGCCTATTCATCAGGGAGTACAGGAAGTCTTGGGCTGCCTTTGCTCGTGCAGTCTTCCATATGTTGTCGCCATGTCAGCCGCCGGTTGAGTGTGACTCTGAGGTATTTGGCCTTGTAGATTCACGGGATGGGTGGCCGTTCATGGTGATCTACTCCTCCAGGCTACGTCTTCTTCAGGACAGATAGAGTGCTGAGCTCTTCTCTGGGTTGATGGTGATCAGCCACTTGGTAAACCATTCCTCCAATTGGTCTGCGGCCTCTTGGAGTCTTCTGGTTATCGAGTGGGGGGCTGTCGATCTGGTCATTATGGCCGTTTCATAGCCGTGTCGAGCTCGTGTTAGGGTACCACATATTAACGCCCGACACCGTTTATAAATTAGACTCCCGAACGTAATAGGGGTTTAGGCCAAAATCATACTTTTAACAATTATCGCACCGTTCTTGTGAAATCTTGACTGGTCGCTTCACAAAATATGATTGGCCATATTAGCATTAACAATTAGCAATGAATGTTAATCTTTACTTGAAATTACAGGATTACATTATTCTATGAATACTCAAATTACTGATTGCCATTTCTTCTGCCAACTTTCCCAACGAAATGTGGGGGCAAATGTCAACATACGCCATTACATTAATTTCGACATCTCCATTTCTGATGGGGGCCAGATGAACATAGAAAGGGAAAATGTTATTTAGCTCACAAGGATTTTTGATGTTTCAAATATATTTTTTGGTAGGTGATTAATTATTAACAAATGTTTTGTTCGGATATGTCTGGACATATGCCAATAAAATTCGATATTAACACCTCAAAAAAGTCTAGGGAACACTTCTGAATATCGATATATCGTATCCAGAACGATCAATATGGATGATTTTTCTTAAGAAATGAACACCTGCATCCATTTCTCACCAAATTATGTAGAGTGCCGCAACAGATTTCGGTTTTTTTTTATGAAAAATTAAAAATGCAGCAGATGCGACGCTGCTTTATAATCATTTCATGTATTCAGTGTTTGAAATCAGTTAGTTGGCACTTTGTTTCTGTTGTAAGCACAAATAAAAGATTCAAGTTTTGTGATTCGACCATGGAAAGACGACATTTGACTAGAGAAGAGATGTTACCAGCCGTTGGCATGCTCCAAGCTGGGAGCTCACAACGGGAAGTATCCAGGGTTCTGGGAAGTAGCCCAAGTGTTATAAACCGTTTATGGTCGCGTTTCAATGAAACAGGTAGCGTAGAAGAACGCCAGGATTACTACAGTCGCCCAAGACCGATTTTTGGTTTTACAAGCCAGAAGAGATCGTACTACCACAGCATCTCAATTAGCTCAAGAGCTATCACGAGTTCATAATGTACAAATTTCCGACCAAACTGTGAGAAATCGACTGCACGAAGGTCAACTCCACTCCAGACGTCCTTTAAGAGTTCCACAACTGACCCATGGAAATCGCGCTGCTCGTTTAGCTTGGTGCCGAGAACACGTAAACTGGGTTCAAGAGAGGTGGGCCACAGTTCTCTTCAGTGATGAATCTAGATTTAGTTATTATCCCGATTCGGGAAGAATTCGAATATGGGGAGAACCTGGAAAGCAAAACCGTCTCCAGCATGCTCGAGAAGTTGTTAGACAGGGAGGCGGATCAGTGATGTTTTGGGGAGGTATACGCCTTGGTGGAAGAACTGACCTCGTTTTCATACAGAACAACCTCACGGGAAATTCTTACGCAAATGAGATAGTTTTACCTGTAGTGGTACCGTATCTCCAAACAAAGGGTGTAAATCCACTCTTCCAACAAGATAATGCCCCTCCTCATCGTGCAAGAGTTGTCTTGAACGTTCTGGAAGAGAATGATATCGATCGATTAGCAGTTCAGGGGGCTTGGAATGGCTTAGGCCAAAATTTAATAGACAATTTAATATTGAGCATGCCACGACGATGCCAAAGTGTCATTAATAACAGAGGTGGACCTTCTGGGTACTGAAAAATATAAGTGCTTCCATATCGTTTCGAAAATATCAGTTCAGGATTTTTTTTTGTGTTTTACCAAATTTCGTCATTTTCAAATTTTTTATTCTAATGGGTGCTTTGGAGAATTCAAATATTATTTTGTTTTCTTCAGAATACATTATATACAATACATCCTAATAAAACCGAAAGATTTCTATAAATTCGAATCATCAAATTCATATTTTAAAGATATTGGTAAGTGTTCCCTAGACTTTTTGAGATGTTTATTTTCTTGGCATATAATGTTTGTTTTAAAAATTTTAATTTTTGGTAATAATGCTACGGGAATCACGAAATTTGACCCAGGCAGAATTTTCCGAAGCAATGGTGTTAGATGACATAGATAAGACATATAAGAATACGCCAAATGCTTGGAGTGACCCATTCAGCTGTTTCCAAAATAATCCGATAGTACTGATGAAAAGAGACCTAACCTAACCTCTGGTAATCACGGCGACCCATGAGCGTTATTTAAAAATGTCTTCGTTGAGACAACGGCGTATTACGTTAGGCACCTTTAAAACGTCTTAGTGAATTTGGTTTGAGACCTCATGTCGCAGCTCCAGGCCTAGCTCCAACTTCGGCACATTGAAGAGCCCGATTGAATTTTGTCGGATAACATGTCAATTGGTTAGAAGCTCATTGGGAGAGAGTTTTGTTTACAGATGAGTCGATATTTTGTCTTTGTCATTGCGATCGACATTCTCTAGTATACAGACGTCGAAAAGAGAGATTTGCCTAGTGCAACTTTTTATTACCTACGCATGGTTTTGGTGGAGGTTCAATAATGGTGTGGGGAGGAATTTTTTTGAACGTCTGCACTGATCTGGTCATCGTAAATAATGGAACCCTGAATGCTCAGACGTATCAGACATTTTATTAAAGCAAGCATGGGTGAAAAGTTCTTGTTTTTGCAAGATAGCGCCATACCTCCTTGCCAAGCTTATATTGTTAGGAAGTACCGTCAACATCATGAAATCACTTCAATGGAGTACCTGCACGAAGTTCAGACCTCAATTCCATCGAACATGTCTAGGGAATACTCAAAAAAGAAGTCAGCTACCATGAATAAGGTTCGTAACAGACTCGCTAGGAATGGAAATATCCGGTACAGATTTTTGAAGCCTTTGATTTTTAAGTTTTAAATTTTTCATTATAAGTTTCATTTCAATTTCTTTGACTACCATTTTCATTTCGATTGTTCTCAGGCATTCCTGGGTACTGGTGGATTACTAAAAAGATAATTCTTCAACATATCTAAATTTCTTCTGAATAAATTTGAGTTTTCGATTTTGTGCGTTAATTGCTAGGCGCAGTGTATTTGCTGTTTCTAAATCTGATGAAAAGGCTGGTATGTATAACATTTCCAGATTTAGTTCCTTTCAACTATTTCCTGTGTTCAAGCCTGAAGAAATGGCTGGGTAGTAAGAGATTTGGGTCGAATGAAGAGGTCATCATTGAAAAAAAGAACACCTCTTTCGAGGGCCTTAAGAAAACTTATTATTTGAAGGAATAAAAAAATGGAAGAACGTTGGATTTAGTTAGAAGGAAATTATGTAGTGAAATAAAGCCTCTTTACCAAAAAATATTTTGTATTCAAAAAGTCTTTGACTTTCCAAACAGCCCTTGTAGTTAATGGAAAATAGATTTTTGGGAAATATTGTATGATGTTTCCTGAATTTTGTTTAAGTCGTCGAAGATCTGTCAAAATCCATTGTTGTCCATCCCTGTAGTTAATAAAGAATTTGCTGTAAACCAACCATTATTTATCAGTTTCGTCTGAATTGTGGAGAGCGCGCGAATACCTAAATGTCCTCCAATTTCTCCAGTGTATATTTCGAGTCCAAATCTTCAAGATCGTCCTTCAGCACCAAAATATCTGTGCTCTGTGTCGGGAACAAAAACTTCACTGTCTGCATCAACTATTTCGACATTGGGAACACTTTACTAAATCTTTTCCATCGGCCCAGAATCGTCTGCACGCGAAGCTTAAACGCCACACTGTTCAAGAGGAGAGACAATCTCGCCCCCAAGAACAACCGTCCCATGAGATTAGTTTCCATGACCTCTAAAATTTGGGAAAAAATCATAATTGAGAGGGTCTCCAAATTCGATTTGGATCAACAACTGATCTCAGATAACCAGTACGGTTTTCTACCTAGTCGTTCGGTTATCACAAGTCTGCCCTTTTTTTAGACAAAGAGGAGGAAAATCTTCGAAAAGATGCTCCCGGGAACGGGGCAATGTCGGATTTTACCGACTAAAAACCTCCTCTTGGAATTCCAGCCCGTAGCTATAGTCTCCATAGTGCAGAAATAAAGGATACTGAAAATAGAGAGTGATTTAAATGTCAATACGCGTACGGAGATTTGTGGAGAGAAGAGAAATTATTTAATTAGCTAGGGGCACGGTCGAGGAATTATATCGAACCGTTTGGGTTGACAGTTAGCTAATACGAAAATCGTGGGATTGTCATGTTCAGAGACATTTTCACGTTAGTTACGTGCTAATTTGAGAGTTAATTCGGTAGGTGAGGGTACCTCGAAATCCTTAAGGATGTCGATGTTCCTCACAAATCATGGAATGCTTAGCGACGGGCGCAGCAATCTGAAGAAGGTTCCTTCTAATTTGCTGAAAAGCTTTTTAGGTGCAGTGCCGTAGATTGGAATGGCGTAGGTAAAAATACTACAATTAATAGCGTTGAAAGCTAATAGTTTGGTTCTTGGAAAAACTTTTTATTTCGGAAAAAGATTGAAGCTTAGAAAATGCAGCTCGGGCTTTATTTCGGACCACATCGATTTGTTTGACAAAGTCAGACGTTTATCGAGATGGATCCTAGATATTTGACCTAGTGTTTCAATGGAATTTTGGAGTTATGAATAGTGAAGTTTGGAGGTTCCTCCTTCTCTTGGAGAAAAAGGTGGCCTCGGATTTTGATTCATTAATTTTTAGACGCAAGTGTGAGTACCAATCTAGGAGAACAAATTTGCCTGGATATTATATTGTATATATATTATCCCGATTTTCAGGACTCCTCAAACGCTTGCAGTGGAAGCTTCAGTGTTAAGGCATCCGTGCTGGCCTCTTGGTATGGATTGAAGTGTGCTCAATTACTCCATCCTTCTCTCGGTAAATTGATAGCGGTGTCCCCCAGGATTCTATATTGCGATTTTTTTTATTTGTGTTTTACACATGCCATTTGTCCTGAGTTGTAAAGTCCGAATGTTGTATGTTCGCTGACGTCACTAAAATCTACAGAAAACCCTTCAATCTTTTGAACGAATGGTACGATGAATGGCTACTCCCAAAGAATACCTCCAGGTTCTACATGGGAAAAAACAGCAAGCTACCATTTTGACCTGAGAATTATTATTTCAGACTACCTATATTTTGATAAACATCTCTAACATCGTCACTAAAGCCAATCGTCTAATGTTCATAGATATTTCCCAAAATGATAGGTTGGTGAATTTTTGATAATTTCGTGCTTTATATTTTATCATGCTAGACTTGAACATTTTCGAAACTATAAAAATAGGCATAGGAACTCCTGGTACCCTTTGACAGGTTTCCATTAGAGCTTTCTTAGTAGCGTATGAAATAGAGGGTGTGCCAATAACAAAAAATGGAAACGATTGCTTGAATGAGACCAAACTTTGAAATATGTTTTCGTTTAAATGTATATTTCGAAGAGCAAATTTGCAAAAACGATCATTGATGAGCAGTTTCCAAAGAAACCTACTGAGCGTTCTGGGTGGGTTACGTGAGGTAGAAAGATCTGAAAAAACTGCTCGAATTTCAGAATATTTTGAAAACCATTCAAGTTAGGTTGGCAAATGTTGAACGAAATCATCTTTATCTCTCTTGTGAAAGTCTAGAATAAAATGTAATATATGTTGTCTCATTTAGTTTTTTGAATTGTAGTACCAATATAGATACGTGAGACTGCACAAAAAAATTTCTCGTTCTTCGCAAAATCATCGTTATCTGCGTTTACATCAGGTATTTCAAAACAAATATAATTAACTCCTTACTTATAAAGCATTATGAGGGAGGGTAGAATTAAAATTACTGCCAAACTGTACTGTAATATAACCGTCCTTTCAATATATATATATGTACTTTATAAACAGGATTATGTATTTCCAACTAGAATGCGTCACCCTAATATCAATGAGTAACTATGGTTCCCTTATACGTATTAGGGCTTCTTGGTAGGGAGTTTGAGAGTCCTTACTCGACACAATACGAGCTACGAGGTCTTTGTCTAACGTTCAATAGTTTTCTTACCTGAACATCTTTTGTATAAAACCTGAATTGAGTCCGTAAGTCCAAATGAAAATATGGAAAGAAATAGTGTGCACTTTCTCAAACAGGAGGAAATAATCAATAATTTACAATTTATTGAATAGTTCACAAAAAATTTGAAAATTATGACTTATATTTGTTGTGGGAGTAAAAACGAATCCCAAAAAAAATACGAACACTCAAAATATCTGCTAACCTCTACAAAATCTCTAAAAAATCTTAAAAACATCCAAAAATTTTGAATATCTCCACAAACTCTGAGACCCTGTACATATTCTAGGAAACTTTGCAAATTCTGAAATTCCTTTAAACCGTACACAAACAAACTTCAAGATCCTTAACAAACTCTGATTCCAACAATATCCATAATAATAATAATAATAATATACCCACCAATGAAGATGATATTCAAAACGGTATACCTACCGTCAATGAAAGTGTTACAGATAACATCGAAGCCATGGAAACTAATATCAACATAGAGCGTCCCCCTGAGGCGAACCAGCAGAACGAATCTATGTATTTAGCACGATCAGAACTCTACAAAGCAATAACTGAATTCAGTGGTAGTGACCCAACTAAACGACCTAAACTGCCCAAACTCAAGACGAACAAGAACACCAATATCATCCTAGCATGCATAAACTCAGTGTTTGAAGAATACACTGACCATAACACCTTGGAGAAAATTCACACTTTGATTTACTGTGGAGCGGTAGCGGTTCTTCGACTACACAAACAACAAGTCTCCACAACTCTGATTCGATCTGAGCCAAAAAGCGTCAGAAAACCACCATGGCAAAAACGACTGGAGAAGGATATTGACAATATCAGAGCTGAGATCGGTCGCCTCACAGAATTCCTAAGAAACAAAAAACCCTCACGGCGCTTGAAATCCTATATACGCAAAATTCATAGAAAAATTGGTACGAACACAAAACACCCTGATCACAAACAACACAACTCGATTTTTGAGGAACATTCAAAAAAAATTGTAGTTCTTAGATCTTTTCCACTACAGACACAATTTTTGCTTGGGTGGATAGAAGGATGATCAAGGAATTTTTTAAGCAGTCTACACATGTCAAATGTTTATTGCATTGTTTTGTATGATTTTTTCAATTTGGCCTTTTTCAAACAGCAATAACTCAATTTTTTCAAATGGCACGTGCCAATTTTTATATCGCCATCAGATGAAGCGTCAAATTACAGATGGAATTGTATCAGCATATACTATACCCATCTCTTATAGTTCCGAAATAATTTGGGAATATATTGAAATTTGATGATTTTGCAAGAACTAACAGAGAATGCTTTGAAATATTTGAATCAAGAACTGGCTACGGTCACCTGACAGGTGCCTAAAATTAATGTACTTGTCACTTCGTTCATTCGAATTTGATATTTCAACAAGAATTGTTGGTAATTTGAAGTGAAAATTGGTGGATAGAACTTGCAGGCAATTCAATAACCAATTTCCAAATTTGGTGCCTATGAGTAAAACAAAATTTCGAAGGATTAGAAGCAATTTTCTGCAATTTGGAGGAATAAAATACATAGAATCTAGAAGAAAACCAATTCTCGAGGACGAAGACAATCAAATTAATACGCTAGAGTATTTTCGTGCCAATCCACATGCGTCCATTAAGTCAGCATCAATGGATATTGGATTGAGTTATACTTCCATTCAAAGGATTCTTAAGAAACATAACATGCACCCGTATTGTTTTATCAGACTACAAAAATTGAAACCAACTGACCTTCCCAAGCGGCTAAACTTCTGTGAAAGTTTATTAATTCGGCTTCAAGAAGATGAGACAAATCTGCAAAAAAATACATGGTCTGATGAAGCCAAGTTCAATGAAAGTGGAATAACCAACAGGAGAAATCGACATTTTTGGGCCACAGAAAATCCACATTTCATTGAGGTTATTGATTTCCAAAATTAATTCAGCATGAACGTTTTTGCAATTTCAATGAATGATTTGTTGGCTTATCACATTTATGAGGAAAATCTTAATGGATAAAGATACCTGGAAATTTTGAGAGGAACATTAGCAAATTTTTTAGATGGATTACCCCTTAACATTCTGAGGGATTGCTATTACCAAATGGATGGTGCACCAGCAGATAAAACACGAGCTGTAGATCGGCAGCTAACAGAAATGTTCGAGGATAGATGATGGGGTAATCAAGAACCAAATTGATGACCTCCGCGTTCTCCGGACCTGACTCCACTTGATTTTTATATATGGGGCAAAATCAAGAATGAAGTCTATCTTATTCCTGTAAGAAGTAAGGAAGAGTTACTAGAGCGCATTCATAATAGGAGGGCAACTCATCATGTTCGTATACGAGCTGTCAAGTGTATCGAGCAAAATGGGGCCCATATTGAACATTTATTCAGATCGTAAATTAGTTTTCTCCTATGGTGTTTGCTATCATTTATTCGTATTAATGTAATTATCTTCGATGATTGGTTTTCGCTTAGTTCCTATAATTTTATTCATCCGAATTGTAGAAAATTGCTTCTAATGCTTCGAAATTTTATTTTACTCATAGACGGTAAATTTGAAATTGGTTATTGAATTGCCTGCAATTTATACCCATTACTTTTGACATTCCAAAATGAATTAAGAAAAAGATTAAATATATTTTCTTTGAACAACCAGTGGTTTTATTCCAAATGTTTTGTATTTTTTGGATATTTTCAATCTGAAATAACGACAATTCTTGTTGAAATATCAAATTCGAATGAACGAAGTGACAAGTACATTAATTTTAGGCACCTGTCAGGTGACAGTAGCCAGTACTTGATTCAAATATTTCAAAGCATTCTCTGTTAGTTCTTGCAAAATCATCAAAGTTCAATATATTCCCAAATTATTTCGGAACTATAAAAGATGGGTATAGTACATGCTTATACAATTCCATCTGAAATTTGACGCTTGATCTGATGGCGATATAAATTGCAATTTGGAAAAATTGAGTTATTGCTGTTTGAAAAAGGCCAAATTGAAAAAATCATACAAAACAACGCAATAAACATTTGACATGTGTAGACTGCTTAAAAAATTCCTTGATTCTTCTTCTATTCACCCAAGCAAAAATTGTGTTTGTAGTGCAAAAGATCTACAAGCTACAATTTTTTTAAATGTTCCTCAAAAATCGAGTTTATAACAAAAATAATTAAATCTGTCAAAAGTTTTGACAGATAAGTGCGAACAACTTGGGTATTTTATGCCTTGCTCAAATGTCGGTTCTAGATGTATAATAAAAAAGGGTAGATTGCCATTTGAAACAAAAAAGTGATGAAATTTCAGGTAGATATTGTAATTGGAACTCAAAAATTTTTTAACGGACGGTCCTGGTGGATATCCCTGTATACAGGGAGGCTCGTTTGAGATGGATTGATACTCACATGTTTCAATATTGAAATTTAAAATATAAACGGTGTTTTTTGAATCAAATACGGATTCAAGTTATGTAAATCTTGTAACATAATCCTTCTTTCGTTCGATAACTTAAAATTCTTTGCACAGACGATATGAGGGTCGTTCGACAAGTTAGTGATTTTTTTGAATTTCCCGCGCAGTTTAAATTCTTCACTTCTACCATCGATTGACTTGCTATTTATCAATAGATTACAGTGACATTCTGATTGAGGTGCAACAGTTAGTTTGGGTTTGACAGTTATTACCAGCAGACATCATCTTGAATTTCAAGAAGAATGAAGAAATGTGATTTACTTTTGTTTGCGTAAAAAAACATAACCAGAAGCAATGAAAGGTTTGATAAATACTAGAATTGGTTCACAGAGTTCTTCGACGTAGTACTATCAGAAGTTGCGCCGAATGTTTAGGTTGCCAAAATAGTTTATCAAGCCACTTATCTTCGATAAAATCCAAATGATGTGCGTGACGCGGCTAAGTTTGTAGACATCACAGCTAAGGCGGTATAGCAAATTTCACATAAATACTTGTCGCGATTGCACACACTCGATCATAAGCGCAACCGTGTGACCTCTTCAAATGGTGCTTAGCGATATTTAGCCGCAATCCAAGCGAGTTTTTGCATCTTTCTGTAATCGATGACGGAACATGAATATATCACAAGACAACAGAGAGCAAGGATCAATTGAAACAATGGATTTCTCCATGCACCAAAAAAGGCCAAGTGCATTTTTCCGTCAACAAAGTATGGCCATATTTTTTTGAGTTATTTAAGAATATCCTCGTTGAGTCAACGGTTAGCTACTGCCAGGCACCTTCAAATGCAGTTTCGTTGAAAGAGTGGAGTGCAAATTAGCACTGAAACGATATGACAATATCACAGTGAATGTGGTTTGAGGCTCCGTGTCGCAGCTCGAGGCGCAACTCTAACCACAGCACGTCGCAGAGTCCGATTGAATTTTGCCAGGGCACATCAATTGGTAGGAAACTGACTGGGAGAGAGGTTTGTTTACAGATGAGTCCAAAATTTTGCCTTTTTCACAGTTATCGACGTTCTCTAGTGTACAGACGCCGAAATGGGACATATGTCCAGTACAGCTTTTTACCAACCTATGGATATGGTGGAGATTCAATATTGGTGTGGGAAGAAATTTCTTTAAACGCTCACCCTGATCTATTGATCGTAAATACGGGAACCCTGAATGCTCAGAGGTACGTTACAGATATTGTAGAAGAACATGTTGTATCATTTGCGTGAAAACATGAGTGAAAACTTTTTGTGTATGCATATTAACGCCAGATTCCACCAAGCTCATATCGTTACGAACTACCTTCAAGATCACAGATCACTTGAATCGAATGGCCTGCATCTCAATCCCATCAAACATGTCTTGGGTATTCTCAACAGAAAATTAAGTGCTATAAGGTCGTTAATTTTGACTATGAATCGTAGAGGTCTTGCAGTAATTATCCGGTTATTTCGATTTTTTTCATAGTCTCACATTTTTGCGTTATTATTATTATTATATATTCTATTTAAAATGTCTCTAACTTTTCAAACAACCCTCGTAGTTATTGGAAAATAATTTTTGGGGAAGTTTGAATGTTACCTGTTTTTTTTAAGTCGTTGAAGTTTAATTTTTCAATCCATTTTTGTCCATCCTGTGGTTGATAAAGAACATTGCTTCAAACCTTTATTTATCGGTTTTATCTGAATTGTGGATTGCGCACGCACCACCTAAATGTCCCACAATTTTTCCTAGTGGCGACATGAACATTTTGGTAAGGTGATGAAATTTTCAACGAAAATAAATTCCTACTAAAATTGGAATTGATGAGAAACCAGCTGAGTTGGCACAAAGCAGTCCACAGCAGAGTGGCTTCCAAAAATAATCACCCAAGAGGGTCGAACGGGATCCGGGGAATCGAGAGCTGCTCCTAAATTGCTCGAGCTAACGAACGGCCGTCCCTTTTCGCCCTTTTGGTTGAACCTTCTCTCTCTCGTTGAGTTTGAATTATCTCGATGTGGTGAATACTTGGGTTCGTTCCGGAACTTCACCGCCTGAAGAGGGATTTTAAGGGTTCGAAGAGACCGTAATACAGTCGACCCGATCGTTTTTTTTTTGGAGAATGAGAGGTTGAACCACCATTTCAGAGGGAAAACACAGTTTTAGGAATATTTTCATTTATTACAAATTTTTCTCTTTGTAATACTGGGGTTAAGTATTATAGAAAATTTACTCGATATTTGTGGAAACAAGAACAACAACCTCATTTGCATGTGCTATTAAGTAGCTGTTTCGAAAGATTATTATATATTGCACCGTTCATCTTGAATTGATAATATAACCTTACTCGCACCATAATTTTTTGATATTGATTAATTAATTATTGATATTGAAAAACAACCACCACCTAGTTAACATGAAAATTAGAAATTTAGAGAATTTGATTGAGGTTATTAAATAAATAAATTTTTCAATTTAACGAAGCAAAATTATTTCGATCCGCTGAAACTGGAATAGTTATAAATTATTTATTGCAGTGCAAATATTTGAATCATTTAGCGTCATTTTTACGAAAACAATAATTCAACAGTTTCAAACTAAATAAATTTGATAATATATCCCAAAAATCTATTGAATCAAAGTATGAATCAAACAAAATCGTAATCACTAAGGCCACAGCCATCTCTTGAACTAGCCATGTACAGTTGACTTGCTAAAGATTCCAGTGATCCGACGACGAAGATTAACGATTGATGTCAGCGGCACTCGTCGTTTAGTACCTAAACAAATCTCGTGTGAAGAGATAGCTTTTCCCTCTGTGAATTATTTATTTCGAAACATTGTGTAGAATGGATGTAAATTCAAAACACACCAATCCCCCTCTTATGACGAATGAGAAATCATACGTTATGAAGCTTCTTTTCGTTAATTCTAATGTTAATATCACAGAGTTTTTGTTTTTTCGTTTCATAAGTATAAATACTCTTTTATCACTATTCATACCAAATTTTTGCTATTTAGCCAATTAGAATATATGTTTACCTAATACATTACTTACATCAGTCTCCAATGTCTTAATACATTGCGCCAAGAAATTAACGCACAAAATTGAAAACTAAAATTTATTCAGGAGAACTTTAGATATGCTGAAGCTATATTTGCCAGTAATCCAGCAGCAATAAGAGAAGAATCGAAATGAAAATGGCACTCATAAAAATTGAAATAAAATTAATGATGAAAAATTTAAAACCTTTGAAGAACGTCAAAGTTCCCAAAAACCTGCGAATAACAGAAATATCCACCCTTGGAGAGAATAACTGCATGACATCTGCGATACATACTCAAAATCAATGACATTCTGACTCTTTTCGTTCCAAATTTTGATCAGTATGTTCCGAACCTCATTCACGGCAGCTGGCTTCTTAATCCTCTATTGAGAATGTCCCAGACATATTCGATAGGATTGAGGTCTGGACTTCGTGCAGGATACTCCATTGAGGTGATTTCGTGATATTGAATGTAGATCCTAACGATATGAACTTGGTGAGGTCCCTCGTTATCATGCATAAACAAAAAGTTTTTTCTCCATGTTTGCCGCAAATGGTACAACATGTTCTCTAAAATGTCTGTAACTGTATTTCTGAACATTCAGGATTACCAGATCAGTGCGGGCGTTCAACGAAATTCCTCCCGATCAAAACCATTGGTAGGTAAAAAGTCGCACTGGACATATCTCTCATTTCGAGTATGTACACTAGAGAACGTCGATCGCAATGAAAAAGATAAAATCTCGACTCATCTGTAAACAATACTCTCTTAGTCATGTTATCTGGCAAAATTCAATCGCGCTCTTCGATGTGTTGCGATTAGATCTGGGATCCTATCTGCGACACGAGGCCTCAAACTAAATTCCCTGAGATGTTGTATCGTTTCAATGCTAATTTGCACTCCGTTGTTCTGTTGAAGCTGCACTCCAAGGTGCCTAGCAGTAGCGAACCGTTGTCTCGACGAGGAAATTGTTAGATAATGGTCATGGACCGAAGTTGTTGCTTGAGGTCTTCCTAACCCAGGTCTCCTTGACTACCACTCTCCCTGTACCTGCGGATCATTCTGGAAATAATATCATATTCTTGTATAGGTCCAACTTAAGTCATCTAACACCACTGCTTCAGCACATTCTGCCTGGCTCGATTTTCGTGATTCTGGTTGCATTATTACCGAAAATTTCAATTTTCGGGAAGAACAAACTTACTCGAAAAACTGATCAACAACTGCTGTTAACAATATGCCATGGCTTCTTGCAAAATCTAATGTATTTCTTTTATTTCATTTCTCATGAGAGGGAGGACGTGTGTGTGTCAAGAAAAAACATCGAATTTTGTTGGCCGGACATATCCGAAAAATAACATATTTTTTTGTAATGGTGTCACGAAAAACTGAACGATTATAGCCCTGAAGAAGATTTAAAATATAAATCGAAACTGTTGGCCTTTTAATCAAACCTTTTTTTTTCAATTGGACCTTTAAACCATCAATGATTAAATAATTTAATTTATGGTCATCAACTTGAACTGAATTTTCCGGATTAATAGAAAATTGCCAAAGTCATACCAGTATTCAAAAAAGGAACTATAGCCCGATTCGGTTCTAAACAATGTCTTGATATTGGAGACTGATGTGAGTAATGTATCAGGTATACATATATTCTAATTGGCTAAATAGCAAAAATTTGGTATGAATACTGATAAAAGAGTATTTATGCTTATGAAGCGAAAAACAAAACTCTGATATTAACATTAGAATTAAAGGAGAGAAGCTTCATAACGTATTGTTTCCCATTCGTCATAAAAGGGATTAGTGTGTTTTGAATTTTCATCCATTCTACACAGTTTCGAAATAAATCATTCACAAAGGGAGAAGCTATCTCTTCACGCAAGATTTGTTTAGGTACTAAACGACGAGTGCCGCTGAATCATCAATCGTTAATCTTCGTCGTGGGATCACTGGAATCTTTAGCAAGCCAACTGTAGATGGCTAGTTCAAGAGATGGCTGTGGCCTTAGTGAATACGATTTTGTTTGATTCATACTTTGATTCAATAGATTTTTGGAATATATTATAAAATTTATTTAATTTGAAACTGTTGAATTATTGTTTTCGTAAAAATGACGCTAAATGATTCAAATATTTGCACTGCAATAAATAATTTATAACTATTCCAGTTTCAGCGGATCGAAATAATTTTGCTTCGTTAAATTGAAAAATTTATTTATTTAATAACCTCAATTCAAATTCTCTAAATTTCTGATTTTCATGTTAACTAGATGGCGGTTGTATTTTTCAATATCAATAATTAATTAATCAATATCAAAAAATGATGGTGCGAGTAAGGTTATATTATCAATTCAAGATCGATATATATTATCAAATTCATTTAGTTCAACTGTTGAACGGAGCAATATATAATAATCTTTCGATATATATTATCAAATTCATTTAGTTCAACTGTTGAACTGTTGACGAGTGCATGATATCAACTCTGTTCCGTCCTGTAGCAGTGAAATGTATCGTTCGTTCGTTCAAATATTTATTTGTAATGGTGACACGAAAAACTAAACGATTACACTGTGCTAGTTCAAAATTCTAACACGCGGGAGACTATTTTATTGATATACCTGTCATAAATAACCACTTAAGAAGAAGCAATTCAATAAGCTTTTAATTAGTCAAGAACATTTATATTTATATTTTCTGTACATTCATCCGTCGGAAGAAGCTACGGTGTAGTGAAACGCGTTACGAATCGCAATTATTAAGTAAAATTCCTTAAAACACAGTACTTGTTAACAATTTTATTATTGATAATGGAATTTTACCAAGAAATTTTAATATTAGAATATTGGAACATAAACGCAGTGTTTCAAATAAAAATCAGATTCAAATTACGTGAATCATCTCTTAGAAAATAATCACTCTTTCGACCCACAGTTTAAGATCTTTGGGAAAAGACTCCCAAATTCAAAAAAAAAATAATTAAATTATCTGAAAAATGTTCATTTTCCAGAATTTCATTGATCAATTCCGATATTTTCTTACCAATCAGGTGAAATGTGATCTGCACATGTTGTGCAGAGGTTAGGTCATTTCCAGGTGCAAACTAGTTTTTCATTCCAGCCAATACGTCTCATATGTCTGTTGGTTCAATGAACATACTTCTCCCTTCTTTTTCTTCAACAAATTTCATACCGTTGTGAGGTAGAATATTTTCTGCCGATTTGAGACATATTGGTGAGAAGTCTTCATTGAAAGCACACTGTGCTAAAAACTCAATGCCCAATTTCAAAGTTTCAAATTAATTTTTTGGTAGCAACTAATAACTAACACATGATTCTTTTAAGATATATCCGCACATTGCCAACAAATATCGATGTTTTTTCTCAGCGTACATGTTGCTCTCATAGGAAAGAAATAAATTGAGATCTTTCAAGAAACCATCACATATTGATAACAGCAGTTGCTGATCAATTTTTGCGAGCAACATTTGTTCTTCTTGAAAATCGTGAATCACGAAATTTGAGTCTGACAGAATATGCTGAAGCAGTAGTGTTGGATAACCTTGGTTGGAATTATACAAGAGGAGGCCAAAGTCTTGCGGTCTCCCATTTAACCGTTTCCAGATCAATCCGCAGGTACAGGAAGATTTGGTAGATATAAAAAGAGACCTTTGAGCAATAACGGCGATCTATGACCGTTATTTAAGAATTTCCTCGTTAAGACAACGGTTCGTTTACTGCACTTTCAAATGCAGCTTCGAAATAATGAAATGAAACGACAATGTCTCAGGGAATTTGGTTTGAGGCCTCGTGTCGCAGTTCGATGTCTAGCAGTACATCGAAGAACCTGATTGAGAGATTGAGCCTGGGAGGGAGTTTGGTTAGAGATG
The DNA here is from genome assembly GCA_013387265.2 of Cryptolaemus montrouzieri. Lineage (NCBI taxonomy): Eukaryota > Metazoa > Arthropoda > Insecta > Coleoptera > Coccinellidae > Cryptolaemus > Cryptolaemus montrouzieri. Next base: position 97,760,435 of record JABFTP020000185.1, on the reverse strand, counting down.
AGTCGAGATTTTGTCTTTTTCATTGCGATCGGCTTTTTCTAGTGTACAGACACAATGATGGTGTGGGGAGGAATTACTTTGAACGCCCGCACTGATCAGGTCATCGTAAATAATGGACCCTGAGTGCTCAGAGGTACATAACAGATATTTTAGTAGAACATGCTGTACGATTTGTGGCTAAAATTGGTTAAACTCTTCACGCATGATAACACCAGATCTCACCAAGCTCGTATCGCTAGGTTAGGTTAAATCTAACCTTCAAGATCACTTCACTTCTCAATAGAAGTTTAAGAAGTCAGCAAATCCAGCAAGCCACAGTGAATAAAGTTCAGAACAGACTGATAAAAATTTGGAACTAAATGGATCATAATGTTATAAGGTCATTCTTTTTTTCATGAATCGCAGATCTCATGCAGTAATTCTCGCCAGGGGTAGAAATATCTGATTCCGCAGATTTTTTCCAAATTTTTAACACTTTACATCATTAGGTCAATTTCAATTTCTATGAGTAGCATTTTCATTTCCATTGTTCTCAATCATTCTCTGTTGATGGATTACTGGAAAAATATTTTTCTAACATACCTAAACTTCTTCCGAATAAATTTGAATTTCGAATTTGTGCGTTGATTTCCTGGCGCAGTATATTTGCCATATCTGTTGATTAATTTAATTCTTGCCCATTTTGATCAGTTATTATGTTAATTTATGGTTTTCCTCTATTTCTGTTTGCTGTTTTATTGAGTATTCTCCAGATTTTTTTGTTACATTTCTACAGTTTTTTCGTACATGACGTCTCTTGAGTGAATTCCTCATATTATTCTTCTCATTTTTCAACTTTATCAACTCATCATTAGTGACCCGATTGTTGAGCTTATTGCATCTAACACGTTGTACATTTTCTTCATCCATTTCTAGGTATTCATGCGATTGAGTTATTTTCAGTATCAGTTTTGACGGTATTTCTTGGAGCATTTTGTGTTTTTCTTTGCCTTTGTTGGATCATCAAAGGATAAAATGACGTTTTGATCAAATTCTTCAATTTTTTTGAAACCAACTCTTTCTATTGACTTCAAAGTGATTAGCAGCAACTACATTTCTATAGTCCCTTACAGTCGCTGTTTCGCTCTGAAGATCCAAATTAAAACCACCCACAATCATTGTATCGCTCCGCTATATTTCTATGATTCCATCTATCAGATCAACAAATTGTTCATCATTTTCACTCGGCGGATTATAAATACTCCATAACGTACAGTCTATGTCTCCATGAGCCAGCTGACTCCTGAAGTTGGAAACATAACTTACGTTGTCCCCTATAGATATTGGTCCCCCCTCCTCTGAAAGGATTATAGTCATGTACTGCAAAATACGATTTTATCTCGAAGTCATGGACCTCGTTCTCATTTAGCCATGTTTCAGTCGGAACTATAATATGAACCTCCTCATGATCATTCGTTATGATATCATTTAGTGCATATTGCTCATACATCGACTAAAGAACAACTACAGCATTTTTCTTGAAAAAGTCATACCTACTCATGAATCACGATTTGAAATATCAATAAATAAAACTGAAATGAGGAATTTCACGAGTGATTCACTCTCGTTCACACTCTCAATGGTCAGCGTTTGGTGTTTGTTGATGTAATTAAACCATATATTCTTGAAAATGCTTCTGCTAACGCTGTAGTAGTGAATCAAGTGAAATGTTATTTGATTTTTTGTAACATGAAACCATTGATAATCATTTAGAGGATATATGGTTTCAACAGGATGTTGCCATTACCTAGTTTTGATAATGAAACAATTACTTCATTCAGCATTTCCTAGAGAAATTGTTGTAAGAAATAGTGAAATTTTATGGTTTTTAATTATGTAATTTTGTTTCATCTTGAGAATGTTATTTTTACTATCTGAAATATCGAAATGGCAATTAAAACTATAATACTCATCGAAGAAAGATTATCCAATATTGGATGTTTCAATTGAATATATTGTTGATGGATTTATTTGATATAAATTCAATTCAATATAAATAAAATAAAACACTCTTGTTTGATTTTTACAATGTTTTTTAATAAGTGGTTTAATTCTAGTTGACTATTGAGAGAGATGAGTTTTGGGTTTCTACAAAGTTTGTTAACTTTCCAATAGTTTCATTGTCATCCATTTATTGCATTTGTGGAGAATTGTTTAAATATCTAATCTGATTTTTCAATTTAATATGTTGTTATCTGAGGTTCTTTGTATCTAGATTCAAAATGTCGACCTGTTTGTCCTACTGTTGGACATTCCTTGCGTTCGATTCTGTATATTCCGGACTGTTTGAATTTATTAGTTTTCTGCTTGGCATTGAGTAATAATAACTTGTTTATTTTAGTACCACTGGAGGAGGTTGTCAAATTAAATTCTATCTTCTGGTTTTTCTATAATGGAACATAGTAATTGAGAAATTTGTTTTCGTTCTATGCGTTCAATAATACTGTTTATGTGGCAGAGTTGAATATTATTGTTTGATGCAATTTTCTTGATGATATTGATTTCCGTATTGAAGTCTGTTATGCATAGGGAAAGAAAAAGCTCTATGAATCATTGTGTTATAAGCAGCTAAGTTATGTGTAATGTGGTTAAAAAATCCATTGGTATTGTTGGATTTGTAGATATTTCTTTTCTATATATGTTGTAGGTGAAATTATTAATATCAGCAGATAATGTCATTTCATTTAGCATTTTATTCTGAAAATATTATCAACGTACAGCAAAAAATGATATGTTTTTGTACTAACTTATTTTTCATTATGGATTTCTCAAAATTGTTCAAAAATTACTGCTAATAAGGAGCTGAGCTAATTTATACACACCGCTTTTTGCACCTGTTTAAATTCGCTCTTTATTATTGACCAGCAGTGAATTAATTTCCTCTTAATTTTTGAAAATGGAATAAAACCCAAAACATATCTCAAACATATTTTTATTCATTATATTTTGGGATATTTAGGTGTAGTGTTTCTTCTTCAATTGTTTAAATATTCAGTAAAAATGTTTCGCCAAGTGATGTCTCAGAGAGTCTTCTTGAATTTTGCCAGGGAACTATTGGTTAAAAGCTGACTGGGAGAGAGTTTTGTTTACAGATGAGTCGAGATTTTGTCTTTTTCATTGCGATCGACGTTCTTCATAGTACAGACGTCGAAATGAGATACGTGATCAGTGCAACTTTCCACCAACCAATGGTTCTGGTGAAGTTCAATAATGGTGTGGAGAGGAATTTCTTTTTGAACCCTGGACTGATCTTGTTATCGTAATTAATGAAGCCCTGAATGCTCAGAGTTACGTTACAGATATTTTAGAAGAACATGTTTTACCACTTGCGGCAAACATGGATGAAAACTTTTTGACCATGCATGATAGCGCCAGACCTCACCAAGCTCATATCGTTAGGATCTACATTCAATACCACGAAATCACTTCAATGCAGTGGCCTGCACAAAGTACAGACCTCAATCTCATCGAACATCTCTGGGACATTCTCTATTGAAGATTACGAAGCCAGCAAAACCAGCCAACTACCGCGAATGAGGTAATATGAGGTCTTGATAATGAGAGAACCTTTACAGCATTCCTTTGTTCTTTTTTTAAAGTAAAAAGCGTCTGGCCTTGGTCAGTAATTGTGATTGACAGTGTTATAGTCGTTTGAATTTCGTTACAAGTCGACAAGAATATTTGTGCGGTTGAAATTCTTATAAGATGCGCGAAGAACAAGAGAGATAGCAAGCGGAGGAAGTAAGATGAAGAATACGTTCTGCAATGTAATGTCAATTAGCAATCAGGCTCCATCATTTTAATTTCTATTACAAAGAAGTGAGTCACAGACTCATCACAAGTTAGACTACAGGAAATTTTCGAGGCAGGGGTTTTTCTAACTGAACCTTCATAATAACAACTATTGTTTCCTCCTTATAATTCACATTTTCAAGAATACCTGGAATCTGTACAATAGGTTGAAATATAGTAATTGAAGGTTGATATTCAATAGGGGTTTGAGGCAAAGTATTAGTAACTATGTTTTTCTAAGTACCTAGTATCTTTGTGATAGCTCGATGGGTTTATTTATGTATTTTGATTTATTTATCAGTATGGAGCAACAACAGGCGAATAAACACCCAGAAAATGTGTTCACAAATTATTCAGTTACAAAGTGTTTACATAATATAGAAAGATTTGAAACTATTTCAATGAAATAATAAACAATAAACATATGAAATATGAAGAATAAAAACCTACAAGTGTTGACTTTGAAGCAGTAAACGCTTGAATTTATACTTTACATTTTGTCTTTCGGAGCCAAATTGGTCGATCTGATTCCCAAAAGAAGTACACCGATGTAATACTCTCCTTAGTGGAGCGTTTTGAACGCTATTGGTATTCCTAAAGTTCAAATGAAACAAATTTTGTTGTCTATAGCGTCTAACTGGAACGTAAAAACAAACACATTGGAGAACTTCCATCGATTCTAAGAAGCCATTAACAAGTTTGAATGCGAATAGAATGTCATTTGATATTCTACGGTTTTCCAGACTCAACAACCCAAAACGTTCTAGACGCCTAAAATAATTTTCAGAATTACCAGGCTTCAATTGGAAGTTACATTTGAAACCCATTAACCTGGCAAAGTTCTTCTGTATACCCTCTACTCTGAGAATGTAGGTATTATAGAGGGGACACCATATAACTGAGGCAAAATTCAGTCTAGAGCAGACGTATGCTTTATATAAGAATAAAAGAGCCTACTTATTATCAAAGTACTTACATTGTCTCATCAGATACCCAATCATTTTACTGCTTTGATTTACTATATGTTCGATGTGACTGTAGAAAGTTAATTTAGAGTCCAAAATTACACCGAGATCTTTCATAGAATGTACTCTAGAATTCAGTATGTCCGATACAATAAGGATATTCAATTGTATTCTTACTACGAGTAAAATATATCACTTGACACTTGGATAGATTTAGAAACAGGTTGTTATCACCACAGAACTTATTCAGGTTATCCAATTCATGCTGTACAGTCAAGCAGTCTTGAGTGTTTTTGATTTGGCAGAAAACTTGGAGATCGTCTGCGAAGAGCAGAAACTTGCAGTTGACAAAGCAGCTAGTGATTTTGTTAACCTAAATCAAAAAGAGTAAGGGCCCTAAATGGGAACCCTGTGGGATTCCTGATGTGGAACAAAATGACTTCGACCTGAAACCCTCCATAGAGACAAACTGCGATCTATTATTTAGATATGATGAAAACCATTTCAACATTGGGTCTCCAACACCCACCTCAGCAAGAGCAGAAACCTGGTGAACTATACTCAATTTATCGAATGCTTTACTGAAGTCAGTATATATGGCATCAACTTGAATGCGATTATCTAGAGAATAGTGCAAAAATTCCACAAAATTCATTAAGTTAGTTTCAACCGATCTGCCCCTGAAGAAGCCATGCTGTTCCAGAATAATATACAGGGATATCCACCGGGACCGTCCGCTAAAAACTTTTTGAGTTCCAATTACAATATCAATCTGAAATTTTATACGCGGCCATAACTAGCGATTTCCAATTGGAGTGAAATATTTTCGAAGTGATACCAATTCCGGTTATACCGGAAGTGGGTCATCACTTTGCTATTTCAAATGGCAATCTACCTTTTTTATTATACATCTAGAACCGACATTTGAGCAAGACATAAAATTCCCAAGTTGTTGGCACTTATCTGTCAAAACTTTTGACAGATTTAATTATTTTTTGTTATAAACTCGATTTTTGAGGAACATTTAAAAAATTTTCAGCTCGTAGATCTTTTGCACTACAATTTTTGCTTGGGTGAATAGAAGAAGGATCAAGAAATTTTTAAGCAATCTACACATGTCAAATGTTTATTGCGTTTTTTTGTATGATTTTTTCAATCTGGCCTCTATCAAACAGCAATAACTCAATTTTTTCAAATTGCACGTGCCAATTTTTATATCGCCATCAGATGAAGCGTCAAATTTCAGATGGAATTGTATCAGCATGTACTATACCCATCTCTTATAGTTGTCGTTATTTCAGATTGAAAATATCCAAAAAATACAACACACCACTGGTTATTCAAACGAAAATATATTTAATCTTTTTTTAATTCATTTTAGAATGTCAAAAAGTAGTGGGTAGAAATTGCAGGCAAATCAATAACCAATTTCCAAATTTACCGTCTATGAGTAAAATAAAATTTCGAAGCAATTTTCTACAATTCGAGTGAATAAAATTGTAGGAACTAAGCGAAAACCAATCATCGAAGATAATTACATTAATACGTATAAATGATAGCAAACATTATAGGAGAAAACTAATTTACGATCTGAATAAATGTTCAATATGGGCCCCATTTTGCTCGATACACTTGACAGCTCGTATACAAACATGATGAGTTGCCCTCCTAGTTTCCTCAGGATCAGTACTACGAAAAGCATTATGAATGCGCTCTAGTAACTCTCATTTACTTCTTACAGGAATAAGATACACGTTACTCTTGATTTTGCCCCATAAATAAGAATCAAGGCGCGTCAAGTCCGGAGAACGCGAAGACCATAAATTTGGTCCTTGATTACCCCACCATCTATTCTCGAACATTTCTGTTAGCTGCCGATCTACAGCTCGTGTTTTATGTGCTGGTGCACCATCCATTTGGTAATAGCAATCCCTCAGAATGTTAGGGAGTAATCCATCTAAAAAATTTGATAATGTTCCTCTCAAAATTCCCAGGTATCTTTGTCCATTAAGATTTTCGTCATAAATGTGATAATGTATACATATAATAAATGTGAATTTATTTTGCAAATCAATAACCTCAATGAAATGTGGATTATTTGTGGCCCAAAAATGTCGATTTCTCCTGTTGGTTATTCCACTTTCATTGAACTTGGCTTCATCAGACCATATAATTTTTTGCAGAATTGTCTCATCTTCTTGAAGCCGAATTAATAAATTTTCACAGAAATTTAGCCGCTTGGGAAGGTCAGTTGGTTTCAATTTTTGTAGTCTGATAAAAGAATACGGATGCATGTTATGTTTCTTAAGGATCCTTTGAATGGAAGTATAACTCAATCCAATATCCATTGATGCTGACTTAATGGACGCATGTGGATTGGCACGAAAATACGCTAGCGTATTAATTTGATTGTCGTCCTCCTCGAGAATTGGTTTTCTTCTAGTGTCTTTGTGTTTTGTTCCACCAAATTGCAGAAAATTGCTTCTAATCCTTCGAAATTTTGTTTTACTCATAGGCGCCAAATTTGGAAATTGGTCGTTGAATTGCTTGCAAGTTCTATCCACCACTTTTTGAAGAGATTAAACATATCCTCGTTTGAATAATCAGCCATTTTATTATCAATCTGGTGTTTTTCAAAAATTTTCACTTCAAATTACCAACAATTCTTGTTGAAATATCAAATTCGAATGAACGAAGTGACCAGTACATGAATTTTAGGCACCTGTCAGGTGAGCGTAGCCAGTTCAGCTACTTGATTCAAATATTTAAAAGCATTCTCTGTTAGCTCTTGCAAAATCATCAAAATTCAATATATTCCCAAATTATTTCGGACTATGAGAGATGGGTATAGTACATGCTGATACAATTCCATCTGAAATTTGACGCTTCATATGATGGCGATATAAAAATTGGCACGTGCAATTTGAAAAAATTGAGTTATTGCTGTTTGAAAAAAGCCAGATTGAAAAAATCATACAAAACAACGCAATAAACACTTGACATGTGTAGACTGCTTAAAAAATTCCTTGATCCTTCTTCTATCCACCCAAGCAAAAATTGTGTCTGTAGTGCAAAAGATCTACGAGCTAAAATTTTTTAAATGTTCCTGAAAAATCGAGTTTATAACAAAAATAATTAAATCTGTCAAAAGTTTTGACAGATAAGTGCCAACAACTTGGGTATTTTATGCCTTGCTCAAATGTCGGTTCTAGATGTATAATAAAAAAGGTAGATTGCGATTTGAAATAACAAAGTGATGACCCACTTCCGGTATAACCGGAAATGGTATCACTTCGAAAATATTTCACTCCAATTGGAAATCGCTAGTTATGGCCGCGTATAAAATTTCAGTTTGATATTGTAATTGGAACTCAAAAAGTTTTCAACGGACGGTCCCGGTGGATATCCTTGTATAATTATATAGGATTAACGAAATAACAAAGAAATCGGAAATTTCAAGAGCTACAATCGTATTGCGCTATCGTGGGAATGAATGATTCGGATTTACCTGGTTGTCAGTTCAATAGTACAAATTCATTAAAAAAGGTAAAAACTATTTATCTAGATAATTTTTACAAACAATTTAATTATGAAACACAAAATGAGTTGAATAACGAAAAATTAAACATTTTCTATGTCAGATAGTTGTTCATCAGAACTAGAAGACTCGCTGTAGCTGTCACTATCGTCTGCTTGCAAAGTAATTAAGAAATAGCCGATAACGTCATCCAGCATAGGTTCTTGCTCCATAACAGATTGTTCAATTTTCTGCGTATTGTCACATAATGATTCCCATTGATCTGGAGAAAACGAAGAGAAAAACTCACCACATAGTTTTTTCACATTTTTCATTGAGAAATCAGCATTCCTGTCAACTACATAAACTTTCATGGCTGCCCAAACTTTTTCAATCAGATTTTAGTCAGGATGATGGGGAAAGTCTAATTTCATCGTGTCCCTGATCATTCAGGAGTTTGTCAATTACATACGTTTTATATCTGGGTTTGTGCAATTTAATTAGATTATAAAGTTCTGCTTCGAGCATCTCATCTGCGAAGGCATTATTTCGACCTTGCAGCCACTATTTCATTTCTTCTCTTCGTGTGTTTTTCTGTTTCTACATTGTGATATGGGGCGCTATCGATCACCAACACACTTTTTGGTGGTAAATTTGGAAAAAGGTTTTCTCTCAACCATTTTTCGTAGTTATCATCTTGATAATCTCCGGTTTTAAAATTGGACTTAAAGGCCAGATATGCGTTTCGTACGAATCCACATTCACTACCAGGGTTCAAAATTATCAGTCTTGGTCCTTTTGAAACAGGCTGACGTAGGTCGTCGTTTGTCTCGTCACTCCAAGCCTTCTTGTTTGTATGGGAGGAATGAATATATCTTTCGTCCATATAAATTATTGGTCTCTTTTCTCGACGGTATTGTTTGATGCTTCTTAAATAATTCAAATGTAGTTGCTGTATTTCAGGTTTTTCCATAAGCAGCTTTCTATTCGTTTTCGTCTTAATCCAACGGAACCCCATTCCTCTCAAAACTTTTCGAATGCTCTCTCGTGATGCTGTATATTCATTCTCATCGACGAACTTTTGATGGATTCATTTTAATGTGGGTACGATTTTATCGACGACGTAAGAATTGACGACGAACCAACGAAGCAGAGCTCTATTGAAGTCATCGAGATCTGCTTTATTCGCTGATTTTCATTTCTTTTTATCGGGAGTTGAAATACTGTTATTTTCGCCACCTTCAATCTTCTTCATTTAGCTCGAAAATTTTTTGCACATTTCGCAAATCTACTCCTGTTGGGACAGCTACACGTTCTTGAACATTTTTCAAAGAAATTACAGGCTCATTCTGTATCTCTTCTCGTTTCATGAAATGAATGACATTCGTAATTATTTCCTTGGATTGCAGGGAACTCCATCCTCACCAAAACTTGGAAATATTGAAATGAAATTTGCAAGATGCGGTCCTGTTCGCTTGGCTCTTCTTTGAGCTTCAAAGGTTCATTGAGAACTGGGCTCTTGGCCACGTGACCGGTAAAGTTAACGCGCAACAAGGGGAGGGGCTATTTCACCCACACAGATGTTCTTGTTGACCCATAACTGCATATTAAAAAAATGGCTCACTTAACAGAACTGTAAAAGATGCTCGCGAGATATGCAGGATTTTTCATGAACACTTTCCGAGATCTTTTGACAGTTCAACATTTGCTCAGATTGTAAACACCGATCGTTTACCTCGCAATAACCATGATTCGAATATCTTCTATGCGCACACCACAGGGACATAATATAAATCATTAACGAGAAAAGACACAATAACAAAATATTGTTGCTTATCGATGATCGGGATATTTCGAATTTTGGATTAGGAAACAGTATAATTGATATAATTATTGAAATTTCCACTTGTAACTTAAGTTTTCTGAGGGTCTCAGCCAATAGCACTTCGAAATATGCGGTTTTTATTTAAAAAATAAAAGGTGATAAGAAACGTTATCATGTTACCTATTTTTAAAATGTAAATATGTCAAAAATACTCATATTCGTATGTAAGAAAAAACTAAGTTTATGTCATGATTGTCAAATAAAACCCGGAAAAATTCTTGCAGATATTCGCCAAATCACTATTTCGCTTATGACTCCAAAATGAAAATTTGTAGGCTGTGGTTTTCACCATTCTGATTTTCACGAAAATAGAGCGGAAAAGGTGCAACTTGTTTTTTCTAACCCTTATGGTTACGATACATCGAATTAAGCCCACTTTGTAAACGTAAAAGCACATCTGAATCTCTTTTTTCAATGAATTTACGTTATATAACTTAAGGTTCTTAAAGGATTTATATGTTCTTAAATTCACTTTTAGTCTTTACTTCGAACTAACTGTCACTTTTTTATGACAATGCTTCAATTATTACTCTAAATTAATTACACTTATAAAATTTTTGGTAGAATTGAATTTACCATGATTAATTGTTATCTATGTTCTGATTAAAACATTTGTGTTCCAAAGCACCCTCCAAAATTAGTAAATTTCAATATAAATTATATTTTTGAATGTTATTTTGGTGTGTAAAAACAAGTAAAAGAGTAACTATTACGCCGTATTGAAAAAATTGTCTACACAAAAAAATAGAAATATGTATGTTGCTTTTACGTGGCTCTCCTTTTCTCCTTATAAAATGAGGTTTACCCATTAAACAACAATTTAATTATTATTTAACCATGTGTTTTTAGGAAAGACCCTGTAGAGTGTAATGATGATGAGTTTATATAGACCCTAATTGAATAAACCTCATACCTACCTTTGAACATTGAATGATCAGAGGTACGTTACAGACATTCTAGAAGAACATTTGCGGCAAACATTTTTTTGACCATGATAGCGCCAGACCTCCCAAGCTCATATCGTTAGGAACTACTTTCAAGATCACAGAATCACTTCAAAGGAGTGGCCTTCACGAAGTCCAGTTCTCAATCCCATCGGACACATCTTGGATATTCTCAATAGAATATTTAGAAGCGAGCAAAACCAGGCAGCTGCCGTGAATAAGGTTCGGAACAGACTGATCAAAATTTGGAACAAATTAGACAAGAATGCTATAAGGTCATAGATTCTGAATATGAATCGTAGACGTCATGCACTAATTCTTGCCAGGGGTGGAAACATACACTATTAACATGTTTTGGAAGGCTTAGATTTTTCCATTAGTACCATTTACATTTCGATTGTTCTCAAGCATTCCTTAGTGATGGTTAGGGAATGCAATCTCGGTATACCAAGATCTTACAATACCGAGATCTCGCACATATTCTGCAAGATCAATCTCGCACCCAAAATCATGCGCGGTCTCGCAAGATTTGCAAGATTGGTATTATGTCAATTTTGGTTAGCTTTCAGTGCTTTCACATGTTGTTGTTGACTTATGTAAACGTAAACAATGTACCTATTCCCGGCGGCAACACGTGGCGCAACCAGTACGAAGAGGCAGAAAATACCTGATTACTTTTTGGAGGAACAAATTTCAAGGATGATTTCTAATGATGACAGGACTTTTAGATCTTTTTGCACGTCGAAAGATTTGAGAGAATTATTTGCGACTAAAGACTACAAATTACCTGCATCGCCTAACTCCATAAAACAGATTGTTATGGATTATGGCATGAGTTTGAAAATGAATGTTCGCAGGATCTTATAAATCTAAGAAAGAATAACCATATATTCAGCCTTACCTTCGATGAATGGACTTCCTGCAAAAACAGGCGCTTCATGAATGTGAATGTTCATACATTTGGAGAGGATAAAAATATGTTCTAGAATTTGGGTCTTGTGTGCATAATAGGAAACATGCCTGCAGAGAGTTGCATAACTATTTTGAAGAAGAAATTATCAGAATAGGGCTTGTCAGTAGATGATGATATAGTAGATGTTACTACAGATGGGGCCAGTGTAATGGTGAAGGTTGGGTGACTCATGAATCCTCTTCACCAGCTATGCTACGCTCACGACATTCAATTGGGAGTTATAGATGTGATTTACAAATCAAAACGTGGAACCGAAACGCAACAAGAAAGTACAAAAGACACAGTCGTAGCTCAGTCATATGTGGAGGAGTCTGACGATGAAGATTTTGATGACGTTATTGATAATTGACTGCAGATTACTGCAGATTAGATGAAATTGACTTAGGCCAGAATTTGATCACCTTATCAAAAAAGTAAGACAAGTAGTCCAACTTTTAAAATCACCAACGAAGAATGACATTCTTCAGAATATATATATATATATATATATATATATATATATATATATATATATATATATATATATATATATATATATATATATGAAAGACGAATTCAGCAAAAATGTGCAGCTCGTGCTGGACTGCAAAACACGCTGGTCTAGTCTTGCAGATATGATTTCCACATTCAATAAGGTGAAGCAATATTTCAGCCTATAAAACTGGCAGTGGAAATACTATGTCGTCGAAATTCAGATGTGTTAACTGCCGATCAATGAACGCCGAACATTTATGACCGCAGCATTGTATTATTTGACACACCCTGTCCAATACAACGTATCTTTCAATCAATCTGCTAGTGATCAAACTTTCGAACTGCCTCCAAAATCTTCAATCAAAAAAGAAATAATAAAGTTAATCGGAAGATTACACAAGGACAGTACCAAAGATGACAATATTGCAGCCAATATACAAAAAAAACCCTCTACATCTTCAGTTGCAGATGAAGCCATGAATGAAAGTGATGATGACGATTCAATTCCATTAGCTGCAGTGAAAAAAAATTTAGAGTCTGAAATGGCGAACGCTTCTCTTAGTCTTGATGAGGAATTGGAAATGGCATTGAAAGAGCGTTCGCAAAAACGTGTGGCACCTTTGTCATCGTCACTTGATATGATTTTGAAGAAAGAAATCAATTTGTACGAGTCAGGAGGTCAAAAGGACAAAATCTACAGTTCGCTCACCAATGACTTTTATCTGTAGTACCAACAAGTGTCGAGGTAGAACGGGCGTTTTCCTCAGCTGGTTATCTGGCATGCAGCATTCGGAATCAGTTGGCAGATGAAACCCTAGATAATTTATGCTTTTTGAGGAGTTATTTTCAAGTTTTAGAATAATAGGTTATTTTTGAATAAATTACTGGTTAGTTTGAGATTTAATTTCTCTATTTTGCTCCTGAAGAACTATTGGAGCCAATAGAAATAAAAATGATAAGAATTTTCGTACATTTTCGATGATCATTTCTTTACCATGCGAGATCTCCCACAATACCGAGATTTCGCAAGATTAGAATTCTTGAATCTCGCGAATACCGAGATTGATATTTTGATGCGAGATTGCATTCCCTAGTGCTGATGGATTACTGGGAAAATAATTTTTCAACATATCTCAACTTCTTCTAAATAAATTTGAATGTTCGATATTATGCGTTAAATTCTTGGCGCATTGTAGTTCAAATTTTGAAGAAGGGTACCTCTTAAGGGCCCGCATTATTAGACCACTGAACACGTCATAGGTTCACTTTGATCTCAAACCTTTTTCGCCTCTGGTAATTAAAAAATTGCATTTAACTTTTCATTAATTTGTGACATTTTAATTTTTGCTGCAGATTTCGTGTTGAAAAATTAATTATTATAAAGTCTACGGTGGAAACATAATAACAGTTTTTTCATTCAAAAACAAACTAGATTATTTTACTTAATTTCAAAAATTAAGAAATCAAAGCAGTTCTCAAAAATTTCTTCAGCCAACATACAGAAGTCTAGACGTCGTGATGTACGTACCTGATCGGAAATCTCAGGATAATCTTGAATAATTGTAGAAATATCGAAAGAATTTAAATCTCTAGTAGTAGTAGTTGTTGTTTATTTCTCCATCAAAACATACATGGAATGTCAACATAGATATATACTTCAAAAGTGATTAGTTATTTCAACGATTGTTGGAATCATAGAATATCATGTAACAATAAAAAACTATATTTAGTAATAAGAAAGAAAAGAACAAATGACTAGCAAGATATTTGTATAAAAACTATAGGGCAGTTTGACATTTTGAACAAACAAACTGATGTGTAAAATGTATGAAATCAAAGCCTTCAGTAAGATGTTTCGTATTATATTATAGAAAAAGAAAAAAGAAATTAAGATCCATCATTCATAGTTAGACTCATAAATTCATCAACAAAGTAGATTGGGTTCTTAACAAGAAAGTATTTTGCATTTGAAATGAGTTGTTTTATTGGAAGATATCTCATTGTAATTGGAAGTCTAACGTATGTCACAAAAGTCTTGGGAAAAATTCGAATACATAAATTAATTACTGAAAAAAATTTGTTGAATTGATAAAATATAAAATCGCATCTAAAGGACTGATAGTTGCCCGTTCTGCTCAATGGCGCGCAATTTTCTCCGAACACCTCCCATCAGTCTTTGGACGACATCCACATCGCTTCTCATATCTTCTGAAAGATTCTCTGTCTCAAACCTTCTTCGTTTTGGGCTTCCCATCCATTGTAGACTTTCCTTGTCAGTAAACCCCAAAAGTCTTCGATTGGTCTTGCTTGTGGAACGTTTGGGGGTTATCTCTTCGAGGTACACATGGGATGTTATTAGCCTCTCGTAACTCACGCATAATGGGAAGACGCCAAGTCTGGCCAAAACATTATTACGTCATCAGCGTGATAGGTATTGATGAAATCTAACAATTTTGGGAGACATCTTCCAGTATATAGGTTTGCATCAACAGCTTCGTCTCTCACATGCCCTACATATGGTCTTGAAACCCCAGCTTCAGAAATAGCACACTAAACCAAAACCTTGTCTAAAAATTTTTTCTTTGTTTTGAGTTTTACTTCGTTTGGACAGTCTTCTATGTTATTTGTATAGAAACCAGCATTACAGTTAATTTCAGAATGGAATAATGTAAAATATTTTCATCATCCAACTTATGGTTCTGTCATTTGCGAAGTGAATTCTTCTCAAGGCGCGGCAAAATCTGAGGATATTTTCCAATTGATTCTGGGTGTATTTTGGACACTTACGCTTTTTACGATATTTACATCCGCATTCAGTAATTCTCGCCTTATTGTCTCATGAGAAGTACGAAATTTCTGGATAATTTTCGTAATGATGTTCTTGCTCTTTCTAAGAGCCTGTTTCTACGGATTTCATTAGAGCCTTCGGTCGACTACTTTTTGGCAAATTCAAGCATGGTATTCCTTGCTCACATTCACTTATTACCCGATAAATAGTTGATGATTTCACGCTTAGGAGCTCGCCCAACTAAATTGTAAATACTTTTCGAAGTTCTAATTTGTAAGCCATTTTAGCGAACGTATTCAGACTTTTGACAGAAGGAATACTCAATATAAATCATAAATGACATCTGTTGATCACAGCAAATAGATCTTCCACGAATTGCGGAACTATGCATCAAAAACTTTTCCCAAGACTTTCGTGACATACGTTATTATAAAGTTTTATGCAGTGGTGGTTCGTAGCAAATTGTGATATGTTTATTCTGTGATATTCTGTATGGAGATTGTCTCTATTTCTTGTGTTATATCTATGTATTCCAGATTCAAATTTTGCCTTATTTCCATGGGCATACTTCAGACAGTTCAGAACGAAAACTGCAGTAACTGTTAGAAGTCTTAGCTCCTTGAATAGTGACCGGCAGCTTTGTGTCCTAGGTACTCCACATATCGCTCTTATTGCTCTTTTTTGCTTGAGTTGCACACGTTTCAACTCTGGACTGTACCCCAAATAACTATACAATATGTAGCTAAAGAGTGAAAATTTGCAAAGTATGCCAAAATACTTGCTTGTTTAGATGCCACTGCTCTCATCCTTCTGATCGTGAATATTGCAACTGACAGCCTTTGAAGAAGCTTATCAACATGTGGTTTCCAAGACATTTGAGAGTCAATTATGATACCTAAATGATTTATTTCTCTCTTTTTCCTTGATGTAACTTTCAGATTTAATTTTTGAGTTTTTCCAAGATTCAATTTAAGGCCGTTTGATGAAAACCACTTCTTCACTACACAATGAGAATCTGACCTTTTCTGATTGATTTGATCTGCATTATCAGCCACATTAAGGAGGCTCACATCATCTGCATAGATACTCACCACTGACTCATGAAAATAAGAAACAATATGGGCCCCAATAAGCTGGAGAACCAGCTAGCCCAAATTGAGGTCCACCTTGACCTATCCAGTGATCTGGATATATTTCGTTCTAATTCTGACGTGCCTTAGACCAAAATGGGCAGGAGTCTCATCATGTCTATATCTCACTGCCGAGAAAAAATTTTCTGATGGAAAACTTCAAATAGTTGTGTCATGAAATCTCGTGATCGTTAGTTACAGCTCTATGGTTTGGGCAACATTAGCCCTCTGAAAACAAAGATTTGCTCAGGCAATAACAGAAAACGTTCCTTTCGGTGGTGGATTTCTGATAGTTTGTGGAAATTTTTGACCTTCATATGTCTAGTCATGACTTTCACAATTTTTTTTCATGCATGATAATGCAAGACGGTGTAGTGTTTAGAGGTAAGAAATTATTTGAATGAAGCCGAAGTCGAAGTTATGCAGTGCCCTTCGCGGAGTCCTGATTTGAACGCGACTGAGCTCAAATGGGTTACTATATGCACGGCCCTCTCTATACAAGGCCGGAGCTGCTGAGAATTGGCAACAATGCTAGCAGGGCTATTGACGGCCGTACCCAGTGCGCATCATGCGGGCCATTGTTTACAGTTGGTTGAAGCACGTTAAAGATATTTCGTATTTCATTCGTTTTCGGAAGTTTTAAGCATCATCACTTCAAGTTTTGAATAATCAGGTGCTTATTCATCTGTATATGAAAAAATTTGAAATGAATTCTCTAAAATGCGAAAATAAACGTAAACTCCTCATTCAATTAACAATTAAAAGTTTTGATTTTCAATTGACGAGGCTTTTACGTGATAGAAATCCATTTTCACAAATTCAAGTAAACGATGATTTCTACTAAAATATATTATTAAATGCTCGACGCGTTTCGATGCACAGTATCTTTATCAAGAGCGAATGAATACTACAAATATATCTTATATATACAAAAGAGGCAATCCACTCAGAGTTATCCGTACTTGAACTAATGTTTAGGAAATAAATTTAATAAGGGTGAGTTATGTATGACTACCTGATCATTAAGAATTTCCGGTGAATTCCTAAATCTGTTAATTTCAACTGCTTCCAGAAGGTTGAGTTTTATACCTGTCTTCTCAGAATGTAGGATTTTATATTCTGCATTGAAAGAGTGACCATTTTCCCTAAGATGATTTGAATAATTTGAATCGGTTTTTCCATTGATGAAACTGCGTTTATGTTCAGAGATTCTAACATTAAAATTTCTTCCTGTTCTACCTATATAAAAACAATTGCAATCTGCACAATCCAATCTATAAACACCTGATTTATTTTCTTTATTAATTGGAGATTTATAATTCCTGATAAATGAACCTAAATTTGTTGTTGTTTTGAACGCTATATTTAAATTAAAATATATATCTATTTTAGTAGAAATCATCGTTCACTTGAATTTGTAATTTTGATTTTACTCTCTTCAACACCAAGCTATCCTCCCAAATATATTATGATAACTGTGTTTGTGGCTTACAACCTAAGGACGTTATCAACAAGTTATTGAAAACTATGTCTAATATCTTGCTAAATAATTATACTAAAGTAACTGAGTGCCAATTAGTCAACTGAGTGCTCCAAAAAAACGGAAACTTCTTAGCGTACTTTAAATCATTTACCTTGTGTTGTTGTTTTCAGTTACCTATTCCTACTAGGATCATTAATATTTTTCTCACACATTTCTCTGTCATTGTAAGTGCATGTTTCCAAGTGTTTCCATATTATAGTATCATTTAAATCCATGCGAATTCAATTTAAAATACCCGCGCCATATAAACTCTATTCTAGTTCAATGTCATGTAACCCTGTTAGTGTGACGTCAGGCGCTGTTGCCACCTGAGCAGCTCCGGCCTTGTATAGAGAGGGCCGTGTTATATGCCATTAATCCATTTATTTTAGATCTTCCAACTCTTTGAGCTCATCGTCAGTTGGTTGTATAACTGGCATTTGTTGTTATTCAAAGTATCATGCAAACCATCATCTGACAAAATTTCTATCGGAAGGAAACCACAATTTCTTTTGTTCTTATGAGCTGCTAACGTTTAACCCCCGGAGTTACAATGAGAGTTTTTTTTTTCATGTCAATATTATTTTAATTAAATAACAAAGTTTCAACCGCGAGCAAATGACCAGAACTGCTTTTTTTCCTGTTTTGGGGGGTTCCCTATCCAAGGTGCTACAGCTGACGTACACGACAGCTCATGACACAACTTTTTGAAGCATTTCTCAATTATAAGCGTGTAGAAAATTACAAACACAAATCTGCTGTTGGCTTCTGGGCTATTTTGACATTGAATTTAACGATACTTTGGTATTGCAAAATTTTTCCTCTTTGGACCGGTCTAGGCTGACTAGATATAAATACATTCTTGTCTCCTCAGTCAATTTTTTCTCTGTTATCAGGTTAGTTGAAACGTTTGCGGAGTTAGCTCCAGCATAAGAAAAAAGTTTCTGAAAAACATTTTTATTTCCATTGTATTCCTTAGTGATGGTGGATTACTGGAATTATAATTCTTCAACAGATTAAAACTTCTAAATTTGAATTTTCGATTTTGTGCGTTAATTTCTTGGCTCAGTGTAGATATCATCGAAAGACAGAAACCAGAAAGTTTTAATTTTTTCTGATCAAACTGAAATAAAATTAAAACTACAAAAAGACACTAACGTATTTTTTCTGAAATAACTTAAGGAATTATCCCACCAAGTTTCGTAGCGTAGTTAGGAAACACCCTGTAAAGTGAAAAACGTCTTCATTGAACTAATCTTTAGTAAAATTCCCAATTTATTGTTTTATTGGATTATGGATTTTTATAAAAAGAAAGGCTTTAGTTCAAATTTTATCCAATCTAGGCTTTTTAATTCACTTGTGATTGTTTTGTGTCATTTGTGATGGTAGTTTCAATTTTGCTTCTCTTCGAATGAAAACCAATTATATCATTTCAGTAGTTTTAATTCAAATTTTTGTGTCACTTCAGTTAATTGTTTTGATAGTAGCGCATTCTTCATCGAATTCCAACCAAACGTTGATTTCTACATAATTTAGAAAATTGCAATGATTTTTGAACTAGAAATTCTAGTTCTATTTAACCTTTTCAAACGACCATATTTTTATAAATGAAAAAAAGATGATTCACTTGGTGCAGCTGAAGGGGAAACGATTTCAAATAAATTGTTCTATATTCCAAGATAAAGCAAGAAGCAGAACGAAAATAAATTGATAACGACTCTCTTGGAAAAAAATGGGTAGCGATTCTTCGAAATGAAGTACGCGTTAGTGAATAAGCAATTCTGAAAAGATGTTGCTAAAAGAGAGTATGGTGCATGGGAGCAGAACGAAAATATCGCACGATTCCCCCGCTCTCATTCCATGCTTTCGACGACGACTAAAAAGTACGGCGAGTTTGTGATACTATCACCGTTGATCACGAACATGAAACAGCGAAATGTTGTATTCACACAACATCGTCAGTGGAACCTACACATCTCTGTTCATTCGACGCTATCTCCTTTTCTCCTCCGCCCTAGTTCGAGGTCATTGCGTTAACGCCGCAACGGAAATAAGTTTAGAGCATCTCGAGACCGACCAAACGACCTCGTCAACTCAGTAAACACTGACCAGAAAGCCGTCTCTACATAATTGTTTCTAAGATTACGCTTAATTGTACGCTCAACTGACGTTTCGTTGACGATTCTAATGGTTTTTTGTCGCGTAAATTCTCAGTAAATAATCGACGAGATCAGGAGAAATGTCATAGTTCGCTTGTTTTTATACTTTTCGGCGATTGGTCGCCTGTGATATTGATCAGAATTTCGTCCAATGTCTGTTCAGGTTTGACAGAGAACCTTTTCAGAGTTTTGGTGGGGAATCGCTTTTTCCATACGTTAATTTGGGCTACATTTGGTATTTTATGACAGTTTGCCCTACGGGAATTTATGTTCAAAAAGAAATGCGGAAATAAATGTACAGTTTTATTGTCAGAAACCAAAGTTTCGCTTTAATTCTGTGATAGGGAACAGAGGAGGAAGTTAGTTGAATAAACGATAGTTAATTGAGTAATTAAGTCAATAGTGATGACGAGAGAGGGGGAGATTCTCTTGGTTTTATTCAAATTAGTGTTACTCAAATATGTTAATCAGTTTCACGAGTTTCTAAACGATAACAGGGGAATATTTATCGAAATTTTTTTTGTAGTATTTCAAAGTTTTTAGCTTCAATGGAATATTTCTGTTCTTCGGTCGTTTCGAGAATATAAAAGAATTATTTGATTTTGCAGGATCGGATTTCTAAACCAAATCTAGAGGGTGTTTCATGTATGCAGTCATTAATTTTTACAGGAGATACATCATCATTAAACATGGAAAACATGCGCGTAAATATATGTCCTGTTCTCGAAATACAGGGTGTTAAAGTTCAATTTTTTTCTTTCACGTTTCTGTTGTAATTATTTTTCAAGGGATCTACCTCCAATTCGCAGAAAGGGATTTTTTTATCGTCAATTCATTAGATGGGTCCATTAGTTGCGAAAACATACAGGGTATTTTTTTTCATGGTCATGCCACCTTCGACGCCGTCGAAATTATAGTGTAATGCTCCACTGGTCTTTTTGAGAATATCTTAAGAAAAGATCTATTTTAAAACTTTTTTGTCTCTTGAAATTTTTTCGGAATCGCAGTTGTTATCGAGTAGAAAAATTAATCACTTGAGAAGATACGCATTTTTTAAATGAATTGAAGTGAAGGTCGATAATCCGTAATGCAAACGACGGACGAGAGTTGTTTTCATGATTTCCACAAAAACTAGGAAAATAGCCTTTTGAAGTAGTTTTTACATTATTTTGAGTTCGAATGTCAGAGTGTTCTGTGGGACTTGTAACTTTTTTGGCCATCATCATACGGGTAATTTTAAGTAAAACCTAATCTTGCTGGTATCCACATACATACAGGAGACTTTTCATAATTGAAGTTTAATTCTGTCAATAATACATAGTTGTTGGGATTTTTGAAAGGTTAGAATGAAGCACACCTTTCAATAATTGGCAAATATTCTATCTATCTATTCTATGGCGGATCATGTAGTAATGCAGCTGAAACCCGAAGACTCTATCTTGCATCTTTTCCTAACAGAAATATTCCATTCGTTTCCTCTGATCGTCGTTACAGGAAATCGGTTGGTTTCGACCAGCTAAGGAAAATTCTGGAGCAGATCGGTTTGTCAGGACACCGATAAATGAAGACTTCTTTTGGATGAAGCCGTAATAATTTAGGAATCAACACTCGAAGTCTATCTCTACAGATTGGCGTATCACATTCGACAGTTTGGAGAGTTTTGCATGGGCATCTGTTATACCCCTACTATTTCCAGAAATTCAGGCCCTCAAAGTTGAAGATCTACCCAGAAGGCTCGAATTTTGCCAATTGCTACTACAAAGATGTGATGCAAATGCCGAATTTTGTAGGAATATTTTGTTCGCAGACAGACGGATTTACGCTAGAGGATGTAATGAATTTCCACAACGATCACATGTAGGTTGAAGAAAATCTTCATGAGACAATTGAGCATAGCCACTAAGATATTTTTCTAACAATGTTTGGGCAGGTTGATATGATAGCAACTTGTTGGGGCTAGTAATTCTAGCTAACAGATTGAACTTTCTAGCATACCTTGAATTACTGCAGTACACTCTGGTTGACTTTTTCGATGATGTGTCTTTTGCGAATAGAATAGTAATGTGGTTTATGCATGATGGTGTTTCCCCGCATTTGGGAGGAATCATTTTAATCAAGCATATCCCAATAGATGGATTGGTAGAGGCGGTCATGTAGCTTGGCCTCCATGATCCCCTGATCTGAATGCACAAGACTACTTCGTCTGGGGGAATTTGAAAAACCTATTATACTGTTGCTGCCATATAGGAATTGCATACGTTTTGGATGGATGTGAGGGAATAATAAATATGCTAGGCATTTTCGATCGGGTTGGCCTAACACTATGTGTAAAAATAAATGGTGGTAATTTCGAACACTTTAGTTCTTTTGTTTGTTGCTTCTATTTTCGTTAAATGCCGAGTTTTTGTGAAAAAATCATAAACCCAGTTTCACTGCCACCCTTGAATTACGGATTATCGACCCCCACTTCAGTTGATTCAAAAAAACGCGTGCCTTCCCGTGTGAATCAGTACTCGAGAACGGTTACGATTTCGAAAAAATATCAAGAGGCAACAAAAATTTTAAATTGGAAGATCTTTTCAATAAATATTTCTGAAAAGACCAGTGGCGCACTATGACTTTGATGGGGTTGAATGTAGCATGACCCTGAAAAAAATATCACCATGTATATTTTCGCAAGTACTGGATACACCTAATGAATTGATGAGTAAAAAAATCTTTTTCTGGATATTGGAGCTAGATCTTTAGAAAACTACAAGAGTAACTAAAAGAAACGTGAAAAAAAATCTTAACTTTCACAACCTGTATATCGAGAACGAAGGACTATTGGACATATGTTCATGGCAAGTTTTCTTCATGTTTTTCGATGAGGATTAATTAGAGTATAGATTAATGACTGCATACCTGAAACACCCTGTATACAAAACGAAACGCCGAGACAGATCGATTTCGTTTTCATCTGCATTCGGAATTAGTAGATTTTTAATTATCGTAATAGCGAAGATATGTTCAATGAATCTTATAGAAATGTTTTCTCAACATTGTACAAAGTGCGAAATTTGGATGGAATAAATTCATCAAGACCAAATATTTTGATTGAATAATTAAACAATAGAAGAAAAAACACTAGACTTTAGTTTCACGAAATGTAGTGAATATATTTGTTTCGGGTTTTGTCCCGTTTGCAAAAATTCGGAGGAAATGAAAATATCACAATGTCATTCATACTTAAGAAACAGATGAGAGAAGTGGAGACAGCTGGTCATTAGTGAGCTGATGAAATTTCTACGAATTCTAATAAATATAATCTTTTACTTTTGTCACTTGAACGTAAAATTTGCGCTTTTGTGAGATCTAAGAAATGATTTATTTTACAAAGTTTTTTGTCAAAGGGCAATCGGCAATCTAACCTAACATCGATGTAAAATTTGGGTTTTTGTAAAATCTAAGAAATGATTTTCGTTTATGCAATGTTCTGAAAAAACCAGTTAATTTATTATGAATTATTGATTTGTTATGCTCGTCTACTCTAATATTGATAGAACGACCAGTTTGACCTACATAAGAGGCAGGACAATCATTACAATACAATATATTTTTCACTTGTATCAAATCGATCTTTGTTATTGACCAACAATGAACATAGATTTTGTTATTCGTACATATTGCTTTTATTTTATTCTGTTTTGATATATGGTATAATTATTTGTGGAACATAATCAATGCTGTGATAATTTATTGTTTCGTAAACCTGAAACGTGGGGTAAATCGAAGATAATATATGTAAATGTATGAAACGCGGACATTTTGATTTTATGCGAATGGGTATTACAATTATGGATTGAAGTATCCATATCCATATTCTGCTGACAAAGTTTATCTTCATAAAAAGAGCTATAAAATCACCTCCTAGATTTTTGCCCCATGTTTAGGAAACACCCTGTATATTTGGATAGTAAAATTTCGTTTTCCATTTTTGTACAGAGCGGACAGTTTTCGACGTTCAATACTGCAGCTATGTGAAATATTGTGAATAGAGGAAAAGGATCCCCCTTCCCCGTGTTTTTTTTTGTTTGAATTTGCACAGATTTTTCGTCATTTTGCGCAATCAGAACAGGCCATAGTTTTCTCCAGCATGATCTCAATGTGTATGAGTTCAGTTCATCCATTGATTCTTCTATGTTCAAGATACATTTTGCTATGTCAAATTTATTCCTTGGTCCATAGGTTGAAGCAAAGACGTCGTGTTGGGAGATAAAAATGTCACTTTTATATTTGGATGCATTCTTTCAAGTTCACGGGGATGACCTGACACATTGTCCAAAACTAGAACAGCTTTAAAGTCTAAATTCTTTTTTTAATAAGTTTCAACTTCTGAAACAAGACAATTCCGTAATTAGTCACAAAAAATAGCGCTTGTAACACACTCTCTCTTATTAGCATGGTAAAACACGGGCTGGTCGTTCTTGTTTTTCAAAGCACGAGGATTTAACGATATGTAAAGTATCAGTGGTTCATTGACACAATATCCAGATGCATTAGAACATAGAAGCAGTCTTACTCTAGCCTTTGCTACCTTTAATCTAGACGCAAACTGTTCGCTTTTGGAAATGAATGTTTTGTTTGGAATTCTCTTCCAAAACCGTGCAGTTTCATCGGAATTAAATACTTGCTCCGGTTTGTATCCTCCATCAGCTACTAGGTTTGCAAATGCTTCTGGATATATTTCTGCTGAAGCAGTTATGCAGATACTCCAATGAGTTTAATGCTATGCAATGATTGTCGCACCTTAAATTGGTTAAATCAATCCTCCTATGCTTGAAATCCTCCACTACCAGAACTAGCACCAGGTTGTTTAAAATGTACATTACATTACATTACATTGGAGGGGGTCGTTTGGCTTTGCAAGCCTTTCCGAACTGCGACCAAGCTGGTCTTTTGTTCGTAACCCTTCTTTATTAATTTTCCTGAAGATCTAGTTCCCTCACAAAATTAAGAATCTCTTTGGGAGCTTTCGCTTTTACTTCGTGCGGCTCTAGCTTGTCGCTACCGAAGTGTATATGTCTTTGACGGGCAGTTGCGATGCAACTGCAAAGAATATGTTCAGCAGTTTCATCGCCCTCTTTACACATTCTGCATGTTGCCGTTTCCGATTTGCCCGTTTTACTGATATGGTATCTCAATGGGCAGTGTCCAGTAAGAGGCCTGTTATAGTTCTCAGCTCGTCCCTAGAGAGATCGAGAAGTTGTTTTGTCTTCTTTGGCGAAAAGTCAATGAACTTTTTCGCTTGCCTTTGGCCTGGAGTTTTCCTCCAGTATTTTTTTTGCTAGATTCTTCCCACCGTTCCAGTTCCTGTCGTCTGTGCGGCTTGCTTAGACCGCAGAACGGTTCAGGTTAGTGGGATGGGTGGGATGGGTGGGATTCCAGCAGCTGGCCTTCGTGGCCAGGCACCCACCAAAGGAAAAGTTGGTTCCCCTCTGCAAGTTTCCTCAAGGATTGACGGCATTCCCAGACAGAGATGCTCCGATAACTGTAAGAGTTTAGGGCTTAAATCACTGCCTGACTGTCCGTTAAAATGTAAATCTGTGCACCTTTGAGTTTCCTTCGTAGTCCCTCCTGACAGCACAGGTTTACAGCAAGTGTTTCTGCTTGCATGATTGTGGGAGTAGAGCCCAGAGGCACTGATGACGAATACTTGGGTCCATATATGCCTGCTTCTGTTCCATAAATCGTTTTTGATCCGTCCGTGTACCAAATGGAGGATTTCTGGTCTAATTGATTCATGTTTCCCTTCACGATGGTGCTGTCTTCTATGACCACTTCGAAGGGTGTGTGAAAATCAAACTTAAGCGGCATTACATCCGATGGTTGTGATAAGATTTCTGGCGCTATGTAACCCAGAATCCCCAGGTGTCAATTCAGATCACCAGGTAATAGTTTTTTGTGTCTTGGAGCCGTAATGCCGCCATCAACGCCTCCTTTTTCAATTTTATATGAAGAGGAGGGAGATTTAGGATTACCTCCAGGGCAGTAGTGGGGGTGCTTCTCATAGCCCCTGTTATGCCGACGCTAACCGCTGCAGTTTTTGCAGCTTGTTTTGCGTAGTTATTTCTGTTGCAAATGTACGTAAAGATGCTTTGCCTTCTGCCGGATGGTTGCGTTGTTCGATCCATAATGACAACGCCACTTCCTTTTTTTCTATTGCTGGATCACTAACATCTTTCGTTGACAGTGTAGTTGAAGTTACGGACGACCTTATTTTATTTTCGGATTTTTTATAGATCGTACTGTTGATTCGTTAATATGGTGAGTGAGATATGGATGCAAACGACTCTCTGACGCGTAAACGATCAAGCATTTCTATTTTCACTGTAAGCGGTAACGCCGATTTTTTTATTATCGAAATTCGTTTTTAAATTTTTTAGGCGAAATTATAAATTAGAAAGACAAATGTAGAGACGTATTACTCGATCACAATTTTTTTACGAATAGAAAAATGAAACAATAAAAGATGCAAAGAGTTTCTTAGAAAAGGAAGGAACGTCTAATAAGTGGCATTTAACAATAAAATTTTTGTATTGAGTAATAAGGTTGCGTTGCACAAACATTCTGTTTGTTTACATTCTCAAAAACACCGACCGTGGCGAATGCGGCTTAAAAAAAAAAGCCGAACCAATGCAGCGGCGATATCATTAGAAAACACACTTTAGGCGTAGTAGTAAATAGGTTAGCCGCGAATATAGGAATTGGGTCGAATTTTTTTTATCCGCGGACAGTGAAATCGCTAATCTTTTTTGGTTTCTGAAGGCTTTTAGACATCTACTGAAAAAAATTCTAAGAATTTTTAATATACTATCGAAGTTTTTGTTTTTATTTTACCGTTATCTATTGATTGGACTATAATACTATATAAATAACAAGAATTCCTCTACAAACTAATATTTTTATGTTCAGATTAAATGTTCGCAACTAGCTTATCTATATCGATAAACTGTAGAGTCATGGCGAGTTTCAATTTATAATTTATAATTGTTAAATTCAAGGTCGGACGTAAACACATATCGATATACGCAACGTATAAATAAACGCAGAACGTTATGTATCTAAATTCTGTTGACATGAATCGTTCAAAAATGTTTTTGAATCAATTTATATTAGACACTTGACGAAAACAAATTAATAAATGAATATCCGTTTTTATAAATTTTCCATTTCGAAAAATGTGTCATTTTCAGATCTCCGATTTGTTGGTTTAGAAGAAAAATGTGATGAAATAATTCTGGGTGCTTCCGTGTCTCAACAAGGCCAATATATATATATATATATATATATATATATATATATATATATATATATATATATATATATACAGGGTGCTACAGTTTGAATAGGGAAGATGAGTCAGTGATGACTCAAAAGGAAGGTGGTATTTCTGTCTACATCACCTTGAACGAATTTCCATTTTTAATGAAAATTGTAAAAGGGTGAGCAAGTGAAAGATATGGAAGACTATTCAAGTTTTAGTGAAGTGAAATGGAAGAGGGGTTGATCCAGTTTGAATAGGGAAGATGCTGATCAATGGCAGTCATCATTCAAGTACATCATCCTCATCTCGAATTTCAACCCCTAGAACAGGGGTGACCACCCTTGAAAATTTGGAAGAGGGTAGATGGGTCGAGTGATACCTCGAAAGAAAGGTATTATCTTTGTCTGGATCCCCGTGAACGAATTTTCATTTTTGATTGAAAACTGTAGAAGATACCGAATGTGCTACTCTTACTCCTATGGAACTCAATGAGAATAGAATTATTGCGAGCAGTCATGAAGGCAATCGAAATCCTTTACTTGAAAGGTATCACTGGATCGAAATATTATCCCTGCTCTAGGGGTTGAAATTCGAGATGAGGGTGATTTCGGAAGATGACAGCTTTTGATCTAAAATGAATCTATTCCTGTTTTTCGCACTAATACTCCAATAGTCTTGGGGCGATAGTCTTCTTTATTTTTCAGTGGCTCACTCTGTATCTTCTACAGTTTTCAATCAAAAATGAAAATTCTTTCACGGGAATGCAGAGAAGATAATAACTTTCTTTCGAGTTATCACTCAACCCATCCCCTCTTCCAAATTTTCAAGGCTGGTCACCCCTGCTCTTCCCTATCTTTCAGTTGCTCACCCTGTATCTTTCACAGTTTTCAATAAAAAATGGAAATTCGTTCAAGGCGATGTAGACAAAGATACCACCTTTCTTTTGAGTCATCACTCGACCCATCTTCCCCTTTTCAAAATGTTCAAGGATTGCAACCCCCGCTTAGGGGGTTGATATTTCAGGCAAGTTTTTTACCCCAAAAGATGTCCCCCTTGAAACAAAAATTGACCTGTTTTTGCGTTTTTGATCAGAAATGAATATCTTGGTAGATAAAGCCTTTGTTTAGTTTTCGTGGAAGCACCCTGTATAGTAAATCAAAATAGTAAAATGCTTGGATTCATTACTAGACAATTTAAATGCTTCAACGATCGCTCTTATATCTCTTTATAATGCTTATATATATATATATATATATATATATATATATATATATATATATATATATATATATATATATATATATATATATATATATATATATATATATATATATATATATATATATATATATATATATATATATATATATATATATATATATATATATATATATATATATATATATATATATATATATTTTATATTCTTTTGAAGAAGAGAGGATTTACAAAATTCGAATAATTGTATTTAAAATAAATGCTTATATCTATAATTTTGGTGTGTGTCAGAAAAACACAAATGTGAGCTCAGGAAATGTAACAGGGGAACCATACTATCATGCGTATGATTCAATAAACGAGTGAAAAACCTGAGGAAAAAACCGTTTTCCTGTCGCTATTGCACTAGCAATAGCTTGTCTGTTTATATTGTTTTAGTGCCGTGTGTACATAAAGATTATCAAAGATTTTTCTGCTTAGCAGCTTCATTCTCTCATTCTCATCTTGCACATGATTTCCAGGCGAAGACAAGGGTGAAAGGAAGGGGGTTTGGGACAGGAATCTGTAACAACGAAAACCAGCAGAAAAATATTTCAACAATCATACCTGACTCTTATATGTCTAAACTCACTTGAATCTAAGAAAAGATTTTGCATAGTAAGCAAGGTCATAAAAAGGACTAAGGAGATAATCAAAAAGTACATAACCTGCGATATTTCCTCTTTCGCGGAAATGGTCTTCCGTCGCAGTGTGAGTCTCCTGAAACATAATCACTTCATTATTCCTGCTAGCCAATTTTGAAGTATAATCGCAAAATCCCTTCAATATTCAAACTCAACAAAACAATTCGCTCTCTGTTTGACCGAGAGAGCCCCGATGGCCTGGTTCGGTCTTTTAAGTGATGCCGATTATGATCTATAGATGTTCTAGCATCATTATGAACCCAATAATTTGGGTTGACATCTCCCATATATTATTTTTTCGTGGATCTTGTTTAATTTAAAGAAAAATTTGCGAAAAAATTTTGACAGTCGTTTTAAAAATATGACAGATAACGATATACGTAAATACATA
This sequence comes from Cryptolaemus montrouzieri, assembly GCA_013387265.2. Classification (NCBI taxonomy): domain Eukaryota; kingdom Metazoa; phylum Arthropoda; class Insecta; order Coleoptera; family Coccinellidae; genus Cryptolaemus; species Cryptolaemus montrouzieri. The sequence goes on along the minus strand of JABFTP020000185.1, from coordinate 97,730,649 downwards.
AATATTTCGAGTAAACGCACATGACATAAGTGTATTTGTAAAATATTATGAATATTTCTCCAATTTCCAACTTTAGTTTTTGTTTCTGGGGAAATGTTAAAGGACCCGGTTTATGCTACACTACCAACTTGTACAGAAGATTTGGAGAACAAGGGAAGCATGCGTCGTTATCACAGGAGATAATAAGTTCGCACAAGGGAACTAGTCCGTATTTTGTAACCTATTATAGCTTATACGAGCCAGAAATAAAAATCTAATTGGACCATGAAATTTTCCAAAAAATAAAGAGATATCTCACTAACGAATTTTAATCGAATATTAAACACATCTTAGAGAATGCCAAATCTTTAATACTGAACAATCAAAAATACAAACTTATTTGATAATCCGCTGTCATCAAAACTTTATTCTCTACTATTCTATTTTATAGACATTATTGAACATTCATGAAATTTCAGTCCAAAATTTTTAATTAAGAATTCTTCAGATCTAGTAGAAAAAATTCAACATATTGTACTTTCATTTAATGTTAAACTTACGTCCTGTGATAGACTTAATTCCCACCCTAGTATTTCGCCTTAAAATTCATGCAATCAGAACTTATGAATCGTTTAGAAGTATGTTTAGAATACAATTATTTTAAATTTTTATTTTGTAATTTACATGAGTAACAACGGCTTAATAATGGATAATTCTTAGTCCTTTACTAGCCTTAGTTTTCATGGCTAACATTGAGAAAATAATTCATCATCATCCGCTGTCAAAACATTGCATTTATTGGTTCAAATATGTGGATGATATAATCTGTTGTTTTGTAGGTGAAAATAGACAATTAGGTTCCTTTAGTAGGTTCATAAATTCAATTCACCCTAATTTGAAGTTCATATAGGAAATGAAGGCTGAGAATTCCATAAACTTTTAGGTTTAATTATTACTAAAATTGTCCACACTTTTTCATTTTACATAAAGCATCCTTTACATATGTCACCATTCATAATTATTTCTCATCTCCACATCAACATAAAATAGCTGCAACATAAAACACTATAATACACGATATCATTGACAGAAAATAATTTTTGGCAAGTGCTCTATATTATGAAATAAATAAGCAGTCAACAACGGTTATAATTCTAGTATGGCTCACAGTACGATTTTCCTTAAACAATGCAATCCATGGGGTTTTTTCCTAGTATTAAAGAGACCAATCAAAAATAAATGAATCAACTTATATTGTTAAACCTGTCTAAATTTGAATTCATTCTTCTCATCCCATAATTTGAATATCATTTTTAGAAATCCTCTAGTCTAGGCAGATATATTAAAACTGTAAATCAAAAATTCATAAAGAAAACAGATCAGGTATTTCCCTTGTGGAAGTTGCGATAAAATTTATATCGGTAGGACGTTTCGGAATTAGGATATCGAAGCATAAACACCGTTTCGACTAACAAAAATTAGATTCTCACTATGAAAATCATCTACTACAAGAAAACCATAATTTTAATAATAATTTTGTTATTTGACGTAATAAAAATAATAGATTGAAACTGAACCTACAGGAAGCATTGGAAATCAATGAACAGAAAAATTCCGGAAACTTAATAGTTAATTTGACCTAAATTCGTCATCATTACCAAATCTTTTCAGTTCTTAATAGAAGTAACCCGGTTTGAATTTTCCTCTTATTGAGTAAAGTTCCACGATATCAATGAAACACTTAAGTTCTTGGATACTTAAATCATGAAAACAGATAATTATCTTGAATTTGACATCTATTGAAATCCAACGTTCACTGATACTATAATCCATAATAGTATTTCCCATCGGCATAAAGTCGAGATGTCCGCTTACCATACTTTGCGCATAGATTACTCATGGTTCCCCATTCACGAAAGAAATTAGAACTTTGAAAACACTAGCGTCAAATAACGGGTATGACAATAACGTCATAGACAAATTAGTAGCTAAAAAACAACACAAATTATTATTATCTTCGATTTACCCAGGTTCAAGAAACAATAAAATATCACAACATTAATTATGTACCACAAATAAGTACTAAATTATGCCAATCTTGGTTAATAACAAGGATCGATTTGATTCAGGTAAAGAAAGCAGTATATATAAATTATATTGCAATGAGTGTCCTGCTTCTTATATTCAATCAGTATTTGAGTTGACGAGTATGAAAAATCAATGATTCATAATAAATTAAGAACTGGTTTTTCAGAACATTGTATAAACGAAAATCATTTCTTATACTTCACAAAACCAAAATTTTACATAAAGGTAACAAAAGAGATAATCTAACAATAACTAACGACCACCTAGATTTCCTCTTGTCCCCACTTCTCTCATCTGTTTCTTAGGTGTAAATGACATTGTAACAATTTAAATCTCTCTTAGTCTTTGAGAATGAGATAAAACCGAAACATATGTCAAACATATTTTTATTCACTTTACTCGTGAAACTTAAGCCAAGTATTTTATCCTCAATTGTTTTATCATTTGGTATAAATGTTTCACCAAGTGATTAGCGAGACTTTTTAATCTACATTTCTTATATATTATAAATCATTGATTTGTTCTTCCAAATTATAATAATGCCAATAAATAAATTTTACAACCGGCTATATTGAAAACATTCTGAATATATCGTCGAGTTATACTGCCTACCCCAGTACATTTTCAACCTTAAAGTTGTTATGTGAAACTCAGGAACAATATGATAAAAGTTCATTTTCAATGTTTTTGATTTTTTGTCCAATGTAACACTAGATTATTTTGAAACAAAAATTAAATAGCATAATAAAATAAATAAATTAAACAATTTCAACAAATGTTCAAAATTCTCTTCGTTTTGTTCAGGACATTTATAAATTTTTCTTTGAAACCTGTCGTAGGGTGCCTCAGAAATTTATTCCGGCAAAGATTGAAATGAGTCTTGTATTCTGATTTTCATATCTTTTTTTTGTAATTGAATTTTTGACGTCGTATAACACTTAAAACACTATACAGGATGGTCAGATTTTTACGTTATAGTAGTGCAGCTAAGTGAAATATTTTGAATAGAGAAAAATAACTCGTCGTGTTCTTTTCTCCGTGATATGTGTGCCAATATCTTGATAGTTTTTGAAGTTATGTAAAAATGGTTCTGACACTTTTTTACGTAGAACTGAACTACGTGCGGATTTTTTTTGTCCAACGGTTTTTGAGTTATAATGCTAACTGTTTTTTCAAATGTGAACCATAGGAAACTTTGATTTTGTTAAACACAGTTAATATATATATATATATATATATATATATATATATATATATATATATATATATATATATATATATATATATATACATATTTATTTATATATATTTGCTAGCAGTTCCCAAATCTGCTTGCATTGCACGCAGCCCCAAGAGCCACAATAGTGCAACCAAGCAGGATGCCGAGAAACTAAGCGGCAGACTGCAGTTTCGCCCTTATGAGAGCTCACCAGTGTCGCATATCGCTTCTCAGCATCCTACCAAGCTACATCGGGGTGCCCTATCAATTCCAGAGAGGACGCACCTCGTACATACTTATGAGAGTCGCCCTCTATGGATCGACAGTGTTAAGTGTTAAGTTATATATATATATATATATATATATATATATATATATATATATATATATATATATATATATATATATATATATATATATATATATATATATATATATATATATATCAAATGCTGTTCGTTAGTCTCGCTAACATTCGAGAACGGCTGAACGGATTTATCTTCTTTTGGTCTTGAAACGTTCGTGGAGGTCTAAAGAAGGTTTAAAAGGTGAGAAAAGTTCGAATAACTGCCGGGAAAACTATAAAAATAGCCCTTTTTTATTTCCCAAACGTTTTCTAAATAAAATGTAGTCAATTTGAACTATTTGCTATAAAATAAAGTTCATATTAAATTATAATCACTCACTGTTGTCTAAGCAATGTAGGTGTGTTCCTAACGTTGAAGAGTCAATTTGCAATTTATTACAGCTGCACAAAGTTCAAATTCAATCATATCTATCAAATTAGTCTTCGCGTGCGCGTTGGATGAATGTCGCGTTCCGAAACTAAACAAAAGTGAATCGCTAACTCGACAAAATTGCGTTGTCCCAAAATGTAATAGATTATTAGTAGTACTGATTTTCAATTTGGTCCGCTTCACAAAACTTAATTTTAGCTAACTTCAGTTGTTAAAGATTGATAATTCTCAAGTTTTGTAACAAATTAAATTTCTGAACGCAACCATAATATTTGACATTAGATTGTCAATCCATCTTGTCGCACTTCAGAACACGGAAAAAAGTATGACGATATCTATGAGAGCATCATTCTATTTTTGTGAGTGAAGATTACCGCTACGTGCGCGAGAACTTTCTTTACTTTTGTGATCCTTTGTGATAGTGACATTTCAAATAATGTGCTCTTTTTTTGTTGATATTCTGTGATAGTGACACTTTACTGCTAAGTTAGCGCGAAATTTTCTCACTTTGATTAATTAAAATTTACGATGCCGAGGAGAAGAAGACCTGACTTAGGTCGTCGCAGTCAATCAAATGTGCGAAGAGCTATCTCTCGTGCTAACCGCACTGATGACCAGAGAGAGACAGATCTAGAAAATAGTCGTATTGCTATGTCAGAATTGCGTTATTTGGTGAGTAACAATGAAGTAGATAGGCTTAGAATGCAACGAGTTCGTGCTCAACAACAGCAAGCACGACATAATGAAATTGAGCGAATCCGCAGACGCAGTGCTCCTGTGATTCTTGAACGAGCTGCATTCCACAATGATCCAGCAATTGATTATTGCGCCGACAAATCATTAACAATTGGGGGAATGATAATAATTTGTAAATGTTGTGAGGCTCACAAAGGGGCCGCAACCAAAGAAGAGGGTATATGAACCACTGTCCCTCGATAAAAAGTCTATTGGGATGGTAGTGGGCCTATTGACGGGACACCAGCTTAACAAACATCTACACGTCATGAAACTATCGGAAACCACACAGTGCCGTGGTTGCCTAGGAAATGACGAAACAACGTAACACATACTCTTCAAATGTCCCGCTCATAATGAAACCAGACTGAACACCTTGGGCGTTGAAACACTCAGCGCCCGGATGATCCAGGAGGCCAGCTACAACAATATTGCAAGCTTCATCGAAAAGTTTTTCCAAAAGACAAAGCAAAATAATACAAGGCAAACACAATTGGCCAAACGGCCTGAGTGCTGCCCATAAAGGCGCCGTGCAAGAAGAAGAAGAAGAAATAAATGGTGAATCTACAGGCAAAGTAATATTGCCACAATTGGTCCCACCACCAGATCCTTTACGTCCTTTACTTTCTGGAATGTGAAATGATTCTAAGCACTTCTTGGCCAACATTCAGAAATATAACAGCTGTTTTCAGATTACATCGTTTGGCGCTAAACATATTATACAGGACTATTTCATACCCACTTTCAAGGTATTATACCATAATATTTTTTTATAATATTCAAGGTTGTATCAAAATATATATCGGAAATAATTATTGGACAAATCTTTACAAATTACAGATACAAGGACAAAATTATCACTTACTGGGGGCGCTGTTACCACTACCAGATGCGTATCATCAATTTTTACAAATTAATTTTATGTGCAATTCAGATGCGAAAGTTGATAAGCTTTGTGCTAACAATCCAACAATGAAGAGAACCATTGTCCAAGAATTACGAATGTTTTTTCATCAGAACAAAAATTTAGTAAACATGTTCAAAATATCATTGGATCTATATATCTTTTCCATGAAAGTGCATTCCTTATTAAGCTGCTAGTGTAACTTAAAATATTATTTTCTAAATTTGTCATAAATAAGTTAATAATTTAATAAACACTTAATAACGAAGACAATGGAGAGCCTATAGGTAAACCATCAAGTTCTTGATATGTTTCATAATTGAACTTGAAATAACTTTGTTGGAGACATAGGTTTAAAGCTGATATGGTTTCTTCTATATAAGTGGAGCCTTATGTATTATTAGATTGAAGTTGATGCTTAATTGTGGCTTGGAGATCAAGGCGAGGGGTAGACTGATATAGACTAATTATGTCGAAAGATACTAACTTTCGATTATTTTATAAATTTAGCATAGAATACTTCTTCATAAACTTTATCACCTACAACTTCTATTGATCTAAGAGCTAGGTCTAATTCTACGCGATCTAAACGGAAAGCCGGCTCAGAATGAATTATTTTTAAGATGACCATCCAAGTTATCTGTTCTTGGGTACCATTTTCTCATTTCCTGTTCTATCAATTATAAGTATTCTTCATGTACTTTATGCGAGGCACTGTTCATTAAACCATAGGTGGTTGTTACTCATTTTGAATTTCAGTAATGTCCGTCTGAAGAAAATTGCGAGTTTAATGTTGATTACATTGTTAATACTATTTATGGAATTTTCTCTTAACACTTGGTGAAACATATAGAATAAATGATTAATTAAAACGCTTAGCGACGATGTCACGAAAATGTATTAAAATACTCGTCATATGTTTTGAGTTATCACCCCATTGTCAAGAGTGAAACAATACTGAAAAACAAAATGATATGTAATAGATTGCACAACATAATATTAAAACCATCAGTACTAATAAAAAGAATTTGAGTTCATTGTTGGTTAATAATAAAGATAAAATGAAATTATTGGATAAAAGCAGAGTATATAAAATACACTGCAGTGAATGCGAAACGTTTTATATGGGCCAAACTGGAATATATATCGAGATATCGAGAAGAGATTTAAAGAACATGGAAGATCCATTATTTAAAACGAAAATTCATAGATTTCGAGATTATTAAACATTTACATCCAGATAATAAAAGGAAGGAAGTGGACATTTTAGAGATGATGGAAATCACGTGTGCTCGTAGGAAAAATCGGCCTATCTTCTCTTGTAAATGCCGTTATATTTATTTAAAACAACTCATTCTCTATCTCAGTATTATATTAATGATGATAATAATGATAATGAGCTGATAACCCGAAACTTATCTCTAGTATTTTAATATATTTTTGTGAATTTTTTTGTGAAGTGTTTTAATTAATTATTTATTCATTATGTTACACCAAGTGTTGAGCGAGAATTTTATATACCATACTTTTATAATTAGAGTATCCTACAGTTGGTTGAGTAGCGACCCGATATTCCTTCGAAATTATAATTATGGCAAGAAATGTAACACTTTCTACAACTGTGCGTATTTCTGAATTTTAAATTCGTACCCCTGTACATTATCATATTATAGTTGCGATATATAACGAACGATTTAGAGAACGGTTCCCCAAGCTGAATATGTCGATGTATAACAAACATTTCCTGAATACCATAAAATCTTCTATATTACAGACAACCTTATATTTATTTCTTTAGATTGTAAAATTATTTGGTTGTATTTGTGATCTGAATCACATTCCACAAATCGAACATTTTAATGTGCAGAAACAAAATATGTTTTCAACATGATTTGTTCTATATTGATAAGCTAAAAAGTTGTATTTTAATAGCTCATCAGAGGATAAAACATATAACGGATCGCTTCCGGTGAAAGTAGGTCATAGAGTTTCATATATACAATACGAATTAGATGTTTTGTAACCGTTTCCTTTCACTATTCAATCAATTTGGAATTTTTAACATTTTAATGTGACTAAAATATTTTTAAACATTACGTAGAATTAAATAAAATATGAGTATATGAATATTTCAATGCATACTGCAGTTAATGCAGTTAAACCACAAGTTATCTAAACCAACAAAGATAACCCCACCATTCAGTAACCATATATGGATGATAAGTCATAAAAATGTTTATCACAATCCATTCCGAACATGAAATAGTGATTCGGTACATAAATTAAATCCCCCTGATGCCCCCTCCGACAGTACAAATTGCTGATTGCTGTTGCCAGGCAACGCCATACAGTTTCACATCCGCATAGGCAGCTGTGTGAGTTTACACGGCTGAGAAATTGAGAATACAAAGGAAGTTTCACTCCTCTCACAAAGTTTCATTCCATCCCCACCGCTCGTGGTTCTAAAATGGTTCCGACTTGGTTCGCTTGCGCTAGATGAGCCCCTCCACGGTATTCTGGACAACCATAGCACAGCGTATTTTCATCCTCCTCGCGCCTCCTCACCTCCCCGCTTATGGCAACTAGGCGACGTGGCCCCTTAGTTCTGTATTCTATGCCGTTCTGTGTGCACAGAAATTGTTCACGGTCAGCCTTGATTCCAAAATTAATTATTTGGATAATTATCTAGTTAGTTCTTATGAAAATTCTTTGTCCTAAACATAGAATACGGTGATCGTAAATCGTAACATCGAGTTTTGACGGTTGTCATTGTAGTTCAATACAGTCCCATAATTGGCAGACAGTTCCAGAGTTCGGTTTAACTGCTAGCCATGCTTGTGAGTATACACCGGTAAAATGTAAATAAATTACAAGAGTTAAGAGAGTTACAACTTGCGCACTGGATCGAATTTTACAGTGAGTGTTCGAAGTTGGCTCTGTCTCTATAGCCTGTTATGTCGGATTATTAAAGAATGCTCATAATGACTCCTCCCTATATTTTTTTTGTGGCGTCTTATCGTTTGTGTTTTTGAGCAGTCTGGACACAGAATGTTTGCGCATTGTGACATGATTGTGATAAATACCAGATGAATTATTTGCTTTTTGTGATCTTTTACGGTTTCGGTGGCTGATTTGTTTTTGTTTGGTTTTAGGTTGAAAATGAAAGATGTGTTTGAGGAGAATTTTTTAAGAGAAATCAAGGGTGAGTTAAGTTTTCTGTGATATTTAGTTTTTTGTGGGGTTTAGTTTCATATGTCAATCGTCAATTTTACAACTTATATTGACTTCAGTATGTAAGATGGTGAGAGGTTATACGTAATGTAATAATTGAAATGTATTTTTGCGTAGAGTTCGATTTATTGTTTTTTTTATTTTCGTTTCGAAGTAAATACTTTCATTTTGGAATTATTTATTGATGCTTCTATTTTAAATGACACAAGTACATATTCACATTGGTCGGTTATAATTAATTCACATTCAATTTGAATTAACAATTAATACAGGCTGTTCCTAAATATCATGTATTAACGTGGCGTGATTATTTAGTTTATTGCATGACTAAAATTTTAATAAACTTAGGTCCATAAACGCTTCGTTATTGATTTACAGGATGCTTAAATTTTTTAGTTTTTTTATAGATCCTGCAATTCTTGAAGCATTTGTCTCAAATTTTGGAATAATTTTCCACCTTGAGAGTTACGTGAATGCAATGTCAAAATGTTAACAAAATGTACAGGATGATGGGTTTTCACTCATGCCCCATTATATCCCCCTGAACTTATTAGTGTACTGCAATAAGTTCAGAATACTGAAATCGTTTTTTCATTGTATTTAGAAACATCGTTTTTATTTATTGATGTATACGGAAGAAATCTAGCTAGGAAGAAATTATATCGCATGACTTAGATCTAGAACATAAAATGTTGAGGCTCGATCGTCGACGAATTCTATAAAGTGCAGTAAATTGAACAACTCTTCAAAGAGGTATCTTGCAACCCCTTTCTCATATGAAAATTTTCAGGGTGATAGGGGTAGGGATGATGTGCAATGTTCAAATGAAGGAGAAACCAGCAGAATCGATTTTGGTCAAGTGTTTTCTTCTAACAGAGATCGAACGGTTTGATAAAATTACGAAATTTTTGTAAAATTCTTGATTTCAATTTGTTACATGTTAGTTTAGAAAGTGAATACTTACTTGGTGGAATAGAGAATGGAATCACCTTTTCAAAAATGCATTACATGACCTCTTTTCCCTATTCAAAAATTTGGGGTAGAAGCTGCCGAAACAAGAAGAAAAAAGAAAAAATCTAAGTGATTTAGAAAATGCACATAGAAACCAAACCAGCCCAGTTATTCGGGCTGGTTCATTGTCATTGGAATGCGCTGTATGTATCTCCATTCAATAGAAGTAGAAGAAAGTATGTGCCAATTGATTTTAAATGTTATATTACAAGCAAAAATAAATCTCTCCTTATAAGTGACTTTTGATATATATCTGTACTGTATTCCCAGGTTTCAAGTTATTCTTTAGGAGACATTATTTGTTATTAATTAGATAACAAGTCTGGTTACACCGAGAATATGTTTGTCTGCATGATGGACTGGTGAATTAGAAAATAATCATTGTTAACACTGTTAGATGTTAATTCTTCTAGAATACGCTTCGTGTAAAGACTGACCGGACCTTCTTGTGCTGTTGAAATCAAGCACAATCAAATATCAGAAGGAACAGTTGCATTTACTAATCAAATCTATCGTACCTGCTCCAAATTTCCAATAATCCCCAATAATTCCAACTTACACGCTCAAAGAAAATTTTTTGTGGTGGTGAGCTTCAACGAATGCGTGCGGATTTTATTCGGCCCATATGTGGTTGTTGAGGTAATTCATAATGGCTTCTCCAGAAACATTTGCTTCCTCTGTAAATAAATCATGCACCAGAGATTCAGGATGGTATCTTATCATATCTAGCTTCCAAAGAGAATACGGCTAGGAAAATCATGAGGTAAAAGTGCCTGCAGTACATGGTATGAATATAACAGCCTAATGATTCACCATAGCAAATTGAATGGGTGGGAACAAGAAGCTATATTGTGAGATTTTAGAAAGGTGTATATGGAAGCGAGTTCCACATCCTGTAAATAAAAAAGGAGAGAGCTACGTGGCGTTGCTAGTTGGACCGTCCGCTAATAAGAGTTTTCCGCGAGTCTACTTCTTCTTTGGATCTGGTTTCCTTTCGGAACCAAGCCTTTCAGTTCTTCAGCACATTTTCTATAGAAGTATCTCTAAAAAAGAGAAAGATCAGCAACCTGCCGCCTTTGCGCGAGAGGCTGGACATTACGCGTGATCTCCGGGTGGTCTGTGAGGCGTATTAATCTGTTCTGGACACTATGCAATAGAACGTTTGGGTGCGGAGCCTCACACATGGGAACAGTAGTCCAGATCAGGTCATACCTGTGCTTTGTATAAAAGTATCAGCTGTGATGGTGAAGTACTGTTTAGCCCTGAAAAGAAAACTGAGTCTAACAGAAGAATATTTGGCAGTGGCTGCCACATGGTTATGCTAGCAAACTCCGGTGTTGACTGTGATGCCAAATAAATGCATGTTCGTTGAGGAAATTTGATTTCACTGCATGAGGAGGTTCTCCAGCAGTGATTTTTCTGGAGAACGTTGTTGATTGCGTCTTGTTCGCGTTAAAATTAGCCAAGTTCAACAGGCCCCCCTCTGATATCTTCTGCAAGTTTGAATTCAGTGACATATTCTGTTAGTATCTTCGGTGTGACTCTTCAGCAGTTATAGTATGCTGACTAGAAAATGAAGACACCAGGGTACAGTCGTCCGTAAATCCAATTATACTGTTCTCAGAGTAGGTGTGTGTGTTTGGCATTTTATACGAAATAATTTGTGAAAAACTGAGAGATTACTAAAATATTTCCGAAATAACATTTCTAAACTGAAACTATGTGACGATCACATGCACTTCCGTCTCCTTGTTTTGGCGCACTTTATATGTTCCTTCGAATAAGTATAGTAACGATTCAATTTTGTAATGCTTCTTTTAATGCTGGTATTCTAACATAACTGTGGCGACCACAATCAAGTTTCCTACTTTTGAAATTATCTGATTTTTATACCTAGTCGTTGATGAAGCCGTGCAAACCGAGTATGATGAAGGATTACATATTGGGGATACATTTCAGCATATGTTCCTGACACTTCCAAGGATTTACCGTTAGAGAAACCGTAGACGAAATGCACGTTGGTCATTTCTGCATTTAAATAAACCTGCTTTATGAAAATACGCAAGAAATATTTTCGACTATCGCTGTGTATCAGCAAAAATCAACGAGAGTGCATTAACAATAAATGTTTGAATCGTCATTAGAAATCAATATGAAAACCACCTACAAGATAAAAATCTAACCTAACCTTTTAACGACAAAACTTCTTCATTTCAACGAGTATTCAAATAGTAGGCTATCCATATTTTGTTGCCCTCTCTCTGCTAAATGTTAGGCAATCATTCGGATCTCGATTGCACCAATGCATGGAAGTGAATACGATGAATTTTTTGTACAACGGTTTTTGAGTTGTAATGCAAACTGACGTTTTTTTGAATATTAATCATAGGTAAACTTTGATTTCGTGGAATAGGTTTCTTCCCTCTCTCTCTCTATCGTTTGTAATAACGAAGCGACCCTACCATACAAAAACTTTGAAAAGTAACAAGCAATCGACTAACGATATGTCCAAAATAACGGAAGTATGATGGATTTATTAGCTTTGTTAAGAAATCTTTCACACTAAGTTCCAAGAAAATTGAGGAGTAGGTCCTACGCGCTGTCTATACACCCCAAAATTCTCCGGTAGTACTACATATCGGATGCATCTATACTTCTTCTATCTGCTTTTTGCTTGGCTATCGTGCTATTGCCAATATTTACCAGATTTCGATTTCGCAATCACCTTCGTGACCGTCAAACCCAGATAATCTAACTTAACAACCACAGCGAAGTTTGCAATCTTAGGGTTGTTGTTGGATTTGTTATTAGAGCGATCAACTACCACTACTTTTATCTAATCCTCGTTTATGTAAAGAAGAATTTATCCTTCTTACGAGGTAATGCTACTCCTCACCGTGCGATGGTCGACCGAAATCAACTGTATTCACATAAAAGCTGCTCACTGTATTAACCTTCAGATGATGAATGGTGGTTTCCAAATACATTAACCATAACTTTGTTATCATTTCATTACCATAGCCTCATCACCATCACAATTTCGAAAGAAGTTTATTATTATAAAGCTCACGATGAGCGTTATAGTAATTTATAGCGATGAGAAAAATTATGTTGCAATCAAAGAATATTTTGTAGATTTTCCAAGTCATTCAGAACGTGCTTAGGTGCAAGGTTATCTAAGATTTGTGGCGTTGGGTGCACTTAATGAAGAATTAATTTTGGATCTTTTGCAATATTCTGTGTACTTCTAGGTGACGGGTTCTAGGGTATTATGAACACCTTGACCGCCATCTTAATTCTTCGTAGCCCGGGAGTCAATAACAGATTTTGCGGCACCATGGATGGGTTGGGAAACATTAGTCCGTTAAACTTGCAAAAGGAAAGGGTTTGCTTACGTAACATTACAGAAAACGTTCCTTTCGCGGTGGATCTTTGATAGTTTGTGGAAACAAATCTTTGAAGTACGACTGATCTTCATATGTCTAGTCATGGCTCACATGAACGAGATTTTAGGCGAATGTAGTGCTTTTTGTCTTTTTCTTTCCACGTATGTCATTGCGAGACCACATAGTGCCGTAGTTGTGAGAAATTTCTTGAATAAAATCAAAATTGATGTTAAGAGACGGGCTTCGCGGAGTTCTGATCTGAACGCCCTTGAGCACATATAGGTTTCCATGATAATGAAACTACTAGCCATTAATCCATTAACTGCAAACCTTGCAACTCTTTTTTGAGTTCAACGAAAACATCAGTTGGGTATATAACTGGAGTTTGTTATTTTTCAAAGAATCATACAAATCATCATCTGACGAAATTTCTACCGGAAGGAAATCTCAATTTTTGTACATGTTTGTATGAGCAGCTGATGTATAACACCCGTTACAGCAAAACATTTTTTTCTATTTCGAGGAAATGGCCAGAACGCGTTTTGGTGGCTTACCCATCCATGGTACCACGGCTGACGTAAACGATTCCTCATGTCACAACCACTAAAGCATTTCTCAAATTATAGGTATGAAAAAATTTACGAACACAAACCTGTTGCAGGCCTCTGGGCTATTTCGACATGAAATTTGACACTGACACCACAAATAAGTCATTGTTATTTGATTTGGTATCGAAATATTTTTTACATCAATGAACGGGTCTCATCAGACTAGATATCAATACATCCTCCTCTCCTCTCATAATGTTCAGTTTTTTCTCTATTATCAGATTGGTTGAAACGTTTGCGTAGCACTATCTTTACTCTAGAATCAGACAACAAATTACACATTATCTTTTTACAAGAAAGTATTTGTGTCAGTGTTTTTTATAATGGATAAAATTGAATATCGTGCCGTATTAAAATTCTCTGTGGAAAAAGGTGTGAAAATTCATGGGGAAATGGAGGATGATGCTCCTTTCTTGAACAATGGCGTGCAAGAGGACTTCTTCGGCATTTCAACGTGGTTGTACAAGCCTTGAAGATGATTCTTGCTCAGGACGTCCAAAAAGTGTTACTCCCGTGGAAATGATTAGCTCTGTTCATGATATGGTGTTGGATACATGATTGACCAAGCACGAAATTGCTGAGGCTAGGTCAACTGAAAGGATATTACATATCTTGAAGAATTAATCAGTTCTGAGGAAGCTATTGGCAAGATAGGTTAGGTTAGATTTGTTAACTTTGTATCAAAAACCCCCTCGAATGAGACTTTCAAGAATATTTAACACGCTTTCAAATAAAACTGAACTATGGATGAGACTTGGGCTTACCGCTATGATCCTGAACATTGACAATAAACCGCAGAGTAGACTGAACCCAGTTGTTCAGTTTCGAAGCACGTGAAGGGGTTGCAATCATGAAAGGAGGTTACGGCATATTATAAAAACCTACTGCGCCAACTGGATGCAAAAATTCGCGACAACGGACATTCGTTGCAGAAGAAAAATACCATCTTTCACCAGAGCGCTTGAAACATCCACCCTGGCTCCTTCAGACTTCTATTTTTCCCAAATCTTTCTCATCAAGTTAAGAAGTTATTGCAGCTGTTGACGGTAGTTATAAAGACCTTCCGGGATGGAATACTTGACTTGGAAAATCGTTGGAAAAAATGTATTGGGCTTCATGGAGGTTATATGAAGAATAAAGTATTTTTCCAACCATACAATTGTTTTTTCATTTCTTTTCCGCGTGTCTTGAAAGTTCGCTCTAAATAAATTGTTTTTCAGTGCATTATTTAATTTTTCACGTTTTTCTGCAGAAGAAAACCTGTCGAGCGAAGATGATGACGACGAATTCCAACCATTGAGGTGCTGGGATTGTAATGTCAACTTCACCAGCAAGTACTACCTTTACAAACATCTCTTTCATCACATTAAACAGCCTTCTGTGAAGCTTGTTCGAGTTTCTCTGCCGCCTCTCAAGATAACCCTGAAGAGTACGCGTGGTAATAGTTTCGAAATTGTTAATTCTCCTACGTCGGTAGGAGGGAACAGGGATACAGAGGAAGGCAAGCTGGAGGAATCGAAGGCGATATTGATAAAGGAGGTAATGATTGTTTTTATTAAATGTGTTTTATTGAAATTGACAACAAAAAAGTGCGAGAACGAATCGTGCAGCAGGAATTACCTACAAACCTGTTTGTACTCTTTTTAGGGTCCTTTTTCAAATATCCTTCCTTATTGAATACCTACTTACTATGTGGAAACTACCTATCAAATTAACCTAATTAACTTCATAAATACCTCAAAAAGTATAGGGAACAGCTGTAAATATCGATATATCGTGTTTTACAGGGTGTCCACGCTAAAGGGCGCAGATTGTGTTCTATTAAATTTGGAAAAATGTTGTTCAAATATTAATACATACACAAATTTGTTACAACACAATCCAATTTAGTCAATAAAAAAATCACTTGAAATCTCTGACAATTCGGTTAAATGATAAGTTAATAACTATTAACATAATTTGTTCATCCCTTGCCTTGATGTCGTAGCCATGATCGAGCTTAAACTTCAATTTAATTATACGTATGGGTTCTGCGTTGAGAAAATAGTATTTTTTGTTTCACTCACAGCTTAATTAAGAATATATTTCATCGAAAAGATAGGAAGATGACATTTTCTGTATTTGGATTGGCACAGACAGACAACTATTTAGTTTCGCTCAATTTTTTTATTCTTTTTATCGATCGGTTCAATTTACAATAGAAATTGAAAATAAAGAAAGATCTTTGAACTTCTTGGAGTTGACAATTAACAGAAGTTCTCAATCCCAGAATATCAAATTGAGTGCTTTTCATTCATTATTTCACAGGTTAATCTGTATTTCTTTGTCACTTGTTGATTTCGAGAGTTCAAATATTAAAATTAATCACTAAGAATAACGGCTATAAGCCGAATTTAATTGACAACTTAACCCCACCAAAAATATTCTGTAAAAAACTAGTCAAGTTTCGATGGAGCTGCTTGTTTATCTCTAAAAAGTAATTAAATCTAGACAAAGTCGTGCCAAGTCTAAGGTTCCTTATTGGGATTTCTTTATTATTATAGTTAATTTTGTGTGACTTTGCCGTTATGTCAACCCCCTAAGCGGGGGTTGCAATCCTTGAACATTTTGAATAGGTAAGATGGGTCGAGTGATGACTCAAAAGAAAGGTGGTATCTTTGTCTGCATTGTCTTGAACGAATTTCCATTTTTAATTGAAAACTGTAAAAGATACAGGGTGAACAACTGAAAGATAGGGAAGACTATTTCCCTGAGACTATTCATGTTTCAGTGAGGTAAAATGGAACAGATGCATGCTGATCAATGGCAGTTGTCATCAAATACCATCCTCATCTCGAATTTCAACCCCTTCAGCAGGGGTGACAACCCTTGAAAATTTTGAAGAGGGTAGATGGGCCGAGTGATAACTCGAAAGAAAGGTATTATCTTTGTCTGCATTCCCGTGAAAGAATTTTCTTTTGTGATTGAAAACTGTAGAAGATACAGAGTGCGCCACTGATGGAGAACAAAAACTTGCACACCATTGTGGAGACAAACAAAAAACCTTTCTCAGAAGGTTATAACTGGACTATCTTCTGCTTTAAAAATATATTCATTTTAGATCAAAAGCTGTCATCTTCCGAAATCACCCTCATCTCGAATTTCAATCCCTAGAGCAGGGGCAATATTTCGATCCAGTGATACCTCAGGGCGATAGATAGTCTCCTCTATTTTTCAGTAGCTCACTCTGTATCTTCTACAGTTTTTAATTAAAAATGAAAACTCGTTCACGGTGATGCAGACAAAGATAATTTCGAGGTATCACTCAACCCATCTACCCTCTTTCAAAATTTTCAATGGTTGTCACCCCTGCTCCAGGGGTTGAAATTCGAGATGATGATGGTACTTGATGACGACTGCCATTGATCAGCATGGATCTGTTCCATTTTACCTCACTGAAACTTGAGTAGTCTCAGGGAAATAGTCTTCCCTATCTTTCAGTTGCTCACCCTGTATATTTTACAGTTTTCAATTAAAAGTGGAAATTAGTTCAAGGCAATGTAGACAAAGATACCGTCTTTCTTTTGAGTCATCACTCGACCCGTCTTCCCTATTCAAAATGTTCAAGGATTGCAACCCCCGATTTCAGGCAAGTTTTGTACCCCAAAAGATGTCCCCCTTGAAACAAAAATTGACCTGTTTTTGCGTTTTGATCAGAAATGAATATCTTGGTAGATATAGCCTCTGTTTAGTTGTCGTTGAAGCACCCTGTATGTTGTAACTACCTATGTTTGTTAAGCGAGATAATAATAAATACTGGTATTGGTAATTAGACGCAAGTGTCTTATTTTAGGCTGTTGTTGATTGTGCAACTCATGCATTCAGCATTGACAATGCTGATATCTGCTCTCTTCTTTTTGGAGCGTCAAATCGGCCACCGATCTAACGTAAAATAGACGTACAGACGGACTGATATAATGATTAGTCCGTCTGTACTGGAAATATTTTTTTATACTATTTGTTTCAGGCTCGCTTATACATAAGTATTATTGAATTGACTGGTTATTCAATCAACGTTTTCCAAGTGCCAATTTTCCTTCGTCAATAGCTAGCGGTTCTGGGGATAGATTGGTGCAATGGTGTCATGGAGCACCTGGTTTTGTAATCTTATGTACCTTTCAACGGCCAAGTCACACCACATTAACTATAATAATAAAGAAATCGAAGTAAGGAACCTTAGGCTTGGCACGACTTTGTCTAGATTTCATTACTTTTTAGAGATAAACAGCAGCTCCATCGAGACTTGACTAGTTTTTTACAGAATGTTTTTGGTGGGATTTCATTTCTTTTTGTAGAAAAGTATGCATATTGATTTATTTTATTAAATTTTTTCATTTGACAAATTTTTTTTCTATTTAGTAGGTTTTTTTATTACAAATCTTTCTTTTCTTTTTTCCGGTTCTAATTCTTGTACATTAGCAACAGTTTTTCGTATTGCCCATTCACTATTTCTTTTTGTAAACTTGTAAGTATAAGTATAAGAGCCAGTTTAGTCTTATCCAGAGTTTTCCTTTAATTTTATTTATATGCGTATTAAAAGCAGAAGCACAAAAATAACATTAATACCATCAGTACTATCAAAAGAATCTAGGTTCATTGTCAATAATCAAGATAAAATGAAATTATTGGTTAAAAACGGAGTATATAAAATACACTGCAGTGAATGCGAGACTTTCATATAGGCCAAACCGGAATATGTACCAAAGAAAAGAATTGAAGACCATAAAAGATGCACGATTAAAACAAAATTCTACTGGTTTTTCTGACCTTTATATAGATAAAAATCATTTCATAGATTCGGGAGAATTGAACTTATACATCCAGATAATAACGGGAGGAAGCATTTTAGAGATGATGGAAATCACGTCCGCTCATAGGAAAAACAGCCAATTTATGATGAGCAAACAGACTTCGGTCTTTAGATGATCTCGGTAGGACTTATACAAGAGTAGGTCGATGACTTTGAGTGTCCCATTCAACTGTCCCTAGAATGATACGCAGGTACAGGGAGACTGGTACTCATGAAAGGAGACCTGGCCAAGGACGACCTCTAGCAACAGCTGCGATGCATGACCATTATATAAGAATTTCCTCGTTGAGACAACTGTTCGCTACTGCTAGGCACATGCAGCTTCAACAGAACAGTGGAGTGTAAATTAGTACTGAGACGATATAACAACCTTTCAGGTAATTTGGTATATATATATATATATATATATATATATATATATATATATATATATATATATATATATATATATATATATATATATATATATATATTATATTCTTTTGAGAGGATTTACAAAAATTGAATAATTGTATTTACAATAAATGCTTGTATCTTGTATATAATTTTGGTGTGTGTCAGAAAAAACACAAGTGTAAGCTCAATAAAAGTAACAGGGGAACCATACTATCTTGCGTATGATTCAATAAACGAGTGAAAAAACCTGAGGAAAAAACTCGTTTCCCTGTCGCTATTGGACTAGCAATAGCTTGTCTGTTTATGTTGTGTTAGTGTCATGTGTATATAAAGAGTACCAAAGATTTTTCTGCTTAGCCGCATCGTTCTCTCTTGCATTCCATGATTTCCAAACGAAGACAAGGGTGAAAAGAATGGTATTTGGGACAGGAATCCGTAACAATGAAAAAAGAAAACAAGCAGAAAAATATTTCAACAATCATACCTCTTTTATGTCTGAATAAATCTAAGAAAAGATTTCACATAGCAAGCAAGGCCATAAAAAAGACTAAGATATAATCAAATAGTACATAACCTGCGATATTTCCTCTTTCGCGGAGATGTTCTTCCGTCGCAATGTGAGTCTCCTGAAACATAATCACTTCCTTGTTCTTGCTTGAAAATTTTGAAGTATAATCGCAAAAAACGCTTCAATATTCAAACTCAACAAAACAATTACCTCTCTGTTTGACCGAGAGAGCCCAGATGGCCAGGTTTAGTCTTCCAAGGGATGCCGATTATGATCTATAGATGTTTTAGAATCATTATGGACCCAATAATTTGGGTTGATATGTCCCATATATTATTTCTTCGTGGATCTTGTTTAATTTAAAAAAAAAATTTGCGAAAAAATTTTGACAGTTCGAAAAATATGACAAATGTCATGGTATGAGGCCTCGTGTCGCAGCTCGAGTCTCTAACCTCAGCACATTGAAGAGGCCGATTAAATTTTGTCAGGGAACATGTCAATTGGTTAGAAGCTGACTGGGAGAGAGTTTTGTATACAGATGAGTCTTCTTCATAACGATCGACGATCTCTACTGTACATACGTCCTAATGAGAGATATGCTCAGTTCAACTATTTACCTACCTATGGTTTTGGTGGAGGTTCAATAATGGTGAGGGGAGACATTTCTTTGAACGCTCGCCCTGATCTGAACATCGTGAATAATGGAATCCTGAATGTTACAGACGTTTTTGAAGAATATGTTTTATTATTTGCGGCAAACATGGTTGGAACTCTTCGTTCATGTATGAAAACGTCAGACCTCACTAAGCTCATATCGTTTGGAACTACCTTCAAGATTACGAAATCACCTCAAAGGAATGGTCTGCACGAATTTCAGACCTCAATCCCATCGAACATCTGTGACATTCCCAATAGAGGATTAAAAATCCAGCAAAACCAGCCGCTTACCGTTAATGAGGTTCAGAACAGACTGATCATGCAGTAAAATTTACCAGGGGTGGAAATATCCGGTATTAACAGGTTGTGATATACTATCCTTAGGGTAGTTGGGTGTAGTTGATGTTTAGTAAAAGTCCGGAGTAATTTTCATACTCTATTGACTGAAAACTTATAACACTAAATGTTTCTCGAAGGAAGTCTAAAATTATTCTCAATATCTATAGAAACCCAATGTGTTCGATAATGCAAAATCAGCTTATATCTATGTCATCAATTTAATTTAATTCTATTTCTAAAAATCAACTGTTGTTCGATATACCAATCGATGAAAAGTGCTGGCCAAACACTTTATTAAGTAGGAAGGTGCATTGGACTTTCGTATTAACTTAAGCTCACTATTTCGAAACTTTATTGCAATATTATAATTTCAAGGAATGTTGAACTTTGATCTATCCATCACACCCTCCCACCGACAGGAAAAAGAAATTTTTCCCAAAACGAAAAGTATATAAGTATATTAGGACCTGGCAGGATCGCCATGTGATGATGTTGGGAATTTTTTCCAAAAGTTTTACACTTTTCTTTAATAATTTCATTTAAATTTCTGTGAGTACCATTTTCATTTCGATTGTTCTCAACATTCCTTAGTGCTGGTGGATTACGGGAAAAATAATTCAACATATTTAAACTTCTTCTGAATAAATTTGAATTTCCGATTCTGTACGTTAATTTCTTGGCGCAGTATATTCAATTACGTAAAACAATCACGTTGGAACATTTGAGAGGCGAGAGGGGATGTTGAAAGCCATTGGGAAACTCTTAGCTGGGATAGGGGGGGTGGTATCCAGCCTGGATAATAACTTATGATCCAAATCTTGTTTCAAAATATCCCCAAAGGGCGAAATATCACTTCGACCTCAACCATACTATTGGCTTCAATCCGGCCAGACAATCAACGAAAATAATTAGAACAATTGACTTTTGTCTAATTGAAGAACGTCTGTCCAAAATAGATTGGATTCTGATATTTTTTACGCTCTCGAAGTCTTAATCATGGGGAGAGTATTTTCAGAAATACCTTTCTGCTTATGCTCTACTTCTAGAACCGTAACTTACTGGTACTAGCTAAACCTAGCATTAACAATTGTATATTGAGTATGATTCAACTTAAGAAGTCCATCTGGCAGAGGTACTGTCGAAACTGGCAGAGAGGAGACTATTCACCTCACAGGTAATACTCAATTTCCTGTCTCAGAAAATTAAGTATTTGGAACAAGAATTCTAGTCGAGACTGGCTCAATCATTGGACCGCAAAATTTTTTACAGGTATCTCAGAGCACCAAAGTATCTGTGTCCTGTGTACACCCTCTATTTGGATTTTGTGAACGTTTTGGCGGATTTCTTTGCTTATTTTTCTACCAGGGACACCCCGACAATATGTCAATCGTTTGTAATACAAACTTAAACGCCACAGTGTCAGATATTGATTTTATACTCAGGAGATCGTGAGGCATTCCTCTGCTATCCTTGTTTCGTCAATCCTGGAAAACTGAGACTTTGCCCTCCTTCCCTCCTCCTCTGTCTCTCATTTTCCCCAAATGTTTTACATCTTATACTCTACCTTATTGCTGGCTGGGTACCCTAGTTAGACTTCAACAACTACTGTTGCATTAGCTAAGTTCCCATATCTTTTAAAATTTGCGAAAAAATCATATTTGGTAGGGTCCTCATGAATATGAGTTACCTATCGATCCAGAGCGAACGCTCTGGATCAACAACTGAGCAAAAACCAGCATGGTTTTCTACCTGAACGTTCAGTTATAAAGAATCTTGTCATCTATGTCGACACTTTTCGAGAGCTCTCGGTGGTGAAGTTCCGGTCGATATTTTTCTAGGGCCTTCTACACTGCCTTACAAGGGTCTGGTACGAAAACTTTATGGCTTTGGCATCCGAGGTAGTCTCTTACTATGGATTTTCTTGCCGACTAGTGGGTTCTGTATTGGGACCCTTTCCATTTCCATTATACACGTCCGATATGCCCCGAATGGTCATGTCCAATATTTTATGTTCTATGACAGCATCAAAATCTACGGAAACCTTCTTACTGAGCTGTCATTGCAGAAAAAATTGGTCGCACCGAATTTGCGACGAATGGCTACTTACATTGAATAAGACCAATTGGTGTGTGTTAAACTTGGGGAAAAAACAATTCCCACAACTTTTGGCAATTTCGTGTTTCATATTTGTTTTCATGCTAGTAGAGCTTTTCTCAAACTTAATTATCTTATAAAGTGACACTTAAATGAAAAACGCAAGTATCATTGAAACTCGTAGCAGCATTTAATTGATATAATAAAGTTGACTTTGGTGCGGGAATCTTAAATCCTATAACAACTGGATAGTGCATATTGGATGAACATTACTGAACACAACGTCAAAGTGATTGAAATCAGGCTCGTGCTTCAAGAATGCTATATTTTGTGAAACATTTGAGCTTATTTAGGGGATGGATATAATGAAACAAGAGAAAGAGATAATGTAGGAATATTTCAAGGACTTATCAATTACAGAGCGAACTTGACTGACGTTACAAGAACATTCACAAATGGCAACTTTTTTCAAAAAACTACTTTCTAGACTCCGTTTTTGAGATTCATCAGGGAAATTATTAGATAAGAAGGAGAAAAAGATCAGGTTGTACAACGACACATATTTGAAATATGAATTTATTGCTTTGGATGACAAGCCACAATGTGTTGTTTGTTCCCATCTGGAGAAAGCATGAAACCTTCAAAATTACTCCTGCATCTGGAAACAAAACACCCGCCTTAATAAGTCAAACCGTTAGAATTCTTCGAGCGTAAGTTACTTGTTCTGAAAAATCAACAAATAAGTTTAAATAATCCAGCCATGATGAGACGGTAGCATCCTACTTAGTAGCATTGCGAGGGAATATGAGCCAAATACTATCGCGGAAAAACTCATTTTACCTATTACCATTGATATGGTCAATATTATGTCCTGCAGAAGATAAAAAATTGAAAACTATACACCTCTCAAATGATACAATATCGAGGCGCATAACTGAAATGGCTGTCGATATTCACAACCAAATAATAGAAAAAGTTAAATTAAGTGAATTTTTGCCATTCAGTTTGACTAGTCAACAGGCATATCAAACTTGACGTGATTCTTATATTTTGTTGGATATAAGTCTATCTAAAAAAATTTGCTTTTTGAAAATCAATTGCTTCTTTATTGAAGCAATACTAAATAAAAACTGATGGCGCGAGCGACTACAAGCGCTTGCCACATAAATGATGCCGAACAATTTACAAAATGCTTTACCACAAGCTACAATTACAATTGTTAATTTATTAAACGCTTACTGTTGCAAAAATAGATTGGTTTTCACACTCTGCGAAGAAATGAGTGGCAAGAACCATTCAATGCTTTCCCATAGTGAAGTGAGATGGTTGTCGCGTGGAAAAGTTCTTGGGAGGCTTTTTGAATTGCGAGATGAATTAAAAAAATTTTTCCCAGATGAAAATGGTTCATTCTTCGAATGTTTACGAGATAAATAATCTTTATTTTTATTGGCTTACTTGAGTGTGATATTTTCACATTTGAATAACTTAAATGCGGGTTTACGAGGCCGTAACAAAAATAGTTTTCTTATGATACAATGGCTTTATGGAGAAATTTGGTTTTTGGATTATACGCCTTAAAAAACGAAATTTTGGTGTATTTACTGCATAGATGAATTGAAGATTCAGATACTAGAATATTTCCCAAATAACAATAATGATTTATCGAAAAAATGGGTTCTCAATCCGTTTGATGACAATATCGTTGCAGCTGCCAAGTTGCAAACAGAGACTCATAATCAACTCATTGAACTATCGGCTGATAAAATTTTATAACTGGATTTTTTATCACACGATTTAGATAAATTTTGGCTGGCATGACGACGTGAGTACAGAAGCTTTGAAGACATTGATACCCTTTGCTACTTCTTACTTTTGCGAAAAAGGTTTTTCGTCTATGGTGGCTTTGAAAACAGAAATGGTCTGTTATCACTCTAAAATAATTTATGAGTATTTGTAAAGATGATCCACGAATAGAAATAATCATTTTGATCACCAAACCTAAATAAAGTAAGCTATAAGTCTATTAATTCATCTTGTTATTACATTACAATATTAAATTTCATAACACTTTACTAAAACTTATACCTTTAATGAACGAATCTTTTGTATTGTTTCGAGGTCTTACTGCGACAGACCGACTAACCGTCAGACTACGACCCTCTTTAACCCATTTGATCCCTCGGTTTTTTTTAATTGAATCATGATTCTTTTACATTTGTAATATCTTAGAGGTGAAGTTGAAACATGAACATCAAAAAAAACATTTTCTTCGAAGCAAAAAAAAAATTGGTGGACTCATTTTGGACATTTAGAAAACTAGCGAGAAATTTTTGTTTGAAAAAAGTTTATTGAAGGTCAACCAAACAAGTTCTGTGTTATAATCATAAAGTTAGATTACATTTGACGCATCTCCGACGTGCTTTGAAATGATAAACTTTACACCGAAATTGTTTTTCAATTTTTACTGGAAAATAATCACCCTGTATAATACTCTTGGGTGTAGAACTAGAAGGTTTGCTCCTAGAGTGTGATGATTTAGGAAAGATCCGCAGATAATGACGGGTGAGGCCCCGAACTAAAGTTAACAGATCGACTGTCTTCAGAAACCACTGTAGTAGATATTCTGTAGTTGTTAACACTTTGATCCAGGAGATCAACATCCCTCTCATGAAAGTACTATATTTGGAAAAGAGAAGAGGCTGTGGAACGTCAATCTTGTGCTTTTTATATGCTTTTTATAAAAATATTATTATTCGTTATAAAAATGAGTGGCATAAATTTTGAGTAACGGTGTGATATCAGGATTCACCGATGAAAATGTCAATAGAGTTCGGGATCTTGCGCATTCAGATCAGCGGTTGACAGTCAGAATGCTCACGGAACAGTTGGATTTGAATTACTCTTAACAAATCGACTTTGTCTTCAGAAACCACTGTATGAATTTTTCAAGCATTGACGGCAGCCACGTTGATCATATTGGTGAAACGAGACCAGCGCCATTTTCCCCCCGAGTAGATATTCTGTAGTTGTTAACACTTTGATCCAGGAGATCAACATCCCTCTCATGAAAGTACTATATTTGGAAAAGAAAAGAGGCTGTGGAACGTCAATCTTGTGCTTTTTATATGCTTTTTATAAAAATATTATTATTCGTTATAAAAATGAGTGGCATAAATTTTGAGTAACGGTGTGATATCAGGATTCACCGATGAAAATGTCAATAGAGTTCGGGATCTTGCGCATTCAGATCAGCGGTTGACAGTCAGAATGCTCACGGAACAGTTGGATTTGAATTACTCTTTCGTTCATCAGATTTTGACCAATGAATTGGAGTTGAGAGAAATTCGGCGAAAATGGTTCCAGAATACATTTTTCAAGGCCAAAAGGATCTCAGAAAGGAAATGAGTATTGATCCTCATTTTCTGGAACATGTATGAGCAAGTTAAAGATCAAGATGATACGTTTTTTTGATAGGCACCGAATCGTCCACAAAGAGTTGGTGCCGAACGGTTAATCAACACTTTTATCGAGAGGTCCTTCAAAAACTTCGAGTGTGCGACCAAACATCAAAAACAACTGGATGTTACATCACTATAATGCACCATGTTACTGCAATATCAATAATGAAGTTTTTAGCCAGTAAAAACATTCCTGTCGCTCCTCAGCCTCCTTATTCAGCAGATTTGAGGCCTTGTGTTTTCTCCTCTTTTCGAGAATTAAAAATCACATCAAAGAAACTCATTTTGAGACACATCCAAACAGCTGTAATCGGGGAGTTGAATGATATTTCATTATCCGAGTTCCAGCAATGATATGAAGATTGGAAGATCGGCTCTTAGGGCTGTGTGTTTTCCCGAAGGGAACTATTTTGAAGGATACAATATTGCATTTTAATCATATTTGAATAAAAAATCTCATCACTTATATACACACCCCGTATATTATACTGGACCGCTTTCAATACACAGATCATTTGAATAAGACAAATTTATTTAATTGTGAAAATTTTGAATGATGTGACAAAATGTATTCATGAGACAGTATTGTATTCATTACGTCGAAAAATGTTATTTATTATTAACAAAAATACATAATTTTTTTATAGAGATTTCTTGAACATTCAATGTTCAAAAATAAATTTCAACCAGTTTGTTTCAATCTAAATAAAATAGCAATATAGTTACTCGAACATATCAAGAGGTAAAAATCCTTTGTTGAATTGGATACAATGAGGTCGTGGATATTCACAATTCTTAAGCGCTCGGCCACACAGTCTCCCACTGCAGTAATGTTTGCTGCACAGTTTTTTATGAGTTGACGACAATGGAATTTTTTCGAAAGTGTTAGAACTGCACCATTTCTAATATTTAACATGAAGTTCAAGCCTTGTCCTTCCAAATGGAACACTATGAATTCGGTTAATATTTTAGAAAAAAATGGGCGTTTCCATAAGTAGTTGTTGGGCATTTCACACGTTCATATCTTTTACGTTTGCAGAACGAGGAGGTCGAAGAAGGTGTCGCCTATCCCACGACTGAGGGGGCAGGCCAGTCGGAGGCTTCTGATCCTCTACTGGACGGGTCGGAGCCAGACCTGGACGGGTTCGACGCCGCTACCTTAGAAGACATAAACGGCATCATCGAGAGTGAAACGGGTGGCGGTAGCAGCAGCGGCGGCGAGCAAGACGGACTCGACAAGGACACGATGGTTACTGGTCCAATCATCACGGAGGTCACGGACGAAAGTGAACACAGTGAGTCAGCTAAATTTTGACATTTTTTTCTTCCATTTAGGTTATGATTTTTCGGCATAGTAATGGGCTTCTGAAATTGATTTTATTTTCTTTGACTGAATCCATATTTCTTTGAATTGATTTGCAGAAACATACCGGGTGTCTATGATTTCATGTGACAGATAGACACAAGAACGGTGAGATAAAATTATAAGGATCAAATGAGCTTGCTTTTTAGTATTTTTAATTTGCTATAGAATTTCACAATGTAGGAAAAAAATATTTTTATATGTGACGGAAAGAATGTTTGAAATTTTATCTCGGTTGATAGGTAACAAAATATATCCTTTTAAGAAATTTTTGCCCGGGAAAGAGTGAAATTTCTTTTATCAACATACCCTTGAGTTGGCGTTGATGACTTCCAATCGCCATGGTTGTTTCTTTGCGTTAACAAGGAACTCCCTGAGACATTGTCGTATCGTTTCAGTGCTGATTTGCACTCCACTGTTCTGTCGAAGCTGCATTTTAAAATGCGTAGCAGTTTACGAACCGTAGTCTCAACGAGAAAATTCTTGAATAACGGTCATGGATCACCGTTGTTTCTCGAGGTCGTCTTTGCCCATGGCTTCTTTCATGACTACCAGTCTCCCTGTACCTGCGGATTTTTCTGCAAACATACAAATGGGACACCCCAAGCCTTTGACCTATTCTTATATAAGTCTAATCTAGGTCATCAAACAGCACTGTTTAGCTCGTTCTGTGGAGGTCGAAATATTCATACGTTACTGGCAAAAATTCATCAACAATAGCTGTTATCAATATGTGGTGGCTTCTTGCAAAATCTCAATTCATTTCTTTCATTTTATTTTCTGCCATGAAAAAACATCGAATTTTGTTGGCATATGTCCGGACATTCCCGAAAAAAAACATTTAAGTGCCTTCCAAAAATGAAATTTGAATAATTAATATTCTGCGTTATATACTTGACATAGTGTATTTCAGGTATAAAATTGATTTTTACCCACTATCTGATTGATACATTTTTATATGCATAAAACAGGTGGCGATCCTTTGCTGCTGCGGGACGAATGGCTATGTACATTCGGTAAAATTTAATATTATCCCTAATCTCCACTATCATCTAATGTGAAATGGTTGGTTTCGCAAATTCAACAAGTTCTTGCAATACCAAATACAGCAGCATCCTTGGCCTTTGAATGATTTTCATAGGGAGAGTTATTTAAAAAATCACCTATTTTTATACTCGTAAATATTGCAGCTTTTTTAGGCCTCTAACCTCTCTCATTTGGCTTCGATACCGTAATTAGTTTAAATTTTTTTGAAATGTTTGCGTTACTATTGTATTAGTTAGTTGCATACTTTTGATCATTGTATAATTCGACCACATCATGGACCGGTGGTAAATTACCGACAGGTAGCAACCAGAAAAGCTCATGTCTAAATGCAACATTCGTACATTTCAAATTCTTCCTAAGCTTTTCCTAAACCTTAAACTACTCAATTATCTTCTTGAGAAGAAAATTACGCATGTCGAATGGGATTGTGTTTTGCCCTAGCATAGAAGCTAAAGGGGTTTTAAGAATTAGGCATTTTTGGATTTGAATGATCCCCTGTGAAGTTTCTATTTGAATCTAATGATATGAAGTGGATATATTATTGTCCAATTAGAATCAGTGTTGTATTTACGTATTTACGCCCCCCTACATAGACTGTTGCAAGTATTTATAAAATCGATTTTACCCCTTATGTTTCAATTCAAGTTTCTACATCAGTATGAACCGTAGGACTGAAAAGAAATAATGAGTGTTAAAACTGTTTCAAGCAAAAGAGGGAAGAAGTTTGTGATTTTTAACAACTACAAACATATTTTTCAAAAAATCTTGAAAACAAGCGGCGAACAACGATGGAACTGTATGGATAAATAAATAATGTCATTTATTTTTATGACTTCAAATTACCATCTTTGAACTGAAAAATTCCGAGTCCAGCCAGTACGAGAAAAGCTTCTGATGATTTATCCAAAAAGCCAACCAAAATAATTCGTCTAGTTTTCCAAGATGATATGCCTTCTTCGATCTGATGTTAGTTATATTAAAAGAAATTTATATAACGTTCGACGAAAATTACTACCACCGTTACCAATAAGTATGAAAAAAGCCTTTTCTGCGCTAAGCAGAATAGACATTCGAACAAGCGGGGATGAGGAGTTTCTAAGCACATCTAGTGAGGAGGGCAATATTATAGTTTTCTCCTGTCACTTTTATCTTTTTTTTGAAAGCTGTAAGTCATATATACTTGGACAGTACATTTGATTATTGTCCTTCTTTTTCACGACACATGGCTTTTCCAACGGTTATTACGTATCAATATTATATTGTTTGTTATCAAATAAGCAGGCAAACACATGAAAAATTGTTTTCCTTGATAATAGAAAAATGCAAGAAGGATAACATACAGGCGAATATTTCTGAAATCTTGTAGATTTTAAAATTGGCATTCACAAGGCAATTGAACAAGTTTGGTCTGCAGCTAAGACTATCGGTTGTAGATTTCATTTTTTGCAGGGTTGGTTCAGAAACATTCAAAAACTCGGTTTGCTGAAGATTACAAAAAATGAGTGAAATTGGATCACGGTTGCGATGACCTTTGCACTTGCATTTTTCAATACACATGAAGTAGGAAATTGTTTTGTTTTGGATTTGCTGTCAGTATGCATTGTTCACTCTGTTAATTTGTCAGCTGTTGATTTCGGGAATGAAGTTCAAAAATCTACATTGACCACTAAGAACAACAGCTATGAACCGAATTTAATTGACACTTCAATAACCAAGAACATAACCTTTTACTGCTGAGCATTTATCCTTTGGATATTGAGAAATCGAATAGAAAGTTTCCAATTAATTATATTTCTAATATTAGCAACAAGATATGTAATAGATTGCAGAAAAAATAATATTAACACCATCAGTACTAATAAAAAGAATTTAGGTTCATTGTTAGTTAATAATGCAGATGAAATGAAATTATCGAATGAGGCGGAGTATTTAAAATACACCGCAGTGAATGCGAGACTTTCTAAATAGGCCAAACTAGAAGATGTATAGAGAATAGAGTTGAAGAACATAAAAGATCTATTATTCAAAACAAAAACCATTTCATAGATTTCGAGTGAATTGGACTTATACATCGAGGTAATAAAGGGAAGAAGATGGACATTTCAGAGATGATGGAAATCACGTCCGTTTGTGGGAAAAACCAGCCAATTTGTAATGAGCAAAGAAACTTCAGTGTATCTCCTCTTGTAAATGCCGTTATATTTGAGTAAAACGAATCATTTTGTTTTGTGTGGTGGAAGATTTTCCTCGCTCTGGTCGACCATCAACATCTTTAACTGAAGTTAACATCGATAAAGCGAAGGAAATGGTAATTGCAAATCGTCATTTAAGTTTAAGGTAGGTAATGAACTTTCTGTTTCTCTTGAATTCGTACCATTTCAAACGATTGTTTGGGCATGAAACCTGCTGCCGCTCAACTAGTTCCAAAAGGCCTGAATTTTCTTCAAAAATTGAATTTCGTGCATATCGCTGAAGGCATACTATAACGAGTCAATTGCGACCCCACATTCATAAAAGCCATTGTAACTGGTGATGAGATGTGGGTTTATGAGTTTGACATGCAAACCAGTCAACAAGCTCCGGAATGGCGCTTTCCAACTGAACCGAAACCGAAAAAATCACGTCAAAGTAGCTCAGAAGTGAAGGTATTGTCGACTGTTTTCTTTGATTATCTCGGTGTTGTGCACTCGAAATTCTTGCCAGAAGGTCAGACGGCGAGTAAAGAATATTACCTGAGCGTCATGCGGCGTTTGTGAGAGCAAATTCGTTGAAAAAGGCCAAATTTGTGGAAAGGAAACTAATGGATTTTGCACCACGAAAAATGCACCATCTCACAAGACTATCATTGTGAATGAATTTCTGACCAAAAACTAAACAAATACTATGGAACCACCTTATTCATCTGATAAGACTCAGGCCGACTCTTTTCTTTTTCCAAAAGTCAGATTACCACTTCGAGGTACTCGTTTTGAATCGATAGGAGACATAAAAGAGAATTTGCGGCGAGAACTGAAGTCGATTCCGGAATAAGCGTTCGAAAACGTTTTGATGATTCAATTGTTCGTTGGCGTAAATGTATTATTTCAGAAGTGGCCTACTTTGAAGGCGATACAATAAATTTGGATGAAAAATTAATATTTCGTGTTTCATTCACCAATTTTCGTTACTTTTTTGACAGAATGTATGTCGAGTATCTTATTATATTTCTGTGAAACGTTAGCCGAGTATTTTAATTAATCATTTAGGAGTGGATTAGTCGTATCCATATAACTTCACTAGCCCGGACAGATATCGTTCCGGCTATCGAAATGCCCGAATTTCTGAAGTGACTTGAATTTGTTTCATTTTCACAATAGAAACAACCCAAAATCTGTTAAAGCCGAGTTTATTATAAAAATATCGAAAAGTTGAACAAAAAATAGTTTCTATTATAAAACAGGATCAAATTATAGAATTTCCATTCATTATAATCTTTCCTCATAGAAAATATAGAATTTAAATATAAGCTAACAACATGCTATTCCTTATGTCGTTTGAAATATCCTTCGATTTTACTTTGAACCTTTCTCGATGCTGCCATCTGAACTGATTTTTCCTTGAGCCTTTTCAGGAGCAATACGTCTTCTATAGGAAGATTATTCTGTTCGGACCAACTGATGATAATCAGGGTGAACGCATTGACAGTATCTGCATGTTTCACTTTTATCATACTATTTAAACCATCTTCTGAGTCAGAAGATTTCTCTACGTTTTCAATATTCCTTCCTAAAGCATCCTGTATAAGCTCTTCTTCAGTCAAATCGATAACAAACTCTTTGTCTCCCACAGCCCAGTTGGTAATGTTCTCAATGGTTAAGTCATTTTCTGGATCGATGACCCTTAATGATTTGGCAATATTTTTCAAATCATTTTCACTGATTGGATGAAGTTTCTTCTGAAGCTCTAGTGGAATATTTTCATCATCTGATTCTTCTACTTCTGCAGTGTCATGGCACAATGCTGTCCAACTTTTTCTAATATTTTTGAAGTAATGGCTTTTCAAGATTGGGCAAGATTGTTCACGGCATCTTATTATACTGCTTCAAAATGGCAGTTATCTTTTCACCTTCATGCGAAATGATATGATTAAGAAGGCATTTTCTATACGACACTTTAATGTTCTGAATTAAATAACATAACTCTGAAGTTTAGATTAGTATTAACCTCTTTCTCAGGTTGGTGCGAAGGTGTATTGTTTACCAACAACAGAGCTATAAAGGGCTTGTTAAACTTATTTAAAACATTCTTCACCTCGGAGATAAAAGATGTTTTAAACTATTCATTAAATAATGGTCTGGTCATCCACCCTTCGGTAGATGATTTGTAGACAACTGGTAGTGAACTTTCGTTTTTGAATGCTCGTGGATTTGCCGCTTTTCCCAAGACTAGTAAAGGTAATTGGTGAGTTCCAGCCGCGTTGCAGCATGGCATAAATGTTAAGCGGTCTTTTGACACTTTTCGACCTGGTGCTGGTTTTCCCCTTGAAGAACCCAAGTTGTGTCTGGTAAACATCTGCAAAAAATGGCCGATTCATCAGCATTATACACCTGTTCTTTGCTTAATTCCATCTGTTCAACAACCCATAGAAATTTTTCCTTAAATGGTATCACAGCGGAAATATCACTGGAAAGTTTTTCACCACAAACCTTCAAGAAACGAATTCCATGTCTAAGCTTGAATTTATCTAACCATCCCGAACTTGCCAGAAAACCTTTTTTCCTATGATTTGTTCATAAAACCGTTTTGCTTTTGCTCTCAATATCTCTGACGAAATTGGTACATGTGCGTTGCGTTGTTGAAAAACCCAGTTATACAATGCGATTTCAACATCAGGATTCTCAGCTTCTCTATACTTGATACAACGAAAAGAGAGAGTGTAAACAAAACAAACGCACGAGGCCTGAACGTGTCACACAGGGTTGAATCCAGGGACTGGCTTCCATTTGATCACGAAATTGAACTCTGAATTAAGTATTCACGCAATAGTTTCGTATATGACTGAGTTAATTATCATAAAAAACAGGCAATGTATTACGCAAATGAGGTTGTAGGTATATTTTCTGGTAGTAGAACATTATTGAAACATATATATTACAAGAGTTACATAAAAAAGGACATCAAGGATTATCATCGTCATTATCAGATTCAGACGATGAACTTGAATCAGTCTCGAGATTGACAATAATAGGATCCAGTTGTTCGTCTATTATGTGATCTAATTGCCACATTCTCGGTTCGACCTTCTCTACGACATGCTTAATGCAGTTTTGCCACTTGACAGCATCAATCCTTTCAATGGATTCGGCGAAAAGCTTCTTCATGTCTTGGAATTTGAATGATGTGTTCTTAGATGCCACATAATTCTTCATCTCAGCCCAAACCAGTTCGATGGGATTGAGCTCGCAATGATAGGGCGGGAGTCGCAACACGATTTTATTTTGGTTTCGAGCCATTTAATCTACTACATATTTATTATACGCTGGCTTGTGGGTTTTGACTATTCGAAGAAGCTCTGCTTTAATCAAATCATCCCCGAAAGCAATATTTTTTGAACGTAGCCATTCTTGAATAGTGGCTTTTCTACTGGCAGATGTCGGGAGTTTTTCTGTACGTCTACAATGATAAGACGCATTGTCCAAAACGATGACACATCCGTCTTCCAATTTCGGTAAAATATTTTCAAACCATTCTTTGAAGTTGGGTCCATCCATTTCTTCGTGGTAGTCACCAGATTTCTTCGATTCGAATGACCACAGTGCGTCGGGAACGAATCCAGTATCACTTCCAATATTGCAAACGATGGGTCTCTTGCCTTTACCTGCAAAGACATAAAAATGATTTCTATTAATGATTGCATGTGTCTATTTTCATCTAACTTAATCATGTGGAATCTCATAATTCAAGAAAATACTTAATTTTGATAATTAGAGAATTGAGTTAAATCACCGATAAACCTTTTGACGACAGGTAGGTGGTACACAGCCTACTTAAGTTGATTTACAGTAGCAATAGAGATAAAGAAAAACCAAGAAGTAGCACAGACCCTTAATAAGATCCCATCTATTCATCCAAATTGAATTATTCTATTGCTGTTGTAAATATAGATTGAAAACATGATATAGGACGTCCTTGAAAGAAAGCGGCATGCTAACAATTCGAAACAGGATTGTTGTGGTACCAGGTACTGGATAATGAACAGTATGTATGGGTTTTACCCTAAAGCATAATTTGCAAGGAATAACAGGAATATTTTCATAAAGGGTATTCGAAAACCTTCATTCTGCAGTTAGTTTTAGGTAAAAATTATGATTTCAAAAAATATGATGAAATACCTGATGACGTGCCTATTGTTGATACAGAGTAAGCATGATTCAAATCAAGATGTGAATCAGAATAAACATCAAATAAGTTTATCAAGAAATCAGCGATTTCAATCAAAAACGAACCAACAGAACTTGTGTATCATTTGAAAATCATGAATATTATATTATATCATATATGAATTATTCATGCATAATATAACTACCACTCACCTGTGAGATCCTTCAATCCAGTCGATAAACCTTCTTGGAAAGCCTGTCTGGCTGTTTTGACCGATGCATCTACCCAAACACTTGATTTAGTGTGCCCAGCATTCACCCACGTTTCATCCAGGTGATAGGTTTTTCTATTCTCTTCGCGGTATTTTTTAATTTGTTTAAGATAGTCTCTCCTCCACAAGACTATTTCTACTTTCTCCGATAGTAAACCATTCCTCCCCCTCTTCTGGAATGTGAAGTCCATTTTTTTTAATATTTTACGGAATGTTGTTCTTTTAAAATTTGGCAGATCAACATCACTGTTCACTTCATTCAATATTTTATCTATTGAAGGTAAAAAAATGAAAAAACTGATGCACTTTCCTACTAATCAGATTTTTGTTGAAATCAGTAACACTATCCGCAATTTTCACCCTTCTCGGGAACGTCCTCGGTTGTGAAAAAGAATGATTCTCCTTATCCTCCTTTATGAGTCTGTAAACACTAGTTTTACTAATTTCCACAATATTTGCCACTTGTTCGACGATTTCGTTGATAGGTGCAGAATCTATTTGCATTTGTCTATTATAGACGTTGAAAATGATCTGTTTTTCATTCAAAGTAAAATGACCTTTCTTAGGCCGCTTTTTCGGAGAATAATTTTCAACAGTACTTTCATCTGCAGTAT
This sequence comes from Cryptolaemus montrouzieri, assembly GCA_013387265.2. Taxonomy (NCBI): domain Eukaryota; kingdom Metazoa; phylum Arthropoda; class Insecta; order Coleoptera; family Coccinellidae; genus Cryptolaemus; species Cryptolaemus montrouzieri. The sequence continues at coordinate 97,694,795 of JABFTP020000185.1, read as the reverse complement.
CCGTAGACGACATTATACACACAATATTTTCACTTTTCAATACTCGATCAATAACACTTCCAAAACAATAATGAAAATTCAATTTTCTATCCGATGGACCGAGACCGTACCTGTACAGACTGCTAACATTCAGATCCCACCCCCTAAACATTATTCGGCCAATTACAGAGCTACTAAATCTTCTGGCGTCTGCTGTATTTGTTTTGACGTGGTCTCTCTTTCGGTTGCCTAGAGTATAATAATTTTTCTTTTTCCTACAAAAATACCTTGGATAGAATAAATTCGATAAAATTTAAAATAATATTCCTACTAGGGATGCACCGAGGGACCGGTTGGGCTAGCCGAGCTCTCGGCATGCAGTAATTTTGTTTAGCCAAGAATTCAGTATTTGGCTTTTTGTGAAAACCCTTGCTCGGTGCATCCCTAATTCCTACCTGTTACGATTTGGATATAAATCTCCTCATTTTGTCCTTGTTCATTTCTATGTCAAACACTGTTGATTTTGGAATAGTGAACTTTGCTGCTATTCGACGAGTACTCATTCCATCATCAATAAAATCTATAATTTATGATTTCTCTGCCAGTGTGAGCGTTTTATGATTTCTCTTAGTTGGAGTCATTATGCACACCACCGTCGAGATTCAGATGCAAAATGAAACTGTAGAACGATACTCGCCACCCTTAGATAGTACAAGTACATACATACATGTACATACAGAAAAATTATTATTGTTTGTATATCAGCCGGCGTCGAGGTACCCAGATTATAGAGGTAAAATTCTCGAAGTACCCGAATGAGTCGCGTGTCCAAGTTACTGGAATGTCCGGACTAGTGAAGTTGTACTGTATATTTTTGTGAAACGTTAGGGGAGTATTTTAATTAATCATTTAGTAGTGGATTAGTCGTCTCCATATAATTAAATGTTTATTATTCAATTATGATCATAATCATTGAGCTATCATTTAAATATTGTACAAGATTTATTTGATCGCCAATTTTTTAGCATATAGAATAAGTCTGTGCAAATGTTTCAAATTGAGCATTTCATTTAATAACCAACTAGTGCTTGTATCGCGGGACCGAATTTACCTATACGGTTAACGGACCCTAGAATCTTCAGGACTGAATTCACCTATGAATTTTTCACCTTAATTTGTCGAGAGAGAATTTATATGTACTCGATTGTTGATGGCTTTTGTTGTTATACCAGTTCTGAAAAACTATTTTTCCGCGGTTAAGCTGACAGTAATTTTTGTGATGCTACTTTCGATGCCGATTCCGGTGGAATCTGGGAAAACTCGAAATCAAGACATTTTTTTCAACTTTTTATTATTCAAAATAACTATTGACCAACCAATTAGTTCGGAATTTTTTAATCAAATCACAGAATTAAATTGATAAATATTTGATTACTAAAGTTTTCCTTAGCAACGCTGACCTAATTATCGCTATAAGTATATTAATTTCAAACGTCAAATTCGAGATCGAAAATTTTCTTACATAATATATTGTAATAATAAGTTGGTTAGTGATATTCTTGATGGATTCATTTTAAGAAAATTCATTTTAATATAAATAAACTTATACACTTGTCGGATTTCTACGATGTTTATTTTTGATACACATCGATCTGTTTTGTCAGTTATGTCGTTCTCAAGTGTTTAGAGCTAACACTTGTGGGCAAGGTTGCCGATAGTAATATGCTAAAATCCCCAAACACATTGTCGAAATTCCCTACGTTTGGGGAAAGAAAAATGATAATTCCCCACAGAAATAAAACAACTAAAAATGCATTTCTGACATATATCAGTGGAGAGCTAGTTTTGAGCGTCAAAATGATCAGGTGGCCTCTTCTGCTATGAAATCTTGACGCTCACATAAAAAGGTGTTTTCCAGCGGTAAAATATGTCATTTGTGACTTATTTCAGGTTGAAACAGTTAATCAATGAAATCTATTTTTTATTGATTTGGTATAATTGCTGTAATATTTTACATGGCAAAATCCTTTTTTCAAAACCTGTAACAATATAATGGGAGTATTGAAAGCTAATATAGAGTAATAACTGGACGATGAAAATGGACACAACAATTTCGTATCGAAGAAAACTGGTAAACTAGGATTTTTTATTGACAATCCTTGAAGGCCTGAAAATATAAACATGAACACCTCAAAAAAGTCTAGGAAACACTTCTGAATATCGTATCCAGAACGATCAATATGGATGATTTTTCAAAGAAATGAACACCTGCATCAATTTCTCACCAAATTATGTAAAGTGCCGCAACAGATATCAGTTTTTTTATAAAAAACTAAAAATGCAGCAGTTGCGGCGCTGCTTTATAATCATTTCATGTATTCAGTGTTTGAAATCAGTTAGTTGGCACTTTGTTTCTGTTGTAAGCACAAATGAAAGATTCAAGTTTTGTGATTGGACCATGGAAAGACGACATTTGACTAGAGAAGAGATATTACGAGTAGTTGGCATGCTCCAAGCTGGGAGCTCACAACGGGAAGTATCCAGGGTTCTGGTAAGTAGCCCAAGTGTCATAAACCGTTTATGGTCGCGTTTCAATGAAACAGGTAGCGTAGATGGTTTTACAAGCCAGAAGAGATCGTACTACCACAGCATCTCAATTAGCTCAAGAGCTATCACGAGTTCATAATGTACAAATTTCCGACTAAACTGTGAGAAATCGACTGCACGAAGGTCAACTCCACTCCAGACGTCCTTTAAGAGTCCCACAACTGACCCATGGAAATCGCGCTGCTCGTTTAACTTGGTGCTAAGAACACGTAAACTGGGATCAATAGAGGTGGGCCACAGTCTCTTCAGTGATGAATCTAGATTTAGTTATTATCCCGATTCGGGAAGAATTCAAATATGGAGGGAACCTGGAAAGCAAAACCGTCTCCAGCATGCTCGAGAAGTTGTTAGGCAGGGAGGCGGATCAGTGATGTTTCGGGGAGGTATACGCCTTGGTGGAAGAACTGACCTCGTTTTCATACAGAACAACCTCACGGGAAATTCTTACGAAAATGAGATAGTTTTACCTGTAGTGGTACCGTATCTCCAAACAATGGGTCAAAATCCACTCTTCCAACAAGATAATGCCCCTCCTCATCGTGCAAGAGTTGTCTTGAACGTTCTGGAAGAGAATGATATCGATCTTATACCGTGGCCATCCTGCTCCCCAGATCTGAATCCCATCGAGCATGTGTGGGACACCCTAAAAAGAAATCTTCTGCGTCAAAACGTCTTCCATTATGAACAGGGGCTTCGATTAGCAGTTCAGGGGGCTTGGAATGACTTAGGCCGAAATGTAATAGACAATTTAACATTGAGCATGTCGCGACGATGCCAAAGTGTCATTAATAACAGAGGTGGACCTTCTGGGTACTGAAAAATATAAGTGCTTCCATATCGTTTCGAAAATTTTAGTCCAGGATTTTTTTTGTATTTTACCAAATTTCGTCATTTTCAAATTTCAATTTTTTTTTATAATAGGTGCTTTGGAGAAATCAAATATTATTTTGTTCTCTTGAGAATACATTATATGCAATACATCCTAACAAAAACCGAAAGATTTCTATAAATTCGAATCATCAAATTCATATTTTAAAGATATTGGTAAGTGTTCCCTAGACTTTTTTGAGGTGTTTATAAACCTGCCACTTGTCTCTTCCAGCGTTCGCTTCTAAATTCGAAAATTCTCAACTCTCTAGCGTCAACGCTGTAAATCACGTGATCCCTTGAATCTGCGTCAAAACGCTACATTCATACATTCATTCACATTATTCATCAAATCACGACCTATCAAGAACGCATTCTCTCTCCGGCCGATCCTTAGGTTCATTTATTATTCATTAAAACATTAGAAAGTTTTAAAACCTATACACTTTTCTCGTGCCAAACTTATTTGTGCAACATCGTGAAACTCGGGTTAAAATTTGAATAGTCGTACATTTAAAAAATTAGGTGAAACAAACCTCGACATCTTCTCGCGATTTTTTTTTGTTTCTTTATGTTTTTAATAAAAAACTTGAATTGATTTGGTTAAGAAACTGCACCTTTATTTATTACATGTAACTTGCGATAATAGATAAATGATGATCAAAATAAAGTAGAAACTACCTCAAATACGACCTTCTATCTCGTTTCATGTCGAGCTTAATCATGAGTGAAATAAATTATTCCAAACAAATTTTCTTGAATAGCTAAAATAATTCATAGGGGATCCCCCGAGTAGAGGGACCTGACCAACCATAGAGACTAACAAAATTTGACGACACATGTCGCCATAAACAAACTACTAATACCACATTTAAATGAAACAACGGCTATGAAGATAAATCCCACCAAAAACATTTTGTAAAAAACTAGCCAAGTCTCGATGGAGCTGCTTGTTTATCTCTAAAAAGTAATGAAAGTCGTGCCAAGTCTAAGGTTCCTTATTGCGATTTCTTTATTATTATGGTTAATGTTGGGTGGCTTGGATGTTGAACATTCTTTATACGTTAGTGGGTAGGTACAAGTCAATTTTTTTTTACACGTAATGTTATATCTGTTGTAACTACCTATGTTCGTTAAGCGAGATAATAGCCCATACTGGTATTGGTAATTAGACGCAATTGTCTTATTTTAGGCTGTTGTTGGTTGTGCAACACATGCATTGAGCATTGATAATGCTGACTTCTGCTCTCTTCTTTTTCGAGCGTCAAATCAGACGCAAATCAGATGCACTTTGTCTAGATTTCGTTACTTTTTAGAGATAAACAAGCAGCCTCATCGAAACTTGGCTAGTTTTGTACAGAATGTTTTTGGTGGTATTTCAGTTCTTTTTGTAGAAACGTATGCATATTGATTTATTTTATTATATTTTATTTTAATTTTTTTTTCCGGTTCTGATTCTTGTACATTAGCAACAGTGTTTCGTATTGCCCATTCGCGTTCATTATTTATTCTTTTAAACGGCTTGATTTCTGAAAGATCGGCGCGGTATTTACTCCTAAGCCGGTTGTATTCGGTCATCGCTGAAGCTTGAGCTCTTATACTCTTGAAGTCAACATTTATGTGGTGTATCCCATGAATATCCTTTAATTTTATTTATATGCGTATTAAAAGCAGAAGGGGAGGCATTCGCCCAGCAGTGACTGTGGGACGCTATAGGCTAGATTTAATTAGAAGATGTGTCCCACTACGCTGGATTTTTGCAATGACAGTCGTTTTTTTTTTCTGCTGAGTCCTGCTGAGGGTTTTTCATCAGACTTCAGACGATTTTTGCCATCAAATGAAGCGGCCCAGCAAGTTGAATATTTTTTGTAAAGGCGGTGTGTCGATCTCTAATAGTTTGGTTGGGTTCTTGTGTTTTTTAATCAGGGTCACCAGGTACTCCAGATCTTCGATTATCCTAGTTTTTATAGTTTTCCCTTTATGTTGCCATTAAACCCTAACTCTGTACCAAATTTCAGCTCGCCGAGTTCATGGGAAGTACTAGTTCTATTGTGATCATGAGTGAGTTAGTGAGTGAGTGTTGTAAAAGCGAAACTTTGCTTTCGCTTAACTTCGGAACTAAATGACCTACAGAAATTTTGGATTTCAAGTATGTGATTATAGCTTACTGGATGACGAAAATTTCTGCGTTCTGGTCTTATCCAGAGGTTCTCAAATAGGGGCCTGAAAATGCGGCGAAATGGTTCCAGTAAAGAATGGTAAGACAGTGTTTGCTTCGCGCTCGATTTGGCGGGGGCATTGCCGTGCTCCCTAATTCCTGTTTCGAGTAACGATTTGTAATAAATCAGTCAAGACTAGCAGAAATTCGGTATTAATCATTTGTGTATAGTATGAAGTATTTGTGTTCATACTTAAAACTCCCGCATTTTCCCCGAATTTCAGCTCACCCCATACATTCCTCATTCAGCTTCGCTTTCCCCGCAGTTTGGGGAATTTCCCACAGATTGGCAACCCTGCTTGAATGAAAGAACGTGCTAACTATACCTATTTTAGATGTTGACTAGTGGGAAGTGATTCAATTCTTCTTGACTATTGAGTGTAAAGAGTTTGGGTGTTTACAAAGTATTTTAGCTTCCAAACTCACCAACAGATTCATTGTCATCTCTTTTTGCATTTGTGGATAATTTTTAAATTATCTAATGTAATTATATGATCTAGATTTAATGTTCAAAGTTTGCGGATTCATTATCTGAGGACAGATGTTCTTCGAATTTTGATTGAAAATGTTGACCTGATTGTCCTATACGTAAGCTGTTAGGCATTCATTGCATTCAATTCTGTATATTCCAAATTGTTTGAATTTATTAGTATTTTGTTTGGCTTTGAATAGAAATTGCTTGTTGGGACCACTATAGAAGGTTGTTATTTATTTTATTAAATTTGGGCAGATAATTGCTGATGTTATTATAGACGCGTCCATGCGTATTTATTTCTCGATTTTTCCGTAATAAAATATAGTAATTCAAGAATTAGTTTTCATTCTTTGCATTTAATAATACCGTTTATGTGAGAGACTGGAATATTATTATTTATTTTTCGTATTGAAGTCAGTTATGGATAGGGCAATGGAAAAGACTCTATGAATCATTGAATTATGAGCGGCTAATTTATGTGTAATGTGGTTAAATGAAACCATTGGGATTGTGGAGTCTGTAAATGTTTTTTTATATGTGTTGTAGGTGATATTTTTATGGAGTTTAGTATATATCAAGGAAATTAATTGAATCGTTGCGTTCAATTTCAGCAGTGAAGGTTATTTTATTATGCATTTTATTTAGAAAGTGTAAAAACTGATTTATTTGTCTATTTGAGCCTTAACTATCAGGTCTATGGAATTTAAAAAGTTTTAGTATTGCTTATGGATCTGTTCAATACATTATTGTCTTGATTTGTGTTTGGGTTTGCGTCGTGTTGCAGAAAAGTTGGTCGCCAAAAATTGAGTTGTATTCTATAAAAATGCCGCGTTGACATCCTGAAAGACATGGTTTCCATTCCGATTTAACATTTAAGATTAATTAACACGCATCATTACTTTGAGATGAGACGTGGGTGTATGAGTATGATACGCAATACGGACACCACGCTAGTGAATGACATGCACTCAATGAAACAAGAACCACTTCGTTTCCAGTGGAGAAAGAAGGTCAGACTTATTGAAGAGTCGTGAAACGTTTGTTGGAAGCAGTTTGCCTCAAAAGAAAAGCTTTGTGGAAAAACAATTCGTGGATTCTGCACTATGATAACACACAACAATGCCATCTTTATCTGTCCATTTTTGAGCAAAATAAAAATGAATACCATCCTATAGATATCAAATGCACTTGAGTTCGCTCTTTGTAACATTTTCTTTTCGATCAAGTCAAAAAATCAATTTATTCATGAATAAATTTAGGAAATTTTCGATCAAGGTAGTATAATTTCATCATCTTGATACTTCAGCTATTTTCAGTCTTATTGTGTACTTTAATTATAAAATAAATTTTGGTTAATTGAAAAAAATTAAGAGAAGTTTTATGTAAAGTACAGTTCAATTCCATTTTATAAATTTATCGAAAATCATATCAAAAAACCCATTAAGGAAAGGAATGAAAATAGCAATTATCTTCCACAACTCAACAAAGGATTGCAAATCAGGTTTTATCCGCGAAGAGCTAATTGCGGAAAGGTTGCCAAATTTTATCAGCGGTTGCTCCGTTATCTTTGCTCGTCAACCAACTCATTAAGAAAACTTAAATTTTGATCTCGATAGTATAATTTACGCAAATGTTGAGATGAAAAACCGCCCCACATCGATTTGGCAAGAATCAAATTTCTTGTTCGGAAGAGTGTAATATGACAAAAGTCACACACATGTCCCACGAGTTTCCGATAGAATTGAAGTCTGGTAATTGAGCCGGCTAATCCAAAATATTCAAAGCATTCACTTTTCCGTACTACCCTGACTAACACAGGGATATGATGAACATTATTATGCCTAAAGATGAAATTTCGCCCTACTTCAGTTACAAACGGAAGAATAACAACAAAACGGTTCAAGACTCACTATAACTACCCCAACTTGAGAATGAAACTATTGAAATCTACACGGACGGTTCAAAGAACAAAGAAGGGGTAAGATGTAGAATGTACTCGAGATGTCTTAACCTAAAACGTTCTATGGACTATGGGCAGACACAGCAGTGTTTCTCACATCGAGTTGACAAGTATGACTAACAATAGAAATAGTCCGAGAGAGGATGAAAGACAAAACCTTTACAATCTACACAGACAGTACACAATCAACACTATACCCACGGAGACATAAAATCTCCTCCAAGATAACATGGGAATGCTACGAGGCACCTACAAGAGTAACTGTTATCAACAATAGTTCTGACTGTTGGATGAAGAGTAATACACAACGATTTGTAGTGATTGAGTAGTTGCCAAAGCATTCGCGACAACTCTTTGTGATAAGCCAGCTTCAAGCATTTCAATTGCTCAGAGTTGCACATCTCTTTCAAAGTGACGTCTTTCCATTACGAGGAAACAATATTCACGACCAATTTAACTGTGTAGAGAAAGAGCTAGATTTTTTTTCGAAATATTGCATCTAACCAAATCGCATGAAATTGAAACTTTGATGATGATTGGGCAAGGTGACAATAGCAGAACTTAAGCTGCGGTGGTTCGTTTATTTCGAGATATGCATGCCGATGCAACCCTAATTAGTCAAGGTAGTATAAGTAATATTGAATTAGGAATTAGGGTATCAGAAAAATGTATGGAGAAGAAAGTAATCAGTTTTGGACCACGATACTAAAATGAATATTCTGCTGAGCATTCAGGAAAATCCAATAACTTTTGCCCAGAAAATTGCTTGTTACCATAGTGTTTTCAAAAATTTTAACAAAAGTATTCACGAATCGAGGATTCAAAATGAAATTCGTAGAATAGTTTGAATGATTCAGATCGACGAATTTCTAGAATTCCTAATCACTATTGTTATACAACAATCTTAAAATGGATTTTTTCTTGGGTGGTTCTATCCTTACATTAAATGGTGGGGCCAATGACGAAAATTGTCCATATTAGTCGAAGAAAACCCTCACTGGATTATGAAAACTCATACTCGATATCCAGATAAAGTTATTGGTTGGGTAAGTTTAATTGCTGACCTTGTTATAGGTTCAAAATACTCTGCAGACAATCTCACTGGTAGAAGGTATGCAATTCTTATACAAGAAGATTCAATTTTATCCTCAGCCACCTCTGTCCTTACAAAATAGAAGCAGGCTTACCCGACGAGAAAAGTTGGTTTTAATAAGATGGAGCGCGTCTACACTATGCCTGGATAATAATTTCTTGGCAAGTTACCGGATCTTACACTATCAGACTTTTTTCATGGAAATGTCTGAATCAGACTGTTGAGGTTCTTAAGAAATGTATAATACAGGGTGCTTCAACGAAAACTAAACAGAGGCTATATCTACCAAGATGTTCATTTCTGATCAAAACGCAAAAACAGGTCAATTTTTGTTTCGAGGGGGACATCTTTTGGGGTACAAAACTTGCCTGAAATATCAACCCTCTAAGCGGGGGTTGCAATCCTTGAACATTTTGAATAGGGAAGATAGGTCGAGTGATGACTCAAAAGAAAGCTGGTATCTTTGTCTACATCGCCTTGAACCAACTTCCATTTTTAGTTGAAAGCTGTAAAAGATACAGGGTGAGCAACTGAAAGATAGGGAAGACTATTTCCCTGAGACTATTCAAGTTTCAGTGAGGTAAAATGGAACAGATCCATGCTGATCAATGGCATTCATCATCAAGTACCAGCCTCATCTCGAATTTCAACCCCTGGAGCAGGGGTGACAACCCTTGAAAATTTGGAAGAGGGTAGATGGGCCGAGTGATAACTCGAAAGAAAGGTATTATCTTTGTCTGCATTCCCGTGAAAGAGTTTTTATTTTCGATTGAAAACTGTGGAAGATACAGAGTGAGCCACTGAAAAATAGAGGAGACTATCTATCGCCCTGAGCTATTCAAGTATTAGTGCAAAAAAATGGAACAGATTCATTCCAGATCAAAGGCTGTCATCTTCCGAAACACCATTCACATCTCAAATTCCAACCCCTAGAGCAGGGGTGACCACCCTGTGTTATTTTTAAAGCAGAAGATAGGTCCAGTTATAACCTTCTGAGAAAGGTTTTTTGTTTGTCTCCACAATGGTGTGCAAGTTTTTGTTCTCCATCAGTGGCTCACTCTGTATCTTCTACAGTTTTCAATCATAAAAGAAAATTCTTTCACGGGAACGCAGACAAAGATAATACCTTTCTTTCGAGTTATCACTCGACCCATCTACCCTCTTCCAAATTTTCAAGGGTTGTCACCCCTGCTTCAGGGGTTGAAATTCGAGATGAGGATGGTACTTGATGATGACTGCCATTGATCAGCATGGATCTGTTCCATTTTACCTCACTGAAACTTGAATAGTCTCAGGGAAATAGTCTTCCCTATCTTTCAATTGCTCACCCTGTATCTTTTACTGCTTTCAATTAAAAATGGAAATTCGTTCAAGGCTGATGTAGACAAAGATACCACCTTTCTTTTGAGTCATCACTCGACCCATCTTCCCTATTCAAAATTTTCAAGGATTGCAACCCCCGCTTAGAGGGTTGATATTTCAGGCAGGTTTTGTACCCCAAAATATGTCCCCCTTGAAACTAAAATTGACCTGTTTTTGCGTTTTGATCAGAAATGAATATCTTGGTAGATATAGCCTCTGTTTAGTTTTCGTTGAAGCACCCTGTATACAAGATCTCACCAGAAACATTACGAAATGTGAGAAGTTCCGTTTTATCATTTACTGGATCCTGTTAAGAAATAAATAAAGCGCGCTTTGAACGTTTTGTTATTTTTTTAATACATATATATATATATATATATATATATATATATATATATATATATATATATATATATATATATATATATATAAGCTCTATGGCAAACTTGGAGAGGTATTTTCCGAAGAAATTCTAAGACAAATTAGTCCGAACAGCATGCTCCGAATCTTTTTAATTTCGGAGATATTCAGCTTCAAAAAGTTAACCCTCACGGTTCCTGAAATCAAAATTTTAAAAATACGAGAGCTAGTTATATAGAAAGTGGTTCAGGTGTTCCAGTTTCTCTGAATCTTCTAAATACCGAAGTAAAAACTATACGAACATGAGAATGTCTTTGAGAAAATCTTCGATGGCATTCTCTAGCAGTTTGCGTGCGTTTCCATCGTAAAAACCATCTACATAGATTATGTCTGTAAATTCTTCATTACTGTAAGAAAACATTTCCAATACAATAATTATTTATCGAAAAAGATATTCTTACATTTATCTGTCAAAAGTAACTCAACATACTTGATAATCATTTTACTATGGTTATGAATATTACCATCTGTACAACAAGATATGTATTTCATTCCATATATGGTAACACCACATAATTCAGAGGTATAACATTACATATGCTATTTGAAAAAGGATCGAAATTACCCTCAAGATGTCGAGTTAGTTAGTTCGAAGGTTTGAAACTTTGATACCAATCCATAATATATCGTATTTTTTCTCTTTCAGGTCAAACTTCACCTTCGTTGAACAAGTCCGTTTCCAATAACAATTATGACACTATTCCTGGTGCGGAGCCCACTCCTCCTCCCGATCCATCCCCGGAATCGTATCCGAAAATTCGGATAAAGACCACTGGACTACTTAAAGATCCGATAGAATCGTCGTGTACCATCACCGAAATCACCGACGATAACCCGAATGGAGATAACCTCAATGGTAAGTGGAACCCCAGTTATTTTAATTACTTAGAAATCATTTCAGTTTCTTTTATCGAACGCTTGTTGCTCAGATTGGCGGGAATGCTCTTAAATGTTGCTGCGAAAGTTATAATTGAGTAAATGGTCTTGGATGGTCAAAAAGAAAGTCCATGAGCCATAACATACAGACGGTGTCTGTAAACGACAAAGTTTCAAAATTATCTTAAACCACAGAAACTATGACAGTTATACCAAATCTGCCAATGGTATTTTAGGTTTCGTCAAAACGTAATATGGTGTCGCGAGAACCGCATCGCTCATAACCGAGGAACCCCACAAAACTTGGGACTCTCTGTGCATATTCACTTGATCTATCAATTCATTTTATATTCCTTACTTTTTGAGATATATCAGAAAAACTATCGAAGATCAGCTTTTTTCTTCGTTTTGGGTGTATTTCTTGCAAATTAACGTTTCGTTACTTGTATTACCTGTATGTATTAGGTGTATCGGTATTTCCTTTCCGGTTCCTATAATAGATGTCACTAATCATAAGTATGTAATGTTGAAATGAACCGTGTGTCTTATTATTCTGTGACATTAACCTCAAAACTACACAATTTCCGCCAAAATAATAGGGTTGTAGATTTGTCGAAAATGTCGAGTTTTATGCCTGGATATGTGCGGCAAGCAATATTTTTCTTGTTTTATCAAAAGAAAGAAGCCGCTGAAAGTTATCATTTACTAGTAGAGATTTATTGTGAGATGCTCCAATCACAACAATATGTGAAATGTGGTTTCGATAATTTCAATGTGGTGATTTTTACGTTTGAGACAGAATGTTTTCGTAGGCCGAAAACGTTGGGAGATTTGGCATAGCTGGAGTTCTTGGAAGAAGACCCAACTCGACCTTTTACAAAAATAAATTTTATCAGCATTGTCATCAATGATTTCTATTTATTTACTGAAAGGAGACGATGTTTACTTGTGCTTTCAACACGACCGGGCTTTTGGAAGAAACTTTCTCTAAGTTTTCTCCACAGAACCGTCTAAAACCGAGAGACCAAGCATAGCACAAACCAGAATTCAGTCTTCCCATGGAGTCAGGTGACAGTTTCATAATCTAAAGTATAACTCTTCTGCTGTTTCTGAATATATTTCTCATTTTCTGCTCAAGAGATGTTCAGATGACTTAACATTTTCAGTGTCCCGATCCTTTCGTACAAGTACTCTTCTGTCTCTGGAAAATCGTAAGAGAGACTCACATTTTCAAAAAACACTGTAATTACAGAAAATCTGACCTCTTTTCTTTCAAGAATATACAGGGATATCAACCGGGACCGCCGTCCGTTAAAAACTTTCTAAGTTCCAATTACAATATCAAGCTGAAATTTTTACGCGGTCATAACTAGCGATTTCCAATTGGAGTGAAATATTTTCGAAGTGATACCATTTCCGGTTATACCGGAAGTGGGTCATCACTTTGTTATTTCAAATGGCAATCTACCTTTTTTATTATACATCTAGAACCGACATTTGAGCAAGGCATAAAATACCCAAGTTGTTGGCACTTATCTGTCAAAACTTTTGACAGATTTAATTATTTTTGTTATAAACTCGATTTTTGAGGAACATTTAAAAAAATTGTAGCTCGTAGATCTTTTGCACTACAGACACAATTTTTGCTAGGGTGGATAGAAGAAGGATTAAGGAATTTTTTAAGCAATCTACACATGTCAAATGTTTATTGCGTTGTTTTGTATGATTTTTTCAATTTGGCCTTTTTCAAACAGCAATAACTCAACTTTTTCAAATTGCACGTGCCAATTTTTATATCGCCATCAGAAGAAGCGTCAAATTTCAGATGGAATTGTATAAGCATGTACTATACCCATCTCTTATAGTTCCGAAATAATTAGGGAATATATTCAATTTTGATGATTTTGCAAAAACTAACAGAGAATGCTTCGAAATATTTGAATGAAGTAGCTGAACTGGCTACGCTCACTTTACAGGTGCCTAAAATTAATGTACTTGTCACTTCGTTCATTCGAATTTGATATTTCAACGAGAATTGTCGTTATTTCAGATTGAAAATATCCAAAAAATACAACACATTTGGAATAAAACCACTGGTTATTCAAACGAAAATATATTTAATATTTTTTTAATTCATTTTGGAATGTCGAAAAGTAATGGGTAGAAATTGCAGGCAATTCAATAAGCAATTTCCAAATTTACCGTCTATGAGTAAAATAACATTTCGAAGCATTAGAAGCAATTTTCTACAATTCGGATGAATAAAAATTGTAGGAACTAAGCGAAAACCAATCATCGAAGATAATTACATCAATACGAAAGAATGATAGCAAACATTATAGGAGAAAACTAATTTACGATCTGAATAAATATTCAATATGGGCCCCATTTTGCTCTATACACTTGACAGCTCGTATACGAACATGATGAGTTGCCCTCCTAGTTTCCTCAGGATCAATATTACGAAAAGCATTATGAATGCGCTCTAGTAACTCTTCTTTACTTCTCAAAGGAATAAGATACACTCTTGATTTTGCCCCATAAATGAAAATTAAGGGGCGTCAGGTCCGGAGAACGCGGAGACCATAAATTTGGTCCTTGATTACCCCACCATCTATTCTCGAAAATTTCTGTTAGCTGCCGATCTACAGTTCGTGTTTTATGTGCTGGTGCACCTTCCATTTGGTAATAGCAATCCCTCAGAATGTTAAGGGGTAATCCATCTAAAAATTTGCTAATGTTCCTCTCAAAATTTCCAGGTATCTTTGTCCATTAAGATTTTCCTCATAAATGTGATAAGCACAACAAATCATTCATTAAAATTGCAAAAACGTTCACGCTGAATTTATTTTGGAAATCAATAACCTCAATGAAATGTGGATTTTCTGTGGCCCAAGAATGTCGATTTCTCCTGTTGGTTATTCCACTTTCATTGAACATGGCTTCATCAGACCATATAATTTTTTCGAGAATTGTCTCATCTTCTTGAAGCCGAATTAATAAATTTTCACAGAAATTTAGCTGTTTGGGAAGGTCAGTTGGTTTCAATTTTTGTAGTCTGGTAAAAGAATACGGGTGCAGTTATGTTTCTTAAGGATCCTTTGAATGGAAGTATAACTCAATCCAATATCCATTGATGCTGACTTTATGGACGCATGTGGATTGGCACGAAAATACGCTAGCGTATTAATTTGATTGTCGTCGTCCTCGAGAATTGGTTTTCTTCTAGTTTCTATGTATTTTGTTCCTCCAAATTGCAGAAAATTGCTTCTAATCCTTCGAAATTTTGTTTTACTCATAGGCGCCAAATTTGGAAATTGGTTATTGAATTGCCTGCAAGTTCAATCCACCACTTTTTGACATTCGCCATGAATTAAAAAGAGATTAAACATATCCTCGTTTGAATAATCAGCCATTTTATTATCAACCTGGTGTTTTTCAAAATTTTCACTTCAAATTACCAACAATTCTTGTTAAAATATCAAATTCGAATGAACGAAGTGACAAGTACATTAATTTTAGGCACCTGTCAGGTGAGCGTAGCTAGTTCAGCTACTTGATTCAAAAATTTCAAAGCATTCTCTGTTAGTTCTTGCAAAATCATCAAAATTCAATATATTCCCAAATTATTTCGGAACTATAAGAGATGGGTAAAGTACATGCTGATACAATTCCATCTGAAATTTGACGCTTCATCTGATGGCGATATAAAAATTGGCACATGCCATTTGAAAAAATTGAGTTAATGCTGTTTGAAAAAGGCCAAATTGAAAAAATCATACAAAACAACGCAATAAACATGACATGTGTAGACTGCTTAAAAAATTCCTTAATCCTTCTTCTATCCACACAAGCAAAAATTGTGTCTGTAGTGCAAAAGATCTACAAGCTACAATTTTATAAATGTTCCTTAAAAATCGAGTTTATAACAAAAATAATTAAATCTGTCAAAAGTTTTGACAGATAAGTTCCAACAACTTGGGTATTTTATGCCTTGCTCAAATGTCGGTTCTAGATGTATAATAAAAAAGGTAGATTGCCATTTGAAATAACAAAGTGATGACCCACTTCCGGTATAATCGGAAATGGTATCACTTCGAAAATATTTCACTTCAATTGGAAATCGTTAGTTATGGCCGCGTCTAAAATTTCAGTTTGATATTGTAATTGGAACTCAAAATGTTCTTAACGGACGGTCCCGGTGGATATCCCTGCTTCATAAACTGAATCAATCCGGATTGCTCGTTCCCCTACTTTACAGTATTCGTTAATTTCTCTCAGATAGACTGACATTGATATTGTGTCAGCTAAAAAAGTTATGAGTGGAGTGGATTTATTCCTATATTTTAATTGACATCTTTATCATTGGTTGACTCAGCGTTTAACTATGACTGGCCACGGCAATGTTCACAAACTTTGAAGATCTTAATCCAATTTTTTTGCATCCACATTTGCCATCACAACCTTTTGTACAATTACAAAAGATTGTGTTCAGTAGATCATCGGATGGTGGTGGTAATGAAGTTGTTATTAGCTGTTATACATTATTTTTTAACCCCTAATCTAACCCCACTGCTCTGGATCAATTTCTCTTCCTAGCCAGGTTTGCATTTGATAATACACTCGATAAATATGCTGTTGCGCTGCTGAAAAAGTAGGTGCTAATAATGGAAATTTCACAGCTGTGCTTCGTATTGTTAGTTTAGTAAAGCTACAGTATCTGTATTTATCTAACAAATGTTCTGATATTGGAGCACTCATATTCTACATTGCTAGTAGAAAAGGTGTTCCAGCATTGACAATGATATCTCGACAGCAATTTTCTTGTTGGAATATTTCTACAGAACTCCTTAAATCAGGACTTTTTTCAAACATCTTCTTGACTTTTATATTTCCTTTCCCAAAAAGTGCTGAAGTTGAATCACATCCTATCATGGCATGTAGAAATATTTTTCTTGCAATGTGGATACTTGTTGAGGCTATCAGTCAAGTAAATTTTGTTTCAATTTTCATTTTGTTTTTTTTCTGGTTTTTAAAAAAAATTACGTAGGTTGGTCAAGTATTTGTGTGCTTGCTATGAGAACTACCAACAGATCTATGTCTTCACCAACGATAATTGTGGTATAGATTTTTCAATCGCTGTTTCAACTATTAAGACGTCAGCATCATCACGTGATTGTCTTGTAGCAATACCAATTTCTTCTAACTTCTCAATGAACATTTCAATTAATTTCCTTTTGTTGAATCGATTAGATGAGAAATTTCCTCAACTAATAGTGTGAATTTCTATGAATCAAAGATTAGGGAAACTTAAGAATCCCAGCTATGAGTAATAAACGCACAGAGTAGATTAAATTGCCATGCCTGTTCCTTAATCTGGCATCTAAACTCGCATCATGCCCCCTACGATAGGCCGTAAAGTGTCAGCACAGGAAATGTAACAGGGGAACCATACTATCTTGCGTATGATTCAGTAAACGAGTGAAAAAACCTGTGGAAAAAACTCGTTTCCCTGTCACTATTGCACTAGTAATAGCCTGTCTGTTTATGTTATGTTAGTGTCGTGTGTACAAAAAGAGAACCAAAAATATTTCTGCTTAGCAGCTTCATTCTCTCAATGTCATCTTGCACTCCATGATTTCCAGAAATTCACGAAGACAAGGGTAAAAAGGAAGGGGGATTGGGACTGGAAAAATCTGTAAGAATGGAAAAAGAAAACCAGCAGAAAAATATTTCATCAAAACATACCTAACTCTCATATGTCTAAACTCACTTGAATCTAAGAACTTAACTAATGCTCCTCTGTTTTTCAACAGGGAACATCTCATACACCTTTTAGGAATGAAGCCCTACATGGGTGTAGCCCTTGCCTTATCAACATGGTGTTTTCCTATGGTGTACCATAGGAAAAAAAACACTAAGGGGGAGCAAAAACTAATCTCCTAAATAGACTTAAAGTTCTCCAACCAGTTGATAAAATTATCTGAAACGGAATGAATTTCTTGAAAACCACCCGTAAAATGGTAAATAGTACAATCGAGGACTAAATGTCTTATTGTTTCTTCAGCTGCGCCACATTCACATGCCGGACTTTCTACAGTATTCTATTTGAACAACATACTATTATTACGACCATGTCCTGTCCTGAGACGATTTAATGTACACCAATTTTTCCTACTTATTTCGAAACCTGCAACCCTTTTGGAGAATCCTCTATGAGAACTTTACTAAAAACATCAACTTCATGCCATTCAGTTTTCCAAAGATCAACCGTAAACAAGCCTGTATGCTTACTGTAACTGTAACCTTGAGCACGTGTAAGTACAATTTCATATAATAAACATATATCGAAGTCAATTCAAAGGTTTACTGTGTACATTCATCAATACCCGCTACATTGAAACAGAATTAGTTCTGACTAATTCTCATCGAAACAGGATAGGATTATCAGATAGAAGTTTTGAAGACACTTACAAAGATGAATAAACAGCATTAGAGTTTATGCCTGGTGTACTGTATACAATACCGTATGTGAGTGCATTCTAGTCGCTTTTCAGCGCTCTACTCGGAAAACAGTTAATTTTACAGAAAAATGCAAGAGGCATTTTTTTGATATTTTATGACTTCTATCGACCTCCGAGCAATAGGTTGCGAGATATTTGCGAAAAACTGATTATCGTGACTATTTGTTCTTTATAATTTTTTTAGTCGACACGATATCAATGTCGATTTTTCACATCTTCATTACAACGCCGTAATACGTGTATACAAAAATTCATCTCAATAAGAATTTTTCCGTAGATAAAACCTTAAATGAAAGTACTACAAAAAAAAACAAATACGGCGAATGAAGGGGTACTTTCACCTTCTTCCAGAAACTCAGTATCCCAAAATTTTCATGATATGCTATTTAGAATCTAGATTACCTCTTATTTCCTTTAAACGGAAATATTTTTTCATTAAACACCAAATATAGGCTGTATCTTTTAACGCCGATAATGTGCACACGCCACAAAAATTGTCGCATCACCTGGTATTCTGAATTCCACAACGATTAAGCAGCTCGATCGCAGTTTCTTTGTCAACATATGTTTTTGGACACATGAAGGGAAAAAAATCTTATCTATGTAGTAACATTTGTTTCCATATGATCTCAAACACGTCTGAAACAAGAATGAGTTTATTTGACTATCAGTATTCATTCAATTTCTCTTCAGTTGGTTCTCACCGGTTGATGATCGTTGGCTTCGTTTAACTACACTAAGAGTTCGGCACTGTACGGTTAGAATGCTACAAAATGAACTTTCACTTTCCAGAAATGTGCATATTTCATTGCAAACTGTTAGGAACAGGCTCAGAGAAGACGATATTAGACCAAGGGTGGCTTCTACCGGCCCGCGTCTCACCAGAGAGCATCGAGTTGCAAGACTTCAGTTTGCGAGGGAACATGCAAATTGGGGTATTCCAGAATGGTCGAATGTTCTCTTTCAAGGAGTCCAGGTTCTGTCTAGTATCAAATGATAGACGCATGCCTGTATACAGACGACCTGGGGGGAACGGTATCAGCAATGCAATATCCGGCAAACCGAAAACTTCGGAGGGGGCTCAGTAATGGTGTGGGGAGACATTTCTTTCCATGGTCGAACTGAGTTAGTCCCAGTGAATAATAGAAGAATGACAGCGGCCAGATACATCGCAGATATCCTTGAACCCCATGTTGTACCCTTTGGCCCATTGATTGGCGAAAACTTCATTTATATGCATTATAATGCTCGGCCTCATGCAGCCAGAGTAGTTACAGAATTTCTGCAAAATGCCGAAATTGATATTTCAAGATGGTCAGCCAGAAGTCCCGACTTGAATCCCATAGAACATGTTTGGGACAACGTGGGGTGGCAAATTCAGCAACGTAGGAAGCTTTATTGAACACTCCAACAACTAGAAAATCTGCTTCCTGAAATTTGGAACTCGGTGACTCAAGAGTACATCCAAAATTTGTTTGAGGGGCTTCCGAGACGTAAACTGGCAGTAATTAGGGCCCTGGGAGGAAACATTCGATTTAATTGGTCTCTTCGCGAATGTTTGAAGATGGTAAAATTTTTTAATTTTTCATTAACTCTTGAATGACCAACCTAAAAGTTTATGTAGTATTGTCATAAAAGTAGGGTGATGCGACAATTTTTGTGGGGAGTGTATTTTATAACGTGAGCGTTTATGGAGTTCATCTTCACATCTTCATCTAATATTTTGTGCGTAGTTTATTTTTAATTTCTTCTTTCAGCAATATTGTATTGCATTCGCATGTGTTGTTTGCTATGCATCGGATGAAGATAACGTTTTGCTAGTTCAGTCTGATTAAATGGTTCAAATCGGTAACATTTCGTCTTTCAAAGATAAACTTAAGCATCTAAGTATTAAATTTTTTTATGAAATGTTTGAATATAAATTTCTCAAAAATAAACCTTATATTTCGGAGTTTTCATACAAAAGTCGATTATAGAAAGAGATACTCAATTTATGATTAATCAAGTACTGATTTAGGTTTTCATTGATAGCTTAATATATCTTTATATGAAGGGTCTTGTGAAGTTGGGTATTGTAATTTTGTCAATGAACACAGATCCATGGGGAGAAGTTGTCGATGAAAGACATTGTGTTAGATTATATTTCAAGTGGAAATATTCAAAATATTGGTGAAATTGCATGTGAAGGAAAGTTCAAATGTATTTTCTATAGAATAATATTGGTGATTGCCAAGAAAGAAAAATTCAGATAAGTAAATAGCAAGTTCTGTTACTTGAAAAAGTTTGTCTTGCATGACTTACCTAAGTAAGATCTTTTGATCTAGGTCGAAAAAGCCGAGGTCACATATTGGTTCAGACCTGTGTTAATTGTAGACTCAACTCCAATTTTTAATTCGAAACATCCATTTGACATCCTAATTTATATATATATATATATATATATATATATATATATATATATATATATATATATATATATATATATATATATATATAACCTATATTTTCCATCACTTTTGAACGTGTAAACCCGAAATAAAGTGAGTTTCTTTCAATTAAT
The DNA here is from genome assembly GCA_013387265.2 of Cryptolaemus montrouzieri. Lineage (NCBI taxonomy): Eukaryota > Metazoa > Arthropoda > Insecta > Coleoptera > Coccinellidae > Cryptolaemus > Cryptolaemus montrouzieri. The sequence goes on along the minus strand of JABFTP020000185.1, from coordinate 97,673,854 downwards.
ATATGCCTTAACTGAACCGTTTTCGAATCAATCTACATTTTGTGAAAATATGACTTTTGCACATTTCTGTATTTACAGAAAACGTCTTAGATTCTCAATTATATTACTATATTATTTTCATAAACCGGAATATGTTCATGGAAAAATAATTGTTGAAACAACTATACAGCGTGTTTATTTTTCTTTTCATTTCAAATGAAACACCCTATATTTAATGCCTGCAAATGAAAGACATTTCCAATACCTATAAGTGTCCTTATATCTATTTTCAATAGGCCCACAGTTAAAAATGGTTTTGTATTTTACGACAGAAACTTCACATAATTTTAACAAATTTTTCTGTACAATTCTCATGACATACATGATTTAACCAAGAACAATATCTAAGAAAAGGGTAGCCAATTCATCCTGGTAAAATTTAGTTTTTATTTCTTCCCTCAAATAAAAGTGTATGTATACATGGAATTCTCGCTTATCACTTGTGTGGAATTCAATTAATAAATGATTAGTTAAAACACAAAAATTTATTAAAATACTCGACATATGTTTCGGGTTATCAGCCTATTATCAAAAGTAATACAATACTTAAAAACGAAAAGAGTAGTTCCACTTAAATATAACGTCATTCACAACAAGAGATAGATCAAAGTCTGTTGGGTCAATACAAATTGTCTGGATGTTTCTACGAGCGGATGTGATTTCCATCATCTCGAAAATGTCCTTTATTATGTGGCTGTATAAGTTCAATTCTCTCTAAATCTATGAAATGTTTTTTTTATCTATACAAGGATTGTTTTGAATAATGAATCTTTAATGTTCTTCAATTCTCCACTCGATATATCGTCCGGTTTGGCCTATGTTGAAAGTCCCGCATTTTCTGCAGTATTTTTCTATACTCCGCTTTTATCCAATAATTTCATTTTATCATTTTTATTAACTAACAATGAACACAAATTTTCTTTATTAGTACTGATGGTGTTAATATTACTTTTATGCAGTCTATTACATATATTTTTGCTAATACGAGGAGTATAATTAATTGGAAATTTTTATTCGATTTCTAAGTATGCGAAGAATAAATGCTCTGCAGTAAGAGTTTATTTTGTTTTTGTTTTATTAAAATGTCAATTAAATTCGGTCCATATCCGTTACTCTTAGCGATTTATTCTAATATTTAAACTTCATTGTCGAAATTAACAGCTGACAAAAGAATAGAAGAATCTGTGAATGTGTGAATTCAAAAATGTTCAGAAATCGAGCCTTTTTCAGACTGGTTATGTAATTACCTTCAGAAACCAAGTATTCGAAAAATGCGGAATTTATAGTAATTGATTTATCTTTTATTATCAAGTATTATCTAAAGAGTATCTTTATATTCGTATAATATCTAAAAATTTCGATGGTGCCCATCTCGGCCCAGGAGCCAGGTTTAAGGGTTTGAAAAGTGCCCATCTCGGTCTCAAATGAATTTCAGGTGTACAATCTATATGTCCATATCATTAATTTATTCACGATTATAAAATTTTTCCAATTGTAGGTTCTGGAAAGAAAACACGTATAAGAATATTAGTGATTTTATTGATTAATATTTTTATTTTAAAATTTGCAATGAGGTTACAATATAATATTACTACATTGCAATGAAAGGCTTCTAAACAATTTTGATGTAATCCATCCTGATTTGAAGTTTATTTTTATAAGCCCCTATCTTTTCTTTCATAAAAAAGCAAACTTTTGTGAGATGAAACCTATAACCTGTAATTTTTGTATTGACCAAACATTTAGCGAGTCATCATGGTGAATAGCAATTTCAAAATCAAACACTACTTTTGCTGGAGATAATATAATATTTAATCTTGGAACAGTAGTTTTTGATTTTTTATACGCACAGTTGATTTGTGTTTTAACAAAAAAAAAGCCAAAAGAATGTAATGATCGTTGAAAAATTAATGGTTAGTGAACAATTGTTTGAAAACTCGTTGCAGTATGAAATGTGCGTCCATATAAATAATTTTGGAGTCGCATAAAAATGATAAATGAAAATTCTCCGTTTCTGTGCGTTTTCAGGTTGAGTTTATTCAATGCTTCATGAATATTCTTGGATATATGTTGGTAAAGTTGGCAACAGTGCGTGATAAATATTTTTCTTTACGCAGTGTAGTTCATTCGTCGTCATGTAATGTCAGTTTCAGTTTGGCACTTTTTTGTGTGATGATTTTAGACGGTTTTTCATGCACATTTTCTGTTTGGTGGCTAAGCTTTTCATTTGAATTCGTTATAACATGGCTGAAAGATTCACCAACTGTTCGAGGAAATGCTGAACTTCGAAATCTGATCGATTTTGTTTTCATTTTCTGGTATATTCATAAACTACCAAAGAAAAGTTAAATAATGATTGGGTTTGGGGGAGATTAACTCTTACCCTTTACCTGTGGAACTCTGGGCCTTGATGGGTGTTTTCCAAGTGGTATAGTGGCTGAGATAGTCAATTTGGGGCCGATATTTGAACTGGCCTGATTATTGAGAATAAAACCATCAAACGCTAAAATGCCATACTTGAGCACTTCGCATAAACAACAAATCTGTGGTTGTTAATTAACTATTAAATATCTCTTTCTCTAATTGTCTTATATAAATATAACTTATTAAATTGGGTTCAATTGTTCGGATTTTCCAATATTACGGTTTTCTTTATGTCTGCGTGACAATTCAGTGATCCTTTCAGGAGAAGATGGAAGTGACCGGTGTAAATTCATTGAGGTTTCGTTATTTCGAGGTCCGTTATTATATAAGTTGCCATATAATAAGCTTCAAACAGCGTCAATCTGGCCGTTAAGACGAGGTGAGCACTTTGTAATAAATTGGTAAATAATAGTCCCTTCGGGAAAGTATTAAAGAAAATACTTCAAGAGAAGTCGTGCAACAGTCGACTCGAAGAGGACATTCTCTGAAATGAAGAAACTTGTGTTTTCAATCTTTGATTAATCGCGTGAGTACCATCGGACCGCTGATTGAGTTTCTTTTATTCAGATACCTCGAACGGGGGACACTTATGGTCCACGCCGTCTCTTGAAGATCCACTGAAGTTACCAGAATCGGACGACAATCTTCTATCACTTTTCAATAATAATGACCGTGCCAAAGATTTTGGTTTCACTTCCAGCGAGAGCGAATACATCTCCTTGGACCGGCTTGATAATAGGAATAATAGCGGTGCTATGGTAAGCTCAACAATGAGTTGATATGGAGAATATTTTATTAAGATTTTTTTCGCAGCAATTATATAATCCACCCACTTCGGTTGGACAAAACCCATTGGATAGCTTGACTGGACTGCCCATGCAAGCGTTAGCCCAGCAAGTGTCTCGTTTACAACCTTCTGGAAATGGAATGCACCAGCAGAACGTCCTTATAAATATACAACAGTTTCCACAAGCGCCACCGCAGACCCCTTATCAGCCACCGCCACTGTATCATCATACTGGACAACCAATGTACCAACCATACCAATACCAGTGAGTACTTGATTTAAACTCTAGTTATCTCGTACTCAAGTCGATAGGATCACTCCAGTAGATTCTTTTGAACATTTTCAGAAGAAAAAACACGGAGATCTAAAGTACTTACCCATTCAAAAGTATGAATTGATAATTTCTCCGTTAAGATTGAAAATATCTCTTTTTCAGACCTCCGAATCCCATGTACTACCCTCCGGGTCCTACGTATCCCCCGCCACAACACATGCAACAACCACCGCAATTGACACCAATTGGTCAACCGATGGGCCAGCCGCCGATCAACTCTTCAAACCAGATGGGGCAGCCACCGATGAGCCAGCCGCAGATTATGCCGCCGTCCTCTCAGGGCGGCCCTCAGAATCAGGGACAGATAGGACAACAGAATATGGGGCAACAGCAACAACAGGGACAGTATAGACAACCGGCGCCGCCTCGTGTACCTGGACCTAGACAGCCTATGCCTGGACAAAGGATGCCTATGGGCGGTCCTAGACAACCTATGAATCCTAGAGCGCCCATGGCGACTAGACAAGTGAGTACAAAGTTAGAAGTAGGATTGCTAGTTTTGCCCCAAAGAAGGAGAACTATAGCACTGGATGGATTGAATGCTTTATTTTGCTGCTGGTTTTTAAACTTGCTAGGAACTAGGAATCATGGTTTTTTATAAGCGCTAGCTTCACACTATCTTTTTCGAACACTGAGAATTTTTAGAAACAATCTTTATTTATTATGAGGCACAAGGGCTATAGCTTCATGGAATCCATGGCCTAACGGACATAGATTGTAAAACTGAGTTTTTAGCTTGTAATATATTGGATGGTTTTGTTATAGATGCTTCTCTTTGAATAATTTTAGATAAAAAAAATCATATAAGGGTTGATTATTGACATTATACTTTTAATGTGCAAGCTCCAGTATAATGCCTTAAAATAAATATAGATTAACAAGAAGTCAAAACAGCTAAGATATACTACAAGTAGTTGAGAAATCAGGCATTAAATAAAAGGGTTCATTTAAACACATTCAACGCAAAAACAAAGATGGATAGAACTGAAAAAACTAAAGATTTATACAAGGGATGTCTTTTTGTTTTCCACATAGAGCTAGTATGAAACAATTGAGAGCTTTCAAGGACTTTATTCTTCTTCGCAATATTCTCCGCGAAGATTGATATACTTCTACATTCGTTTTACCCAATTCTGGAAGCAGTTATTCCGATCGTCTGCTTCTACATACATCAAAATGGCCTTTTGGAAGGCATCAATAGCTTCTTCCCCGAAGACAAAACTTTTGACCACGCAGTCAGTTCTTGATATTGTGACAAGTAGAAAAAAATCGTTGCGGCTTAGGCCCGGAATGTACGCAAACTGATGTAACAATTTGATGTTTTCTTGCGTTCACTAGTATATTTTTTTTCCGGGCTGTGTGCGAACTTGCATTTCCTTGGTGAAATATGATTCGCCGTTCGTGGTTGGTGTCTTGAAGCTTGCGGTAACCAAATGGTTGTGTACCATTCGGCAGTAATTGTTTTTCGATTTTTTAAATGGATTGTTGCTAAACTACCTGTTTTTTGAAACAAACGTTGCGACCATCTTTTTGGGGCCACTTCGGCCACGGATCACTTTTGTCAGTTTTTATTCCCCTTGGAACACCCAAAAAAGAAGATTGGCGCTCATTTTCTGACTCATATGAATAAATACAAGGTTCATCACCACTGAAATTGTCTTAATCGCTTCTAGACTTTCCAAAGTTGAAACGGTTCAGAGTTTTATGTCACTAATTCATCCTTGCAGCTTTCTGTTTTTCAGTTAACAGATAAGATATCCAAAGGGAAATGTTTTGTGATGAGGTCTTTGAAATCCCAATCTATCGATATGTTGCATGCCGATCTTCCTGGATAATCTTACCCTCAGCATCCACATTATCTTGAGTGGCCACCGTTTTTGGTGCATCTTGTCTTTGGATCGTCGCTAAGCTTAACGTCACACGGATTACAAGTTGTAATTGTTTACAGGAAATTATATTGTCAATCATGCTAGAAATATAACCGTTATTGACCGCTATTCGTCTAATAAATATTGAGCTTTTTCAAGAAATTATTTTCTGATAGTGGTATCGAGTATCATACTGTTATAATCATCTATTTGTCTACGAAGTGATTGATTGAAATGGTAATTTATGGAAAATAGAAAAATCATTTGTGTGGTCAATTTTGGTTATAGTTAATGGAATTTTCAGTTTTTCAAAACGAACTTGTTCATATTAGGGTCAATTGAATTTATGAAGGTACTAAAGGAATCCAATTGTCTATCTGTACTCGTAAAACAACAAATTATGTCATCCACATATTTAAACCAATGAATGCAGTGTTTCCAGCGGATGATTATGAATTTTCTAAATGTCAATTTCATCATTGAAGGTGTAATACTTTGTTCTAAACATACCACTAAAAACTTCTGATTATATAATGGGATTTATATTATTATTCTGCAGAGCTTGGTTAATCAATTTTGATGGATCGTAATGTGAAACACCAGAGAAGTGATAATCTACACCTCAGGTCATAAGTTTAGCCGTATATTTAATTTCTTCCCTTATATCTGAATGAATTCTTAATTGGAAATTGATTCTTGTAATTTCAGTCCAAAATTTTCATTTAGGAATTATTCAGATCTAATAGAAAAAAAAAATATAACACACTGTACTATCATATAATGCTTAATTTATGCCCTGTGATATAGTTAATGTTTCCCTTGTGCTCCACCTCATAATGCATAGAAATTGAGCAACCAAGCTCTGCAGAATAAACATGTGGCATTCGGACATGACGTATTCTATAGATTTTATATTCTCCTCACATGTAAACTAATCTCACATAGTCTGCACGAACGATCCTCGATCAATCCTAACTCATTAGGGTGATTTCTTAGGCGAAAGTGTCCCGTTAATATAGCAATTAGAAATCTCATCTCTAGCCTGGAGTGTTTAATCCAAGCCTTGGCTCTCGCAGTGTAAGTCCACTGATGGCCCCCCGAGAATGTCTGAGACCTGTGAGGCTCAGCCATTACTAATTTACCTTCAGGTACAAGCAGCGGTTATTTTGTATCCTTGCGGTCTCCAGAGGAAATCCTGGCCTAATTTCCGGTCCGGTGAATCTCACAGCTGTTTATCTAGCGGCCAATGAGTCCGCCTTCTTATGGCCTAAGTGGCCCAGCCCACATCAGACGTAGCCTATTTATTTCTCCCAGTTTGGCGACATTCCTGCACGATAAATGGACGTGCAAATGTCGGACGCCAATGCCTTCAGTTCAGCTTGACTATCCATAATGATTTTGAAATACTTATTTGTTATTCCTCCAGCAAATAGGAGATTCGCACAAAGGAAATGATTTATATTTCTGCTTGAAAAACAAACGCAAGTCCACCAAGACAGATGGGCTGTTCCTTGGCAGCACCTCGACCTAATACACCAGCTCCAACACCCAACAAAGACCTTCAAGTAGACGGTTCTTGAAGCTGGCCAATTCCTGTCTGTTAGGAATGATGATCTGGAATGGCGGCAACTCCATGTTGGTTTTGGGTATTGCTATGTCAGTCTTCGTATTTAGCATCTGGTTGTCCTCAATTTCAGAATGTGAAGGAAGCTGGACATATATTATCCATTTCGGGAAAGGTGAAGAGGTTAAGACTAATCTCCATGGCTGCAGTAGGTGTAGAGTGAAATGCTTCAGTGATCATCATGCAGTCAGTTTTATGCAATTCAAAAAGCTTGAGTTGGGATTTCTTTTTTTTTTTTGAGTTCTTCCGCGATCATGGGGCCCTGGGGTGCAGTCCATTCAGCCCTTAGGTGAAATCAACCCACACTACTGTTGATAATGCTTTCGTTGTTGGGTGTCCTGCCCATTAGTAGAGCTTCTTCAGGGTAGGAATCGCTTTTACTCAAAGCTTCTCTTCTGGCTTTCGTTAGAATGAAGAAATATTGATGGATAATCAATCTTTTTGAGCAATGTTGATCGGATGAGTACTCTTCTGCAAGATTGAAACCGTGCAAGATTTATTCAATATACTCATTTTAGGAACCTTGATTCTCTTCAAGCAATTTGGACAGTATTCGAATATCAATGTGTTATCTGGAATCTGAATTATCCTCTAACTGTTACAAGCAAGTCACCATAGATGCTAGAAGGCTGTTACAGTTTGCAACCGGACTCTTGAGGTTTCTTGAACTGGATGTGAAGTCTTTCTGCTTAAGGTGTAGAAATCTTCAGCGGTTTAGATTTTTCGGGATTCCGATTTAATTATTTTTTTCCTGTACAAATGCATAAGGTTGTATGAAAGGGTAAAGGTATTTTGGAGAGGACGGTTATAATTGTCATATTCCTTGAAGTATAGATGCTGTGAAACCTCAAGGCCAATTCATCGCTCTCGAGGTTTCAAACTAACCCAACGCCATTTTCTGCCTTTGCAACAATGTCAGTTGCCAGCATGTACCAGCAAACAATCTAGCAATGAGTGAGGCGGTTGCAATTCTGGTTGTTGAGTTCCTATTCTCGGCACAGAACGAAACAATTGTTCTTTGAAATGTAAATTTCTCTTTCAGCGTGCCCCACTGACTAGACCTAGAGGCGCAGGACCAATGACGGCCGTCAGGAGTGTTAGACCCCGAATGCCGAACGGACCGACGAATACTCAGTTCCGGCCATCGCCGATAAAAAGATCTCCAGAACAAATAAAGCAGGAACAAAACGTGCATATTAAGAAGAAGAGGTTCGATGTTCTCACGCCCGACAAGGACGATGACGACTGTCAGGTTATATGTATGCAGCCCAAAAATACGGACGGACTGCCTCAGATCGAGAGTGTGCAGGTAAGTAAAACGCAGAGGGTAATGAAAAAACTGGTGCGATTTTGAAAATGCAGTCTTCATCCAATTACTCCAACTCCAAAATGTACTTTCGATTCACTGGCTTATCTTCGTAGTGTTGACAATATAAAACATTCTACTGCATCTGTTGCTGAATAAATATGATAATTGAAATTCTTGCAGCCGAAAAAAACAGAAAACTTACGTATGAGAGATACTCGTGTACTCGCTTAAATTTCGACATCATTTGAAAAAGTGAATAGTGTCAACAATTTCAATTGAATGTTTTTATCAACTTCCTTCGAGATTTGGTGCTTATTGTTTCATGCACTGAACTTAATTCGAATTATCCGAAGTGTATTCTTCTTTCAAAATCATGTCTGTGAATGAGGACAACAAAATATTTAATCCGGACATCTAGTCAGATGGAATTCTGTTCGTCCTAGAAGCAGTAAATCCGAAGTTATAAATAGACAGCGCCAAGAAATTGACGTACAATTTCAATATTTCAAATTTCTTTTTTGGTAGGAAACTAATTGTTAACACATGTTTTTTTCCTCTCATGAGAAATAAAATGAAAGAAATATACAGAGATTTGGCAAGAAATCACTACATATTGATAACAGCAGCTGTTGATCAATGTTACTAATAAAGTTTGTTGTTCTTGAAATTTTAATTTTCAAAAAGAATGCAACGCGAATAATGAAATTTAACCCCAACTGAGGCAGTGGTGTTAGATTCTAACCTTGGGTGGACTTCCACAAGAATAGGCCAAAGGCTCTCATTCAACTGTTTTCAGGATGACCTGCGGGTATAGCGAGACTAGAAGTCATGAAATGAGGCCTAAGTAAGGACGACCTCAAGCAACAACGGCGACCCATAACCGTCATCTAACAATTTTTTCGTTGAGATAAAGGTTCGCTACTGCCAGCTTCCTTCAAACGCAGCTTCTGCAAAACATTGGAGTGTAAATCAGCATTGAAATGATATGACAACGTCTCAGGGCCTTTGACTCGAGACCACGCATCGAAGAGCCCGATTAAATTTTGCCAGGGAACATATTAATTGGGTAGAAACTGACAGGGAGAGAGATTTGTTCAAAGATCAGTTGAGCTTTCGTCTTCATTGCGATCGAGGTTCTCTAGTGTACAGACCTCAATATGGAGATATACCTAGTGCAACTTTTTCCTATCTATAGATTTGGTAAAGGTTCAATAATGTGTTGGAAGGAATTCCTTTGAACGACCGCACTGATCTGGTTATCGTAAATAATGGAACCTTGAATGGCCAGATGTATGTTACAGACATTTTAAAAGAACATGCATCATTTGCGGCAAACATGAATGAAAACTTTTCCCTTATGCATGATAACGCCAGGCGTCACCAATATCATATCGTTAGCAACTAGTGTGGTCTGCACTAAGTTCAGACCTCAATTTCATCGTACATTTTCAATAGAAGATGAAGAAGCCAGTAAAACCAGGCATGTACAATGAATGAAGTTTGAACAGATTGATCGGAATTTGAAACGAAATGTATGAAAATGATTTGAAGTTAGTTAGTTTGAGTATGAATCGTAGATGACATGCAGTAATTTCTGCCAGGAATGAACATATCCGGTATTAAAGGGTGTTTGGGGGTTTTCATTTTTAATTTTATTTCAATTTCTCATTCAAAGATATATTATTTTCGTTTCAGGGTGGCACACCTGAACCAGCAGAGAGCAGCATCATGCACCTTTCCGATTCCATCACCTTGTCAGTTAGAAATCCCCCACCGAAGCCAGCAAGTCCCAAAAAATCGGACGCAAAAGCGGTGGCGAACATTTTGGCCACTCGCGGTATAACCGTCACACCTACTGCCAAGCCGAAGGAGAAGCAAGATAGTCCTCTGAAAACTCCTTCGGTTCCTTCCTCTCTCAATCTGAACGGTGCTGTCAGTATTATTCCATCGGCCAAACAACAACAGGGCAAAAAGGTAATTTCTACAATACGTTTTAAATTTCGAATTATAATGACAAATTTTTTAGAACCTGGAGTCTGAAATGCCCACCGTGGATTTGACGGATGAGCCAGCTCCATCGGCTAAACAACCTACATCACCGCAGAAGAACAACACGAATCTTGGTTTGCCTTATCGGTGTTATCTTTGTCCGGCTCAGTACCCCAACGCTTTGGGTTTGAGTAAACACAGACAAAATTACCACAAAACTTCTGGAGGCCTTATGGATATGGGCATACCTTTGATCAATTTGAAACAGCCTGGTATTCTGCAGAAATTAGGTCAATTGGGTATTCACAATTTCATTCCTTTACCAACTTCGCAACCTGATGGGACTTTCGCGTTTCCCATTATAAATGCTAGGAATCCATGTAACGTTAATGCGATGGGTGCTACGACGATGCTCGTTTTGGGACCTGTTAAGACTATTCCAAGACCTGGACCGCCTAACGCAGCAGGAGCTTCTGCACAAAAACCACCAGGACCTCAACAGAAGTAATAAATTCCTATAATTTAGGAAAATCTGAACCATCTAGCAACAAAGCAAAGGTTCCTACAGTGTTGTCATGTCAAAGTGATACTTTCGTTTCATTCACGTTGGACTTTCACGTCAGGAACCTTCACAGGAAATATTACTAGACTTATATTGATAAGGACAGCTCTCATATGGTGTATATTCAAATTTGTGTTCCTTACATATTAGGTTAGATTCTTATTTGTGATCGAAAATGAAAATTATTGTATACGAAGATCCAGACAAGGACTAATCATTTTCGAATACGAGGTTTTCATTGTGAAATGGAATCTCATTTACAAATACAATTTCCAGTTGGATAATGTCATAATACTCTTCCGAGGATCATTGCCGCATCATGGTTCTTTTTTTCATTTGTTTTTTTTTATAAATTTGGACGATTCAATTTTTTTGAGGCACTTGGACTGAAGAAATTCTCGGCACTTATATCTTGTTGATATCTAAAAGTAATCAAGTAGATGGAATTAAATTTTTAACTCCTAATTGTTATAAAGAAAATTTGCTATTGAAGCAAATTGTTAACTATATTCCATGAATATTTTGTATAAACTTTGTTCATTTTTGATGAATATATTTCTTCATTTCGTTGCAGAAATGCATTTATTTTGTTCTTAGAAAGTATATTTAAGTTGACATCTTTTTTTGAGTTTGTGAACAGAATTTATACCTAATCTTATCTTTAATCAGTATGAGAATTTTTTAAATATATTGCTGATATATTTCTTTCAATAGACTGATAGTTTTATGTTTAATGTGCAATTGTAAATATTCAGCTTATATTTTTGTACAAAGGTACAGTTTTTGTGATAATATAAATATAATAAACTGATATTTTTAAAGTATTCTCGCTTTTTTTCATAAAACTAGTGAAATATATTAAACGAAAATTAGGAACTACGTGGCAGACATTGTCCTATCCTGGATCCCTATCGCAACGACTTCAATTTGCATTAAAACATGGTTTTCATTTGCATATTTTCATCATCTCAATTTCAAGTGTTGTAAATAAATGATACAGAGTAATTTTTCGAAAACCGACCACCCAAGACATCTCGAAAGCTATTACAGTGTCAAAAAAATTAGAAAAACATTAAACCTTTTTGAGGAGCCATTTTATGACTCGAAATATTATGTGTTGCAACTCCATACAATGTCCCGCCCCACTCGGGCAATGAGAAGATGGACTCATTAGCCGATCGAGGAACAGCCTTCGGATTCACCAAACCTAGTCTTGGAATTCTCCTGGAGACCGCAAGAAACGAAAGTAACTGGTGATTGGATCTGAAGGTAAAGGAGCACTGGCTGAACCTCGCTGGTCTAAGACATTCTTGGGAGGCCAACAGTGGACCTGCACTGCGAGATCCAAGGCTGGATTAAAAACTCCAGGCTAGACATGAGAGTTCTAATTGCTATAGTAACGGAGCACTGTGGCCTCAAAAATCACCTAAAATAGTTAAGGTTGAGCGAGGATCCTTCATGCAGAATATGTGTTAAGGTAATAGAGTTAATAGAACACGTCACACCCGAATGCCCAACTGGGGACAGGCTTCGACTTAAGGAACTTTGATCTGACAAACTGGGAATGACTGAACTTATAAAACTACCACCCGCAAAGCAATAAAATTATTTGTGGGCCCGTTGATTATGATTTCATGATAAGGTAAACAACTTAAATGAAGGTAGGAATAATGATTTAAAAACTATACATTCATATAATACACGAAGAACATCTAAGGGATCTGACATTTCTACTAGTTCTGTCTATTCTTCAAACAACAAAGATTTGATAGCTGTTATCATAATCATGTAGAATCACCTTGTTCCTCTAATATGGTCACTTCTTCATTACCCAATTCAGATATTCACAAATCTAATAAAAAATGAAACGCATGAAATGGACTTATTAAATGAATAAATTCATAATGTTTTGTTATTACAGAATAACAAATAATGGAACAAATAAAAAGGGTACATGTTCAGACTATATAATATGTTCAGAGAAAAATTCCCCAATTGCAGTATTTCAGAACAAAGCGTTCGAATCAAAGATGGTATATTGAAAATAGAAATTTTATATCTGAATCAGAATTGAAATCAATTAAAAACAACATTCAACAAGAAGAACATTAAAATACTGAAATTTCAGATGAAAATCCACTCCTATTCATAAAATGCATCGAAAATAAATCAGAAAATTCGTCTGAAAATATTAATAACAAAAATATAGAAAAATTATTTCTCAATCAAATGAATTTATATGAAAATACTGACCCAACCATGAGCCCTAAACTTCCTAAAATTTATTATTCAAAGGAAATTTTCGATTGCATAAATGAGCTTAATGAAAATGTACTTCCAAAGCAACTTGTTAAAGTAATGAATATTTATACACTTCATCTGATTATATATTGTGCCGCCATTACAGTAGTTAAACTTTATGAATATAAATTAGAGAATTTTGGATCTAATTATAACATCAAGAAATAACCTTCATGGCAAAAAAGATTAGAAAGTAAAATTTCTTGTATCCGACTTGATTTAGGAAGATTGAGACAATATTCCAATGGTTATCGATCAAGAAAACTTATGGCACATCGATACTTTAGAACAAAAACTTTCAGTATGCTCCATTAGACTACGTGAATATAAAATCAGATTCAGACAGAAAATTCCAAAACAAACTATTCAAAATTAATGAAAAACATTTTTACAAAGTTATTTCAGGTTCGAATGAAAATATTTCTGGAAATGGAACTAACCTAACCTAAAATTGATAGTCTAACTGATTATTGGTCTTCAATTTGGGCAGTGCCAAGGCAACACAATTCCAGTGCAAGTTGGGTTTTAAATGAAAGGTCTCGATTTTCTAAAATAGAATGCATGCAATTTGAAAAATTTTCAAACGAAGATATAACATCACAAAAAATTGGAAATCTCCAAGGGTTGATGGTATTCATAGCTTTTTGTTCAAAAAATTCTCTTGCGTTCATGAAAAATTGGCTGAATATTTTTCATTTATAATAAAGAACCCCTCAGTTACTCCTTTATTTTTTACACGAGGAATTACTTATTCAAAACCGAAAAGTGCTAATACGATTGATCCATCTCAATATAGACCAATTACTTGCCTTCCAACAATATATAAAATTCTTACTGCAAGTATTACCCAAAAAATTTATGCACATTTGGAGAATTATAATATTCTTCCCGATCTACAAGAAGGAAGTAGAAAAAACACCTTGGTACTAAAGAGCAACTTGTAATTGATTCTGTTGCTTTGAATCAAGCTCAAAGTAAGAAGAGAAATATTCATATAGCCTTCATTGATTACCAAAAGACTCATTCATGGCTTAAATAAATTTTGGAAATTTATAAAATTGATAAGACACTTCGTCTTTTTCTTGAATTTGTAATGAAAAATTGAAGAACCAATCTTCATTTAAATATTTCAAAACAATCGTTAACATCCGAAGTAATTCCAATCGAAAGAGGCATTTTTCAAGGTGATTCTTTAAGTGCTCTTTGGTTTTGTCTTTGCTTTAATCCATCATCTCATGAATTAAATGCTACTAGTTTCGGCTTCAAAATAAAGAGTCTATCAACTGAATTCAAATTAAGTCACTTAATTTATTTAGATGATATTAAATTGTATACCGGAACTAGATCTCATTTAAAAAGTCTACTTGAGATTACTTTCAACTATTCCAATGATATTCATATCAAATTTGGGCGTCCAAAATGTAAAAATCTTTCTATTGAAAAAGGAAAGATCACCTCTGATTATATAAAGATTTCCAATATCGAAATCGAGCCAATGCATCAAGGAGATACATATAAATATCTTGGATTTTGTCAAGAGAAGACAATTAACCATAGCAGCACTAAAGAAAATATTAGAAGTTCATATTACAATCAAGAGTCATTTAAATGCTTTGTAAATATCATAAGCACCACCCAAAGTCAGCTGTTCAGAGACTTACACTACCTAGACATCTTGAAGGTCGTGGATTAACTGATTTGAATAATCTTCATAGTAAACAGATTTTTCATCTACGTTCCCATTTTCATGATAAACAGAGAACGTCTAAATTACATGATATTGTTTTTGCTTCAGATGATAATCTAACACCTCTGAACTTGACAATGCAAAAGGTAGATTTTTATATATTTGATGATAATTCTAAAGGAGAAAGTTGGATGCAGAAGGAATTACACGGAAGTGTCATAGGTTTTCTCTTTAGTTTATACTGCTCAGAATCTCATTTCATATTTTATTTATTTGTTTATATAAATGTAATATAATTAACTGACAATTTTGTCATATTTATATTCAGAGCAGTATTCTATTTGATCGTTCACCACTTCACACAAAGGAAACTATTAATGAGTAACATTCAGTGTTACTTGACTAAGGTCCGTAAACTGGTTTTTTCCGGAGAGAAAGCCTCTGACACTACTCGTTGGTACATTGATATCATTGTCTGATGATGCTATAGTATGTATATATTCTGGTAGATTGATATATTCTCATAACATTTAACGTTATCCTAATATATAATTATTCCAGGATATGTTTTAATTATAATCATTGCCTGGCAATGGTATTAATTACCGGGTGGTGGATTTATATTTTTCATGAAATCAGTTTGATTGCATGAACAGAAGATATATGGGCAACTCGTCGGGTTGAAACCCCTATATATATATATATATATATATATATATATATATATATATATATATATATATATATATATATATATATATATATATATATATAAAAGGGTTTAACCGGAACGAGTTGCCCATATATATATCTGTTCATGCAATCAAATATATATATATATATATATATATATATATATATATATATATATATATATATATATATATATATAAAGCGGATGTTACAATGTTATCTTTTGTTTTTTCAGCTGATAATAATCATCATCTTGTAAAAAGAAAAAAGGAAATGACGCTATGCATGTTCTGGAGGGTTGATTCTCCTTCAATAGTGTGAATAAAATACTTGAAAAGACTCAATTTCTCTACTTTAGCTTCTTCAAGTGGCAGTTCTTCAATTTTTCCATAACAATAGAGAAATAACAGAGGATGAGAAGGTTTCTTTCTTTGGAGTTAGGTTGGACACGAGAATCGACTGGACAGCTCACATTAACTATTTGTCGGCCGCCCTAGGTGGAGGCTGCTATGCACAAGATTCTCTCCAACCTGGCTGATGGCTTACTACGCACTCTTCGATCTTGAGAATTACAGCGAGAATTTCTAGATGATATAATAATTCAGCAATTCATTACTGTATAATTGAAATGTTATGGCCTTTAAAGAGGTATTTTATTAAATTAATAAGATAATATCTATCCATCTATCTACCCCCTATCACTAGCAACTTCAACCCCAAACTTTTTTTAGGATAACGGGGGCCAGTGATACCTCTTTGAAAAGGCGATTCCGTTCTCTATAAGACCACTTTCTTAAATAACATGTGTCGATTGATATCAAATATTGTTTGGAAAAATTCTCAATTTTTATTAATCCGTTCGATCACAATTTGAGGTAAACATTTGGTCAAAATCGATTCTGTTAGTACAGAAAAATTTGTCTCTCCCATTTGAACGTTTGCTCAATATTTCAACATCGCTGAAAGGTTTTTTTTTCACTAAAAAATTCGAATTGGACATTCAGTCGATAATTCATTCTCTTCTGAACAATTTGACATATTGATCTTAAAAATATTCCAAGAGTTGGAAAAAGTAGCGTGAAGAATTTTTTCATTCTGATTTTCAGCTAAAATCCTCTTGGCGTTGGCACTCCTGGAGTTGTTGTGTTTTTCATGGATGTTCTAGGAAGACAAAGAACCATTTTTTACTAAAACCAATCTAAAATTTGATTTCCGTTCGAATTCAAAATGGCCGACTTCCTCAAATATTAACAATGTTTCCCGCGCATTAAAAAAGTTTTCGCGGTCGTAATGAATCAACTGCGTAATTCAACCATTAGATTGAACCTTTCCCAACATTTTGACGGATCGAATTCGAATATTGATTCAGAATTTCAACAATTGTCGTCAATAATGTTTCTCTTTTCCACCATCATATGCACCTCCTGTTGTGAAACCTCTGAACATAGATTGAATGCATAACGTGACCATAAATTTCCTTGCTGAGAACGGGACATGGGTGTAACACGTGGGAATTAGATGAGAAAGTAGGTGGATTTGTGCGGCTTGCTGCGGGGGGTGAACTGCGCCGCAGGCGAAAATTTTTTCAGTCTCAAAAATTATACTAAATCTATTCAGATATTTTGTACTATTTGGCAATCCACAGATTTTTCCTGTTAACGAAAAAAAAGAACACAAAGTTGAAACACTTATGATCGTAATTGGCGACGCCTTCAACTGAAAATAAAAATCTTGGCACGTTTTACTTATAATCACCTTAGCGACTAACATGGCCATAAACACCGGAACTAGTAATTGAGCTTTTTCACTCGTCCACAATTTATTCATAAGGGAAAATACCCGTTCTACTGGAGCATTTGTGCCAGGTAGACATAAAATATATTCTATAAGAATACAAAAATTATTATGTTGCAGGTTGTTGTCTCGAAAATGTTTAAATACCTCCACCCAACGATTTTCTGTAGAAACATTTTCACTCTTCCAATCGGCTACTTTTTTCGATGTAATATATTTTGAAACACATGACTATTCGCCAAATATTTCAGTATCCTTTTCGCAATCGATGTATTTCTTTCCAATTAACAAATCTACTGCTTTCTGAATATCTTCCCATGAGAGTTCTTTTCGTAAATTGTCCCAATGAAATAATTCCAGTTTTGTAGAGAAAACTCCAGTCAATAACAGTGCCACTCTCTTTCAATTTCGCAACAGGCTACGAACTGTAAAGGGAAGGAACTTACTCGTTTGTTTGTGAGCCAAATTTTCTTTGAGTTGATTTTTTTTTTACAGCTTAATTAGCCGTTACAGGCTGTTCTTCAATTTTCAATACGGTTCGATGAAAACTTGCCGATTTACCAGGTAAAAAGTAAAGCCACAATTCAGCTGTAGGGTCTTCAAAAAAGGTGTTCAGTATTTGTAGACACTTTTCAATGCTTAAGAAATAAGTCTTAAATGGATTGAATATTTTTAAAACCCTTTCTATAGCAGGCATGAGCGCAAGGCATCTTGTTTTGCTGTATCCGAGCAGGCCCGCCGTAAGTGGGCGTGCAAGGCGTGCAATGCACGCGGGCGGCGCATTCAGGGGGGCGGCAAATCAGACAATCATCGACTAAAATTCAGACATTGTCACCTCACAATACTAAAAAGATTATCCTTATAAAAATAATATGATGAACGGCGCCCAAATATTTCTTTTATATCGTAGCATTACATAGCGCCATCTATTGAAATTCATGAGAACAAAGTTAGTCCGTATCGTGCTCTATGCGAAATAGGGAAATCCCACAGATATCAGGGGAAATCCCCTTAAAACTATATACTCATTTCTTTGTTTTTATTTATTTAACACAAATGCGAAAGTGATGTGAGTGAACAACAAACTTCAATTATTTGGTTATAGCCCTAATGTGAGATCCGGAAACGGTCCAGGCTACTTAAAATTAATAATATTCTGTATATTTTTGTGCGAAGTGTGACTATAAAATAATTTAGAAAATTATTTATATTTTCCGTCGGCGCAAAAATCATAATTATGGTAAGTGTCTTTGTTTAATTAATCAGCATATGGGCGCATTCATATAAACAGCAGGTATTCATGTAAAATTTAAAGGTTATTTTAATGAAAAAACTTAAAGTAAAGATTTATTAAAAAAATGTATTAAAATTAATACAGAGTGTAACAAAAGTAATTTAAGTAACGAAAGGGGACATTCCAGCTAATCAATACGAACAACTTTTACTATGGGGTCAACTATGAAGTCGCGAAAAAAATTAGTTATTCCATTACATTTGTGTGCAGTAGGTATGAACATTTTTTTTCGCAGTAGTATTGTGATTATTATTGTGATTTAAAGGGTATTTTTTCTGTTATACAACTTAAGAGTGAAGATTTATAAAAAAAATATTAAAATTATACCTATACAGGGTGTAACAAAAGTAACTTAAATCCCGAAAGGGAGTCATTCTACACATAAATACGAACAACTTTTACTATAGGGTCAACGGTGAAATCGCGAAAAAAATAACTATTCCATACAAAATGTATGGAAAAGCTGATTTTTTTCGCGATTTCAGTGTTGACCCCCTAGTAAAGGTTGTTCGCAATAATGGGTGGAATGATCGACCTCCTTTTGGGATTTAAGTTCTTTTGTACAACCGTATACTAAACTTTTTCAAAAAAATTCCAGGAACCGCAAAAAAGGAAAAAAATTTCAGGAGCTCAATTTCGACGGCAAAAACAAGAAAAAGATACAGAGAAAAAAAAACTAGCGGGATCTCTTGAGAAATTTTTTAGCAAACCAGAAAATAGGGACTCTGAATGTCAAGAGAATGTTGACGTAGATGTAGCTTCAACAAGCGCAGCTTTAAATCTAGAAGTTATGGAGGTATCTGAAGAGAAAAATGTTAGTCCTTCAGAAGGAGACTCCAGTGAAACTAAAAAGAGAGAAAGTAGTGCTAAAGAACCTGTAAGCAATTTATCGTCATCAAGTAGCTGTTTAGATTGTGGTGATGATCCCGGTTCGTGGCCCGCCAGTATGACTAATGATATTGTTAATATTTTGGTTAGCCGTGGTCCCGTGCAGCTGTTTAACCACAATTTTCCTGCTAATATCGATGGAAGAAAATTTGCAAACAGTTATTACTCTAGAAATCTTTCTAATGGAGAAAAAATTAACAGAGAATGGCTTGTTTACTCTACGTCAAAAGATTCAGTCTATTGTTTTTGTTGTAAAATATTCACGACACGAAACAAGCATTTCCCATAGCGAAAATTTAAAATGTTGGGTCCAACTAAATCATATGTTAAAAAATAAAACTACTGTAAATCAAATGCAACTGAGACTATTAGAATCTGAAAAAAAACAATGGTGTGATGTATTGGAAAGGATCATAGCTGTTATAAAATTTTTATCTCATCAATGTCTGGCGTTTAGGGGCTCGTCCAAAATATTATATGAGCATGATAATGGTAATTTTCTCAAACCAATAGAAATGATAGCATCCTTTGATTCAGTTATGCGGGAACATATTCACAGAATTCTAACCTCGAAATTCGATTCAACTCGCATGACTCACTATTTAGGAGATCAGATTCAGAATGAAATCATTGATTTACTCGGCACGACCATAAAAAATTATATCCTGAAAAAAGTCAGAGAATCAAAATATTTCTCTATCATATTAGATTGCACACCAGATGTAAGTCACACAGAACAAATTACAGTTATACTAAGGTATGTTGTTTTAAACAGTGAAACTAAAAATGTTACAATATGCGAAAGTTTTATTGGCATCTGTCCGATAACCAGCTCCACAGGTGAAGGATTATTAAATTTTGTTTTAGATTTATTTCCGCAATTAAACCTTGATATTAAAAACTTACGTGGCCAAGGTTATGACAATGGTTCTAATATGCGAGGAAAACACAATGGATTACAAAAAAAAATATTGGAAATGAATAATCGTGCATTTTACGTTCCATGCTCGGCGCATAGTCTCAATTTGGTCGTTAACGATGCGGCAAATATAACGCACGACACGGTCAACTTTTTCAACTTAATTCAAGAAATTTACGTTTTCTTTTCGTCTTCTACCAAAAGGTGGTCCATAATTTGCAAGCATTTACCTGATTCAAAACTAAAGGCATTAAGTGCCACGCGATGGTCTAGCAGAATCGATGCAGTCAAACCTTTACGGTATCACCTCGAAAAATATTTGACGCTTTACTTGAAATATAAGATAACAATTCGTCGGAATGGGATTGTACAACAACTCACAAAGCACATTCGCTTGCTTTGAATATTCAAAATTATAGATTTATTTGCTTAGTTGTAATTTGGTTTGATATTTTAAACGAAATTAATGCTATTAGCAAAATGATGCAAAACCCACAATAAATACTCAAATCTGCATAAATTTGTTAAATAAATTGATTCATAAATTCACCGAATATCGCACAGATGAGCATTTCGAAAGGGTGTTAGAAGAAGCTACCACTGTGGCTCGGGAACTTAATGTAGATGCAGATTTTCCGCCTATAGATACCGTTCGTCCACGAAGAAAACCAACTCAATTTCAGTATGAACAGAGTGATGAAGTCTTACTAGACCCTAAAACAAAATACAAGGTAGATGTTTTTTTTAGGATCCTGGACCAAACCTTAACTTCTTTAAAACGTAGATTCGATTAGTTGGAAACTTTTACCGACGTTTTTGGCTTTTTCACCAATAATAACTTGTTTAGTTACTCCAAAGATGATTTAATGAAACATTGTAAAGATTTGAATGTGAAGCTAAAAGATAGTTCAAGTAGTGACGCAGATATTGACGGTATAGATATATTTAATGAAATCAATGCTTTAAAGTTGCATTTAACTGAAAACCAGTCTAATGATCCACAAACCCTATTGCAATACATTTTTGCTAATGAATTAATGTCAAAATTTCCGAATACAGCAATAGCGCTAAGGATACTACTTACATTGCCGGTTTCAGTTGCATCTGGTGAAAGGTCATTTTCAAAGTTAAAAATAATAAAAAACTATTTGAGATCAACTATGCACCAGCAAAGACTAAGTAATTTAGCAATAATTTCAATTGAACATGAGATTCTAAATAGACTAGACACCAAAAAAATTATAGCAGATTTTGCCAACATGAAGGCAAGAAAGGTGCAGTTTCTGTAAAATAACTTAATACCTATACCTACCTACATAATATGTATAAACTGCACCTTTCTTGCCTTCATTTTTTCATTTAATGTCGTATTAGTGTATCTATCTTGTATAAAATAACCTAATATAACATAGTTTTTCACTGTACAGCATTTTTTTTTCACATTTTTATAAACACCTAGGTTTTGTAGTTAGATAGGGGCGGCACGATAGGAATTGCACACCGGCGTTCAAACCGCTAGCGGCGGGCCTGTATCCGAGCAAGTTTTGGTACTCTGCCTCAGTTTTGGCACAGAACTCTTTTAGGGCTTCAACCCGAACAGTGTAAATATAAAAGAATGAAAATATTTTTGCATTAATACATCCGTAACCAATAGGTAAGCCATCAACAGCATTATTTGACCCTCGCATTGTCCTCGCAAAATACCACGACTTTTGCAATCAAACTATTGTCTCCCAACACTTGAAGTAAATAGTTAACAATAATGTTACAAGTTTCACCTGGTTGCTCACGTAGGTCTAATATTTTCACTGCCACACCATCATAAGGTTGAAAAAAGCGCACTAAAAGGGGATATATTTTCTTGTTTCTGTGGTTTGACGCGTCAGTTGAAATTGTTATACAGGGAAACTTCCCCGGATCATCTTTTAATTCTTTAATCGCTGCTGGCGCTAAAACATTTACTTCAATGGCTTCAGTTTCTGTCCGCGCACATCTGAATTTCTGATCGAAACAAGTCTGAATCAATTTCGATGCACAATCATTAGAGCGAAAACTGTGGTTTTCTTGAATTGTATGATAGGCTCAGACGCCTTCTGCCGCGGCGATATCCAAATCTTTCGATGTTGGTTCGTTCGATTTCTTGAAAAAGTTTAATATTGAGGAACTTGAAGCGGCAGCACGATCAGCATTTTTATGTTTTTCCGACTTTAAATGCTGTTCGATATTACCGCCACCGCTGTGGGCAACACTGAATTCAGTCCGACACTTTTCGAATCGGATATCTGAAGGAGAATTCGTTTTCTTAATAAATGTGTATTTTGCTTGTAAATTCTCATCGAAGGTACATTTGCGTTTAGGCATGGCAATGTAAGATTCAAAAACGAATAACTTCAGTCAAAAAGTTTGTAGAACTTCTCCACTACAAATATTACACAACTAGGTATCAAATACAAATAATACAAACAACTAAAGGCATAAAAAAGCTATCTTCAACCGCACCGCCTTTCTGCTAACGAGTTAATAAAAACTGAAAAGGATTTCAATCTTCACGTGAATGCTATGCTGTGATGTATGCTGTACGCGTGTCCCGCTTTGTTCGCATTCAAGCTTATTAGCGTATCATAGCAACGGGTTGGCGCGGAAATGAGTTCCTTCCTTCACTGGCAGTACTGTTTGCAACTTCAGTTTTCAGTATTGGACAAGGCTATAGCATCCTACTCCTCCAACTATCGGTCTACTGAATTGTATTTACTTGTAACTTCTACGCACTTCAGGTTGGGATGGATCAGAATTTTTACGAGATTGTGAAGACGGGATAATTTAGCGTACCGAAGCCTCTGCTGGGGGACACCGGGACGGAGAGTCTGAAAACGGGACGTATGGTCACGTTATGCATGCATTAACTCTATGATAAACAGAAAAAATGAAATGTCATCGAGTTTTAGACGACATCTGGTTTGAACTCGAATTTTATATCGGTGTTGCTTGATTTTTGACGTTTGAAATTGTTAACAATCGTTTTAACAAATGAGGATAAGCGTTTCATTGAATGCTCGTTTGTGCGTGGCTATACTGCTAAGCAAATATTATGCCAATTTCCAACCCCGAATTACGAAAGAAGTACAATCTATGATCTTGAGAAAAATTTTGGACAACAGGTTCAATAATAAAAAACAAGTACTGTTTTTTAAGGAATTTTACTTAATAATTGCGATTCGTAACGCGTTTCACTACACCGTAGCTTCTTCAGACGAATGAATGTACAGAAAATATAAATATAAATGTTCTTGAGTAATTAAAAGCTTATTGGGTTGCTCCTTCTTAAGTGGTTATTTATGACAGGTATATCCAATGAAATTAAGGAATAGATTGCTCCCCGAAGAGATTAATTAGAGGTGAAGGGCTTAAATCGACTTGTTCATTGATGAGTCTACCTGAGTGTTTGTATTTATTGATTTCTAAAGTTTCCCAAAGATCTATCTTCCAATATTTATATTATCTGTATGCAAAATTTCAAACTGTGGATCGAAAGAGTGATTATTTTCTAAGAGGTGATTCGCGTAATTTGAATCTGATTTTTATTTGAAAAACTGCGTTTATGTTCCGATATTCTAATATTAAAATTTCTATGAGTTCTACCAATGTAGAAATTATCACAGTCATTGCAATTCAATCAATAAACACCTGATTTATTGTTTTTACCTGGTTTGGTTTTATTATTTTTTATATATTTGCCTAAATTATTATTAGTTTGGAAAGTTATGTTGAACTTATTGCTACTCAAGAATGATTTCAGTTTCTCACTTGTAATACCAACGTAGGTTAAGGTGTTGAATTTTTGTTTCAATTTATCGACAAGGTAAACTTCATTCAATGCGATTCTACTTTGTTTTTATTTAAAATATTATTTATTAGTTTGGGATTGTAACCATTATTTTTGGCTATTTGTTTAATCAAATTTAATTCTTTGTTGAAATTTTCTGGTGATAACGGGATGTTAATCAATCTATGAACAAAACTATTGAATGCTGACATTTTATGTTGATATGGATGACACGACGAGTTATGTATTATAATATCTGTATGTGACGGCTTATGGTAAATTGCGAAAAATGTTTTCCATTTTCATTCGAAATTGTTTGTTTTCTAAGAAATTACCGAATTATTGCTTTCTTTTCGGTTGTGAATCCAACTTTTGATGTAATGAATTTATATGATTTTCGAAAATTTTTAACTGTCTATCTGTTCCTGTGAATCAAATAATGATATCGTCTACATAGCGATACCAGCATAAACAATATTTACTGAGTGGATGATTATGAATTAATTTCTCTCTAAGTCATTCATGAATATTTCTGCTAACAAAGGACTTAACGGGTTGCCCATAATCAAGCCGTCTTCAATAGTATAATATTTGTTATTGAAATGGAAATAATTTTGATCTAAACAAATTTGCAATAATGAAAGAATATCTGATTTAATGATAGTATTGACATGATTCTTTTCTAATAATTCTTCAACTAAGTACTACGTATCTTTCGGAGGTATGTTGGGAAATAGATTCTTAACATCGAAAGAAATGAGTTTGGAATTAGGTGGTATAATTGTATCTTTGATATTGGCAATTAGTTCGTATGAATTTTTGACCGAAAATTTAGATTTAAAGTTGCAATGTTTTATTAGCAAGCCGTTGAGGAATTTTGAAAGTTTGAAAGAAGGTGCCGTTGCATAAGAAACAACAGGTCTAATAGGGTAATTAAGTTTATGAAGTTTCATCAACGAATATAATTCGGGGCATTGTGGATTGGAGTTAATGAATTTATATTTTTCGTGGTCTGTAATTAATGATTTTGCTGTCGAAATTATGTTTTTAACCACTTCCTGAAATTTTGCGGTAGGATCCTTAGTTGATGTTATATAGTTTCCGGCTGTTAAGAATTCTTCAGTTTTAGAAATATAATCGGTTTTACTAATCGCGATGACGGTGTTACTTTTATCTGCTTTAGTGAATACTAAATCGTTCTTGGTACTATTTTTACGAATTGTTTTTATTATCTTATAATCGGAATTGCAATGAGGTGATAATTTCGAAAAGTCTTCTTTGATGATTTTTGCTGAATGAAAATGGAAAACATGTTTTCGCAATTTGCCATAAGCCGTCACATACAGATATTATAATACATAACTCGTCGTGTCATCCATATCAACATAAAATATCAGCATTCAATAGTTTTATTCATAGATTGATTAACATCCCGTTATCACCAGAAAATTTCAACGAAGAATTAAATTTGATTAAACAAATAGCCAAAATAATGGTTACCATCACAAACTAATAAATAATATTTTAAATAAAAACAAAGTAGAATCGCATTGAATGAAGTTTACCCTGTCGATAAATTGAAACAAAAATTCAACACCTTAACCTACGTTGGCATTACAAGTGAGAAACTGAAATCATTCTTGAGTAGCAATAATTTCAACATAGCTTTTCAAACTAATAACAATTTAGGCAAATATATAAAAATAATAAAACCAAACCAGGTAAAAACAATAAATCAGGTGTTTATAGATTGAATTGCAATGACTGTGATAATTTCTACATTGGTAGAACTCATAGAAATTTTAATATTAGAATATCGGAACATAAACGCAGTTTTTCAAATAAAAAATCAGATTCAAATTACGCGAATCATCTCTTAGAAAATAATCACTCTTTCGACCCACAGTTTGAAATTTTGCATACAGATAATAAATATTAGAAGATAGATCTTTGGGAAACTTTAGAAATCAATAAATACAAACACTCAGGTAGACTCATCAATGAACAAGTCGATTTAAGCCCTTCACCTCTAATTAATCTCTTCGGGGAGCAATGTATTCCTTAATTTTATTGGATATACCTGTCATAAATAACCACTTAAGAAGAAGCAACCCAATAAGCTTTTAATTACTCAAGAACATTTATATTTATATTTTCTGTACATTCATTCGTCTGAAGAAGCTACGGTGTAGTGAAACGCGTTACGAATCGCAATTATTAAGTAAAATTCCTTAAAACACAGTACTTGTTTTTTATTATTGATAATGGAATTTTACCAAGTAAAAACCTCCCAAATTCAAAAAAAACAACAGGTTCATTTAGAAAAAGATCAGGATGAGTGTTTCCCAAATATCTCAGAGATGCCAACTGTTAAAAACATCTGCGAGAACTATACGACATGTTTTTGTTTAACAAATTACATGAGTAAAACATTCAACAAAAAGAATCAAGTACTCAGAATGGAATATGACCTCCATTGGCATCCACAACCATCTGCATCCGTCTTCTCCAGCTATCTATGGATCTCGGAATTAATTCTTGATCAAGATTGTTCCAACTTTCTTGAATTTTTTCCTCACAATTATTGAAATTATACCGTTATACACCATTTCTTCCAAATGACCGCACAGAAAATAGTCGTACAGATTAAGATCGATCGATTCTGTCATTCTGGCTGTTTTTTGGTGGGGCAACACAAGTAAATGGGAACCAGTTCGACCATTTGCGATTGAAAAACTGACAACTCAATAAAATGTTTTATTTCCTTATAGATTTCCATGTAGTAGTTTTACATTTTAATCAATGGCACTTCAAAAAACAGACTGATATTGAGGATCAGATAACCTTCCTAATGAGGTATCACACGTTTGATAAGTAACAAAAAATTTTTGGATTCAAACAACTCAATCGGGAGATCGAATGGATTCATGAAAACCTTGAATTTATTCAAACAAATCTCGATTTCAATGCGTCACATTTTATTTTAGGAAATAATTAATCACGTGGTCGTATATAGAATAGAATCACTTTTTCGAAAAGATAGCACAACACCTCTTTTCCATACTCAAAAATTTAGAGTAGAAGCGTCATAAGTTTGTGAATATGTTGAAATATTGAACATCATTGTTTTATTTCATTAAAAAAAGTACATCAGACTTCATTCTGTAAGAATAAAGAAAATTCAATATTGGCTAACCGCTGCATCCCAAATGGTAATTCTGTTCTTAATATTGATTGATTTGAAAATCCAACACATTGCCTCAAAAAGCTAAAAATTCCTAGAGTAAGTTGAAATTTTCAAATCAATTTCAAATGGTCATTTTAAGATGATGAACAAACTGACTGATTAATGTAAATCTTAGAATTTTCACGTATTTAAATAATAACTCATTTTCAATACTTTCTGAACTATACACTTACGATCTATTTTTCCCAGGTTCAATAAGGACCTGTTTATAAATACCACGGTACTATATACTTAGTTCCATTCTGTCCGATGATCAACGAAAGTTGATCATCGGACAGATCTCATGGCGGAGAAGCCATGAGAGAAGAGTACACAAAACTGTTTAATATCATAATTCAACACGGAAAAATACCAGAAGAATGGAAAAGAAGTGTAACAGTGCCTAACTTTTGAAAAAGGAGACAAAACAAATCCTGCCAACTATCGCGGAATAACCTTATTAAGCACCTCTTTGAAACTGCTTACAAAGATTCTTGCCGATGACATAACGTCAACAATGCCAATCAGCGAAGAGCAACAAGGCTTTCGAAAAAACCGGTCCACGGTCGATGCACTATTTATAACAAGGCAATTAGTAGAAAAGTCTCTTGAATATTACACTCCAGCATATCTTTGTTTCATAGACTTAACGAAGGCCTTCGACAGAGTCCAACTGAAGGATGTAATCAAGATACTGGAAAACAAAGAGGTACCCAAAAAATATATAAGACTCATAAAAGATCTGAACACTAATACAACAACGCAAATACGAACAAACCACACCCTAACGCAGCATTTTGGAACAACGTCGGGCATCCGCCAAGGTGATAGTCTTAGCCCTCTACTATTTAATACTGTTATGGACCAACTTGTAGAGGGCGTTAAAAACTTGGGACTAGGATACCGCATGGGAACCTACAAAATAAACATCTTATGCTATGCCGATGACGCCGTACTCATTGCAGAATCAGAAGACGATCTACAAAGAATGTTATACGCCTTTAGCAAACGCGCAAAAAATTTCAATATGGAAATCTCAACAAGTAAGACAAAATGCATGACCATAGCTAAGGAACCTCTGCGCTGCAAGTTAACAATAGACAACGCCACTATAGACCAAGTCATGTCATTCGAATACTTAGGGTGCAAAATAACAAGCACAGGATACCTTGAAGATGAAGTGAGGAGACAAGTGGACAAAGCAGCTGCAGTATCGGGACATCTTAAACAACCAATTTGGAGAAATAAACACCTCAGTACACCATGCAAATCCAGAATCTACAAAACATGTGTGCAACCAATTATGACATACGGGGCAGAAACAAGAGCGGAAACGTCGGTAACAAAGAGGATACTAAGAACAACAGAAATTAAAACGCTAAGAACTATAACCGGTTACACATTGATGACAGACAAAGAAATACGGACATAAGGGAAAAATGTGAAACAGACGATATTGTAAGATGGGTAAGAAAAAGAAGAAGAGAATGGAACCAACATGTAAACAGAATGACCACAGATAGAATAGCCAAAATCGTATATAACAACATATCACACGGAAGAAGACCCGTTGGACGACCACCAAAACGATGGCGGGACAGTTGGCAATCAACTTCATAAGAACTGCTGCAGGGAAACCGGAACTGAACAGGCGCTACGCCTTCTACACGGTGAAGAAGAAGAAAAAGAAGATTTTGTTGTGAATAAGAAATATTTATATTAAATTGAAATAATTTTATTTTTAGTTAATAGAATAAATTGCACATGTAAAAATATATTTATTTATCTTAACAATTTTCATCATAAAGTTCATCTGTACAAGGATGTTGAGTTTATAACATGACATAATTATTTTTGTGAATATACAATAAGATGCTTTGCTATTGTAACGTTTCTTAGTTCTTGAAATTATTTGTGGGTTCAAATCAAACACTTCAACGTAACAAAACTCTAACTAGTTTATTTACACGTAGACTGAACAATTATAATACTTAAGTAAATGACTAATTCATATAACACAATCGATACTGCTTAATTTATCTCTAACACTTTGTCCACTTATTCGCGCTCTGTATTCAAATTTAATCCTCTGCGCTTCGCGCTCACTTCTTATGTACAAGTACGAATTATTCTTGAACATTTGCGAAACTTCGGCTCTGTTCCAGATCTTCGTTCGAGAACCTTCCGGAAACGGCAACACTGATTTATTCGTAATACGGCGCGCTGAAACCTTTAAATCTTCTGGAGTTCTCCCAAAAGTACCTTGGGACGATTGGATATCGTTACACTGTCCCTTTTAAAAGTGTTCTGATCCAGAACAGACTGATTCTTTGCTCACTATAACAAATTGGCATTTATTTTCAGCTTAACATCTTCCTTGTTGATGGAAGCTCCGTACTTTTCTCCAATCTAACTGGCCCAACCCACAACCAAGTTTCGGTATGGCGAGTTGCTTCACACCCTGCTTGACCAAGTGCTCTTTCAAGTCTAGTAAGGCTGACCATAAATCTTCATAGCAGGGTTTCTGCTGTGAATATTCTTTAGTCACCAAGTAGTAGACCGTGCTTCCTTCAGCAGTTAGTTTGAAGGTCATGCCTACTGTAGACAGTTGCTCCGTTAGTTCAAAAAGCCTTCCATATTTATCCTTGAAAACTCTCGCGATACCCTTATCCATTCGAAGATCTTGAGCGACACAACGCGCAATGGCGTATTCCTTGCCTACTTGGAAAAGATCTTGTTGTATTTCTGTGGTGACTCCAAATCTAGATTTTCCAGTGCCGCTATAGTTAGCCATGAAACGATCGTAGTCCCGCGCTTCATTCACTTGATGATTTTGCGACTTGTCTATGATAAAACGTGTCGTTATTTTTGTTTTCTCCTTCAAAAAGAGCCAATCTATTGAAATGGACTACTCTAGGTTTCCCCCTCGGCAACTTCCTTATGCGATACACGATATCGTTGATCCTTTTCATGACTTCATAAGGACTTTCCCAATGTCGCTGTAATTTTGGAGACAAGCCACGTTTTCTCTCTGGGTTGTAAGGCCATACGAGATCTCATACAGAAAATCCCCGTTCAGAAGCTTTGAGGTCATAGCGGTTTTTCATTATCATCACTGAATAATCTTTGTAATGCAGTAGCTCACAATTTTTACTACAAATTTCATAACGATGTTAAGTTTTAGAAAATTTAAACATTAAGCTTGCTGATAGATAATGCAAAGGTAACACAGGAATTCTAGAAAACTTTCGTCTTCACGGAATAATGCCACCAGACCCTTATCATAACCCTCCATAACCTGAGCGCAGCTGGAGCTTACAAACTCAGATTGCAAGATATAGTTACGTTGTTATCATTCTTGAACAACTTCAAAAGAGCCACCTGTACTCTATTTTGAAAAGCAATGAACTCGGAACTAAATGAAACAGTCATTTTTGTGGTTCTCACTTTCGATGAACATAATTTTGTTCTCACAAGCAGTTGCTGTTCTTTCTCGTCGACTAGGTAGATACCGTCGCTTTGGTGTCGATTGACTAGAGTACGTTAACCTGTTGTAGTATTTCTGGTGGTATGTTGGTGATACTTTAGACAGTTCAGTTGTATTTTTTCGCTATCAATGTGTTCATCTGAAACAAAAAATAAGTTTAGGAATAGGTGTGCTATAATTTAGTAGGAGTTGAAACCGCGGTAACAGTATGAATTTATTTTATTTGTTGGTAGTAACAATGTTCCATTTGTATTTTAATCATGCTTAAATAGTTTTTATTACTCTCTACTAACCGAAAGTCTAGAAGTTAATTAGGGCGTTCAATTTTAAAATGAGCGCGATGTCATCTATCCATGAGTATAAACCGTTGTCAAATCAACTCTTACCGTTTTCTGAGTTCCCGGACAGTGACACTCAAACAAAATCTGGCAGATTCAGCATGATGATGTCGACAACAGATACTCAGGTTTCCGATCCCTTCGATCTC
Organism: Cryptolaemus montrouzieri; assembly: GCA_013387265.2. Taxonomy (NCBI): domain Eukaryota; kingdom Metazoa; phylum Arthropoda; class Insecta; order Coleoptera; family Coccinellidae; genus Cryptolaemus; species Cryptolaemus montrouzieri. The sequence goes on along the minus strand of JABFTP020000185.1, from coordinate 97,642,319 downwards.
AGAAAATATCAAATTTTCAGTCAACGCCACTGGAGAATGCGGCCATTTATATCGCATTGAGCTGCTTAGTTCAAAACTCACAAGCAAAATCTACAGCGTACTTCGCATTGATCTGAAGTTATGAAATAGTACAAGAACCAATTTGGTTTATCCAAATACGAAACTGCTTCAAATTTAATTTAAAATATTTATGATATACTTTTTCTTCTCAAGCCTTGGTGTCTTTTTCCTCATTGGTCATTATCCAACTTCGATACCACAAGTTATGTGTCTGATAATTGTTTTATGAATATTTATCTTAATATTTCTAGTTTATTCGTGACTAGTGTTCAATTCACAAAATAGTAATAATAATAATACCGGAATAACGGAGGAAGAAATCACAATAGTAATTAGAGCGACCAACAATTGGAAGGCCACAGGTATAGATAATATCCACAACTACTGGTACAAGTAGTTTGATAGGCTCCATGGAGCCCTAGCGAAACAGCTCACGTATGTTCTTCAACATCCCAAGAAAACACCCATTTTCCTAACGCAAGGCTTAACATATATGCTACCTAAGAGCGATGGAACACAGGATCCGTCTCATTATAGGCCAATTACTTGCCTGCCAACACTCTACAAAATACTCACCTCATGCATATCCAATCGAATATACCAACACCTTGACGACAACAATATATTAGCAGAGGAGCAGAAAGGATGCAGAGAGAAACACCACGGGTGCAAGGAACAACTCATCATCGATTCTGTGATAATGAAACAGGCACACGTAGGGCATCGGAATGATCATTCAGCTTTTCTCGATTATCTGAAGGCATTCGATAGTACCGCCCAGTCTTGGCTTGTTGAAGTATTGCAGATATACAAAATTCACCCAGCCCTTGTAGAGTTCTTGAAGACAACAATGACACACTGGCGCACGTCTCTGCAGGTCAACATGAACAATAAATCAATTAAAACCGACGGGATACCCATACGTCGTGGAATTTTTCAAGAAGACTCTTTGAGTCCACTATGGTTCTGTTTAGCAATGAACCCATTGTCCTCAATGCTCAATAGAACAGGATACGGATTTAGGATAAAAGCAGAAAGGAATTACCATACAATCTCCCACCTGCTGTATATGGATGACATCAAATTATATGCTTCGAACAAGAAGCAATTGGATGATTTGCTGAAAACTGTCAGTGAGTTCTCGGCAGATGTTCATATGAAATTCGGGATTGAAATATGTAAGACCCTGAACATTCAAAGAGGGAAAGTCATAGATGGTGAAACACAACTTCCAAACGGTGATATTATACAGTGCATGAGGGATGGCGAAACATACAACTATCTGGGATACCAACAAGACAGATTGCTAGACCAAAAACAATCAAAGGAGAAGATTCGTTCAGAATACAGTCAGCGTCTGAAGTCTGTGCTGAAATCAATGTTGAACTCGGGGAATCTAGTCAAGGCAATTAACACCTACGCCATTCCAGTGTTGCTTTACTCATTTGGAATAATCAGATGGACTAAGACAGAACTGGATGATATTCAAAGGCAGACCCGAACGATGCTGACAAAGTACAACAATCATCATCCAAAATCGTCTGTGATACGAACAACTTTGAGCGGAAAGAAGGAGGACGCGGATTAATAGATGTTGTCAATTTACACACCGAACAGATAAAAAATCTCAGAGAATTCTTCTCTGCAAAAGCTTTCACTTCTGACCTCCATAGAGTGGTATCGTTGGCTGATAGGGGATATACACCATTAAATCTTGCTACCAGAGATGACCTGCTGAATCTACCGTTCCTATCAGATACTAAAAAACAAGAGCAATGGTCAAGGAAAGGAATTGCATGGACGACATCACCATGAGATTAATCAACCACACATCGACAAAGAAGCCTCCAACAAATGGTTGATGAAAGGAGAATTATTCGCAGAAACAGAGGGATTTCTTATAGCCATCCAAGACCAAGTGATCGCTACAAACAATTACAAAAAATTTATAATGAAGGACGGAACATTACAAACAGATAAGTGCAGAAAATGCCATATAAGATCGGAGACTATACAGCATATTACGTCCGGATGCGAACAACTGGCCAATACGGAGTATCTTCACAGGCATAATCAAGTGTGCAACATTATCCACCAGAAACTTGCACACTAGTACGGACTTCTGAACACCTTCCAGCCATATTACAAGTATCAGCCTGCGCCCATATTGGAAAATGATTCTACTACGATAGGCCTATTATCACTGACAGAATGGTGAGGAATAATAGGCCGGACATAGTGGTGTATGATAAGACAGCCAGAACAGCAATGCTGATGGATGTCGCCATACCGAATAATAACAACGTGCTGAACAGGTTCCAGGAGAAAAAGTCCAAATACACAGACCTGGCTATTGAGATCAAGCAGATGTGGCACCTCGATAAAATAGATATTGTTCCTGTCATCGTATCCCCGACTGGTTTAATACCGAAAACTTTGTATGATAGCCTTAAGAAATTAGAATTGCATAAGAATACCTATATAGAAATGCAAAAAGCTGTAATTCTTAATACATGTAGGATAGTTAGGAAATTTATGTCAAGTATATTGTAATCGAGCCTATTCCCTTTGATTGCTACATCTGGGAAAGGTAAATTATATCCAGCTACTAGCTGAGATAGTGCATAAGTCCACGATAATAAATAATAATAATAGAACCTCAGGGGCTGAGGAACATTGTTTCTGAGTACGGGCTTAGCGAACCCGAGGTAGCCAAGCTGAACCTGGCAGTAGGTATAAAATGCAACTTATCCAATGATGTACAATCTAAGGAATAAACGGGTGAATCGATATTGTACCACCATAACCTCTTGTCGCGTTCAAGATTTAGGAAGAGGGTCTGTTCGGAAAGTGAGTCACAGTCTCCCTCGGTTAGCAAAGGAAGCAGCGTGATATCGAGTAGGGATACTGCAACACAAAACCAAGTGGGAAATAACATCAACACCTCCCAACCGACTCTTGATGTTTCAACGGCGGAGCAAGCCATTATGCCTACGACCACGAGAGCCGGACTCCCTAGGAAACGCTTGAACTGGACTCTAGAAATGAATACCTTCATTATGCGTTCCTATTACAAGATTACAAACTTGGAATCGGAAATGACAGCATACAGATACGTGTTACATCTTGCGTTCATAGAAAAATATCCTGAATTACAGCACATATCCGAGCAGAGAATTTCGGATCAACGAAGAACAATCGTTAAAAACAGGCTACTTTCTTCAGAAACGCTGCAAAGCATACGAGAAGAGGTCATAATGGAAATCAGAAGCGAAAATGATACTCATAACGGTATACCTGCTGGAGTCAATGAAAGTGTTACAGATAACATCGAAGCCACGGAAACGAATATTAACATGGAACGCCCTCCTGAGCCGAATCAGCAGAACGAATATATGTATTTAGCTCGATCAGAACTCAACAGAGCAATAACTGAATTCAGTAATAGTAACCCAACTAAAAGACCTAAACTGCCCAAACTCAAAACGAACAAGAACACCAATATCATCCTAGCAAGCGTAAACTCAGTGTTTAAAGAATATACCGACCAGAACACCTTGGAGAAGATTCACACTTTGATTTACTGTGGAGCAGTAGCGGTTCTTCGACTTCACATACAACAAATCTCCACAACTCTGATTCAAGCTGAGCCAAAAAGCTTCAGAAAACCACCATGGCAAAAACGACTGGAGAAGGATATTGATAATATTAGAGCAGAAATCGGTCGCCTCACAGAATTCTTGAGAAACAAAAAACCCTCAAGGCGCTTGAAATCACATATACGCAAAATTTATAGGAAAATTGGTACGAACACACCCTGATTACAAACAACACATCGACGTGTATATGGACACTTTGAAACAGAAACTCCAAGCAAAAGCAAAGAGGCTTTCAAGATACGTCAAGTGTACTGAAAGAAAACACCAAAACCAAAGGTTCCTCCAGAAGGCGTCCAATTTTCATAAGGAAAATAACAAAACTGCGACCAACAATAACAGAGAAGTACCTGACGCACAGTGCTTGACCGATTATTGGTCATCACTATGGTCGAACCCCAAAGAACACAATAAAGATACTGAATGGATCACAAATGAAAAACAACGCCTTGATATCAATCATATGGACTTCGTAGAAATAACGGAGGAAGAAATCGCAACAGTAGTAAGAGCTACCAACAATTGGAAGGCAACAGGTATAGATAATATCCATAACTTCTGGTATAAGAAGTTTGATAAGCTCCATGGAGCCCTAGCGAAACAGCTCACATATGCTCTTCAACATCCCAGGAAAACACCCACTTAACACACAAGGCTTAACATATATGCTACCTAAGAGCGATAGAACACAGGATCCGTCTCAATATAGGCCAATCACTTGCCTGCCAACACTTTACAAAATACTCACCTCATGCATATCCAATCGAATATACAAACACCTTGACGACAACAATATATTAGCTGAGGAGCAGAAAGAAACATCAAGGGTGCAAGGAACAACTCATCATCGATTCTGTGATAATGAAACAGGCACACTAAGGACATCGGAATGCAATTCATTTTGAAGTAAACAGGGTGTCCCAATTTTCTATAAAAAAATCTTGGGAGGTTTTTCAGATTGGAAGACCACTTTTTTGTTGAGCATATCAAACCAAATCCTTTTGATTTTTTAGGCAAAGGACGAAGAATTGAATGTCATTCTTCTATAGCGAATTCTATCTCGAGTAGTAGTTACTTACTTAGTCAATGCCTTCCAAGTGACTGTAAAACCACTGCTGACTAAAATTCATGATTCCAACGAACCAGAAATATACAGAATCCCCCCTCGATGGAATGGCATATTAGACGTTCATGAAGAAAGGAATACAAGAATTTCGGGTGAATACCTATTATTAAAATCTCGTAGCTACTTTCTTATTCCAATGGCCTATCCTGTTCATCAATGTTTTCTCGAAATCTTTTAGTGAATTCTGATCATTTTCTAGTACTTTGGCTTCACATATCATCAATGATTTATGGGATATCCATTATTTATCACGTTTTGTGTCTAAAATATATAGTCCGTAGAATCACTTCACATTTTAAACCACAGCTTTGAAATTTCGTCAGGAATTCAATCTTATACCAGTGTATTAGTCGAATTCTTTTGTTGCAGTACCTAATATAAATGAAGCTTCCATTCCTTTTACCGAATAATACCGAAAATCACTTGCGACTTATGAGAATTCGTTGACTTTTTATCTCTGACTTACAATTTGAGTTGGCGTTTGTTTAATTTTACTTCCTGCACACCTTGCGTGATTTTTTCTACGGAAGTTAATTCGGCATGAAACTAGGAATAGAGGGATTTTCTTACCTGTATAACAAAAAATTTGACGCTTAAAAATATGGAACAAGTTTTTCCCCTAATATATTGTATCAGTTCAAAATATTAATTTCAAATCGAGCGGATCTATTTGGTGAAATGTTTTCGCAAAATTCTGTTTTAGATTCATCAAACGCAGTGCTACCAAGCATCCCACCTACTCAATTGATTATGCCTGAAGTAATGTTCAGAGTGCGTACGTTAAGGCCCGCTCTTCAACAGCTGAACTGTAAAAATGCACTGGATCTTGACGGAATACCACCAACTGCTTTGGAGAAAGGTACTCCAGAGTTAGCGCCTGTTCGTAATCGTTTGTTTCAGACTTTGTGCGAAAGCCAAACTATTCTGAATTGTTGGAAGCTCGCTAGAGTACAGCCGATACAAAAAAAAAGGAAAAATGCCTTGCCTAAAATTTTCAATCAATCGCATTGTTGCCTTTACTACCAAGGTTTTGGTAAGTGAGATAAATGATGAATTCATAAAATATCTGGAGCTACAACTACATCAGTGATCAGACATTATGGTTTTCGTAGACAATGACCACGTGGTGACCTTGTGTAAGTTACCGATATTTGGACATCAACAATCGAGAAGCATGGAGAATTTAGAGCAGGTACTCTTCGACACGGTTTTGATAAACAAACTAACCGCATGTGGACTTTCCTAAAAATTGCTTGGTTGGATAAGTAGATTTCTTTCTGATATATTGAGACAGGTTGTAGTTGATGGTGTAAAACGTGATTGTTTTTGAGGTTAATGCTGGAGTACCTCAAGGCTCCATACTCTCGCTAACCTGAAAATAGAATCTTTACAATCAACAACTTTTCCAGGAAATTCATAGCTAGCGAACCACCTTTATGCAAGGCATAGGTATGACCTGGTCTAGAATACTACGTGTGGGGCTCTGCACACAAACATTATTCACACAAACACCTCAAAAAAGTCTAGGGAACACTTCTGAATACCGATATATCGTATCCAGAACGATCAATATGGATGATTTTTTTTAAGAAATGAACACCTGCATCAATTTCTCACCAAATTATGTAGAGTGCCGCAACAGATTTCAGTTTTTTTCATGAAAAACTAAAAATGGAGCAGATGCGACGCTACTTTATAATCATGTCATGTATTCAGTGTTTGAAATCAGTTAGTTGGCACTTGGTTTCTGTTGTAAGCACAAATAAAAGATTCAAGTTTTGTGATTGGACCATGGAAAGCGACATTTGACTAGAGAAGATATGTTACGAGCCGTTGGCATGCTCCAAGCTGGGAGCTCACAACGGGAAGTATCCAGGGTTCTCGGAAAGAAGCCCAAGTATCATAAACCGTTTATGGTCGCGTTTCAATGAAACAGGTAGCGTAGAAGAACGCCATACAGGTCCTTTCAGGATTACTACAGTCGCCCAAGACCGATTTTTGGTTTTACAAGCCAGAAGAGATCGTACTACCACAGCATCTCAATTAGCTCAAGAGCTATCACGAGTTCATAATGTAAAAATTTCCGACCAAACTGTGAGAAATCGACTGCACGAAGGTCAACTCCACTCCAGACGTGCTTTAAGAGTTCCACAACTAACCCATGGAAATCGCGCTGCTCGTTTAGCTTGGTGCTAAGAACACGTAAACTGGGATCAAGAGAGGTGGGCCACAGTTCTCTTCAGTGATGAATTTAGATTAAGTTATTATCCCGATTCGGGAAGAATTAGAATATGGAGGGAACCTGGAAAGCAAAACCGTCTCCAGCATGATCGAGAAGTTGTTAGACAGGGAGGCGGATCAGTGATGTTTTGGGGAGGTATACGCCTTGGTGGAAGAATTGACCTCGTTTTCATACAGAACAACCTCACGGGAAATTCTTACGCAAATAAGATAGTTTTACCTGTAGTGGTACCGTATCTCCAAACAAGGGGTAAAAATCCACTCTTCCAACAAGATAATGCCCCTCCTCATCGTGCAAGAGTTGTCTTGAACTTTCTTGAAGATAATGATATCGATCTGCTACCGTGGCCATCCTGATCCCCAGATCTGAATCCCATCGAGCATGTGTGGGACACCCTAAAAAGAAACCTCCTGCGTCAAAACGTCTTCCATCATGAACAGGAGCTTCGATTAGCAGTTCAAGGGGATTGGAATGACTTAGGCCAAAATGTAATAGACAATTTAATATTGAGCATGCCGCGACGATGCCAAAGTGTCATTAATAACAGAGGTGGACCTTCTGGGTACTGAAAAATATAAGTGCTTCCATATCGTTTCGAAAATATTAGTTCAGGATTCTTTTTGGGTTTTACCAAATTTCATTTTCAAATTTCAATTTTTTTTTTATAACATGTGCTTTGGAGAAGTCAAATATTATTTTGTTTTCTTGAGAATACATTATATACAATACATCCTAACAAAAATTGAAAGATTTCTCTAAAGTGTTCCCTAGACTTTTTTGAGGTGTTTATATTGGATAGTGTCCAAAGATACTTACAGATATTTTCAAGGAAAATGCTCAATGAAACTGAGAGGTTCGGTCCCAGAAATATATCATTATAAAAACCACCAAATTCGTGAATAACTTATATCAGCTGACGGTCAAACTGCGGATTCCGTGTACAGTTTTCTATAAATATTCCTTTACTCCCTGCTGTAAGTAAAACGGTCGATCGCAAGTGCTTTTTGAGTAGATCTCGAGAAAAAAAAAATTTTTAATAAGTATGTAACTAAACTACAAAAATTTATTACGTAATAAAATAACACTCTGCTAACGGCAAAAGGCGGTTCTATCAAAGAAAAGCCGCGTTTTTTATTCTTGCCGCTTTTATAGAAATTTCGGGCGGCGCGTTTGACGCTAACATTCGAGATTTTCGTTCACGCCGATATAAATGTTGCGCCTGCAGGAATTGGAGTCATTATGAATTGTAATTTGAAGGCAATACTACCTCGATACAAAGTTTATTATTAAATAGTACAAAATGAGTGTGGCGAAGAAATCTTAAACATATCATTTTAATAACGATTAGGAGGAAGAATTTCTCTTTTGTATGGTGAAGGATAAGTGCATTCGTCTTATTTATCTTAACTTAGAGAGGCATCATAAAACTGTTCATAAAAACTATAAAAAGGATTTTCCGCGTATAAAGAAAACGAAAAGTACGTGATTCGATATGTTGTTCAAAGAAAGAACAAACCATGTTCACAAAACCAGCCGAACAATCAAAAACTGCTACGATGGCGTCATTTAAAATATCTCATATATTTGCGGAACACAAGAAACAATTCGATGGTGGATCGGTTGTGAAGGAAGCATTGATTGAAGCGGATGTGACGTTATTTGCAGATTTTAAAAATAAAACAGAAATCATGTGTGCTATCAGAGAACTTCAGTTATCTCGTCCGACTGTCACAAGACGTATTGCAGTCATGAGTCAGGACATGGCAGATAAACTAAAACATGATATCATGAAATGTACATCCTTTTCTTTACAGTTCGACCAATCCATCGATATGACAGACACTACACAGCTGTGTATTTTTATTCGGAAGGTATTCTATGACATGTTGGCCAAGGAAGAATTTTTGACCTGGCGGTAAATTTCGATGCGAATGGTTGTGTTCTTTCATGCTTAGGTGGAAATCCTTAATCCTGGAAAAATAATCAATCGTGTCAGTGTTTAACCTGAGATTACAAAGTGTAAAATAACATTCGGTAAGTGTATTCTCATTAAAGAGAGATTAGAAAATAAATTAATTCTACTTATTATTCATTAGAATTTTTTTCCTTTTTTTTTCATTGTTTTTGTTTTCTTTTGATTGCTCATTACATCCGAGTTTCTTAAAAAAGAAATAAATTCATCATAAACTCGGCTAGCCTGGGAATTTATTCCCGGTGTACTGGTAAATTAACTCCCAAATCAAGTTGAAAATGAGGATGCGAATTTATCTTTCGCAGATCTTGTAGTTTTAAAAAATGAGATTATGGAACTGAAAAAGCAAGCGATGTTGAACAGCTGGAGAGTTTCTCGCAGAGCATTGAAAAAATGAAAAAAATCGAAATAAAACAAAAATTAAACATGAATGTAAATATAGTGAAGGCGATAGCGCACCGTTCACAGTTATTGTGGTGGTTAAAATAGGAAATGTACGACATTTGAATCCGCTTCAAATAGGTAAATTATTTTTCACAAACGATAGTTTCAACTATAATATCATAAAAATTGGAAGAAAAGGCAGGAATAGAGTAGGCATAGACTTTGCAACGGCGACAGACGCGTATAACTTTGTGGAAAAAAATGATCTCACTGATTTTGACGTATATATCCCATTATCACAAGTCACTAGTAGGGGTGTAATTTCAGACATAGACTTAGAGATTAGCGAAAAAGAAATCGAAAAATACGGGAAAGTTGAATATACCATTTAATACGTTAAAAGATTGGAAAGAAGGGTAATCAAAACGGTAAACCAACATATGTTGATTCGAAATCGTGCATAATAACCTTTGCTGGGAAAAATATTCCTAATTTTATAACCTTGTATCACAATGTATTGGATGTAACCTAATATATGATACAGTGCTATAAATGCCTTCGTTATGGGCACACGGCTAGTCAATGCGGAAGAGACAAAAGATGTCGTAATTGTGGAAAAGGACATGAGGAGGATGAGTGCGAATCAGAAATAAAATGTATTTATTGTGAAGCCGGTCATGCGGCGGTAGAAAGAATTTGCCAGGAATATCAGCGACAGAAAAAAATTAAGGTGGGAATGGCTGTTCAGAAAATAACATATTATGAGGCGGATTTGATGTATAAAACAAAAACAGAATACAATATAGTACAAAATTCGCAAAGCTTTCCACAACTTCCAAAACAATCCTTACAAGAAAATAATGTCATTCAAAAATTACCGGCCACAGTAAATAGACAACAATATTCACAAGCGCTCAAGAAAAATAGCAATAATTACCCAAATAAAAAAATTTCTGTGAATATATCCAAAAAAAGGGGCTCACCTATTTTACCAGGATATGACCTAGAAGAACATAAACCTCAGCTTTTAAATTATTCCCCGACCTATCCTACCCCTTGCTATAAACATATAACCACTTCAATAATATCAGGATCAGAGAATGATACACCAGTAAGTTGAAATCAAGCAACCAAATATTTCACAAGTAGAAGTAGATAATACTTTTAAAAAAGCAAATAATAATTGGAACAAATATTTTGCTCTTTGGTTTTGTCTTTGCCTTAATCCATATCTAATGAATTGAATGCTAATAGTTTCGGCTTCAAAATGAAGAGTCTATCAACTGAATTCAAATTAAATCACTTAATTTATTTAGATGATATTAAATTATATGCCGGAACTAGATCTCATTTGAAAAGTCTACTTGAGATTACTTTCAACTATTCCAGTGATACTCATATGAAATTTGGGAATCCAAAATGTAAAAATCTTTCTATTGAAAAGGAAAGTTCACCTCTGATTATATATAGTGATTTTCAAAATCAATGCATCAAGGAGATACATATAAATATCTTGGATTTTTCAAGAGAATACAGTTAACCATAGCAGCACTAAAGAATTATTAGAAGTTTATATTACAACAGACTTAGAACTATCATCAAGAGTCATTTAACTAGTAAAAACCTTTTCAGAGCTTTCAACTCCTATGCAGTTCCTATTCTTACATTTTCTTTTGAAATTATTAAATGGTCTAAAACTGATCTAAACGAATTACAATGTCAAACGAGGAAAATGCTTTGTAAATATCATAAGCCGAAACCCAAATTCAGCTGTTCAGAGAGTTACACTACCTAGACATCTTGGAGGTCTTGGATTAACTGATTTGAATAATCTTCATAGTAAACAGATTTTTCATCTATGTTCCCTTTTTCATGATGAACAGAGAACGTCTAAATTACATGATATTGTTGTTGCTTCAGATTAGAATCTTACACCTCTGAACTTGTCAATGCAAACGGTAGATTTTGATATATTTGATAATAATTCTAAAAGAGAAAGTTGGATGCAGAAGGAATTACACGGAAAGCACCCTAAAGAATTGAAGATTAATTATATTGATGAAATCGAAATAGATGGTTAGTTTCTGGAGAATTGTTTACTGAAACAGAAGGCTTAACAATTGCGATCCAGGATTAGGTTGTTTTCACGAGGAATTATAGAAAACACATCATCAAGCAAAATATAGATTATTCTTGCCGTAGATGTTTATGTTCTTCAGAAACAGTTTTTCATATATTATCATCTTGCTCAGTCCTTGTTTCAACCGATTATTTAGAAAGACATAATGCCATCGCTAATATTATTTATTTTAATCTAGGAATTAAACATGACCTCTTTCCCAAAAGAAAAAAATGAACCTGAGATTATTTGGGAAAATGAGAAATATAAACTTTATTTTGATAAAACAATTCTATGCAACAGAGCTGTAAAACACAATAGGCCAGATATCATTCTTACTGATAAACAGAATCAAATAACATATATAATTGATATTGCTATACCCGACACACATAATATACATAATAAATACAATGAAAAAATTTCTAAATATATGATGCTTGGCGACGAGATTAAAAAATGTGAAAAATGAAACAAATATTTATTCTACTGATTATTATTTCTACAAAGGGTGTTATTCCTAGGAATCTAGGAATAACATTTATATTGAGATTTTGGGTGTGAAGAAAAATTTGTTCGAACAGTTACAGAAGATAACAGCCATTAAATCTTTCAATATTCTTCGTAGGTTTCTTTCCGAAAAAAATGATGAGGTAGAGTCATAGGTTTTCTCTTTAGTTTATACAGCTCAGAATCTCATTTCATATTTTATTTATTTGTATATATAAATGTAATATAATTAGCTGACAATTTTATCATATTTATATTCAGAGCAGTATTTTATTCGATCGTTCATCACTTCACACAAAGAAAACTATGAATGACTAACATTCAGTGTTAAAGTCCGTACACTGGATTTTTCCGGGGAGAAAGCCTCTGACACTACTCGTTGGTACATTGATGTAATTGTCTGATGATGCTATAGTTTGGATATATTCTGGTAGATTGATATATTCACATTTAACGTTCTCCTAATATATAATGATTCCAGGATATGTTTTGATTATAATCATTGTCTGGCAATGGTATTAATTACCACCGGGTGGTGAATTTATATTTTTCATGAAATCAGTTTGATTGCATGAACAGATATATGGGCAACTCGTCGGGGTTAAACCCTTATATATATATATATATATATATATATATATATATATATATATATATATATATATATATATATATATATATATATATATATATATATAGATTTAGCTTCAGTACATAACATATAAAACATCTAAACATCTAGAACTAAGAATATAAACATATCGATTATGGCAAATTTTACAATGGAATATAAGATCGGTCCTAACAAACTACGTAGATCTTATTGGTAATATACAAGAACGAAACCCCAATATAGTTGCCCTATCTGAAACCTTTTTGAACTTGAATAAAAAATTGACAGTGACAAACTATAACACCCTAAGACAAGACAGAGATGATGGGAGAGGTGGAGCATTTCTAATTAAAAAAAATATAATATACACTATAGTCGATACGTCAAATATTAACCAACCCAACAGACTCCAACTGTTGAGTGTTAAGATTAAAGATTTATATATTTTCAACATCTACAACCCCCCAAATGTGGATCTCAATTTAGATTCCCTAACAAAATGATAAATCGAAATAAAGGTAATATATTAATTATGGGGGATCTTAATGCTCAAAATCCGGCGTGGGGATCGAGCATGGAGATGCATTAGAACAATTTATATTAGAGAATGAATGTTTTATTTTGAACGATCGAACGCCAACACGATATACCGCACCAAACACTAATATAAGTGCTCCAGACATAACGTTGAGCTGACAGAACATTGCATTTAACTGTACGTGCGAAGTGAAACAGGATACGGGAGGAAGCGACCACTTCCCAATTGTAATCAACATAAATAGGGATTTCGGTCAACTTAGATACACCCCATTTAAAACAACTAGAAAATACTATGTAAAAAAACCAATTGGGAAATTTTTGACCTATCAATTGTTACTCACATAGCACAGAATAGGGTTGCTACACTACGGGATTTTGAAAACATGATGATAAAAAGTGCAAATCAATTATCGCCAAAAATTGCACAGGTTTCGTGTAGTAAATTTCGTGTCGGTTGGTGGGATGATGAGGTAACCCATGCTATATAGAGGAAAAAAAAGCATTTAATGTGTATAATTTAAGACAAACTCGTGTATGAACAATTTTATACAGACAAACAGAACAGAACTGAGGCGGAAGTTAAATTATTAATAAGAACCAAAAAAATGAAATAATTCGAAATATTTTGCCAAAACATCAGCTTCAAAGACAGCAAACCGGCACGACGAAAAATTAGAAAATTCAAACAACCCAATGTAGAGGTTTTGCACAATAATCTCCCTTCAATAGAGGTTATTAATGACATCATGGACAGATTAGCACCCCCAGTCCAAATATGGAATAATATAACAACGAAGACAAATACCATGCTCATGAAAATACACCTGAATTATCTTTAGAAAAGCTGAACTTAGCTCTGGCCTCCAAGAACGACACCGCACCAGGTATGAATGGACTTATTTTCACCTTCTATAAAAAATTGTCTCGAATAGCAAAAAACAAACTAGTCGAATTACTCAATGAAACTATCAACAACCCCAAAGTATCAATACCAATTTCAAACTACCTGATTTTACCCTTCATCAAACCTGGCCGATCCTGTTTGGAGGCGGCTAATTATAGACCAATCACACTTTCACTATATATCATAACAATTCTTGAGACTATAATAAAGAATAGAATTGAAAGAACAGTAGAAAAGCATATCTCTTGCCGGAAGCTGATGTTCGGATTCAGAAGCGCAGATCGATCTATTGAAGCCTCACATTCCTAGTATCATATATACAGGGCATTTTCGTGTAGAAAGCATGACGATATTAAAATCGAAATTTTAATACATGATTTGATCAACTTCAATATTCCTGATAAATTTATAAATTTATTAAAACAACAGACAAGTATTTATCAGAAACAGCGATAGTGGTGAAACACTGGGTCCTTGGAAAACCAGTAAGGGACTAGCGCAAGGATCATCATTGAGCCCAATACTTTTTAATATATATTCACACTCGTTGTCGGAATGCTCGGTAAATGACACCATAATCGGGCAATAGGCGGATGATACCTATGTAATGGCTTCCGGATGGGATCTTAACGAAATGACAGAAAAAATAAACCTAACTCTAAAAAATATAGCAAAATGGGCAAACATAAGAAACCTCACTTGGATAATTTAGTATTAATTTTTGAAGAGGGCCAAACTGTAACTTATCGAGAAGATGTACGATGTAGCGGAGTTCCACACCAATTTGCGCTCCCTGTAGAAAATTGTCATAGAGAGAGGTAAGTAGCATAGGTAGTTGGACTGTCCACTGTTGAGAGTTTTACGCGAGCCTGGTTTTTCTTTGGAACTGGATTCTTTCCGGAATCAAGCCTTTAAGTTCGTTAGAGCATTTACCACGGAAGTATCTGTGAAAAAGAGAAGAATCGTAAATCCGCCACCTTTGAGCAAGAGACTCAAGATCACGCGTGATCTCTGGGTGGTCCATCAGGCGTACTGCTCTCTTCTGGACCCTATCTCATGTGCTAAATTATTTATGTTCAATAAAAACTAGAGTTGAAGAAAATAAACTGTATTATATCTCCGGTTAAAAAAGTGATTGAAATTGCTGTGAATATCTGATAGATTATACACGTTTATTCTTTTATTATTTAATATTGCCCCTACCAATGGCGTATCAGAAAAATGGCATTCAGTTCATGCGATGCAGAAGAATTGCGAGAGTTGAGCACTTCTCCAAAGATTATTGTCGCAGTTGTAGTGATGTTCTTGCCGCAACAGAATGGAGAGCAATCCTGTTTTACTGTGGGACGTGTCTGCACAATGAAATTGAATCCTCAGTCCTAACAGCACCGCCACTGGTGAGGGCTATTACTCAAAATATTTTTGACAACTTGGTTACTCGTCTCGAGGAGCGCCTTGGTGAGATGGTTGAGGTGAATATTGAGAACTCATCATCACAGGTTATAACTAGATTAAATACTCTAACATCAGCAGTGAATAAGTTGAAATAATCTCATATGCAGATTGTTCAACTTGCATCTTTTGGCGTGGATGATAACCCAAATGGATCAGGGTTGAATCCTGCAAAACAATTTCCAGAAATGGTAAAAGTGAAATGAAGGATGTGAAAGATGTATTGAATAAGCAACATGAAAAAATAATTGAACAAAGCAATTCAACGAGAGTAGAGCAAGACAGAGGGGGTAGCAGGATTGAATCCTACAGCGCTAAAGTATAGAAGAACAAAAAGGAGGGATACTAGTAAGACCAAAAGCTAATACAGATCAAAAAATAGTGAGAAATTATATAGTTGAGAAAGTAGATCCAATGGAGCTGAAGTGTGATATTATAATTGGAAGAAATATAAAGAGTGGAGGATGTATCTTGCACTGTGGAAAAACAGCTAGTGCAGAAACTATTGAAACAATCCAAAAAATTTAGGTGGTGATTACTTGATATTCCAACCTAAGAAAATCAAGCCCAAATTAAAGATTGTTAAATATACCAGAAAAATTTCATGGTGAAGAGAATGTGGAAGAGTTGAGACAAAGATTAATTAAGCATTATAGAGTTGGTCTAGATCAAGAGAGTTTTCATTTTCAAGTGATTCAGGTGTCAAGAATTCAGAATCATAAATTCAATATAATAATGGAAGCTCTACTTTCGAAACAATACTAGCAGAAAGAACCGTGGTTATTGGCGTATACCTGCAAAGTCTATGAGCATGTAAAAGTGTTCAGATGTTATAGGTGTTGGGGTTTCAACCACAAGAGTAATGAGTGTAGAGAAAAGAGTGATATCTGCTCGAAGTGTACTGGAGAGCATAGATCTGTTGATTGCCAATCTCTTGGCACCTTTTAAATGATTATTTGCAGTAGAAGTACCAGTTTCCCCCAACCTTCTGTGGATATTCGAAAATGTTAGCCTGTCTGGTGTTACTCGATTTGGAAAGCGCACCTGATATATTCGCCTAGCTTCTGTTGTGTTCCCGTCAGCCAGACCGTACTCGTAATGGATATCAGCCAATTCGGCGTTAGTAAAATTAGCCATTTTTTCTTACAGCAATAACTTCAAAAGTCTTAAAATTAATCGTTAATTTAATAAACAATTCGAGCAGACACTGGTTCAAAATTAGCAACTGTCAAAATAAATGAATAAATGAAAAAAATCAAAGCCTACTAGTAAATTTTTATTAATTAGAAGTGCTTTCAATTCAGAGAATGCATACAATCGTTTAATGATTTTTTACTCGAGAACGGTCGGAGATACGAAAAAATTACAAGTGTCAAAAAAGTTTCTAAATTGAACGAGGATGACGAAAACTGATTGTACGCTGATCAGTAGCATACTGCAAAAAAGTTTGAAAGGGCAAAAGAAGACATGGCTCCCGAAAAGAAAACACCTTGTAGATTCTAGTTAAAGTTTAAGACGTGTGATGATGGAGGCTGTAAAAATAGCTTGCATTCCAAATTTGGGCTGAATATCTCAAAAACTGGAGGAGTTTTGAAGAAAAAATTACTTTTTTCAGGAAATTTACGGAAAGTACGAATACCAAACATTAAAATAAATGATAGTAATATGCCTTGGAAAACGGAAGCTAAATATTTAGGAATTATTCTAGATACAAAATTAAGTTGGAAATCACAAATAACAAATTCGGTAGGAAAGCATTAAAGAATATAAATATGTTAAGAACTCTTTGTAGAATTTGGTGGGGCTCTCACCCAAAAAGAGCTTCTTAACTTGTATAAAGTGCTTATTAGACCTCATTTAGATTATGGAGCCATGCTATATGGCAGATGTCCTAAAACAATTGTATAAAAACTTAACCAAGTACACTATCAAACCTTCAGAATATGCTTAGGATACATGAGATCAACGCCTATCAATGTAGTTTTATCCGAGGCAAGGGAACTCTCTCTCTCTCTCTCTAGCCAAAAGAAGAGAATTGCTAGCAATAAAATACTTCACCACATTAGAGAGACTGAAAAATAACCCTGTATCAAAAGCAGTAGCGGACATAGCAAAGATGAGAGGATACTGGAATAATAAAGCCACACCGGCCTATATCAAGGCATACATGGAAACTAGGGAGCAGGCACATAAAATATGGAGCTCTGAACTATTACGAATATTTCAGATGGACACTTTACAGCACGCCGACTGCATTACTACAGTGAACTCCAACCTCCAGAAATTCAACCGTAAAACACCTAATGAATTCAGAAAAATTATTAAATAGGCAGTTCAAAAATTATAATATAATTTTCACTGATGAATCAGTAGACAATGCCACTAAGTTGGTTAAAATCAAATATTCCGAAAGGTTACCGGATCATTGGTATTCTCAGCGGAAATGTTTGCTATTGGGCGAGCAATAATTTGTACAGAATAGAAAATTAAACATCTACTAATAGCGTCAGATTCACTTAGCTCAATACAAAAATTGAATAAATGAAGAATAACCACAAATAATGACATTATCTCAGTCACAGTTAAAAAATTATTCTATGAAAACATTAAAAGGGGGATAAAAATAGTGTGTATTTGGATACCAAGTCACTCAGGAATACAGGGCAATAAACGAGTATATAAACTCGCAAAAGACGCCAGACTATTTGGACCAGGGAAAAATTATAAAGGAGATCCAAATGACATTTGGTATAATTACAAAAAACAGCTCCTAAATCAATGAAACACGAATTTTTGATGAAAGGTAAAAGCAAGGATGTAACATATACACAACGGAGACAAAAATTCTCGGTAATCCGTTCTGGATGCTGTATCATGACTTTCATAGAAAAGAAATTACAACGTTACTAAGACTCAGATCAGGACACTGCTTGACATCATTACACCTGTGCAAAATAAAACTAAAGGATTCATCACAGTGCGAATGTGCCAGTTACGGAAACCTATTTCATGTGTTTTTTGACTGCGAAAAGTATAAAATAAACTGCACAATACTTTACAATAAACTTAGGAATGAAAACTATCAACAACTTATAAACATAACGGACATCATATTTATTGAAAACCGTAACACCATTCAAACTCTCCTAGAATGTATAAACTCATGTCAATTGAAGCTTTGAACAGATTACGCATTGCCCTCTTTTGCCGAAAAGCTAATTATTGGAAACAATATTGATATCTTCAATACAATAATAATTCTTAGTACTCAAAAAAAGAAGAAAAAAATTTTTCTTTCCTTTTTTTCTTTAATTAAAAGTTTTCTCTTTTTTGTTTTTTCTTGTCTCCGCATTCGATAGCAAAGTCATTAATCAATTAAGGAACATAATGAATATATAACTTGATTTAATGTCCCTGATTAGAAGTGAAAAATGACAGTTATATATAGTTTACTCTCTTTGTAAAGAATCTTAACTTCAACCATTACTAATATAACTGTGCTTCCTGATTGTAAACTGTCATTGAAATCCTAACCTTGAGTGTAATCGGGTGGGTAACAACCATCGGAGGGGAGAGTAAGAAATAATACAAGATAAAAAAATTATCATAGTGCTGGCTGCATAGCCAATAGGCTGAGGCCATAGCCATTCTGAGAAGGGATGATAGAAGAAGAAGAAAAAATTTTTGACAATCATTCCTCTGAAGGGTTAGACCCTTGGCGAAGATATATATGACATTTTCTTTAATTTTGTAAAAAACTACAAGCTACCAATATATAAATTAGTGTGCATCACAAACGATGGAGCACCAGCAATGACTGGAAACAAAAACGGTTTTGTGGCATTGTGTCGAGATAATGAAGATTTCCCTTCATTTTTGTCATTCCATTGCATTATACATCAACAAGTTTTGTGTTCAAAAGCTTTAAACACGGAGGAAATTACGGGCATTGCAAAAAAAAATTTTGGATTCCATCCGTGCACGTAGCTCTGCAACGGCGGCTCTTTAAATTGCAGTTGGAAGATAGGAAGTCAGCTGTACACACTGATTTAGTTCTTCACGCGGACGTCAGGTGGTTGAGTCGCAATAATTTGCCCGAAATAACAGCTTTACTAGATGAGGTGATGACACTCAGCTGTTGAAAAACGAAAAATGGCTGACTGCTTTAGCATTTTTGACTAACACTTAAACACCATTATTTTGAAGCTTCAAGGTAAAGGAAAAACTTTCATCGAAATGATTAGCATAGTAAATGCATTCAAAAGTAAATTGCAACTTATGATAGATCAACTGAAAAGAAAGGATCTGAAACATTTTCCGTATTTGAAAGTAGCAAGGATTCCTCAGTTGAATACGTGTAAGGCTGAATTATAAAATATTTTGGTAAATCGGCAAACATAGCATCATTTATGAGTTATCCTTTATTATGTAAAAACATTGAGGAATTAGCTACTGAAAAAGCAAATCAGTTTAATGTGGACTCATGTTCTGTTAAAAATGAGTTGGTGCAGATTATATCAAATATACACCTTAACGGTACAGCATCTGATACTAATTTCTGGTGTTCAATATCTGAAGATAATTATCCTATTCTAAGGCAAATCGCCCTTCAACTGATGGCAATGTTTGGGTCAACTTACTTGTGCGAGTCTGCATTTTCTGAAATTATTACGAATAATTTCTGCTGCAGTTGAATGCCGGCTAGTGGCGTGGTTTCTCTTATTTTAAAGTTTTCTTAATAAATTAACAAAAAGAAATCTAATCGACAAGTATATTCAGAAAATATCAAAATAGGCAGAAAGTTCACCAAGAATCTATATTAAAAAAAATTAAAATATTACCTAAACTACTAAATACAAAATTGTCGAGCGTCGCCAGTTTTGTTTTCTGTCAATGAGTATCAAATGTTAACAAAAAAAAACTGGAAAAAATATGTATACTTTGATGGAATGTATAGAGGTAATATGAATTAATTATTATTGTGTTTCGAGCAGATGAAAGGTTCAATAAAGCTGAACCATCAATTCACAATTGATAGGTTGTGAAGTTTTGGTCAAAACCCTTACATGTTCATTACAGCTGAGAAATACTAAAACGTCAGTTTACCTTACTCAAGGTATAAAAGAAAATATGAAAGAGAACCGTAAATTCTGAAGTGCAAATTATGATTAAAATTTTTCAACCTCCCTATATATAATATATACAAAAAATCTTATTTAACCGAAATACGTTAATATTGAAAGGTAAGTTCCAATCTCGGAAATGGATTATATTTTTCTACTTGCGTGTAAGTCCCACGATGAAGGAAACAAAGCAATGATGTATTTCCACACCCTCTATCTATGTATAGGCGAAACCTACTTGAAGAAAACTTATTTCGTTTCTTCAATGAATTCACTATCTGGTGGAGAATGAAATTCAATTGTCAGCTCTACAGCCAAAACGACAGGCCAAGGGCCGATCAGGATTCTCACCCAAAAGAATGAACGAAACTAATATTCCTCACATGCAAAAAAAAACTCTGTAAGAAGTAGGAAACCTCGAATGAATAAACTGAATTTAATGTCAACTTCTCAAAGTCTTAATTATTCGCTTTCAGGAAAATGGAATTAACTTCTCATTCATTTAGCACCAGCCAACAACAAAATTTCCTAACGAAGTGGAATATAGAGCATTTTATCATCTCTCACCAACAACATTTTTTTTTTGCGCGTCGGCACTCGCATCTGACAAGTGAAGATACGTTTGCTAGATGGCAACCAGCAATACCTGACCCTAAATCAACCAATCAAATTTATTCATCAATTAGAACAACATTCAAATATTGTTGTTAGATTTAATATAATTTTTTAAACGTAACAAATTTCCCCCACAGCCGAAAACGATTGCCCTCAATCGTACTCCTTTTGGTGCACCTCCACCATGCCATCGTGACCTACTCTCAAGTCCTTTACGTGCCATCGGCCTAAAGGCTTCTGGTCATCTAAAGACTCTAACTCATATACGTTCTCAGAAAAGTTCACACGATATTTCACAAATTTAGGAGCCAGTTTGGACGAGAAAAAGTTACTTTCATCAGACAGAATATAGTTCTTTTTCCAAACGACTTAGCCAACCTAAATTTCAGGTTTACGACGACGTAAATTTTGCCTATTAGCACTCACTTCTTGAGCTTTTTTTCAATTTATTATGCACACGAGAGCGTAGCTCCTGTATTTCTGTGAGTTTCTCGGTCCACTGATCAGATGAACGAACTAGAGTATCTCAAGTCTCATTCGATGCAACTAGAGAATGATCCTTTCCTGAGATATAGAGTTCTCTACCAAAATTTGAGTAGGCAGGGCTCTGTCCTGTCACTTCGTTCATCGAACTCTGCAAAGCAAATGCAAATTTAGGTATATGCTGGTCTCACGTACGTTGATTATCCTTGATATAGGATCTGATAATCGTCTTTATTGTCCTGTTATACCTTTCGGTCATATTACTTTGGAGATGATACAGAGGATTAAAAAGAACTTTGCACTGATAATCTCTAGTTAGTTGATCATAAGCCTCAGAAGTGAACTGATTCCCATTATCAACAATGATATACTGAGGGACACCGAACATCATGAAAACGTCGTTTTCCAAAATACGTTTTACCTTATCCGCAGAAGCATTTGCCAATGGAAATAATAATGGAAACTTAGTTTGCAACATCGATATACATACCGGGCCAAAAATAAAGATTTGCAATACGTTTGCGCGTCTCTTCTAATATTTTCCAACGCAAATATTTAGGAGGGACAAGTTTCCAGGGAGAGTCATCAGATGACTTTCCACATAATTTGTAGAGTTTATTTTCATCTACTTTCCACAATGTATACGCAGAAGGATTTTCAGAAATCTGGTCAATTTTATTGGTGTACCAATTAACCAGGTCTGATTCTTCACTTCCATTAAACTCAATTCAGAAATCGCACGTGAGAGTCTTGAGGATTGATCTTTAAAACTATGTAATTTTTTCAGCGAAAATTGATCTGTAATAACCACAAATTGTGAACATTCCAGAGAAGGTCTGAATTTTTTAATAGCCCAAAGAACCTCTAAACATTCTAATTCCGTAGCGGTATATTTTTCCTCCGCTTGACTCATCGATCGACTACCGTATGCAATGACTCTCTCTCCCTTAGGAGTACATTGCGAAAGCACAGCACCAAGTCCAACTTTGGACGCATCAGTACTCAACTCGAAAGAAAGCTCAAAGTTTGGGCATGCTAATATAGGAGCTGAAATGGGATACTGTTACAGATCCTGAAACGAGTTTTCTGCTTCTTCAGACCAAACAAGTTTGAAAGATTTTCGAGTGAGTTTTGTTAAAGGGGCTACCCTAGAAGCAAAGTTAGGTACAAATCTCCTGTACAAAGAAGCCATTCCTACAAAACGTCTCACCTTCTTAACTGTTGTTGGCCTCGGAAACTCAAAAACAGCTCGGACTTTATTAGGGTCCACAGTGAGTCCCTGACTATTGACAACAAAACCCAAGTATTTCAGTTCACTTTTGTCTATTTTGCATTTATCCATGTTAATTGTCAAACCTGATTTAATTAGTCGCTCAAAAGTTGTTGTTAAAACCTGCATGTGTGTTTCAAAATCAGGAGTACAAATTATAATATCGTCTAGATACTTAAAACAATACGGCTCTAAATCATAACCAATAATAGTATCTATAAACCTTTGAAAAGTTGCTGGAGCATTATGTAAGCCAAACGGAATACGCGGAAGCTGATAATGTCCCCGGCCTGATACTGTGAATGCTGTCTTTTTTTTATTTGAAGGATCTAAAGGAATCTACCAATACGCACTTTTAATATCAATGGACGATAAATACACACACCACAAATATTGTCGCATCACCTGGTATTCTGAATTCCACAATCGATTAAGCAGCTCAATCGTACTTTCTTCTTGTTTTTGGACATATGAGGGGATAGAAATCTTATCTATGTAGTAACATTTGTTTCCATATGATCTCAAACACGTCTGAAAGAATGAGTTTATTTGACTATCAGTATTCATTCAGTTTCTCTTCAGTTTTCACGCTAAATTAATGCAAGTTTTCTGTGTTTCTTGTTGATTTTCGAATCTTAAAATTTATTGTAACGGCTGCTGAACGTCCTGGACGCTATTTGAGTGATCATAAAGTGGTAAGAATTGTAACACTTCTTGAGGAAGGGCGAAGCCAACGTTACGTGGCTGACTTGTTGAATGTTAACCAAAGCACTATTTTAAGAGCAATTAATCGGTACCACGAAACAGGGGAATATGGAAGAAAGGCCGGACAGGGAAGAAATCGGATAACAACGCCAGTTGATGATCGTTGACTTCGTTTAACTGCACTAAGACATCGGCATTGTACGGCTACAATGCTACAAAATGAACTTGCACTTTCTAGAAATGTGCATATTTCATAGCAAACTGTTAGGAACAGGCTCACAGAAGTCGATATCAGACTAAGGGTGACTTCTACCGGTCTGCGTCTCACCAGAGAGCATCGAGTTGCAAGACCTCAGTTTGCGAGGGAACATGCAAATTGGGGTATTCCAGAATAGTCGAATGTTCTTTTTTTCGACGAGTCCAGGTTTTGTCTAGTATCAAATGATGATGATCAATGACGCATGCCTGTACACAGACGACCTGGGGAACGGTATCAGCAATGCAATATCCGGCAAACCGAAAACTTCGGAGGGGGCTGAGTAATGGTGTGGGGAGGCATTTCTTTCCATGGTCGAAGTGAGTTAGTCCTAATGAATAATGGAAGAATGACAGCGGCCAGATACATCGCAGATTTCCTTGAACCCCATGTTGTACCCTTTGGCCCATTGATTGGCGAAAACTTCATTTATATACATGATAACGCTCGGCCTCATGCAGCTAGAGGAGTTACAGAATTTCTGCAAAATGCCGAAATTGATATTTTAAGATGGCCAGCCAGTCCCGACTTGAATCCCATAGAACATGTTTGGGACAACATGGGGTGGCAAATTCAGCAACGTAGGATGCCTTGTAGAACACTCCAATAACTAGAAAATCTGCTTCCTGAAATTTGGAACTCAGTGACTCAAGAGTACATCCAAAATTTGTTTGACCTGCTTAAGAGACGTATACTGGCAGTAATTAGGGCCCGGGGAGGAAACACTCGATTTTGAAAATGATTAGTAACTATGCGATGCTAGTTGATTGGTCTCTTCGCGAATGTTTGAAGATGGTAGAATTTTTTAATTTTTTATTAACTCGAAAATTGTTGATATTTTCCATCATAAACTCATCTCTTTTGAATGATATCTTCTTATTTTACACTTCTGAAAGTTACCAAGTGACTCTTGAATGACCAACCTAAAAGTTTGTATAGTATTGTCGTTAAAGTAGGTTGTTGCGACAATTTTTGTGGGGAGTGTATTTGGCATTTAAAGGCGATCTAATCTCATGGACATATAGGTAATTTCATAAGCATTTTTCTTGCTAACTTTGTTAACTTCCCTGAAGTCAACACATACTCTATATTCGCCATTAGGTTTTTTAACGAGTACAAGAGGAGACGACCATGCCGATTTAGATGGTTCTACAACTTCAAGTTCGAGCATTTTATCGAATTCTTCATACACAACTTTTTGCATGGGTGGCGAAAGAGGATAATATTATCGCTTTATAGGAGCACTATCTCCCGTATCGATCACATGAACTACTCCCTTAGCTAGTCCAAGTCCCTTGTTCATTAGAGCGAAATACTTTCCCTTTAATGCATTCAATCGATCAAGTTGTGATGAAGTACCTGAAGGTAACTCTAAAACTGTCAAATGACTTGCATTTTCCCTATAAAATTCCCGTACTGTATGGAGCCACGATTTCCATTCCTTCCTCTCAGAATTTATATCAATAGAAGCAACTACATGCTCCCTAAACTTCACATTATTATCTGACAAAAGAGGGACTAAGTCCATTGATTTCCAAAAATCAACACCGACAATTAATTCGCAATCAATATCAGGAACAAGCAAAGCTTTAATGAGACACAGCTTACCATAACATTCAATAGGTAGAATTATGTTCAATTCTGTCTTACATCGATGACCATTTGCAATTTTAACTTCAGAATCATAAGGCATAGTTTCAAGTGATAAGTCTTTGAGACGTTTCCAGCCCCTCGAGCCTATAACCGTTTCAGATGCTCCTGAATCTAAATCTTTGATATGCGGCCTTGGATCCCCAGCTTTCTCAACTAAAACCCGGTGCAAAAGTTTTTGTGTCGAAATTTGATCACCAGACAACGTCTGACCTACTGTTGCCCCGATCTTGCGTTTTTTGAACGACAATTGTCGCAATTAGTACTAATGAAACCTTCTTTTCCACACCGAAAACAAAATTTGAAATTTCTAGGTTGAGTACAAGACCGAAAACCATGACCTGAACGGTTATATTGCCAACACGTTTGTCCTACAGAATTGACACTCGAATCAACAAAAGACTGACCTACTATCATTAAATCCAGACGATAATTCTGGTTCAAGAAAATTCACTCTCGAACGTCCTGTTCCTCTATATCACGCTATCAAGTCTCTAGCAGTCTCTAATTTCTTGCAAATTGTTTGCATTTCATCCACAGTTGAAATTTCCAATAGAGCAGTGTTTTGAATATAAGTAGGAAGAATGTTACGTTTCAAAACATTGAGTTTTTCTAACTCACTTAGTGACATAGGTAAGAGCGAAAACATACACATTCATACACGAAAAGTAATGAGCCCACTTTCGTTCTCGGATTGAATTCTAGACCTAATTTCTGCCCATAAGTCACCACTATAATCCGATGGCAAAAATTCATCCGAAGTTTTCTCCATAAATCTGTCTAAGAATTAATTTTATTTCTCATGGATCGATACCATAAAAGTGCTGTACCTTCTAACAATTCTACTATACCCCTACGAAGTTCATAGTCAGTAGCATTTTTATACTCATCGACGCGTTCCAGAAAAACATTGACACTAATTCTTTCCTTTCACCACTGAAAGAAATTCCCCCATTCCTTGAAACGTTGTTCTTTTTGAATAACGATAGTGCTAGGTAGGGAAGACGCAGTATTTGAACTAACATTCTGAACTACAGGAGATTGATCAGTTGTTGTACCAGAAAGAGGCAACTGAGGTTTTGGCGATGAAGCCCTAGGTGTAGCGCTTGAAACAACACCACTCGACCCAACATTCAGACTCGAAAAAATTACACCTTACTCTCGAAAAGCTCCTCAATATTACGGACCGAAGAGAACAATTCATCTAATTCAGATTTTTGTTCGGTGGTTGCGTACCAAAAACAATTTCAAAAAGAAAGCAATACAGTGGATTCTAAAGCAAGAAAGAAATCTTATCACTGAAAAAACTAATAATAATTATGAATAGTAAATCACAATAGATGAAGAAAGTAGTGAATGACAAAAAATATAAATAAGTGAGTTTTAAATAAAAATCGAAAAAAGGGATACATATAGAACAAATATCCTATATAAGGACTTTTAAACCCGAATTATGACATAAACATAACGGCTCAAAAACACAAAACTTAACTACCATCTAACCTAGTAGTGGCCGGCTCGGTGGCGTAGGGGATATGATGCTCGTCTCCTGCGCAGAGTTACCTGGGTTCAATCCCCAGAAAGTCAGCGCGATTTTTCGGATTCTGGGAATCGCTTGAGTGTCCATCTTTCGGAGGAGATGTAAAGCTGTCGGTCCTGTCTAACAGAGATGTGTAGGACATTGAAGATCCCTTCACTCGACTCGAGAGGGGTTCGGCAAAATTCCCGGGTTAGTGAGGTCACACAATTCCCCGGCGTGTAATTAGCCGAAAGGCAGAAATAGAGCACGTTAAAGAAAAAACAAACAACAACCTAATAGTGACTTAACCCGTATAATGACTCAACCCGTATAATGACTTAACATTCCAATAGTATCATGTATCGTGTTGTAATGATCTGATTAGTGAATGGACAAAACATAAATATTGGACATGAATAGTCGAATGAAACAGAAATAGTGACTTTAAAACCAAAAATTACATTCGCACCCTGGAATAAAAACTGTGATACACTTTTGTTACGCATATAGTTTTAAATTACAAAAAATTGAAAAAGGGAAAAAAATCTGGGAAATATAAAAAAATTCTTATTTAGTATAGTGTATAACAAATTTTGGTTTATATTCGATTCATATCAATATCGCTAACAGACTATCTTGTCTCTGCGAAATGTTTATCCGAACTAGAGGTAAAAGTTAATTTATTTATTCAAATGAAAATTCTGATGTAATATTTCTGGATAAACTTCATTATTATTATTACTCACAGCGTGCAACCTGCTAAGCCTACAAGAAGATATTTTATTTTCGAATCGATTGATTTACCGTCGTTGCTTTGGCGAGCACCAGTAAAACGGTTTACTACATTCGATAAACTAAATTTCTTATTTTCACAAATGTTCAATTCAGAAACTACATCTGGTGAAAATGACTTAGGAACATTTCATTTTTAAGTTTTTCCGATAATAATTATCGCATTGAATTAACCGTTTCAGATTTTATATTTTTGGCACCACGAACTTCAACTTCATATTCGAGCTCGAAGTAAACGACACGGGTCCATTCTTGAAAATTTGGAAAAAAATTGAAATTGAACAAAAGAATTGATCTCTATAACCACTGAAATTATTTACGAAACCTATACTCAATTTCAACCAATTTACTATGCGAAATCAAAGTTGGATGTAATCACGTACATAATATTCAACAAAATGTTTGAATGAAATTTTGAACACCTTCTATATGAATTATTCATCTCGTATGAATATCAATAAAGCTTTGTAACATTAAAATTAATCCACCTACTTGCGTGTAGGTGCCACGATGAAGGAAACAGAGCAATGATGTGTTTCCACACCCTGTATATATGTATAGGCGACACCTACTTGAAGAAAACTTATTTCGTTTCTTCAATGAATTCACTATCTGGTGGAGAATGAAATTCAATTGTCAGCTCTACAGCCAAAACGACAGGCCAAGGGCCGATCAGGATTCTCACCCAAAATAATGAACGAAACTAATATTCCTGACAGGCACAAAAACTCTGTAAGAAGTAGAAAACCGCGAATGAATAAACTGAATTCAATGTATGAAAATGAGCATTAGCTTACCCCAAATTATTTCTGGGAGTTTTTGATACTACAGGATTCTTTGCAAGAACAAAAAAACAATCCGAAACTAATACTGAATATTGTATGAATATGGGCACAGACACCAACTTCTCAAATATTTAATTATTCACTTTCAGGAAAATGGAATTAACTTCTCATTCATTTAGCACCAGTCAATAACAAAATTTCTGAACGAAATGGAATATCGAGCATTTTATCATCTCTCTTGATATGAGTTACCCAAAAAAACTTACGAACAACATTTTCTTTTTACGCGTCGGCACTCGCATCTGAGAAGTGAAGATACGTTCGCTAGATGGCAACCAGCAATACCTGACCCTAAATCAATCAATTAAATTTATTCATCAATCAGAACAACATTCAAATATTGTTGTTAGGTTTAAAATAATTTTTTAAACTTAATAAATTAAAGATAATTGAGTCAAAATATCACAATCGACTAACTGAAGATCATATGTCATCATGCTTGCGATTAGCACTCAGTGGTTACGTACCATCTTATGAAAAGTATGCTGAGGACATGCAGTGCCACGCTTCAACATCCAAAGTCACTCCTTAGTTAGGTTAAACACCATATGTAACTTTTTTATTTTGTAACAACCACTAAACTCGCAATATAGAATCACACAATATGAGTTTTTCATTGATATAGAAAAGAACCTAACTAAACCTAACCCAAACCTTGACTAAAATAATGTATATCGTGCGAAAAGCTAATATCTATATACGCTACGGTACACCCTACGTAGCCTCTCAGAGTCGATCGTAAATAATCTGAAAATAATGAGGTAGATCGCCACCAGTTCAAGCTTGAGCACCCCTGACTTACAGGGTCAGTGTGCTCTAGAACTCGCTTCTAGTGATGGCAATTCTTTCCGAAAAAGATCGATTTGAAAAATCAATTTGTTCAGCTCAAAGAATCAATTTTTCGATTAATCGATCTCAGCTCGCCATCCCTACTCGCTTCCATCAAACATTTTGTCGACCACGTACAACTTGGCCTTCTTCAAGAAGCGAATAAACAGGCACATTATTACTTCAATGGACTGGAGTTCAGACCTCAATTTCATCGTACATGTCTGGGACATTTTCAATAGAAGATGAAAAAGCCAGTAAAACCAGGCATGTACAATGAATGAAGTTTGAACAGATTGATCGGAATTTGAAACGAAATGTATGAAAATAATTTGAAGTTATTTATTTTGAGTATAAATCGTAGGTGACATGCACTAATTCCTGCCAGGAGTGAACATATCCGGTATTAACAGGTTTTTGGGAGCTTCGATTTTTTCATTTTTAATTTTATTTCAATTTCTCATTTAAAGATATATTATTTTCTTTTCAGCGTGGCACACCTGAACCAGCAGAGAGCAGCATCATGCACCTTTCCAATTCCATCACCTTGTCGGTTAGAAATCCCCCACTGAAACCAGCAAGTCCCAAAAAATCGGACGCAAAAGCGGTGGCGAACATTTTGGCCACTCGTGGTATAACCGTCACATCTACTGCCAAGCCGAATGAGAAGCATGATAGTCCTTTGAAAACTCCTTCGGTTCCTTCCTCTCTCAATCTGAAGGGTGCTGTCCGTATTATTCCATCGGCCAAACAACAACAGGGCAAAAAGGTAATTTCTACAATACGTTTCAAATTTCGAATTATAATGACAATTTTTTTTAGAACCTGGAGTCTGAGATGCGCACCGTGGATTTGACGGATGAGCCAGCTCCATCGGCTAAACAACCGCAGAAGAACAACACGAATCTTGGTTTGCCTTATCGGTGTTATTTTTGTCCGGCTCACTTCCTCAACGCTTTGGATTTGAGTAAACACAGACAAGATGTCCACAAAATTTCTGGGGGCCTTATGGATATGGGCATACCCTTGATCAATTTGAAACAGCCTGGTATTCTGCAGAAATTAGGTCAGTTGGGTATTCACAATTTTATTCCTTTAACAACTTCGCTACCTGGTGGGACTTTCGCGTTTCCCATTATAAATGCTAGGAATCCGTGTAACGTTAATGCCATGGGTGCTACGACGATGCTTGTTTTGGGACCTGTTAAGACTATTCCAAGACGTAGACCGCCTAACGCAACAGGAGGTACTGCACAAAAACCACCTGGGCCCAAACAGAAGTAATAAATTCCTATGATTTAGGAAAATCTGGACCATCTAGCAACAAAGCAAAGGTCCCTACAGTGTTGTCATGTCAAAGTGATACTTTCGTTCCATTCACGTTAGACTTTCACGTCATGAAGTTTCACAGGAAATATTACCAGACTTGATAAGGAGAGCTGTCATATGGTGTATGTTCAAATCTGTGTTCCTTACATATTAGGTTAGATTCTTATTTGTGATCGAAAATGAAAATTATTGTATACGAAGATCCAGACGAGGACTAATCATTTTGAATACGAGGGTTTCATTATAAAATGGAATCTCATTTACAAATACAATTTCCAGTTGGATAATTTCATAATACTCTTCCGAGGATCATTGCCGCATCATGGTTCGTTTTTTTTCTTTTATGTTTTTTTTTATGAATTTGGACGATTCAATTTTGAGGCACTTAGACTGAAGAAATTTGCGGCACATATCTTGTTGACATCTGAAAGTAATCAAGTAGATGGAATTAAATTTTAAACTCCTAATTGTTATAGAGAAAATTTACTATTGAAGCAAATTGTTAACTATGTTCCATGAATATTTTGTATAAACTTTGTTCATTTTGATGAATATATTTCTTCATTTCGTTGCAGAAGTGCATTTATTTTGTTCTTAGAAAGTATATTTAAGTTGACACTGTAAATATTCAGATTATATTTTTGTACAAAGGTATTCTCGCTTTTTTACATAAAACTATTGAAATATATTGAACGAAAATTAGGAACTACGTGGGCGACGTTGTCTTATCCTGGATCCCTATCGCAACGACTTCAATTTGCATTGAACCATGGTTTTCATTTCCATATTTTCATCATCTCAATTTCAAGTGTAGTAAATAACTGATACAGAGTAATTTTTCGAAAACCGTCCACCTAAGATATCTTGAAAACTGTTGCAGTGTCTAAAAATTAGAAAAACATTAAACTTTTTTGGGGGACCATTTCATGACTCGAAATATTATGTGTTCCAACTTCATACAATGTCCCGCCCCACTCGGACAATGAGAAGATGGACACATTGGCCGATCGAGGAACAGCCTCGGGATTCACCAAACATAGTCTTGGAATTTTCCCGAAGACCGCAAGAATGGAAATTTACTGGTCGTTGGATCTGAAGGTAGGGGAGCACTGGCTGAGCCTCACTGGTCTAAGACATTCTCAGACCATCAGTGGACCTACACTGCGAGAGCCAAGACTTGGATTAAACACTTCAGGCTAGATATGAGAGTTATAATTGCTATATTAACGGAGCACTGCCTCAGAAATCACCTAAATAAGTTAAGGTTGAGCGAGGATCCTTCATGCAGAATATGTGACAAGGTAATGGACTTAATAGAACACGTCACATCCGGATGCCCAACTGGGGACAGGCTTCGACTTAAGGAACTTTGATCTGATAAACTGGGATTGTCTGAACTTATAAAACTCTCACCCACAAAACTTATAGCCTTTACAAGAAAGATGGAGCTTGTAGGTGAAATTTAGGACAGTAGACCACTGGGTTGCAATTTCTGTCAATCAGTCCATACTCAGTTTTAATATCTATCTATGTAACTTCATACAATAATGCTGTGCGCCTACATACATTTGGCAATTAATTTTATATGATGCCC
Source organism: Cryptolaemus montrouzieri (assembly GCA_013387265.2). NCBI lineage: Eukaryota > Metazoa > Arthropoda > Insecta > Coleoptera > Coccinellidae > Cryptolaemus > Cryptolaemus montrouzieri. Next base: position 97,609,732 of record JABFTP020000185.1, on the reverse strand, counting down.
AAACATTTAAGGAATATGATAAAATTGAACTTATAAAAACTTATAGCCTTTATATATATATACTGGGTTATTTCTGTATATATATCATATATCTATATATATATATATATATATATATATGAATGAAATGCTTTATCATTCTGGAATTCAAAACCTTTCTGAAGATATGCCACTTGAATTATTTGTATGATTTTCAAGTTGGGGATGCTGAATGGAAGGGGTTGATTACAAAAATTCTATAACCACACAAGAAAGTCCTATTCTCGGATCAAACATGTTCCGTATACCGAAATGAACCAGTTTCAAAAGTTATTTGATTTTCAATGTTCCTGCTTCGGGACACCCTGTATGATGATTCTGAATTTCGAAAATACCAAATTCGAAGAGAAATTGCAGTACCTTTCAACGAGGTGCCACTTGACCTATTAT